>OX387271.1:34557462-37057462 GCA_947562075.1 Orthosia gracilis | reverse complement strand
GTTTTTAATATTAGATTGTTGGGAGACTTATTGACCTGTCGATGCATTTTGTCGCGATTACGGAGGCATCGTAATAAACCAGCAGTCATCCAGGGTTTTTTTACTGTTTTTCTATTAGGTGTATGAACAATCTTGGTATGTTTTGTTATGATAGCTTGAATATCGGCAATAAAGGTATCTGTTGCTTGGTCTGGGTCTGTGGTGCTAAGAATAGGAGTAAAATCATGATTATTAATTTCTTTTTTTATTTCCTCATAGTCGTACCGGAGAGAGGTTTTTTTAGGTGGGGATCCAGTTAATTTATTTATCTCAAGGAATATAGCAACAGGAAGGTGATCAGTAACTTGGGAGTCCAGCACGAGAACCTTTGCAGGTAATTTAGTCTTCATCATGACATGATCCAGACAGTTGTTAATCCTTGTCGGGAGAGTGTGGGCAGGCAATAACCCATGCGTTGCTGCTAACGTTAAGTAGTCGTCTGAATGTCGGTCGTTGTTTCCGGGCTTAATATCAATATTGATATCGCCGATAAGCATGATGTTGTTTTGAGATTTTACGGATGTTAATATATCATTTAAACTAGACAAGAAGTTAGTTGGATTTAAATAGGATGGGGAACGATAAACTGCGATTATAGCTATGTTATTATAGCAGGTTACTAGGCAGTTGGCATCCGAAAACAAGGGTTCATGTGTGGCACAGTTAATTGTCTCTTTGACATAAATTACGACTCCGTCATTTTTTATTGGGTTGTTGTTTGTGGAGTGTGAAGTATAGCCCCGTAAGACAGGGATGTAACCCGTAACCTGCAACCAGCATTCTGTTAATATAATAAAATCAAATTTAACTTTCGTTAATGTTATCACGGCGACAAATTGATCTAGATTCTTTTTTATACTCCTGATGTTAATATGTATAATACGAAAACCCAGAACGTTCTGTCCTACAAAATCTTGGCATAGTTCTGGAGCACATGTATAAGACTCAGCAATAGAAACATTATCTATTTCCTGAGAAATCTGATCAATATTCATCATTTTTAATAATAATTAATAGCTTTGTCACTGCTAGTAGACTACGATGTTCAAACTCGTGGATAAAAACGGAATTTAAGGAGAAAGACCATATTAACCAGTTATTAAGAGGTAAGATATTGACGGTAAAATTAGATTTTTCTGTGTAAACTTCAGTTCTTGGGAAGTACGTGTGTGTATTTGTGTATTTTTCAATTCCTGATAAGTATGTGTGTGTGGTTGAGTTTTTGTGTTGTACTATTTCTGATAAGTATGTGTGTGTAATCGAATATGTGTGTAGTTCAATTCCTGATAAGTATGTGTGTGTGGTTGAGTTTGTGTGTTGTACCCTTTCTGATATACACGGACAACGGATTTCCACACTCGGTATTGAATTTAATATTTTATAGATAGTGTAGTTTTAAGAAACTTATACCTAGGCCAACAATGAACTCTGGGCACGCCATAACTGCGGCGGTACGGCGCCTCTTTAAGGTGTCTTGAGAGGCGTCACGGCGCCCACACCTTCCAGCTGACGCAGGTCCTCACCGGACACCGCTGCTTCGCGAGGTTCCTGTTCAGGATAAGGCGGCAGGAAACGCCCGGGTGTCACCATTGTGTGGATCGCCTGGAGGACACTGTGGAGCATGCGGTGGAGGTCTGCCTCGCTTGGGCGGAGCACCGCAGTGTCCTCGTGGAGGCGATCAGCGGGTGCGATCTCTCGCGTCCGGCCCTGATTGAGGTCATGGTATGGAGCGAGAGGGCACGGGAAGCTGTCACTTTCTTCAGAAAAAAAAAGGCCATCAATGAACTGCGTTCATATTATTTTCTTTTAAACAAACAGATTGCTAATAAAATCATGAGTTGGTTATACTAAAGATATTTATAAGGGAGACATGAGTGAAGAGCCGAGAGGAGATGCCCTAGAAGGACATACACAGATATTATATATGATGTTCTGCAGAAAAGCCAGGTGCGTGAAGTAGTATCTATAATAACCAGCGTGCGTGAATGTTCTGGTGTATGAACGGAAACGAATGGTTCGTTAAGATTATGTAAAGATCGTAGCAGGTGGCGTTTTTTACTTTCGGCCTAACCCCATAGAAAAAAGGCATGAGTTTATGAATATATGTAAATTTTATCAATATTAATGCATCTTCATGAAAATAGCATATTTTGATAACACATTACTCGCATCAGTGAGTGATATAAAATAACATAGAATCTTTAAACCTAAATTCCCTCAGCGTTTCCGTCAGCGATTCTTTGTACTCTATTACGAATTTCCTGAATAAATTATGGTGTTATTCTTACCTTCTCGGCTGCAAGGACCGGAAAGGGCAGGTTAATGTATCATACTTTACCACATGATAATGCGTAGTTATCGGGATTAGTCGCTGTTTTAGTGGTCTTATGGGGTCATTGTCTGTTTAACGTAATAGATTACATAAACATTTTCTGTTAATCTACCATAGGTGCATATCTGCCCAAACCTTCGGGAAATACAGGATACATGATGTTATGTTATATTTTTTAACCGAATTACCAAAAAGGGGGAGGTTTTATGTTTCACTTAGTTTGTCTTTTTGTGTATGTTCACTGATTTCTCCGTCAGTTGTGGACCGATTTTGGAAATTATTTTTTGAATTTCGGAGATATACAACGTATCTCTTCAATTAATGACGGTAAATCTCTCGGGATTACTGCAATCGTTTTTCGATTTATTGTTTATACCATTTCATAACTTAACATCTCACCAGTACACTCTAAAAGGCGACGCAGATGTGCACAGTTCGCCTTGGTACACTCTCATTTCATCGGTTATGTTCAAGTTTCTTGATATAAGAGTAATCTATTCTGGCATTATAGGTTCCTTACTAAAGATTAGGCCTATTAGGTTCAACTAAAAAGTGAAAAATAAAAAACTTTTTTTATAAAAACCGACACCGACTTTCAAAAAGAAAGTTATTTTTCAGTATTATGTAGTAGGTGTAAGCAGGTGTAGCAGGTGTAGCAGTAGTCGGTGGTAAATTTAAAAAAAAAAATATTATTGTTACACACAAACAATTTAAAAAAAAAACAGGCTACGTTCTTTACAGATTACATTCATTAGGTTTACTGTTTTTCTTATTTTTTTTTGTTTTCCACGATTTCCGTGGAAAAGAAAAAAAAATCCCTCTGTTTAATATTTGAATAATATTTATTGCTGAAAATATACTGAAAACAGGGTATTTTTGCCTAAACTTTTACAATTGTGGTTTGACAACGTAATGGCTATGGTTTTGTTGCAGTTATTAATCTATTGCATAATAATAAATGTTGAAATAACGTAAACAATTATTTACAAAGGCACCGACTCTCTAATACCTCTTTTGTCGACGGTAAGATCTATAAGCTCCCTTGAAAGGGACGTTAACGACACTGCCTAAAACCATTTTTGGAAGTGTGCTCTTTATGATCAAAGATTCAGCGGAACACGGTGTTTGATCTATAGTTTTTCTATCCCCTTTTCATATTTGTTCACACCTTTGTCACCGAAACTTCTTTATTTGCATTTAAGCTCCGTATAAAGGGAAAATCCAGCAGAGTTCCTCGTGAAAAAAACAGTTCTATTTTTTTGTAGTAAATCTTATAATTTCCGAAAATCTCTGCGCTTTGTCTACGTCTCACGTTTCGCCGGAGAAAAATGAAAATGTACATATCTTATGAACTACTCGCATATCACGTTCGTTACATTATTCCTTAGATATTCTTCAAATAATACTTCTATTGCTCTAAAAAGTTTTTCCAGTAATATTTTAGCAGTGCCTAACTGCTAAGGCGTGTGAGTCTAACGTTATTTTAGTGGTTTTAACATAGCGCACGAATGATTGATGAAAGTCATAAAGAAACGTCTGTTTGGGTGTTATGTAAAAACACTGTAATATATAAAATAAAAGAAGAAAAAGATAAAATCATAGTTGAAATATGTTGTGCATTAAGCGATCCTAATAGAATCAGAAATGATTAAACGAGTAAACATCACATTCATAAATTCTATATAATTCTATGGACATAGACACATATTGAAAACTATCAACTGCATGACGAAAAAAGCAAAAAAAGCTCAAATAAGGCTGACTATTTGTTAAAATAAAAATACAAAAACCGAATTTCTTAAACCTACTTCTTTCAAGAATACAAACAATAAAATGACTGATCAAAGATTAAATGAAATGATAACTAAATAATGTCTTTTATAATTATATATATAAATCGTGCCAATTGCCTAATACATAATTTTAGAGTGATCGATTCGCAGACCGATAAATTCACTTCGGGCGAATCGCCATAAAAAATAAATAAATGAAGGAGTCGATTCGCACTTTTTGGGCGAGTTAAATTCGTGCGAATCGACTCCTTATAATTTTTTTTTTTTTCTATGGCGATTCGCCCGAAGTGAATTTATCGGTCTGCGAATCGACCACTCCAAAATTATGTAGTAGGCAATTGGCACGATATTAACAAGGGCATATAAGAACTTCGATTAATTCTTCTTATTATTTCCGAGATTTTTTTATTTATTTGCTCACCCGGAGCACGACCTGTACCTTTTTTTATTTTCTGTTCTCTAAAATAAAATTTATGGCAATTGCTTACTACATAATTTGAGAGTCGTCGATTCGCACACCGATAAATTTACTTCGGCCGAATCGCTGCTGTCTGCGCCATATTAAAAATATAAATTAAATATTATAAATATTTACTCAAGCACTCAAATTATTAAAATAGCAACACTTACATTCATTTCACATCATTCAGTCAAGTACACGAGGACCAAAACTTAACTCCCGCGCACCCCCCACACCCTACTTCCTAATCCGCACTTCAGTTGTCAAAAAATCGCAACTCCGGTAACGCGTGTGCGCTCCCGTTCCTCTCGCTCTCAAAGAAAACTCAAATATAAGTGTTGTGTGTGACAAACAGACTCTGTGGGTGGCTTACCAGCATTCAACTATAGTGAAAACTCCACTGCTAAAACTATCGAAGGACATTATTATTCAAAGCTCCAATCCTGCACCCGTAAGTACCTACCTACTGCCTTTTTCCGCTGCGCCCACAAGTTCTGGTCCTTCGAGCCGGATAAAAAACATAAATACTCTCTCAATCACTCATCTAACCACACACAATACGCAAACGCTTTCCTCACACAATTATTATTTCGAAATTACGGCAGCCATTGTCGCATTTCGCAACGCATCCGCAAATTCGCTAAATCGCATCCAATGCACACTCTTTTCAATATTTAATTATTTGTTTATTCATATTTTGATATCCGCATATATAGTTAACGCTTATTTCACGCATTTAAAAACATTTAACGCATCCACGCACGTTATATTATTACTAGATACCTATTCTCAAAATGGCGTCAACAAGACAACCAAAAGGGAAGACAGCCAGTGATGATGAACACGAGGTTTACTCAAAACTATCTCTTCTCGAAGCTAAGATGGAGAATCTTTACCACATTATGCAGAATATATACGATCTTAGCCTAAAGGTTTCCGATCCAACATTGCAATCGCAATTTCTAGCACGCATTCAATCGGTAGATATTATACGATCAAATTTCATGGATACTCTGGACTCGTGTGTTATGGCTCGATTAGAAAAGGATCCATCCGCAAAACCGAACTACGCCGCTTTACAATCCTTTGACGAACTGTATTGTTACGTAAAACATACAGCATCCACACTCACACAAAATAATTCTATTAAAAACACCCAAGATAATTCTCATAAATATGATTTGTTGACCCGCAAGTTACCGCCCCTTAAGTTAGTTTCGTTTGATGGATCGCCATATAATTGGTCGCCATTTTACGAGAATTTTAAAATTCTTATCCACGATAATCTGCATCTCTCAGACGCCGAAAAAGTTCAATATTTAATAGGTTCTTTGTCCGGCAAAGCATTAACCGTTTGTTCAGGTATTACACCTACCGCCAATAATTATCTTATAATTTGGAATTCTCTATTAGAAAAATACCAAGATACTCGAGTACAAGCTTCCATTTACGTACAACAAATAATTAACTATAAACCAAATCAATCTATCGATACATTTCTCGAACAATTTTACTCTGCAGAAGCCGCTTAACGCCGTTTAAATATTGACGATCTCTCAGACTTTATTATTACTCACGTCGCACTTACTAAACTCGATAAGGAGGTAGTGAACTTGTTCGAGCAATCGCACAGACATATTCAAATACCCACATTCGATCATCTTTCTAGTTTCTTAAAGAACAAAGTAAAATACAAACGCTCCGTAATCCTAGCTCAAATACAAAACCTTTTTGACTCAACGCTCCTCAAATAATTATAATAATAATACATCAAATTCTAAAACTACTCGAGCTTTCGTCGCAAATACTCATTCACCCGCAATACAAAAACGCTCATGTAAAATATGTAATGATCCTAACTCGCATCCTCTATATAAATGTTCATTTTTTGTTAATCAAGACCCGCGTACTAGATTTGAACTAGTAAATAAACATCATTTCTGTCGTAATTGCCTAGGATTTCATGAGACTAAATTCTGTAAATCAATAAATACTTGTTCCACATGTCAACTCAAACATCATACGCTCTTACATGTAGAAAACTTGGAAGTCGAACCTAACGCACCGCCGCTGATCTATCAGTGTGTCAACACGCAGCCCGCGCCCCGCGCCACTCCCCTCACTACCGCTCTGCCTGCCGCGATCGTGTCGAATGTTTCTTCGGTCGCCGCCGCCGCTAATAAGTTTGCGCGCCAAAATTTAAATGATCTTGCGTTATCAATGACCGCTTCTACTAGTAATATCGATAGTAATAGTACTACAGTTTTATTACCTACTGCTTCTGTATACGTTTATAAAAATAATAATCCAAATAAGGTTCGCGTGTTTCTAGATACAGGTTCAATGAGTAATTGTATCACAAAGTCGTGTTGTGAACGCCTTAATTTAGTCATTACTCCCGATAACTCAACCGTTCTTGGTATAGGCCAATCTAAAATATCTGCTATTGGATTTACGAAATTTAAAATATTTTCCCGCTTTGATTCACGCTGCTCGTATATTATCCATGCTCGCGTAATAGAAAATATTACCGACGGCTTACCTAGTCTACCTATAGATACGTCAAAACTAATTCACTTACGCAACTTACCTATGGCTGATGATGCATTCCATTTACCGGCCGAGATCGATTGTCTAATTGGCAACGAGTTATTCCCGTCCCTATTAGGAAGTGGAAAGGTTACAATACCCGGATCATCGGTCGTCGCTGTACAGACTACACTAGGTTACATTGCCATGGGTAGGGCGGATTGTGATAGCCGCATGGACACTCGCACTCCTATCTTCCAATATAATAATACATATAATAATAAATCTTTTTTCTGCGCTACCGCTTCTAACTCACTTGAAACTCTCACTCAACGCTTTTGGGAATTGGAAAACGTCCCTGATAAAGTTCACAGGAGCCCTGATGATGAGGCCTGTGACCTTATCTTTAACGCTGCGCAATCACGTGATGGTGCTGGCAGATATACTGTACAGTTACCGTTTAAAACTCCATATTCTGAATTGGGAGATTCTTACGCTATTGCTCACCGACGTCTCATTAATTTAGAAAGGAAATTAGACTCGCATCCCGATATTCGTAAGAATTATAACGCCACTATTCAAGACTACATAGATCAAGGATATCTGTCAAAAGTTGATAATCCCCGCTTCGCATAAAAATCCACAAAATATTAATTTCGACACAGACGCTAATTCAAACGTGAAAATTGTAGGTATGCAGTGGAATCCTGTAGAAGACACCTTTCAATTTAAAATTAACGCTATTTCTCTCATATGCACAAAACGCACAATTCTCTCCGCAACCGCTCGTCTTTTCGACCCGTTAGGTCTTGTCGCTCCCGTGACAGCATTTATGAAGTTACTCGTTCAAGAATGTTGGAAAAATGAACTTGACTGGGATAGTCCAGTACCTAAGCATATTGAAAATAAGTGGAATCAATTCCACAACGAATTCACTTATCTCGTACATATTAAAATCCCGCGTCATGTAGGTGTGACTTCGGATACTCACGTGACACTCCTCGGTTTCGCAGACGCTAGTAAGCGCTGCTATGGTGCAGCCGTATATTTAAGGGTTAGCGCTAATGATATAGATCACGGATCTGTTACTCTACTCACCTCGAAATCACGCGTCGCTTCACTCAATAAAATGCCGCTGGCTCGCTTGGAACTATGCCCTGCACTCTTATTAGCTAATCTTCTCACCGCTGTTAAAGATACTCTAAGCAAACGCTGTCAAATTGACAAAATTTACGCATTCTCTGACTCAACCGTAACACTAACGTGGATACACTCACCCGCATATAAATTTCACACATTTGTCGCAAATCGGATAACGGAAATAAATTCTAAATTACCCGCTAAACATTGGTTTCATATTAATGGACAAGAGAACCCCGCTGATATTGTTTCTCGTCCTATAACGCCGAAATTACTTTCAAAACTAGAATTTTGGTTTAACGCTCCTCATTGGTTCTCATCTCCCATATGGCAATGGCCTATTAAAACATTTGAAATTAATTCTAATAATTCGGCATTCATGGAAATGAAAACTACTACTCTATCCGCTAAGGTCATTCAACCTGAAACTGCTCGTCCTATTCAAGAATTAATTGATCGCGTCTCTAGTTACTCAAAATTACTTCGCATCGTAGTATTTATTCTACGCTTTTCTAAACGTCTTAAATCTCATGGATCTATAACAGTCTCAGATTTAGATACCGCTGAAATATATCTCATAAAATATGTCCAAAATTTACACTTTTCGGCAGATATGGTCAACTTAAAAATAAAAATAAACCAATAAATAAAAAAGTCTTAAAGCTTAATCCGTTTATCGACTCTTCTAATATCTTACGAGTAGGTGGAGGATTAACTCACTCTCAACTCGATTACGGCCAAAAGCATCCGATATTACTACCGCAAGAAGATCGCGTAACTAACCTCATAATTGGTTATTATCATATCGTTAATCTTCATACAGGTCCCGCTCTTTTATTATCTATGATAAGACAAAAATTTTGGATAATTTCCGCTAGAAATTTAGCAAGACAAATAGTTTACAAATGTAATAAGTGTTTTAGACTCAATCCAAAAAATACTTACCCTCCAATGGGTGATTTGCCCGCTTTTCGAGTTTCAGACGTGAAACTATTTGTTCACACCGCTGTTGACTACGCCGGTCCTTTTTTCATAACTCATATTCGCAAACGTGGAATCAAAAGCCAAAAGGCTTATATTTGTTTATTTGTATGTTTAACGACTAAAGCATTACACTTGGAACTTGTTTCTGATCTTAGTTCTGATTTATTTCTCGCCGCTTTTAAGCGCTTTATATCTCGCAGAGGTCCTGTTTCGCTAATATATAGCGATGAAGGTACCAATTTTATTGGAGCAAAACGTAAACTCAATGAAATTTACTCTCTCATACAGTCCAAATCGCATATTAATTATATTAGTCAACAGTTATTGTCTGAGCATCGCGTACAATTTAAGCATAGTCCGCCTTATGGCCCGCATTTTAACGGACTCAGCGAAATAAGTGTTCGTTGTGTCAAAACTCATCTTTACAAAGTCATAGGATCTCAAATACTCATTTACGAAGAATTTAGTACTGTGCTTGTTCAAATCGAAAACTTGCCGACCTCTATGTGTCTTGAATTCGGATCCTTCCGATATTACCGCATTAACGCCTAATCATTTTTTAAACATAACTCCACTCAAATTCTTACCCGCTGAAGATGTTACCGACATCGCTGATAATCGCTTATCACGCTATCAATTACTCAATAAAATAAAGCATTCATTTTGGCAACGCTGGAATAAAGAATATCTTACGTCTTTGCAAGAAAGAGAAAAATGGAACTCTCCCTCAAAACCTATCGAGTTAGGTACTATTGTCGTAATTAAAGACAATCACTCTCATCCTCTTAGTTGGCCTCTAGGGATAGTAGATGTGGTTTATCCTGGAAAGGACAAAATTATAAGAACAGTTAAAGTAAAAACCGCGACTGGTTCATATATAAGGCCAGTAGTTCGGATTTGTCCGTTACCTTCGCAGTAAATTTAATATTACTCACTATTTTTTTTTAATATTACTACTACTCTTATTCTCTTTTAACATCTTAATTCTTAAATTGTTTAGAGGAAACCTCTAGTCCGGGAAGTTGTCTGCGCCATATTAAAAATATAAATTAAATATTATAAATGTTTACTCAAGCACTCAAATTATTAAAATAGCAACACTTACATTCATTTCACATCATTCAGTCAAGTACACGAGGACCAATCCTTAACTCCCGCGCACCCCCCACACCCTACTTCCTAATCCGCACTTCAGTTGTCAAAAAATCGCAACTCCGGTAACGCGTGTGCGCTCCCGTTCCTCTCGCTCTCAAAGAAAACTCAAATATAAGTGTTGTGTGTGACAAACAGACTCTGTGGGTGGCTTACCAGCATTCAACTATAGTGAAAACTCCACTGCCGAAACTATCGAAGGACATTATTATTCAAAGCTCCAATCCTGCACCCGTAAGTACCTACCTACTGCCTTTTTCCGCTGCGCCCACAGCTGCAAAAAATTTATATTTTTAAAAGGGGTCGATTCGTACGTTTCGGGCTAGTTAAATTCGTGCGAATCGTCCAATAACCCATTAAATATGATTGATTTGACGTGTACCTACTTCAAGTAGGTTCGATTCGCAAGTCAAATAAGATCGAAATATAACATAGGTATACTTTTTTAAGCTGATATCAAGAAACAGAATCCGAAATAAGCTGTAAAAAATTGCCTCATTCTTTGAGAAGTACTTTGGTAACTCAATGAAAGTCTTGATGTTAGGGGCTATCTTCAAGTTTGACTTCGAAATTTTGTCTCGAGTCGGCAGACTGATTGCTTTGCAGAATTTTGCGAGAATTGTAAATTAGTTTACCTCCATATACATCTGGGTTGTGTGAGTTGTGCCTTGCATGCGTTATAACTTTATTATTTGTTATTTATAAGGTCAAGTGGTTTATTTGTGCTTTGAATCTGTGTCTTCTGGTAACAGGTTTATGAATATTTGGATTTGTTCTCATTTCCAATAAAATAATCGATGCCATATTTTTATCAACTTCTATCTGAGTCTTCATTATTATCGGAATGCATTTTTCTATTCTAATGTGAGCGACCAGTCTCATTATGAGCTTATCATATCAAACTGACATAGAAATACTTGTAAAACTTTTATTAGTTTTTATCAATCGTTATGTTTTATTGTTTACTTGTCACCAAAACTATCCTCTTAAATATAAGAGACTTAGAGAAAATTATTAAATTATTAATATACATTTATTTTATTTTTTTAAATTTAGTTTTAGGCTCGCGCTTGGCCACTTGATGGTAAGCGATGATGTCGTCAACCGTGAAGCAGCTTGCCTAGAAGTAACTTATTCACTCTTGACTTAAAGACCCCTAGATTGTAGCTATCGGGAAACAAAGACTCCGGCAGGGAATTCCACTCCTTAGCTGTACGTATAATAAAAGTATTTTCAAAACGTTTAATGCGTATGGGTGGGAGGTCCTCCATGTACCGATGGCGCATCGCCGTACGTCAGGTACTACGATGATGAAACGGTCTGGGCGGAATTAGATCATGCAATTCCATCGCACACTCCCCGAAATGTAACCGATAAAAAACAGACAAGCTGGCAACTCAGCGACGATGTTCAAAGCTCTAGAGCTTTGACTGAACCAGTGCCTCATCACCGATGAGCCTCTTGGCCCGCTTTTCGATCGACTCTAGTGCATCAAGCTGGTATTTGGCAGATCCGTCCCAGAGATGAGAACAATACTCCATGCATGATCGAACTTGCGCTTGATACAAGCTGATCAGCTGTTCTGGCTTGAAGTACCTTCTCACCTTTCTAAGGATTCCCAGCTTTTTGGTAACCAGCTGAGCCATTGCCTCAATGTATGGTCCAAAATTGAGAGTCGATGTCAAAGCCAAGAAGCTCAAGATGGTCACTTATAGATACGGTCACATCTCGGAAAGTTGGAGCCGGGTGAAATCGGCTCTTTGGCATTAAATATAAGTTGATCACAAAATGTCATTGTAATCCATACAAATATTATAAAAGTGAAAGTCACTCTGCTTGTTTGTCTGTTACTAGCCGTCCGTGGGTCAAGCCATGGGCAGAAGCTAGTAGTCTTGAGAAATATTTCTTCGATTTTACAAACTCTAAAGTAGATACCGCTACTAAAGAAGTTTTAATTATAGCACTTACTATAATCGCTTGTCTGATACTGTCTATAAAGGCATTAGGCCCCCTAATAAAGATTTTTAGATAAACTTAACAGTAGATAAATTAACATTTTCACGCCCAATGTATTTATTTTGTTACATTGTTTACTTTTTGAATCCTGTCTTATAATTTTATTACAGAGTGCTTTTTAACTGGAATAGTGTGGGGACTTCCTAATCCAAAAGAAATATGGGGAAACAGTCGGAAACCATTAGTCCTTTTGTTAATTCTTTAAACAAGTTTGGCATAATCAATTAATATGTATCCCTTAAGGATAAGAATTTCTCCATGCTCACCCAGTAAAAAAAATGCCTGATACTATCTTCAACATCATATACTGCCTGATCAAAACACGTAATAGGTTATTCGGGACACGTTCAGGTCTCAACTAGCCACGAAACTCCATTAACCCTTATATTGACGCAAGCGCTCCAAGCAATACCTAACCTATCTAAACACAAACCGCTAGTTGTGGCCTAACCTCCTCCGGATAACAGAGTGCCTACTTAATTTCTCATACACCTCGCAGAATACCACCTCGTGATATAAAATGAAAATTGCCCCGCTACAATTTTATAAGCCGAGAACTACCTACGTTAACCGCAACCCTGAAAGTTTAACCGTAGCCAACGGAAGCATTTCTTATTCACAAACACGCACGAACCAATTATGTTCATTTAAATTATTAAGTAACATATCTGAGGCAATCTAAGTTTGTTAACTATTTTGCGAGATGTGTTTAGTTATGGACCTCCTTGATTATCTTGTCTCGACTCGTTACACTTAATAGCCTAAGATCCCACTGCTAAAATCTGTAGATATATATTTCTGTTAAAACTTAATTGTCAATAATGATACTTGATAGTAGAATAGATTGCTGCAGGGTTTCCAGGCAATATCTGGTCGCATTCACTTTAATTAGTATATGTTTTTCAACTGAATCCAATGTCATTTGATAGAAATGGGGATGTGAACGCAAAGCTGAGCGCAGATGTCGCTGGCGGCGCAATGGCTGCTGTCAAATCATTTTTGGTTTGTTTAAATCGTTTTTTTGTGTTTAAACCCGTTTACCATCGTTTTTGATAATATGTATCCTGCCTGGAACCTTAAGGAATTGAAAGACGAACTAAAGCAATGAGGAGTAAGGATAACTGGAAAGAAAACAGATCTTATTGAGAAGCAGACTTTTCTATCATAAAATATTTTTCATCGGTGATATGCTCTAGATTTGGCAATTTTTTTAGTTGTAACAAGTTATTTCTTACTTGACTCATGGTAGGAAAATTCACGAACAATGCGAGAACATTATTTTTATGTGTTGGTATTCTTTACGTTTTAGCTTAGAAGTTGTATTTTATTTTTGGCAATCAACGCACTCAAGCTTCTGAAGGCTAAGCAAATGACATTCCTGCTGTTATAATGTATCAATACGTTAATAGCTCCACTATAACGCCAAAGATTACCAAGCAATATAGTCAGAGTTACTTTTACAGGTACATGAAATAACCTATAAATATGTGTAGCCTTTTCCCAGTTTTTTTTAGCGATGTATCTTTGGGCAACAAATGAACACCGTGGTTGGTAAATCCTGGTACAGCACACAGAGACATATTTCGAGAAAATTAAAATGTACTAAATGATAGCTATTTGAAAGCTTTCAATAGCCATAGCGACGATGCGCCACCTATCGTGAAAAAATGGCAGTACACAACCGCATTGATGTAGAAAAAAGAAAAAAAAATTGCCAGCTCCCAGTCAGCCACAATCTATGGGTTGCCAGTTTACTGAGAGCTGGCTGATGTTGCATACGTACCCGCGATACAGGAGAAATCCTGGTGTTGGGAAAAGTTTAAAAGAAAAAACAGAAATCAAATTGTCGCTAGATATTGCTGGTCAACCCCGCTGTAATATTTATTTTTCTATCAAGTATCTTTCATAAAATTTAGTTTAATCAAATTCAATTTGACTGCAGATTTTTGCGGTGGGATCCTTTACTATTAAGGGATCTCTGCAAGCGTTTATAGTGATGTTAAAGTTTCTGTGAAATGTCACTACGTTGATTCGAATTGGAAATCAGTTTGACACTAACGATCCCTGATACTACGAAAACCGTCTCAAAGCCATTTCAAACGGATTCCTCCAGCCTCAATAAGCAATAGCGCGAAATCTATCCAATAAATTGTGGCGAACTCAATAACCTTAGCACATTTGGATCAGTTGGTATTTATTTGCTGTATGTATGTGTGTTCAAAAAGTCAATTTAGATTATATGGGAAAATTCGAATAGAATACTAGAATCTAAGTAAATTGTATCAACTAAGTAGTTTTTAGGGTTCCGAACCCTGATAGATTCGCCATGTCCGTCTGTCCGTTTGCAGCTAAGCTCATAGTTCTCAGCTAAGCTCTAGTGACTCTTAGTACTAGAAAGCTATAATTTGGCTATAAAAAAAAGTAAAAAAAAATGTACCTCCTGTACACGTAAAGCGGGGATGTTTTTTTTTCTCGTCTATCCCATTGTGTGGGGTATCGTTGGATAGGCCATGCAAAAATATTACGGGTCTGTAAAAACCATTTATCGATTCATTTGCGTAAAATTTATATTTAAATTGCTAATTTTTAGGGTTCCGTGCCCAAAGGATCCAAACGGAGCACTCAGTGTTCAGGAAGTTGCAGTGGAGTTGCAGTGGTTTGGGAACAGTGCGGTGGGATTGTCCCGAAAAAAAAAAAAAAACATAACGAATACCTCAGATATCTTTCGCTTTTATAAATTAAGTATTTTGAATCAAATTTCTCAAATTGTGAAACTGATTCAATAAAATTTAATGTACATGAAAGCGATACTATAGGCTCTAGAACAACAAAATTCACTGGAGTCATTGTTGAAAATATTTATCAAAAATATTATGTTTAGAGTGAACCGATTCCTATTCTCAAATAACAATGACGTTGATCTTTCCAGGTAAAAGGCGAGCGTAATGCGTCCACGCCTGTGATGTCTCTAATATGCAGTGGGACGGCCTCTACTTCGTGTTTCTAGCGTTATGCTGCCTTCATACTGCATCTGGTAAGTCAAAAACGAGCATTCGTTGATTTTGATGATGTACCTTGTCTGTCTAGTTAGCACTATGCTTATCACTTAAAATGACAATAATAAATTACCAAAATTAAAAATGTACATAAATAAAGAATACACTAAAGCCTCCACAGTTATAATGCATAGCATGACGTGTTCGTAAACGAGCCTCTGAAAGCACAATCATTAATAAAACATAGTCTAAAGCTTTAATAATGTAGCTACAGAAAAATCCTCGCACCTAGCATCATATAAAAGCAACCTTTAGATGAAATAAACAACGAAACAAGCATTAAAATTCTAGAACACTTGCTAGCATGCAATTGCACAAATGCTACACTTACAATAACAAAAAGAGAATAATCCTTTTTCAATTCTGCCTAATAACGAATTAAAATTAAAAACAGAAGCCAATCACAGAACGGAGTGAGTTTTGCGAACTGCAATTACGTAACCGTGCTCGTAGCACCACTAGTGCATCCATTGTTTATTTATATGATGGTCAGCATAACCAATATCTGGTTTCGGTATCGACTTTTGAATATTTGAAACATTTGACGAGTATTTTATGGGTGCTCTCCGTTGGTTTTGCGGTGAATTTAGAGAGGGAATTGATAGCAATATTTGCAGAATTTGTTTTTTGCTTTCAATGGTTTTTAGATAAAAATTGCTGAAAATATTTCCACCCGAAATGTGATTCCGTCGTCAACTTTAACTGTGATTCCCGTTAGGTTATATCATAGGAAAATTCATAGCAATTTTAATATCTTAAAAACTTACAACGATTAATTATAACAACTAATACTTATCTTTTATAAAAAACCCATTACATTTAAAACAAAATAAATTTCTTTACGTAAATAATTAATTTTAAAATAACATTTCTGCATATAAATATTTCTGTTTCGATAATGCAATCAATCTTTTCACAAACATGTTGTACACATTGGAAATCTAAAGTTTCTGATAAACTTTCTAAAACTTCGTAATTAAACACACAGGTATTCAAAACTTAATGGAACAAAGTTTGAACAGTAAAAGTTTATAATTTGCTTTCTGAAATTATTTTTAAGCATAAATAAATAAGGTGTTTTTTCAACGATGTTTTAGCATTGAATTAATTTAAGTAGGACAAGAACAGTAAAATAAAATAATATCATTAGGTATTGTGGCTATCATAAAAAGTAAAGAAGAAAAGCGAGAAACCCCATATAATGATAATGTATCCCTATTGACCTTCTGTTCTTTAAAACTCATCATCGATATATTTAATAGTCACGCTGTAACTATTTTAATGATTAGTTGCGATAAGTGAGTATGCACATTAAACGACGACCCTATTACTATGATAGATATATTTTTCAAGTCTGGCATTATTTCGGTCTAGAATTTGAATGAGATAGGAAGACGTATTATTAAAATGAGAACAGCATTTCCTCTGACAAATATTTTAATAAAATGTCCACGATTCAACTTAAGAGATGGATGAAAACTCTTCTGAGTGTACCGTTTTTATTCAAAATGATTTTGTATATTCATCATTTGTGCGAAGTTTTCCTTGAAATTTCTTTATAAAGAAAGTTAAACAAATCAGAAAGTCGTGACAAGAAATTCAAAACACTACATTTGAAATTTTAACATCCCTCTAACATAAACTTTAAAGTTAGATAGTAAAGTCTTTTCTGAGGATTGTCTTGAACCATTTAAACTTGTTCACTTAATTCAAGCTAGTAGAGATATAGCAAGTGAATATACGGATCAATCAATTCCAAAATTCACTGAAGAATTAGAGATGCTATTTTAGTTAAAATATTAAAAGAAATGCTTTTTTAAAGCAAGACGTCATTGATCTGTGCAGAACCGTTACGCTTTCCTGAAGATTATCGAACAAATGTCGTTCGGAGACGTCGAAGCGATGAGAAGGACAGTCTCGCCCTGTCCAGAGAGATATTCAAAAACATCACCAAGCAACTACGCGAAAATATCAAGCGTGAAGGAGCGACTGACAGGAACGATCATTTGTTACAGAGTAAGTATCGATTTTCGCGTCCGCAGTAAGGGCCCATACACACGGACTACAGCCACACATATCACAGCAACTAAAAAAATGCCAAGCAATGATTGCTAATGCAATCTGCAGCATCAAGTTAACGTTTTTTTTTAAAAACAGTTGCACTAGTGAATGTTGCGACGACGCTACTATATGGTCGTTTTCATACATACGGTTGACTAAGAATATCGACCACGTAAGTAAACGTATCCATGTTAATATATTTATACTTTTCATACTTCGCATCAGCTGTCGTTGTAGTATCAGTGTGCTTGTAGTAAGTGTGAAAGTGTCCTAAGTCTTGGACGCTCGTGGTCTCGTTTCCATAAAGAAATATGAATCTTCTTACTTTATTCAAGACGTTTAAGCCGTAACAGTATCAGATTTTAAACATTTCTTCTTTTGTGATGACGGTGACAACGTTCTTATCGGAATTGAAATTCAAATAGCGCTACTTCCTGATTTAAAGGAGATTAAGAAAATTACTTTTTGCGCTCACCTAATTTTGTTTCATTTAATTTAAATTGTAAAACAATGTTATTTATAATTATACTTACAACAGCTTTACCTTTCATACTATCTGGTTTAGCGTGTGCTTTATTTAATATAAATTCGTACCTATTTTTGTGAAAATATTTAAAATTATATATACAATTATATATATATATATATATACAACGACGAATTATTATAACTAATCGACCATAGGACACGTAATGGAAAATCGTTCGAAATAATAAATTTTGTATGTGATACTTTTTCCGATAAAATAAATCGTATTTAAAATCTACCGCGATCCTTGTCAAAGCAATTTACTTTCCTAAGCTTTAAATTACCTCCAGTACTGCAATAAAACAATTTATTTCGAAAGTTGAAACAGATAACACTTTACTATCAACTCTTTGAAAAAGGTCGTTTCGTTTTAGATAATAATTTTTAGGGACAAACAAAATTTTAAATACATTCTGCACGGGCTTGTACTGATAAACTAAATAAAAACTAAACTAGCGTAGTTTTATTTAAATAAAAACAAGATATTATAGTAATTTGTTTACCTGTATGTTTAGTTATTTGACTTAATTTCATCATTATAAAATTAAATATTTAAACACACATTGCACCGTTTTCGCTCATTCAGGCACATTTTAACACAAATTAGTATTAATACACTAAAGCAATTTTGAACAGCATTCATTTGTTTTATTTTCAAAGGAAACTTGATTGCTTATAAATTGACTGCCTCAGTTCTTATATCTTAAATTAATTAATTTTACCGCGTAGTAGCCATTTCTTTCGACTGAGCAATAATTACAGTTATGATTTTAATTTACGAAAAAATTTAGATGGTAGTCAATTTGCTAATCAATTAAATTCCTTGACGTTTAATGCTAATTAAATTGAAGATTTACTCTATAACTCAACAGACAAGGTAGAAGAGTCTCGTCCGTATGTGCCGTTTCAAAGCTATGCCCATGATCACCATCATGAGCACCATTGGGGTCCATACTTTGAGGAGGAGAAGTATACCCAAGTGACGGCACATGTCGGGGCGGAAGCCTTGCTGAATTGTAGGGTCGTCATGCTCAAGGACAAAACGGTAAGTAATAAACTTGGCTTTTTAATATAGCTTAGAATTCCATAAAGAAATATAAACCCACCTACTCTATTCAAGGGATTTAAGATAAAGAAGTGGGAATTACCAGAAAGCTTAAAGTCACCAAAGGTCAATGGAGAGGCCTATGCTTGGAGTTTCCTTGCGTGATTGCATCAGAAATGAGGATTACGGAGGAGAAAAAAGTTACCGACATAGCCCAAAGAATTACGAAACTTAAGTGGCAATGGGCAGGACACGAGACGCACAGGATCAGTGGCGACGCCTGGGGGAGGCCTATTTTCAGCAGTGGATGTCTTTCGGCTGGAGTGATGATGATGATGAAGGCAAAGAAGTACGTGTAAATAGCACAAGACCGATAGATATGGCGACGCTTGGAGGAGGCCTATGTCCAGTAGTGGTCGTCTTTTGAGTAAAATTATGACAATGATGAAGTAATTCTTCTGATAATAGGCAAGCTTACTATCTCTGCGAAAGAGGATTGTCATACACCTAGCAGACCCAGATGTCAAATCTTTAAACTTTTGGTCCGGTTCACACCTGGATATTTTTATTCATTTTGAGTGGGTACAATTTATGAAGAAAGAAAGAAGGTTCTCTTTTTTTTCTTTAGCATTCAATATTGTTTAGTGTAAATGTTACTTATATTGTAGGTTTCACAGTAAAATTAATCTTAATCCATTTTTTTGTTTTTAACAGTAGCTTGTAAACTTTTCTAAAGCAATTCGCACAAACTCTGACAAATTCTGTATGATAAAATTTACCTGTATATATTTTTTTCAAACAACAGTAAAACTGTTACCTATTACTTTAAAAGCATTTTTATTTTATATATAAAACGCGAAAGGTTAATTATAATGCAAGACATCGTGTTATGTAACCGATATCTTTATTTTTCTGGTGATATAAATGAATTTGATACAAAGAACGTTTTATTTTTTCTGGCTTTCCCATTCCGTAAATTTCTAAAACATATTTATCTTTAGGAAGATAATATATGGCACTAAGGAAATGGTCTGTATGCGTTCTAAAATATTTTATCGTAATCTGAACGATCTTTTACGGCGGACTGTAAAGAGTAACGCAAAAATACAAAAAAATACAATTGAGTCCATCATTAATTTCCAAACACTTCCAAGAATTTCTTTTGTGTGATTTTCTTCATTTCCCAAAAACGTTTTGAGCTCCTTTATTTCAAATCTTTCGTCCTTTTATTTCATTACAAACCTAAAAAGAATTTATAATTTTAGCCATTAAAATTATTTCGGTTTTCAAATTAGCTTCTTTAAAAGAAATGTAATTGAAAGGCTGAGTATCCGTAATGAAGGAGTCAAAGAAATCAACCATGGTTAGATGATTGTTAAATTTGACGTGAAACTGCAAAATACAAGCAATTATATAAATTGTAAAGGATGGTGCTTATTACACTCAATGGCAAAATAAAGTGAATCAAAATCAATGATCAAATTAAATCCAAGCCATTAATAAATTATTTCATCACCACTGTTCCCAAAACGGTGAAGGAATGCGGCATGTCTTAGAAATATATTAAAATAATTGTTTCGACAAATATTAAAATAATTGTTTCATCTACTAACCCGCACTGGGTCCACGTAGTGGATTACGGAGCATTCTATCTCCTAGAGAGGACGCATGTGTCCCAACAGTGAGAACATTATTAGTTAATTATGATAACCATGCGACTATGTTATTCATATACTTTTGATATGTAATTTGTGTGTTCGTTTGTTTTGATGTGTTTCCCTTTCATTCAGGTGATGTGGTTGAGAAACACTACGGAGTCAGCACAACTCCTCACCGTCGGTCCAGCGTTATATGCCGGCGACAATAGGATAGCGGTAAAATTCCAATACCCAAACAACTGGAGACTAAGTATGAACCCAGTAAAGTTAACCGATGCTGGTCACTACATGTGCCAAATATCCACACATCCCCCAAGAACGATATTCACAAACCTCACCGTTTTACGTAAGTACAAAAACAAATCAATATAAATTCTTTGCTCAGAATTCCTTTCATTCCTCATCCATTTTTGAAACGTTTAATTAAGCCATGCTAATGTGTGTATTATTTGTGAGGTTGAAAAGCTTCTCTTTGTAGTTCTCACATCTTACTTTCTCTTCGGTCTTTATTGTGGCACGCCATTTCATTTCGTCTTAATCGTTTTTGATATTACCATTTAAGGTAACCTATTTTTCCCTGAAAATATCCGTAATCTCCATTTGCATGTAACAGCACTTAATGACGTCGTTTCTTAGTATTTATGTGATTCAGAAAAATTAAAGTATTTACTTCGATTTATTTGCAAAGCTCCCTGTGCCTATTTCGTTTTTTTTGCTTATGTTTTGTCAACGGCAGCGGAAAGGTAAGGTCTTAAAAAAGTAGTAAAGTTTTTATTAGGCCCTTGTAGTACTGTTTGTGTGTTTCCTGGGAAAATAACTGAAACATAATTATGTTTTGCGTCTCTGTGAAGGAAATAATTCAAATTTTCCGAGTTCGTGATGAACCTAGAAAATTATGAAAGGGAGAAAATATTAAATAATTTAATTTATTTAGGCCATAAACCAAAATTTCTCCTCTTTCATAATAATGAGGTTGTGTTTTTACACAAATTTAAAATTTTAATTTTGTTTCAGCTCCTGTAATATCCATAAACGGTGACGACACACATGATGTGAAAGACAGGTTTTATAAAGCGGGTAGCGCGATAAAATTATCCTGTATCATATCAGAAGAGTATGTGTCATCTATATCAACTAAGGCGCCTGTTACAACGCCTCTACCTACTACCACACCCTTACCCACAACCACAACTACAGAATTAACAACAAAAATGAGTACAATATTCAATAGAATAGACATTATGATGAATAAGAGTTGGAGTGTCGAAACCACGACGATCACTTCGACTGTTAGTGTAAGTACTACTACTAAGAAAGCACCAGAGAAGACCACGACTGAACTGACTACAATCAAACCTACGACACCTCCAGTAGAAAATAATATTTATGGAATTGTTTGGAAGAAACAAGGGAAGGAGTTTACAGAAAATATCTCTTGGCGGAATATGAGGTAAAACCACTTATGAAGTCCTTATGTAGCTTTTGAGCCTGTTTTAGCACGTGTGGATAATTTCTTAAACTGTATATGAAGTTGATCTACGAGTGTCTCACAGATATTTCTTTTTAAATTTTAAGTTTCAATTTTTTTTTCTGTTGGATGGGGCCCGAAATTATCTTGACTCTAAATCTCTATGAAATAACATTATAATAAATGTGTTTTATTTGCAGCGCTACTATCAGTGTAGCATCAGCGTCACACAATGACAGTGGGACGTACTCATGTCACTTGCAGAACCATTCTCAAGTAACCATCAATGTTCATGTTTTGATCGGTAAGTGCGGTAAATTTCATATCCATTCTTTTCTGTCTCCTCTTTTTTTTCTTGAGTATAAAACATATAAAAGAGATTTTGACATGAAAGCACTTTCGATTTTGTGTAATTTAATATTCAATTATTTTATTTACGATGTACTAAAACATCAAGCTATATAAGATTCACCTTCAAATTCCTAATTAATAGGTTTTTTGGTTACACAAAATCAAATTAAGGCTTTTAAAATGTAAAGACTTTCAAGTTACTCAAACTATATATACAAAAGACAGTCATGCCGTGTTCACTGCAAAGTCTTTTGTCACTTAGGGTGACTCAGACATTAAACTATTTCACAGCGAAGAAAAATGAAGATGCAAATTAATAATTTATAGTCCCAGTGAAGTTGATAGTTTCGTACAATATAATAAAATAACTGAGACATATTGAAAACTTTGTAGAAACTGAAAACTTTAACAATTTCGTTATCTTTATCAGGCGAAAATCAAGCTGCAGTACAACACAACACGGGGAACAAAGGAACACTTTTCTGGCAACCGCAAGTCTTAGCTTTAGTTTCTCTCGCTATTCTTCTATTGTTTTACCCTTGATTATGTGAAAACTTCTTAATTATGATGTTAAAATATTTCACGCAAACGAAGCTAGTTTTCGTTGAAGCTAAAACTAATGAACGTCAGAATGATTTAAGGCGTTAAATGTGATGTTTGCTGATATTCAAGCAGATATTTCATTTTGAATAAAAATATTTTTATAAATTTTTCAGCTGAAGGCAATTTAATTAGGAATTCACAAGGAATAGGTTTCAGTTTGTAAAGCATCGGACTGAGCTAACCTGAAATTGGTATCTAATAAATAAATCCTCGACCGAGGCGTAGACGTGTGGATTCTGTTCGACGCGAGATGAAATTCGAGGTACAACCGAGCTATCCTCATGTTTATTAACGGACACTTTCGAAATAACCAGAAATCCGAAACGATCTGTAAAAATATTTTTATTCTATCATACAACTTTAGTGTACGACACATTCGACCATGACTTAGAATTAACTAAAGTTAAATACCATGCATATAAATCTAGCCTAGAAAATGAAAATTCTTCTAAATCTGTTGTAATATAAAATCGAATAGGCCATGAATCCGTAATGGATCAAAATAATCATTTTCAAGATGGAAAGACGCAGTTTTGTAAAAATTCTGTTGATTTACAAGTGACATCACGTAATTCACGACAATGCATAAAATGCTCGTAAACTGGTTTTAGTACTTTTTTTACTATGCAATGAGTGATATTACGTAAAGTGGTATCTGCGAACATGTAATTTTAAAAATTGTGTACATATAATTTTTATTGTTGGAATATTTGAACGTTCAGATTTATGTTGTTGATATTTATTTTCTTATTTTATCAAAATTGGAAATGTTTACACAAAGTGTATTTAGTTTTAAGACAAGATTACTTAAAGTAAGGTTAATACGAATGTAGATTGTACATAATTAATTCCATGATGGTAATTTAATTTCACCATAACAGATTCAGTTCCATGTAATATCTTTAGCATACAAATATTATACTTAACGTGTATTTTAATACAAAAATGTACAGTTAATGCTACTGAACTCTTAATCTAAGGAATAGAAATCTTTCTTGTTTGTAATATAAACTTAGTAATAAAGGAAGGCGAAGCCAAAATAGTAACTTAATCTATAAGATATTTTATATATGTTGTTGCACATTTTTGTTAATAATACACAAATCTCTTATCTGTAAACAAAAGAAAGACTATGTTAAATGACTGTAAACTATAAAATAAACTTAACATTATACTAAAGTCACTGAAGCATTTTTATTGGAGTTTCAATCCACGCCCTTACTACTAAAATGTCAATAGGATACCTACTCAGTATCTATAACAAAGGCGAGGTTGTTATAAAGACTTTTCAAGTTTCTGCTGTACCTATCCAATTTCAACAAAATTGATACACAATGAAGACATAACAATCAGAGAAACAAGTTTTTTGCTATTAGTGTTATTGTTGGATAAAACCTAGCAATATACCAGTTCACCAATATACTCTACGTAGATGAACTCCAAGCTGTTCTTACTGGCATAAACGAAGCACTGAAAACCTTGCTCATTGCATAAGTTTGCGTAGCTTTCAACCAAATTGAACCATATAAACGTAATTCATTGCTTAGTTTGCAGCCCCTGCGCCTTTTAGACAACATCGGTATTTTCATTTGGAGCAATAGGTGTTCTTTCACAAAAATTGTCGTTCTTGGGTGTTCGGGTCGAAGTTTATCAACAGAAACACTCACTTTGAATGAACCCTTTGAAAAGACGCACCTCATAAAATGCAATATACTGAGATTGTACTATACACAGAGCCGTGAAGCGAACAGAATTATCTTCACCTGCCAGCTGAAAATAGGAAAGGGGATCGACGATGTAGAAAATCAATTATATAGACGACTACAAAGGGTAATAACGAAAGCAACCTTTGATGTTTCTATTAACAATGAATTGCTTGATTCGCTGTTTTCCCTTTCGATCGCCCTCGAATGGTAATTGTTTTGAAAGGTGCTGAAGCTGACCTTTATTCAGTCTCTCATACAGCTGCAAAAGTGGCAACAAACTCGATTAACGATGTATGGGTTTAGTGTCAGCAATTTTGATGTGGTTTAAGCTATCTTAAAGATTAAAGATAGTAAAATATTTATATTAATAAAAGTGACGTAACACTGGAAAATTTATAAAAAATAAAAGAAGGTTTCTCCATATAGTCAAACGACGAACGCTGGCAATCTAATGCCCAAGGTTTTTATAAATGCTTTTAACAAAAAGATTATTTTTATACCAGAAATAAGCCCTTGTTATGACAGCAATGTCTCTTCCGAAACATCAAAGGAAACCCTTGCTTGGATCCGGTTTTACGATACTCGACAAGATAGGAAGCCCGCACGCTGTAATTTAACACATACCAACAGATTTATTATTAAATCAGAGTTAAAATGGTACTTTATGACGCGCGATGACAAAATTACATTTTTACGTAACGTTATTTTCCATTGTTCATACCACAACAAAGATTGCAAAAAGACATTGAGTTTTAGGCTCTTCGTAACAAAACAATGCCGCCAGCTTTTGGCTGAAAGTCAAAGTAATTTTTTATTCAGTAATTAGGTCGTTACAGACACTTTTAGAAGCCCATTTTTAATCTACCCGCATTTCAGCTGTGACGACCTCTGTGAAGAAACGCTGAATGTAACTTGGTTTGGGACTTTTTTGTTTTAATTTCATGAAGCATTTTTATCTTTGTAGAAAAAACAGAATACCTAATTACATAGTGCTGCACAACTATCTTTTTGTCGCTTGAGTGTTTTCTGCGAAAAAATCCTGGTATTTGGCGAACGCCAGCAAAGTTTGCGGATATCCTTTTACTTGAAGAGTACTTGACACTGTATTAACAATTTATGTAAGGGGACCCTTGAATGTACCGTTGGGTATATTAAGAGGCCAAGTGGACATCAAGAGGCTTATAAGGATCATACACTTTTCTCTTCCACTACTCAACGAGGAAAAATATATCTATAGCTTTATTTATACTTATATGTTCGTGCATTAACAAAATTAACACAATCATAATTACTTTACATGTAAGATGTTATGTCGAAACGTAGTTCTGGGAACATAATCTGATTAACCGAGATCCTCTAAGAATATTATCAAGTTACCATTTAGTAATATAACTTCCGTTGTTATATTTATATAGAACATGTGTTGTTTAGATATAACCTATGGGCAAAACAGACATACCTATAACCTATTTATTCATGCCTTACTATCGCCCGCGGTTTCGCTAAGCCTGTGTTGTTCTGATGTATTAGTTATATTTTAACATACATTTATCAGTTCTTTCACTAGTTTTTGCGTAAAAGATTAACAAACATCCATCCATCCAGCCTCACAAACTTTCACGTTGATTATAGTAGTAGGAGTATTACATTTTAATTTTATTTAATTCTTGTGATGAAGATCTATTCAAGATGAACTTAATCTTTTGAATTTGTAGACAAAATATTTTGCAGCAGCAGTGTCGTGCATTAGTCATCATAATCTGATTAACCGAGATCCTCTTAAAATACTTAATGACTTAGAAGAGGTTCATATAAAGTGTTTAGCCAGTCATCATAATGAAACAAGTGCCTACTTTTGGTATGATTTACAGTTCCATTTATCACATACACATCAACACATCCACTTCATATATCATCAACGATCTATAAACCCACTTTTGCCGAAATCTTCTCGGAACGAAGCTGTCTGATTGAGAACACTAATGCTGCTATGACATTGAGAAGTAAGGAAGAGGACGTATCGACGATATTTTGACGACAATCCGTCGACTTACAGCTGGGATCGATTTATTGAAGTAGTTTTGTGATTTGTTGGTATTTCGTATACGATGTTTTCCCAAGATAATGCTGATTGTAAAATTCAGCGAAGATGTTTTGTATGATGTTACAACTATGGATCACTGGCACCTTTGATAAAGTAATTGGCTTTAATGCTTATGTTTATTCATTACATAGATCGCTTTTTTTGTCAATAGATTACCTATTTCCTTTTTTTTTGTACATTTTGAGAGCCCATAAAAGAAACATTTTATTACCATACTCTTAGTGTTACTATTTTAGAAGATTGGGAAGAGACTTCTTAAGTATTTTATTAACCGGCCCCACTCACTATAGCCGTATTCCCTCTCTATGAAGACAGGCCTCTGTTCCAGCATTGGGATCATAAAAAGGCCGATGACGATTATGATGAAGTAAAGGAAACCTTTGTATGTATATCTAAAATTGTCCACATCATAAAATAAATTAAAGCTCTTAGCTAGGGGTACTTTAGAGCTTTAATTTATATTTACGAAAAGGTATGTTTCCTGAACAAAGAAACCGTACAAATGAATAAAAAAAAAAACGAGGAAATACTTAAACAGATAGTTTAAGTCCTATAATGTTCCTAATATCGTAAATAAATATTGTCACGTTATGACATCCAGCCCTGGGGAGAATCTTTCCAATATAACTAAGCAGGTAGGCATACAACTACACAATTTTTTTCCTTTGAAAGGTCCTTACTTTCATCCGCGTGATAACGGAAACCTTTTTCAGTTCGCTTTGCCTTGCTAACGCCATATTTAGTGTGCATTTGGAGCGTGTTGTAAAGTAATTTAAATAGAAATAAAAGCTATTGGTTTTGCAGTACTGAGTTGTAGTTTCTCTTTTTAACTTTTCTTTTTTGAAGCTTGATCCCATCAATAGGTATGTGTTATATATTCCGTGATGAGATAGCTCTTGTCCTCGATCTAACCTAATGGAAAGCGATAGTTGAGGTCTGTGAAGAACAGGCAAGCCTAGAAGATATCAGGTTATAGGTGGTAGAGAGTTCCAAACATTAGTTCATATTTTGTCCGTGTTAGATGTAGAGGATAAGCACTTAATACGGCTACTTGGGATATCAAATATAAGTGGACGGTAAGATGTAGTACGTCTGTGTGTGTGGGGGATCAGTCGCGTATCACCTACGATCACTCTCTGAAGTACCATCTCTCTGGTATTTGAACTCTCCCAAGCAAATTAAATGTGAAGAGAGCTGACGTATCGGTTACCAAATATAACATCTAGCATACCTCAAAAAAACTATGAATTAAAACTTTCGCGTGTAAAATTATTTTTTGTTTGACAGCAGGGAGCTGCTATCATATTTACATACTTTATAAAACTGAAGAATATTATTGATTAATATGAAAAGACTTCATGTAACATGCGATAAGGGCAAGGAGATGATGAAATGTAAGAATATTTTGCATGAAGCAATTATATTTAAAAAAAAATAAGATGAATATGATTGATTCTGGAAAAATATGTTTTTACCTATCTTTTACAACAAAAATTCATAATTCATTACAACACTTTTCCCTGACTTACATTAACAAATGCATTTTTGTTTTCTTTTTACCTTCACGCGGTCCTGGAAAAACATAGGATGGACAGCTGACATTCAAACAACTTTTATTTGGCTACCGTTCCGTACTTTTTTTTTTATTATTAGGAGAGTTTAGTTCAAATATACTTAAAAAAGTCGCTGTTAAGAATTTGTGCAATGTTAAAACCAAATTTTCCCGGCCTATCAAACTAGTTTTATTTATTTTGAAATATCGAATAGCTTTAATGATTAAAAAATACATTTTATTGAAATTTTAGGTGTTCATTATGAACATTGATGTATCGAAATGTTTTCTTATCAAAGCTTCATTGATACTAATGACTAATTTAATTTCTAATACAATGTGGTAGAATTATAAGATTAGATACTGTACATTTTGGATGACTAATTTTAGACATAATATTATTGTACTGTATTATAGGTACATTTATTGGTACGTGATGTACATAACAACATAATTTATTATTAAATTTATAATAATATGAACAGCACTCAAAACATAAGGCACCGTGTAATCTGTGTATTCACTTTTTTTATTTCATTGCATTTTATTACGACTATAAAAGTTTTAGGTAATGATAGGCTGCTAGTAGAAAATAAATTTAAATTAGGTTCTAAGACGCGACATCAGCCACGTCTCTCCGAAACGAAATTCTAAAATGCTTGTCTTGTGACTAGCAACTAAGCTCAAGACGGTTAGGTCTAGTTATTATTATCTTATATTTCAAAGTCATAATAAAACCTTTTAGAACTGTGTGTGATGATATTCCACGATAAGTATAAGTACTCGTACGATATAAAGATATTTTTTAGGTTTTTAAAGAAAATTCTACGACACACCACAGCTGACCAAACATCGGGATCACTACCAATGGAGGGAGATCGACAAAAAGTTTAGGCTGGGATATCACAACGTTCAGGCAGTGTGCGAACGACGATTACAAAACAAAGTAAAGCTAATAGGTGAGAGGAATGCAACTAAGCAGCGTTCGGGAAGTTGCGAAGTATCCTCTCATCCAAGTTACCGCATTGTCTCAAGACGAAAGTCAATGACCAGTGTGTGTTGCCAGTGATTATATACAGGACCAAAACGTGGTCGCACACAATGGGCCTCATCAGAAGGGTTGAGCTTGTCACCCAAAGAGCAATGGAGAGTCTTTGTACATAAGCTGTCCTACTGTATTTGTATATCTATGTTTTTTTGTACAATAAAGAATATGAATATGAGAGGGCTATGTTCGGAGTTTTCTTGCGTGACCGATTCAGAAATCCGCAAGAGAACCAAGGTTACCGAAACAGCCCGAAGAATTGCTAAACATAGATAGCAGTGGGTACATTGCTCGCAGAACGGTCGATAGGGCCTAAAAGTTCCGGAGTGGTGACCGTGAACCAGAAGAAGTTGCGTTGGAAGGCTTCCCACTAGGTGGACCAATGACTTGTTGGAGGTTGCGGGGATCCGTAGAATGCGAGACGCACGGGACCGGTCAATGTGGCGACGCTTGGGGGAGGCCTATGTTAAGCAGTAGACGTCTTTCGTCTGAAATGATGACGATGATGATTGAAACTAAGCAAGATAACAAACAAACTTCAACATTGTTTAAATCATTTACACAGTTTTTTACTGGAAATACATTTAGGACCAACCGAATTTTAGCTGATATTTTTTTTCACGTTCTCAGTCATAGAGAACCCAGGTACTACTTTTGTTACTTCAGAATACTCCTTAGCCCACTAGCCACAGATCCTATTCTTCTGTAAAAAGCCAGTTTACCACAATATTTACTGGAAAGCCCACATGAGGCTGACTCTGTGTAATTGTACTCTGGAGTCATAGTGTTCGCGTGGGATGTTATTTGTTATCGTACATTAAGAGGGATTCCAACTGAACAATGTCCCAGCTTAGGTACTTGTAACATTTAGGTAATGTTATACTGCGTGGAAATATGATATTTCTTTCCTAAATTACAGTTTAAAATAGTATTTACATAGATGCATATTTATTTGCATAATCTATACTAATAGTTATAGAACGAAATGAACTCTGTGTGTTTTTTACGTTTTCTTGCCTAAATTTCTGAACCTATTTTGATGATTTTTGAGGTCTAAGATTATAGAGATAGATTTGACATTGAGATAATTTTCCGACTATAACGATCGCTATAAGGATCGTATTGCAAGTTGTCTTGAGTTTCTGCTCCGGAAAAATGTGCAAGTTTTTAGGGTAACGTAACCGAAAGGTCCAAATGGAGCTCTATTGCCATGACTCATGTTTCTCTCTGTCTGACCGTCGTCTGTCTCACTTGTTTTATAGCCAAGCGGTCGGAGCTACAGTCTTCACAATCTATGCATCTTGTTAACCCAAAATTAAATAAATTATGCAAAAGGGGAGCAAAAAAAAATGTTGGCCTACCCCATTGAGTATCGTTGTTTAGAACTCAATAAGAAGATAAACGTTGTATTTTTTGTTTTACAAAATAACGGGAAACAAAGGAATGAGAAGCCAACAAAGTCAGCTTTTTTATACAAAATTTTGTTCCGAAGATTTTTTAAACTACCCATTGACCTATGAACTTGAAATTTGGTGATGATATTTCTTATTACGTATATAATATATTACTAATAACAAACACCAATATATTAACAAATCAAATTTTATTGGATTTGCCCACTTTTTTCCTATTACAACCAACTTGATTTTGCGGTTTGCTACGGAACCCTGAATGTGTGAAGTCCGACGCGCTCTTATGTACGTATATGTACTTCTTGTGCATTTCAGGAATCGCTAACAAATACCTCCTAACATTAACATTTGTTTACTAGTAAAAATATATTTCCTAATACGTTCGACGTAAGGTTCCTACTAATAAAATTAGTATTCGACTTTTATCTTTTTGTTTTGACTTTGTAACGCCAATATCTGTTTTCCTAAAAGGAAATAGCCATAAAAAGAACATGGTTGAATAAAAACATCTTATTATGAATACTTTTTAAGGTTTCTCCGCTTCATTTCTTCAGAAAGGACAACTTAATAAAAATTAATAAAGAACTTAAAACTGCGTCCGAACATTATCATTTTATTTTTTTTCGATATTAGAAAGCTCGTTTAGAAGTTTCCTCTCTGCAACAGTTTGTTTTAACTTTGAAAACTTTTTCTTTACCTGCTGGATCGCCAACCTACCAACCTGCTTTAACGGAACTCTTTCAAACGACGTCCTTTTGATGTACGAAACTCGATAATGTAATATTGCCTACTTCTTCGTAGATCCGTTAAAGTTAGCGGACCTTTTTTTATTTATAAGAGACTAAAGTTTTAGTCGTCATGTTTTTTTTTTAAGTATTGAGACGTCCACGCATGTTTTTGATACTCTCAAAGTAGACAAAAGTTAAGGGAATTTAACGTCAAAGAGAGTGTTTCAAGAGCTAGAAACATTCAATTCTGCTATCATCTTAGATCGAATCGAAACTTGCGCACATATGACCATATGATACATGTACCCACGCATTTTCCCCATGGAAGTAGACAAACTACAGAACGTCGTAAATACTCCTTTTGCTTCCTTTACGTTCAGAAGTCTCATACACGCACACTGGTTTCATACCTGGGCAGACACTACAGAACCCCTTTACTCTATACATACTCCATATACTTGGTTCGTTCATGCATCTGATCATATACACACATCGCTTGTAAATACTACGCACCTGACCTTACAAGCAGCAACATTCATAAAAGGTAAGAATCGTATGGGACGCGTACCTGCCGACATATTCAGGGATTTCCACAACTCTACACATATGCCCATAGCATTGTCAGGTTCATTTTATCCGTTATCCAAGGGTCAAAGCACCCATTATAAATCGTCCCGCTAAAGTAATGGTCATACCACACTGCCCTTTATATGGTTGTTACGCTAATCTCAAAATATGTAAAGAATAAAACGTTCATGGGCATTTTAATTGTTATTTGTGTCACCGGGAAGCTTTAACGCGAGTAATTTATCTCACTGACCAAATAGGACAGCGATAGGGGTTTAAACATAAAATTTCTGTTTGTTTTTGCTGTTATCTCTGTGTACGTACCTAATGTTTGAATATTGAGTTATGATGAAGGATACATTAATGAATAGACATTTAAATCATTACGAAATACGTAGAGTTCGATTTGATATAAGCAAAAGCTATTTTCGTCATCTACGAAAATAGCTTTTGAAGATTTTTGTTTTTGGTATACTACGGCTACGGCGCATGCTATGTAAGTATAATCGACAAGGTTAATTAATGACCCATCTCTATTATCTATGACCAATCATCAATATTTATAACATTAAATAAAGTGTGATTATATATATTAGTAAGCATTAAGATTGCACCACCCTTTGCCCGTATTGACACGGATTTATATATTATTTAAAACGTCCTAAGTTCACCATGAGTGGTGTATCAAGAAACCTTTATTGTGTTAAAGTTTTCAAACGAATTATCGGCTGAAAGGGTCATGAATCAACTTGCTTAACTGTACATGGTGTAAGACTGTGATAAGGATCGTCAATAAAACTATTTAGAGAAACTCAGCAGGCGTAATGGGTATCGACAGTTTATGACGAATAACAAAACATCACGTCTTCAGAGTTCCACTTATTTATTTAACTGGGCCCTATAATTATTAACTATCACAGTCGAGCTGTCTTGTAATATGTTGAGATATCGTTGAATTCAGCAATTATTTTTTTATTAAAACAATCTTTAGATATTTTAAAAGCAACAATATGTACAAAATGTTACAGGACCTTACAAAATCCGTACAAAAAAAAAGCATAATCCATTTCTCTAATATATTTTGTTAAATAAACTGAAAACGTAAGGTCGTTATCGTGGAGCCCTCTGTGTACGTGATAAGAAACAAAATGTGGATAGTTCCCGCTTCAATTTAGTTTGCACGGCTTTTATAGGCGCTGGTTTAGACCTTCCTACATATCTACCGTGAATATAGGCAGTAAAGTTATGTCAAGGGACCTTAGTGAATATTCTTTGTTAGTTTCACAAGGAAATCCTTGGTAAAGTAAAACTGATAAATGATGTTTAATTTTTAAATTGTTTAGAAATAATATGACATTCTTTTTTTGTCAGTTAAGTCTGGAAAGAAACACAGAAACAAAAGAGTTATAATTAAAAACAGCTGCACGGGTCGATCTTCAAGCAACGCTTGCCGAGTTCGGTTCGTGGATGGGTGACCATATTTACATAGCGAGTTTCGTCCTTGCCTCGGAAAGCACGTTATGGCGTTGGACACGGCTGACGTTTAAAGATATTTAACAGTCATTACGGGTAGTCAGAAGCCTGAAATCTGAAACAAGTCTGGCCAAGGGGTATCGAGTTGCACAGTTACTGGGTTGTGGAGATCAGATAGGCAGTCACTCCATTTAAAATACTGCTAATCAGCTGAATCCCTGTTAGATTAAAGCCGACCCCAATAAAGTTGGGAAAAGGCTATGTAGATTATTGAGTCTTAAAAAAAACGGGACAAAATATTCAAGGTCAAAGCCTCTTTTAAACTTGATCATAGCTGGTTAAAAATATTTTAAATGAACGGTAATTTAGCCTCTAAATAAGTTCAAACTTTGTAAATCATGCAAGCCTTATTATTTAATTATAGTACTAGTTTACTATGGTCTCACTCTGTAGGAAAAAGACCTCTTCACTCTCATGGTATGTAGGGTAGGGTAGGGTAGGTAGGGTAGGTAGGGTAGGGTAGGTAGGGTAGGGTAAGTAGGGTAGGGTAGGTAGGGTAGGTAGGGTAGGTAGGGTAGGTAGGGTAGGTAGGGTAGGTAGGGTAGGTAGGGTAGGTAGGGTAGGTAGGGTAGGTAGGGTAGGTAGGGTAAGTAGGGTAGGTAGGGTAGGTAGGGTAGGTAGGGTAGGTACGGTAGGTAAGGTAGGTAGGGTAGGTAGGGTAGGTAGGGTAGGTAGGGTAGGTAGGGTAGGTAGGGTAGGTATGGTAGGTAGGGTAGGTAGGGTAGGTAGGGTAGGTAGGGTAGGTAGGGTAGGTAGGGTAGGTAGGGTAGGTAGGGTAGGTAGGGTAGGTAGGGTAGGTAGGGTAGGTAGGGGAGGTAGGGTAGGTAGGGTAGGTAGGGTAGGTAGGGTAGGTAGGGTAGGTAGCGTAGGTAGAGTAGGGTAGGTAGGGTAGGGTAGGTAGGGTAGGGTAGGTAGGGTAGGGTAGGTAGGGTAGGGTAAGTAGGGTAGGGTAGGTAGGGTAGGTAGGGTAGGTAGGGTAGGTAGGGTAGGTAGGGTAGGTAGGGTAGGTAGGGTAGGTAGGGTAGGTAGGGTAGGTAGGGTAGGTAGGGTAGGTAGGGTAGGAAGGGTAGGTAGGGTAGGTAGGGTAGGTAGGGTAGGTAGGGTACGTAGGGTAGGTAGGGTAGGTAGGGTAGGTAGGGTAGGTAGGGTAGGTAGGGTAGGTAGGGTAGGTAGGGTAGGTAGGGTAGGTAGGGTAGGTAGGGTAGGTAGGGTAGGTAGGGTAGGTAGGGTAGGTAGGGTAGGTAGGGTAGGTAGGGTAGGTAGGGTAGGTAGGGTAGGTAGGGTAGGTAGGGTAGGTAGGGTAGGTAGGGTAGGTAGGGTAGGTAGGGTAGGTAGTGTAGGTAGGGTAGGTAGGGTAGGTAGGGTAGGTAGGGTAGGTAGGGTAGGTAGGGTAGGTAGGGTAGGTAGGGTAGGTAGGGTAGGTAGGGTAGGTAGGGTAGGTAGGGTAGGTAGGGTAGGTAGGGTAGGTAGGGTAGGTAGGGTAGGTAGGGTAGGTAGGGTAGGTAGGGTAGGTAGGGTAGGTAGGGTAGGTAGGGTAGGTAGGGTAGGTAGGGTAGGTAGGGTAGGTAGGGTAGGTAGGGTAGGGTAGGTAGGGTAGGTAGGGTAAGTAGGGTAGGTAGGGTAGGTAGGGTGGGTAGGGTAGGTAGGGTAGGTAGGGTAGGTAGGGTAGGTAGGGTAGGTAGGGTAGGTAGGGTAGGTAGGGTAGGTAGGGTAGGTAGGGTAGGTAGGGTAGGTAGGGTCGGTAGGGTAGGTAGGGTAGGTAGGGTAGGGTAGGTAGGGTAGGTAGGGTAGGTAGGGTAGGTAGTGTAGGGTAGTTATGGTATGGTAGGTAGGATAGGTAGGTAGGCAAGGGAAGTTAAGGCAGGGTAGGGTAGAACCCTACTGGTAGGATAGGCAGTTGACAGGAGCGAAGCCACGGGCACAGCTAGTTACTTTATAAAAGTGAACAATGTCTCCGATGTTTCTCTTTAGTGCATGTCAAAAATAAAGTAAGTAATAATTTATTTGTATTGTTTTGTAAGTATTCGTCACCGTAGAGTTGTATGGAAGATGAAGACTTGGCACTCTGCAAACCAAAAAGAATGTGACACGGGCAAGTGGATGATAGTGAACTATCATCGCCGCCCGGCATTTTCAATATCGGGTATCGTATACGTTATCATCTCAATAACATATACAGGTAATATTCCATTTTTAACCGACTTCACAAAAAGGAGGAGATTCCATGTTCGACTTTACGTTCGTTTTATTTTTTTATAGTCACCGAGTTCTCCGTCAAATTTGGATCGATTTTTAAATGATAAGTATGTCTTGGGTATAGGATATCTCGAATGGTTAAATGACTGTGACTAAACAAATTTAAATATATGTTTCTAATTAAAATGGTAGGTACCATCGACCTGATCTGGTGATGAAGCCGGAATTTAGGCATCGGCACTCCAAAATAAAACAATGTATCTCAGTTCTGTTTAAGCTTTTTGGAATTGTTATGAGAAGCCCTCTGGCTTTAAATGATTTTCATTACCAAAACTAAAAACAGAAAATACAAACTTTTTGTAATAGATTACTAGATAGACAACAGAGCTAGTAGAAAGCATGTAGGTCATTAGGTAGAAAAATACTCAAGAATAAATAATACTCACGTGTAGTTGGTAATTCAGCAATAACACATAGTTTAGTCTTTGAACTGTTATTTATGTCCATTTCACATTAAGTGACCTTCAACTCCATACAATATATTATCCACTTAGGTCAACACTACAATCTTTCAAGACTAGACTGCTGAACTAACTCAACCCACCTTGTGTCCGAACAATCCCCCTCCAACCGTCAACTGGCATTAGATGTGACGTCATTTGCCATTCGCATATTTTTAAGGATAATCAATTTAACAACTTTTAAATACTATTTGATGTTAAAAGTAAATCATTTAATCCTTTCAAATAAAAGGTGTATTTATCAAAGAAAAACCTAACATTTTTAACAAAAAAATAAAACTGACTTCAAAAAAAAAAACACTACAAAGCGAAAAATAAATTTATTAAAACGAAAAAAATAGGTACCAAAGACACCGACTGCCGAAAACAAAGTTATTTTTCGCTATGTAGTTTTTTGTTTTGGAAGTCGGATTATTATTTTTTTGTTAGAAAGGTCTTACCAAATTTCACACGTACCGGGATTGAAGTAACTACATTCACGTCAACTAAAGTTATCTTCTCTACTACAAATAATTATAACTTTCAACACTGACTTATCTTTTCACCACGTTACGAAGAACAAGATAAAATATAGCCGTCGTCGTATAATTTCCGCTTGAGTAGAACTTTATATACTTACACAAATAAATACATACCCCAAAATACGATGAAAATTTGAACAAAAAGGAAAAAAAACACGGATTTTTCCTGTTTGATTAATTCAGTCGAGCAGACCATCCGTTTCGGTAACATAGACCCGTATGTTGTCATTGATCACGGACCCCTAATAATTATTCATTCGGTTTTCATTGACAAGGTTCTAGAACATTTAAGCTGGTGTATTATTGCATGGATTTAGTTGAATAATGAATATTTATCAACTGATGTCATTCATCTCATGATTATTCATTAGCTATTGTAAGCTTTAACCTAACTATGCATGCGCCGGTTTTACATTCACTATCACTATCTTGATATTATTATGTTTCGGTAATATAATAATGCGGTATGAAATAGACTTCCTGTTATAAATACTGATATAAAATGCAGAAATTGTCAGTTTGTATTTTATAGAAAACCAGTTTTTACAGTGGCCGCATTTTTCTCGGGATAATGTACCTACTCACATGGTAATCAGATAAAAAGTAGACTAAATTACAAAACAAAACTATAAGATAAAAAAATCAAAGTAATCTTATCAGTAATTTTTGGTTCCTTTCAAAAACGTATATATATATTTTTTTTAATTCGTTTTCTCATATCAATGCGACAAACACTTACAATAAACGTCGCTTCTAATTTACCACAAGAATAAATATAGACAGTTGCTGATAATACTTACACAATACCGTCTTACTATTTGCCCAAGACGGTTTTGCCAAATGTAATCTATTTTTTTCTCCTTAGAACGGTATTAGTTGGTATACTCGGTATCTCCCTGAAGGGTCCAACAATCTACATAAAATTGTTTATGGGCTACTGTTACTCATTTTTATGTTCATGTGTAACTTTTTATGGCTACCTATCTACACTTATTCTCATTTATTTTTATACACAAACCTCGAGATTTGTACTAAATGGAAAAGCTTAATAAAATGAATAATATTTTTTATGGAATTTAGTGTGGCAGGGCAAGTTTTCCTTATTGCTCTGAAGTGTGAGTTCCTGTAGCTATTAATATTTTTTTATTATTATTCAACCCATTAAATTAACATTTTGACAATGGTTAATTTTAAATTCTCATTTTATGCTAGTACGTAACTTTTGAATAATAACATTCACATCAATATTTTTGTTCGAGTAAAACATAGTCTGCCTCCAAGGAGAATCATTTGAATTGAAATAATGTTATTATACTAAATCACAGCCGAACGAGCAATCCTTTGAAAAAACCGCTTTCAAATCTATCAAATTCCCGTACGAAGTTTCAGTTCTCCCAACATCGTCCTCCATCGTTGTTTATGCAGAGAACTTAATCCATCTCCGGTTTGCACAACCGCGTGAAAATTTAACACGAAGAGACGAAATATTGGATCGTTTACAACGAAATTCAGTCTTCAAACGTACCTTAGATAAGGTGTGTAATAAAAGCTGGATCCGAGTTTCTGACGTGAGTTATAGCGGTCGGTAGTTCTTTCTGTAGCGGTTCTCATGTCTTGAAATGTGAAGTGAAGTTAAAAGGGGTCAGTAAAAAGTAATGGGTGGAACTCTCATCGCGGAGCATACGGGTTTGTTACAGATAGCTAGTTTTTTGTATGTAGATTTACGGGATGTAATGTTTTACTAGGTTAGGATATATCGTTGGAACAGATTTTATCTTTAAAAGGAGGCTTGTTAGGGGGGTTTGGTTTCCGCACTTAGTCCCTTAAGTGGACCATTGTGCGTGGGCCATGGCGGCCGTTTGGTGGTCATTCCAACCAGCCCACCTCCCTCCAGAAGTCGATTAGAGCTCCTGGTTTCGTCAAAACATCCGTGTAAGATCTGGGTGACCCGAGGGTTTGTGTTCTTATCTGGGTTACACCTGTGCATTCAAAGAGAACGTGCGTAACGGTTTCCTCGGCCTCCATGCATGCCCTGCACAGAGGACTGTCCGTTATGCCTATTGTGTGGAAATGTTTGTTGAGTAAGCAGTGCCCCGTGATGGTCCCCGTCACCAGGCGCAGGCCATTTCTGTCCAGGCGTAGAAGACGCCTGGTAAGCCTACTGTCCAAAGATGGCAGAGCTTCTTTGGATTGCCTACAGCCCGGTGCCGAAGTCCACCAGTCCTCCGCCTGTGTCTGGGTGAATTCTTGTAGCCATCTGCGTATTTGGTTGAAGGGGATGGGTACAATAGGCTCGGGTAAAAGGAGGCTTTCTATTAAGGTATTGGGGCAGAACCGATAGTAAAGTATATACCACTTCTTATGGTTTATCATTTGGATAGTCAATCCAGATGACATATGCGTTGGGTTCCTCAAGACGGGCTAGAGACCTGAGGCTCTATTAACGAAAGCATCGCCATAGAGTTAAGAAAAATTACAAAACTAAAATAAATATTATTATACGGCGCTATCGAAATGACGTCATAATTATCAATACTTTAGGCATACTTTGGCATTTCAAACACCGTCATTGTTGTCATCGAATTACAGTTGTCGAGCTTCAGATGAAGAGGCGGAAACCGATGGATACAAAATACAAGACACCGGTCGAAGTGTCGACGCTTGAGCGAGGTCTGTGTCCAGCAAGGACGCTTTTTGGCTGAAATGATAATGATGAACTACTCAATCTGCCAAAGTGTGGTCGTTGCAACTACAATATTCCATCAAAATAAAATGTTTTGGATGCTTTCAGTTTTATTGTAGTATCCAGTTGTTTTGAAATGATTGTTTACTTCATTTCACCCTAATACATAATTTCACCATAAATCATGAGTGATAAATCAATTTTTTTTACTCGCCCCTTCCATTATAAGACAATGGTAACATTTTCCGTATTTACTTGGCGGTCGACGGAATAGGGATAATAATTTGAGGGTAGTCTCGGCTTCCAATTGGCATGGGAAGAACTCTTATAAGTATCTTTTTGTAAGAGGTTATGAAGAAATGAGAGAGAATTTGCTTTGTAATAAAGGTGCATTAAAACCTTTCTTGTTATTGATATATATTATCTTATATTATTATTAATAATAATTATATCTATTGAATGATTCCCAGTAACTTTTGAAGTTCATAAAGTACTGAATGCTTATTAAATAATTTCATTGAATTTCACTAAAATTATGTTCACAAAGTCAAAACTGAATCTCGCCGTTAAGTAGGTAATATTTTAGCCTCTTAAAAACTAGACTTGAATTATCATCAAGAAAAAACTTTTTACACAAAAATAATACCGACTTCCAAATAAAAAAACTACAAAGTGAAAAATAACTTTGTTTTTGAAAGTGGTTGTGTTTCGTAAGTACCAATTTATTGCGATATGGACACCGACTATTGTATTATTTTTCAATGTTTATTTTTTATTTGGAAGTTGGTAGTATGTTTTTTCAAAAACTTTTTTTTATTTTGCACTTTCTACTTCTACTTAATTGGCAAGTAGTTTAGTAAGGTCTCTATAACGCCAGAATAGATTACCCGAATATCATGAAACTTGAACATAACCGGTGAAATGAGAGATCTGCGTATCCTATCCGTAATGTTATGAAATGGTATAAACAATAAACAGACATGCGATTGCAGCAATTCCGAGAGATTTGCCGTTATTTATTGAAGAGTTATGTTGTATATCTTCGAAGTTCTTCATCAGATCTTCACCATATTAAAATGGGACCGATTTCGGCACAAATTCTTTAAAAAAAAAAAAAGATCGGTTCACAATTGACGGAGATATCGGTGAACATACACAAAAAAAATAAAAAAACAAACATAATGTCGAACATAGAACCTCCTCCTTTTTGGGAAGTTGGTTAAACATACTAATTACGTGGAAGACATAAATAAGGTAAACTAAAATGTTTAAATTTTTCAGTTATGTCACGCAAACGATTTTTACAAATGGAGGAATAGTCCCCATTTAGACTTTAGGCCGCTTGTACACGCTAAGTAAATTCACCGAGCTTATGGAAGAATTCGTGTCGTTTCTAAACTCTTTAGCAAAAAAAACGGGCAATTTAGATTTTTTTCCCTACTTCAATGAAGAAGAACAAGAAAGAGGTTTTATTAATTTGACGATGTATTGGCTTATGTTATTTGAAGCATGATTCTTTACGTTCCAAATTTTAATTTTGAAACTAACAAACGGAAAATATTGATTATTGTGGATTATTGTAAAATTGCTTTACGAACTGCTGAAACGATTTTTATACTGATTACTAAAATTTAAAAAAAGTTAGGATATTTTCCGCAAACTAAAAAAAATAATCTTTCTTTTTACATTAAATACCACTTTTTGATATGAGTGATAAAGCGAATAGGGCCGGTAAAATTATAACCCAACTTGAAGAAGGTTGTTCGCAAACTTACGTGTCTCAGCGGCTCAATGTGAGTTGTTCAACTGTACAGGTGACTTGGCAACGGTATCAAGAGACCGGTTCGGTCAAAAGAAGACCCGTTTCTGGAAGAAAACGGTGCACAGAACCAAGAGATGACCGTTTTTTGGTAAGTCAGGCGTTGCGGAATCAAAAGGCGTCAAGTATGGACCTGAAGAAGTAAGAGGAGTAGAACTTAGTTTGTGGACGGTCAGGAGGAGGCTTTTGGCTACCAATATCAGGAGTTACAACCCGGCTCGGGCCCTGAATTACTCGGTGAGCACTGTGTTGCTCGACTTCAGTTTGCTCGAAACTGTGCTTCATGGACTCTGTAGAACCAAAAGAACGCCATGCGAAAGTGTGTTTCGAAGAAATCACTACTTATGTTTTGGGCAGCAATTAATTCGACGGAGCGTACGGAGTTAGTTTTCATAGAAAATGGAATATTAAATGCACACCGGTACATAATGAAAGTCCTAATTCCATATGCACAACCCGCATTGACTGCACTTGAGGAAGATTCCATTTTAATGGACAACAATGCTCGCCCGCACCGTTCTAGCGACGTGGAAGCATACACGCAAGAAGTCCTGACCTCAATCCAATTGAAAATGTCTGGAATGTTCTAAAGAGACGGGTAAGATCAACCTGCAACCTGCTCCACAAAACCTCAGGAAGCTAAAAAGAGTAATTGCAGAAGAGTGGGAACGTTATTTAAAACATCGTGGAAAGCATGCCCGGAAGGATTCAAGCTGTGATATTGGCAAGAGGAAGCCAAAAAAAAACAAAAAAAGGAAAAACAATAAAAAAAAATTGTCTTTATTGCCGACCACTTCTTATTGTTTGGAGCGCGTACCGTGTACAGCGGTTTTATTATTATGTCCTTTATTTCACTATTTTCTTATCAAATACATTTTTAAATATTTTTATAAAACATACAAAAAACATTTAAAAATATAAAAAATAGAGGCCCACCGGTAGCGGGAACAGGGTCCAAGCTACCGGCGGTCAGGGCTCCAGAGAAAGGAACCTCCTAACAATACGAGCCGTGTCCAGCAGTACTACTATATTACTATTACTTATTATTATTATTAATATATACTTTATTGTACACCACTTAAATAATTACAGGACAAAACATTATAAAGATCAGTGTACAATGGGCGGTCTTATCGCACAAGGCAATCTCTTCCAGACAACCTTTGGATGGACAGAACGAGAGGAGATAGACATAGGGCTGTCAGTGTACAAAAACTATATTAAATAATATTACTTAGATACAACATAAAATACATACATACAAATAAAATAATATACTAATACATATAAAAAAAAATAGGGCAGAGAAAGGAGAAGAATAGTTACAAAGAAAGGAAATGCTCCTTCACCATTTTTTTAAATGAAGGTAATGTTTGCGCACGCCTTACCTCTATAGGTAATGCATTCCACAAACGAGCTGCTTGAACCGTGAAAGATTTGTCGAAGAAGGATGTGGAATGCATACGAATGCTTAATTTTAGGTTTTCCGATGATCTCAAGGACCGAGAATGTGTGTCACAGAGGAACTGAAAGCGTTCTTTAAGATAAAAAGGACTAGAAGGATGAAAGAGCACATTATATAGCAATGAAAGTATGTGGGCATTCCGGCGAAGGCGAATAGGAAGCCATTTGAGCTTGGTTCGAAATTCAGAAACATGGTCATACTTGCGCAAGCCAAATATGAACCTGATACAGAGATTTTGAAGTCGCTCAAGCTTGTCCAATTGATCTTGGGTGAGATCGAGATAGCTGGCATCAGCATAGTCCAGGATAGGGAGAAAAAGAGATTGTGCTATCGCAATTTTAGTGGTGATGGGAAGAAAGTTACGAAGGCGTCTCAGGGAGGCCGCAGACGCAAACAGTTTACGACTGACCTCCTGCAGTTGTTTAGTCCAGGAAAGGGTGCAGTCGATGTAAATCCCCAGGTTCTTCACAGTGTGAGCTATAGGAACAATGGTGTTGTTGAAAGAAACCTGGGGAAGTGTTGCCCAATCAATTCTAGAGACCGTTCGGGAACTTCCCACAACAGCCACTTGAGTTTTCGTCGGATTGATCTTCAGCCCAAACTCAGTGCTCCAGTCACCTATTCGAGCCAGGTCCACATTAATAGTCTCAATAGCGTCTGATAACTCGCCGAGAGGAGCTTGAGTATAAATTTAGAGATCATCAGCATAAAGGTGGTAGAAAGAAGATAGCCGTTGAGTGATAGCATTAATAAAGAGTGCGAAAAGTAGAGGAGATAAAACGCCACCCTGCGGCACACCGACAGAGGTGTGACACCAAGAAGAGAAAGATTCCTCAATGCAAATACGCTGCCGGCGGCCAAACAGGTAACTATGAAACCAGTCAATTACCGAAGGAGATATGCCAAAAGAGCACAGGACGCCCAGCAAAATGTCGAAGTCAACCGTATTGAAGGCATTGCTAAAGTCAAGTAGGGCAAGTACAGTTAACTTTCCCATTTCCATGCCTGACCTTATGTCGTCCGTAATATGTACAAGTGCTGAGGTAGTGCTGTGTCCCGGACGAAAACCAGATTGGAAGGGATTTAGCAGCTTGTGTTTGGAAAGGAACGAGCTGAGTTGATGGTGGATAAGTTTTTCAAGGACTTTGGATAGGAAAGGAAGAATAGAAATGGGACGATAGTCTGAGACAGATGCAGGATGAGATTTTTTGGGAAGAGGAATAACATGGGCATCTTTCCAGGCTTGAGGGAAGACACCACTGGAAACAGAGAAGTTTAGGATATGAACGATAACAGGAATAATTTCATCAAGGATGGGGATGATCATTTTACGGCTAACACAGTCACTACCAACAGCGTTGGACGAAATCGATACAATACTCTTTTTAACATCACAAGCAGTGAATTGACTTATGAAAAAAGGGGGCAATTAGGTACCGGAATGTTTGAAAGATTACTAAGCGTAGTAGCTTTAGTGACCCCATCCAATACAGGCGAAGTAGAAAAATGACTATTAAGTAAATTGAAATCCAAGTCTTTAGGAATCGTATTGTGAGACTTTTTTCCGATACCTAATGATTTGAGAAACTTCCAGACGGCGTTGGCTGGATCACCGTTCTGAACTGAACTATGGATATATTGGCGGTTTGCGATTCTACACACCTTACTGCAGTGATTTCTAATTGAGACGTATTTTTCCCTGCTGACGTCATTTGGCCGAATTTTAAACTTAAACTTCGCAGCTGCCTTTTTAGCTAGTAAAAGTTTAATTTCGTCGGTCAGCCATGGCGCCGGAACATGCCTAACTCTCACGGCTCGTATAGGTGCATGTGTGTCGTATAGATTAACTAGGGTAGAAGTCAAGACTTCAACTTGTTCGTCGACGGATGAGGAAGTCACTAGTGGCGTCCAGTCAATATTACTGGCATCCTCTCGAAGTCGATCAATGTTCATACCATCAAAATTGCGAAGCAGAAGAGTTTTGAACTTATGCTTAGGTGGTCGAATTTTGTATGAAGTGTAAATTAAGTCATGGTAGGAAAAGGCGTCAGCAGAACATTGACCATGTTTAGCGACGTGATCAAGAGACGATACAATAATAAGATCGAGAAGTGAGGGAACAGAGTTAGGAAAATGGTAAGTGGCACCAAGATCGAGAAAAGAGAGATTGACAGATTCAATAATATGACGAAAAGAAGAAGAGCGGGAGTCTTGTTTAAGAAGACATGTATTAAAGTCGCCCATTATGATACTATGACTGTAAAAGGGGATCAAATCTTCCAAAAAACGTTCGAAAGAAGAGAAGAAATTAATCCGAAGAGAAGGGCAGTAGTAAACTCCAAGAAGAATCTTAGAATGATGCAATTCAACTTCCAGGAAAAGATGTTCACCAGCGTTCGGGGGAGGCGGCTGCGTGGACATGTTAACTATAGAAAAAGGAATATAATTACGAAGATAAATAGCCACGCCGCCACCACCACCGACCGTGCGATCATTCCTGATAAGTTGAAAGCCGGGAAGAGTGTAAGAGGAAGAGGGAAGACAAGGTTTAAACCATGATTCTGAAACAAGAATCGCATAGATATTGTTACAATCAAAGCTTGCCAGCATATCGGGGAAGTGGGCCGGAATACTATGGACATTTATGTGGACTACATTAAAGTTCCCGGAGACATCGGCAAACAGAGAACCAAGGGTATCAGCTAAAGAAGGAATACTATCCAATGAATTAGAAGAATCATTATCACTGCTACAGTCAGGGCTGAGCATAAACATTATAAAAAAATAAATAAATACTTATATTAAAAAAAAAAAATATCCCAATAAAAACTTATAAAACAGTACAGACTACGCGGTTCAAAATGTCCCGTCCACCCGCCAGTGTTACATATCAGAGTTAAAAAAAAAGAAAACAAAACACAAAATAAAATCTGATTCAGTAGTCCAGGCATAAAAAAAAAAATATATATATATATCTAGCAAAAGTAAAAAATAAATAAAAATAGGAACGTATTACAGAACGAAAATTAATCGTCTAAGGTTGCCTTTTGTCAACGCAACGCAACATGAAGTGTCAAAGTCAGAAAATGACAGTGACAGATAACAAGAAAGATAAACTATATTACAAACCTATACCTCCACAAGAAATTTAATAAGAATTGCTGCGAAATTAATAATAATTAGCTGCGAAACATAGCTAATTATAGAAATAACTACTGAACACAATACACTATCTGGACTATATATACCTGGACTACCAAAAAAGGATGAAACAACGAAGAACCTCATCGTCTGGCTAAAGTGCGCTTGGATTATGTTGCGGCTATTTTTCCCACTGCAACCGGTTGAACAACGCCCGGCTCCGGCTGTCCAGAGACCTACTGCGGCTGAGCGGCCATCAGCTCCGACAACTTATTGAGATCGGCAGCGGAAGTGATTCGATGCCGGGATCCCTTTGAATCGAGGACGAACACAGTTCCTGCCGAGGTCCAGCATTGGGTCACACCAAATTTATCTCGTGCCGCCATGAAGATATTATGCCTGGCTTTAGTGAGGAACTCCGACATAGTGATTCCGGACCCCTTCAGCTTGGTCTTTCCGAACCAGATCTTATCACGGAGATCCACATCATGCAGCTTGATGAGGATAGGCCGGGGTTTGTGGGTTGTGCTGCGCCCCATCCTGTGACACCTCTTTATGCCAGTTGTGGCTAAGTCTATATGTAGATGCTGTTTCATAACTTGAGCCACCACCTGTGCAGTGTCCTCGTCAGGCTCCTCGGACACTCCATGCAACAGCAGGATTTTACGCCGCCCACGCATCTCCAAGTTATCCTGGCTCTGTGCCAACATAGCAACTTGCAGCTGTAGTGTATTGAGCGCTTGAACAATAAATGCCCGGAAAGTTGTAAATTCCGCTGCCAATCCTGAGGTGGTGTTTGTTGTAGTGCATGGGGTCTTCAACTCCTTTTCAAATTCCAACATTCTTTGGCTGAACATATGGGTCAAATCAGTGATGGTGCGGTTGATAGCTTCCATACTGATGTTAGAAAAATTTAATTTTGTGTCTTAGTGGTAGATAACACTTCACTGGCAGGTAGAGATAATTAACTACCAATAAGTGTCATTAATTTATATAATTGTTATCTTTTACTATTTTAATTGTAATTTTAAATAAAGAGAAAAAAACAACTGACTACCCACATAAATCTAATCTAATGTTTTAAAGGATTCATCGATGTTTTTTGATTGCCAGAATTCACTTCACGCGTATTAATTTACACAATTATAAGTATACAGACTACGTCAAACAATTATTTAGTTAACTCAAATTGAACTTAGAATGTAAATTTCCTTAGGCGCCCGTTTTTTTTTTGGAAAAGCGTTTACGTACGAACTGTGCAGTTCACCGCCATGATATTATTCAAGAAATAATCTCATCTGCACTAGATAAGATTCGTGACTAGAGGCTCTAGAGAAGTGTCATTCGATGTCAGCGATGGCGATGGTAACAAATAATGATTAAATTAAATACAGTAGTTTATGAAATTGTTGCATAATAAGGGGTATGAAAACATGAGTGTGTGTTTAAAAACCGAGCCGTAGGCGAGGCGAGACCTAGTTATGTGCAGTGTCATACTGTACTTTATCTACATTGATACATTGGGATTGAACCTACTAAATAAAAGAAAAAGTCAAAAGAGTAAGAAAAATTCAGTACAGCAAAAAGTATGAATGGCGCCAAAACCCATCACATCACCGCATTAACCGCGCATGCGCTAAAGGGGGCGTTGCCACAGACAAGTAAAATTGGAATCAAAACTTTTTATAATAGGTACTATAAATAAACATTTCCCTCTCGCAGTTGGGTAAAAATGGCGCGCGCCGCATAAGCTTCCCATTAAAAAAAAAAATTATGGAAACTCCTTGATGATATTAACTTCGTAGATTTGTCCTGTATCGTTATAAAAAAAAAAAATCTCAAACGTGCTTGGAAATTTGAGCATTATTTTGACAACCTTCTTCGAAAATAAATCGAAATTACTATACTATACTACTACTACTATACTATACTACTACTATACTATACTACTATACTATTACTATACTATACATGCGAGCAGCGGCCGGCAAAAGTTGTATGAAAATCCATATCTGTGGTGTTTAGCGGCCAAATAAATTACATAGAAAACTCATATCTGTCGTGTAATTTAAAAATGGAACGATCTTTTACTCCAAAACATGGCAACCAAGGAGGTAACTTATCAAAGCTTTTATTTAAATATCGAACTGGCTTGCAAATAAAAAGCAGTTTATTGAAAAAAAAAAAACAAATTAATACTTTAACGCGGGCAAAATTATTGTTGTTCGTCGTTCGTCATTGATTTTGAAAAGTAATTGTATTTGACAAAATTAGTTCTAGGTACTACTTTGTTTTAGTTTCCGGGCATTATTTGAGAAAAGTACCATACAAGCCTTGGCTACAACTAGGCATTGTTGGACTTACATATGTGTGCCTCGACTTCGTCTCGGCCCACATTTACACGTTCGTCCATCAATACCTCTTTTGCTGGCCTCTGCAGTAATGTACTATTATTTCACAATCAACACGTTTTATATTTATATAAGTTGTAGTGGCCCACTTTTAGGTATGGATATACGTGTACCAGAGGACCTATCTCTTCCAAATCAATACACCACTTTAAGAGCCTGTTAACAACATGATCATAATTAAACTAAAAGGAAAATTAATTAAAATTGAATTACATAAAATTAGAAATTAAATTAAATAACTTGAATATAAAAAACTAAATCAGTCAATAATTAAAATTGAATATAATTAAATTATAATTGGTTTAAATAAGAATCAAATTGGATTAGATAAGAAAACAAATTGGATTAGATAAAAAAATAAATGTACAATATAAAACAAAGTAGGTGCAGACTATAAAACTGAAATAAAGATTTGTGGAGTGTCAGCGTGAGTGTGTGTGTGTGTATGCGTGTGCTGTGTGAAATAACATAATGTATTGATCATAATGAAATGACTAGGAGTAAACCGTGTCGCACAGCCAAGGCGTGTCGCTTCTTCTTCGAATTCCGCGTCACATTTCCAGCGGCTATGATGGCTCCTTCTCTGTTACTGTAGTGCATCTCTGGAACTCTCTCCCACGCTCCCTACGCATTAGCTTTTCTCTCAATGTCTTCAAGAGGAAAATTAAGGAGCATTTTCTTTCTATGCAATAAATTATATTAATATATATATATATGTTACGGCTAATACCCGAAGTGCGGCTACACCTAGTATTAGTGCGGCTTCACTAGTTTTAGCCGGTTAGAACTAGGTGTAGCCACGCGACGGAGCCCCGCTGCGCGGAGCTCCTATTTCCGTCCGCAGGGTCTAAAGTAACCTAACACGAACGAGATGACGGGCGCTGAGTTCGCTCGCTTTGCTCGCTCACTTCAGCTCCCGTCATCTCGTTCGAACCTAACCTGTCCGTGTCGGGGTGCCCTAAGCTCCGGCTAATACTAGGTGTAGCCGCACTTCGGGTATTAGCCGTAACATATACATATGTATATGAACGTATTTTTTTTATGTATGTATTATCATTATATATTTTATAAGTATCTTACTGTAAAATTTTACACTGAATTACTGCCCTCAATTATTATGATCTCTATCATTCAAAGGTTTGCTGGAAGAATACTCCATTTTGGAGTTAAGCTCGCCTTTGTACATGCATATTGCTTTCATTCTGTGTAAATGTATTGTTTTGTTGTACAATAAAGAATTAAGAATGACTTTTCAATAGCGTGTGACATTTCCTTACATTTTTATATTTCTCCAATATCTATCTATTGCCACGATTTCGTTGATATAATGTCACTTGTCTAAGGCTTTAGGTCCGACAAAATTCTTGTCGTGTACATGATGAATTGGTCGTGTACAACACGAATTCTTGCGTAAGCCCAGTGTTTTTTAGCGTGTACAAGTGATCTTAGACATTTAACAATGCGACCGACAAAGAGATAGTAATCAGAAATCAGTTAAAGCGGACGACAAAGTAATTAAATTTTGTCGATTCCACCAAAATAAATTGGGGATGACGACGTGGCGTGAATATTGAGATCAATTGTTAACGGTATTATATTTTAAAGATCTTTGTCTGCTTTTGTAATAGAAAATAAAGGTAATGTCGAGCATAATTTATCTGTAGGACAATTTAATCTTTAATTGTTTTGCTGTTGAATTGTTATGGGGACAATTATTACGTCTGGTGTAATCAGTGAAAAATGTTAAAAATGTTAACATTTGTGAGAGATACGGATGTATACGGGGCAAACGCTTCTCTTCTATCTATCCACTTCTCAAGGCTGTTTCCTATTATGATTCTGTCTATTTCATCTTGACAGCCTAGGTATTTCATGGCGTATCTCAGATTTAAGCTTAAATAAAATTGGCTATTTTGAAAAGGGTTTTTTCCAAGATTGACATAATTTCTAGACATTAATAACATGCTCTAACATAAATACCCCACATCAAACATGTCAGAGCAAATATTTACTATGTGTAAATAAACTAGAATTTATAAATATATTCAGAGGAAAATTTCCTACTTTATCACGTCTCAAAAGAAGTTTCTTTCATCTCACGCCCAAAACTTTATTTCATTTGACATTCATGGAGCATGTGGATCTTAATAGTTTCAGTGAAATATGTACGTCGGTGTGAGAGGGCTTTGTTTACAAAATGTTGCTTGAAATCCGTTATTATAATAATATCATCAAAAATGTATTCTTTGTTTTTTTTTTTTGAAGGGTAAAGGAATGACAGTTTGACAGAAAGTGTTTATGTTCTAGAGTTTGAGTAATTTCTATTTCTGTATACAGTGGTTTTTATAGTCGTTTCTTGCTAGATACAAGGTTTACGCAGAAAAATAGTCTGAACCGAGGTCGTAAAGAGGGATGTCTTTTTACATTGTTCTCACTTACAATGTATTTATCCAACAAGAATGATGTAACCATATGATTGTAATTAAAACTGATGGGAAAAGTGTCCGTGGAGTTTCTTGAACATTCTTCTCCATAGAGATCTAGATTCAACTAGATTCATTTTTTGTTTGACAGCACATAATGTACGTACCTATTTATGGTCTAGTTGAAATAAAAACATTTTGAATTTCATTTTGAATTTTGGGACAAAGTGATATTCTATCACCGAAAAAAAGTTCGAAATGGCCGAAATTTGTCTATAAAATTGATGTAAGTAACACGTCAACTTAAACATAAATCTATTAAACCACTTTGAACTTCTGAGAATCTTCATGGCTACGTTAGATTGTAAATTGTTCAGAAAGTTGCTTTCAGACTTTAGTGTAAGAGAGTCATTTTCTTTCACCCAATAATTTCTTAAGAAAAATAGCACCAAAGAAAATGATTTGTTGATTCACAGTTAAGTTATTCTATAGCTTTTAACTTTCACAGCCGCACAGATTTTAATGTGAATATTTGAAAAGGTCAAGATCGGGACGAAAGACCAGCGTTTAAGTGCCATTTATTTTTATAGGTCAAAGGGTTCATTATGTTTAAACGATCTAATGAAGGCTTGCAAAGAGCTTCTGATAATTACGAGTTTTGTTTGAAGTACTTCGTGAAATATATGTTCTGTTGTTTGTTAAACTCGTGAATTTATATTTTTGTATTTCGATTTACATAGTCGTTATTTGGTAGGTCAGATCCACTTAATATTGTGTCATCCTCAGCCTTTTAATGTTTCCACTGCTGGGACACAGGCCTCCTCTCTGTGAGAGGGAATGGGCCGTAATCCTCCACGCTGGCCTAGTTTGAGTTAAATTTTTGGTCCTAGGACATGCCGGTTTCCTCACGATGTTTTCCTTTACCATTTTGACAGCAGTGGTAATGACATAATTTGCAAAAAGTAAAGCGTCTGCCTGGGTTCGAACTCACGACATACAACTTGTAAGTCGCGGCCGCTGCCACTGGGCCACCACTGCTCTCATTAATATTGTGTATGTAGTTATTTATATTATTTGGCAAAACAATTATGCGCCTAAATAGAGATACAATTTTTTCTTAAAGGTAAAACTGAAAACAAAATACTACACCTAACTTGTCAAAACAATAATCAATTCAAAATTATTCCCACAACGACCAATGCAACAACTTTACAGACTAAAACGTGGCCGTCTTGACCCAAGTCAGGCAATTTGTATCTTGACTCCCATGAGCACAACAAATTTCGAAAATTTCCTCGAAGCCCTCGGGGCAGTGGGCTGAACTTAACAAAATTTGCTTCTAAAGTTAAATTATTTAAGAATATATAGGGGGCTATTAATGATGTTCCAAGCAACGAGCCGTTTGATAACCCTTAAGACATTGCGAAATCAGATATGTATTTCTTCTTTTCATTTATTGCTGCTATTTTGACAATTTCTGCGGACGCGAGTGTCATTTTGATTGCCCTGTCAATCTTCTATGTAGGTCACAGTCGCCATTTTATGACATTTGCTACATTTCACACAGACTGAAAGATCGTTACCTTTTCTAATTTTATTTCGAAATCGTTTGTCCGTAAAAGCCAAAAAACGTTTTACATTGGACCATGTGTCAAATTAATGTAAATGTTATTCAGAAAAATAATAATGCATGTTTAATCCTGTTACTTTTACATTGCATAAAAACAAACATAATTTAACTACCTATAATAACATTATAAATGGGTATCTGATCTGATCCCTCACTATAAAATTGTCTAAACGCTTTGATCAAATTCGGTTCACCAACCCAGCTTGATTTGTTCGGAAACGTGAACTAAATATAAAGTATTCATAATATTATCCGGTCCACAATCATGCGGTAAAAATGTTTTGTTGGTTGAACGGTTCAATTTTAACTTACAACTCACTGGCTGAAATTTCGAAATCAATTTATTTTTCTTTTTAATAAAATCAATCACTCAATGATTTATTAATTGTTTTTCGTATTGCTCATTTCAAAATACAGTTTCACTTTGCCCAATATTGCGGGCTGTAAAAATTTTGAGCGTTTTTTCATCAGCAATTTAATTAAAAACTGATTGTGACGTAGCGAGCAGATTTATAGCCTGTACGAGATTTTTTAGTTTGGAGCTTGTGGCTAAATAAATAACAGCCGAATGGGTCGATCTTCAAGGTTAAGCAACGCTTGCCGAGGTCGGTCTGTAGATGGGTGACCGTCTTTACATAGCGAGTTTCTTCCGTGCCTCGGAAAGCACTTTAAACTGATGGTCTTGGCTGTCATTTGAAGATCTTTGACAGTTGTCTCGGGTAGTCAAAGGCCTGATATCTGACAACAGTCTAGCCAAGGGGTATCGAGTTACCCAGTTACCGGGTTGTGGAGGTCAGATAGGCAGTCGCTCCATGTAAAATACTGGTATTCAGCTAAATCCAGTTAGACTGGAAGCCGGCCCTAACATAGTTGGGATAAGACTAGGCAGAGGTTTGTTGTTTCTTAATTCTTATTTATTTGGTCTCATAATTACAGTTGGGTGTCTACGCTAGACGTCTTTGTTGCAAAAATGACTTTTTGATTTATGTCCTGAGGCTCTAGGCAAAGTAAAGCACTATCTGTTCTATTTCCAAATTTCCAAAATGTCCAAGATGATGTGAGGGTGTCAGCGCCAAAATCCAAATTCGCGATTCTCCATATTATTTATTTTACGAATTCTTTAAAATACGAAATATTATTTTTCCTAATTATTATTTTTTCAAATTCTTATATTTCCTAATTCTTAGGTTTCTTCATTGTTTATTGTCCTAATACCAAAATTTTCCGAATGAGTACAGTTCGATACAAAAAGGAAAATAAACCGATTGTCATACATTTTTTCATCTGATAATCAAACTTTAAATCAAAACCATTTGTTTCAGCAAATAAATCAAAGAAAGAAAAAGAAAAAGGTCTAGAGCAAAATATAAACTATCCACTACATATGTATGTGTATAAAAAGATGGGTGAAAACAATTCATTCCCTTTCAAATATTTTCTGAAATAAAAAGGAATCATGTTTTTTTTTAAAGAAGTGTTATGGTTCACATATCAATACTGTTACTTGAACCAACATGTTATAATTTCTTTAAATAAAACTCTAATTAATATAGATATTAAGTACTAATTCCACTCGGGTAGAGACACGGGCATCATTATATAATTTAATTGACCTTTCCAACAAACCCAAAGGTACCTGTTTATTAATAAAATAAGCCTACAGAAACATTATAAATTAAGAAAGACTACAAAACAAATTGAATTCCTTATCTCAGTCCCTGGTCACTGACTTATTCTTCAGGTGATTTTGCGCTTTTTGATAAATCATCAATGACTTTGCTCCGTATGTATTTGGCAATTTTTAATTATCTTTTCATAATATAAAGGCCTTTGCCCAGCAGTAAGACAGTAAAGGCTAATAAAAAATATGATGCCACTTTTTTCAGAAAATGTATGAAAAATAATAAATTAATTCTTCCTACCTTTTTATTTAATCGGAAGTGCCAATCTTCTAAAGCGTTGGTTGTCCCATGGCGTTCACTAGAACAACTCCACAAATCAAAGTAGATTTTGGTCATCCATAAGTTAAATTGTGTGTGGAACAAAATCTGTTACAAAGTTTTTATTGTGATTGTACTTAAATGTGGAAAATACAGAATGTGGAATAAAATGGAATATGTAATAATGAGAAAGTGTAAATAAATGAATATGAAAAATTCGGAATATGTAAAAATAAGGGAAAAATAAGAATATGAAGAATTAAGAAATTGGACAATTTAGACTTCGGAAAGCATCGCCGACATCGATTTGAGATGTTGAGCATGCCAGCAACCGAAAAGTCATGTGGTCAATTCATTACTTGACTGACCTGTTGGTCTAGTGGTTAGTGACCCTGACTGCTATGCCGCAGGTCGTGGGTTCGATTCCCACCCAGGACAAATGTTTATGTAATGAGCATGATCATTTGTTCTGTGTCTGGGTGTAATTTATCTATAATATGTATGTATTTAGAAATATATAAGTATGTTTATCAGTTGTCTAGTACCCATAACACAAGCTCTGCTTAGCTTGGGACTAGACGGCGTTGTGTGATAGTTGCAGCATATTATTATTATTATTATATTATTATTATTATTACCTACATTTGGAATTTTCTAAAATCATTGTAACTGATAGAATGCCACTTTTTCTAGATCATCTGATCTCAACTTTAGTAACTAAAAAGTACGTTCAAAAATTTTTCTTCTAACCACCCCTTTTAACTTTTTTATTAGAGCATCTTCATTAACCCCAGATCACTAAACATTAGTCTTACAGGCGACACGGCCCCCATGTATTCGCTGTTTAGGTATGTTCTCAATACTCCAGCGCCCCACCGCACTCAATACCCTCCTAAGTTAACTTCAGTGTTTTAGTGGCTCATGCGTATGCATTTCGTCCGCACGTATTTTACTTCCAGCCCCAGAAACAAAGGATGATCAAAGTGTCATGCCACTTCTGTAGAAAGACCATTTGTGGCGAACATACCTTTCCTGTCTGCTCAGTGCCAGGATTAACGATTTTAAAGTGTCTTATAATTTTAAGAAATCTTAATACATGTCATGTCATGTTACCTACTTTTTAAAATTAATAAATGTAATTTTAAGAAAAACATTGTTTTTTCATTTTGTTAGTCATAATGACTAAACTTACTCGAAAATATATTTAGTGAGCTAGGGTTAATCAGTTGCGCACTGCGATTGGAAATATAACTCAAGACTACTTCTATAAGCATTTATGTTTTCACAAGCCTTTTGTTTAGTATTCATTTAGAGGCAAAGCTTTGTAGAATCTTATCATCTGCAGTCGCCTTTGGAGAGAGTTGTAACCCCTTAGTAACAGATATCTGACAGTTGTACTAATACGATGCTTCGCCACAATATCCTAAAGCAATAATGTCAGTAACTATAGTCTATTGACCCCTAACACTTGATTGATGCTGAACCAATGTTCAACGTCTAGGAGCATGATCTGTATGCAATTACAACAGGATTGAGTGAATCCTATTGGTTGGTTCAGTTGACTGCCAAGGGCAATGTTAACAAGAAATTCTGATTTATGATGGCAACTGCAAAATTTTTAACTAGAACAAAATCTGTAAATCAGACAGAGGCGCTCAAGTACCCCAGAAATATTTTTCTAGAAACAATGGTTTACCCAGAATTAAAGTAATTTTTTTTTCCACAAATTAGTAAATGGTAACCATAGGAGAAAGCATGAGTTTTAAATGAAGATTATAATACATAATTTATTAACCCCTAAAATTTTAAACAATTGTTTCCAACGTTTTGCAAACACCAACAATAAAATTGAAAAACTAGTTCAAAATAAAATAATAGTTTTCTACAAGGGCAAAACAATAAGCGGACAACTAGTGTAGGACAACTATTAAATAATAATCATAAAGTTATTCAAAATAGATTAATACTTTTCTAAAAAGGCAGAAGACACACTTTTACATTATTCCATGTTTTATTTCAAGCAAATTACGTTATAATATAACCGGCGGACCACAAATCCTGCTGGAATATTGAAGTTAATCTGGGTTAAATAACTTTTAAAAGCTGTTTAATCCATACAGCACTTTGCTGCGGCCAACTAAGAAGTTAACTCTCTGCTTCAGCTCTTATTAAATTCATTATATGCTGTAAGAAAAAAGTGCAATTAGCTACAAGAGAAGCTTGGGTAATGTTGTACCCTAACTAGTTCAGAACGCTTTTTATCCAATATCTTGGGTTTTGTTCGCTTCTGAACAACTTCAAGTCTGTTAATAACTTCTTCATTGGAGTGCTGGCAATGAGATTTTTACAGGAAAATGGCTATTTAATTTTTATTTAATCCTGGTGTTTTGAAATAATATTAATTAATTCTTTGTCTCTGATACAGAAGGTACACTATTGTTCTAATCGCAATCATGATTCGTATCACTGACGTCATTGTGTCAAGTCAGAGGCAGGCAGTGTGTGTCTAGCTAACCAAATGTATTGACACACAGCTGTATTGAGTCATACATAATACAATGCAGCACTTACAAAGGTTGGAGACAACAGGGCTGTGCCTGACGCGGTGGCCGTTTCAACTATGCAAATTAATTGCTTTACCACATACACTAAGCCAAGCACTGCAAACCTCATTTCTAGATTATAAAATAAGGACAAATTATAGAAAGCCCCCGTTACTAGAGTTTGAATATTTAAGTCAGTTTATATAGGCGGTTTATGTAGTCTATTTGTAAAATGCAAATTAGTTGGAATTTGTCTTTTCAGTCTCGGTGGCAACCCGGTTTTATGCAAGAACTTAGAAAGTGAATAGCGCGCTGTTTATTTGAAACGAAATGTTTGAATAGAAAATAAAATACTTATACTTACCGTCCATTCTTTGTTAATTTTACTTTCAGATTTAGCGATAGTTAAAGTTCTTAAGTAAAATCAACTTATACGAGTTTATTAGTAAATAAACTTAAAATGTAATTGATCACAATTGATAACAAATATTGTGGTGTTCTGCTGTGCAGACCTACACGTTTTTAGTCTACTCACGTTTTATAACACACCTTCATATCTTCATACAAAACACACTTCATATATTTTTATATCGTATCAACTCATGACTCATTTTTATGTATTCTTTATACTGTTAGCACCTGAAAATCATACTTTTAGTTATCTCTGATTGTTTTAAAATGCCTCAACTTATTTATATTGTTAATTTGTAAAGTCTTAGAATATTTTATACTCTGACATTTTCATGTGATCTGACGTCTGTCTGTCTATTTTATTTTCTTAAGCCATAGACATAACGTACCATGGACTAGACCTTCCTTAAGCTAGTTGTACATTATAGTAAGGGCAGCGGTAGACTGCCGGCTCTGTAAACCGTTTTTTATTTGTTCTGGTCATATAATTAGGAATTTGAATTTAAAATTCAAAAGATATGACAGAACGAGAAAAAAACGGGCGTCAGATTTTTTTAAGAGTCACATTCGGGCAGGAAACGACGAAAGTCGGTTGACTTCTTAATACTATCATACTACCAAGTGTACTATTGTATCTGGAAAACTCTCAAAACTGTGAATAGCCAGCTAGTATAAGTGTATTACTTCCTGAAGTGCTCCAGTTAAAATATTGTGTGTGAAATACTGTGTTTCATTTGTCCGGTACCTTGCCTACCTCTGTAGGAGGGTTCGTATTTACGGCGTGAAACGCCACAGCCCGATTCCTCGACACTGCTTGCTGCCTGCCTTTCCTCTACCGAATACCTAGCTACCGGACGTGGTGCAGAAGCCGCAACAGTAAAGTGGTGTGCGCAACTACAGCGCGCCCGCCAGCAGAACACGCAGGTTGCGCACTGCTGCCTGCCCACTACCAACCTACCGGACGTGGTGCATGAGCCGCAGCAGTAATTTGGTGCGCGCAGCTACAGCGCGCCCGCACGCAGAACACGAGCATCCGCATCTCACGGTAGCACTCCATCAGCCGTCCCACCGCACCGTGTCAAGCCGGCCTTTATTTTACCTTTTCTTATTTTTTGATCTTTTATTTTAATAACGTTACAATATTCATAGTACTATATCCTAAAAATGCAACTCTGAATTACCTTCTGACTGACTTTACTAAAACTAACGCACCAAAAACCGGAACGGACTTTCCAAAATGTAAAACGGCATTTTTTTGACTCTGTGAAGATCGTAAATTTTCAACTCGACGCTCCCACCTCCCAGCCTTCCGCTCTCAGTGCAGGCAAAACTGTGTTTATTAATTATTCTACATGCATTTAAAGCAAACACGCAAACTTTGCAACCGGGAAATCAAATTCTAAAATGTGAGAAATCCACTGAAGTTTGGTGCAGGGATTCTGATTTTCTGCGTCTTCTTGAGATTAGGCTAATATTTTTAGCAAAATATTGTGTAAATGAAGAAAAAATATAACAAGGTAAACAAAAAACTGGATTATAAATCAAACACAGAAAGTAATTCTATGTATATTCTATTCTATACACAACTTTTATATATACACAAACTTTTATCATAATATCTATTTAATAAAATTATGAATTCTAATTTCATAACATCTGCTAATAATGAATGTAATTTCACAAGTTCACCATCTTGAAACGCAAAAATTTGGGAAAGATCCTCACATAAACTGACGCCCTCTGAAATAAATCTCAGCTATGGCGAATCCATCTCAGAAAAGTTGTTAGAAGGACGGATGGGCAAGGATCTGGGCGTGTTTATAGGGGTACCCGGTAGTTTATCTTCCTTTGAAGACTATGAACACTATCCTGCTCATATGTCGATCTAAATGTATATATAAAAACTACATATTATATTTTGTTCAGTAAAAAGATTATAACACTGAAATTTTATTAAAATAATAAACTAGCTGTACCCGCAGCTTTACTCACGTGATCCACCGGCTGCTAATTTCATTTTATTAAAATTAACATCGATAAAAAAATGAGACAAAAATCAGACAAAAAGTCCGCTCAATCTAAAAAATACGTATCGTGTCGGACAACTGCAACATTCAGCAGCCCAACTATTAGCAGTCGTGCTTGCAACATAATATACCTTTTAAATTGGATAGTTTTGGGATTTCCTTTCCCAATTTCTCATTTTTTTCCCTTAGGAAAGATTTTAAGTGCTCGGGTGCCCCGTTGGCAATAAGCCTTGCCGGGACTTGCTAGAACCTAGGACTAAAACATATTTATCTAGTAAAGAAGTGGAAGAGTTAATATGCAGCTACCATAATATGCTTTTGTCTCCTCCTCTTTGGGGCTTAATCACATTTGTCTTATTCTTATTTTTTTTCTGAAATAACAGAAGTAACTACCGCACGCACGGATCAAGACTTGCAGCAGATCGATCCATGGTTGGATAGCCATATTAACAAAGCGAGCCATATTTAAATTGTCCTTATTTCGGAAAGTAAGTTAAGCCGTTGGTATCGGTCTGCCATTCGTGGATTTTTGAGAGTTGTTTTCGTTAGGGGGTGAAACTACTAACTACTGATGATTAGACCACAATATATCCCAATGGGTCGAAGTGTCCGAGTTATTTTTCGGCTCCTCCACACGATAAGATAAGAAGAACTACTGATTCAAAAACCGACTACCGCGTTACCCATTACGTACTCGTAACTAATAGGCAGTGGCTCCATGTCAAAAGTTGATGTTTACCGGTTTGACTGGAAGATGGCCTTAACACATAAGTTTTAAGCTGACATGGTCACAATCATTAGAATTAATATTTGTTTCGGGATATTCACATGTATATTCTCGTGATCATGGCGCTTGTAACGGTGCCAAAATATCGAGCTCTCAACCAATATCTAAATATACATGAACAACAATCCAAATATACATGACAAATATCCCGAAACAAATATTAATTCTCATTACCTCAACATAGTTGTGGAAAGGCTAGGCTGATGATGATTATAGCATCTATCTGTCTAGTATAGCCTTTTCAAAATACAAGATTCGACTGTAGAAATACGTCTTATAATCTGAGCAACTGTTACATACCCAATTGGCTGCCTTTTTAGTCATAGTAGTTGCTAGTGCTACAGCTATACGTCAACTTGGAGAGGAAAGTTGTTTTTAGGTTTTTTGTCATGATTTTCTACTGGAGTCTAGATTTGTGACGGTTCATTATTATCGCCCCATAATGCATGAGACATAGTGATAACTAACGGCACATGGGTGAGCTATATGTACACCTCTCCCTAACCCTTCAAGGAATACAAGCGTTATGTTACGTAGTTATCGGAAGTAGAATGCTTTCATAATTCTCTGCTGTACCTTTATGATTAATATGATTAATTGAGGGATCCAAGACTCGCGTCAATCATTTCGCAGGGACTTTTCGAGCTTCATTGTCTCGGTGTTTTTCTGGAGATTGCCACTGTTGATTCTGGTATTCAGAAATCGCAGTGGTTGTGAATAGTGTGATGAGCTTGTCAAATAAAAAAGCCAAGTTCGAGTGAGAGTCGGGCTCGTGCACCGAGGGTATGTACAAACAGCTATATTCACCAAAATAGTATTAGATAAGATTACTGAAATTCGTAAATAATTTACCAAACATTGCTCTACAACAACAACATAACATTACGCCCGCACCTATTCTCCGAAAGTTTAGGTAGAGGTGCAGTTGTAGTAGGTACTATAACGATATTTACAAACAAGAAAACAATAACATACCTAACATTGATCGAACGAAAAGATAAACTGGATTGAGGGATACTATTAATTTTGCCGTTGGAAAACTGTTATCCCCATACATCGACATAAGTCACAGTCATTTTACCAACTCCAAATAAGTTTGTAATCGCACTCTTTTTGTGATGTAGGTAAAAAAATCGGTTTTCGGTTTTTCTTGTGCTGTAAGATATTGCTTCTTGTTGTGACTGTATCTAAACGACCCCAGGCTGATATTTCGTTTTTCCTGAAATGTGCTAGATTTAATGTTAAAGTCGGCTCTTTTGATAGAAGAGGAACAACGCCCCGCCATTCGCGTTGTCCAATGAACCTCGCACTATTGACTTGGATGATGAACTATGGTGAATACCAAATTATGTTTGGTTTTGTTTTGGAATTCACTGTTATAAAATTATAACTTGGAATTGGTTTAGAAGGATAAAATGTAACTAAAGGGATATGAACTATGTTATAAATAATTGAATCTTGTGTGACTAACCCTATACACTAATGTATAGAGTATTACATCAAAGACCGAATAGTGGTCGGGGGTAGTGAATATACATTCAAGAATTAATACAAATACAAGTAAATAATTTGTCAGAGAGTTTTAACTCCACAAGTAACTGGAGTTGATTAGATCAATACTCCTAAAGACAGCTCCAAAAGCGCCCAACCCATCATCATTTCCTATGTGCAATAGCTGGCAAGAAGAAATGATGAAACAAACTTCCCAGCACACATTTCTGTCTGTTAGCCTTAAGGAATTAATAGGTAAAACAATAGTGATGTATGAAGTTACGAGTAATTGACCAAAAGGTTTGCAAAGTGCATTATTTACCTAAGGGAAGGAAATAGGTAGGAACGCTTCGCTTGCGTTGTTAAATGCGTTTACTTGATTTAGTTAGTGAGTTCATTGATAAAAGTCTAGATTTCCCAATCACGTGATGAGCAACAAGCACGTCATACTTGTACTACGGGGCTTCGAATGCAGGTTCTGAAGAGAATCTGCTGCGGCTCCGAGAGTACAAGCTCTCTATGCTTTAGCATTCCTCGCCCAGTCCTAAGACAGTGGTCAGTTTTGTGCCTAATTGCCCCTGCCATTGAGCGAGACATGCTACTAGATTTACTGGACGCGCGCTATGGTAAATAGCTCTCTTTTGACCTAAACACCCATTACAAAGACAGAACAAAAATAATGCAAGCGTACCGTAGTCTGTCTGTTGCAAAACTCAATGCGAAAGATACTTACCGTACGTCGGAGCGGATTTATTCTTCGCTTCTCATTTCGTTAATCTGCCCATTGCGTGGATTTTCGGGGCCGCTAGAAGCGACAGCCATCCAATATCGTGTCTCACTAAATAGTGACGATTTAGTATTGCCTATAAAACGACTTGGTGTGGTTTTAACGAGACACATTCCCTAAGCATCTTTAGACGATGTAGTTAGTTTGGGGTTCTTTGTGAAGCCTACCGTGTAAAGCCTACCCCCTCTGAGTGACAGCAAGTATTACACAAAGTGTTCTGAGCTAGACCTTCTATACTTTTACCAGTATTTGTCAACAAACAATTGGTTGTCCTACATTCCCAATTAGAGGAGGCCATTTTATACAAATAGTGAATATTAGCGGTTCCGCCTTCTATGTGTGTTATGTCAGTTAACTCTCAATAATGGCGCATAATCAAATTGGTAATAGTAGAGTGTATAATCGATGAAATTAGCGCGTGTGACAGAAGACTTCACCGCTTCCCTAAACCAAATGCTAGTGACAAATAACTGTCAAGGTGTAGATTAGGAGAAAAATTCAAGTTCTCGCCATGCTAGAATAAAGTGTACATTAGTGATTTGTCCCTACCTACGTTATACAAAGATTAAAACTTACCCAATCATTCCGGCACTCACTCACACAATACTATTACGAGATTAGACTAAATTATAATTAACTTAATAATTAAACTCGTTACCACGACAGTTACAACGACACGACTTTCCCTTATTGGTTCCAAAGATATACTCTATGACGTCCTAGCACTCTCGTATCACGACCAGTACCCGACTTCTCTTGATCTCTCAAAATCATTCCGTCCTGTTTCCCTGCCTAAAGCTAAGGGTCACCTTGTCTGCCTCCCGTCAACTCCGTTTCATCCCCAAACTACCTGCTTTCTCTTCAGTTCAGTTTTTTGTGCATCTTATAATGTTTTAGGGTCTGGTTCATGTTAGAAATCGGATATTCAAAGTCTCTTTAGAATTTCGTTGGAATATTACTCTTGTCTGGACAGCTTTTACATTAAGAGGCAATTTAGGAGTTTCTTTAAACGGTTCCTTTTAAAATGTATATTGTTCCATAGTTTATGACGTTGCCTGTCAAACCGTCCTTTAAACCCGAGCGTCCGGGTCTCAATGTGTTCCGCACATGTGGTGTTCACGCGCAGTTTTAAATATAAAATAATATTCGGTAACCAAAATATAGAGATAAATGGCGTGTAGTCACATTGCCAAATTTCATGATTCTAGGTTAGCGGGAAGTACCCTATAGGTTTTCAATATCTTCCGAGTTTCAAAATATGAATATGATTTAGAAGTTTGATTTTTCCACAGCTCCGAGGCAATAAGGGCCTGAGTATTTGATATTTATTTCAACTTGATAGCTCCTCGCGTTATTGCGAAAAACATCTTGACGGACAGATAACGATCACTTCAATCAAAACACTCCGAATCTAGCTGTGCCTGCGGCTTCGCTAGATTCGGAGAGGACCTGTGGTCCACTGACTGTTTATTTCAAAATGTACAAATCAGTCGATAAAAATGAGACAACAAATCCAAATATATGCTTAAACTTAAAAAAATTGTACTATATCGGGTGACTGTAGCGGCGCCACTTTCAGCAACCCATCTATCAGCAGTCATGCATATGTTAGAATCATGAATAGAACTGTATACAAAAGTATTGATATCTGCCAAGATAGCAACCTTTGAATGTCAAGACGGTTGTTGGTTATTTACTGTGTAGCAGAGGTCCTATGTATGTGGTATGTAAGGGAAGGGTTTTATGAATAAAAGCACATAAGACAAGACTAGGTATTTATTTCAGTAAGGCTTGTCAACTAATTCATATTGAGAAGGTTCAGTGAGCTTACCACCCGACCGCTAAACCAGTTCTCGTGGAGAAGAAGGGCAAGAAACTCCACGGAAGCTTTTTCATTGAATTTATCGATACCTCTTACAAACAATAAAAGTAAACACAATATTGAAGAATCAAAATAACAAGGATATGGCAAAGAACATGGATTAGCCCTTAAATCAATTTAACATATTAAGACCAAAGGCCATAATATGATATAGATACAGTTTCAACATAACCATTACCAATAATAAAGTAATAATATCAAATAACTTACTTTAACCTAGTGAAGTCGATCTTTCACAAAGTATTAATAATTCAGGAGTAATAATAATGTATCTGGCCTGTACTGATTCGATTTCACAAAAAAAGTAAATCAGCTTATCAATTACACAATTTATTATTAATGTAACGGACCGACCTGTGTCTCAATAAGTCCAATATGAGACAATGGCGCGGTGTCCCGCCATTTTCTACATTGCTTTAAATAATATCACTGTACGACGATAGTCTGCACACTTATGGTAAAAAGATAGAAACCGGGGATGATAATAAAACCGCCCGTGTTGAATGTAGAAAAATCACTAATTTATTTTACTTAGTAACAACTAAATTAGTAAATAATTACTTCTTAAGTAGTGAAACTGTTTAAAAACGTAACAAAACAGATAGAGGCCCTCTTTCTCCATAAAACTGGCCATTAGGTGACCCCGGTGGTTCCGTCGTCCAACTGCAGATATATTGCCCCACTTGCAGCTCATCCTCGTCTCGTTTGCCCAGTTTCACGTTGAAGTACCCCATGACCCCGAAGTGCGTTTTGAAAATATGCATTGCTCTGGAGATATCCTCACACATGGTCTCTATCTCAATTGTGGGGAGTGTCGAGGTTGGGGCGTAGACCTCTATGACCTTCAGCGAATATCTTGAGATTATACTGAGTATAAGATACGCCACCCTGGTCGACACACTCTCGATCTTCACCACGTTGTTCACAAGGGACTTTGTGGACGATAACCCGATACCACCCTCGGACTGCTGGTCACCCTCTCGAAAATAGAACAGATTACCGGATTTGAGGATCATCGAGTCCTCCCCTTCTCTTGGGACTTCAGATAACCCTATAATACTCCATCGCAACCTGCTCAATTCTTCCTCGAGTTCAGCAATCTTCTCGTCGGTCCGGAGTGTTCGCGTGTTATACGTTGCCAGGTCTAGTCGTCGGTTTTTATTGGGTTAGCCGGGTCCACTCCGGGGATTCTTCGCACCCCTTGCCACGTCATCGCCTCAACCGCTACCGTAGTCGAGGACAGACGGGCTGCAGGGCACTCGGGGCAGTTTTTTATTTGTGCTATTCTTTTTGGTTTAGGGAGGGTTTGCCGTAATCGCCACGCTTGGCAGGCGGGTTGGCGATCACAATTTGTTTTTAAAGTAAACAGAGAACGCTGCTGCCCATTCTCTGGTGTTTCCCTTAGTCGCCTCTTACAAAACCCACGAGAAGATACGGGATGGTGAAATTCTTTACTTACGTCACCATATGGTACAATGACGTCACACAAACTTCAAATTCTAACACATGCAACCTTTAAAAATTTAATGGTTTTGGGATTTCTTTTTCCATAAAAAAAATCTTAATTGTTAGCCTAAGATAGGATTTTAGGTGTTCGAAGCCCCGTTGGCGACAGGCTGCCAAGTAGCTAGAAGTAAAACATAGGTACTATCTAGTAAAAAAACGACGAATTAAGATGCAGCTACCATAATACTGTTTGATATTGATTTCAATGATGATTGATTTTGTACATCCTCGCGTTCCTGAGATAAAGATCTTGACAGACAGACAACGAAGTAATCCTATACAGGTTTCTTTTTCAGGAACAGAATCCAAAAAAATGGTTATGGACGCCTGGGTGCCTATGCCTGGCTTAGCGATAGGCAGATTAGTTCAGTTTGCGTAGTTGTAAGTATGCAGTAATTATTATTAGTTCAGTTTGTATAGTTGTAAGTATGCAGTAATTATTATTTATCATCATCATCATCCACTGCTCGAATAGGACACATCAAGCGTCACCACATTGACCAGTCCCGTTCGTTTTGCATCTAGCGGAATACCGCAACTCTCACCAGTTCATCTGTCCACCCTGGTGGGAGGCCTTCCAACGCATTCTTTCGGAAGCTCAACTGAGGTCATCGAGCATTGCACCTAGGTCCTCCGTTGTCTTAGCCATAATCACTATATCGTCGGCAAATCGAAGTTGAGTGATGTACTCGTCATTAATGTTGATGTCTAGCCCTTTGCAGTCCAGAACCTTGAAGACATCATTTAATTAAATAATTTAGTAAAAAAAATTAAATAAATTTGTCCAAAACACAGACTTCGCTGATTTACAATTTTAATATATTGAAAAAGATATACATATCTGCAGAATTAGGTCTGGGCAACACAGCCTAGCGGGAAACTATGTATTAATATCCTAAGTAACCAGAAATATACTGCAAAATCTAAAATTTTGTTGCACAAAAAGCTGTTTAGCGCAGTAGAAACAAGAAAATTACAACGATATATAGCACTAGTACAGTACTGTTTGCGCGTTCTGCAACTCAGCTCCCTGTGCTTGCTAATTAAAACCACGTAAAATCATTATTCCGTATTCGGTGCGGTATAATATCTTATAGTACAAATACAGGCCATATTAATAGAGCCGAATATGGTTAGGGAATAAATGTAAGTTCATCTATTTATTATACAGCATTATTTTGTTTGCTTCATTACACTATTGTGTTTAACATTATTATAAAATTAGTATTGGTTTGATAAACTTAATTACATTTTCTACTGCGAGTTTCCTTTTACTTCGTCTTTATATGACTTTAACCTAGATTTCGCCTGCATAACTTCTAACAGGTTTACTTGAATACTAGCAAGACTAATCGTTTGTTCATTCTTGTTTTTGCGATTAAAACAAAAGGTTACTAACACTTGTTAAGATCATATTTATGTGTATTATATATTTCTTTATCATCACTATCAAAGCTATTACTACCATAATAAAACACTAGTTCTTTGCATATAATGTGTGATCTCCAAATAGCAAGAGTATCTTCTGTGGTTATCAAACATACTTGTTATTTTACGTTATGTGGTTTACCGCATCATGATTTAGATAATATCAATATATATTGGCGTACTTCCTGAATAGCCGCAGAAAACACGAAGAATCATGATAAAATATGACGTCCGTTTAGATGTTTATGCATATTGTTTTTTGAAGAAAGAAACGAAACAGTATCTGAGGATTTAAGATAAAAAAAAATTAGGATAGAGATTGAAGTTCGAAGTTAGGCCACAAACTATAGGTTATCGAATTTGCCGACTTATTCTCGACTGCCAATGCCAAGAAATTCGAATGTAAAACTTAAGCCATATTAATGTAAAATACTTTTGCTGCGCCAGCTGCTAGTGCGCTGGGTAATTTACAAAGATTGTAAAGACGGAGGAATCTCTTCGATTGACTTTATTATTAACCGGGAGGTACCAGCTTGACGTTATTATTAACTATTCTAATGTCATCGCCTTGTGATTGCGCTGCCGTAATCTGCTGTTACAGTGCATGAAAAAAGAAAAGAGCATTTTTATTTGTGCAAGTAAATTAACTATGACAGTAGTATACTGTGAAATCTACAAAAAGAAAACTAGTAATCTCGAACATTTTTTCTCGGCGGGAAAGTAAGAAAGCATGAGAAACGAATAGAGTGTGACGAATACTGGTATCCTCCCGGGAAATAAGCACCGTATGCAGCGGTTTTACAGTATCCTAAGCTGCAAACTAACATACAACAAAGAATCTCGTTGCAGTTCTGGCAAATTAATGAGAAAATGTATCTACGAGTACTCTGTTTTTAACCAACTTACCAAAAAGGAGTTCTATGTTCGACGTCTTGTATGTTTTTTTTTTGTTTTTTTGTATGTTCACCGATATCTCCATCAATTGTGGACCGATTTTGATAATTCTTTTTTTGTTTGTTAGATTATGTTTCGCAATTGGTCCCATTTAGGTGAAGACCTGATGAAGAACTTCGGAGATATACAGCAGAACTCTTCAATAAATGACGGAAAATCTCTCGGGATTGCTGCAACCGCATGTCTGTTTATTGTTTATACCATTTCATAATATAACATCAAGCCAGTACGCTCTAAAGGGGTACGCAGATGTGTACAGTTCACCTTGATACACTCTCATTTCACCGTTTATGATCAAGTTTCATGGCATTCGGATTATCTATTCTGGCATTATAAGTACCTCACTAAAGGCAAGTTGCTTAATAGGTACAACTAAAAAGTGAAAAATAAAAAATCTTTTTTACAAAAAAAATACTACCGACTTCCAACTAAAAACACTACAAAGTGAAAAATAACTTTCTTTTTCGAAGTCGGTGTCCATAACGAAAAAAAATTGGTACCTACCAAAGACACCGACTTCGAAAAAGAAAGTTATTTTTCACTTTGTAGTGTTTTTAGTTGGAAGTCGGTAGTATTTTTTTGTAAAAATGATTTTTTATATATTCAGCTGGTTAAAAGATATAAAGGTGCTTATTTTATACAAAGAAATGTTGTTCTTTTTCTTTATGCCTGTTCGTTTTCTGCACGGTGGAATAGGCTCTTAAGTAAAATAATTTTAGCTGGGTCAGTTCATTTGTATAATTAACCGGCCTACCGAAGAATGAAATAGAAACTCAGTTGCACTTTGGGTTCTTTTAACGAACTCTGAAATAAATTATAATCTTTAAGCAGATCTTTTGAAAAACAATGCGAAATTAATCAGATTAACAGAATAAATCCGTGAAATGGATTCCCATAAAATAATATACGAAATATTATGTTATCGACAGAGACCAAACGGTAGGAAAACAATGTCTTTTTTTTATAAACTGTTCTTTTTCTCAGGAACTTGTGACTTGTGATTAAAACCCTGGTCACGTCTTTATGCTGCCGTTGGAGACGTGTTATTCCAAGTTATTAACTCGAATGAATGTCGACGTTTTAATTTAAGTTCTTGCTGGCTAGGATATTTATAGATCTACAAAGATTTAGATTGCAAATGAGTCTTCGGAAAGTAAATTCAGAAGCATGAAACTATATAAGCAGCGGGTAATAGGACGTCTCTGACACCACTCATGGGCTATCTTAGGGGCGCACGTGTCAGTTTTTTCTCTCAAAGCAGACTTTTATTGAAAGAAACTCATTGAGTATCGTGGTCAACAATAAATTATTTTAATTTCAAATCATTTATTATTTCTCCATTTAAAGAGAAACTAAAATAAAACAATTAAAAGATGTCCACAAGGCAGATCACAGGTTTGCTTCGTACAATATCTTTAAATTCAAAAAGATTGGAATTTATTCCATTCTCCAACCTCTTTTTGTTTTCTGCTGATTATTTTCTTCTATCCTTCGCGTCGAAGATAACGAGCCCTCTTTCAAGGTGCCTCATTTCCCAGCAGGTTTTTTATTTTTAATTTTAGCCCACCCACTTTATTTCGAACGGCGCTTAAGGAGTTACCATCTCAGATTAAATTTTGTATTTGTTTGTTTAAGGCACGCACAGTTTAATTTTGTCCTAGGACTGCTATTAAAATTTTGACGTCACAATTAATTGTTTAGTACGATAATAATTACGATGTTGTAAAAACACCTTCGGTACTTCAGTTACACTGTCAGTTTGGCCAAGATTTTATTGGAGTATAAAGTATCTACGTTACGTTACTGTCCTAAATAATGATAATTTCAATTATGAACAAGCTTTAGAACACTGAAATTTTACTGAAAGGAAAATAAATAAATAAGACGGGTATTAATGACGGTAAGCATTAAAAGCTTTTGGATATTTTGTTCAGCAAAATAGGCTAGTGAATCTAAAAGTAAATTATCCTAAGCAAATGGGTGTATTTTTATGGTTACAAAACGAAGTGTGGTGTTCTGATGTACGGATCCACAGCTTTTAGTCTATTTACGTTTCATAATACTATATAAAACCACACCTTCATATCTTTTGATATTGTATCAACTCATGTAACTCATTTTTTATGTATTCTTTGATACAGTAACACCTGAAAAGCATATTTTTAGTTATCTCTGATTGATTTAATATCTTCAACTTAATTTATTTTGCTAGTTTGTAAAATCTTGGAATATTTTATACTCTGACATTTTCATCTGATCTGACGTCTGTCTGTCTATTTTATTTTCTTAAGGCATAGACATAACATACCATGGACAAGACCTTCCTTAAGCTTGTACATTATTATTAAAGGCAGCAGCAGACTTCCCTCCTCTGTAAATCGTTTTTTATTTGTTCTGATCTCGATTTCATAATTGAGATTTGAATTTGAAATTTAGAAGATATGACAGAGCTAGGAAAAAACGGGCGTCAGCTTTTTGAGTTGGATTCGGGCTGTGAACGCCGAAAGTCGGTTTTATTACTGAAAATAACTAAGTTTTCAGCTTGTGAATGAGTAATAAAAATCTCTAAAAACAATAAATAAATAGCTTTTGGACTACTTATTACTTTTACTACTAACAAAAAAAAACGATGTGCCAGTCCAGTACGTGGTGCATGAGCTGCATCAGTCAGGTCTACAGCGACGCGCGCTGCCACAGCGCGCCTGCCAGCAGCACGCGTAGATCCTGAACCCGCCTACTCGACCGTCTGCCTGAAACGCCACAGCCCAGCTTATACTAATACCTTGATGCCTGCCTTCCTGTCACTAGACAACTTGCTTATCTGGCTACCTGCACGTTTTGCCTGCTTGTCCGTCGTGGTGTCTGCTAATTACTGCCTACTTCGAGCGTTCCACGACTTGAAGAGTTCCTGACCGTCGTCTGCCTGCTTAGCTGTCGACCAATATCAACTCATGATGTGCGAAGCCGGCCCTAAGTTTTTATACTCAATATCTTTCTTTTCATTGCTTTAATAAATTTTTTTATCTTTTCTATTAACGTGACGTTACAGAAGGTAACGACTTGATCTACTTATCAAAGTCACAATTTTCTTTTCAAGAGTACTGAGATTGATATTCAACGCAAGAATGCGTGGTATTAAACGAACGTGCCTTCCTACGTTTGCTGGTGCGCCCTTTGGCACGGTAAACCAGACGAAGAATATCGTATTAAAATAAAAAATAAAAATCTTTAATAGGTTACACTATTATTCAGTCGTGATAGCTTGCGATACATTTTTAATAAAGGCTTTAACGAGTTGGTTATTTACGCTATATTTGCTCTTAAATAATAATACTCGTATCTGGTATTATCTTCTTTCATTTGGAGTTTAATTAAGGTATTTTTCAAGCTGCATTAAAACTTTCATTTTGTACTAGTAATTTATTATATAAACAATTTATATACTATAATAGTCACAATATAAGGAAATTGTAATAAAGAAATAATATAAGAAGCACTCAAATGAAATACACAACAATAACTTCATGTCCATTGAGACTTTATTCCACAGAGTAAATCTAGAAGTGCATGTATCATTACAGTCCAGAGTTTGAAGCAGCAAGGTCCGAAGATTTAAGTCTGAAACAAAATTAAATAGTTATTATATGTAAGAGGAGAGGTAAAAGGTTCGCGGCATATTTTGCTTCCTTAAAATTTATTAACTGTTCATGGAAAATATTCCGCGTACTTTTGGACCTCTCTATGTTTTGTATTGTTTAGTATATTTTCAGATACTCGAACTCTTGGAATTAAGAATTACCATTATAACAATTAATCTCGATAATGATCCGTTTACTATAATTACAAAAATAACACAATGCATAATGATTAATTTAATTTTACTCGAATATTGATAGTTGTAGGATGTTAATTCTGAATGCATTCAGTTTTAAGAAATTATAAGAAATAATCAACGCAGCGATGAGTGGATGAAAGAGTATGTGTGAGAGAAAGATAGTAAATAAATGGCGAATAGAGAAAAACTAACTTAAGACGCTACGAAGTAAAATATTGTTATTTATGTTGAACGAGTCAAAATAAACGAAGTAACCATAACAAGTGTTTCTCTAAGCCCGCCACATCCTCTACATCAATATATTATTATATCACATGTTATAAATTACCTTTAAACATCAAAGTTGCTCCGCAAGAATAAGTTTGACTTCGTCTAGATCGTTAACAGCAATTTCCAAAGATATACAAGGGGCGCATGACATCAATAAGTGAAATAATATTTCTGAGTACCATATAGACATATATATATATATATATATATATCATAATCATGGCCTAAAAATAATTAATTAGTGTTTTTATGAATAGTAGTTTTTAGTGTATCAGCTCTAAAGATGGCCTAAAAGGATACCGCGAATGGCATAGCTACTTGTTGGGCTCAACTCAATTTATTCATGATTCATTCATCAATTTTTACATCACGACTTCAGCCACTACTTGGCACAAACCTCACTATTCTTGTCTCAAACCCCACGATTCTGTGCCGACGTCATCCAGGTCTCTACCAAGAACCAACACGCCTTCATCTCCACCCGCATTACTGCGTCTTGCCTGTGTCCTGCCCAACTTCATTTCTTCTTACTTCTTCAGATCTCAACATTAAAAACTCAGTAAAACTCTTTTGCTATGAATAGAACACTCCAACATACTTAATTCAAGGCAATATACATTTACCACAGACAAACCAAAAGAGCTTTTCAATTGGGTGTTTAATAGTGATTTTTTACTATCAGGCTGGCGCTTGACTACTATCTCACATTCTTATACAATATGATTATGGTTACCGCAAAATCGGTAGGTACTTAAAGTCACTTATTAAGTAGAAGACAACAAAAAAATATTAAACCTGAAAATCATGAGTTATGTTCTTTTAGATATTTTTTATTCAATAATACCTTAAATCTAACAGCATTGATATTTGAATCTAATTTTTTTACGAGTTTAATAAAAGCTTCCAGAAACGCGTCGACATGAACAATTTTTTCTTCGTCGATCAACATTTTATTTTTCATATTATTGCTAAGCGTTAGTCTTAGTAATCCAACAGTTTTCCTAATCATCAGTCATGTAAAACGACTAAAAACGACCATTATAAGCCGTGACATGTATTAAAAAAATCATCAAAATAAATTTTCCAGTAGGATACATCAGAGATCCGAAAAGATACATTAGCAGATGCAATAACAACAAATTATCATAAATAATACAGTTTAAAGCTGACCCTCCTGCAAGTGGCGAATAAAACTTAAACACATGTTTCTCTGCAGTAAGTAAGGAGAACAAAATGTTTGCAGAGGCATCGACGGTCACAGTTGTATGATAAACATATAAGATTAGTGATTGGTAGTAAGTATCTGAAGAACGATTAAACAAATAGTTCAAGCAAGCTATTAGAAAAAACAAGCAATACACTCTTGCAATGAAACAAACAATGAATGAAGTACTCAATCCATAGTATAAGCCGAATAAAAGTCTTAAAAACATGATACATTTAAAGTTGCTGTAACATTCGAGTTTATTTTTTATTATAGAAATATATTTGCCGATCATGATAAATACAGCGACACTCCACTGGAGCTGGGAAGTAATAAATGTTCTAGCCTGCATCCGATACTAATTTTGTTGATGGACTTTTTATTATCCACCTTCTTTATTTTTCCACGTGGAGCAATTACGGTTTTAGAAATATTATAATAGAATTTGATTGAGAGTTATATACTGCTAGATAGGACAGATACCATCACTAGTAATAAAAACAAAAATAATAAGTAATACCAAACACAGAAGTTGAAAGAAAACAAAATTAGTTGAACTCTTTGATATCACCTTGAAAAATAATTGTCTAATGAAATTAGTAAATTTATTAAGACATTAAATAAATTCAGATTTTTCAATCAGATTACTTGGGCAGCTTTATGACACTTAATTTGTCAGTGTCGAGTATATTGTCGAGCTCATCGTCACTAAAAATGGGCCTAGTTTCAGATTTATTGATTCAAAATACTGTTTCTGTTTCCTACCGTATTCCAGTTTAAATGCTTATTCATTAATCATCAGATGAATAATCTATCATAAATAAAAATGAACCGCAAAATTTAATGCTAAGCGCAAAACTCGAGAATGGCTGAAACAATTCGTTAATTCTTTTTTTGAAGTCCCTGTAAGTTTCTTATGAAAAGAAAAAATAATTCATTAAAAAATCTTTTTTTAAACAAGCTATTCTCGAATTCTTCTATTGGGTCCTCCGACGTGAGAACGAGGATATTTTTGTACATTATTTTACAGACACGCTTCGATCTTCGTAATTAAGATGCAACATCTTGCTAAAAATCCCGATCCATAGAGTAAAATGTGCATAGTTTTTTATTGGCTGAACAAGTTTTCATCAAAAATTGCTAAGAACACTTTTGACAAAGTCAACTTTCAAACAAAAAAACTAAATCAAAATCGGTTTATCCTTTTAAGAGTTATGATGCCACAGACTGCAACACCCCTCTTTTCCATCGGGGTTTATCAAGAAAATATAAGAACTGTTTCTTTTTTCAGTGTTTTGTCGAGTTCGAATTACACATAGTGTTCCCTAAATAATATAATACCGAAGTGTTTTGCAATTCACATGCTAAGTGTTGCCCGTCAAAGGACCAGGACCTCAAGTCCCGATATTGTTTAAGACTAAATAGTATAGATGATGATTGATTGGTATAGCATGATGATGAATTCATGTGGTTAACCCGTATATATTTACAATTTTGTAACATTTTTGGCTTCTTGTATCAAATTGCGCAATTTGAACAATTTGTAGTGAACTGTAGAAAAATTGCAATTTTCATGGACAACTTACGCATGACCAAATATTTGACTTATCATCATCATATCAGCCGAAAGCCGTCCACTGCTGGACATAGGCTTCCCCAAGCATCGCCACATTGATCGGTCCCGTACGTCTCGCAACCAGCGGATCCCCGTTACCTTCACCAGGTCATCGGTCAACCTGTTGGGAGGCCTTCCAACGCAACGTCTTCCGGTTCACCGTTCACCGTTCACCAAGAAACTTTAAACGTTATATGGCACTAGCTCAGTACTGTTTGCGCGTTCTGCAAGTTTCCTTTGCTTGCTAATTAAAACCACGTAAAATCATATTCCGTATTTGGAGCGGTATAATATCGTATAGTATAGTATAGTAATATAGGCCATATAAACAGAGTCGAATGTGGTTAGGAGAGAAATGAAAGTTCGTCTATTTATTGTACTGCAAATACCATTATTTTGTTTGCCTTCATTACACTTTTGTGTTTAACATTATTATAAAATTAGTATTGGTTCGATAAACTTAATAACCTTTTCTATTGCGAGTTTCTTTTGACTTCGTCTTTATGAAACTTTAACCTTCATTTCGCCTGCATAATTTCTACTAGGTGTAGTTTAATATTAGCCCGAATAAAAAAAATGAAAGTCAGCTAAAGAATAATCGTTTGTTCAGAAAAATCTGTTTTTTTTCCTTTGCGAGTTACACAAAAAGTTACTACCAGTTGTTTAGATCATATTTATGTTTATTAATATTTGTTTATCATCCTTATCAAATCTTGTTATGGTTCATCCATTCGCCTATTACTGTAACTACCTACCATAATAAAACACAAGTTCATTGCATATAGCGTGTCATCTCCAAATAGCTAGAGTATCTTCTGTGGTTATCAAACAATGTTATTTTACTTTATGTTGTTTACCGCATCATGATTTAGATTTTATCAACATATATTTTGGCGTACTTTCTGGATATCCGCAGAAAACACGAAGAATCATGATAAAATATGGCGTCCGTTTAGATGTTTATGCGAATTGTTTTTTGTAAAGAAAACGAAACAGTATCTTCCTCAGATACTGTTAAGATACATCTAATGATCAGATCTTAAGAAACAAATAAAATGAGAATAGTATAGAGATCAAAGTCCGAAGGTACGCCACTAAGTATGGGTTATCGAATTTTCCGACAGATTCTCGACTGTCAGTAACAAGAAATTGAATTTAAAACTCAAGCCATATTAATGCAAACTACTTTTGCTGCGCCAGCTGCTAGTGCGCTGGGTAATTTACAAAGATTGTAAAATTGGAGGAATGTCTTCAATTGACTTGGAGGTACCAGCTTGACGTTATTTTTCACAATTCGAATGTCATTGCCTTGCCTTAATCTGCTGAATGAAAAATCAGTGAATGAAAAAAGAGAAGAGCATTTTTATTTGTGTTAGTACATTCACTATGACAGTCGTATACTGTGAAGTCTACAAAAAGAAAACTAGTATTCTCGAACATTTTTTCTCGGCGGGAAAGTAAGTAAGCGTGAGAAACGAATAGAATGTGACAAATACTGGTATCCTCCCGGGAAATTAGCACCGTATGGAGCGGCTTTCCAGAATCCTAAGCTGCAAACTAACATACAACAAAGAATCTGAATGCAGTTCTGGCAAATTAATGAGAAAAGGATTCTACTCTGTTTTATATTCAGCCGGTTAAAAGGTATAAAGGTGCTTATTTTATACAAAGAAATGTTGTTCTTTTTCTTTATGCCTGTTTGTTTTCTGCACGGTGGAATAGGTTCTTACGTAAAATAATTTTAGCTGGGTAAGTTCATTTGTATAATTAACCGGCCTACCGAAGAATGTAGTAGAAACTCAGTTGCACTTTGGGTCTTTTGAAATAAATTATAATGCAGCAGATCTGTTGAAAAACAATGGGAAATTAATCAATTTTACAAAATAAATCCGTGAAATGGATTCCCAAAAAATAATATTACAAAGATTATGTCGATAACATAATCTTCACAGACGTAACATAATACAGACACCAAGCGGTAGGAAAACAATGTTTTCTTTTTTATTAAACTGTTATTTTTCTCAGTGACTTGTGACTTTTAATTAAAAACCTGATCACGTCTCTGTGCTGCCGTTGGAGACGTGTTATTCCAAGTTATTAACTTGAATGAATGTCGACGTTTTAATTTAAGTTCTGGCTGGCTAGGAAATTTATAGATGTCCATAGATTTAGATTGCAAATGAGTCTTCGGATAGTTAATTCAGAAGCATGAAACTGCATGAGCAGTTGAGGGTAAAAGGAGGTTGCTAGAAAGTTTAATTAGAACTCTCTGACAATATTAATGAGCTATCTTAGCGGCGCACGTATCAGCTGTTTCTCTCAAATCAGACTTTTATTTAAAAGACCTCTCAACAAGCAAACCTGTGATCGAGGTCAATCCTAAATTAAATATAATAAAAAAAAAATCAAATTATTTATTATTTCTTTTTTTTAAGAGAAATTAATAACAGTAAAATAATGTCACTACTCAGAACAATAAAAAGATGTCCCCAAGGCAGATCACAGGTTTGCTTCGTACAATATCTTTAAATTCAAAAAGATTGGCATTTATTCCATTCTCCTACCTCTTTCTTTTGTTTTCTGCTGATTATTTTCTTCAAGCCTTCGCGTCGAAGATAACGAGCCCTCTTTCAAGGTGCCTCATTTCCCAGCAGGTTTCTTATTTTTAATTTTAGCCCACCCACTTTATTTCGAACGGCGCTTAAGGAGTTACCACCTCAGATTACATTTTGTATTTGTTTGTTTAAGGCACGCACAGTTTAATTTTGTCCTAGGACTGCTATTTAAATTTTGACGTCACAATTAATTGTTTAGTAAGATAATAATTACGATGTCGTAAAAACACCTTCGGTACTTCAGTTAAACTGTCAGTTTGGCCAACATTTTATTGGACTATAAAGTATCTACGTTACTGTCCTAAATAATGATAATTTCAATTATGAACAAACTTTAGAACACTAAAATTTTACTGAAAGGAAAATTAATAAATAAGACGGATATTGAAGACTGTAAGCATTAAAAGCTTTTGGATATTGTGTTGAGCATAATAGGCTGGCAGAACTAAAAAGTAAATTATCCTGTGCAAATGGTTGTCTTTTTTGTCGTGGCAAATGGAAGGTAACGACTTGATCTACTTATCAAAGTCACACTTTTCTTTTCAAAAGAACTGAGATTGATATTCAGCGCAAGCATGCGTGGTATTAAGCGAACGTGACTTCCTACGTTTCCTGGTGCGTCCTTTGGCACGGAAAACCACGAAGAATATCGTAATATAATTTAAAAAATATATCTTAAGTAGGTTTCACTATTATTCAGTCGTGATAGATTGCGATACATTTTCCATAAAGGCTTTTTCGAGTTGGTCATTTACGTTATATTTGCTCTTACATAATATAATCTGGTATATCTTCTTTCTTTTGGAATTAAATTAAGGTATTTTTCTGACTGCATTAAAACTTTTATTTTGTTCTAGTAATTTATTATGGAAACAATTCATACAACATTGTAGTCACACATTTATTTTAACAGTTTCATTTAAAACAGAATTCATTAAAAATTATAAAACTAAAGTAGCATTCCAATAAGCAAATTGTAATAAAGCAATAATATAAGAAGCACACAAATTAAATACACCCAACACTAGCTTCATGTCCATTGAAACTTTGTTCCACAGAGTAAATCTAGAAGTGCATATATCAATACAGTCCAGAGTTTGTAGCAGCAAGGTCCGAAGATTTAAGTCTAAAAAAATATTAAATAGTTATTATAATTTAGGAGGAGAACTTTTTATGGAAAATATTCCGCATACTTTTGGACGTCCCTATGTTTTGTATATTTCCAGATATTCCAACTCTCGAAAATAAGAATTACCATTAAAACGATGAATCTCGATAATGGTCTGATTGGTTTAAAAACAAATATAATACAATGCATAATGAGTAATTTAATTTTACTCGCATCAATGTAGGATGTTTATTCCAAAAGAAAAAAAGAAAGAAACAAAATTTTTTTTTTGCGCCAGGCACGACGCATACCATAAAAATAACAAAAAATCTTAAATACAATCACTTCAAAGTATGCGTCACAACTACGCAAAACGGTCATCGCTCAGCATAATGCTGGGACTTGGGTGCGAGACAGAGCCACAGCGCTGTTTTTCAGCGATAGCCGGTGTCGACTGGGTGACTCCGAACTAATGAAACTTTAGTGGCAAATAACGGAGCGAACAGTTTTATTTATGAATAAAAAACAAATAAATGAGTAAACAGTAATAGGTAATTGATCGTTTGAAAGTTCAGATAAAAATTTTGTTTAGTGTAGTTATACCAAAACGAACGCATTTAGTTTTAAGGAATCACTAGAAATAATTAACGCAGCGATGAGTGAATGAATGAGTATGTGTGGGACAGAGATAGAGAAGGAATGGCGAACAGGGAAAAACTAACTTAAAACGCTACAAAGTAAAATATTGTTATTTGTGTTGAACGAGCAAAATAAACGGAGTAACCAGAACAAGTGTTTCTCTAATCATTAATCTATTATTATATCACATGTATTATGTTATAAATTACCTTTGACCATCAAAAGTTGCTCTGCAAGAATAAGTTTGACCTCGTCTAGATCGTTAACAGCAATTTCCAAAGATATACAAGGGGCACATGTCATCAATAAGTGAAATAATATTTCTGAGTACCATATAGATATATATATCGTAATTATGTCCTGAAAATAATTAATTAGTATTTTTATGAATAGTTTTTAGTTGATCAGCTCTAAAAATGCCTAAAAATGATGGCTTGGCTACTCAATTCATTCATCTATCCTCATCTTTTTTCTCATCACGAGTTCACCCACTACTCGGCACAAACCTCACTATTTTTGTCTCGATCCCCACGATCCTGTGCCAACATCATCCAGGTGTCTACCAACGACCAACACGCCTTCTTCCTCCACCCGCATATCTGCGTCTTGCCTGTGTCCTGCCCAACTCCATTTCTTCTTACTTCTTCAGATCTCAACATTTAAAACTCAGTAAAGTCTTTTGCTATGAATAGAATACTCCAACATACTTAATTCAAGGCAATATACATTTACCACAGACAAACCAAAAGAGCTTTTCATTTGGGTGTTTAATGGTATTTTTTTACTATCAGGCTGGCGTTTGACCACTATCTCACATTCTTACACAATATGATTATGGTTACCGCAAAATCGGTAGATACTTACCATATCTTTGGTGGATATAGTAAAGAGTAAGACAGTTAATATTTTTATAAAGTCACTTATTAAGTAGAAGACCATCTGAAATAAACAAACAAAAAAAATATTAAACCTGAAAAACGTTAGGTTTCGTTTTTCATTACGTTTTTTTAGATATTTTTTATTTAATAATACCTTAAATCTAATAGCGTTGATGTTTGAATCTATATTTTCTACGAGTTTCATAAAAGCTTCCAGAAACGCGTCGACATGAACAATTTTTTCTTCGTCCATCAACATTTTATTTTTCATATTATTGGTAAACGTTAGTCTTAGTAATCCAACAGTTTCCCTAATCATATCGGTCATATACAATGACGAAAGACGACCATTGTAAGCCGTGACATGAATTAAAAAATGTATCAAAATAAATTTTCCATTAGGATACCACACAGTTCCGAAAAGGTACATTAGCATATGCAATAACAACAAATTAACATAAATAATACAGTTTAAAGCTGACCCTCCTGAAAGTGGGGAATAAAACTTAAACAGATGTTTCTCTGCAATGAGTAAGGAGAACAAAATGTTTGCAGAGGCATCGACGGCCACAGTTGTATGGTAAACATATAAGGTTAGTGATTGGTAGTAAGTATCTGAAGAACGATTAAACAAATAGTTCAAGCAAACTATTAGATAAAACACGCAATACACTCTTGCAATGACACAAACAATGAATGAAGTACTCAATTCATAGTATAAGCCCGATATTAGCCTAAAAAACAGGATACATTTTAAGTTGCTGTATGATTTGAGTTTATTTTTGATTATAGAACCATATTTCCCGATCATGATAAATACAACGACACTCCACTGGAGCTGGGAAGTAATAAATGTTCTAGCCTGCATCCGATACTAATTTTGTTGATGGACTTTTTATTATACACCTTCTTTATTTTTCCACGTGGAGCAATTACGGTTTTAGAAATATTATAATAGAAGTTGATTGAGAGTTATATACTGCTAGATAGGACAGATACCATCACTAGTAATTAAAACAAAAATAATAAGTAATACCGAACACAGAAGTTGATGGATAACAAAATTAGTTGAACTCTTTGATATCACCATGAAAAATAATTGTTGCAATTATACACGAAATTACTATTCAGACATTAAATAAATTCTGATTTTTCAATCAGAGTACTTGGGCAGCTTTGTGTCACTTAATTTATTTAATTATTTAAACTTCATGTACAATGGTGATACATAGGCGGTCTTAATGCAGCAAGGCATTCTCTACCAGTCAACCTTTGGGTTAAAAAGGACACAACAGTGGTAGGAGTAAAAAAAAAGAACAATTATTAAAATCTGTTATTAATAAACTATATAACTAATAAAATACAAAAAATATTTTCTAAAACAATAGACTAATAAATATTATAATAAATACCATATTATTATTTTAAATGAAACAGAAATTTAAATATAATAACTATGACGAAGACCGAGCTACGTAAGAGGGGACAAGTAATAGTTCCGGATTCTACGCTTAAATGAAAATTTATTCTCAGCTTTTTAATTTGTCAGTGTCGAGTATATTGTCGAGCTCATCGTCACTAAAAATGGGCCTAGTTTCAGATTTCTTGATCAAAATACTGTTTCTGTTTCCTACCGTATTTCACTTTAAATGCTTATTCATTAATCATCAGATGAATTATCTATCATAAATAAAAATGAAAAGCAAAATTTAATGCTAAGCGCAAAACTCGAGAATGGCTGAAACAATTCGTTAATTATTTTTTTGAAGTCCCTGTAAGTTTCTTACGAAAAGAAAAAATATTTCATTAAAAAATCTTTTTTTAAACAAGCTATTCTCGAATTCTTCTAATGGGTCCTCCGACGCGAGAACGAGGATATTTTTGTAGATTATATTACAGACATGCTTCGATCTTCGTAATTAAGATGCAACATCTTGCTAAAATCTCGATCCATAGAGTAAAATGTGCATAGTGTTTTATTGGCTGAACCGGTTTTCATCAAAAATTGCTAAGAACACTTTTGACAAAGTCAACTTTCAAATAAAAAAACTAAACCAAAATCGGTTCATCCGTTTAAGAGTTATGATGCCACAGACTGCAAGACCCCTCTTTTCCATCGGGGTTTATCAAGAAAATGTAAAAACTGTTTCTTTTTTCGGTGTTTTGTCGAGTTTGAATTACACATAGTGTTCCCTAAATATTATAAGTACCGAAGTGTTTTGCAATTTACATGCTAAGTGTTGCCCGTCAAAGGACCAGGACCTCAAGTCCCGAGATTGGTTAAGACTAAATAGTATAGATGATGATTGATTGCTTAGCTCCTCGAAGGTATTGCATGATGATGAATTCATGTGGTTAACCCGTATTTATTTACAATTTTATAACATTTTTGGCTTCTTGTATCAAATTGCGCAATTTGAACAATTTGTAGTGAACTGTAGAAAAATTGCAATTTTCATGGACAACTCACGCATGACCAAATATTTGACTCATCATCATCATCATATCAGCCGAAAGCCGTCCACTGCTGGACATAGGCTTCCCCCAAGCATCGCCACATTGATCGGTCCCGTACGTCTCGCAACCAGCGGATCCCCGTTACCTTCACCAGGTCATCGGTCAACCTGGTGGGAGGCCTTCCAACGCAACGTCTTCCGGTTCACCGTCGCCACTCCAGAATATTTCTACCCCATCGGCCATCCGTTCTGCGAGAAATGTGCCATGCCAACTGTTTGTTTGAAGTTTGGCAATTCTTGGGGCTATGTCGGTAACCCTGATTCTCTTACGGATCTCTACATTTCTGATTCGATCACGCAAGGAAACGTAGAGCATAGGCCTGTCCATTGCCCTTTGAGTGACTGTAAGCTTTCTGATGAGGCCCATTGTATGCGACCACATCTCAGAGCCATATGTCATCACTGGCAACACACACTCGTCATAGAATTTCGCCTTGAGACACTGTGATAAGTTGGACGAGAAGATACCGCGCAACTTCCCGAAAGCTGCCCAGCCGAGTTGGATTCGACGGTTGACCTCTTTCTCGAATTTGGCCCAACCCAACAGCATCGTTTATCCCAGGTAGACATAGTCGTCCACAACTTCGAGTGTAGAGTCTCCGATATTGATAAGAGTAGGTGTTACATGGTCATTATCATGGTTTTGTCCATGTTCATTTTTAAAAACCACTCTTTCGGAAGCTCTACTGAGGTCATCGAGCATTGTACTGAGGCTCTCCATGGTCTCAGCCTTGACCACTATGTCGATGTCCAACTTGTAGACATGGCTAGGAAGTGAGATAGGCCTATAGTTCTTCAGCTGGGCATTGTCGCCCTTCTTGAAGAAGAGAATCACCACACCCCTGCACCATGTCTGTGGCGTTTTGCCCTCGAGTATGACGGATTCAAACAGCTTCTGAAGGGCCTTTAGAACCGTATGTTGAACAAAAAACTGTATAGTGCAGTAAAAGCAAGAAACTTTAAACGTTATATGGCACTAGCTCAGTACTGTTTGCGCGTTCTGCAAGTTTCCTTTGCTTGCTAATTAAAACCACGTAAAATCATATTCCGTATTTGGAGCGGTATAATATCGTATAGTATAGTATAGTAATATAGGCCATATAAACAGAGTCGAATGTGGTTAGGAGAGAAATGAAAGTTCGTCTATTTATTGTACTGCAAATAGCATTATTTTGTTTGCCTTCATTACACTTTTGTGTTTAACATTATTATAAAATTAGTATTGGTTCGATAAACTTAATAACCTTTTCTATTGCGAGTTTCCTTTGACTTCGTCTTTATGAAACTTTAACCTCCATTTCGCCTGCATAATTTCTACTAGGTGTAGTTTAATATTAGCCCGAATAAAAAAAATGAAAGTCAGCTAAAGACTAATCGTTTGTTCAGAAATATCCTCCTTTGCGAGTTACACAAAAAGTTACTACCAGTTGTTTAGATCATATTTATGTTTATTAATATTTGTTTATCATCCTTATCAAATCTTGTTATGGTTCATCCATTCGCCTATTACTTTAACTACCTACCATAATAAAACACAAGTTCATTGCATATAGCGTGTCATCTCCAAATAGCTAGAGTATCTTCTGTGGTTATCAAACAATGTTATTTTACTTTATGTTGTTTACCGCATCATGATTTAGATTTTATCAACATATATTTTGGCGTACTTCCTGGATATCCGCAGAAAACACGAAGAATCATGATAAAATATGGCGTCCGTTTAGATGTTTATGCGAATTGTTTTTTGTAAAGAAAACGAAACAGTATCTTCCTCAGATACTGTTAAGATACATCTGATGATCAGATCTTAAGAAACAAACAAAAAGAGAATAGGATAGAGATCAAAGTTCGAAGGTACGCCACAAAGTATGGGTTATCGAATTTTCCGACAGATTCTCGACTGTCAGTAACAAGAAATTGAATTTAAAACTCAAGCCATATTAATGCAAACTACTTTTACTGCGCCAGCTGCTAGTGCGCTGGGTAATTTACAAAGATTGTAAAATTGGAGGAATGTCTTCAATTGACTTGGAGGTACCAGCTTGACGTTATTTTTCACAATTCGAATGTCATTGCCTTGCCTTAATCTGCTGTTACAGTGAATGAAAAAAGAGAAGAGCATTTTTATTTGTGTTAGTACATTAACTATGACAGTCGTATACTGTGAAGTCTACAAAAAGAAAACTAGTATTCTCGAACATTTTTTCTCGGCGGGAAAGTAAGTAAGCGTGAGAAACGAATAGAATGTGACAAATACTGGTATCCTCCCGGGAAATTAGCACCGTATGGAGCGGCTTTCCAGAATCCTAAGCTGCAAACTAACATACAACAAAGAATCTGGATGCAGTTCTGGCAAATTAATGAGAAAAGGATTCTACTCTGTTTTATATTCAGCCGGTTAAAAGGTATAAAGGTGCTTATTTTATACAAAGAAATGTTGTTCTTTTTCTTTATGCCTGTTTGTTTTCTGCACGGTGGAATAGGCTCTTACGTAAAATAATTTTAGCTGGAGTTCATTTGTATAATTAACCGGCCTACCGAAGAATGTAGTAGAAACTCAGTTGCACTTTGGGTCTTTTGAAATAAATTATAATGCAGCAGATCTGTTGAAAAACAATGGGAAATTAATCAATTTTACAAAATAAATCCGTGAAATGGATTCCCAAAAAATAATATTACAAAGATTATGTCGATAACATAATCTTCACAGACGTAACATAATACAGACACCAAGCGGTAGGAAAACAATGTTTTCTTTTTTATAAAACTGTTATTTTTCTCAGTGACTTGTGACTTGTAATTAAAAACCTGATCACGTCTCTGTGCTGCCGTTGGAGACGTGTTATTCCAAGTTATTAACTTGAATGAATGTCGACGTTTTAATTTAAGTTCTGGCTGGCTAGGAAATTTATAGATATCCATAGATTTAGATTGCAAAATATGAGTCTTCGGATAGTTAATTCAGAAGCATGAAACTGCATGAGCAGTTGAGGGTAAAAGGAGGTTGCTAAAAAGTTTAATTAGAACTCTCTGACAATATTAATGAGCTATCTTAGCGGCGCACGTATCAGCTGTTTCTCTCAAATCAGACTTTTATTTAAAAGACCTCTCAACAAGCAAACCTGTGATCGAGGTCAATCCTAAATTATATCTATTTTCAAATTATTTATTATTTCATTTTTTTAAGAGAAATTAATAACAGTAAAATAATGTCACTACTCAGAACAATAAAAAGATGTCCCCAAGGCAGATCACAGGTTTGCTTCGTACAATATCTTTAAATTCAAAAAGATTGGCATTTATTCCATTCTCCTACCTCTTTCTTTTGTTTTCTGCTGATTATTTTCTTCAAGCCTTCGCGTCGAAGATAACGAGCCCTCTTTCAAGGTGCCTCATTTCCCAGCAGGTTTCTTATTTTTAATTTTAGCCCACCCACTATATTTCGAACGGCGGCGCTTAATTGTTTAGTACGATAATAATTACGATGTCGTAAAAACACCTTCGGTACTTCAGTTAAACTGTCAGTTTGGCCAACATTTTATTGGACTATAAAGTATCTACGTTACTGTCCTAAATAATGATAATTTCAATTATGAACAAACTTTAGAACACTAAAATTTTACTGAAAGGAAAATTAATAAATAAGACGGATATTGAAGACTGTAAGCATTAAAAGCTTTTGGATATTGTGTTGAGCATAATAGGCTGGCAGAACTAAAAAGTAAATTATCCTGTGCAAATGGTTGTCTTTTTTGTCGTGGCAAAAGGAAGGTAACGACTTGATCTACTTATCAAAGTCACACTTTTCTTTTCAAGAGAACTGAGATTGATATTTAGCGCAAGTATGCGTGGTATTAAGCGAACGTGACTTCCTACGTTTCCTGGTACGTCCTTTGGCACGGAAAACCACGAAGAATATCGTAATATAATTTGAAAAATATATCTTAAGTAGGTTTCACTATTATTCAGTCGTGATAGATTGCGATACATTTTCCATAAAGGCTTTTTCGAGTTGGTCATTTACGTTATATTTGCTTTTACATAATATAATCTGGTATAACTTCTTTCTTTTGGAATTAAATTAAGGTATTTTTCTGACTGCATTAAAACTTTTATTTTGTTCTAGTAATTTATTATGGAAACAATTCATACAACATTGTAGTCACACATATATTTTAACAGTTTCATTTAAAACAGAATTCATTAAAAATAATAAAACTAAAGTAGCATTTCAATAAGCAAATTGCAATAAAGCAATAATATAAGAAGCACACAAATTAAATACACACAACACTAGCTTCATGTCCATTGAAACTTTGTTACACAGAGTAAATCTAGAAGTGCATATATCAATACAGTCCAGAGTTTGTAGCAGCAAGGTCCGAAGATTTAAGTCTAAAAAAATATTAAATAGTTATTATAATGTAGGAGGAGGGGTAAAAAAATCGCGGCATATCTTTCGCAGCGTATATCCTTCCTTAAAATGTATTAACTTTTTATGGAAAATATTCCGCATACTTTTGGACGTCCCTATGTTTTGTATATTTCCAGATATTCCAACTCTCGAAAATAAGAATTACCATTAAAACGATGAATCTCGATAATGGTCTGATTAGTTTAAAAACAAATATAATACAATGCATAATGAGTAATTTAATTTTACTCGCATCAATGTAGGATGTTAATTCCGAAAGAAAAAAAGAAAGGAACAAATTCTTTTTTTTTGCGCCAGGCACGACGCATACCATAAAAATAACAAAAAATCTTAAATACAATCACTACAAAGTATGCGTCACAACTACGCAAAACGGTCATCGCTCAGCATAATGCTAGGACTTGGGTGCGAGACAGAGCCACAGCGCTGTTTTTCAGCGATAGCCGGTGTCGACTGGGTGACTCCGAACCAATGAAACTTTGGTGGCAAATAACGGAGCGAACAGTTTTATTTATGAATAAAAAACAAATAAATGAGTAAACAGTAATAGGTAATTGATCGTTTGAAAGTTCAGATATAAAATTTTGTTTAGTGTAGTTATACCAAAACGAACGCATTTAATTTTAAGAAATCACTAGAAATAATTAACGCAGCGATGAGTGAATGAATGAGTATGTGTGGGAGAGAGATAGAGAAGGAATGGCGAACAGAGAAAACTAACTTAAAACGCTACGAAGTAAAATATTGTTATTTGTGTTGAACGAGCAAAATAAACGAAGTAACCAGAACAAGTGTTTCTCTAATCATTAATCTATTATTATATCACATGTATTATGTTATAAATTACCTTTGAACATCAATAGTTGCTCTGCAAGAATAAGTTTGACCTCGTCTAGATCGTTAACAGCAATTTCCAAAGATATACAAGGGGCACATGTCATCAATAAGTGAAATAATATTTCTGAGTACCATATAGATATATATATCGTAATTATGTCCTGAAAATAATTAATTAGTGTTTTTATGAATAGTTTTTATTTGATCAGCTATAAAAATGGCCTAAAAATGATGGCTTGGCTACTCAATTCATTCATCATTCCTCATCCTTTTTCTCATCACGATTTCACCCACTACTCGGCACAAACCTCACTATTTTTGTCTCGATCCACGATCCTGTGCCAACATCATCCAGGTGTCTACTAACGACCAACAGGCCTTCTTCCTCCACCCGCATATCTGCGTCTTGCCTGTGTCCTGCCCAACTCCATTTCTTCTTACTTCTTCAGATCTCAACATTTAAAACTCAGTAAAGTCTTTTGCTATGAATAGAACACTCCAACATACTTAATTCAAGGCAATATACATTAACCACAGACAAACCAAAAGAGCTTTTCATTTGGGTGTTTAATGGTGTTTTTTTACTATCAGGCTGGCGCTTGACCACTATCTCACATTCTTACACAATATGATTATGGTTACCGCAAAATCGGTAGGTACTTACCATATCTTTGGTGAATATAGTAAAGAGTAAGACAGTTAATATTTTTATAAAGTCACTTATTAAGTAGAAGACCATCTGAAATAAACAAACAAATAAAATATTAAACCTGAAAAACGTTAGGTTTCGTTTTTCGTTACGTTTTTTTAGATATTTTTTATTTAATAATACCTTAAATCTAATAGCGTTGATGTTTGAATCTATATTTTCTACGAGTTTCATAAAAGCTTCCAGAAACGCGTCGACATGAACAATTTTTTCTTCGTCCATCAACATTTTATTTTTCATATTATTGGTAAACGTTAGTCTTAGTAATCCAACAGTTTCCCTAATCATATCGGTCATGTAAAACGACGAAAAACGACCATTATAAGCCGTGACATGTATTAAAAAATTTATCAAAATAAACTTTCCAGTAGGATGCATCAGAGATCCGAAAAGATACAGTAGCAGATGCAATAACAACAAATTAACATAAATAATACAGTTTAAAGCTGACCCTCCTGCAAGTGGCGTATAAAACTTAAACACTTGTTTCTCTGCAGTAAATAAGGAGAACAAAATGTTTGCAGAGGCATCGACGGCCACAGTTGTATGGTAAACATATAAGGTTAGTGATTGGTAGTAAGTATCTGAAGAACGATTAAACAAATAGTTCAAGCAAACTATTAGATAAAACACGCAATACACTCTTGCAATGACACAAACAATGAATGAAGTACTCAATTCATAGTATAAGCCCGATATTAGCCTAAAAAACATGATACATTTTAAGTTGCTGTATGATTTGAGTTTATTTTTGATTATAGAAACAAATTTCCCGATCATGATAAATACAACGACACTCCACTGGAGCTGGGAAGTAATAAATGTTCTAGCCTGCGTTCGATACTAATTTTGTTGATGGACTTTTTATTATATACCTTCTTTATTTTTCCACGTGGAGCAGTTACGGTTTTAGAAATATTATAATAGAATTTGATTTAGAGTTATATACTGCTAGATAGGACAGATAACATCACTAGTAATTAAAACAAAAAAAAAAGTATTACGTAACACAGAAGTTGATGGAAAACAAAATTAATTGAACTGTATGAAATCACCATGAAAAATAATTGGTGCATTGTAATTTACCATCATTTATATACGAAATTAATAAATTTATTTAGACATGAAATTAATTCTGGTTTTTCAATCAGAGTACTTGCTTTATGACGATTAATTTATCAGTTTCAAATATATTGTCATCGTCTTTAAAAATGGGCCCAGTTTTAGATTTGTTGCTTCAAAATACTGTTTTTGTTTCCTACTGAATTTCAGTTTAAATGTTTATTCATTTATCATTAGATGAATAATCTATCATAAATAAAAATGAATAGCAAAATTTGATGCTAGGCACAAAACTTGAGAATGTCTGAACCAATTCGTTAATTTTTTTTTGAAGTCCCTGTAAGTTTCATATGAAAAAAAAAAATGATTCATCGAAAAATCATTTTTTTAACAAGCTTTTCTCTCATTCTTCTTAGCTGTCCCCCGACGCAAGAATGAAGATACTTCTTTTTAGAGGTTTAAAAAAAACATGCTTTTTAAAGCACATAACTATAAAATACCTTGTAGTAGACACGCTTCGATCTTCGTCATTAAGACGCGACATCTTGCTACAAGTCCTGATCCAAAGAGTAAAATGTGCATAGCTTTTGAACGGCTGAACCGATTTTCATGAAAAATTGCTAAGAACACTTTCGACATAGTCAACTTTCAAAAAAAAAAACTAAATCAAAATCGGTTCATCCGTTTAAGAGATATAATGCCAAAGACTGCAACACTCCTCTTTTCCGCCGAGATTTAAAAAGTAAACAAATGTTTTCTTTTTCGTGTTTTGTCGAGTTAAAAATACACATAGTGTTCCTTAAATGCTATAAGTACCGAAGTGTTTTGCAATTTACAGGCGTAGTGTTCATAGCTAACAGTTGAACTGGAGCAATGTTTTACGTTTAGGAACAACGAGTAAAGTAAACAAAAAAGAAATCGTTTTTTCTCGCTTCTATAATTTGCATCCCATTACGATGGGTAGATTATTTACCGATTCGCATTCTTCAGTAAATTATAACATCACACGTGCATAGCCCAAAAGATTAGGCAGTGATGTACCCAATACAACACATACCGCAAGTTATGTTAAAGTATCATGTAGTTGGCCTGTCATCGGCATAGAATAATTCAACCTCCAGGATGCTAATGAAAATTTCCAAACAAAAGTAACCCAATACCACTATGACCTACCCGATAATCTAACCCAGGACCACAGAACTACTAGGCAGACCTTCAATAGTTTAGTATCTTCAATAGAATTCCTCTCATAATATCATCCTCAGTTATATCAAGATACAAATAAGTTAAACAATGATTTATAGAGAGCACAAACTGTTATTAGCATCGCAACCCGGATATTAATTTATAAACAATAGCCCACGATCTATATCATACAATAGCCTACGACCCGAAAACCAAATCTAGGGCGAATCTTGAAGCAAGGAATTTCACTACAATACCAATGGAATGTTAATGGGCTGACACATTCGGAGTCAAACTATCGGCAGAAAGAAACAATGACAATTCTTGATGTTTTGGTAAACGAAATTTTCTCTTAAGTTGAATGGAAATTGGGTGACAAAGATGAAATAACTATAATTAAACTAACAAGATGATGAAATGGAAATAGCCAACTTGTTCAGGAAATTATTGTTTAGCTCTAGAACGACTTGAATGGAAGTTATTATTTATACAAATGGAAAGGACGATTTTTCGATTAATTAAAATATTTCCATTATATTCTTAAGTGAACATTTGTATGAGTATTTTTTGTTTTAGAAAGTAGGATTAGAAACCTTAAAAATTATCTAAGGGAATAGGTAAACCTGAGTGTAGTCCCGACCAAAAGCAGTAATTCATCAACGTGATTATTCAATTAATACCACACTATGTAGTGACGGATTTGAATTGAATGTAGAAATACCGTTTTTTTATTGAAATGTACACGTGTAACAGTTTATTTATTAGTGTAATTTTAATATCTATATTGTTTATTTTATAATTATTTTGATGCTACATTTTGATTGGATTTGGTTCTAATGTTATTTCAATTGCCTACCCAAATTAATTTCTGCTGGAAATACAATAAATAATTGATATAAGAATGAAGTATAAATTAAATACTTTGATTTCTTATTTAATTCATACTTCAGTCTTATATCAATTTTAAAAGTAATCCTTATTTTTCCAGTTAGTTCATTATTACTTGTTTTTATTTTCAGCTTATTCTGTCCCATTTTCCACGGGAAATGGACCGCTAAATATAGGTCCTTAATATAAGATGAATATAATCCACCAAACACCAAACATTTTAACTGTTTCGAAATCAAAACGTCGACCATTCCGAACAAAACCGCAAGAAATAATCTTTTGTCGTTAAACAATGCATTGAGTTGCTGAAGCCATTGATATGTAATCTGCAATGTGAGTATGCATATCTATATAGTTTAATAGATATGGTCGTGTAATAGCTTTTATGCGCCATTGGTAGCTTCTGCGATATTAATTATATGCGAAAATGAATGGCTTGGTTTAATTGCATGTGTTCTATTGAGTTATACAACTTGGTTTTAGGTCACAATTATATAAAATCTTACTCATCATCATAATCGTCATTCTCTTGCCTTTTCATCAGTTTATTTGGGATTGGTGCTACATAGCTTCTTCTTCCATACTTCTCTTTAACCTTCATTTCGTTAATCACCCCGCTTCTAGACGTAAAATTATCATATACCACATGTGAAATATAACTATATTAAAAAAAAAGTTAATTTAAAAATTAAAAACCCGACTGCTTAAGAAGCGAATTAAAAAGCTGTAAACAAGGAATTTCAGTAATCATGCTGTACTCGGAGGATACATATTCTCGAACTGGCTGAACCCCTGATCCTCCGAATGCACATTTCTTGTTTACAGCTTTTCATTTCGCTTCTTAAGCAGTCAGGTTTCTAATTTTTAAATTAACTTTTTTATATGCAACTTTTTAGTTCTCATTATTTTTTAGAATTACTTTTAAACATATAAGCTGTATATATATTTTAATAACCTCTTAAAACCCTTCATTTTGATACCCCAAACGATGGGTATAGAAGAAAAAAATGTTTTGGCTCGCACATATGTCGCCCAAAATTCGCCATGTCAACTCCATTTATCTAAGAACACTTGGGCAGTCAAGACGTATCTATCGATGTCTTAATTATATAACTCCGTCTAGCGGTTTGAAAGGATATTAGGTAATAATGAATATTACGCACATACAAACATACAAGTTACGAACGAAAAACAGAAGCGTTTCCTTGCAGTCGGGTAAAAACATAAGTTTTGGACACGGTAGAATCAATTTTTATTTTATGATTTGTTACTTTTAATTCTGACGTTCAAAAGTGCCGCTTTTTGGCCCAGTTGTATAAATATATTTGACTTTGACTTTTGACTTTGACTTTGACTTCTGATATTAATGATTAATTATTATTCAAAAATACTTTAATATTTCAAATATATTATAGGACACACGTGTATTCAATGTTTTTTCATGGCCTTTTATTTTGAATAAAATTTTCTCAACGTAAATTAGATATTTTATTTCACAAACCGTAACCAATTAATTTATGATTTCAGATTTCAATTAAGTAATAATTATTATTTTATAGGTACCCTAATAATTTCTCATTCATTCTGATGGCCGCAAATAATACTGATCTGTGCGTATTTTATGATGCGTACAAACCGCAGTTATATTGTGACTGAGTGATTGACGTACATTAGTTTGACCACAGAGTTATTGTGGAGACAGATACTACGCGTAGTTTGACGGGCTGTTAAAATTAAACGCCGGTTTAATGATATGGCTTGATGGTTAGCTTTAAAGGTTACGTTAAATGCCAATGGTATGTAGTATACCGACACCGGTTTGCTACTGAAAAATTACAGATAGAAAGGCCTAATAAAAGTTATCTCGATACAGGACTTGATTCCTGATTCTAGAACATCATACTTAGCAGTAGACCAACGAGGCAGTCAGTTTTAAGTTAAACTGTTATTATATTTACTTGCTTATCATAGAATTCGTCCAAGGAAAAACATTTTAGCTATGATTACTTTTTAATAATGACAATCATATGACATTCGTCGCCATGCTAAATAAACCTTGGAACCCGCTGTGACACATTCAGGACAAACTTATTTACAATTACCTAAGTCAGGGGAAAATTTGAAACATTTTTTAACAAAATCTGTTAAAATCTGTCTTGCCTGACGGCAAAGGCAGCACCAGCTCTTATTCATGAAATTAGGCTTTTAGATAATAATCACACAATCTGTTATAATATCTATTATTATATTTTCACATTACCTATAGCTGTTGAATAGAATATTATTTTTACGTAGAGAGACCAAAAACCTATAACGCCATTACAAAGGCATTATTTTATAGATCCTTATAGATTCACCAATCTGATTGACCATCGGCATCGGTGACGAGAAGACTGATGAATAAAATTGTGAGTATCTAACCAATTTAAAAAAATTTAATTTCATATATCTAGTGCGTAATTTCTTACTTACAGGAAGATATTGCAGTGTATGTTTTACTCTTAAATATTTACTATTACATCTTACTCGCCTTTTACGGTACCCACGGGAATAGACGAGGCTTATCCTGAAAATATTTTCATAATCTCATCCTTATCTTGTTGCAGTTCTTGCGCATCTCAAAAATTCATCCAGTGTATAAAATTCTAAACCAGTGTGCGAGAAGTAAAAGTAGTATAAGTATACTACTTTTACTTCTCGCACACTGTAAGTACAGTTTATCAAAAATAATACACGTAAAAGCGTTCGGTGAGTCGAGAAAGGCGGCACGAAATAATGAGAATAAATTGTTCTCATTACCAAGTTGAGAGGAACAGGCTCAGTGCCCCGAAACATGTGCGAATTCATACATCATAACACATGGAGGTAAGAGGACCTTCACTTGTAGCTGGTCAGAAGGAGTTTTATCTTTGAAACTTATATTTTATTGGCGTTCTTTTCTTCCCTTTATTTTTGGTGTATAGTCTATCTTATTTCTTACAATCTTACTAATATTATAAATGGGTAAGTTTGGATAGATGTGTGTGTGGAAGTGTGCAAGTATGTTTTGTTACTCAAACACGCCATAACGGATTTGATTGAGATTAAACGGATCTGGATGAAATTTGGGACAGAGATAGATAATCGTCTGGAATAGCATATAGTGTACTTTTCATCTCGAAATAATATTCTCTTGGAATAAAAAAACATATTTTCACGCGGGCGAAGCCGCTGCCTGAAGCTAGTAGACCGATAATTTGAAATAGTATCATTTAAACTTTTAAATATTATGTCAGCCATATTTTCAATTCAGTACTCTGTTATAGGTGTATATTACATAATCGTTTATTATGTAATATACACCTATAACAACGTGACTATAATTCTGACACGGTAAAATAAAAACACTAATATTTTTTTTATATTTTGGAGTTAAATTTCAGAGAGTAAATATTATTGTTTCCCTAAAAAGCTTCACATTTAAATAAAAAAAAAACATTCAAATAGTAAAAAACTGAGCACTCCATTTATCTACAATGCGCCAATTTATAACCTTTGAAAAACAATCGAATCATTATTTTAAAACATTTAACTTTATCTCGAACCTTCTGTATTTTTAACCGTGTATTTTTAAGGCACTCTAATTCACTTTAATTGTTCTTGTAATACTAAGTAAATTCATTTTTATTTGATCGAATGCATAATATCATATTAATGAATTTCTCCCGAAACCAAAGTTACCACCTCCATTGCTTAGCAAGGTCACGTTGATCAAAATATACTAAACAAATTCCCATTTGCTCCTTCGGAATATTCGACGCTTGGCAAGAACTTGGTAGCCTTGCTTCGTAATGAACGAACTTAGCCACTGAAAGGGTTATAACTGAGAAAGTCACGACTCCATTATAAAGAAAATTGGTAATTCATGGCTTAGATTTACTTTACTTCGGGTAATACGAATATCGGCAAAAGTTTTCCGTCGCTAATAAAAACATATGACAGTTCGAGTATTAGTAACGAGACTTCGGTCATTCCGTTTGAAGCTAAAATATTTATTTTTCTTGGAAATATTTTGATAGAATTATGGCTTTGTTATTAAAATTTATTAGTTCTACTTTTACATTAAGGCGATATATATCCCCTAATGTAAACGCAGTACTAGCCGTGCGCGCGCTCGATGCAAAAATATCAATATTGAACCTCCTTTTGAACAGTTTTGTTTGCATAATATTATTTGATTTACATACGCTATTTCAGTTGTGAAAAATTTCAGTCATCAATTTTTCTGTGTAAAAATATTTAAAAAAATTCAAATCGTTTTGGAGAAGTATCCAAAACTTGCGAAAAAATATCGTGTTCTTAATTATTTTTTTAAGGTACAGGAAAAATCCTGTTCCAAAATAATGTACATGAATCAATAATAAATAAATATTTTATTCAAACCTTTAACCTAGCCGTTACTCATGAGTATGCTTTAGAAAGTAACCGTTTTACGGCACTAAACGGTGGAAGGCCCTTAATATGATATTAAGAAAAAAAGATTTTATTTTTATGTCTATTTTAAGGGCAAGGGTAAATAAGACCTATTCGACAAAAGTTTGCGGTATACTGTTTTTAAAATAAGATTATTTAGCCTTTGTGTGACTGCCGACTTCCAGGATTCCGATCGACCTATCTCTCTGGATTCTATTCCGAGTTATGCTGGTCCGTTTCAACTTGTAAATCAGCATCAGAGCATGAAATATATCGCGAACTTTTGTACTTTTGTTAGACCTTCCTATGTACGTGGTATGGCAAACAAAGCGGGAATATAATGATGGGGAAAGGGGAGATGTTAAATTTTGATAGAAATAGCACGCCGCATTCCCTTTTTTCGGGGTAAAATTGCCAAACACTCCAAAACACATGTCATAGTGACATGTTTTTAGCTCACTGATTATGAACTCCGTAATCATACATTCTGTAAGAAATATCCGGAACTGATACACTTGTATGACATTTATTTGTAAAATATACACACACTGGCAAAATTAGCGGAACAAGAAAAAAAATATCGTAAAACTTTATTTTTTTACCGTTTCAGGGTGGTTGTTCGGAACCGAACGTTTCGTTCATTTTTTTTGTTATTTGCATCACTGTGTCAACTTGCTATAATCGAGATTTGATAGTTTTTGGTTGAGTTGACGTTGACACTGACTCGTAAAAATGTGATTGAAAGCGCGAAACGTAATGCGATGGTCTTGCTTTGATTTTGTGGTAATTGTAAAATAATCAACCCATCGCTACTCGAAATAACGTTCTCGAATCGCGAGTGGTATTGTGGGTCGCCCGTGCATTTGTTGGTATGTGTATTTCGCGCGCAGCGAAGTACTTTGTGTCGATAACGTGTCTGGTTGCCTGCCGGAGATTCGGTGCAGAACACGTCAGTTGTCCCTTATTCCCTTAATATTATATATATTTTCTCGCTACCAAACTTTCGACCGGCCACGAGATGGAACGAGCCCAGGGACCACCACGAGGACAAGGGTAAGCTATACCATCGTACCATTTTAAACCTGGTTGACGGCAACCAGTATCTCAAAGAACAAACCCCTGGCTACCGCTGCCGCGTATCGCGGTTTCGCGGGTATAGACCTGATCTGATCCAAGAGTCGCACCATTGCTATGGGCCCCAGTGTTCGGCTGTTGGCTGTGGTCCAAAGGCCTGTATTCAACAGTGTTTTTTATTGTTTTGTAATAAAACCTAATTGACCACTTTGAAAACCTAATGCCTAATTGATTAAACAATTTAACGTCAATTTTCATGCAATTATTTTAAATGTGTTTGAACTTACATAATTTTGAGAGAATGCTGCTTATTGCCATTTTGTAGTTATATATTAAATTTTCGAAAAAATTTCATTGGCATACTGAGTTATTTGTTTTATTTTTAACCTTAAGATCTTTTTGGAGGTTAAAGAAGTCATTGTTCCCAACTTAATCCAAACTGAGAAGGCCAGGGCACTTGAGATGAGGAAAAATTATCAAACCTGCAGATAATGTGCGTTATTCATCATTTACCTGTTTCAAGCACTTATTGCATTTTCCAATGATTTGGAGAGACAAATGTTTTTCTGAGAAGATCAGGACAATGCAAAAAACCTATACTTCTAACATGAATAATCGATTCATTCAGTTTCACATTCGCAAAAACCTGCGTTTAAAGGTCGTTCAAGACAAAAATGAGCTGCAGGAAGTTCAAGGTGCAACAGTAAGCGAACTTACGGTACGAAGAAGTTTGAAAGAAGCTAGTTTTGCTTCGTTCATGTTCGCTAAAGGTCCATAAATTGAGGAAGAATTCCTTAGCTTTTGCTAGAAAACATCGACTTTGGTCCACGGACTAATGGACTAAAATATTGTTTTGTTATGAGTGTGTAAGTCATTTAAATTGAATTGACGGACGACAATAAATGTGTTATCATGAACAAAAAAACAACATAATCTGAATATCATATGAGAAACAATATTGGGTTCAGGTAGGATATGTTTGGCAACTTGTACGGACTTGGTGGTGATCGATGAAGGAGATCTTATTGCAGATTGCTGTAAAAGTGTTACTTAAGAATAAAATGTGGTAGCATTTGCCCCTTTTTCAGGAGTCACTTCGTTTAGATCCAGGATAATGCTCAGCTGCATACAACTTTTTCAACTTCAGTCTATCTCAAAAATGACAATATCGCAGTTTTGCAATAGCCGGCGAGATCACCAGACAGGCATCCTATAGAACACGTTTGGAACCTGCTAAAACAAGGGTTAAAATTCATAATACCTATACCTGTCAATGTGGGTGCACTGCGAAGCGCCGTTGTATAGGATTGATTGAGACTACCACACGAGACAACATTATTCTCAACATGTCTAGACGGGTAATAACTTTATATAAAAACGTGGACTAAACACTCAATATCATGTGATATTATTTTTATTTTAATATTGTTTTTTAATATTTTTTTTAGCAGCCTTATTAACATTAAAAATCAACAATGTGCAGTTTTCGATCGCATTTTGTGTGATTTTTTGTGAATAACATTGTTCACACTGAATGTACTAAATGCGATCTGATTTTATTTTAAAAGGTAAATTTTTAAGTAAAGAAACCTGTCTTAATATAAGATTTAATATTAGTTGTGTTTTTAAATGGTATTTATTTATTTTGTTCCACTAATTTTGCCGTCGTGTGTATATTTCCGGCACATTTATGTTAATGTATTTATCTGTATCAGTACTGAATGAACTACGATATAAAGATTTTTGTTTTATTTTGGTTGCATTTGTAATCAGGAGATTTTTTTAACGGAATCCTAGGTCATTCTTAAAAAAAAACCATGAAAATATATGGTAGAGTTATATTAGGTACGAACTAAAACATTGCGTTTTTACCGAAGTGTGGGTACGATCGGCTGAAAAATAAATGTTATGACACAGGTTTAATTTCTGTTATTTTCTTTACTAAGATAAATAATCCAGCTTATCAAAATACCCTTTTTTAAGGTTAAAAATAGATACCCAAACCTATGCAACTCCATTAAAATGTCTTTTGCAAACTTTATGATAGGGTTTTTGTTTTAGTTCAGGATAACATCTTTGGTTCACATCTTAAAGCTATTAGGAAGTGATGTAAAAGATAAAAAGGGTTTTATGTAGAGACCTCCAGCCTTCAGATAAGTAAAAAAAGCAGCAGCTAAATGAACTGTGCCGAGCTCTTTTTGATATTCCGATACTAACAACATATTTTGCTTTGTTTGGTTTAAGTAAATAATGCTTATAGATCCTTGTTTACACTAAAACATTTTCTCCAACAGGCAAAAATACCTATGCGGTAAGTCATATGCGAGAATGACTTACCGATCTTAATAAGTCTATCTGCTAATCGTGTAAATAAAGCACCAACCAACTCAACCTATTGCTGTCCTTTGTTATATATCGGCCTCTCCCATACTGCATCACGACACCCGGTCCTCTTCCAGCAACATCCAGCTCATCTTTAAGGTTATTGGCCCATCAAGCTGCGAGCTTCCCAAGCTTTACTTGCCTCTTCACGGTCTCCACTCAAGGAATAATCGGCTCCACCAACTATTAGGTCCTTCAACAAAAATGGCCAGAACATTGCCACTTTAGCTCAGTAACCCTGCAAGCCATTGCGGGGCTAGCTAATTGAAGTGTTGGCTATTCTCAATTCAAATAATTCTCAATTCAAAACAGGTTGGTAGTTTCTGCTTACCCCCATGGGAAAAAGGCGTGAGTTTATGTATATATAATTAAATTTCGGAATTATTCTTCACAGAAACGAAGAATGAATGGTAATGGAACAGAAAAGTTCAAAACAAAAAACATAAGGCACGCAAACCGTTTTAAGTGTTACTTCCACTACAAAAGTTTTTACTTTGTTCGCCATAGCTACCGCTAAGAACGTGCTAGTTTTTACTTAGAAAAACTGAATAATGCCAAGTGAAAGCAAGGCAGGGCTTTCTTTTGGGACAGCACTTGGCACCCATTTAGAGCTTAAGTTGGCGGATTATTATCTAGAATATTGGCTAAAAGAAAGTAAATAAAAAGGTTCTTATTATTTTCGTTGGGCAACCTTCAAATGGCGCAGGACTTTGGGGATAAGACCGAAGAATATGGGAGTTTTACATCACTAATATCACCTCCATGATCACCATCAGCATTATGGAGCCCGTGGACTCTTAGAACACCTACGCGGAGGGTATCCTCTGTGTTTCACCAGCTAGCCCAAGACCGAGGTATTTTTAAGGTTTGGTTTTATTGAGTCTACTTCAATTTTATAACAAGGATATCCTTAATTTCAAAGACTTCTCGTTTCAAAAAAAGAGGCTCTTAAAAGTTCATCTCATTTGCCTTTCTCCAGTAATTTTAGCTTGTAACTTCAGCTTTTTGGAAATTCAACGCTCAGTCCAGTGCAGTGCAAATTGGTAAGATTGTATAACATTTATTTTTAAACTAGAAAGAAACTTATTTTCGATATATTGTAATTATATGTATAGTGACTAGGAATAATGGAAACGGGCGACATCAATAATATAGGGCTATTATTTTCGATCTAAGCATTTTTCCTTTCTTGGCTAGTTTTGATTACATCGAAGTAAGAAGTTATGCTTCTTACTTCGATGAAATTGAATGAAATTGTTAATCCAACTTTAAAATATTGGCACAAAAATACTTAATCTGAATCAATTTTCTTATGGCCTGATGCGGTATCTAACAAAAACCGACTGTCGAACTTATGCAGCCTATAGGCCACTTAGTGAATATTACAACATCAAACGAAAAGTGTATGTTATACTAACGAAAGGAAAAAGGATATTTATAGTGGACCTAGATTTAGATTACGAATGAGTCTTCAGAAAATTAATTCAGAAGCATGAAACTGCATTAGGAGTGGGTAATAGGACTTTGCTAGAAAGTTTAATTTGAAGTCTCTCACACCACTAATGAGCTTCCTTAGTGGCGCACGTATCAGCTGTTTTTCTCAAAGCAGACTTTAATTGAAAGGAACTCACTGAATATCGTATAAGGTCAACACTAAATTATTTCTAATTTCAAACCATTTTTTATGGCTCCATTAAAAGAGAAATTAATGACCGTAAAAGAATTTCAATGCTGCGAACAATAAAAAAATGTCCCCAAGGCAGATCACAGGTTTGCTTCTTACGATATCTTTGAATTCAAAAATATTGGAATTTATTCCACTAACTAACGGCTTTTCTTTGTTTTCTGCTGTTTACATTCTTCAAGCCTCCGCGTCGATGATAACGAGCCCTCTTTCAAGGTGCCCCATTTCCCAGTTGGTTTGTTATTTTAATTTTAGCCCACCCACTTTACTTCGAACAGTGCTTAAGGAGTTTCCACCTCAGATTTAATATAATATTTGTTTGTTTAAGGCACGCACAGTTATTTTTTTTCTAAGACTGGTATTAAAATTTTTAAGTCACTATTAATTGTTTAGTACGATAATAATTACGACGTCGTAAAACACTTTCGGTACTTCAGTTAAACCGTCAGTTTGGCCAACATTTTATTGGACTATAAAGTATCCACGTTACTGTCCTAAATAATGATAATTTCAATTATAAACAAGTTATGGAACACTGAAATTTTACTGAAATCATTTTAATAAATAAGTCGAGTATTAATAATAGCTAGCGTTAAAAGCTTTTGAATATTGTGTTGAGCATAAGAGGCTGGCAGAAGTAAAAAGTAAACTATCCTGTGCAAATGGGTGTCTTTTTGTCGTAACAAAAAGAAAGGTAACGACATGATCTTCTTATCAAAGTCACACTTTTCTTTTCAAGGACAGTGTCCTTGAAAAGAAAAGTGTGACTTTAGTAGATTGATATTCAACGCAAGCATGCGTGGTATTAAGAGAACGTGACTTCCTACGTTTCCTGATGCGCCCTTTGGCACGAAAAACACACACGCAAAACGGTGCAACTTGTCTGAGCTAGACAGAAATACGGATTTTGTGTATGAATTTGCTTGAAGCACGTGCGTCGATAACATCGTGCGTCTAAAAGTAACAATAACATGGTTTGTACACTAAAAATCTTCATTTAAGTAATAAATCGTTTTCTGCAAGCAGTGAAAGTTTTATCTGGATTCCAAACATAAGTGATGAAAACTTATCTTCACTTCTAGTCCGCAGGCAAAAATTGATAAACATTAGGTAATTATTTCTTACCACTTTTGATAAATTTTTGTTTAGTCATTAATGGAGTTCAGTAATTTAAAAATAGTTCTATTTAGATAAAATAATTCGAATCCTTATAAAAACATTACCTTCCATTAGGTAAAATATTGGTTAGTATGATGTATAATTGTAAGTAGTATTATGCACGTCATCTAAAAATTACAACTTATCAAGCAGTTAACGCAGGATGAATGAGTGTAAAATGCATTTTTTATGATCGATCAAGGTTAAGTGACACTTGCCACGGTCGATCCGTGGATAGTTGACCATCCATTTCATACCAAGACCCCTCCGTGCCTCGGAAAGCACGAATAAGACGTTGTTTCTAGTTGTAATTCGACAGTCGTAACAAAAAACAATAAATTGTTTTTTGTTTGTAACGGACATTCTGGCTTACTTTACCTACTTCCCTTACGTTAATTTTTGCTTTTATAAAAAAAGACAGTATTTAAAAATTGTTATGACTAGAATTGTTTTATGAAATGCAAATGAATAGTGTTAAATATTATTATTTTATAGCTACTGTAACATAGTGTTCATTAATACTGATTAAAAAAAAAAAACAACTTAACCTAAAAATAAACAATTAAATAAAACTATTTACAAAAAATAAACAATCTAAATAAAGCTATTACTTGAAGCCATAAAATAACAATTCAATTATATTGAAATGTAACTATTAAAAATAAAAATAAAAAACCAAAGTGTACAAGTAATGCAGACAACCACATTATTTTATAGATACGGAAATAACCGGTTCCTCATCGCCGCCCGCCAGCGGCCGCGCGTCGCGCGCGCACGTAGCTAACACAGGCAGTCCGTAGCCGAACCTCTCGAGGCACGGACGCTGTCGCCTTGACTAATTTTTTCACTGTACTACCGTCATTGCGAAATATCAATTTTGCACGTAAAGTTAGTTACGAATATTTAAACTATAATATCAACTTAAGAGTGGATTGCCTTTGTCCATATACTTAAAACAGTTGTAATTATTAATTAAGTGACCGTGATTCCCAAACTTGGGTGAGTTGTGCACATTTATTTATAAAGATTTCTAACGGCCGTTACCTACCTGTTGTATTTTCTTTGTCTTAATTTTAGAGGTACGAGGCCGAGTAGATATTGTAGCTTTATTCTATCCTGTGTGTAATGCTTATAGTTGCCTTTCTTCCATTATGTTCTACTTAAAACTTTCAAAGCTTAACGTTGTAACCGTCTCTGCTTGCTTAAATTTACTATTAATTTAGATTCTTTACACCTAGAATTCTTCCCGCCGTTATAAGCCCTAAATTGCCAATCTAGTTCTTGCCATGCATCCTGGCGTTTCCCGTGCGCCCCTTATACCGGCAGCTTAATGATTCGGCTTTTGTTCCTAGGAGTTACGTCACGGTTCAACTGACTAACCGGACTCTCATTCTGTCTCCTTCATCGCCTGTGTGGAGTGGCCGAGCTGACCGGGACTACGCCTGGAGGACGGGACTTCGCCAGGGAAGTGTGGAAGGCTAGACAAGTGCGCAACGACCTAGGCCGAACCTTACTTTCTTTTTTTAATATACCGTTTTTTTTTTTATAATTTCAAACTGAGTTTCATTTCTTCTCTTTTCTTGTTCACGTCCTATATACGTGACACTACATATAAAATAATAAAATTTGACACTATTCATTTCATAACAATAGCATGTGCTATTTTTGCTGAAGTTACTTTTAGTCATTTGAAACCTTTCCTTACGATAAAATGTTCACCGCTGTCCTTTGCGTTTAAAATTACGTTTTTAGACGATGGTATTCAATCATTTAATTATTTTTAATTGGAAAGTATAATAGAGATTAGCGATAAAGAAATGGAGACTTAACCAACGAAAGCAAACATCGTTACCGAATATTAGTAATAAAATAGATGAGTATAGGATAAGATATTGTACAAAAACTGCAATAAAAATTACCCTTTGATAAGTTGCCTAACTGTGGGAAAAGAACACGGGGGTGCTTGAAAGACGGGCAAGGGACGCTGAGATCAGATAGTTGGAGAAGCATCAATAGGAGAAGGCACTTGTTTTGGGGAATCGATAAAAGATGGTCTTGTTTAGGAACTACGTGATAAGGCGGATATAGAGCAAGTAGCTTTGGAACCAATAGGCGAGAGTCGTGTCGTTGCAACTGTTGTAGAAACGAGTGTTAATCATTAAGTTAATTATAATTTAGTCTAATCCCGTATCAATATTGTGTAAGTGAGTGCTAGTGTGAATGGGTAAGTCTTTAAACATTTATATTTCATAGGTAGGGACAATTCACTAATGTACTCTTTTACTCTAGCTTGTTGGGACCCTGTATTTATCTTCTAATCCACACCTTGGCAGATATTTATCACTAGCATTTGGTGTAGGGACACGGTTAAAGCCTTTTGTCACACATTACATGCCCTAGTCCATCATTTATACACTATACAATTAATCACTTGGTTATGGACCATTATTGAGCTTTAACTGACATTAAATACATGGAAAGCGGAACCGTAACACGATGTGTGTCAATTGCCTACTACATACATTTGGAGTTGTCGATTCGCACACCAATAAAATTAATTTCGTGCGAATCGCCACAGAAAAAATAATAGTATTAAAAAGAGTCGATTCGCACATTTCGAGTGAGTTAAATTCGTGGAAATCATCCAATAACCCGTTATTTCATTTGCTTCTCAAATAAAATTCTGTTCGAAGTACTCACAATAAAAATTAAAGCATTTAATATTTCATCCTTACATCAATTTTAAAAGTAATCATTATTTTTCGCATTACGTTAGTTAATTTTTACTTATTTTATTTTCAGCTTATTCTGTCCCATTTGCCACGGGAAACGGACCGCTGATAATAGGTACTAAATATTAGATAAATATAATCAACCAAACATGTTTGTCAACCATTCCTTGACAAATACCAATCATAATATTAAAACTTCAAACGTATCGTCCCTATATTGCAAACACCGAATGTATCATTGATTGCAGCACGAAAATAGACTTGCAAAATTACAATAGCATTCAACTGAATCGGAATCAATACGTCCACCATTCCGAACGAAACCACAAGAAATAATCTTCTGTTGGTAAATAATGCATAGTTGCTGAAGCTATTCATATGCAATCCCCAATGTGAATTTGCATATCTATGTAGATACTTAAATAGATATGGTCGTGTAAGAGCTTGGTTTAATTGCATGTTACATTTCTATTGAGTTATACAAATTGGTTTTAGGTCAAAATTGTATAAAATCTTACTCATCATCATAATCGTCATTCGCATTATATCAATTTATTTAGAACTAGCTGCCCCCCGCGGCTTCTTTCCCAACATCTGGCTACCCACCTACACTACTATTCTACTTACCTACCCTACCCTAACTACCAATTTGATAAACTATTAAGTTGAATAAGAATTATTAATACTACGATCCGAATGTAACCAACTTTTGTTTAAACCGGCGAACTAACTAAATTTTAGAACACAAAAGCTGCTATTGTTACTTAACTATGATAGTTTGATATATTCCTTCGGGATTTTTTTGTACGTAATTATGAGAACTTCAATCATGCAGTACATTATTTATATGTATCATCAATAGTTTTCTCAGCGCACGCCAAATAAAGAATTTTATAGCCAACATTGCTACATTGGAATATAATATTGCAATTTTCTTAAGGATATCATACTGTTTATGTTGCACAATGAGCTCTTTTCCGTCTCCCTTTTGTATTTGTATATAGGTTTGTTTTTATTTTAGAATATTCAATTGTATATATGTTAATAAAATACACATAGTTTTTGAAAATAAATTGTAGACTATGTTACTTCCTGACAATTTAACTTTTTATTCGTGAAAAAATTGTTCAAATCGATCCAGTAGTTTCGGAGCTTATTCGGTACAAACAAAAAAAGTAACAAAAAACCTTTCACCTTTATAATATTATATATTATAATATATAAAATAAATATTAGTATATTAGTAAAGATCGGCGCTACATGTCTTCTTCTTTCATACTTCTCTATTAAGCTTCATCTCATTAGTCACTCCGTTTCTAGACATAGGTAATTACTATCATAATATTTCACATACCATAGATTCTGTATTATTCTGAATAAAGAGAATACAGTGAAGCTATAGACAAGTGGCATCCGATGTCACCGAAGGCGATAGTCGAAATTGCACAATGTAAGGGATTGATCACGTGATTTTTTGATATCGCTTGTCATTCCCATATAATTTTGACAATGACTATCGCCAAGCTTTCGATGATAGAATGTCACTTGTCTAGGGCCTCTGGACTGGGTGACATTTGGAGAACTTCATCTTCAATGATCAAAGTCCTAAATCCCAAGACCTGACCTAAATACGGGGTCGAGACGTGGACACTTATAATACGATTGGTACATCAGTTTAAAGTTGAGCGAGCTATGGAAAGGGCTATCCTTGGAGTCTCTCTAGGGGATCGAATCTGAGGCGAGGTTATCCGGTAGAGAACCAAAGGTCATAGCTTACAGAATAAGCAAGCTGAAGTGGCAATGGGCTGGTAGCAGCTGGATGAGAGCTGCCGAAGAATTATCAAATGGCGTGCAAAGGAAGAGGTATGTCCAGCAGTGGACGTTTATTCAATGTTTTGGTAAACATGGCCTTTTATTCTGACTATATTTTCCTCAAATAATTCATTGAATGTTTCTAGATAATTCATTTCACATTCCGTAAACAATTAATTTATGGTTTCAAATATCATTTATCTAATAATTACAATTATTATAGTGAAGGTATCTTAATAATTTCACATTCATTCTGATGGCCGCAAATAATACAGATCTGTGTGTATCTTATGATGCGTACAAACCGCAGTATTGTATTGAGCGGTTGACGTACGCTAGTTTGACCACAGAGTAATGTGGAGACAGATACTACGCGTAGTTTGACGGTCTGTTAAAATTAAACGCCGGTTTAATGATGTGGATTGATGGTTAGCTTTAAAGCTTACGTTAAATGTTAATGGTCGGGTATGTAGTACTTGGAAAGTTGTGAAACCCGAGTTGAGTCTTGTCGTTTAACTAAGTGCTCATTTCAAGTAATGAAATGTTGAAAGCTAATGGAAATAGAAACGGCGATTTTTTTTAAATATTTAGTTTGTTTCACCACATAACATCACGACTAGCTTAGTTGTCGATATCTGCATTATGCTTAAGTTCCATATAGTAGGGAGGGATCCCATTAACATCAACCGGGCACAAGTTCCGATTCCGGGTTGCTACTGAAAAATTACAGATAGAAAATCCCAATAAAGCTTAGCTCGATACAGGAAATGATTCCTGATTCTAGGACCTCATACTTAGCAGTAGACCAACGAGGCAGTCAGTCGTAAGTTAACATGTTATTATATTTACTTGCTTATAATAGAATTCGTTCAAGGAAAAACATATTAACTATGAATACGTATGATTACTTTTTAATAATGACATACACTGACCACATCGCATTCGTCGACATGTCAAATGAAACTTGGCACCCGCTGTGACACATTCAGGACATTACAATAACCTAACTCCGGCGAAAATGTGAAACTTTTTGTAGAAAATTCTGTCAGAATCTGTAACAAATTTTTTTTAGGCGTTTAGATAAGAATCACACAATCTTTAATAATAAAAAAATATTATATTTTCACATTAATACCTTACCTATTGATTAAATTTTTTTTTATGAAGAGAGCCCGAAAAATCTATAAAATAATGCCTTATGAAAGGCATTATTTTATAGATTTTTTCAGATTGAACAATCTGAATGACCATCGCGGTGACAAAAAGACTGATAAGTAAAATCGGAGTTACCAACCGATAAAAAAAATCATACCATACAGTTGTGGCCATTCAATTAGGAACGTCTGATATTGTAGTTACTTTTGGTTAAACAAATTGTTGTAATCTTTGTGCAAACTTACTGATAATAATTTTAAATCGCATAAATAGACCGTTCTTTTAATATTTAATACTACATACAATATAAGCAAAATAGTTGAATTTCTATTAGTAATTTAGCAATGAGCTATTTGAACTACCTATTTGAAGGTTCCTAGCTGTGGACAGATAATTAGGATCGGGTAAAATAACTTCATTTATAAAACGGTATAAAAATTTATTTTAAGACATTAACAATACTTATTGAACAGGATTCACTACTGCTTAAAAAACTTAATATTTTTGTTTTGTAGGATGACATTTGCTCACAATAACTGCTCTGCAGCGACAAGGCTTGGAATCTATTAAGTTTTTAGACGTTTCAACTGTAATAATCTTACAAAATGTTCAAATTGCTCACCCTTTTAGTAGCCACACTCTTCTTTTCTTCTCGTCAATGATTTTTGATCGGATTTAGATCTGGGCTGCTTGTAGGCATAATAACTTGTCAATCACTAAGAAACTTTTTCACTGACTGAGCAGTGTGTTAAGGGACATTTTGAAATGACAACACTACAGGAAACTTCTCCTCAGCGTAAGGAAACAGTCTCCTCCAATATTTTCCTGTATTGAAATTGGTTTAACATGCCTTCAATCTTTTTAGCCGGCCCAACACCATGCCCTGAGAGACATCCCCAAACTTTCATGTTTCCGCCTCCATGCTTGACTACTTTTTCGGAAACTTAGGATTCAATGCCTGCTTATCCAGTCACTGCATCGTATTATTTCATCAGAAAATAATGTTTTTCTATTGACTTGTTGTCCAGTCGCCATACTTTCTAGGAAAATCGAATCTTGCTTTTCGGTGCACCTTCTTGAGAAGTGCTACTCTCCAGGCGATTCTGCCAAATAGCTTTGCATCCGTTAAGCATCTTCGTACTGTACGCGCCGAAGCTCCTCCATTGCCAAAAACTTACCTTCTCATAATTTCAGAACCCTTAAATGGATCAGCTATCGCTGAACAAACAATTAAAGCAGCTTCACGCGGCGTAATTTTTGTCTTCGTAGAACATTGGGAGTGTTGAATTTAATTACATGTTTTACAGCATTATAAACCTTGGTTTTGCAGCACTTCAAATGATCAGAAATCTCTATATACGATCAATCACGTTCATACAGTGCTATAATTGTATTTCGGATCGATGAATCACAACTTTCCTTTTTTACCCATGACTTTAAAATAATTATGCAATTTTGACTGAAAAACGTAAGAAAAATTAATTTCCGAAATTCAAAATTTCGAACATTTTTATTTGCGTTCGACCGCTGTACAAATAATTAACATTTGTCCAGCGGTTAGGGGGGTGACCATAAGCTCTTAGAGTAAGGTTATTTTGAGATCGCGTAAGTGAAAGATGTATACAAGTCATATACATCTGTCACTTACACACACTCAAAATAATCTTACTCTAAGAGCTTATGGTCACCCCCCAGTTCTTTTGAAATACTATCTCAATTTACGGTAGATAGGTTTTGGGGAAGTGCAATTATTTTGCTTAAGGAGTATCAACCATTAAAACCTACCAATAAAGCTATTATTTTATGTGATTCAAAGTTGCTATCTTAAAATTGATACAGAAGTAAAAGTAACTTTTTATCCAAAAGTGACTTCGGTGTCAGTCGTTCCTAATTATATGGCCACAACGTATATCTAGTGCGTAATTTTTAACTTACAGGAAGATATTGCAGTTTACGTTTTAATCTAAAATATTTACTATAATATCGTATTCGCCTTTTATGGTACCCATGGGAATAGACGAGGGTTATTCTGAAAACTTTTTCAGAATCATACCCTTATCTTGTTAAAGTTCTTCCGCATCTCAAATATTCATCCACTGTATAAAATTCTTAACCAGCATGCGAGAAGCTAAAGTAGTATAGGTACTTACAGTTTATCAAAAATAATACACGTAAAAGTGTTCGGTGAGTTGAGAGAGGTGGCACAGAATAATTAGAATAAATTGTTATCATTACCAAGTTGAGAGGAACAGGCTCAGTGCCCCGAAACATGTGCAAAATCATACATCATAACACATGGAGGTAAGAGAGCCTTCACTTGCAGCTGGTCAGGAGGAGTTTTATCTTTGAAGCTTGTATTTTATTTAGCGTTCTTATCATCCCTTTTTTTATGTTTGGTCTATCTTTCTATCTTACTAACACTATAAATGTGAAAGTTTGGATGGATGGTGGGTGGAAGTGTGGATGAATGTGGATGTGGATGCAGGGAAGACGTTGGATGCTAGACGCTCGGGACCGGTCAATGTGGCGACGCTTGGGGGAGGCCTAAGTCCAGCAGTGGACGTCTTTCGGCTGTAATGATGATGAAATATTACTGTTTCTCTTAAAAGCTTCACATTTGTATTGAAACATACATTCAAATAGTAAAAAAAACTGAGCATTCCGTTTATCTACAGTGCGCCAATTGATAAGCTTTGAAAAACAATCGAACAACTATTTTAAAACTTTTAACTTCATCGCGAATCTTTTTTTTTATATACCTACCGTGTATTTTTTAAGGCACTCTAATTCACCAAATTGTTCTTGTTATAATAAGTAAATACAGTTTAACTGAGCGAATGCAAAACATAATATTAGTGATTTTCTCCCGAATACAAAGCCAGTCACCAAAACTACCACCTCTATCGCTTAGCAGCGTCACGTTGATCAAAATATACTAAACAAATTCCCATTTGCTCCTTCGGCATATTCGACACTCGGCAAGAACTTGGTAGCCTTGCTTCGTAATGAACGAACTTAGCCACTGAAAGGGTTAAAACTGAGAAAGTCACGACTCCGTTATGAAGAAAATTGGTAATTCATTGCTTAGATTTACTTTACTTCGGGTAATGCGAATATCGGAAAAAGTTTCCCGTCGCTAATAAAAACATATGACAGTTCGAGTATTAGTAACGAGACTTCGGTAATTCTGTTTGAAGCTAAAATATTTCTTTTTCTTGGAAATATTTTGATAGAATTATGGCTTCGTTATTGAAATTTATTAGTTTTACTTTAACATTAATATGATTTTAAGAAAAAAGGTTTTCTGCTTAAATATTTTTATTTTTATATCTATTTTAAGGGCAAGGGTAAATAAAGCCTACTCAGCAAATCAGTAGCTATATTTACGTCACAATTCTGTTACAAACGAGGGGAGATTCAAAAGTTCGCGGAGTACTGTTTTTAAAAGGAGATTATTTAGACTTTCTGTGACTGCCGACTCCCAGGATTCCGATCGACTGATCTCTCTGGAGTCTACTTTGAGTTATGCTGATCCGTTTCAACTTGTAAATCAGCATCAGAGCATGGAGTATGCCGCGAACTTTTGGACCTCCTTGTGTATCTAGTATGACAAACATAGCCAGAATATAATGCTGGGGAAAGTGGAGATGTTAAATTTTGTTACAAATATCACGCCGCATTTCCTTTTTTCGGGATAAAAGGGCCAAACACTCTACAACACGTGTCATAATGTAGTGACATGTTTCCAGCTCACTGATTATGAACTCCATAATCATACATTCTGTAAGAAAAATTCGGAACTGATACACTCGTATGACATTTCTTTTGTACAATATATATTTACGGTACATTTATATTTATGTATTTTTCTGTATCAATACTGAATGAGCCACGACGTAAAGATTTTTGGTTTGTTTTGGTTGCATTTGTTCATCTGCAAGTTAATGTTCCTTGTAAATCAGGAGATATTTTCTAAACGGAAGCTTAGGTCATTCTTAAATAAAAAACACGAAAAGAACATTACGGTTTTTCCCAATATGGTAGTTTACTGAAGATTAATTTTTTGTCCGTCAGGTAGCTTAATAAATAAATATTGGACACGTGTTTTTTTCTTTTGACACGTAAACATAAAGTGACGACGATATAATGCGTTGTAATATCGTGAAACGTAGCGCCGCGCTGCTAGTACACTTTATACTGTCTTAGTGACGTCACAACCTCCACTCTTGAACTTTGATGCGCCTTAACTTTGTAATTTTTTATTGATTTGGTAAAGCAAAAATTACGATAGTCTCACTGATGGACATAATAGAACTATCATTTTTCTACCAAGGCAACATCCCTATTGTACCTACAATCGACTAAAAAATAAATGTTACGACACGAGTTTAATTTCTGTTATTTTCTTTATTAAGGTAAATAATCCACCTCACCAAATCACATTTTTCAAGCTTAAAAATAGAAACCCAATCCCATACAACTCCATTAAAATCTGATTTGCAAACTTTATGATAGGGTTTTTTTTTTAGTTCAAGATAACATCTGTGGTTCACATCTATACGCTATTAGGTAGTGGGGTAAAAGATAAAAAGGGTTTTATTTAGAGACGTCCAGCAGTTAAAGGATAAGAAAAAAGGCAGAAGCTAAATGTATGAGCATTTTTGTTACTTTTTTGATATTCCGATACTGAAAAGATAATTTGCTGCGTTTGGTTTAAGCAAATAATGCTTATAGATCCTTGTTCAAACTAGCAAATTTTCTCCAACAGGGGAAAATATCGATCTGGTAAGTCATACGCGAGAATGGCTTAGCGATTTTAATAATTTTATCTGCTCGTCGTGTAAACAAAGCATCAACCAACTCAAACTACGAGTATTGCTGGTCTCTGATAGATAATGGCCTCTCCCTTTGCGTCACGACACCTGATCCTCTTCCAGCCACATCCAGCTCATCTTTAAGGTTATTGGCCCATATAGCTGCGAGCTTCCCACGTTTTGCTTGCCTATTCACGGTCTCCACTCAAGGAATCATCGGCTCCAGCAACTATTAGGTCCTTCGAAAAAATGGCCGGCCTATTACCACTTTAGTTAAGTACCCCTGCAAGATATTGCAGGGTTAGTTAACTGATGTGTTGGTTACTACAATTCTAAATTCAGATTATCATATTTGGCGCATATGGCGTTCTGTAGGTTTTGCTACCCCCATGGGAAAAAGGCGTAAGTTTATGTATGTGTGTATAATCACATTTCGAGTCGTGCTAATGGAACAGAAAAGTTCAAAACAAAAAAAAAACATAAGTCACGCAAACCGTTTCATTTTTTACTTCCACTACAAAAGTGTTTACTTTATTTCCCGTAGCTGTCGCTAAGAATGTGCTAGTTTATACTTAGAAAAACTGAATAATGCCAAGCAAAAGCAAGGCAAGGTTTTCTTTTGAGACAGCACTTGGCACCCATTTAGAGCTCAAGTTCGCGGATCATTATCTAGAATATTGGCTAAAAGTAAGTAAACAAAAACAAAATCGACAAAAATATGAAGTCACTTTTTTGTTTTCGTGGGACAACCTTCAAAAGGCGCAGGATTTTGGCGATAAGACCGAAGAATGTATCAGTTTTACATCAATAAAATAGCCCCCATAATTACCATCAGCAATAAGAAGTCCATGTCCTCTTAGAACACCTTCGCGGAACACTCTCTGTGTTTCACCTGTGAGGGCATATCCCTGGAGAGAAAAGAGGATCTATTATTTTGACTTACACTAGACAGGTCTTTTTGTAGGTTTGATTTTTGATGAGTCTACTTCAATTTTATAACAAGGGAATCCTTAATTTTAAAGACTTCTTGTTTCAACAAAAGCAGCTCTAAAAAGTTCTTCTCATTTACCTTATCTCTAGTCATTTTAGCTTGTAACTTCGGCTATTTGGCAAGTTAACGCTCAGTCCAGTGCAGAGCAAGTGGGTTAGATTGTATATTTTTTTTAAACTAGAGTGGAACTTATTTTCGATATATTGTAATTATATGTGTAGTGACTAGGAACCAAGGAAAGGTAACGTTAATAGTGTAGAGTTATTTCCGATCTAAGCATTTTTCCTTTCTTGGCTAGTGTTTGTTTCATCCAATTAATATGCATAATGTTAATCCAACTATATAAAAAAACATACATAATGTCGACCTTAGAACCTCCTTCTTTTCGGGAAGTCGGTTAAAAATATTTGCACACAAATATTGAATCCGAACCAATCCTCTAATGGACTGATGCGGTATCTACCAAAAAGCGACTGTCGAAGGTATGCAGCCTAAAGGACACAATGTGAACGTTAGAACATCAAACGAAAGGTGTATGGTATACAAACGTGTCTCTTTACACCGAAACGGATAAGCCTACAAAGGAAACACAAAAGTATCGTTCTCTTTGTCATGTGTCAAAATTCAGGGCTTTTACATAAAATGGCCTGATGAAACAACATTTTGGTTTAATCCATTCAGAATTTCAGACACGATAAACCGTTGCCCTTAGATTAACATAATGGATAATGTTAAAAGGGACTGTGAAATACGTTATCTACAAATGCATGGAAAGCAAAGGATTTTCCCTTTTTTGTGGACACGGGTGTAACTATTGTTGTTTAACAAAGACTTTGATTTAAATAAAAGTTCCCTTTTTCTATTTTCAAAATATCCGTTTTATTTCCGTACCCATCATACTTTACTTTTCTTAGTAGATATGTTACGGCTAATACCCGAAGTGCGGCTACACCTAGTTTTAGCCGGTTAGAACTAGGTGTGCTAATACCCGAAGTGCGGCTACACCTAGTTTTAGCCGGTTAGAACTAGGTGTAGCCACGCAACATAGTCGACGGAGCCTCGCTGCGCGGGGCTCCTATTTCCGTCCGCAGGGTCTAAAGTAACCTAACACGAACGAGATGACGGGAGCTGAGTTCGCTCGCTTTGCTCGCTCACTTCAGCTCCCGTCATCTCGTTCGAACCTAATCTGTCCGTGTCGGGGTGCCGTAAGCTCCAACCGGCTAATACTAGGTGTAGCCGCACTTCGGGTATTAGCCGTAACAGATACATTTTTAGTTTACAAAATGTTACTATATATTTTACAACTCCTAGAGAAATAGGAGATGTAGCAAATAAGTAAAAGCAAGCTCAGGTTTACTTAATCAGATCTGAATATATATTTTTATTCTGAACACGTGTTATAAATTTTCTCAATGTACAAATCTGAGCATATTTATGAAATGTATAGTTAACCTGTCTTTAAGTTAAAAGCAAATAATTATGAAGAAGAGGAATACCTAAGCATTTATACGAGCGTAAAGATGACAGCTGAAGTGATAATGGACCAGCTTATTAGTAGCTTATTAGCCATAGAACCGATGACCATTAGGGTAGGCGTGTTTTTAACTGGAGCCAGCGAACCCTAAGTTCGTCGGGTCATCACCAGGCTACGTGTACCGTCGATCTTCGCAGGATGACTCGTAGCAAAAGTATGAGCATCGCCTAGAAACAAATAAAAGGCACGTATTTTCAGAGGCATTTGTCCAGCAGAGGACTGCTGTAGGCTGATAATAAATAGATGGCATTATTTCATACATACATAGATACATACACTCACGCCTTTTTCCCATGGGGGTAGGCAGAAACTATAGAATGGCATGATTATTCCTAAAAAAAACAGCTAAGTCACATAAACAATTACGTAGCTACTGAAACAAGGGCTTAGTGACAATGTTAGGTTTTGTTGTACGCACATTAAGTTAAGTCATCTTAAATGTACAAAGTTTTAGCATTTTTAGGTCGCCCAGCAGATTTTTTTCAAGATCGTAAAAGATAAGAATAAAAAAAATCTTTTTATGTTGCTACTTCAGCGAAAAATTCTTTAATCTATCTTGGAGAAGTAAATAGCCGCAAAATATTAATCTTTTGGGTTTGAATAAGTATAATATTAACATTACACGCGAAATTCCTTTGGTAACTAAAGCTACCTATATACATTGTATGGAGTCGTTCTTTACACGCCATATTTTATAAACAGCTAGTTATTATATGTTTATGAACGCAAATGAAGTGAAAGAAGTATATAAGGATGATAATGATCGCAGCAGGCGGGTTCTGTAGTTTTTGCCCCCATGGGATTAAGGCATGAATTCATATTATATATATATAATAGTAAACAGTTTGTAACACCTTTTGAGGAGAGTATTTGTTTGAAGAATGATGGCTTACCAATTTTCAAATACAGGTCTGCCATTCCTTTTTGACACTTCTCTATTCCCATCTCGTCGCTAAGTTGTGGAACCAATAAATAACTATACTTGAGGTAATAATTTTACCCTGAATTCAGTAATTTTGCCAAATCAACATAATAAGACCTCTAAAGATTGAGTCTGTTTTGACTGTTTGAATCTATAATGCACGTCAGATGACGTGCATTATAGATTCATTTTTGTTTGACAATTCGAAAGTACTTATGTTTGATTTAGTTGAAATAAAAATATTTTGATTTGATTTTGAAATTTGCGCGCGTACCGGGATTTTAGATTCTGCACCATTTGTGTATTGCATGAGTTAGATATTTAAAAGCATTTTTTTTGTGATCCGCGATTGTGTACATTTTTGATTTTGTTTCAGGATAATGAAAAATTACTGTTTCGATTTAATTTGTGCGCCTGTCAGGGGAATACATTTATTTAATTTAGAGTTTTAACATTGAATATTCTAAAGATGTCAACTAATTGGAAGTGGAATGTCGCGGAGAATACGTTTCATTCCGCCGTCGGTGATGTCATCTATTGATAGTGTTTGTTCGATTCTTATTATCGAATTGAGAGTAGTTGGTAAATCATCACTAAACTTGCCCTCGACCTACGTCGTCGCGGTTCTATATATCCGTGGCGTGCAGTACGAATTAGAGCCCTGAGCTGGATGAACATTTCTTCCTCTCTTGTTGTGATCGTGTCTCAAGCTAAACGTTTTAGCATCTGTAGTGTTTGTGGACTCACTACCGTGTGGTGTGCGATCTTCAAGACCTTTGAACCCAGAGTACGTCTAGACTGCCTGCACGCCGCAGGTCTTCTGCTGACCCGGGAGTTGAGACGAGGTAGTTGGTGTTCAATTGCCTTCTTGGAGATAGTAGGAACGAACGATTTCCACCCACAAATACTTTACATACACATTCTTAGGTTCATAAGCCGCCAGCAAATATTTTCTTAAAAAAGGTTGGTCAAAAACCGAACAGTGTTTTTGTGGTATTTAATTATGAATAAAGCTGATATGGCTATATTTGATGTGATTGGGATCCAAAATGGTATCCCAGTGAAGAGAAATTGTGCCGTGTGAATTCTTAAAGAAACATATTATAAATAATTTGTTGAAATCCCTAAGTTCTGATTGATGTTTCTGGTGTGTTACACGAAACGGACTTGACATCTGCCTTTTTTTGGTGACTGTGGGAAGGTCATCAGCGTGCCGTAAATTTCGAGAATAATTTGGCAAAGCCCTGCTAAAGGGAATCGGCTAAAACCATACCATGAGTATCAAGCTCTGTGCTGCTTGCTTATTTCTGTCTGGACGACCGCTGATGAACGGAGCTTGTGGCTGTTAGGAGTAGCCGGTTCGCTTGTGTCCACGTGTGTCTGTACCAGCGACCTGAAGCTTCAACTTTAACCATTAAAATTAATTGTCAATTGTGATCATGTGCTGTAATCACCCAGAGCCAAAACCAACGTTATAAGGTATACTATTGAAACAACCACATAATCATTATTAATAAATCCAACGATACAAATGGTTTATAGCTCCAAATTTTGATTTGCGATATCCCAAATCCAAATCCATAAACATGTCTAGATTTATTTGAATTGTCAAATATGGAATTCAAATCAAATCTGGCCGTTACAAAAGTTGTACGTTATATTGTGAAGCACATTCGGTTCGAAACCTAGATACCGTACGTTTTACGATTTGTTTGACACGAATGAATATTGACGTGAATTATTACCAACCATACATCTACGCCGAATAGATGGGCCCGTTTTTATGACGAACGGAATGCGATATTACGACGAGTGGGAAAAACTGTGATCCCCTTTCATTGGGATTTATTGAATTACGTGATTTCGCGAAGAATTATATTTTATCCTAACACTCACTTAGCTCTCGTAATTGGTATTATCCGCCTGAAAGAGAAATCTTTATCTGTGTAACCCGCGTCAATGTCGTGCCAAACATACCTGTCTGATACAGATTGTTTGTCCCTGAAAGGATTTTCTTCGAAGTCTTGTGAATTTGACAGCGTACTTTGAAAGATTTTAGCTTACACGCTCTTGTAAAGATAAATTATTTTAGGTAGGAATTTCAGTACTTAAAAGCTACCAAAATTGTGTAGAAACATAATTTGAGAAGCTAAAACACTTTCCTTAAAGGTTGCTACGATGAAGCCCATTGCTACGGCGTAGCCAATATCACTGCTACGCGAGCTACGCACTATAAAATAATTCTGAATTCGTCTACTTTTTGACGTGATACTTGTTACAGTAAATAAGTTTGAACAATAGAAGGACATCTTCTCTACTATTGTACTGACGGCCAATTATATCAAAATATAGCTGAAAGTCTCTACAGTGATCAAAAAAAAAACCTTTCAAAAAAATATTTTAGAAATAATGTTATGAAAAAAATACTGCGCAAACAAAATATTTTATAAACAACACTCCAATCATACCATTACAAAAACACTAATCACACCTTTTTTACGCAAATAATTTCCCCGAAACAAAACCTCTAATACATTTCATCGTTCATAAACAAAACATAATCATTAAAATAAACGCTACCGTTAAACCGATTGCTCACAAAATATCACGCTGTACAAATAAAGCGGCTATAAACATAGATAATATTGCTTGCGTATACAGCGATAAACATCATAATATTATTTTTATTTACTTTCACAGCGTGACTCCCTCCCATAGGTAAACAGTAAAACAAAACGAACGTTGCCACGGATGGAGGACTATGAGAGAAAGGCCTCCACTGGCGGCACCCATAATCCCCTGCTTCGAGGCTTCGAGGCTAAAGTCTTGTCTCACTAACCACTATTAGAAAAGCGACGGCAGTCTAACCTCATGAATTATTCATTCAAGGATTCCCGTTCGTACCGTCTTGACTGATAGCGTCGACGAATCAATAAAATCCTCTAAGTATAACATCAGACTCTGTATCAAGGTTTTATTTCTTGTGAGATGATGGTCCATTTGTATGAATGTGTTTTTTTATTGTTTGTCTATCAGTGTGATTGTCCAAGCCTTCTGCGGCTATTATGGTCAGCTAGTAAATCATTCTTGGAAATTGGAACACGTGTGGCCTTCGTGGTAGTGGTTTCTATGCTGCTTAGCTAGATTGTTTTCCTAATAAAGCAATTTGTGGCGCTAATTGCATTGCCTGGGGTAATAATTACAGACCAGTTTGAGCTAGACTACAGCATGACGTGTCATCATTATCTTAGCAGCACCATTTGTCTGAGACAATACTCTATCCTTTTTGAAGTTTCATTATTAAGTACTTTGTCTTGGCCAGTGAAACTTGTTTGCTTACTAATTAGTTTGCTTAACAGATTGAAAAATAGTTCTCCCCCAACTTTACAGTTTTATAGTTAAGAACTTGCAGTGAAGTTGTTAAAAGATCGTTAAGATTGTTTAATTTTACAGGCAAGGTATTGTGCGCACTCTTTATCATCGCGCATAATATATTGCAATTATATTCAGAGTCGACGAAGTTTCTGAGCTCATAACACCCGATCTCCATAACATTATAACTCGAATTCACATCTTAGACAATTAACAAGTAAATTCGCAGTAATGCCGAAAGAGATCACTCGCTGAAAACATTTTACTGAAGAGTACTTAAAACTTTGGTCCCTTCCCGTTGTCGCTTGAAGCCATTCTCCCCTTGTTTCTCGTATTGCAGACGAGGCGTTAACCACCGCGGAGATTTATGAAAGTGGCTTGTCTTTTTAAGGCACTCGAGGGCAAAGGGGAGTTATTATCTATGTTCACCGTCGCCTTAATTTTGTTTCTCCTTTTTAGGGCGTTGCTTTTAATTTCGGGGGCTACGAAGTTTCCGTTGAACTTTCATAAAAGTAAATACAGGCTATTAAGGACGGTCCGCGATGGAGCAACGTCTCGAAACGGACGCCTTCCAACTGAAGTGTTTCTAAAAGCAATTTCAAATGTTCATGTTTGGAATGGGGATGAGATTCGCCACTTTGAGCTAGTTTACTGCCTTTCGCAGCGCACGACGGAAAAGATAAATCACTAAATATTACCCAACTTTAAGCAAGAATTTTGTGGTAATATTAACTAGAAAAAATCTTAATAAAATGTGACTTTATTATAGAATCTAATAGCAGGTCGACAGTATTATATTCGTCACAGAGAGAAGAATATCGGATTTTGCCAAATAAAACTCCATTTTTTGTTTAGGGATAATCTTTTTGGTGTTTTTACCTTCCAGGGAAGCAACGTTTAAAGAGCTTTTTTATTTTTCCATAACACACCTAAGCAAAGTACCGATAAGATAAACCCATTGCCTTGAATAACCCCATAACAATAAATGTGCCTATAAAGGTGTATGTGCTTATATGTTCCATAATTTGTTTCACAATAAGGGTATGGGCAACAGAATTATTTTAATATTATGTGCTAATAAAACACACCTACAGGCGATCCTATCACTAAGCGTTGTGATTATGGCCATTGTTTATTACCAGTAAACGTCGAAATATAAGTTTCTTGCATGTTCTTATCCATAGAGATCTATGTACACTGGGAAATGTGCAATTTGGTTCATTTTTTGGACTGACCGACTCCTTAATAAATCAAAAGTACACACATGATTTAATTTCAATACTTAAATTTGATTTTTTGGAATTAACCATGGTTTTATTTAAAATGCTATTTGAAGTCGCCGTTTTAAAACCATATTTTTATTAAAGGTCATTTAGACATCGACGGAGACGTTGTTAAAGTTACTGTCTGTTTAAGGCCTATTATCGCTCTAGAAATAGCATAACTTGAAGACGAGTCTTATGTGGTCGCGATCCTCAGCAGTTAGGGAACGAGGAATAAGAGAAGATTGCTCTAGCAAAGGGTTTCTTTTTTTTTTGACCCACGGACCCCTAAGAAATCAAGCACGATCCTTTATAAAAAAACAACAGTATGAAACCTTGATTTTGGTACTACAAATACAAAAAAATACTGTTACAAATACAAAAAAATGCTTTTTTGCAACTAGTTCAGTGATATTTGGGTTGATCTCACCACTCCGGACCCACCATATATGCCATACCACCACCATACCATACCATATATACCATAGAGACTAATATATAGATATACCACCATAGAGATGAAGTTTTTTAATTTGCTATCTCAAATCGGATTCCAAGTGTAATCTGTTTCTGTATTTTTTTTTAGAATATGCAAAAGCTTATAACCTTTTCATAGAAGTAAGTCGTTTAGAAAAGCTGTAAATGTTTCAGTTCTGATATTTCCTTATAATCATTTTTTTTAACTTGGTAAAGAGGATTCTTTAACCATTAAATATTACATTTCAAAGCTGAATCACAGGCTATTTCTATTAATTGGTTTTTCCGTGCTATTGTCAAGCCAGTGATACCAGTGTCACCTGCGTTGAAAGGGTCTACTATCCAATTTTTATTTGTTGAGCTCTGAAAAATTGTCTATTCAGTCAATCTCGGACACCGCCCGCTGGCACGCGACCGCCGTGCTAAGTAAGCATAATTTTATGAGACTTTTGGTAGCATTTTTTTTTTTGTTAAATTGTCCATAGACGATACTGCAGACCCCCAGGGAGCCACAGGTTTAAAAACATTGCTCTGGCACTATTGCAGCCGAAAATAATAGCACATTAATTTAAAAAAATCAAGAAATCCAACTGCTTAAAAAGTGACCTAAAAAGAGGTAAACAAGAAGAAAATCATGCTGTACAGTCGGAGGATATCTAAATAAGTATTCGCGAGCTGGCAAAACCAGATGTATCCTGCGCCTGCACTGAATGATTTTCTTGTTGTTAAAGTCTTTTTAGTTTGCTTTAAAGCAGTCGTGTTTTTTGATTTTTTGAATTAACTTTTTTTATTTATAACTTTTTTTTTATTAGTTACATATAATTGTTATATATTTTTGAAATCACCTCTTGAAACCCTTTATTTTGATAACCCACACGATGGGAACCTACAATATGGCGCCCAAAATCCGCCGTTTTACTATTTTTCCATTTTAATGTAGCCATTGACACTCGTTGGGTTAAGACGACTCGATTGCCGTTAGAATCATCAAAATCGGCCAACGCGTTTGGTCTCTAGAACGCCACATACATACATACATAGACTGATAAACACATTAACCTCCATCGGCAGTCGGGTAAAAAGTTTGGTTCAGGAAATATTACGGATCAGACACTGTTTATAATTATTGTTTTATAACATGCTAACCCAATGCTGGTTAGAGCCCTGCCACAATACTTACTAGCCATCTCTTACTAGGCCGGCCGGCCTCGAAATGACTGTCATATTCAGGAACCTATTACGCGTTGACTCTTGCGCAGCAGTTATTGAACAACGGCTAACGTGATCTGCCCAATTCCATTTGAAGTTTCCAAGCTCAAATGGAATTGGGCAGATCACGTTAGCCGTTGCTTTTATCCAACGTCTATAATGCCAATTTTATAGACCAGGCACAAACTAAACATAAGAACAGCCTGTATATCACTATCATACCCCACTACTAATAAATCGCGAAAGGAGATGTTCCAGAAATGTATGGAACCTGGACCAGCATTATGTACACTATATGTAAAATTGTATAATATAGTAACCTTTTCTTATTGTTAATTTATTTTAATTTCACTTCGTTGCAATGTACACTCAAATTAACTTTTTCAAGTAAATCAACACAACATAAAATTTAAAATGGTATGATCAGATCAACAGTTTGCGAAAAATGTCATTTTGACACAAAATTTGACATTTGATTCACGTGATGACACGTCAATCAAATATCAAATTTTGCATTAAAAAAACAACACGAATGAATTGCAACAGAGATGCAATCAATCAATGTCCGTAGTAGTAAACTGGGTTGCAAAACTAAAACAATCACTAATAACTCAAATCAATTCAAAGTCTATCTTTTTTTCATTTTCCAACTTTCAAATTCAAAACTGTCATCAACTGTCGTCAAACATCATATCAAATACAAAAGTCATGGCTGCCCTAAAATAGGGTTATCTTATTTAAAATCTTTTCAAATGATCATTTTTTGTACGCCCGTACCCTTCCTCAAATTAATTTGTTATTATTTTTATGGAATGCCCCTTTTATTTTCTTATTTATCTATGTAGTGTACATAGTGATGGCCCTAAATCGAACATCTCCTTTTGTGAGGATAAATGTTTGTTACTCTGTTCCACGCCAAAAATACTGAACAGATTTTAATGAAATTATAAAATAAGTATAATACGGAAGCTGTACATCAGGATAACACATAGCGTTCTAATACCAGGCTTTTCAAAGATAAGCTGCAACCAAAAAATCTTAGTTACGAACTTTCGATAAACCAGTCTACATAACACTAACACAAGTACCTACCGACTTGTACCGAGAGTTGGATGCTATCTGGAATTAATTTAAACTTCATTCCCCTTTGCATATCAATTAGTTCGATGTAGTGTGAGTTCGTAGGTGAACGGTGAACGATAAGGGTTGTTACGTGATTCAATTGCATTTAGGTTTCAATTGGCCCTTTGGTAGTGACATTATTGATTGTTTTGTAATGTTAATTTATAAAGTATAAAATAATAATCAACAAGCTCTTTCAACTGGCAGGCACTGAATGTGATATCACTCGTCAATATACATCTATTATTTATTTTTAGCCTATCCTGTCCCACTGCAGGGCAAAGGCCTCCCCTTCTTCTTTCCAATCCCGAGAGGATTGGAAAGAAGAAGGGGAGGTTTAGGGCAATTGTGGACCAATCCCGTCGATAGGCATCAAGTTCATCCCGCCATCTTCGCCTGGGTCTGCCGCGGTGTCGCCTAACATTTTCCGGGACCCACATTGTGGTTGATTTAGCCCATGAACCGTTTGACAAGCGGCAGACGTGTCCGGCCCAGTCCCATTTGAACTTGGCTTCTTTCTGGGTGACGTCGGCGACTTGTGTTTTGGAGCGCAGCATTGTGTTTCTGATGCGGTCCGTTTATCTGACTCCCAGAATGCTGCGCTCCATTGCTCGCTGGCTAACCTCAAGCCTGAACCTCTGCCGCGTTTTCAAAGACCAGGTTTGAGATCCATATGTGAGGATAGGGAGAATGCACATGTCCATCAATTTGCGTTTATAGCAAATTGGGAGGTCTCCCTTCATGAGCGTCTTCATCGACCAATAGGTCTTCCAGGCGTTTTCGGTGCGGCGAGCAATTTCTTTTTCTTGTCTCACCTGGAAAGAGTCTATTTGGCCGAGGTAGATATATTCTGGAACATATATGCAATCTCCACACCTCCTAAACACAGTTTCTGCTGGACGCGTTTGGTCTTCGACATATTCATCCGAAGTCCAATCTCGAGGCTCGTCCTGTTAAGGTCACTAATAATAACCTCAAACGATAGCGCTTTCTTATCTAGTCGAGGAGTTGCTATGGTATCGTGAGACCAGCTCCATACTATTTCAATGTTTCCAAAGTTACATAAGTACGCCAAGTTTTCAGCAAATGGGATGCCAGGACGTGCTTGAAAAATGGATTACTACTCGTTGTTGCCGGTAACACGAAAACAAGATAATAATGTACAGCTTTTCACACTAATATTATAAAGGCGAGAGTTTATGAGTGTGTGTGTATGTGTTTGTATGTTTGTTACTTCTTCAAATTCAAATGGCTGGACGGATCTGGATGAAATTTTCTATCTGGCACAGAGATAGATTAAAGCCAGGAATAGCACATAGGATACTTTTTAACCCGGTTTATTACATGTTCCCTCGGGGTAATTTTCGACTCTCACGCGGGCGAAGCCGCTGGCAGAAGCTAGTCACACTTTATATTATAAAAGCGAAAGTTGGTGAGTGTGTGTGTGTGTGTGTTTGTATGTTTGTTACTTCTTCACGCTCAAATGGCTGGACGGATCTGGATGAAATTTGGCACAGAGATAGAGTAAAATCTGGAATAGCACATAGGATACTTTTATCCCGGGAATATGTTCTTTTGGTATAATTTATGATATCCACGCGGGCGAAGCCGCTGGCAGAAACTAGTAATATAAATATTTTTACATGGTCATAGACAACTTCCGATGTCGGAAGGTCAGTTTCATTACTTTCATCAATATGATTTCAAGCGGCAGAAGTCCACTGCTGGACATATAAATAGGTCCGTCTTGTGGGTGACCTTCCGACGCAGCGTTTTCCAATACGCAATCGCACTTTAGAACCTTTCAACCTCATTGGCCATTATTTCTACAAGCAATGTGCCCTGCCCACTGCTAAGTTTAGTAATCCTTTGGGCTTATGTATGTTACTTTGGTTCTACTTCGGATCTCTTTACATCTGATTCAATCACGCGAGCTCCACGCGTAATCAAGGTCACAAGTGTCTTTCAGTTTAATAAATCTGATGAAAAATATAGATACTAGTGCCGACTTAGTACCCAATATTTTCTTGAGAAAGATTCATACATGCAACCTGCTATCAAATATTCTGTAATGGCGGATTTCCATAACTATGAATTATTTATTTTCAGTTTTAGTGGATATTGAGAGATTTACGATGAAGTTATTTAAAATTTTGGATTAAATCAAAATCAACCCATACATATAAGCTATTAATTCTTTGTCCAAAGAATTATTTATTAATTGAGAAAACGCTGCCAGTCTCCTGGGCACGTTGTCGGATGACAGCGATATGGTGGAGTACTTCGACGCACAGGTGTGCGTTGTTTTTGTATATAGACGTAATTGGATTTGCCCACTGCTGGGACACAGGCCTCCTTTATAAAAGTAATCCACCTCGCGGGCCCAGTGCGGGTTGGCGAATGTCACATGTCTTTAAATATTTGGTTTTAGGGCATGCCGGTTTCTTCGATGTTTTCCTTCACCGTTTTGAGAGCAGTGGTGATGAATTATTTTACACAAATTAAAGCGCCGGGTTCGAACCCACGACCTACTACTTGTATGTTGCGGACGTTACCACCTGCTATTTAGTTAAGTATGTACATATCACAGACATAAATCTAACTAGATAACGCAAGTCCCTCCATCTATAAGAAGACCAGGCGTGCCACTTTTTCAAACACAATTTAAAAACAAATTTAGGTACCAATGAAAGAAATCCTTTCCATTGCCTCATCCAACTTTTTATATACAGTTGTTACAGCTCAATATGGCATAAAAAAGCATTTTTCTAGATTTCGGTGGATTTCCGGTGCCAATAATGCTGAATCAAAAGCTCAGATTACGATCATTGATCATAATTTTATTTCGTTTATTGACACGCGAAGCAAATACAATCGCGTCATCTAGTTAGATTTATACATTTGGCACATACACTCTTACACAATAAAAAAATATTGTAATAATTTCCCAATAAACATTGTTTCGCCTATGTATATTTATAATTTAATTATTATCATCTTTGTGTATAAGTACCTACACGACCGCGAGGTTACAGCCTTCAAAAATCTTCCATTTATAAACTTCTCACGTCAAATATTCAATTCACCTCACTCCGTTCCGTAATTATGTTTACATCTCTGAAATATAAGTCTGAAGGCGATATCAACATACATTTTCCCTCGCGTATATTCCTTGGATAAAGCAGCAAGACGGGCAAGTTATTCGAGTATACATGCATGCAAATTTTGCCTATCATTAATCCTTTAATATCTTAGCCCGTTTATCGGTTCCGGGGCAACTTGGTACCTCTATGGTGGTACAACACCCTTATAGTCTCGGATATCGCTGATAAGATAAACTCAATCTGTTCCAGGGGTTATGCGTTTGAAGATATCGGACTTGGTCGGATTTGAAGTTGAAGTTGTATTGGGATTATGCACAGGATGTTTCAATCGTACAATGAAGTAGATTTCATTTGAAATCTCTTCAACTGATAGGAGAATTAAGGAGATTAATGTAATCGCGGGAAAAAAAGGTTAGTAGTCGGAGCTCCGGACAATCACACTAATATTATGAAGACGAAAAATTGTGAGTGTGTTTGTTACTTATTCATACCAGAACGGCTAAACGGAGTTGGATGAAATGAGCGGATTGGCACAGAGATAGATTATAGTCAGGAATAGCACACAGGAAACTTTTTATCCCGGGAAGATGTTCGCTCGGGATAATTTTCAAAGGGCAATGTAGAGGGCTACGCTCAGTATTTCCTTGCGTGATCACGTCAGAAATGAGGATATCCGCAAGAGAAAGTTACCGACATAGCCCGGAGAATTGCCAAACTTAAGTGGCAGTGGGCAGGGCACATTGCTCGCAGAACGGATGGCCGATGGGGCCGAAAACTTCTGGAATGGCGACCGCGAACCGGAAGACGATACGTTGGAAGGCCTCCCACTAGGTAGACCGATGACCTGGTTAATGTTGCGGGAAGGCGCTAGATGCGAGACGCACGGGATCGGTCAATGTGGCGACGCCTGGGGGAGGCCTAAGACCAGCAGTGGACGTCTTTCGGCTGAAATGATGATGATGGGATAATTTTCTACTTTAACGCGAACGAAGCCGCTGGCAAAAGCTAGTAAAATTTTCGAACCTAGTTTCGAGTTTACTTTAAACGTTACCTAAAAATATGAAAAGCCTTACTTTATAAAAGGTGTATAGCATAATATGTTAAAAATGGCTGCACGACGCAAATTACATTTAGCAGTCTTAATGTTTGGCGTTATTCAAACACACAAACCGGAATACCTGTATAAGAAACTTATCTGGAGACACGAGCACTACAGCTACTCCGCCCGTTCCACGTCCAAACCACTCTCGTTGCCTCGTCGTGGGACCGCAGCCTTCAGAGGATGCTTTAAGTATGCCGCCACTCGCTGCTGGAATGATTTGCCGCCTCCCATAAGATCGCTGAAAACAAAACAAAGTTTAAAATTTCATTTAAAAAGAAATCTATTAGAAGAACAGAAGTTTGAACAACGAACATTTTATAAATAGAATCTTTTTAGGCTTTAAAATTACTCACTTAAGGTTCATAATCCATTGGCATCGTATCGAGACGGTTCGAGGCGGCGGCATGAGATCCTTCACGGGCAGCGATGTGGGGGCGTTCTTTCACTGGGCATCGCACTTTCTCTTCTTCCATTGTTGTGATTGCCGGGCATCGAGGGTCGAACCACGCGGAATACGCACACACACATGACGGCACACTGCACAGGAGTCGGGCGCCGCTTGACCTCACAGCGCTCCGGCCGGCGCGCGTCTAAATAACGCGCGCCCGGACGAAGCGCAGCACGCTCGCTCGTGCACGACGTCACGAAGGCTCTCAAAATAAGGCTATACAATAAACAGCGCCAAGCGAGTGCGGTGTGGAAGCGAGACAAAACATGGAGTGTGCCTGTGTTTTTGCGGGTATTAGTTTTATGTTTTTGATAAGAATTTAAGATACTCCCGCTTTTGGTTTTGGTCACATCATAATTTTGGGTGGTTTATTTTTATCATACTGTATTTATATTTTACTGTATTTATTTTATGTTCTTTGTATCTATTTTTACCAAATTTGGTTTCCGTACGTCACTTCCTATGCGACCACTGAAAATCAGCGCCGTGCTGTGGATCCCCCACGGCACAGCATTATGCTGAGTGGAAGCCTTTTTGCCACAATCACGACATGCATCTGCCTGCATCTTTTTCACCCTATTTCTTTTCTGTTTTATTCAAAATGTAGGTAGTAAATGGTATTATTATTTTATTTATTTCTCATCTTTACTAACTTACTTTAATTACTACTAATACTACTGTTAAGGGTTTAGCATAAGCATATATTTTGTATGTCGTTTTGTGACAATTAAATACTTTTTCTTTCTTTTCTTACTTCTTCTTTCTTCTTTTAAACGGCTTCAAGATAGTGTGTTAATATTTTAAACATGCAGATAGAAAAATATCATTATGTAGTTATATTACGGTTTGAACTGTCTCGTCGATATGGGTTCTATCCTCGATATCAAGAGGCCTTAAGGCGGTATATACGCCCCAATGATAACGCAGTACTGGCCGTGCGCCCGCTCCGAGCCATAATATCAATGTTGAACCTCCTTTTCAACAGTTTTGTTTGCAAAATATTATTTGATTTACATATACTATTGCAGTTATGAAGAAATTCCAGCCATCAATTTTTCTGTTTAAAAATATTTTTAAACATCTAAGTCGTTTTGGAGGATTATCCAAAAGTTGCGAAAAATATCGTGTTGCTAATTATTTTTTTAAAGCGAAACTGTTTGTTATACGAAAAAACCATGTTTAAAAAATAATGTACATGAAACAACATTTTTTTTTAACCTTTTAACCTAGCCGTTACTAAGAAATATGCTTTAGAAATTTACCGTTTTACGGCACTAAAGCGGATGTAGGCCCTTAACCAAGTGTCAGCGTGGCGATAGCGATTGTCAAAAAGCCAAAATTGTATGGGATTGACATGCGATATTTCAATCCTGTTTTGACATTATTATATTTTATAACTGTTTGACATTATTTTTAAAACTTAAGGATAGTATATTTAAAACTGTTTTAGCACGTTACTTGAATTTCCACTTGAAATATTGATTAATAATTAATAATATTTTAAGTAAACTGCATGTGTAAATTGTCAACACAGTTTAAATTTGTTAATAAATGAAATGAAATGCAATATCAGAAAACCAGGGCAGATCAATCCATTACATTTTGACTTTTGCTTTCGCTGATAACGAATGCCACTTGTCTAGTAATTGTTATTGTAATCTTAAAAATGAATGTCTACAAAAGGTGTTTACACTAAATAAGGTTTATGGAAACTTATTCAACAGTCCACAGTAAAACAAATTGTCGTAAATTAACATCAATCTTCCTAAGCCATCCTGTACTGAAGATCTAGAACATTAAAGGTTCAACGGGTGGATAAGGAAAAGGATCTCAGCCCCAGAATGTCGCTTGAAAAATCGCTTCTCATCAATCGGCCTTCCGTATGCGGGCGAGAATCCCCTTTACAAGTCAAGCAATTTCTTTAAGGTGTTCAGTCATATGGGAGTTCCATATGACTCAGTTACCGAAACCACTTTTCTTTGACTGTGAGAACAAAGTTGTTCATTATTCATTCGTATGGTGGAGCATTTTTAGCAACGACAGGTATGTAATCATGTCATATCGGAGGTAGAGTTTGCTATTACGGTTCAAAGGATGGATTTTCAGCTCAAGTTCACTTGGTTGCTTTTAGTCTTATTTTGGAATAAGGAAAGTTAACTCTTCCATTGCATCGGATGCTATATAAAATGAACGACATTACTTAATGTTTCAAAAAACCTTTTTACGTAATAATAGTAAGTTTTTATTTTTCACTTTTTAGTGGTATATAATGGACAAGTTATATAGTTCTGTAATGCCCACAGTATTGCCAGATTAGATAGATTACCTGAATAACATGTAACTTAAACATAACCGGTGGAATGAGAGTGTATCAGGGTAAACCGTACACATTTGCGTACCCGTTTAGAGCATACTGGCGTTATGGTATGTTATGAAATGGTGTAAATAATAAACAGCGATCCCGAAACAGAGATTGCAGCAATCCCGAGAGATTTGCTTTCATTTATTGAAGAGTTGTTTTATATATCCGAAGTTCTTCATCAGAATTTTACCAAATTTAAATAGGACTATTTCGGAATCAACTTCTTTCGAACAAAAAAAGAATTTTGCAAATCCAATTATATATGACGAAGTTATGCCCGAAGATAAATAATATAATATATATCAGATGTTCATATAAATAAACATCCGAGTTGAGAACTTACTCCTTATTGGGCAGTCGGTTAGAAATAAAGTAAAACGACCATTTTAGTTCTAATAAACTTTATTAAAACCTTAGCTATAAAATACGAGCCTAAACGTCCGTTTACAGTTGAAAACAATAACCACAAACATGTTATAGCAACAGCTGGGCATCCTAAAATCTCAGCACCACTCGATCCTAATTACCTTCTTTCTCGCACAAAATCACAAAACGACCCTAAACAATAACAGCGCCTAACTTCCCAGGCATCAAAGCACTCTAGAAAACTGTAACGAAGTCTCAACAAGAGCAGCAGACGTTTTGAATTCCAACAATATTGACAAAGACTCTAAAAACAAAGGGGATCTCGAGACCCCTTTCATACATTTGGCAAGACGCCAAAACAAGTAATGGAAGTCAATATTTGCGTTTTGTTAAACTAAACGACGCTCTAAAAAGTCTCACGCTCGTTGTTTAATTGTTCTTAAGTAACTAAATTGGTTTAAATGGAGCTGAAATAAATTATTAAGATAAGTACAGTACCGTCTATTTCAACTAATAATAGATGTAGGTACTAGATTTGCCTAAAAAAAAGATTATGTCCCAAGTAAAGATAAAAGTAGGTTTACAGCATAGAATTATCATATATTTCAAAAATAACTACTGTAGGTAAAAACTAATACGGCTACCTATTCGATTTATAAGCAGAATTATTTTGGAAATATTATGACTTAAATTATTACTCTTCGGACTTAATTTAAGCATCACAATATACCTAAGGCAAAACAGTTAGTCTAAATTAAACTTAACAAAAGGAAAAAAAAAACGCCTGACTGTATAAACCTCTTAAAAAGTAAAAAATAAGCCTCGTACTCGCGTCGTACTTACAAGAGCAATACTACATAAAACATTATAGCTTTCTTACTTGGATACAATTCCAAAATCAATCAATCCATTGTCAACTAACATGAAGAAGTAATTCTCTACTAAACTCTCCTTAGTTGAATAATCCACTTCACATCTATTTTATTGAGTCGAGATCCATTAAACGCATAATGCCTACATTAACTTGATAACTTTCGGATGTCAAAGCGTCGAAGACATTCATGCATAAGATATCTATATATCTACGAACAGCTTACATGATTGTGATCGTGCGACTGTTAGAACATTATTATGTATTACCTACTCGTAGATATGGATCTATGTAAGCTGTTTCATCTTTGTCTGATGTAGGTACTGTAAGGCTTGCGACTTCAGCGTTTGATTACCGTAGTAATAAGTCACCTTTACCTCACAAAACATAGTCGATATAATTATCTGGTAATGAGGTTCTAATTATTTGGTAATGAAGTCATATTTATTTATATTGCTACATGAGTAAGAAATGTTGGACGTTTTTTGTCAAAGAAAGCACCAACTGCAACATTGGTGGAGACACTTTTATCATTATTATGGGTACCGATGACAATGTTTAGATAGATGTGCGGAGTAACGAGAATGGATAAAGTGAGAAATGAGTGTATTAGAAGAAGTTTGAAAGTGGCGCCAGTGACAAAAAAGTTGAAAGGAAACCGTTTGTCCTGGTATGGTCATGTGATGAGGAGGGATGATGCGCATGTTACTAAAAGAGTTATGAATATAAGTGTGGACGGATGGAGAGGGAGGGGACGGCCAAAGAAAAGATGGATGGACTGTGTGAGGAGTGATATGAAAGAAAAGGGAGTCAGTAATGGCATGACGGGGGACAGTTATGGAAGAAGAAAACGTGCTGCGCTGACCCCAAGTAACATGGGACAGGGGCAGGAAGATGATGGGTACCGGATGATTCTGAAAGTAATCAGGCAATTTTGACGAAACTCACGTCACTTAACATATTAATTAGAAATGGAGTAAACACCGATATAATTCCACACACAAAAAAGAACAGATAAAAAGATTGAAAAACCATATGATAAGTCGTTAACACTTCACGGGAACATAACACACAAACAGAATTTCCTCAATAAAAATCTTGTGATAAAACCAGACAGAATTTTGATCACTACAATTTCCTATCTCAACGGACCGTCCAGTTTTCAATAAAACCCAGCTGCGGATTAATATCAGCAGTTTCTCGTATTATCTGTTTTTTTTTCTGAAATTGCTCTAAGACCGGCGACAAGTATTGTGTATGGTAGTCTGGTCACGTTTGGCAAGACCAATAGCCTACTGCCTAGAGTAGTATTTGAACAACCGTTCGTGTACACTATCCTATTATTTGTCGACACAGTGCTAGGTTAAATCGTAGAGACAACCCACCTACAACGGGGTCGGACAAAATGTGGGTTTGAATCTATTGATGTATTCAAGGAGTTTGGTTCGTCTACAACCAAAATACAACAGTTATGTATTTCAATGCTTTGGTTTTCGTGTAATTGTGGCAACTTTACTTTGGTAGCCAATAAATACTTATACAACTCTGCAAATAAACTAAACTGCAAACAAAATATATAACAGCTGACATTTCGCCTACTAAACATGTTTTTAACTGAAATAATGTGTATGAATTTTAAGGTGCATTTGTCATAATCTAAGATTCCAATTTGAAAGAGGTATCAAAGATGATTGCTACAGAAAATATTAATAACATCAAATGAAAAACTAAAGTGGCTAAGTGTGTACACCTAAGCGAACCTAAGTGTGTACATTTTTTTCTTACTTTGGTTTATACTTTAGCTTAATAGTAGGTAGGTAACACAGAACTTCTTAGAAATCTTTCCTTCACATTAAGATTGACCTAATTTCTTTCAAAAAGAAACAATTTGCGAGTATTTCTGTGTGCCGAAATCATAAATGAGAAGGTGTCTTCAAGTGTGTCTGAAATTCTGAGTTGGAAAAGATAGGTTAATTTGGTAATAGTTGAGTTTTGCTATGTTTGTATGTAATGTTTATTTATTTATTTATTAAAACTTCATGCAACATACAGGTACACAGGCGGACTTAATGCCTGAGGCATTCTTTACCAGTCAACCAAGGATGGTGGAGAGATAACATGGCAGGTGCATAAAAATAGAAATAATTATTAAATTAAAAACTGAAGAACAGTTAAAATTAACATACTTTGAAAGTAGTTCATTGATCTCGTTAATAATATGACGAAAACAAATAGAAATTTATTTGACAATATATTTCATCTGATCTCTGTAATTAATCTTACTCTTAATCGAATACTATATGAGTTGCTTTTTTCTAGCCCAGCTACTAAATTCTTTGAACGTATGATCTATATAGGTAGGTAAGAATACAAACACCCACATCCTAAATCATTTCCTCAACTCGACTCAACCGTCCTCAATCAAATTGACAAGTATAGCTTGTTATTTATTGACATTTACGTCCCCGATTTGAAAGTTTTCCTTTGCGATGGTAAGTCGAGTGAAGTGGAGTAAGGTGATGGCAAAATTATGATGCGTCTGTCGAAATAATTTGCATCTACTTGACGCTATCTAATATCTAACTCAAATAGACAACCAGGATAATATATATGATTTACTTGAAACCAAGTTAGCTGGCTACCACACAGTTCCCAGAATAATAAAATAATAGGTACTCGCTTACATAATAATACTCGTGTTCAGTCAACTAAGTCCTCATACCTCACTTTTCAAAGCCCGCCGCAGAATTTAGTTCCATTGCGGAATAGACTCCATTAAACTATGGTTCGCTTTGATACGATCAACTTTTGTATGTGTTAAGTCAATCCAATTTGTTTGTGTAATTGATGTGGGAACCCAACGGGGTATCAAGTATCAAAGCTATGTATGCTTGAAACCAACTCCATCCGACACGGTTGGAGTTCCATGCAAGAACAGATAAATTATTCTTGGTACTCCCTCCCCTTTGGTTGACTTTTGGCTTTGAGAGTATACGCAGCAAATTGAGCAGTAAACTGTTTTTCTTTTTCACAGTTGTACAAAGCAGAAAACAGATTAATGTTTTTTGAAGTTCTCAGGAAATCAGCCAGTTGTAAAGTTATTTTTTGTTTGCCTTTTTTATGTACAATTTATTTGAAATTACCTAATTTCTCAAAAAACATTATTACTGACTCGACGTAGGTTAAAATATGGCCTTCGAATACAAAAATAGATACGTTATCGTAGGTGGAGGCTCTTATTAGAACCCTAATTGACATCGAATCATATAATTATGACATAAAGGAGTTCAAGGCGTATTAGGTAAATTGATCTGATATCGAACTAAAGTGCGACAGGAATAGTACAGGAAGTAATCGAAATATAATCCTCATTACTTTATAGTTAACAATAATTATAAGAAATTGTGAAAAGCAAGCGAAATTGTAAATAAAAACCGGCCAAGTGCGAGTCGGACTCGCGCACCGAGGGTTCCGTACAAACCTCAACTTAAAGGTATTATAGACCTGAGTATTTGGTATGAATTTCAATTTGATACCTCTATGCGTTCATGAGGAAAGGGGTAGTAAGTTGAAAATTATTAAAAATATTTTTACTATATGATGTATGTAAAACTATACGGTTTTCGCAATTATTCTTTATCTGTGCTATATGACGTGGCTTCGTACCAAATTTCAAGATTCTGAGTTTACGGGAAATATCCTGTAGGTTTTGATTCCATTGCGAGTGTCGAAAATTTGCGGAAATTTGCGGCATAAACGGCTGTATCTTTTGATTGCGTTGGCTTAGAAGTTTGATTTTTTAGCAGCTTTCAGCTTGATACCTCCACGCGTTCCTGAGAAAAAGGGTCTTCACAGACAGAAAAAGTGATCCTATAAGGATTCCGTTTTTTTCTTTCGAGGTACGGAACCCTGAAAACCAAGATTTCCGTTTTGATACCCCATTTGAGTAAGCTCTACAGAGCCAGCATAGCCTTTGGGTACGTACCCAAGGCATGGAGGGAGGTCAAAGTCACCTTTATACCGAAGGTGGGTAGACCGACTAACGAAGGAGATTAAGCTTACAGGCCAATCAGTCTATTATTCCTTCTCTTAAAAGCTCTGGAGAAACTGGTAGACAGGTACATAAGAGACTGACCACTAAAAGTATTTCTATCTCTACATAAACTACAGTGCGCCTACAGCCCTGGTAAATCTACGGAAACGGCATTGCACTTTGTTGCGAGTCGAGCCGAGGCTGCGCTAGAGGGACTAGAGATCTATGTCGGGGCTTTCCTTGACATGGATGGAGCCTTCGACAAGACAACATTTTGAGTCCATACGCATTGCTCCAAGAGAACATGGCATCAATGATACGACGTGCAACTGGATTGACTATATCCTGAGAAGCAGAATAGTCAGATCGGAACTGATGGGAGACAGACATAGCGCAAAAACATTATTGTGGTGCTTTGTAGTGGCTTACCAAAACTCAAAACTGGAGTATTTTACACAGTAGGCTATGCAGATGACATACCTATAATGGTTAATGGTAAATTCACGAACATATTCTCTGGATTATTACAACAGGTATTGAGGATGACAGAGGAATGGTGTACAAAGAACTACCTCTGGAAGGAAACACACAAAGATATCCATGGTAACTAAGTGGTAGATGAACTGGCAAGAGAGGGCTCAGCAAATGATTTTGTGGGCCCAGCACCATGCGTAGGCATTTCAACGTGTTTCGTAAAAGCCACATTTAGGTAGTTTGCAGATCACAGACAAAAAACACATTGGCTCTCTAATCCCGGTCTGCAACACTCCAAGAAATTCATGGGCTCTACGTTCAAGGCACGGGAATGCATTTGGAATATGAGCAATCCCACTGCACTATTCCCAAACCAACAGTGGCGACCACCAGAAAAGCGCCAAAGCAATGAAGTTCGACGAATTCCCGGCGAATGAATTGAACTGTCTTGGATCCCGCAACGAAATTAATCGGAAAAGAATAACGGAGGAGAAGGAAAAAAAAATCCACTTCCATACATATCAAGCAGGAGACAGAACAAACAAGGTCAATAGGCACAAATGGTCGTTTACAACTGGTATAAGCCCAGTAGCCTAGCACCACGGAAAAAATTACCATTAATATTAATGGGTCCTAACATTGTGAGCTGCTATATTTGTTTCCAATAATAGGTATGGCAAAAACGCTTGTAAGCACGGCTTTTTTTTCTAGTTTCCACAAGGTCCGTATAGTAAACAACTCCCGATGCAGCCTGTACATTATTCATAATAATATTGCGTTCATTCTGCCAAAAATATACTCCCATAAGATATGATGTGCATATTGTACATATTTGCAGTCAGATGTAGAACAATGACATAAAGGCGAAGCAACGAGCTTTAAAGAATTAATTTACTTTTAAAGTTACTATGCCCTGTGAGAAATTGGGCAACACAGTGATCCACTTCTAGCCACGTCCTGGCCAGCCGCAGGCGAACGGATGGAAAGAATTGGTGGAGGTGTCGGCCTTTGATAGAATTATCCCACCTACGTTGCCATTTGGACAAAAGTTCCTCCCAGACGTCAATATGTGGTTTAAAATAATCTAGAGATTTTTTCATGGTCACTCCGCGTTAAAAAATCCGCGTCCATGGTCACTCGTGCGGAATAGTACATTGCAGTACGTCGCTACACTTCAAGCTCGACCAGAAGTACGTCAGCAAATACCGGTAAGGGCTCAGTACTAACCGTCCTGTATGTTTTGCATAAGGATACAAAGGCAAACGCTGACATTGAATTAATTCATAGCCGCAGTGAACAGGCGCCCCATAGTACATACAACCTAAGTAAGTAGCCCCATAAATAGTCTTTAAAGTTAAAAAAAGACAGACGAGGCATAAAAGTTCTTTTTTGCTTTTCCACTGACTATTTTAATATGATCTATAAATGCAAAATTCCTCTCTAACACTAGACCAAGACAGCACACGGACTGCTTCCTTTTTACGGGAACGTTATTAAATTTAATAGTAGGACACGATTTAAGATTACCTTTCGAAATGAGTTGATAAGTTTTGTGCGGAGCAAAGGTCAGGCAAATATGAGCAGGGGGCAAATCCGCTAACCGCTTGGGGCCTTTATTGGGCACTTTGGAACCAACGATATGCTCATGAAGATGGGTCTAACCGCGACACCCATGTGCAGGTTGTGTGGGGAACATATGGAACGTATGGAGCACCTTCTCTGCATATGCGATGCACTGGTTGGTAAGCGAATGAGTCTTTTAGGGGTTGGATATCCAAAACCAGAAGACTATAGGCTCATATCTCCTAGTATCGTTGTAAAACTCATGAAAAGAGTTTTCAACAACATTGGGGAGGAGTGGGTTATCTAGGGGACCACATTAGAACCCAATAGATCGAAGTGTCCGAGTTATTTCTCGGCCCCTCCACAAGATAAGATAAGATAAGCGTTCCGGTAACAGGAATAATCAAAGTATAATTTCTAAAAATTATGATAATTTGTCATCATGCACTAAAACGTCCGTCGCTGAAGGATAATTATAACATTTTGTAAAATCTCGGTTCTCTAAACAGTTGCAGCGTACGACTGAGAAAATCGGTGCAAACAAGGATCCATACCGGTTATACTGTTGTGACTTCATACACTTTCGAACCAAGCTCGTGAAGAAAACTATCGCAAGCTATGTCAACACATATTCTAAGTCCCTTTAGCTAGAAGCAAGTTCTTTCACTCCACTTGATCAGTTGTCATAACAACCGAAAAATCAACAAGCTGCATCTGTAAATTTGATTGATGAGTCTAAGTCGAGGTTGAGTAAAGTGTAGTTAAATAAATTATAACATAGGGGTAATTCAATGCAACATTTTCAGTTCCAAATCGATAGAACACAATTTAAATGTTCCAGTCGACGCAACTCCTTAACGGCCGTGTTTAGTGGCCTTAAACCGGCATTATTAGTGACAAAATAGTGTCCGGAGCACCATTAAAGTGGCTCGTTTCTATTACCGTGTCTCTCTATAGTGTCCCCAATACGTACTTAAACACAGAAATGTGTTTCGATTGTTATCCGAAGGTTATGGAGGGTAAGTGGGTTTTGTCTTGTGGGTATTATTGTCTTGGCTGTGTTTGCTTAGTGTTTCGTGTTGGTATGGAATAGGAACTTACAAAAATTAAGAAAAAAAAAAAACGCCAAAATGTCGCGTTCGAAAATATTTAACATGGTATGTTTGTTTCCTTACGTTACATAAAAATATCAATGAAAAATCAGTAAAAAAATCTTTCTGAACAACAATCAAAAACATGTACAATTTCACACTATGCAAACTTAACACAAGCATTTTATCTTCAACCAAATTGCAATTCAAAAATTCACAAGTACATAAACATACAACAAAAGTACACTCTCAAGCAAATTGTATTTTTGCGAAGGCAATTAACCCCAAGACGCCACGACCCAGTACGTACAACAACACTGAGAATAAAAATGGAGCTATACTTATTTCATCCATAAAAACGGGGCTGAACAGTGTTGTAACTACTCTCGTCAGACAAAGGGGTTTCAGGTCAAGGGTCCTTGGCCAAGTGCGGCCCAAACGCGGCCCGTGCAGTTTATAGGAAGGATCCTAGTAACTTGATTATTGCAGGGGTATTAGAGGAATATTATTGGAGAGCTTGAAAGCTTATAGTGGTAGGCAGAAAAGAACTTAGGAAAAATATTATGAAGGTAGAAAAAAGGAAATCGGAAGCGGATCCATTAATTTTTGCTATTTTGTACAATTCCTGTTTATTGTTATTCATTTCGAGTTCTGTTAGTTTTTTCATTTCATGTAATTTATTAAAGCCGTTTCAATTTAAAACGTTCCTGTCTGATATGCAAATGTTTCAGATTTTTATCATTATCAATTAATCTTATTTCTTATAGACCAGTAGAATCTGGCCAGTCTGTCTGGACCAGTAGAATTTCGTATTTATAATATTTAAACCAAATCAGACCGAAATCTACTTATGCAACAATCATACTGCAATTTCGTAGTGTAAAAACTTTCAATTTTCGTCAAATCAACAATTCAGTTGTTCGTCCATGTGCGCAATGTTGAAACTTTTGAATTTTTAACCCAAAGCTAAAGTGTTTTTCGCCATTGAAATTCGTGTCACAGAGAATATCCTTAGTCAGGTTCCAGTTTTTAAAAGCAATGCCTTTTCATTCTTGAACTGAGAGCGATTGCCTTTTTTGCTATAATTTATGGACATGGTAAAACCGTGTTCTGACTTTCAGCACAGATACATTTCATAATCGTTATGAAAAGTGGTTAATAAAGTTCTTGTGCAGAATATCAATTAGTGAAATGAAAAAAAACTAGTAATATTATGATGACATCTCTGTCATCATAATATACTACACACTAGTTTTTTGACTGATGCTTCACTCTCGTTTTTTATCCCACAAGTGTCATGAATTTTCCAGGATAAATAGTATCCAATATTAGACACGTTCCGATAGTCATGAAGAAGTGAAAATCAAAAGATGGCAACAGATACTTCCAGAGATTGCATTTATTTTACCTCTTTTTAATATAAGTTTAGATTAAACACAGGATTAAGAGTACTCATAACCAGCGTGCGTGTATGACTGATGTATGAACGGAAATAAATCTAAAGGAGTATGTAAGGATCGTAGCAAGTGATGATTTGTAGTTTCTGCCTAAATCCAGGGAAAAATCTGTCCCTGCATAATGTATGTATAGATTGATCAATCAGTGATATTCCCAACATACACAAGGCTCCCACAATCATTTCATAATAGTTACAGAACTTGGTAATTGACAGGACTCTTGAAATCAAATTAGGAACAAGGCTATTTCGAAATCTGACAAAAGTCCAAGACGTCGCCGATCGACTAATGGGACTCAAGTGAGTTGAGCTAGACACATGATCAGACACTGTAATGGCAGCTTGAGCCCGGCCTTGTCCAAGTGGGAACTAACGAACTGGTACGTCATCGGTCCTATTAGTAAAACAGACTGTGCTAACATTTCGATAAGTTGGTCACTTGAATTTATTAGTAGTAGGTAAGATAGAATAGAATAGAATATAATATACTTTATTGTACACCATAAAAGTTATACATATCTTTTATATGGAAAACTTACTTAAGAGTACTATTGGGAAGTATTGCTTTCTCATAAAGGGTTTTATTTAAGTACATATAAAGCGTATTTTCTGAAGACTTTGCGCTGGAAGGCCTTCCATCAGTTGGACCGATGACCTGGTGAAGGTTGCGGGGATCCGCTGGATGCGGGTTGCACGACGCTTAGGGGAGGCCTATGTCCAGTAGTGGACGTCTTTCGGTAGATATAATGATGACGACAGCGTTTTTTTTTATATCAGTTGAACGTAATATTAACAAAAAAAACATAAATGCAAAAAACCGGCCAAGTGCGACTCTGACTCGCGCACAGAGGGTTCCGTATAAACAGCTTTATTCAACAAAATAAAAAGGTAACATTACTAACGTACATTAACAATGACAGAACCGAACATTGCTCTAACGAAGGGACAAAATTAACTTTGCCGTTCGGAAACTGTTGTCCCCATATATCAATACAGAAAATGTTAACTTTTCCACGTACATTTTATAAGTTGGTCAACTATTACTCATAAATTTGTAAATCCTACTTAGCTGTGATAATTCTCCTTTTAATTTCGTTGTATAGGTTATGGACCAAGTGATTAATACGGCAATATTCATAATGCCCGGGCAATTTGAAAAATACCCAATATGATTAGGCAACATGATAAAAACTATTGAAAATTTTATATTGACCGAGCTTTCTGAATAATGCCCACCATTTATTGACCCGAATAATAAAAATGTGTGATTTTTTAAATGATTTTAATGTGTAATGTCGACTTTGGTTTTAATATAGAATAGGTCAGTACGATTACTATTTAAGCAACAAAGTCGAAGGAGTCCCTCTGCGCGGTGTTCCTATTTCTGTCTGAAGTAACCTAACATGAAAGAGATCCTATCCGTGTCGGGGTGCCCTAATCTCCCGAGCTCGCTTCGCTCGCTCTTGGACTAATTCATTGACCATAATTATTGAATTCCCCAATCATTACATAGCAATATTTTTAATGACCAGACAATGTGATCAATATAGAAGTTTAAATCAGTATTCATTACATTGCCCGATTTGACTTGACTAGATTCCAAATGCTCGGGCATTATACATAGTGCCCTGATTAATCACTTAGTCCATGAAATATATACTACTGCCGTGATTTTTTTCATATATCCAAAAACAACCATTTAGCGGGGACACTGTTGACTCTAACAAAAATTAGCAATTTACGCAAACTGATCCCTGAAACTAGAAATGGTTATCACAGACCTGTAATATTTTAAATAGCCTTTCCAACGATACTCCACACCATGGGATAGACGAGAAAAATATCTAACCACTTTAAGTGTACAGGTACACTTAAAGTGGGTAGATATTTTTTAAATCATGAAAAATATATTTTTTAAGGTACCTCCTGGGTACCCTAAAAAATATATTTTTCATGATTTTATTTTGCCACTTTGTCGGCGTGATCAATATGTAGATCCATGCCAAATTATAGCTTTTTAGTGCTAAGAGTCTTTGAGCTTAGCTGTGAACGGGCGGACGGACAGACAGAGGTTCATTGTTAACTACGGAACCCTTAAAAGGGAGAAAGTGCTCATAGGGTATAAAAATTCGTCCACATCACTGTTAATGGGTGAACTCCCAATATCACATTATTAGGCAATGCTCATTTTGTTTCATCAAAAAAATAGGAACCCCTTTTGGGAACGTGAAGAGTCGACTAACCGCCTGACTATGTCCTGAAAAATAAAGTTAAATATAATTTCTCTCCAAAGCCTCGACGACAATTTTAGGGATACAAAACTCGGTTTAAGATAATAAAAAAATAAGAGCCCAATTTGGCACAGAATAGCAATATTGAGGATTTTCCCATGAAATAGGTTACGCATTGTTTATGCAGAATATTTATCAGAAAATTTACGGCATCCTCATCTTAATGCAAAAATATCCGCCAACGGCCTTCGGGGAAGGAGAGCTAAGATTTCGATCTTATATTAAACATTAATTTTCGTCAGAAAAACTTTCTTCAGGAGCGACCTTTTATTAGGTATGTTTACCGCCACGTACCGAATTTGGAATTATCTCTAAATATAAATCTTTTTTGCTAAGTCGTGAAATCTTGAAGTAGCCCTTTTTTGCCTTTTTGCTGTGTAGAAAGCACAAAAAAATAATTTATAGGGCCGAACAGTTCCCTGCCTTCCTCGGTACTAAAATACTTTGTGGAACTAAATAGATCCCTAGCCGCGTTATTTTACATTTTTGAAAATATTTTTACCGCTGGCAACGTGTTAAGGAGAATTTAGCGTCACAATTCTTGCTCATAAATTCGGCTCCTCGGGGATTAAAAAGTTAAGCGGAGGCATTCTTTTTCTCACGTAATTACTTTGTTAGCCAAAATAAGAAAAAAACGCTTTTTAAGCCGGTTTACTTTCACTGTGCGATGGACATCCATTATTGACAGATAAGTCTTTCTAACTTTGAGCATTTTATTCGAAACGGTCTTCGTCGGAGTAGCGTAATGGATTGCAACAATCTAGACTGATAGATTTGTCTAGTACTTGATTTAGAGATTTAATTCCTATGGTCATTATTTTTTAACCGACTTACCAAAAAGGAGGAGGTTCTCAATTCGGAGCATTTTTTTTTTGTATTTTCCGGATTTGCAAAATCTTTAAAGACAAATTTATTCCGAAATGCTCCCATTTAGATTTGCTAAAGATCTGAAGAGGAACCTTGGAGATATAAAACAGAAATCTTCAATAAATAGCTGCAAATCTCTCGGGCTTGCTGCAATCGCATATTTGTTTATTGTTTACACCATTTCATAACATAACATCACCCCTGTCAATACGCTCTGAACGGGTACGCAAATGTGTATAATTCATCCTGTTACACTCTCATTCCACCGGTTATGTTCAAGGTACATTCGGGTAATCTATTCTGGCATTACTGTAGGCATTATAGGTACCTTTCTATGGGCATTATAGGTACCTTTCTATGGGCATTATAGGAAATTGTCCATTATGTACCACTAAAAAGTGAAAAATAAAAACCGTTTTTTACAAAAATATACAACCGACTTCCAAATTCGAAAGTCGGTGTCAAAAAACGAAGAAACGAAAACAGGAACACCAACTTCCGAAATTGAAGTTATTTTTCACTTTGCAATTACTCTGAAACAAATGGGTAAAGATGGTTTTGGTTTTGTCGTCAGTATCGTTGTGGAGGCCCAAACCTATTATCATAACATATTCTCCAATTTCAACAGCTTCCCACACAATATACAACTTACGATCCATTATTCAGTAGATAATAGAGCAACATTGTATTTTCTCATTAAAACAATACAATCATGTATGTAAATCGCTGAATAACGAGCTAATTTAAGTGTCTTAACCACGTGCTTTGCATATTCATAAGGGATATGCTACAACCTCTGCAGTTTTGTGTTAATGAAGTTATGACTTAATATTAGGATGTATGTTTTTAATTAAAATATCTAAGCTTCATTGTTTCATCCTGCATACTCTTAGGCTTAGCTTATAATCTACCGCTTCATTTTCATCATCCTCAAAATTTAAAATGGGTCAAACCATTGTATCTTAAAATCCGCCAGTTCATTTTTCCGGTTCTATAATCTGACCCTCTCAACCATTACATTCCTTTTAAGCTTACCCTTAAAAATTGCCTTCTTAATATATATCAGTTCATATCATTTGGTCCTAAGGGACGTTAATCCGTGTGCGAGTCAATATTGCCACAAACCGCTCAGCACATATTAATAGATCTTAGCCAGTGTCAACGGATTAACATAGAGGTCACTATGCATATGACCTTATAGAGTATATTATATAGAATGGAATATATTAACTACTCTGATTCGATGAAATATCACCCAATAAGAAAAGTCAACAAGCGTCTGATCGAAAAATAAAAGCGAAAGGTTATCTTATTTGGATAGTGAGAAAGAGCTAGGTATTCAGTATATATACCAAAATAAATCATTTTAATACCAATATAAAAATATATTTTGCTTTTTTTTTTCAAATCTTGCATCTTCATCTTGCAGTCAGAATTAATAAAAGACAAATAATATTTTGAGATTACGAGTCAGTTTTTGTGGTCTACAAACTTCTATCGCAATAATTATAAAAATAGAAAGAAAAATCGAATGCATAGCATGCATGCATCCTTTTTCATAAAGTCTGTTAAAAATAGAATTACTTATTTCTACTTCTGAAAATGTTAACACTTCAAACGTTAGGGTAGATACTACAAATGGCACCTCTATTTTTTCACGGCTTGTATTTGATTTGTTTTCCATTAAAAAACGACACAGAACAAACAAAACAAAAGCATACCGGCCGTCACGAAGCACTGCGTGGCACTGCACCCGGTGTGTTCCCCATTCAAACGTAAAACAACAGAGCACAGCTTTCCTCTTCCTCATTAACTTGTAAATTAGATCCTTTCAACAGTGTGACATGACGTCAGCATGTATTTAAGTTATGCTCAGCATGCCCAGTAATACGATGGGTTACCATTTGCATATTATAGATTTGTCCCTTCCCTGATTCGATATGAACATTCAATCATTAATATTAGTTTGTATCATTAGGTGTTGCTATTGTATATCGAGGGGCTGCGTGGGTCTAATAAGCGAGAGTCAAAATTATAGCTGTCTAAAATTAACTGTAACCCAACCATTATTTATAATCCGTCTCAGGGTAACATCACAACATCTGTGTTTTTCACCTTTTTATCAGACGAAAATCTTAACCAACTTAATACAATTTTTAGACTTCATTTTCTAATACCATTAAATAGATTTTCTTTAAAATTTTGAATTAATTTTTGGATCTAATCCGCATATTTCAAACAAACTTCTGACTTAATCTAATCGACATTCGCGACATTGAGAACAAAAGCGCTAAGTATAATAAATGTGAAATCAAACTTGAAATTTTAAGTAGACTTAGAAGTCGCGATAGCGAAACTCGGAATAAAATGACCTCGCCAATTGCTGCGGAACGAAGTTATGTAAAATTGGGAATTGCACGGAACTGTACTAAGAAAATACGAATCGCTAGAACTTCAAGTCACATTTTAAAATACATTGCGCCTTTATTACAAATTCATTTGGAAGTATTAACTCTTTAAGCTCTGGAAAACGCAATGTAACACAAAAGCAAACTTCAGACTTTACATTTTGTAATTACATAGTACAACGAAGCGTTGGACGGGTGTCGAGATCACAAATTTGTATTCCAGACTCACAATAAAGTTCATTTAAATATAAATGCGACAAGACCTTTACCCAGTAAATGCTGTTACTCCTATAAACTGAGTCGTAATTTTTTATGACGATCGTGGAAATAACTTTTGACATTTAACAAGCCTAAGCAGCCAAATATTATGACGATGCGGGTGTCGGTAAGTACCATCCAACATGACTACTGGCGACCATTGTTAGCTAAACACAACATTAATAAAATGAACTCGGCCATAATTCATAACCTTATGTAACCACACACAAAGGCTATCCTAATATTCAAGTGTAGATATAAATAAACATAGATTGCAATAATGTGTATTCCATGACACGTAATACGGCAGAATCAATGGAAATCTTGCTAAGGTTTCCGGCTCATAACAGCAAGAAGACAAAAGCTTTATGTTATTCCAATAAACCTTATCACAATACGGAAAACTCGGAACTATAAAACATGACGAAGCTGCAATAAATCCTAGTGCGATTTAAAATTTCATACTGCGTCTTCAGTTACGTCAATTTTTATACAAAATTCATAGCTGCAGTTTTTAACGTTTAAGCAACAAAATTGAGGCGTTTCTTTTCCAAGACGTTTATTTTAGTTGCATGAATAATTTACATTTCATGCAATTTTGTAGTAGTAATAGTGAGGGATCGTAAATATTTAGTAGGCAGCGCTATACCGAACCTGTGATCTGGAATTTAAAATGGAACGGTTTTTCTGTTCCTTTTTAGATCTGAATCTATTTCTATAATAGCGCACGTATTAAGTCAGAGTGGAAGGAACCGAGACTTACTTTAAGACTTAATCGATGGGTCTATTAACTTTGCTAACTTAAACAAAGGTTTAAAAACCTGAACACACTTGATATCAATGGAAATTAAATCCTCAGTGGAGTTTTATATCTTCTGCTCGGTTAAAGCAGGTCAATTATTTATATTAACGGAGAATATAGGAACTGGTACGGAATGTGGACAAAATCGATCCAAAGTTAATTAGGTCCATCTATATTTGCGGTCGGGCTCTGCATCAAAGGGCTTATTCTGAACAGACATTTTATTTTATTTTCATTTCTTCTCACGACAACAATACTGATTATTATTTTTTTCTACTCTTTCAAAAATAAGAACACAAAGTTTTTTTCTGAGTTTATTTATATCTCTTTCAACTTGAACGCCAATGTTTTACGCGTATGAATGATACACTTACTTACATTAAGTGATATGCAAAAAGACCCATCAAATGACATGTTGACTGAAGAAATTCAAGAGCACAAAGGGAGGCCTAACAAACGCTGACGTGGCGACTTACAAAGTCTCTACAAAGATTGACCCAACCAAAGCAAATAAGTTTGGAAGAATATGGTAAGCTTCCCTTGAGGGTTTCTATAGCTATGTATGTACGAGTATACGCGTAGAGACATAAATTACTTTACCAAATTCTAAGGATTATTTTATAACACACAGCGATTTTCTAATTGTTAGGTATATTTCTAGTACTTTCAAGAACAATTGTTTAACTTTTATTGAAATTAGAAAGACGGGTTAGCCATGAAATTCAAAGCATTTATTTCATTAAAACCATTTAGAGGTAGGTTCTATTGTATTGTTTAGAAGTCAACCAGGCTGAAAACTAGTTGGGCTTGATTACAAAGTTTATATAAGCAAAGATTTTATTTCAAAATCCTTAAATAAAATACCGATTGTACGATGCTAAAATTGAAAACGAAAAATATTGTCTGTAAACAAAACTGGTGTAGCCTACAGTAATCCGTAAACAATAAAACTGTATTCCTACCCAAAAAAATACACGAGTATTTGTTACTCAACAAAATATATTTGTCAAAAACTGAATAAGTGTCCGCCCTCACGATTCGGACGTTTCCGTCGTGAATTAATCTGATTTCGCGCTCAGCTGACGAGGGAACTGAGTGAGATGCATATCAGGATGTAAGATTTTCGGTCCGACATAGCTATAAAGGTAAATACCGTTGTGGCTCCGAATGGACCTGGAGAAACCAGCAGTTAGTTTCATCAGATACCACCTTAATGTATGCAGGAAACCTAATTCTCACGTTTGAATTTTTCTCTTGAAATTCAGTTTGATTTTCTTTGTGGTATATAAAATGTCTCTTTTTTGTGTCCGGTTCGACATGTATCAAGACATGCTACTAAAAAAGTACGCTTATTAGCATGCGTAAGACGAGCATGCTCTTAAGCTGTATAAATTTGCTTAATAAAGCATACTCGTTTTAAGCATGCCATTTAATAAGCACACTCAAAGCATTGTTATCAACACAAATGCCATTTAATAGTAAGCTCTCTGCCAGAGCAGCGTGTTCTGTAGAGAACTGTGATAAACAGACATCAATTTTTTAATTTTTGTTTTCATTTATTACACAGTCAAAGTTGGATCGTTCACGTAGGTCAACATAATCTTGATATGCTTTATTTTTAGCTTTATTTTTTTTTGTACAGCAGTGATCGCGGATTCCAAAGGCATTCACTGCTACGATATAAAAGTAAAAGTTTCAATGTTTTCTCGTCTCCTCAGCGATACATTATGGCGCGAAATCGTGCGTGCACACAAATCTGCTACTAAATCGTATAGTATCTATACTATTACTACTATTACTTATAGGGTAGTATTTAAACGAGCGACAATAAATTCAAGTTAAAGATGTAAAAAATACTGAATATGGCTTACTGAAATACTAAGTGGGCGACAAACAGTGGGCGAATACAAATGTTTAAAACAGCGACTTGATTAGTACTTTGGCAACATAGTCGACGGAGCCCCGCTGCGCGGGGCTCCTATTTCCGTCCGCAGGGTCTAAAGTAACCTAACACGAACGAGATGACGGGAGCTGAGTTCGCTCGCTTTGCTCGCTCACTTCAGCTCCCGTCATCTCGTTCGAACCTAACCTGTCCGTGTCGGGGTGCCCTAAGCTCCCGAACTCGCTCTGCTCTTGTACCAATTCGTTGAAAACACAATTATACCCGAATTCCCGCGCTGCACAGCGATGTCGCCTTCATTTACGATGAAGAATAATATGCTAATATAGAAAAAATAGAACCCCAAATACAATTATAGTATGTCACAATATTATTACTGCAGCTCACAAAAACCTCCTAAAAGGTATTCCTCAAACCGGATAAATAGTTGCTTACTTAGTATAATAGTCGCCCATTCAGTATATTTTTCACGCGGTTAATTATTTCCCTTACTTATATACACTAATCGTAATAGCATGTAGCATGCTCATAAGCAAACCTATCCAGACGCTTTCAAAGCACGCCCCTTACACTCGCGCAGCAGGTAGCATGCGCGAAAATCGAAAGGAGTTCGATTTTTGAGCATGCTCGTAATAAGCGTGCTAAGTACTAGCAAATCTTTGACACACATACCAATAAGTATCAATTGTTCATCAATGGCATGCTTTCGTGCTAGTAATGAGCATGTCTATCTGTACATTATTATAGTTTGTATTTTCATGTATGGACCTAATTTTGCAAAGAACTTAACTCATAGTTAGTTGCTAACAACAACAAAATAACAAGTAGCTTGTCATACATAATTGGTCGGGTTAGCTACTAACTCGGAGTTAGTAAGACAAACCAGGGTAGTGCAAACGGGCCTAAATATAATAATATTCAGACTTTGTGCGTCATCTGAAATGATCCAATTACGAAAACTATTTCAGCAAGATGCAGATATAAAGCCGCCGCTTTTATCTTGGAAAATGCATGCGTTCCTGTGAATATGTCACGGGAACTAATTCGTGGGTAAAAGCAAGTAAGTAACATTTTTAGAACTTGTAATCTGCAGCGGACACAATCGTATTAGTTTACGAGTATCTACAGACTTAGCTTTAAGCAGATAGGTATCCACTATTTCGGATGGCTACAAATTAAGTCCTAAACTGCTAACTGAAATCCAAGGTCAATCAAATCGTAATCTAGTTATTCAAACTGTGAAACATGAAACCGTGATTGTTATGGACGCAGAACCATCGATAATGAATCTAGAAAGGTGGAATCGTGTTTATGCTCAGTATGTTAAGCTTCCAAATATCTATCTGCGTAAAAAATACTGGAGCCCTTTAATGAAGATGAAACTTCTGTCAGGAGAGAAATCCTCATGAAAAATGCTGCTATTGTTTTAATATGTAGTTAATTTTAAATATTTTTTGAGAGTTCCCGAGAATCGAGAGAAATGGAGCGATGCGATTGGAAAACCCCATAGTCCAACTGTGGACTGCTGGAAGCTGATGTTGATGATTTAGCAATTACACTATCTAATATATTCTATTATGTACAATTTTAAAGTCACCATTATAATACATAGTTTTACTATTTGTAGCTATATCATTTCTAAAGTACAGAGTACTCGTTTTTTGTTGACATTAACTTTGCTAATCTCGAAATACGGCTAAGTTGCGGTTGTAAATTCTATTAAAGTCAACTTGAAACTTATCTCATAATGTCAAAGTGAAATAGTATTTACATAATTTATCGCTGCGCGTTTTTTGTATGGGTTTTAGTTTAGCAGTTAAGCAAAACGGCCACGAGCCACAATCTAATCTAACTCTTTTTTAACCTTCAGTTTTTATGGTATAGTTGGTAATACATTTATAGGCGTTAAGGTTACTCATATAATCGATACCTAGTGTGTCTTCCAAAACGAACATTCAAACAAAAAGAACGAATATCAAAAAACAGTAACTCAGCCAGTACAATTTATTCGTAACAGAAACTGCCTAACTCAAAAATAATTATTCCGAGAGAAAATCTAGGGAAAAAAATGAAAACCGTTTTTCACAGGCCCTGAAAAAGTACGTCTAAGTTTTCTTCTATATCATAAATTCGACCAATTACGGGACCGGCAAAAGGGGCCATTTGTCACAGAGTAAAAAAATGTGGTCGGTCCACGAGCCGTCAGTCCATCTGTCTGCTGTAGACCTAACTCAAAACGCCGTTGACTGACAGACCTTATATAACGTTGGATATTGCACCACGGAGAAGCGAATGGACACAGCTTATACAGTATAATAAGATTTTCTTTCTAATCGTATTCATTCTCGTCATATTCTCCTTCTTAAAAGGTTTTGTTAATGGTTACAAAGTTGTCCCCGGCAGGTGTATATTTGAATAGATTATTTGATCCACTGGCAAAATCAACGCCTGCCTAATCTTTCTATTCTGGAATAACGATATCCATGATATGACTGAAAGAGAAATATGCGTCTTATAGGCCAAGGGTAAGGACTGAAACAAATGATGGTAAGCGATGATGTGGTCGACGGCGGAGAACGCTTGCCTAAAAGTAACCTATTCACTTTTGACTTAAAGACTCCTAGATTGTAGCTATCGGGAATTGCACTCCTTAGCTGTACGCATAATAATAGTATTCTCAAAACGTTTAGTGCGTATGGGTGGGATGTCCACCATGTACCGATGGCGTATCGCCGTACGTCTGGTAGTCCGATGATAAAACGGGCTGGGCGGAATTAGATCATGCATTTCCATCACACACTCCCCGAAATGTAACCTATAAAAAACCGACAAGCTGGCAACTCAGCGACGGTTTTCAAGGTACTGGAGCTTAGGATTAACCAGTGCCTCATCGCCGATGAGCCTCTTGGCCCGCTTTTCGATCGACTCTAGTGCATCAAGCTGGTATTTGACAGATCCGTCCTAGAGATGAGAACAGTACTCCATGCAAGATCAAACTTGCGCTTGATACAAGTTGAGCAGCTGTTCTAGTGTGAATCTATCTAATTTTATATTACATCTTTCGAGTGTTTATTGTTTGTTCTACTTTTGAGCACGTAAAGGCTTATTGAACATCGTGATATCAAATATAGGGTCATCGAAAATTCTCAAAGAAGTGGAGTGTAACGAAACTGTATCGATGGCAGTTTGGCAGGCGTTTTGCTGAGTAAGGATCACTCAGGTTTTATTGTTGAACTTGAAAGTATTTCCGACTGTGAGAAGATTAATGTTTTGGGGTGTGAAGCAATAATGCACGGTAAGAACCTCAGTTAAAATACGAGTATGGTGAAACCTGATTTTAGAGTTAAGTAAATTTAATAAACAACAAATATTTTCATCATTTGTGTCATATTCAGTCACACTACTAACTACATGTTCAAAATTTACAAGTTTCTTACGTAAACCTTAAGATTAACCGTGTGGTGCCTGGTAAAAGACGGCAACTAGCAATTATCATAGATCATTTCGGGCTATTACCGGTATGACTTTGTAAATTCTAGGTTTACCGGTAAATTCTAGGATTTACCGTAGTTGGGCTTTTAATATAATCCCAATACCTTCGATCACACATCTTCAAACATAATACACCGATCGCATTCACTTGATCGCCCGTATACATGTTAGTGATAAAAATTTCCTTCTGCCCATTCACACGTCCTTATCTCTGTGACCATCGCTGCCTTTCGAACTCTGCTGAATTCTATATAACCTTTTGGTCGCCCAATCGCATACTGAATCTGGATCTTATTTGCGATTCACATAACGACCAGTGATGGCCGTAAATGGTGTACGCTCTATTGATCAGTTTGGATTACCATTGTGTGTACATGATCACTCCAGTTGGCATTCGATTTGCCTGTAGCACGATGATTTTGGGTTTAATGTGGAGTGATAAAGTTGCACTTTAGAGCCGTAAAACTGAATTTATTTTCGTTACCTATTTTTGGTATTGTTTGGTTTCCAAATTGGACTTCAAACGTTTTCAAGCCGCATAAACAGAGACCTATTTGGTTAATATTGAAAATAAAGCACTTTCACTCGTTAGGTTTGTTACTTCTAATAAATGCAACTGTAACAGTCAGTCTTACGTCAAGCAATTAAAGATTTTGGGCTTAGTGGTATAAACTTAATCATATTGTTATTCATCCGTTTAAACACGCTATATGTAACATTTATTCGCTTGTGATACAATGTAAACATCAGAAACTCATTAATTAATGTAATTACATAGAAATTGATGTAGGCGTATCTCCCAATTAGCGGTAACAACAGTTTGTTCGTAAGTTTATTCTGTCTCACGGTAGATTGATAGCTGTATTTCCATTATGTTTGATAAATATTCAAATTACAGTCCAAGTTAACATAACTTTGACACGTACCCTAGTAACTGACAATGTTTCTAGGAAGGGTAGATGCCTAATCATTTTAATTAATACCTTTTTTCTTCGGCCCATTTTTACTACACATGACTTTTGGTTAGGGGAATAATGCCGTTCAATTGCCAGTTTATTTTCAAACTTTCGTTTCACTTCAACTAAAACCACAGATGTTACCTGTAAAGCTGCTATTCTTAAGTAGGGTATTGGGTCGGTCACGTGTGCTGCATATCAGATGAGCTGTTGTCTAAAAGACGGGTTTCTATTAAATGCTAGGTTACAACGCGGCAGACCAAGATGAAGGCAGCAAGATGAACTTGATTCTTGCCTGAAAGGCTGGCCGAATTGGCAGAGGACAGACTTGTGTGGAGTTTGCCCAGCAGTGGGACGTAACGGCCTAATTATGTAGTTAGATATATCAAAAATGTTATTGACTTAGATATGGTGAATACTGACATATTTTTGGTTGGCATTGGCAAGTCTGTTCTCAATTTTACTCGCAAATTTCATACAACAAAAACTGTTAAAGTCCATCAATCTGAATGCTTTCAATCTTTGTCCTCAAAACTCAAGAATCCTCGAAAAGAAAAGGTTTATTTTTGCCCAAAAACCTCATCTTTTTGGTCACAGGTTTGCCCAAACAGAAGTGACGTACGTTATATTTATTATTACTGGTCGCAGTTCCAATTTTCCTGGTCATAATTAGGATTGACATCGGAGGGAATATTACCTTTCTCTTGTGATAAAAATAGGTAACATTATATTGTATGTTCAATACATTATGATAACTTTGGTCAAGGTTTCGTTCCGTGTATTCATTTCAGGAGAATTAATACCTGTAGGAATAATGAGCCAGTAGATAAGTAGAAATGATTATAATGAAAGTTCTTGGTGATAGATTAATCGTTAACACCAAGATAGCTTGTAGGCAAATGGACTGCAAATAATTTAGTTAGAGTACTAGTAGAATAGTTGCAGTCTAATTTGTGAATTAGATAAGTGCAAGTGTCGGAAATATACCATTACATACACTTTGCGCAACAAGCGGCTGTAGTTTGTGAGTGTGTTTATCACTCTTTCACGCAAAAACTACAGAACGGATCTGGATGAAATTTCGCACATCAGATAGATTATTGACTTGAATAACACATAGAATACTTTTTATTTCTTATGTTCCCTTGATATAATTTGCGACATTCATGCGAGCGAAGCCGCTGGAAGAAGCGTGTATTTTATAAAATTGTAGTCTTTAAATTCTGACTCCTTGGTCTAGGGGCAAGTATCCTTGGCAAGTGTTAGTGCTGAGCGTAAGGTTTTGGTTTCGATTCCTGGGTAACGCAACGTGTTATTGGGTTTCCATCTGAAATGTCGTAGTAGCAGCTCAAAGTTTAGATTGTTGCCCAGTTGGTGGCAATAGGCTCGCCCCTATTACATAGGACTTTAACATAACTGCCGAAATGCGAAACATCTCTGGCAATCCCTTCGGGAAAAATAGGTTTGATGTTATATTATGTAGTCTATATCTAGGAAAGGCGATATTAATAGTAAATATCAATTTAACACAAACGATGCGTACAAAAAATAAAATAATTATTATATTTAAAACTCGCTTTAAGCTAAGCTTTTTTCGTATTCTTCTCAGCAAACACATTCATTGTCATAGCAGTGCGCAAAAAATAACTAGTCCGCCATCTTGGACCGTCCGCCATATTGGATTTAGAATGATGTCACTTAGCTAACCATGCATTGTCATCCAAACTTAATGTGTATGCAAATATTCATCTTAATCGGTGGAGGATAACTGCTTTAAAATTCAGTTGCAAGATTTGACCCGAACACACTTACATACATACATTGCAAGTTAAATAAAAGCTTGTATAAAAACAAAAAAATGCCATACTTCGGTAAACAAAAGAAAATATCACAGATTTCTTTCACCGGCGTAAAATTAACAAAGTACAGAACATTGCACATTTTTAAACACAAAATTGTTGATAAACGTGTAAATTTTAAAGATTCATGTATAATGCAGGCTTCCGTCAGTGTGTTATTGTTGTCAATTAATTAAAATGCCGAAATAATGGCCCCTTCAACAACGCTGACCGAGTTTGTAAACAAATTTTTAATTAATACATTGTATGCTTTTATTAACCCGCCGCATAGCTCTACATTGACCTTTTGATATTATTAAGGCCTGTTTCAATCAACTGACTGCCAATCAAAAGTAGGTATTATTCTTTTGTAACTTCTATACAAACATGCATCCTATTTTTCCTCTTTAGGAGAGGTATTTTTTTTTCAGCAATTGTTCCTCAGTGCTATCATTTGTTTTCTGAAGACCTCGTGTGTAAAACATGCTTTGATACTCACACATTGATTAGTAGATGTAGAAGAAGCTTTTGCAAGTAAGCAGTAACTGAGCCGTACAGTAAATATTTAAGGTAACCCAAGATAAATAAATAATTTACCATTAAAACAAACATGTGTCCAGATCGGATGGTGAAGTTATTTTGGTGCGTATTTTTATGATTTGTAATTAATGTAAATAAATAGATCTGACCTACATAAAAAACCGAAATACCATCAGCAACGTGCGTCAAAACCGTATAACTTTTGAAAATTATATCATCATCATCATTTCAGCCGAAAGACGTCCAGTGCTGGACATAGGCCTCCCCCAAGCGTCGTCGCCACAATGATCGGTCCGGTGCGTTTCGCATCCAACGGATGCCCGCAGCCTTGACCAGGACGTTGCTCCACCTAGAGAAAGGCCTTCCAACGCTTCGTTTTCTGGCAAGCGGTCGCCACTCTAGATGTTTGCCTGCTCTAACGGCTATCCGGTCTGCGAACAATGTGCCCTGCCCACTGCCACTTAAGTTTGGCAATTCTCCGGGCTATGTTGGTAACCTTGGTTCGCTTGCGGATGTTTTCATTTCTGATTCGATCACGCAAGGAAACTCCGATCATAGCCCTCTCCATTGTCCTTTGGGTAACTTTAAGCCTCTTGATGAAGTCCATTGTGAGCGACCACGTCTCTGTCCCGTAAGAAATCAATGGAAACACACACTGGTCATAGACTTTCGTCTTGAGACACTGTGGTAAGTTGGACGAGAAGATACCGCCCAACTTCCCGAACGCTACCCAGCCGAGTCAGATTCAATGGTTGACCTCTTTCTCGAAGTTGAACCTACCTTACTGGACCGTTTGTCCCAGTTAGATATAATCGTCCACAACTTCGTCACCGTGGTTTTGTCCATGTTAATTTTTAGACCCACTCTTTCGGAAGCTCTACTGAGGTCACTGAGCATTGTACTGAGGTTCTCTATGGTCTAAGCCATGACCACTAAATCGTCGGAAAACCGAAGGTGAGTGATGTACTCGCCATTGACGTTGATGTCTAGCCCTCTCCAGTCCAGAACTTTGAAGACATCGTCCAGTGCAGCAGATAACAGTTTTGGAGATATGACGTCTCCCTGTCTCACACCCATGGCTACAAGTTGTTTTTAAGAGTTATCAAGAATCGTCTCGCGTGCATGTTTGATGATTTACAGCCGCCCGAACAAGCCAGTTTCCGAAAAGGATTTAGCACCGTAGACCACATACAAATTATACATTAAAGAGAAAATCGTACGTATAGGGAATGATTCAGATCAATCACAAAAAGTAGCCAACGTAAAATATGACTGTCATACCCGAGCAATATGACAAAAATAGTTGCTTTTGTAGAGATCCCAGGTACGTGGGTTTTTAATAAATTCTACGTGGGAAGCAGCCGTCATACTGCGGTATCTATGCTATCAAAATATACTTAGTCTTTTCTTACATTTCTTTGAACTATTTTTCTCACGGACCCGCGAGAGTGCCAATCTAAGCTAAAGACTTTTGAAAACCATCCTAAGTAGTCCTTCAGACTCACCTTTTATTAATTTTTACGGAATAAATTGTATATTTAGGATTTCTATCTAAGATGTAGTAGAGTAACTGAACTTTCAACATTTATGTTTTTCATTTAACAAGATTGAAATTAGATGAGTTCTGATTTGCCAGATTTATAAGAGTTTGGAAGTACACGTATTTCTCAGTTCTTATCATTTTAATTCGTTACTTAAGTCTTGATTAATACGTTCTTTCACACTCAAATCAATCTCATATTCAAGTAAGCCATTAATAAAACAAAATTCAAGTTTTAACATTACATTTTCAATCTACGCAAAGTACCGTGAAAAGTGATTGCAGTAGAAACGATACATTTTATTCTAGTTTCGCAATAAAATATTATCTTTTTGATGTATCGCATGGTAGTGCGAATGCCTTTCACAGTTAATGATGCATTATCATTCAGGTTATTCATCAAAGTCCCAGAGAAAGTTTATTCAGTGTGACAATGAATAATATTCTCGAACACAAAAGGTACTATGACGATGTTTGCTTCCGTGCTAATCTGCGATTGATGGAAATACGTTATTGTTGTTGACTTCGTTGCAAAAATATTTTCGCAAATACAGTATTCATTCTACGGAAATCAGATTCTCTACTTATGAACACAATGACTAAAATTGCAAATGATTGAGACATGTTGCACATTGTGTTGTGTATGACAATTTGTACACATGTTTATCATCACGATGCTACATCTAGATTTTTCCATAAATCATTTCAAAACTCCAAATCCGACTCTAAATGAGACATCTGAAAAACACTACCATCCAATTAGTGCTCTTCATAAAATCACGTTTCCTCGAAAATCTCACTTCGGCAAAGTTTTCTCCTCGTCGTATTTACGGACTACTTGAATTGGAAGCAATTTAACCGAAGGTGGGTAGGCCCTGACATTCGGCAGTCAGATGAAAATGCAGTGAACGGATTCCTTAGTACTGGTCATAAATAAAGCCGGTTTGACTGGCATCCGCCCCAATAATTAGGCGTAGGTATTTAAAGGCGGGAAGCAATGAAGGAGATGTATGGAGGTCTGAATGAGAAATCGAGGTAAATAGAGAGTCTATTAATGTATTTGTTTAAGGTTAATGACGCTCGCTCTAAGTCTTACCCTTACGGCCCTTACTTGCTAAGTATGTACTCGTATATATACGGCGCACGGTTGGCGCATTGGTTGAGCGATTGACTGCTGCACTGCGTGTCGCGGGTTTGATTCCCGCATGGAAAAAATATTTGTATAACCTACAGATAGTTGTTCCGGCTCTGGGTGGTTGTGTATGTGAGTTTATATGTTTGTAAACGCACCCACGATACAGGAAGAAATTCCTAGTGTGGGGCAACGCTTTATATTTTTTTTATTAAACATATAATAATGCCCAGACAATTTAAATAATACCCAGTATTTATAGGCAATATGCTAAAAACTATTGAAATAATTAAATTGACCGGGCTTTCTGAACAGTTCCCATCACTTATATTGGGCCGGTTAATAAAAAAAAAATGATTTTTATATTTTAATTTTGTTTTTATATAGAATAGGTAATCACGATTACTATTTAAGCAAAACAGACGATGGAGCCCCGCTGCGCCCCACTGCGTACAAAGCAGTGTCTAAAAACACCCTTTGAACCTAACCTATCCTTGTCATGTTGCCCCAAGCTCCCGAGCCCACTTCGCTCGCTCTTGGACCAAATTCACTGACCATAATTATCGAATTGCCCAACCGTTACGTAGCAATATTCACAACGACCAGACAATGTGATAAATATAAAAGTTAAAATGAGTATTCATTTCATAGCCCGATTTGACTTGACTAGATTCATGATTCCCGGGCATTTTACATCGTGCACATATTTATCACTTGGTCCATGACATATATATAATATCTAGGATTAGTTCCCATAAAATTGCCTTTATTACAAAATTATCCTATTACTATTACAAACATGAAAGTTTGTGAGGATGGTTTGTAACTCTTGCACGCAAAACCTACTGAACAGATTTTGATGCAATTTTACAGAACACATAGAGTATTATTTATAAAAACATTGGGAGAAGTAATAATACTACGTGGGGGAGCCGCGGGCGTCAACTAGTTCTCTATATATCACTTCTGGGGCTTCTTGGGTGACCTAAGATTTCTGTAAATTCATTTAAAATCTTTTTCCGCATGACATGACGCACAAATCAGATAATTGTGTTTACTGCCAGGTCGCATGCTGCCGTAAGGTAAAATAAACCGCAAGTAACATATTATGTTGCTTGCGGTTTATTTTTCTTATATAGAGAACTAGTTGCCACCCGCGGCTCCCCGCGTGGTATTATTACTTCTCCCAATGTTTTTATAAATAATACTCTGTGTTATTATGTTGTATAAACTATATTTATACAGATAATACGTTGAGAAAGTAAAATAATATCAATTTTACAATTTGACATAATTATAACAGACAGCTTACAATGATGTTGAAAGTACTGTCTATATACAAACTGATAGAAAGAAAAAGGCCTAACATGTCTTTTAAATAAGTCAGAAAGTCAATGAGCTAAAAAAAATAATTCAAAAAATCAACAAACTAAAAAGACGTAAACAAGAACAAAATCATGCTGTGCAATCGGATCGCGAGCTGACTGACCAAAACCATATGTAACCTCCGACTGCACATCATGATTTTCTACTTATTTACGTCTTTTTAGTTTGCCTCTTTAGTATTTAGGTTTGTTGATTTTTGAATTCACTTATTTATATATTACTTTTTAGTTATAAATACATGGATGGAGAGGGAGAGGAAGGCCCAAAGAAAAGATGGATGGACTGTGTGAGGAGTGATATGAAAGAAAAAGGAGTCAGTGATAGCGTGACAGGGGACAGGACGGTCTGGAAGAAGAAAACGTGTTGCGCCGACCCCATGGGATAAGGGCAGGAAGATGATGGTGACTTCTTAGTTATAATATCTTTTTTAAATTACTTTTAAACATATAAGTGTTATTTTTTTGGAATCTTCTCTTAAAACCCTTTATTTTGATACCCCACATGATGGGCTTGGAAGAAAAATAATTGGAACCCCCACAATATGGAGCCCAAAACCCGCCTTTTTCTTTCTTTTTTAATTTTAATGTAACCGCTGACACTCGCAAGGTTAAGACGACTCGTTGTCGTGACGTAAGAATAATCAAAATCGGCCAACGCGTTTGGTCTCTAGAACGCCACATAGGAAGAAACATACATAGACTGATTAACACATTACCCTCCTTTGCGTCGCACAGGCGGGTAATTACAACGGTGGTGTTCTTATGAGAATGATGTGTGAACATTAACAAAGCAATGTAAAAGGACAGCTTGTTTCTGACTACCCCTTCGAGGCAAAACTGTGTTCAAAGGATTTTTTATAATTTTTATCAATTACCCTTTCCCTGTCGATACCAAATTGTATGAAGTTGTTCACTTGTAATTACGGTGCCATAGTCTGAAACAGCTTGGTGAATAAATTCCAAGAAATATGTAAAACATTTAAACAACATTCAGTGTTGTCGACTGAAATCGCTTGCACTTGCAGATTGCGAAAATAAGTGAAGCAAAGTCGTTAATTTGTTTATTTTGCATGTCTCTTTTCTGTGGCCTGAATAATTAAACAAGAAAACCATACAGTTTTCATTGAATAAAATAAATTTATTTCAGACCAAATAATGATTACGGGTTTAACCTACGTTAATACTCGTTAATTAATCTGTACATCATTTCAATAGTAATGCGAACAAAGAGCAGAATGACTGTATAATAATAACAAAAGTTTATTTGCTACAAAATTTTACATGTATACCGCGTACTAATACGAATAAAAGATGATGAAACGTATAAAAAATGAACCATATTCTTTATTAAATTTATCCAAAGTTTCCAATATCGGCACAAAGCAAGAGTTTCGTTAAGAAAATCCGTTTTAATCCAAACCCTTCAGTGTCTATTGATCCTGACTTGAATATTCTGCGTACAGCCAGACCAATATTTTTTACACTCCAATTCGCATCCACCTTTCTTTTTCGTGACTAAACTTCTAAGTGCCCTTGAATATAACATCTACGCAGAAACATGTTTGCAAACCACGGAGCGTCGAATTTCTTATCCTCTTTAGGTTAATGAAACTATACATCGAGTTGGAAGGTTTGTTGGCTAGACGCTTGGGAAAGTGAGGCTTGTCATAGTTCGTTCGTAAACGCGCAGATTATATTGGTACCGATATATATTTGAAGATGAACTTAATTTTAGAATTTTGGATAGCCTTTTTTATTCTGGATAATGGATTATGATGCCTGAATTCTACTAAAGATCATCTATTTTTAGATATTCGATACTTCTCGGTAGATTTCTCATGACCTTTTAAAAAGCTTAGTTAAAATATAACACCAGTACAGCCATATATTGGATAACGAGTCTTAGTGCAGAGTTTTATAAATTTCAAGTTTGAAATCAATATAACACTGCACTCATACCCGTTATCCCAAACATGTTAGTATACCATGTTGTTAGTTAACAAAATGGTGTACCTACTAACATGCAACGAAGAACATAGAGATAAGGTAGGATATTCTGCAGCAGATAGGGTCATATCCCAAAAGAGGAAGCGATATTTTCAAAAGGTTTCTTATCTTCGCATATTCCCCTGCCATGTGCCATGTATGAATGGGCATTTCAATTTTGGGAACGGTGTTGCATCGTTTATTAGGTAACCCAATTCAATCTTTTCAGAAGAATTCAGCTTGTAAACATAAAAATCAGGCTCCCAAAATCTATTTTGATTATAGGCAGTTTGCTTAATTTGTGCCAATTGCGATAATAATCGTCTCATGATTCTCTACCTTGACTTTTCATAAATTAAATTATCACCGTTGGTTGATACGACGAAATAAATATTTTAAAAATTATTTTATTTTTTAACAGTTTGTTTTAACTTTTATCTGCTGTCAGAGTTGTGAAATATTACACAAAATACATGAATTTGTCAACCCCAGCCATGTTTGGCGTGATTGATAACTTTTTGTTTGTTTTCGTATTTACAATAGCTGTATTTTTTGGTGAAACTATTTTGCACGAAATTCATTATGCGTAAAATCACTATTAATCAAAATGTTATGTTGCTAAACTTTTGCAATATCAATTAACAATAATTTCATTCAGAAACATACAATAAAAATTATTTACTGTTTCAATTAAATTGGTTCTTATGATTATTACTCTTACTGAATTGAAATGTTTTCAAGTTAATTAAGAAATATTTTTTGGTCGGCACAGTCTTTATTTTGCTTTTAACTAGGTCGAACAATATGAACAATTCTCACGGGATATACTGAACTGAAGTCCGTACAACTAGCAGTGAAATATAAGATGGTATGAGGGTGTTAAAATTTGAAGTATGTGTGACGTCATTAAATTAATCATGAATTTTAATTTTTCAAGTCACAATGGTTTGCTACATAATACATACCAGTCATATTTATTAAGCACCTACCAACAAATGTCTAAGTACCTACCTAAATTATTATTGTGTTTTCAATTACCTACAAATGTAAAAGAGTACCCGTCTAAGTTAATCTTGTTGTGTGTACAAGAAATAACTCTAAACTTATCTAAGCCATATTGATGATATTCCTATAAATTATTACGTAACTTGTAATGATCATAGTGATGTATCCAGGATTTTATATTGCTATTTTAGTATTAGAAGTCTTTTGAAACAATTAGTACAATACTGTCTATTGATGTTTTCTAAATTAAAAAGCCCGTTTGACAGATATAATAATACCAAATAATAATTAAATTTGATGCTTGCAAATGATACTCGTTGTTATAGTGTATTGGTAACATAGCAATTAATTAGGATTATGAATTTGATTTTTCAATTTCTTATGTAGAAAGTAATCGCGGCATGTAAAATGAGAAACGTCAACGTACTTCTTAGATTGTACTTGATGACTTTAGTATCAATATTCTTTCGAATATTGATTACGAATGACTAAAGAGGTGATATTAAATTCCAATATTGTCTTGTTACGTTTTAAAACTATTTAATTACATGATAATTGATTATTGTTCATCCAATTGAGAGTTAATTTAAAGCAATATAGAAAATGGCGGGATACCGCGCCGTTTTCTCATAATGGACGTATTGAGGCACAGATATACCCGTTATTATAAAATATTGTGTAATGGATAAGCGGATTTACTTTTTTGTGAACCACAAGCCAGTACAGGCCAGATATATTATTATATTTCCTGAATCATTTATACATGGTGTTTGATCGACTACTCAAGGCTAACGTAAGTTATTTGATATTATAACTTTATTATTGCTTATGATTGTGTTGGAACTGTATCCATATCATATTATGGCCTTTATTCCTAATAATTATAGGCTAGTCATTTTTCTTTGCCTTATCCTTGTTGTTTTGATTCTATAATATTGTAAATACTATGTGGTTGTATAAGATATGGATAAATACAATGAAAGAGCTTCCGTAGGGTTTGTTGCCATTCTTCCCCACGAGAACTAGTCTAGCGATCAGGTGGTAAGCTCGCTGAGCCTTCTCAATATGAATTAATTGACAAGCCTTAATTAAGTAAATACCTAATCTCGTCTTTGTTCTTTTATTCATATACCCTTCCCTTACACACCACATACATTGAAACTCTGATACAAAGTAAATAACCAACAAACAACCATCTTGACATTCAAAGCTTGCTGTCTTAGTAGATATTTATAATTTTATATAGAGTTCCATTCATGATTCTAACAAGGGCAACCTTCGAATAACTAACTTAGGAATAGATTCCAAGAAGCATTTTCCGAAAAGTACGAATTTTAGACATTTTCCTTTCGTCGACAAATCCGTAAGAAGCCCATTTTCACTTTAATCTCATATTATGAAAACACGGCATCCTCTATCCATTGGATAGCGAACAAAGCTCACCATATCTTTTGATAACGTCGGTAATCTCGACCAAAACCGGCACGAGTCAACGAATTCTCGAGATACGTGAAGATCTCATTTGAGAGGGTGATTCAATTTTAATAAGCCCCTCTAAGCGGCAACTTACATTATCAAGTCTCGTTGCGACGTTTTACGCCCGTGCTCATTGTGCCAGCGATTCTCTTCAAAGAATACTTATTATGAGAGAAAATGACGCGGAGGAAAATATTCCGGAGATTTTTTTCGTCCATTGTCCTTTTGTCAACGCACCGTCGAGTCTACTGCCTCTAAGATGCAGACTAGCTGTTTTATCTATTCTTATTGCAAAATTTTTACCATTACTTTTGTCTTTATCTGACTTTTCATTTGATTAATACTTTTCATTGCGGAAAGACTTTTGTTTTTGTGACTCTGCTTTGTTTGATTGAAGTAGGCATTGATTATTAAGACTTGGAGTTTAATTAATTTCATAGTTATATTAAATGGAATTACAGTCTGTTGTATTTTCATCAATGACAAACGAATACGATCCCCACAATAAATACAAAACGAATTAATACGACATCAAGCATTTAATATAATTGGCCAATCGTTGTGACCCATTAAACAACAACCACATCTTTGCCCACATGACCCAACATTACCATATTATGCATTTATTTTATACCTCATAAAATCGCCGTTAAATTGTGCTCTAGTAAATATATGCATACCTTTACACGTCTCATGGCTTTCCATCCGACATATGAATATATTTGAATAATTCACATAGGCCCGTCTGAAACGCTTTTGTACACTGCTTCCTTAACGAGGGAGTAGATAATAGAGACCGGTAGCGTTATTTTCTAAGGAATTAGGTATTTTACGTGACTAATATTCTCTTGAAAAGGAACTCAATTTTTCAAGGGCTAAAGGAGCTGACTTTTAAATTTTACTTTCTGCGCTACCTTTGGCATTATCAATCACGTTTTGTAGAAACCTTTCTGAATTACGAACTAGATCTAGAAAATACGTAATAGTTATGTCTAGCTAAATCTTACGTGTCTTTAAAAATAGTCTCGTGTTTGATTATTATCCCTTTTGTATACGATGTAAGATTTCAATATACAGACTTGCTAAATACAACGTAATAACATTTAAACAGTACATAGCACAGAATCAAGTCCAGTCCAATCTTCTCATTTTGCATTCCAGACAGAATGTTGGCAAAGTTTTCATAATCCGAGAATATAATTCACAATCTTTATTCCTATTGTGAATAACCCAAATAGAGCTCGCAAACCCATTTGGAGGCGTAAATGAATCTTCCAATTGTCGCCATTTGCTGGTGCCGAGTATAATCTCATTCTGTGTCGACTCGTTAAGTGCAATTGCACTACGCCAAATTGCATCCTGAAGTTGCTAGGTTTTCTTTGAACAAAAGAATGGTCGTCGCTTTCTTTTTAGGGTTAAGTATTTGCGACGCTCGCACAGTAGGGTTTCGCTATGTGTTGCTTACTACAATTTAGATTGCTATCGTTGTTAGTGGGATTGCTTTCCTATGTACCTAACATTCGCGCTAAGTACTAAAGTTATATTGAAGTTCGTAGATATGGATACTAAGTCTAGAAACGTCTTACCTCATAATCCGATCTTTGAAGTTAGGTTTATTTAAGTTGCGTAGGCTGTAATCCTTCGTTAGGTAAACGTATTTTAGAAATGGTAAACCGCAAAGTGTTACGATGCCGTAAATTTGCCTATGTGTGTATTCAATCTATTTCTATTTAAGAATTGAATTATGCTCCGATAAATTTCGGCCGTTTCAATCCCGTGGAGGGTCGATCCGGTACATGAAACAGTATCGATTTGTAAACATAAAATTAAATAATAATAAAGAAATATAAAAAATTAAACCAACTTCCAAAGCAAAACACTAAAAAGTGCGATAATAACTTCCATTTCAGAAGTCGGTGTTGCAAAATAATAAAACATAAAAAAGATACCAAAGGTATACAGGATGACATCGGGCAGGATGACGTCGGGAAGTCCGATATGAATATAGTCAAGCTAATGTTAGGTAAATACGACGGTATACAGCTTAGAACACTAACAAATTGTGTTCCTGCTAAGGTAGGAAACTAACTGCAGAGACACTTAAGCATACTGTACATATGTGTGTGCTAAACGAATTACATTGCGCGCGAAATGTTGCAGTCATGTCATTAGTACCTACCTATAGCAACAATGGCTGATGTAATTTGTATTTAGCGTCTTGTCAAATAATGATATTCTTATTTAGAAAACACTGACGTAATTTGGTACTTAGTGTAATGTTAAATAATGATAATCTCATTTAGAAAAATACTCTCATAAACCGCACGCGAAAGATTGCTTATAAAAAAAATATGTATGAAAGAACAACTCCCCATCAAGATTCAATCCACCACGATTCCATTTTCTAAGACGCTTACAGAAACAAAAATTAAATCCATTTTCGATTGCGTGTCAACCGCACAAATGAGAATCGAAGTCAATCCGTCGTCCCCAAACCCCCAAAGCCATTCCTAATTCAATAAACTTTAATTTCCAAACTTTTATATTAGAAAAACAAAGAGGAATCGATTTTAAGTTTACGAAATTTTCTACCCGACTTTTGACTTGCGATTTCGGTCTTACATAATTTTGTCGCCTCAAAAGTTATGGGATAAGGGCTCAAGAGGACACTAACGATCGGGTTTTGCCTCAGAGATGGAAATACTTGGCAACATAAGTTTTTTTTCGACAATTTTTAAGGGATGAAAATAATATGATATGAATACACCTGTAGATTTACCCAGGTCCATTATTTTTTATTTCCCTCTGGAATACGTTGTTCATGTTCAATGTCTTATGTGGTTGGATTTATTTTGGTCAATATTAGCACAAAACTTAATTAAACACTTTGGACATTCCATTTTTTTTTATGTAGTTCTCGCAGTTCAATCAAAGTTATTGGTTAATGCTTAACCGGGCTATCCTGTGGAGACTATACTAGAGCCTCTAGCCAGATACAAAAAGCTTAACCTAAGCGACTGCGCTGAAGGCTACCCCTTATGGGGTTGAACATCAGGTCAGGGCGTCGCTGGGGGAACAACAAGGGCTTGATCATGATTGATTGTACATTTCTATGTGTTATCACTACTTAAAACACACTGAAAAATGTGATAAGTTTAAAAATAATAAATAAAGACTAATTACAAAAACAGCAATATGCCAGTCTTCGTCCAGTAACCGCTTATAATTTTCACCATCATGTAACACCAACCCGCAGTGGGCCCGCGTGGTGGATTACAGGCCTCTCCTCTCATAGAGAGGAGGCCTGTTTCCCAGCAGGAACATTGAAAAGGCTGATGATGATAATACTCATTAGCAGAAGCCTATAAGTACATAACATAAATAAATATATTTCTCCTTTATGGAATCGTTCCTATAAGCAAAGCTTCGATTTTAGGTCAAGCAAAAGGAAACTAAATTAAGGTGCCCAAACATTAGATATTATTCTGAGAAACTGGGTAACTAGATCAACAAATATACTCGGTAGGTAATAACGATGTTATTCTAGTACGAAATACTTCTATCTTCATTGTCTACCATAGTGGGAATCAGACGAAACACAATAGGTTATTACCTTCTAAAGGGCCATTTACACGTCGGTCTACCAATTAAGCACTAATGAACACTAGTCTCAAGAGTTTGTTAACTAATATTGTTCCTATTCTTGCGTACTCCGTTAATATTTTACCAGCGCCGAAAACCAACATCAGTTATATTAAGGCAAAGTAACGTAACGTAACGCAGAATTTAGCAGCTCTTAATAACTCCGGTAACCGCGGGCATGAGTATAAAGGTAAGTGGATGGCAATTGACCTACATTACCTTAAATGAAGTCATTAGCAAATCAGGTAAATCGGCTCCTATCCTCCCCTTAAATGTTAATTTTATGAACTTTTAGTCTACATTACGGGGTATTAATCAAAATTATAAATTACCCAATTTAAACGATATTTTGACATGGAAACGGGGATGGGAAATCAATGTGAAATTGCCAGTGACGCGTTACAATGAACTTGAACCGTTGTTTGATTAGATTCATTGGATAGGTCTTTCGGGATCGTTAAAATGTCTGACATTGTGAAAATTGCCGTAATCCTTGTGCTTTGCCTCATATATTTATCTATGCCATAAATGGCAAAAATTAAAAGTATATCCTGATTATTAGTAATTATGTTCTCATGTTTTATAACAAAAAAATATTTATGTCTATCTATCTACTGGTGGTCACAGTAAAGTTATAATACTGATACTACTTACTTACTTACTGCATTACTTGTCACTTTAATTTTTATTCTTCTCCTTTCTCTGTTATATATTTGGTATGTATTAGTATATTATATAATATTGTATGTATGTATTGTAGGTTATGATGTCTAAGTTATTTTATTTAAGTATGTAATTTTGTACACTGACAGCCCTAAATTCTTCTCCTATCGTACAGTCCATCCAAAGGTTGTCTGTAAGAGATTGCCCTGTGCGATAAGACCGCCCATTGTACACTTGTTTGGTGAATGTTTGTCCTGTATATATTTTTGTAGTGTGTATTTTTGTGTAAAGTATATAATAAATAAATAAATATTAAATTAGAGTTGTACAAAAAATATAGGTATAGGCTTCAATACCAAAAAGATGCTGCAGTCGGATCTTATCTTATTCTTACTATTATTATCAATGCTAAATTACATTTTGTAAATGAATTTGGTTGGATGGATGTTTGTTACTCTGACTTAACGGATCTGGGTGAAATTTGGCACAAAGATAGATTATAGTCTGGAATAGCACAGTAGCGTGTTTCTGTGGGATCATTTCCGACCATCACGTGGGCGAAGCCGCTTACAGACGCAAGTGTATACTATATCAACATAAGCGATATACACTTTACGATTATTGATCCCTTCTTTTACGATGAATATGGACGTCGAATTTTCACAAACTTTTTTCAGATTGCTTAGCTTAATCCTAAGATAGGATCATATCTTTCGGGGTAAACATATGTTTTACTCTAAAAAATGCTAAGTAAAGACTGCAGTAATCCGTTTTACTCTGGTTCTCTAAAAGGCGATCTCATTTTTGTATTACTATATCTATTGGATTTTATTAAAATTGGATTTTGCTCTTAAAAGTTTATATTGAAATAGTTTCTGCACACGGCTTTGCCCGCGTATTAAGTGTTTTATCATCCAAAGGGAACACGCTACCGGGATGAATTCTATATCAGGTTCTGAATCTCCATACCAAATATCATCTAAAACGGTTTGGCCGTTTAGTTGTGAAAAAAACAGAGATAGTTCCTCATTTATAATATATGGTATAGTATGGATTGGCTTATGGTCATAGGGACCTTAAAATTTGAGTATTGATTATATTATCAATGGTGCATATCCATTGTTCAGGTTTCCAATGTATGGATGACCTGTTTTAAAATAGTTAAATAAACATCCACTTGGAAACTCTTTTTAACACTTAAGGAAAGGAAAAACAATTTCAGACTTTAGATTAACAAAATCAAGTGTGACTTATATCACAAATCCCTAAGTAGGTACTTGTATCATTTGACTCTTAGCAACACTTGGTAACAGATACTTGTAGGGATTCATTTATGAGCTTACTTATTTAGGTCATATAGGGTTAGATTACGCTCACGGTAGGCTTCAAGACCTTATCACGTTTCCAGGGCTTTGCTCACATTAGAGGTTTCATTATAAAGTTTTATCAAGATATACTTTTACCATTTGTTAGTTCAAGAATTACGTTATAACAAGCGTAACTGTAGAGTCGGGTTATAGTACAAGTAACTGGATTGGATTTTATTTTTGCTCAGAAAGCTGGATTCTAAACTTCTCACCGACTCAGTAGAACTTATTGCTACAAATCGCAAGTATCAACAGTTTCAGTTGGGAGGTTTACTGTTTTTAAGAAAACTATGAAAATGCCACGAACCGTAACGAAACGGTGAGAAATGCTCATAAAAGAGCTCAAGATTGTTCAGAATAATTGTATTGTTGTTTGAGTTTTAATCAAAGATGTAATGTAAACTGAGCTAAACGTGATTGGTAATCTTAAGGCACCTGCAGAAGAGTACGTTGTGACAGTGCAACAGCGATGCAAAACCATTTTTTATAGAAATTGCTCTTACTTTACAGCTACATTATCCGTAAAACAATATCTTTGAAAACGTGTTGCCGCTTTGTCGCGTAGCACCTGTTTGTAGGAGGTTTTTTTACTATCAGAAGTGATAGATATGATCAATTTTGGTAATCAGGATTGCAGGAGTTCTTGATAGTTCATTTATGTCATCATCATCATCATTTCAGCCGAAAAACGTCCACTGCTGGACATAGGCCTCCTCCAAGCGTCGCCACATTGACCGGTCCCGTGCGTCTCAAGTACAGCGGACGCTCGCCACCCTCACCTGGTAGTGGTAGAAGGCCTTCCAACGCAGCGTCTTCCGGTTCGTGGTCGCCACTCTAGAGCTTTTTGACCCCATCGACCATCCGTTCCGCGAACAATGCGTCCTGCCCACTGCCACTTAGGTTTGGCAATTCTTCTGGCTTTGTCGGTAACCCTGTTTCTCTTGCGGATCTCTACATTTGTGATTCGATCACGCAAGGAAACTTCGAGCCCAGCAATCTCCATTGCCCACTGGGCACATTCATTTATACGTCACTGGATTATGACAGACAGCGAAAGTCATTAATTTTGGGTGATTATAAATTCTAGATAAATTGTGAACAGATTATTTCAAATACAATAAATCCCTTCTAAATTCGACAGTTTAAAATATACCCGTGCCTTATTGAGAAGAATGATTTGACAATATCACGCAATTTATAATGAACGGTGTTTGCTTATAACATATGTATTTTATTCTCATGAAATTAAGTTGATAGTTACTAGATGCAAAACTCTGCAACAATATTATTCATTTCTAGTTTGTAACTCATAATCCATATAATTTTCTCAGTAAACATGGCTACTAACCTGTGAATTGTTTCAGGAGCCACTCTTTGTAATTCAAAGATCTATTTACATCAAATTGATAGATTTACTTGATGCATTTTATATTTCGGTTAATTTATATAGCTATATTAAAACTGCTGTGGACTAAAAGGCTCCATTTACGAGTCGACTTTGGAGAAACCGAATACGTAAACTTAATTGCCTCTTTTAGTCAATCCACTTAAACGCTGATGCAAAACGCCATTTGCGCTCACAACTTTACTTTTATGAATATATAGTATTCAAAAATAATGCATATTTAAGCAAACATAAAATATTTTGTCACATGTTTAAATAAAACGATTTGTGCCTCTGTCGTCCCACTATCTTGTCCCACATTCCAAAGAATTCCTCGTTCGTCCCACTTGAGTTTTAAAGTCACCACTCGTCCCACATTCCTGGCAAATTCAAAGTACAGTTGACAAAAAATATTGTACTATATCTTCCAATAAATTGAAATAATAGTTTTTTCTAATAACATAAAGATATTAAATACTTCCAGTTCTAGGTATGCATCCGCGATGCATGTTTTTAATTTTAATAACTAAAAGATCTATTGCAATTTAGGAAAATCTTTATTATTTAGTATCACAATCAAATCCAAATCACAGTACTATTAATTACACCTATCAATATACACATTTGTATTTATCTTATAGAAGTACCACGTTAAGATATATATATATGTATTACACATGTAATATTTATCTGAGATACTTCAACATAATTAGAACTACTTATTTAAAAAAAACCTTTATTACGTGACTAATATCACAATCAAATCACAATCACAGTATTTTAATTAACCTCCTATTTATGAAAAAGTGGTATTTTAACAATTAAATTTCCAAAAAATCAACATTTGTATATAAGTAACAGTCGAATAATTATAGACCGTATACACATTTGTATTTACCTATATGTACCTTATAGAAGTACCACGTTATGTTATTTATGTTAATGTGGTATTTCAACATAAATTGAAATATTTATATTTAAAAATCTTTATTACGTAACTAATATCACAATCAAATTACAATCACAGTATTTTAATCAACCTACTATTTATGAGAAAGTAGTATTTTAACAATTAAATCTCCAAAAAATCAACATTTTTAAACTTATCATTAATATAGACACAATAAATGATTGATTGATTGATTAATATCATTAATAAACAAAAGGGCTGATTTTTTCCAGGCAATGGCCCAGTGATATAGTGCCATTCAACATTGCCGTTACAGAATCAAATATATATTTGTCATGAGCTATATCATCAGCACGCCGAGGTTTACCTTGGCGAGCTAAAGAAAGAACAGCGTCGTTTTTGATCACATTCAAAAAGCTAATGATGTTCAGCTTTCCCGAATATGTTCTGTTTAATTTAGCGTTACTGCCTTTCACTGGGTTATTTGTTCTGTAGATATCCCCCCAAAAATCCCATTTGCCTCGATAATATTCGTTGTCAAGCCATGCCGATACAAAATAGTCATTGAATTTCTCAATATTGAGAGTTTTCGGACAATCCGCCATTATATATAGCCATCCATCGCATTTAAGTTCAGGTGGTAGCAAAGCTAACGCTGTGCATAGAGCTATATGCTTTTTGAACATTCTCTTTTTATTTAACTTTAACGCCTTTGCTCTCTTCCAAAGTGCTTGACTAAAATGGAAGTAACAGCCTTTGCATATTACATCCGGAAAGATGTTACGGATTGCGTTCATGGCTGCTTTCTCATAATCAGTTCTGAATGAAATCGGATGCCATTCTGGAATTTGCGATTTGATAAGAGCAAACGCAGTCTCATATGTGGACTCTTTTTTGTCCATTAATAAGATGTATATTAAGGGCACGACGTGAATTTTCTCACTTGTGCTGCCAAGGTCACCGTAAATCACATATAATTGTCTGAATGGTTTCACTACACACTTAAATGTACCATCTGCAAGGTAATGTTTCACGTGTTGATGAAGTCCTTTACTATTTACATCAGCGAAAGCTAATATCCTTATTTTTCTGTACCCATAATCAAATAAAACAAAACTCATGTAACTTACTGGAATTTTTACTTCAAACGGCGTTTTAAATGTAGCTTTCTTTATTTGCTGGGCTTTGTTTCGAGCACTATACAAGCTGTTCTTAACATTCGATAATTCAGGTAATTTTTCTATCTTGTCAGTACCTTTGTCCAATAATTTTTTTATGCTTGAATTGAAAACAGAAGGAATCGATTTTCCTTCAGAAGATTTTGCTTCTTGCTTACAGCGATGTATTTCTTCTTTGATGTCATTTCTTGCTATGCTGGGCGTACAAATGTCATGACGAAGAATTTTCGTCACATTATTATTTGAAGTCACCATTCCTCCATGACACCTTCTGTTCACACACCTCCAGACGATTGAGCTATTTTTGTTCTCTCGCTTTTTCGTATATTCGTAACCGGCATGTAAAATAATAGGCACACCTCTTTGTGATTCAATAAAGGTTATCTCTTGGGATGTAGAAGCCAGACTGCAGCCAGTCTGAAGATCAGCTCGGGATGATGAAGCCACTGGCTCCATGTGTCAGGATGAAGAAGCCACGGCTCTATATCTGATCACCTGCAAATACAACGTGAATTAGTTCTGTGCCTCCTGTAAAAAGGGGTACCAAGTCCAATATACCCTTTTCGTTTTTAAATGAATGTAAGAGAGCAAAAAATTAGCTTTCATCTGTCTAAGAAAGGTATTCCGAACGAAACTATGTACAATAGTTTCGTTTCGTAGATACGAATCGTGAATAGCTATAATGATTAAAAATCATAGCTGAAAACCGACTTCAACGTGTTGAATATGGTTTTATCATGCATGCTATTGTCAGAACTGAGCCAAATTGAAATGAGACTCCACGGGAAGCACCAGCTTTCGAATCAAAAGAGTCATCAAAACTGATTCACCCAGAAAACACTTTGTAGTTGAGAACATCCTCATTTTATGAAGGAGGTTAACTAAATTAAAATGCGACCATATGGGAAGCACCAGCTTTTACATAAAAGAAGATTTATCAAAATTGGTTAACCTAAAAAATACAGTATAACCGAGAAAATCCTCTTTTTTTGAAGTTTGTTAAAATGGGTAAACAAAATTAATGTGAATTAGGGCTCAAATCAAATTATTTGTTCAAATTTCTAGTTAATGTGAAAAAGGGTTACTCATTTTAAAAAAAAATACTAGACGATTTCGTGAAACAGAGCCATAAATAAAGAACTCCATGACAGGACCTAGGAAACAGGAAAAAAATTTTTTTTCAAATTTTTATTTGCGTCTCCTAAAAAGTAGCGATATACTCTTTTTCACAGGAGGCACAGAGTTAAGTATGCATATAATAAAAGACCATAATCCTTAGACAGCAACTAATATAAAAGTAAATATTTACCACAATAGTGATATAAGTCAAATCATTTATCATGACTTCACAAAATATGAAAAAATCGGCATAATTATAATTATTACTTACCCTTTAAAACTTCACAAATATTGAACCTCACTCTATGAATACACCACGCTTAATGTAAACACCTCATATTTAAAATTAGCAGATGCACTTTGTAACCGCATTTGCTCCGATTGCGCTGATAACGCAAAGCCACGCCATTGGTCAATTGATTAATACAAAGAAAGCAGAGCGAGAGAGCAAGCTCTAATCCGGTCGCACAAAAATACCGAAGCTATAAACATTCAAAAACTTGTTCTAGGTTAATAATAATAGTAGTGGTCTAAGCAGTGGGGTGCACAGGGTTTGTACTTAGGGTCGGCTATGTGTACTTTACTAATGCCTTCAATCTAAACCTAAAGTTTGATCAGAAAAAAACTGTCATGGTGGCGTAACTTGTAATTTTATAATTTATATTATAGTGGAGTCTCGGATTGAATTAGTTCATCAAATTTTCCGCAACATGAGGTTATTTATCTTTCTGGTCAGTCAGGTTTTTAGGCTGACTGTACAATTAAATCAAATTAAACTCATATGAAAAAAATGTGGGACGAGCCAGGCATACGAATTGGGACGAGCGGGGAATAAAATATTGAAAATTAAGTTTTGGGACGAGCGAGGCATACAAATTGGGACAAGTGGGGAATTTTTTATGTGGGACGAGACTCTGTGGGACGACCGAGGCACAAATCAATAAAACTTACCTACATTAATATTTACTAATTAGCATTATTTAACATCTAATGTAAATAATATTTTATATGGACCTCTGTTTAATTATTTTACTTTATTACTTGACATCTAAATCTAATTATATTGAATTTAGTTTTTAATTAATTGTTAATTTATAATTTGACCTTTAGTTTTTAAAATTGGTTTAATTAAAAGTCAATTTTATTTTTGTATTTAATTTATCTTTAAATTATAATATAATGGATTTGTCTAGACAAAAATTTCGGTTATTGTAACAAATGATAGTGACTTAAATTTGATCATATTTGTATGCTTCTCGGCAAAACGTACAGAATCAAGTCTAATATTAACACTCTTTTATTAGCCTGGTATGTAAGTATCTATGTAACGGAATCTTTGAACGTGATTTTCACCCCCTTCAAAACGTCTGATTAATTTGACTCTTTGCACACTTATCAAGAACCAATGACAATGCAACAATTTAAATAGATTGTCCCGTTATCCTTACCAGGATCTTCTAGATAAGCGATTTTTATATCCGATACCCGGTAGTGTCTTTGTGCCAAGTACCAAGGCTTGTGCTAAGACATGCGCATGGCTTAATTTTTAGTTATATCCAAAGACACGGTAGTGCCATTCGCCAAGTACACGTGTTAAATAAAGGCTATCACACAGAGTAGGCAATAGGCACGCTAATTACCCACTCCCATCAAAGGGAGTTGCATTAATAAATTGTCGTATAATAAACTAAAAAACACGCTTTACTGATAAATTATTTTTATATTTAATAATTATAACTTAATATATTTTTTTATCTCTTTTACATTTTTTTATTAATCTCACTATTCTTAATTTGAATTTATTTTGTACTGTTTACTTGGTTTTTCTATTAAAGTGTGTTTTTATTTATTTTAAACTGTTAGTGTAACATCTTCCAGTCTGTGTAACTACCTATGTTTACAAATAAAGATTCCTATTCTTTTCATAGGTATGTAGGCTTCTAACGAAATTCTAGACATGGTATGTACTGTTATACTGCCACTGCATCCTATGACTTCCCATGTTGGTCATACCATGTACTGAATCGAATAACAAAATATTTCGTACCTTACAGCACTTAGTATAGACTATACAAACTTACATAGTAAAACCAAAACTTCAAAGAAAACAAAACTACCTTCTACTATCCGATTTATTATATATAACGCCTTGGAAGAACGATCCATCAAATTGAATTTCCTTGACCCACACCGTCTTATATTCTCATCCATTTTTCTATTGAAACGTAATATCAAAATTGTTCCAGTACTTGAGCAATTCCTGGTATTCTACACGATCTGAAATTGGACGGTGAAGCGAGTACAAACGACTGTATCTCGGGACAGTACACAGAGCACGGAATCGTTGCACCGTCAATGACCAGAGGCGCCATCACAAATAATATTCATGTACGCACGCATTGCACTTCATAACCATGATTGTCATGGTACAGAATCGCGTACTAAAATTTTTCGGACATGTATCCAGGCACCAAAACGACTCCATCGAGCGCATTGCAAAGTAGAAAGTACCAAAAGGGGAGGACACCAAACTAAGTCAACCGTGGGTGGTCCTATATAAGAGTGCACCAGGATATCAGCCAGCAGGGAGAAGTGGTGAATGATCGTGAGGCGAATAACATCGTAGCTTAGCACAGCCGGTGGCTGTCGCGCGCTACCGCCACTTTTGTAACAGTGGCAGAAGTGCGCGACAGCCACCGGTGTTTGGAAGCCACCACGTTTCTATTGTTGTATACATCAGAAAGTGAATCCAAATGAAATGTTAGGGATCCCTTCTTTTCGCATAATGTTCTTTATCCTAATATACTTCGGCATAACGATTTTGGCACAATTTGTTTTGGCATAATAATATTTCGGCAAACTTTTTTAGGCATACATTTTATGTTGGCATAATCATCTTAAAGACTAATTTGTTTTGGCATAAATTTGATTCGCATAACGTTAGTAGGCCTAATGATAGCATAATAATATTTAGGCATACAATTAATATAAATAACAAAAACAATTTTCATGCAAATGATTTATTATACATAACATTATGTAACTTAAACGATTTTTCAATCGCGAGATAACTTTTATCTGAAGAATATATAAGATGGTTTGACAGTTTTTGTATAAAAAAAATATGTCAATCAGTTAACTTCTATTATGAGCAATAAATATGGCGGTTATTCCTTAGATAGAAGTTAACTGATTGAAACAGTGGTCCTTAATTATGTATAATTATTTATTTTAGGTGTATATTTTTAGCAATTGCTTGTAAATATGCTAATTTAGAAGTATACTCATCTTTTTTACTAATATTTTTTTCAATTCTTTTGGTTTTGTCCGTGTATTTTTTCTTTTTTTTTGGTATAAGTGATGTTCCGACATCCAGTTTATCTATTTCAATGGTTTGATGTTTTATTTCTTGAACGATCTTTTTTGCCAAAAAGTAAAATCCAGGATGGTGTTTTCCCACAAAATGTGCAATTCTATTGTGCCATGCCTCTGCATGATTTTGTGTCCTAGGTCTATTTTTCTTTTCTAGTAGATACGTACTCCAGACTTTGGGTCGAAATGGTGGTGGTGAACTTGTAGTGCCCCATACATAATTCTGATCAAACCAATTTGCTATAGTTTCTGTAACAATTAAATAATATTGTTGGTTAAAAATTTAATGTGATGTGCATCAAAAGTTAGTGACAGAACCCAATTGCTGCAAAACCGACTCTACGTAGTCTTGTTTGTCCTACCCCTAGAGTGTAATTTAAAATCGCGTAGGCGCGTAGATGCGAGGCGGCCCACGGGCTGAGGAGCAGGCGGCTGCGAGCGAGGCAGCTTCGGCTTGTTGGCCGGCTTCGCCGGCCAGCCTCAGCCGCGGCGGTGGGCGAAAGCCGTCTGCGACGATTAGCACGCGTGGGGCCGCCGGAAGCCCGCGACGCCGGAGCCGTGATGCATGTTGCCTGCTGGCTTGAATGCTGCATGCTTGCTTGCATGCTGCATGCTTGCTTGCATGCTTGCTTGCATGCTGTATGTGTAAATAAATTTATGCTTTAGGATATTATGCTTAAAAAAGTTATGCTTTAGAACTTTATGCATAAATTTATTCTTTAGAATATTCTGCTTAATCGTTATTATGGTTAGAGAAATTATGCTTAAAAAAATTATGCGTTAGCTGTTATGCGTAATTACATTATGCGAAAATATAATTATGCCAAACAAAATTATGCTAAGATATATTAGGTCTTAAAATTTTATGCAAATGGATAGGGAACCGAAATGTTATTGGATATCCGAAATGAAAGTATCGATATCCATGGAGGCGTCGTCGTGGTCTATGATGATGCGTGCGATGCGTAGGATGCGACGCATAACTGTGCGGAGGTGGAGGAGCGTGACAATGGCGGGTGTAATTGACGTCTTGTGTGGCCCGCAGTGACCACAAGTTGCGTGTCGTGGACACTGCTGTAGCGAGTGGCCACCACCGTTTACAAGTGTGCGGTGCGCCTATACAAAATATATGGAAAAGTATGTTAAGTCACTGTCGCTGGCCACCAGTGGCGGTGGTCGGTGGCCCGTTTGCGCCGAGCCTTACGGAAGTCCTCACATGACGACGAAGAAGCCACGTCACAGTAAACAAACGACACTCTCTGACACGCCTGGTTTGGATAAAAAATTTTAACCATGGCGTCTCTAACAGTGGCCATCAAGCTATCTCGGTGCTCTGTGGCACGTACAAGATTGTCATACTGTGAGCTATTGAAACGATATCTTTTGTTCGTTTCATTGACAAACTTTAATGAAATTTGTTAATTGGCATATTTATAAATTGTTGAGCACTCATAGTATAGGCGTTTAGATTAATTAGTAATATATTGACAATTGTTCCTCAATAAAAGTTTTTTTATAAATTTATGAGTACTTTCACCCCCGTGAACGATTGATAGTGACTTAAAAGTCACTCTGTAACATAAAACTACGTTGTTGGTAAACACATAATTATACGTGTCATGGGTCGCTGAAATACAGTGTGAATTTTCCACAAATATCTCTAATAGCAACAAGATTACATGTTTTTCTAAAAATGTATGATCAACCCGTATTCTCTGTACTGAGAAATTGAATGTAATAATATCTTTAAGATAAGTATGTGAAAACATATCAGTTTGGTTCGATTCTCAAGAAACCAATCTATCTCAAACTAACTTACAATGGCGTAGAATTTTTCAATTTTATGAACCCTTTTATTATTTATGATCAGAAACCCTGTAGACTTGCCTTTTTGTGAGTAAAATTAATGGAGTAGGTAATAAAAAGGTGGTTTTGAAGAGGAGAAGAACTGAGTAAAAATACGAAGACTTGTACATTTATAAAAAAAAATATCTTGTAAATGATAAATTCAAAGTGCAAAAAATATTACATTTAGAGGACAAAGCAACGAAATTAACAACAGACGTAGCTCACACGTTTTATGTGACAACGGAAGTGCGTGCAGCGAACGCAAGTTGACAAAAGCTCGTATATACGCAGCCTAAGGCCTCTTACACACGGCACCGCGCACCGCCACGGTAGGCGGTGAAGCGGATCTCATGTCTCATTTCCCTCTAATAAATCCGTTGATGCCTAACACACGTACAACGACTGAACGCGCGGGTCGAGCGGTGCTCTCCCCGCCGCGTCCGCGGCGGTGTCCGGTGCCCTGTGTTAATCGCCTTACGCGATATTTTTACAGCAAATGTATGCTCTGTTCTCGCTTCCGTGGTTCAATCAACCGGCAACAGTTGCGGTGGGTGGCAGATTTTTTTTCGCCAGTATAACCTCTAGTTGCTGTTTCATTCTCAATTGCCAATGACAGTACCTCCTGCTCATTTATTAAGTTCCTCTGTCGCTCAATAATGATGCGAGGTTCGACTTTATTCATATTCGGTAACTTGAAAGTTCTTGGCACGCTAAAACTAGTTTTGGGGTAGTGATGAATTTGCGAACTTTTTAACTTTGTGTTCAAGAGATATATATATTTTTTTAATATCTTTAGCAAAAATTGTTTGCCACATTTTTTTTCATTATCATCATCATCAGCCTTTAATGTTCCCACTGCTGGGACACAGGCTTCCTCTCTGTGAGACTGGGAGTGAGCCTTAATTCGCCACGAGGGCCCAGTGCGGGTTGGTGGATGTCACATGTTTTGGAATTTTAGGTGCCTTGCGATATTTTCTTTCACCGTTTTTGGAACAGTGGTGATGAAATAATTTACACAAAGTAAAACGTCGGCCTGAGCTTAAAACCACGACCACTGCGCAACCTAGTAGTGTTTGCAAATTTTGTTGTGACATAATATTTGACCAATATTGTAAATTAAGTGACCCGTGTAGGCGCACCTTTGCACACAACATTTTTAACGGTAAATGAATGCTCTGTTCTCGCTTCCATAGCTCAAGCGACATTAGTCCCCACAGTCACTTATCTCCTTTATATGTAACTTGTCTCTTTTATATGTTTACACAACATTACCACGTAAGAAAATGGTACTGTTACGCACAAAACGAGGCAGTTCCGTTGATTGTACGATGGCGTATTCTAATGACCATCTTAGTAAGCATTTTGTAATTTTGGGCTCTTGACAGTACCACATTTTATGGTGATGATGTGGCTGTTTGGGTTTGCGTTCTTGAGTATGTATTTTATTATATCATACAGATAATTAAAAGTATTTGGGCTGGATAATGCTTGATGTGGCTGCAAATTATGAGTGTAAATCTTGATAGAATGTTAATATCGTGCAAACTATTACTTTTGTTTTACTCTGATCATCTATATCAATTGTGTGAAAGATAGTATGTCTAAAAAGGTCAGAAGAACGTGACTATTTTGATTAGAGAAAATTGAGACGTGTGAAAAAGGAGGCCAGTAGTCTTCATTCCATCAGCCTAGATTATTGCACTGACCAACAAATAAAATGGAATGACGGTAGCAGAGTGATAATCGTCGATCCGAAAATCGTCGAATAGAAAAACAGAAAGTTAGAAAATAAAATTCAGTTACATAAATTTGGTCATACATGGAGTACTGCTCTCACCTCTAGGAATGATCTGCCAAATACCAGCTTGATTTACTTGAGTCGCTTGGAGGCTTATCGGAAACTATGCACTGTTCGACTCAAAGCTCCAGAGCCTTGAACATCGACGCCGGATTGCCAGCCTGCCGGTTTTTTATCGGTTACATTTCGGGGAATGTGCGATGGAACTGCATAATTTGAATCCGCCTAGCCATTTCCAACATCGGACTACAAGACGTACGGCAATGGGCCATCGGTACATGGTAGACATTCCATCCGTACGCGTCCCATCCCAACCGATTTGCGAATACTTTCATTGTGCGTACAGTTCCCTGAATTAGCTACAACCTAGAAGTCTTTAAGTCAAGAATGAATAGGTTAAGGGCCTACATGCGCTTTAGTACCGTAAAACGGTAACTCTCTAAAGCATACTCCTTAGTAACGGCTAGGTTAACAGGTTTGAAAAAAATATATATTTATTATAGTTTCATGTACATTATTTTTTTAGACATGGTTTTTTTGTAAAACAAATAGTTTTGCTTTAAAAAAATAATTAGCAACACGATATTTTTCGCAAGTTTTGGATACTCCTCCAAAATGACTTGGATGTTTAAAAATATTTTTACATAGAAATATTGATAGCTGGAATTTCTTCATATCTGAAATAGCATATGAAAATCATATAATTTTTAGCAAAAAAAACTGTTCAAAAGGAGGTTCAATATTGATATTTTGGCATCGAGCAGGCATTTGGCACGGTCAGTACCTACTGCGTTTACATTGGGGCGTACATATCGCCTTAATTCTAGGCAAGCGTGCTTCACCGTCGACCACATCATTTCTTACCATCAGGCGATATAGTGGTCAAACGCGAGCCTATCACAAAAAGAAAAATAAACATAATAAGGAAACTTAAATCTTATAAAAACTGTAATACGTCGTATATTGTTATTTTGCGTTGATTGGTACATTCTTATTAATAACATTTTCCTCTAGGAATCCTATTTTGGACTCAAGCTTAACACAGATCAAAGCCTTTCCAGTGCATAATTTCAGTAGAAATTAATATATTCATACATTCACGCCTGCCCGAGGTTGTTGATGTTCCTTAAACTAATTTCCCTAACGACTGCCATAATGTAGGGCAAGATAGTAGGTAACTGTAATTATATTTGGGGGAAAATCAAGTGAAGACTATCCTTGATAACTCTCTTGGGTGATGTACTGTTGACCTTGAAAGTTAATTAACTAAAGCTTAGGGAATTTACTAGATGACTTGTAGAAGAAGTATTTTTGTTCTAGATAATTGGACTAGGCTGCTTGTAATTCATGATATTTTTTTGAAATAAGTAAATTGATCCTTTTTCTGGATTAGTTTTGGTCTCATATTTCTTATCTGTATGTCCCATGTGGAATAGTTTTTATGCTGTTTTGTTTTGTTTGTTTTTTTAACATATTTTGACTCTTTGCTGAGCAAAAGTTGCCTCCATAAATTTACACTTTTTCGTCTTTGGCCCTTTGCAGTCAATCACGCGTAACCGCTTCTAAGTCATGATTTCCTAGACCTCCCTCGGCGACGACAATTTAGTTTTCTTTAAGTTTTGAATTATACTTCGTGGCCGTTAATTGTGTTTCCTTCAGACAGCCCCAAAGGTCTTGCTTTCTTGACTAAAATGTTTCTGATACTTGTTGACTTCAGTCTATCTAATTCCATATCGTAAATATACGTGTTTATTTACACAGAAAGCTCCTAGAATGGTTGTTGTTTTTAGTTAACACAGCTGTACATACTGTTAAATGAATTAAATTATTACTTTGTAGTGTCAAGTGAAGAGTCATTAACTGTAAAGTGAATTAAACTATAAAAGACGGGGAGATACCGTCTTAGTGTAATATTGTGTGTTCTTCTTATTAATTTTATTTTTATAATATATACGATGTTAGTTAGAAGCTATTTTTATAGGCAAGGAGAGAATTAGGTCAAAAGTATATCGGAAAAATAGGTTCAGTACCTACACTGTATAGTCCAAATGTATATTTCGGTAAAGCTCTACCCGACGTGCATTTTTTTAATCTTTATCCTTACAATTTATATTATTTTTAGTCTTTTATATTTTTCTTTCTATTACATTAATAATCTTGTGACTTATTGTTGACAAAAGTTCGTCCACGTATTGCATGTTTCGAGTAGAATAAAATAACACGTGTGTAAATTGATAAATAAGTAACTACCTAGTTTTTACTAAAAAATAAGCGTAACTTTTATCATTCTTCTTATTAGTACAATGGTAACAGAAAAGAAAATACTTCCTCGCTTTCTTAATATTGACACTTTAAAACGTATAAAGACACACTTAATCGCGTCTTAGTGTGTCAACGGCCCATAATAGTAACTGTTATTGTCCTGTCTGCCTCGGGAACGGTGTGGAAATCTACCAGATTACCTCTAGTCTCATTACTGGGGCAATATTGCGCAAGTGGCTGATTAAATTGTCTGGGCTATTTTTGGTAGATTCAAAGAAAGACGAGGTAAATAGTTAAGTTTCAGGAAAGGTCTAACTAAATATTGAAAATCTGTAAAGGTAATAAATTCGGTAGGAGATAAATGTGAAATACCCACGAAATTATCAATCCATAAAATAACTAAGTTTGTAACTGTCTCACTAATTGATATTTATAAGATAAATAATACTAATATATCGTTTTTCCTATTCCATAATGATAGTGTAAAGATAACACAAATATTCCCACTTCCACTATTGAATATTATAAGCAATGCCATTTGGTATGCATGACTTCTACCGATACCAGCTCATTTCATGTGAGTACCACTTTCCTGCTTTATCGTAAGTGCAACACGGTAAGTATGGAAGAAGCGAGCATATTGTGATATTATTCTGAAACTAACTGTTTTTTTGTTATCGTGGTGAAACCTTTTGGGGAAAGTCCAGCAAAAAAACAAAAGAAGATTAATAAAACATTTAATTACAGAAATATGGGATCTTAACTCACTAACTACCACCCAAATAATCCCCATCAGCACATGGATTGCACATTCCTTTATACATTCCATGTGCATCCCTTTACCCCTTTATTAAAGGAATCGCTTCTATAACTGGCTAGGCATGGCAGACATGATCACTGTACCGCCATCTCCTGGGGTCACTCGGTGAGCCAACAGAGTCTCCACTCGACAGTTCTGTTGATTGTCCATGGTAAACAAAGAAGGAATGAGTATTAAATTGATATGCTTGATTGCTGCTTGTTAGTGATTTCAGACCTGCCTTTGAGGGTTTGCGTAACATCACATGAACAATTTGACGAATTCGACAACATCAAACAACCAACCTGCCAAGTCAAATTTCGCGAACACATTCGTAAGAAGTAGGCAGTAGTATCGTCACAGTGCTATTGTCTATTGCTACTGTCTGTTTTCCAATGGTCTATTACAACTAATTGTTAAGTATATTCGTATTTTTAGTTTATTTGTGTGTATTTCTTGTTTAAATTAATTGTATTTATTTATAGCCTATATTTATACCCTGTATTTCGAATTCGATGAATTCCCTTGTCTTTTATTCAAATCCATTTTAATATCGTTATTTAATCTAACACTATTTTTCTCTCCATCACCCAAAGGTTGACTGGTAGAAAATGGCTAAGGCATTAAGTCTGCCTCTGTACGTCTGTGTGCTTAAAGTATTTAATAAATAAATTTTGAAGTAGCACACTTTTCTTCCAGTAATGGATTATGAAAGGCATTTACAGTGAAGGAAATTGCGATAGTGAGTACTGTGAAGGGGGTAGCTCTGGGAGCTCAAATAATAAGCAGAAATTACTTTTAACTTGTATTGAATCAACAACGTGCCTGCCCTCAGGCGGCTTTTACAGAAGTCCGCGCTAAACAAAAAACTACACGCGTTCGATATATTTCAAATATTCTGTATTCGATTTCCTTCCAAACTTATAAGTCGCCAGCATTAGGTGTCAGCGGCCGAACAGGTTGCTTGTCCTATGTGGAAAGCCTCTACAGTACACAGTACGGAAATATTGGGGAGCAGATTTTCGCTTGATATTTGCCTCACAGATGTGAGGAAAGATAAGTGATATTACTAGGGAGATACCTTCGTAATATCACTTCCCTATTATAACCACGTCGAATACACTTATCAGATTTAATATTAAATGATTAATGAATTTCCAACCTTTTAATATGCGTAGGTAAGTTACAAGTTCTAATGTTATTAGCAAACATACAAGGTGATGTAACAGATTTATTATTGCCAACGATCAGTCTTCGCAGTGAGCCGTCTCGCGTCACGACAAACTGATACCGCACCGACGAGTGATGGATGAATAGCTAAAACATTAATTTAAAACTTACACGGCCTTTGGTTTGAAAATTTAATATGAGAACTTTGTGCGACAGTGTCGAGGAGGAAAGAAAGGGATTTATATACGGACAATTAGCTTTGCGGCTTAAACGAGCGCATTAGTCTACCTTCAAAAATGTATCTAAAATCAATCTGTCTAGACTTTTTTCCCAACTAGTTTAGGGTTCATTGCCCTTGGGGATTTGGGTGACCACGTCACGTCACGTCAATGGAGTGCGCTACGCTCAGAGTTTTATTGCTTGACCAAATCAAAAATGAAAACATCTGCAAGAAAACCAAGGTTACCGACATAGCCCGCAGGTTACCGATATAGCCCGCAGAATTGCCAAACGTAAGTGACAGTGGGCGGGGCACATTGCACGCAGAACGGACGGTCGTTGGGGCTGAAAAGTTTTGGAGTGGCGACCGCGTACCGGAAGACGAAGCGTTGGAAGACCTACCTCTAGATGCAGCGCCAACTTGATCAAGGCTGCGGGAGTCCAGTGGATGCGAAACGCACAGCACCGATCAGTGTTTCAACGCTTGGGGGAGGCCTATTGTAACACCTTTTTTTGTTAGATAAGAATCCTTCTTAGGGAAAAAAAATCAATTGAAATCACTACACATTTATCGTGAGAGTCAGAGGCGGGTCGGCACTAGCCTAGGGTTGCGGAAGTATCGTTGTTCCCGCGACCACTGGCGTAGGAGTGAGATGGAACACCGGGGTGGGTTTTAGATAATAGGAGTCTGATAGACCCCTCCGCCCCCCTAGGGCGGAGAATACGAAATGGCGATTTTCCATGAAAAAAAAAATGGGCCAACTCATCTGGCTGGATTTCTTACCTCCGACAGGTATGTGTGCACCATTCTAAAACTTTGTTGGTTGGAATTTTATTCTCCGGATAGAGACCCGTATATTTTGTTAAGGGATAGCTTTACCTTAATCATGGTTTCATAGGTATTAGGAATAATAAGTTATTCATTAAAAAAACTCTTTTTAAAACAAACTTTTTTCGCATTCTTCTCAGCAAACCCTCTCATTTGATACCCATATCATGGCAGTGCACAAAAAATAACGAGTTCGCCATCTTGGGCCGTCTGCCATATTGGATTTAGAATGACGTCACTTAGCTACCCGTGCATTGTCATCCAAACCTGTATGCAAAATTTCATCTTAATCGGTGGACGATAACTGCTTTAAAATGCAGTTGTAAGATTTGCCCCGAACACACTTACATACATACATAGATACAAACATACATTCATACATTGCAAGTTAATTAAAAGCTTGTAATTAGGGCTGTGTTGTGTCATGTTGTGATGTATGGACGGTATGACATAGTTTTCCCCGGACTGTTCCGGAAAGATTATTCACGTAAGTTGTGTCGACCTCTATAGAGTGTTGCGGGATGTTTTTAACTATGTTTAGTCTATGTGAAACCATCTGTATGATATAATTTATTTATGAAGTTTTAGGTTAACTGTGTAATCATGGAACACATGTGTTTAAGTTTATTTTCTAAGACGTGTTTTTATTCTGTTAACTTCATGATGTGTTGAGTTCGGGCTATCTGTGAAGGAGACTGTTGAGTTGGGGCCGACGTTAAATTGGGGCTATCTGTGAAGGAGACTATTTGACTGGGGCCGACTGTCCTGCTAAAATCGACTGTTCGGCTAAGACCGATTGTTCGGCTAAGGCTGAAACTGTCCGCCCGAGGCAGGGCTTCGAGGTGTGGAGTTGGTTGGCCGCCCTGCGACCCTTCCGAGCTGTGGACGTCTTTTGGCTGAAATAATGATGATATCAGGGTTGGTTTGCAGTATAACCCGATGTAGCAATTTTTTTAAATGTAACTTCAATAGACGGTAATTGTAGGTTCATTTTAGAAGGTAACTCTGCTAAAGATAAACAAACCGAAAAATGCAAAGTTGTCTTTTACATACCTTCTTAATGGCGTAAAGTCACTGCCAATCTGGTGATATTATGTAGCCAAGAAAACTTCCTAGATTCAATCAAACCTTAAAGACGTTAATTGATTTATTTAATAATGTACACACAGTATTACACAGAGACAAGACATAAGGACAATGGAGTACAAAGGCACTGCTTATTTCCTAAGAAATTTCTACCAGACGACCCGCGAAAGGAAAAAAATTAAAAAGCATGTAGACTGGTTTTGATATTTTTTTTTTGGTTTTTGTTTTTTGGACCAAATGCCGTCAAGACTTGAAATAATAAGCTGCAAAGCTAATTTTGAGACTTTCAAAATATGGCAACGATTAATCTAAGAAACACAACAACACATATCTATCACAAATATCTTCCAAGTCTATTGCAGTCCAATTCAAGAATATTCTCCGTTACAGTGGAAGAATATTTCCAGATGTTTGCGATATCTAGTTGCGTCCAAACGGTCGTGATCCTAATGTAAGCAACAAAGCTAGTTGTATATTGTGGATCTCAATATTGTACGTGTTTTGAAGAGGAATGGATAACTTAAACGGAATCTGGTGTAGTAAATGCACAAATAAAGTAACGTAGCGGAGCTTATGGCTAAACAATGACAGTCGCACGGGTCGATCTTCAGCGTTAAAAAACGTTTGCTAAGGTCGGTCCGCGGATGGGTGACCGTCGCTACATAGCGAGATCTCTGCTGTCATTATCCAAGCTGTTGGTCTAGGCTGTTATTTGTCCCCCCCGGTGGGTTCCCGCATTGTCGAGGCGGGGGGCTCAGTAACCGTGGCTTGGACAACCACGGTGAAGCGAAGAGGAACCCGAGGAGGGGCCGCTCGTCAGGGCTTTTGCCGACAAGCCGACGACGTAGCGGCCAATAAGTAGGTTGCGGTGGCGTATGGGCGCCATCGCAACTGAGGCGGGCCGCGATGTGGTACAGTAGGCATCGTGGCTGAGGGTTGGAGGCCGCGGCGGGAGAGGAGTGACGGTATTACGGAGCGCCACTCGCCCTACCCACCGCGGCCTGCGCGGGGTCGCCACCGTCTGATGGCGGACGCGGTGGGGCCACAGGGGAGGAGGAGTGTCGGTATAGCGTTGGCCGCTCTCCCTATCTCCTGCGGCCGAAAAGTGGTAGGTGGCGGGGCCACTGTCCTGACCCGTCACAGGGGGACCAAGGGTGCCATACACGGGGTCGTCTGGCGCCCATGTGCTGGTTTGGTCCCTGGGGTGGTCACGGCGTACAGTGTGTTCTGGTGCGCCGGTGATTAAACCCCAGAGGAGGGTCCGGAGGAGTCCCACAGCGCTATCTCCCCGTGGTAGCGCAGTATGCATGAGCATTTCTCCAAGCTAAAAAAAAAAAAAAAGGCTGTTATTTGTAGATCTTGGATAGTCATTAAGGATAGTCAGAAACCACGAAATCTGATAAGGGGTATCGTTTTAGGGGGAAACGGGGCTAAAAGTGCCGGGACTAAGTTGTTCCGATGAGAATAGGAAAGCAGGTATAGTTGTCGGCACGTAACTTGGCAAGAGTCGTTAGATGCGCATCAGTCGTTTTTCAGGTCTCTTTGGTTACCACGTCGCGGCGAACGTCTAGCACCATTCCGAGCGCGCGCTTGGTTGGTTAGTTGACACAAGGATCGACTGACCAATCGCGTCGGGTCCACGTTCCGTTCGCTCTATATAGTGGTTAGCCAGTTTGCGCACTATGCGCGAAATTGTACGCCAAAACCTTGCCAAGTTACATGCTGGGGACTGTAACAAACGGAGCGATTCGTATGATGTTTGTCGCGACATGTTGCCACACTATTCCGTTGCAGGAGCCGTTTTAGTTGGTTCCATATGGTAGAAAAGTAGTTATGGAAAAAAAAACCGACGGAACAACTAACCCCACAGAATAATACATTATTGCCTTTGATTTTTTGATAACTGATACATAAATAATAATCACATATTTTGACGAAATAGAAAACACTATTTTAGCGTGTGCGAACTAATAAGTTTGTTTTTGACACAATGGAACAATCAGCCTCATAGCTGGGTTAGTTGTTCCGATCCGATCGATATCATAAAATATGTTTTGGTAAGAAAACTTTTTGACGATGCACAAAACAATATCACTAATCGGAAACGCCAATAATAATTCTATCAATATGTGCGTAAGACACAAGCAAACACGCGTCCACTATTTTCATAGCTCAATTTTGTATTTTATTAAAATCGGCACGTTTAGCCCCGCTCTCCCCTACTGGGTTGTGGAGATCAGTCGCTCCATGTTAGACACTGGTACTCAGCTGGATTAGGTTAAACTGGAAGCTGAAATCAGTATAGCTGGCAAAAGACTAGGCAGATTGATAGGAAGTGACCTAGAAAAGACCAAGCGGTGATGCTTCTATATGAGTGTCCGTTTGAGAAATCGACAGAATTGTTAGCTTCATCCGTGGCGATAGGTTCACTTGCTTTAGTTTTGTACTGAAACTCAGCATTTACAATCAATCTGTTGCATTTATTTGACTACACAGACATAGATACTTTATCACTATGTGAAAAAAAATGTCAAATAATATTTTTGTTATCATTTTTTTTTATACACCCTATAGGCTTGCGCTTGACCACTATCTTACCTGATTTTAAGCGATGATGTGGTCGACGGTGAAACACGCTTGCCAAAAAAATACCTATTCACGCTTGACTTAAAGACCCCTAGTTGTAGCTGTCGGGAAACACAAACTCCGGGAGGGAACTCCACTCCTTAGCTGTACGCAAAATAAAAGTGTTCCCAAAACGTTTTGTGCATATGGTTGGGATGTCCACCATGTACCGGTGGCGCATCGTCGTACGTCTGGTAGTCATCATCATGCAATCCCATCGCACACTCGCCGAAATGTAACCGATAAAAAACCAATAAGCGGGCAACTCGGTGACGACGTTCAAGGCTCTGGGGCTTTGTCTTGATTAGTGCCTCATTGTGTGTGTGCGATGAGCGTCTTGACCTGCTTTTCGATCGAGTCTAGTGCATCAAGCTGGTATTAGTCGGATCCATCCCACAGATGAGAACAGTACTCCATGCACGATCGACCTTGCGCTTGATACAAGTTGAGCAGCTGTTCCGGCGTGAAGTACATTCACACCTTTGCAAGGATCCCCAACTTTTTGGCAGCCGGCTGAGCCTTTACCTTAACGTATAGGTCAATATTGAGAGTTGATGTCAACGTTGCGTAACGCCAAGAAGCTCAAGATGGCCCGTTTTTGGCACGGTTACATCTCGGAAAGTTGGAGCCGGGTGAAATTAGCTCTTTTTACCGGAAAAAGACACGCATGTGTTTTAGCAGCATTAAACCTGACCAGATTGGCATTGCCCTATTTGGAGACTGTCTGCAAAGACAAGATTAAACGCTCCACCATGGCCTCACGTAGATACCGGATTTGCGGCCCTTTAGTCCGTGCATTGGACAAGTATCTCTCAGCAAAAGTGCTGTCGTCTGCATACCCAAAGGTTTTAGCAGATCGTAAATGTGAAGCAAGAATAATGTTGCTGAGAGTACCGACCCCTGAGGGACGCCGGCATTGATTTCCAATTGATCTGACGAGCAGCCATCGATAACTACTCGAATGAACCGATCTCTCAGGAAGTCTATTATACAATCACATGTACCACTAGGCAGACCCTTACCAATTGAAGCTTACCAATAAGCCTTTCGTGCCAGACTCGCCTTCGAGATGTCGAGGGAGACGGCAAGCGCTTCCCCGTGCCTCTCGATGACCTCACTCCATATGTGAAGGGCATACGCTAGAAGATCCCATTAGACCGATTTCGGCGGAAGCCGTATTGGCTGTCACTAAGGATATCGTTAGTTTCTATGTATGCCAGTAGCTTTTTGTTACAGAGATGGCTCTGTTGTTAGCTGGGTCAGCTCGACTATTTGAGCACGGGCTGTACTTTAGCTTGCTTCCAAGCATTCGGCACTTTTTCTCATACGAAAGGCGGAACAGGCGTATCAAGATCGGAGACAGTTCAAGCGCACAGATTTGTTTTGGATTTAAATCTCGAATTTAAATTAACAAGATAAAAAGTATAATGATATTAACAACTGAAACCATTTTTAAATACGCACAGGACATTTTATTTTATCCAGTAAAATGGTTAACATAATTATTATGTGTAGCTATTTATACATAAAACAATTAACTCAAGGGAAACTTTCTTGTTCCCTCAATATAATTAACAACACAATGCTTTTAATACAGTAGAGGTAAATTAATCACTGGTTTGTTCAAAAACAACTGTTGAGTACCGACAATTGTTCACAACTTGAAGAAAAGAAACCCTCAGAAAAGATTCAGCCATTTCAGAATTGATTTAATACCTTCTAATGTGGAAAATAAAGTGGTTTCCTTTTTGTGTACTAAAAAGGAAATTGAAAAACGAAACATTTAAACAATGTTTTGTATTCCAATTTGGAGTTTTCCTTCGCAAGTTTTTGTTCTAGAAAAGCTTTTGTCTGATTGCTCTGAGAAAATTATTTCAGTTACTAAATTTTGCTTACCGTCAGCTAAATTGTATTGTGTAACTACGTTTGAAAATTGAAAATATGCTTTAAACAAAGTGCACCTGATCCAAGTCCGAGAAATTTCGGTTCTAATTTGCCTTAGTAATTCTTATATGGGAGGTTGCGCAGTGTATCCGAACTCCGTCCGTCTGAAATCTAACATTTTCAATTCGGATGGAACTTGGATCTTGGATTCGGATAAAGAACGGATGCAGTGCGTAAACACCCTTAGCGGAAGCGGAAATGCCAAAAAGGCGATTAATCACGTGACATTTCGATAACCAATCGCTATCCCGACGCTTTCGCTGATAGAATGTCTAGAGCCTCAGAGTCGATTTCTGATTTGAGTATTCGACTTTAAGAACGTGTCAAACCCTACTTCAGTGACAAATTTTGAAAATCTTTCAGGCTAAAGTACAGTTTCAGAAATACTCAACTTCAAATGATTAATACAAACATTGGGGGTAAGAGCTAGAATCGCTTGATCCATATTCCCTAATTAGCTCATAGTGTATATGGTCTCGATGTTATTACGACCAAACAAAATCAAGCAGTACCTATGTAAACAAAATTAATTCATCTAATGAACTTTGCCTAATCCAACAGATTCATTAGCATAAATTAAAACATTCCGTGGCCATCACAATTCATATTCAGTTAAATTAAATTATACTCATCAGAACCACACAAAGCTAACCTGCAATTAGAACTACATGTAACGTCATTCACAAAACCAAATATATGTACTCGTTAATCAGAGTTTCATTTGAATATTCAAAGCAACTTAATTCGTGACATGTTAGAGGGGTGACACTTCAGTATCCCACATCTATTAAAAACATGAAAGTTTGCGAGAATGGGTGGATGGATGTTTGTTACTCTTCACGCAAAAATTACTGAACATATGTTGATGAAACTTTACAGAAATATAGCTAACACCAGAATAACACATAGGCCAGCGGCTTCACCCGCGTTAAGTGTTTTCTTATCCCAATGGAACATTATAACGGGATGAAAAGTAGCATATGCTAGTCCAGACTAATAATCTTTGTCTGTGCCAAATTGCATCTAGATCCGTTTAGCCGTTCTAGCGTGATTGTATAACAAACATATATTCACACACATCCATCCGAACTTTCACATTTCTAATATTAGTAAGATTGGAGAAGTACTAATACCTCGCGGGCAGAGCCATGGGCGACAGATAGTTTTTCTAGAGCAATGTACAGTTGACTGCCTCGATGGTCTAGTGGCCACAACGGCTACTGCAGCAGCATTAGGCCCTGGATTAGACTCCCACGTCGGACAAGATGTTGGGCTTTTTCTATCTGTAATTTCTTAAACGCATCCTAGAGTATGGATTTGTACTCGACTGATGCCAATAAGCTCGTCTCCTATTACATGAGACTTAACATAGGTACTCGTAACTGGTGAAATTTGATTGTACTATAAGTGCACCTCGACCTAGCCCTTCGGGAAATACTGGCATGATGTTCATCAACATCATTATCAGCCTTTTCATGTTCCCACTGCTGGGACACAGGCCTCCTCTCTGTGAGAGGAAATGGGCAGTAATCCACCCAGGCCCAATGCGGGTTGGTGAATGTCACATGTCTTCGAATTTTTGATTCTAGGACATGTCGGTTTCCTCACTATGTATCCCTTCACCGTTTTTGAGAGCAGTGATGATGAAATAATTTACACAAAGTAAAGCGCCTACCTGGGTTCGAACCCACGACCTATACCTTGTAAGTCGCGGCCGTTACCACTCACTGGCCCGCCATTGCTTTGCGGCGTGATGTTATGTTATGTTATTCACAGAATCTTAGTCCGTTACACGTTAGATTGTTAGATTCACCACACTCCAGTTTGCTTGCAATATACAGTTAGATTTTATGAAGCGACCGATTTCATTCGCTTTCGAGTACTTACAAATGCGAAGTCCACAATTTGCATACTAAATTGTAAACCAAATAGAGGCCGGGAACATCTGCCTTAGATAAAGCCATCCCGGTTTCTCAGTGAGAAGTCGTTTGCATAGCTTGCCTGCTCTCCGAAGATAAAAATGCAACTATCTGCTCGCTTTCATCGTTTTCGTTTTTTTAGTCTTGTTTGGTACTTGTGTAAATTGATGCAATTGTACTGAGATACAGATGTCAAGTTAATTGTAGTGGATGTGAACATGATCTAGACATAGTAATCCGTTTTGTGAGTTGCGTCTGTTTGTTTGATAACAAAACATAGCGTTACAATGATTGGACTAAATTGTACTATGTGTGCGTATTGTGTTGACAGTTTGAATTATTATGGACGTCTGAAACTTGTTTGTGCAAAAGATACATTAGAAGAGACTTCGCTTCCACAAGAACAAAAATACGGCTAGATTTATTGCAACCATTTTTTTTTTTATTTCTTTCTTACTAATATTATAAATGTGAAACTTTGGATTTTTTTTCGGTTTGGGGGGGTTTGCCGTAATCGCCACGCTTGGCAGGCGGTTTGGCGATCGCTGATGTTAAAGTGCACAGAAAACGCTGCTGCCCATTCTCTGGTGTGTCCCCTAGTCGCCTCTTACGATACCCATGATAAGATATAGGATAGTGAAATTCTTTACGTCCAACACCATACGGAACAGGAGTTCGGAGGATGCGAAATGCACACGCTTGGGGGAGGCCTATGTCCAGCAGTGGTCGGCTGAAATGATGATAATAACGATGATGAAAGTTTGGATAGATGGATGAATGTGTGTTACTCAATTATTCCAGAACGGCTGAACTGCTGAACGAAACTAAATTAAATTTGGCACAGAAATAGGTACTTTGGCAAATAGATGGCTACTTTTCATCCAGGTATAATGTTTTTTGGGATAAGAAAACACTTTTACAAATTATTGTTTACAAACATAAACATAACATATAATTATGCCTGTATTCCCTGTAGGGTTGGGCAAATATACAACTCCAATATACCATCAGCATCGCGACCATCCTCATTATTGTAGCTAGAAATTTCTAAAAATAATTCTCAATGCTGATAAATCTGAAAGTAAACACGTCAAACATACAATTCAGTGTGTTGGAAGTGATTCGGGTCCGAACAGGCAAGGCTTACCCTGATAAAGTTGGCTGGCGGGGATAATTTCATCACTATCGGAACCCGCCAAGTAAATCAAAAACTATCTTCGTAAGACATAAAAGGATTATCTATTGCTACTTTGATCTGTGATGTTTTATCTGAAATTGAAGATCTGGCGTATTACGCTGCAGAAGAGTAACTGAAACTAAAGTGCATTTAGATTCTTGTCTTACCTAAATGAAATCTCAAACCAGTTCCGTAACACGAATAAAGAACTGAGATAGGAATTTCAATAGGTACATAGTGACTGGAATTGGGTGCATTCCTAGAAATGGTAGAATGTTCTAGAGTAATCTAGAGCTATGCAATTATTTGGTCTCCTATGACTTAATGTCTTATTTTGAAAAATTGTTATTTATTCTTAAATTCGTGTGCTTTTATTGTTTAACAGAAAAGTATTACTTTATGATCTACAGTGGAGTAGATTTTTCGCAATAAGCAGTTTCTGGCTGTGAGGTAGAAAATCTTCCTAGAAAATAACAGAATTTGTAACCTTATCTTAGAATGATAACGCATTATTCTAAGAACCTCATGTTAACGGGGTTAAAATCGTAGAAAATCAGCTCTAAAACATTCCATTTTAAAGAACGTAAACAATTACCTCATTCTAGAATTTTCTTTTTCTACTACTATGCTACAAGTTTATTTCAGGAAAGACGAATGATTAACAAATTTTACTCACTTTTGTCTTCTTTATTCTTATAAAAAAAAACCGTAAAAACATTATGAAAACATTTTCCAGCACGAAGTTTTCACATTTTACTAAGTTATGAATATTTATGACAGCAAATAATGCCAGCATATACGTTAAAAACTTTATTTATCTCGTAAAGAGGAAGGCGCGAAAAATAAATATGTGCATACCTTGCCTAACTTTGCTTTTTTCCAAGGCAAACATGTAAAAAGCGGAGTGTGTAGAAATATTAAGTTGGCTCTGTTTTATCATAAAAAAAAATTGTAGGAAGCTTAAGACTGGCGACTTCGATCAACAATACCAACTAATGTTGATCGAAGACTGGCGAGCAAGTTTTCTTTAGCTTATTTTAATATGTATAAAACAATATTTCAGAATATATTTCCTTCTTCATTAAAACTAACTGTGAAAATCTACATTCTGGAGTGGCGATCGGGAACTGGAAGACATTGCGTTGGAAAACCTTCCGCTAGGTGGATCGATGACACCTTTGTTCGGATCGCCCGGAGGACACGTTGGAGCATATGGTGGAGGTCTGCCTCGCTTGGGCGGAGCACCGCCGTGTCCTCGTGGAGGCGATCAGCGGTGGCGACCTCTCACGTCCGTGCCTGGTTCAGGCCATTGTACGGAGCGAGAGGGCATGGGAAGCTGTCACCTCCTTCAGCGAAGCAGTAATGCTCGCGAAGGAGGAGGCGGAACGCGTGAAGGAGACACAACGGAGACGCCCTCACGCCCCTAGCCACCGCAGGAGACGCCCCGGGCGTCGGGAGTCGCGAGTTACCGCGGCCCTGGCACAAGCAACTGAAGGAACACGGGTGGGTTTTAGTCAGTAAAAGTCTGACACGCCCTCCCGCTTCACCCAGAGCGGGAGAAGTCATTGGATGATTTCCCACCGAAAAAAATAAAATAAAAAAAGGTGGACCGATGAGCTGGTGAAGGTTGCGAGGATCCGCTAGATGCGAGAAGCACGGGACCGGTTAAGGTGGCTACACTTGGGGGAGGCCTGTCTTCAGTAGTGGACGTCTTTCGGCTGAAATGATACTGACGATGGAATCAAACTTAGCAAAATATCTAATATGAATCAAAGACGACTAGCTCAACAAAGTCTTTAAAAAAATCCAATCGTTACCAAGCACCCAAAAACTTCCCACAGTTACTTAGTGTTTTTACTCATTCACGATTCCCGGCAAATTACACTCGACAAAGATCAACAGTAGGTAAAAAGAAGAAAGATTAGTTTCCGACTTTATCGCGTGTTAAATCGACGATCCGTTGCAAGGGCGCGGACAGATAAATCCTGCTTGCATAAGACTTTTTTTATATTTCAACGGAATTATGCCAACTTTTATCCGATAAATGGAACGCTGTAGGAATGAGGAAAGAAAACGCTTTTATCTAAAAGTTTCTGGCCCATGGAGAGCGAGGATGTGACACATATTTCATGATAGTAATGCGGTTTCTATCGACTTTGAGAGGGTATTACCAAATGCTTCTGATGTGCTTAATCTTCTTGTTATTTTGTGAAAAGGAAAGAAAAATAGCTGGAAAAATATGTCCACATTTCTCCAACCAAAAAACACCCACGGAAAAACGTTTCATATTTTTCGTTGTAAAATATAGTGTAAGAGACTACTTTAAACAAAAGTAATGTTGTGTCATTTCTTCAACGGCCTACTTAAACAAAGGCCACGAAAACGTCCCAACAACTTAAGAAAAGTAAAATTTAAGTAAATTCATTGAAAAATAATCGCAGATAAATCCGCCGTCGGGTCATATTCTCGGCTTACCTTCACCAAAAAAGGTAATAAAGCCCCTGACCCTCGCATTTCAAATGTAAATCTATGCCGTCGGCTTGCAGACATTTAAACATTTATTTACTTGCCTATTGGACGAAGTGCGACCGACTTAGGTTCAATCTCAATTTTACAGACCACCGAATAAAAAGTTTAAGGTTCTTTTTAAGCCATAAAAGTGACATTCCGTATTTTGTTCGGAGTTAATATATATTCGTGAATACATTCGGGTTAAGGTTTATTGCCCGGCAACGATATAAATAATGATAAGTTTCACCTTTTAACTATTAAGTAGGTTACCTTACTATAGCATTTTTCTAAAAGTTTGTAGTTTCTATGTGAAATTGAAACCAAAGTAAAACTGAAGTTTCTTGTTATAATATGAGGAACAATACACATATTGGTAAACTGTGTTTACCATACCCAGAATTTATCAGGGGAATATGAAATTTAACAGAGTATCTTTAGATTGACGGCACGGTTGGCGATTGCCTGAGCGATTGGCTGCCGCGCCGGTTCGATTCCCGCACGGAAGATATATAAGTATGGCCTGCAGATAGTTGTTCCGGGTCTGGCGATTTGTAAATTTAAATGATTCTAAACGCACCTACAATAGAGGTAAAGTTCCTAGTGTGGGGCAAGGTATTGTAAAATAAAAAAGAACTTTGTAGGTATTTTCATATAAAGCACTTTTAAATGAATAAAAATTATTAAATAGTCTCTAACATGTTAGTGTTAGAGACTATTTAATACTTTACATTATAATTGGGATATTTACCATGTTTACTGTTTGTTTCTAGTTTCCGATATTTCGATACAAACAGTAAACATGGTAAATATCCCGATTATAATGTTAATGTTAGATTAAATAATCTTTCTCAGACACAGCAATAATAACATGTATTTTCTCCTAATAATTTATATTTTCTAACTACTATTAATGGTCTTTACTTTGCCTTTATTAGCTAAACGTGATTTATTTGCACGAGCAAATACCTAGTGCAAATGCCTAGTACAGGGTTATAATTTTGTGAGAGTAATTCTTATTAGTAAAAGGATTGAATCATTAGGCAAATACATAGTGTTTATTTACATTTACATTGTAACGGCTTACTAAGTAAGCACATAATTAAAGGGAAAAAGAAAATTGAAATAATGCGCCAAACAATTTGTAACTCCCATTACGAAAAAACTTTGTCTATAATTTTGTATTTAATTTGTTCCCGAGGTGATTTATGCTTCAATTTTGTTTAAAAGCATGATTTACAAACACAGCTTCTGTGTTGAACTATTATAAAAACTAAGAGGGTATTTCGTAATTCACGATAAGTAGGCGTAGAACAAAAAATTGTACCGAAAAATGTATTTAGATTTTTTTGTTGTTATGTTTATTAGCAATCTTAATATTTAATTGAGTACACCAAGTGATTTTTCTGTGTAAGCAATACTTCATTTGATATTTTCACGCATGGAACAAAGATGGACTGCTACTTGTCAGATTGGTAAACAATAAGTTTGCACTTCTCGTTTCTCGCCCATTCCAAGATTATATATTATAATCTCATCTCACTCGTGCCATCAAAATTCAGTCTATCTTTGATCGAGGCGTGATAAATAAATATAAGGGTAAGTGCTGCTCTATAAACTGTATTTTGTGTGACTGATATGAGAATACACTGGGTGAGTAAACCCTTATAAGCATTTTTATTTACATCGCCATCCCCACTGAAATACCCACATAAGGTTTTAGTCTTTTAAGTAAAAGACAACAGCTATGAATTTAATTTCACGCAAGAAAAGATTCTTGTTAATATAATCATACGACCGCCTGACTCTAATCTAAGTCTTCATTACAATTTTGTTTTTCATACCTCTACCTACATACCCACTCTTGATATTAACGGGTATAATTTTAAAGCTGTAAGAGTTGTAATGCAATCAATTGAACCACTTCATTATACGTTTATTATGTGCCTACATGTTGTTTAAAATTGTCTGCCAATCCAATTAAAAATGCTGTTTCTGAAACATTGTCATCTGAGTATTTCGAATATAATTAATTGTAAAGAAGGACCCCATTACGTTACAAAGGCATAATTAAGAAATTAGTAGAACTTGATTCAATTGATTGAGTTCATTTTGTATTTTAATAGTGACTACCGGTAAAAGAATTAAAACGAAGCAATCAACACGATGTAGTAAAACAATGTTTTTCAACATGGCCAACAAAATAGATTTTAACTGTATACACCTTTTGGAAAAAAAAAACTTAGTTTACGTATCGTCATAATGTTTTTAATCACACACTCATAATTAATTCAGGATGAGAAATCTAATAATACAACAAAATGGAGTACCTCAAGGGAACATGCTCGATCCGCAAACATTTATTCCCGTGTGTCGTAGACATGGGTTCGTATTTCATTTACAGCTGAGGCAGTAATTGGCCGGCCACACAATTTTATTCTACACCGTGAAATTTAAATGGTTGTTTTCCCGCAGCGAAATGGTTTTGTCTATGTAATACAATCGTTTCGTAGTTATATAAAATATTAGAAACAAAAACTGGCATATTTAACATTGTGAAAAACTAAACTCGAAAGCGATCACGAACCAATAGTATACCTCCCGATATCTACGGCCGAACGACAGCAGGCCGTTGACCCGGGTGCTAGGTCACCGTCGAAAGGATTAGGTTCGAAGGCGGCTCCGTTTGATCATGTTACGCGCGGGCTAGATTATGCCGTATAATTACACGCGAGAGCTAATTTTACTTTGAACATTTCTAAATCGGTCTTTTCTTTGTCGGTATCGCGGTGATTTTTTGTATTGTTCCGTGCAAACATTTTATGCCTTATCACTACGTGCGAGAGTTTATTTTGGTTTGACATTATTTTGTGCATCGGTTTTCTTTGTAGATGGTGACACGAGTAGTACCTAGTACCTACAAGTTACGTCTAGAGTTACTATTGTTACTCACTTTTTCGAGTTGATGAATATTTTTTTAATTATTTTAAAACAGGAACATCGTTATTTATTTACTTTAACTCTATACTTCGAAAGTACTCCTTAAGGCAAGTCGTTCTGCCGCGGGAAAACAACCAATTAAATTTCAGGGTGTATAAACAAGCCTGCTGTACCGATCTGACCCAAAACGTGATCGTGTAACCAGGTATTATACAACAAAACTCGAAGCAAGGCGTAATGAACGTCTTTGATTATATCGCTGCGTAAGATGTCTTTTTATTTCTTACTTGAGATAAATAGGAAAGCATTTCTGTCTACGTGTTTACCTTATTCTGTTTACCGAAATAGAAATCGAAACGGTAACGGATCCGCTTACTAATCGATCGTCATTTTGTGATCTGAAAAGGAACCATCCAAAAAAAAAGGGATAAAAATTAATAATCATATCACGTAAAACATTGTTTTCATAACAAACCATGTTTGACTTGTGCTAGTTTGTTGATCCAATATCAAATAAAATATGTACATATATAAATGCATTGACGAAATTAGATTACAACGATCGTGCGTGACTCGAGCGATTGAACTCTTTCATTAGTTACGCACGATGGACGAAAGCTAATTCCAACTGACCCTAAGTCCCTGGACAGCTATTTACAGCTTAATCCGTTAGGCTATGATTTGAATCCGTCCCAAAGCGTCTAGTCGTGGAACAGGCCTGGCATTAATGGCTTTAGATTTAAGCATCAATAACCACAATTGAATTTATTATAGTCGACATTTAAGAAGCACTTTGCCCATGTGTACCAGAATAGAGGAGAGAGATATATATACATAATGTATGGATTTTGTGAAAAAAGAGGTGACTTTGATATGACGGCGAATATAGATGTACCTATGGGAGAAGACTTCAATCCAAATAAATTGATATAAAGGCAGGAGAATGATGATCGTGAACAACACAATTCGAAACTCTTATTTCAAAGGTGAAAGGCTTGGTTGAGTTCTCTTTCATAAGAACACTTACTAATAACTTGCTAAAGTATGTAAACTACTATATTGAACCAAGCCGCAGTGTAGAAAATACGATTCATGAACCGTGACATTGAGAACTTTGAAAGACAAAATAAACATAACTAGTTATCATGCACTGTTGTATATATTCTAAGGTAAATACACTACAACTGCTCCGATATGCGTAATTTTACAGACATCTAAATGTTTACAAAATTACATTCCGTGTTCAAATAAAATTATTGCTCCAAACTTACGAAAATCGTTGGTAAGTATGTGCAGAACTGCCTTTAAATTGTTTGGTATATTGTTTTTTTAATTAATTACTAATCCATAGTTTTCGGTTTTTCTGTTGATTGTGTAAATCACACATGCGTATAATTTTACTGTATGGGTCTAACTGGTTTCAGTTTTAAAGGATAATAATTTGACTCCAGAGCTCTTTTGAACACTCTTTGCTTAGACCTGCATCGACTGTTTCTTTTTTCAAAGCTACAAAAATATTTTAGTTTTGATTTATTTGATTTAATTACGAATATTAACGTTTGCTAATCTTAGCTGGTAGTTAGCAGACCAAATTTTTTGGATAGTGGATAGCCGATTGGGCCAAAGAGTTCTAAAGTGACCACGCATACCAGAAAACGTAGTCATGAAAGGTCTCGCACAAGCTGGAAAGATGACTTGATGAGAGCTATAGGAGTCTACTGGATACTAAAAGTAGGATGGGTCTATGTGGCAACGCTCGGGGAGGCATACGTTCAGGAGTGGACGCGTTTCGGCTGAAATGATGATAAAGATTACCATTTTAGTTCTCAATAGTATGACTTTGTATGTTGTTTATTTTCTGTTCTATAAGTAGAAAAATGTTACTATTTAACTTTTTAAGCAAATAAACACTACTGAGGTTTCTACAGGCTACATAAAAATAAACCCTTGACAGAGCACGGAGAAGTTGCGACAAATGATCGTTAACATCAGGCGAGATAGTGGTCAAACGCGAGCCTATAACAAATAAAAAAAAAAAAAAAAAAACTTCCACTAGTTTACTTGCACTTGCTAGTTCTTCAGGTAACTTTATAAGATACATTATTTTTTTTTATTACAAGCAATTATTTAACTTGCAATGTATGTATGAATTTAAGTATGTTCGGGTCAAATGTTGCAACTAAATTTTAAAGCAGTTATCCTCCACCGATTAAGATGAAATTTTGCGTACACGTTTAGTTTGGATGAAAATACATGGTTAGCTAAGTGACGTCATTCTAAATCTAATATGGCGGACGGCTCAAGATGGCGGACTAGTTATTTTTTGTGCACTGCCATGATATGGATATCAAATGAAAGGGAATGAAAATGCTTAGAAGAATGCGAAAAAAGCTTGTTTAAAAAAAATATCTTTTTATGAATAATTTTATGCGGTTACATTTATTTATTTATTTAATAGTACATGCACAAAAACGTACAGAGGCGGACTTAATGCCTTAGGCATTTTCTACCAGTCAACCTTTGGATTTCTCGAAAGAAGTCTGACTGTAGACTGTAAGAATTGAAATTTGATTTCGTGTTTTTGGGTTTCTAGTTTGAAATGTGGTTTGAGCTATAAATGTCCTCTGGCTTCTCGTTGACAGTGCTGCTCGTTAAACTGTTGGTCCCGGCTGTCATTTGTAATTCTTAGAAAGTAGTTCAGGATAGTCAGAAGCCAGGAAATCTGACTCCAGTCTTCCCAAAGGGTAGCGTGTTGCCCAATTACTGGGTTGTGGAAGTCAGATAGGCAGACACTCCTTGTAAAATACTGGTGCTCAGCTGCAACCAGTTATACTTCAAGCCGACCCTAACATAGTTGGAAAAAGGGAAGGCAGACTGATTGACAGCGCAGTTGCTCTTCAAATAATTACCTAGTATTCAAAATCTATATATATAAATATTATCATTAATAATAATAATATATATATATGAGCTTGAGCGACGAATACTTCTCTTCGCCGACGACACCACCACTTGCGCGTCAACGGAGAGGACGCCGGCTGCCGGAGAGCTTGTGGCCTCGAGGCCCATCGGCCTCTGGCAGGGTCCCCGCTACTGGAGGAAGTGTGCAGCGCATGCGATGGACGCAATCAATTAACGAAAACGTCATGCAGGCATACTTTGGGGCCACAGAGGTGAAAAGTAACCTGCGTACCGTGGTCGGATGCTGTCTCTGTTTCAGGTACTTGAGCCAGCTGTCAACGTGTCGGCCCAACGTCTTTCGGATCAGGTGCGGGTCATACAGCGTGACCGTACGCTGCGTGAGGAATCACGGAGTAGCCTATAGTGTGCCCTAGATTCACAGCTATCAAATGTTTTGACAGCAGCATAGACCTTGCCGATACCCGCTTGATCTTGTACTGTGTGGCTGCAGCGCCATGTCGTGTGCTAACGTCAAATTTCCTATAGCTGACAGAGCTACACGACCAGCTATACCAGCTTGGCAGTGCAAGATTGAGCGTCGTTACGGTGAGGCTAGAGCACTCATCGGCAAGCAAAGCACTCAAAGGCAAGAGAGGACAACACTCGCCCTAGAGTGATGCGCTTTGTGAGGCGGGCATTCTTGGGGACTGATATCAGTTCTCGAGGTTATCTGTCCCACGTCACAGAGCTTATCGACTGTCTGAATCAGAAGATCTATGCGTGGGCGGGACGTATTCGTCAGCATAAGTGGCGAGTGAAGCGATACACTCAGAATTACAACGCAAATTTCAGAGCAACAAAAGGTGGGTTTATAGGGCTTGGGAGCAAGGTTTGACTGATACGTGCCTGCCTGGATAATGTCGCCATGTTCTTTCTGGCGCGATATCTGGTCGGTGACTGTCAGTCACACTGAGGGTGACTGAACTCGGGAGATTGAGCAAGCGTGCGAACCGATATCACAAATAGAGGCAATTACAATAAGCGATTAGCTCCCAAGATGTAGCTAGTGCAGTCCGTCCGTTGCCCAACTGGAAATCTCCTGGGCCAGACGGACTGCAAAACTTTTGGATTAAATGGTTCCAAAATTCGCACGCTCGTTTGGCATCTCAGTTCCAGTCTGCCTTAGAGTCAGGGTTGCTGGCCAGGGCACCAGTTCCTAACGACAGGAATAACCCACCTGCTCTATAAATCGGGTAGTACTGCAGATCCTAAAAATTATAGTCTGATAACGTGTTTACCGACGGTCTATAAATTTCTTACATCCATTCTGAGAGCGAAAATTATTCAACATATTGAAAATAACGCCATTATGTCTGCTTCTCAGAATGGATTTAGTAACGGGTCCCGCGGTACTAAGGATCTGCTCCTCATAGGCATTGCCATTAGCCAACAAGTTTGCCGTTCCCGAAAGGATCTGGCAACATGTTGGATAAATAACAAGAAGGCCTATGACTCAGTTGCACATACATGGCTCATGTAATGAGGATGCTGGAGTTGTATAAAATTGATGCAACACTGCGCGCTTTCCTGGTCAGTGGAAGACGGTCCTACACTATCCAGGATTTCAACAGATTCAGGAAAACAGCGAACCTATAAGGATCGAGCGCGGAATATTTCAAGGCGACAGTCTGAGTCCTCTGTGGTTTTGTTTAGCCCTGAACCCTCTCAAATATTATCTCAGTACACTTCTGGAGGGTTCGGGCCTGGGCTATCGGTTGAGAAGAGGTGGTCAGTTCATATCACACTTCCTTTACATGGATGATTTGAACCTTTTTGCTCCCAACAACTTGCAACTTATGAAGCTACTGAAGGTAAAAGAAACATTTAGTGACGCCATTAGGATGGCTTTGGTGTGGAAAAATGTGCAGTCATACATGTAAAACGAGGGGGAGGGAGAATGTGTAATCCGTGGGAATACAACTCTTGGATTCCATACACCTTAGATCCCTTTCCTCAACCGAAACTTCAAGTATTTGGGTATGTCGAAGTTTACTTTTGTTGGATGCCTAGTGAGGCATCGATGCTACCGACATGAAACAGTCGTTAAAGGAACGCTTCTTTGGCAGCCTGAAAAAAATACTAAATAGTCTTTTATCAGGTGGAATCAAGGTACGGTGGAAACCGAAGGTTTTATCTTTGCAATTATGGATTAAGTTATGATGACGAACAACTACCGGAAATACATTGTGAAGAACGGCAAGGTTGACATCTGTCCGGCATGTCAACGGCCGGGGGAACCATCCGTCACATGATCTCCGGTTGTTCTAGTCTAGCTAACGGAGGCTATTTGCATAGACACAACCTTGTAGCCAGGATTATCCATCAGCAACTTGCTCTTAAATACTTAATTATTGTTGGTTAGCGATGTTGAGGAGTACTTCGACGCCTAAGTGTACCTTTCTTTTGTATATAGTGTAAGTAGCTAGTTTGTAAAGTTTACTTTTGTTTAGTGTTTAAGTATTTACATATTTACACCTTTGTTTTAAAAATAAATAATATAATAAACAACACAAAAAAAAAAAATTGTTGCCAATAAGCCTGACATAGTGGTGATCGACCGACTAGAGCGTCACGCAATGGTTCTTGATATAGCGGTCCCCCATGACGAAAACCTCGTGAAGGCTGAGAGAGATAAGAAAAGTAAGTATTTTGATCTGGCTCACGAGTTTGTCGACATGTGGGATTTGAATACAGCAATCATTGTGCCGGTAGTCGTGACGGCCAATGGTATAATAGCAAAGAACCTCGGCGAATATCTGAGGAGGCTCTCGTTGGGCAGCTGGATCAAGGACTTGATCCAGAAAGCGGTACTCCTGGACACCGCGCATATCGTTAGGATGTTCCTCTCTCAGGAACCCTGACCAACGGTAGCTTTTTTGTATGTGTTTTATAGAAATATTCAAAAATGTAAAACATAAGAAAAAAAAAAATATTGTGGTATTCTGCTGTACAGATCCACATCTTTTAGTCTACTTACGTTTTATAATACTATACAAACCACACCTATTTTTCTTTCGAAATTGTATCAACTCATGTGACTCACTTTTATGTTTTCTTTGATACTGTTAGCACCTGAAAAGCATACTTTTATTTATCTTTGATAGTTTTAACATTCCACAATTTAATTATATCGCTAATTTGTAAAATCTTAGAATATTTTATACTCTGACTTTTTCATCTGAATTGATATCTGTCTATACAATTTATTCTCCTAAGCCATAGACATAACATACCATGGACTAGACACTCTATAAGCTGGTTCTACATTATAATTTTTATAATAAGGGCAGCGGTAGACTGCCCCCTCTCTAAAACGTTTTTTATCCGTTCTGATTACTTATAATTTAGATTTGAAATTGAGAAGATATGAAAGAACGAGAAAAAACGGGTGTCAGTTTTTTAGTTTGATTCTTGTGGTGAACGCCGAAAGTCTGTTGACTACTTAGTACTACCAAGTATACTATCTTATCTGAAAAACTCTTTAAACTGTAATATATTCAGCCTGTGAATGTTTATCAAATCTTCGAAGTGCAATAAATAACAATTATACTCTCAAGTGAACTTTTTACTTATAATAACAAGTTGTGCCAGTCTGGCACGTGGAGTATGAACTGCGGCAGAGAGGTCCTCAGCGGTTCGGCGGCTTGGGCGCTAGGGCCGCGCGCACCCTCTAGCAGTACGCGCAGGGTGCGCATGCTAAACACGAGGGACCACATCTCGCGATAGCGCTCCACCAGACGTCCCATCGTACCGTATCACGCCGCCATGGTCTGCGGTTGCCCCTTCGCCAACTTGGAAGAAGCGGGTGGCAACGGCCGTAGCTGATCCCTCAGTCTGTCATTTTGCGCGGGCGGCACGTCGTAAGAAGCCGGCCATTATTATTATCTTTTCTATTAACTTGGCTTACGTTTAGCTCAAAAGAGCTCCAACGCTACAATATAAATAATATTTTTAGGCATAATTTGTTTGACAAAGTTTTCGCATAAATTTTACCAACATTATAATACTTTAGCATAATGCAAAGGCTAGCTTAACTGTCTTTTGTTCTAATTTGTTTAGGCATAATTTGGATTTGCATAAATTTTTAAGGCATAATATTTATTCGTCATAATAATTTTATGTTAAATTTTAGGTTAGTAGTCAATTCCCTCCCGGTGGGATCCCGCATTGTCGAGGTGGAAGGCTCAGTAGCCGTGGCTTGGTCCCCCACGGTGAAACGATAAGCCAACAACGACATCGCATCTGAAGCGGGCCGTATTGTCGTATGGAGGCATCGTGACTGAGGGTTGGAGGCCGCGGATCATTAGTAAACTCATAAAAAGTGTCCTAGCCTTTGAATATTTAATGATCTCGGTATCGATTATGGCTAAGTCTATACTTTGCCGTTATTTATTTTTTGTAATTAATACAAGTTTTCATATCAACTTTGCAAATACTCGATACAGGAGCTTTTCATTGCTTATTTACACACATGATAGATACACAACTATCTGACAAAATACCGACTGTAACTTTTAAAAGTTGGGCAACTATGTTCCATTCGGCATCCATAAACACATAAGAGTTCATCGTCATCATTTCAACTACTGGATATAGTCTCCAAACGTTGCCAGGACGACGGTTCCTAAGCTTCTCGCATCTTGTGGATTCCCGAGGCCTTTAACAGGTTATTATTGGTACTCCTATTATCATTATCTAAAGCCTACATTAGCTCACAAATATTCATTACCTCTTCTATATAAAGCACCGCTTCTGAAAATGTACGTTTAGGGTATTGCCATACCATTTTGGTAACCGCGAAATGATATTACGAAAATTCTGGGAATTAGGATGTAAGGTATCTAAGTTCAATTAATAGCTTATGTCCTCTGTCTCTTTCTATCCTCTAATAACGACATGAATCTTTTGTTAAACTTATTAATCTTATTCTACGACTAAGAGTAATCTCCTGATGGCGCGACGCAATTTAAATTGTGTCAACTGGTGTTTTTGCGCATGTTTTTTACCCAACTGCACGATGCAAAGGAGGGTAATGTGTTAATCAATCTTTGAACGAATGTATTTTTGTTCCTATGTAGCGTTCTACAGACCAAACGCGGAGGATAGATTTTGATGATTCTTACGTCAATCGATTCATCATAATCTTGCGTCTGTCACTGGCTACAATATAATTGAAGAAAAGAAAAATGGTGGATTTTGGGCACCATATTGTGGAAGACTTATTTATTCAATAGAAATCTTGAATACAATGATAACTGAAAATTTTATAAAAATCAAAAGATCCGCCTGCTTCAGAAGCAAATTTAAAAGACGTAAAGAAGAGGAAAGTCATGCTGTGAAGTCGGAGGATCTGGTTTTGGTCAGTTAATTCGTGAATATGTATCTTCCGACTGCACAGCATGATTCGCAATTTCGCTTAGTAAAAATCGCTTATCGCTGTGATTTCAATCGAATCGCTTCGAGCCATCGGACGGATTTTAGAGAGCCCCGATAAAACAACCACTTTATTCAATGTGCGCGCTGATGCCAGTCTTATGCCCTGATTAGGTCTTCATTACATACCCGAATCACTGTTTTTAAATAAGTTATACAAGGTTTATAAGGATTACCAAAGGATACAAACGACCCTCCCTGCCAAAACCACTGAACAAAATTGGAAATGAACACATTACCAATTTTTAAAAGCTCTTCGTCCTGAAGTGGTGATTGAAATATTAATGTGAGGTGTTTTACCCACGAAATTTCGGTCATGCTTGTATTAAATTTGTAACGATTTAAAATAATAAAGTACCACCATTACAAAAAAAAAATCCTTTGAAATAATAATTAGCTGTCTCTAACATATTTTAGCACATGACTGGAGTGTAGCACTATTCTGTACAAATCTCATCATAAAAAATTGTGGTGAATCTAATCCAGGTGGAATGACTGGTCACTTCAAGCATACTCCACGTAAGATTTCACGATGAGGTGTTTAAAAAATAGACCGGCTGTACTTATTACATACCTACCCTAATGTCAGCCATCGAAAACAGACCAGGTTAGTCGTGAATCAATACACAACTATTCAAGTTTGTATTCATGTTAATCTCCAAAGAAAACTAACTGATTCCAAATAATACTATCAAAAGGTACCAATACAATAATGAGAATCAAACGTTCATTAGTAGAAATGAGATTATTATTAGCGAAGAAATGGTAATGGCATTGATATCTCGATTGAACGGTACATCAATTAATGTATTATTGAAGGTACAGGAGGGAGAGATTAATTGATCGTGTTACAATTAATTATTACGATATCTACTGAAGCGTGACGTAACAGAGGAAGGCCGTAAGTAGATTATTTTAACATGTGTTTTGTAAAGGAGATTCCCTTTTTTAAAAATCATGCAGTTCAGAGGTTCTTTATATCAGAAAGTTAAGGATTCATCAAGGGAAAATATAAATAGATATTTTACTAACAAATTTAAATAAGTAGGTCAAATTATCTGCATTCTATACACCCTTTTTAAGATGGACCAGATTTTGTGGCGCAACTTTGGAAAGGCCCAGCAACTAATCTTATCGCAAGTCCAATGCTGGTTGCGTTGTACTTGCGATAAGATGAGTTTCTTGAATTAAATAAATCAAAATGCTACTAATGGCACCCATATGTCTTTCTTTCATAGCTCAATATATACCATCCATATATATTATTATTACATATATTATTATGCATTTTGGGTTTCTTTTGGCCTTAATTTGCCAACGACGAAATGCGGACGCGGCAGACCACCTGCCACTTGGTTGATGACGGTTGAAAAACATCTGAAAGAAGTAAATTTGGACAACAGTACTGCCCAAGACCGTGCACAATAGAGAAAAAGGATAAGGAGGGCCGAGCCCAAGTAAATGGGATAAGGTCGCGATTGATGATGATGCATTTTGGCTGAAACATTTTCAGTAAATTCTGCAAATTAAAACTCTACATCAGCTTTCAAAATAAAATGCCACCAGAAAATAAACATTTCTTAGAAACCAGAAACCTTTATAATACAAAAAGTGCAGAGTGCAATCTTTATTACCACGGGTGCCGCCAGCTTAACTTACCAATGTTTTACGCAAAGAAATAGTCGCCTGACCACGTCTCTTAGGAATACAGGCTACTGCACCAAGAGTCTAAGATGTTATCAGTTCGCACTTGAATGCGTTTCCTATCTAGCTGGTAAAATCTCTTTGTTTCTCTCACGATTTCAGATAAAGAAACAATATGGCATGATTACTTGAAAATAGCTGTTTATTAAATGGAACGCCTCAGAGCGAGGTAACGCCGCATGAGTCATGTTTTTTCGTGCGTGCAGCCGGCTCCATCGAATCATAAGACGTTGTCACGTCAAAATATTCAACAATTAGCACTTATGTTATGTTTGAAGGTGATAGCCAGAATGTCGCAAAGGGTCATCGTCACATCGTCTTATCAAGCCTTCATAGAGCGGTTTCGCACTGCATCCGATCTGAGTCCGGATTTGAGTTCCGAGTTCTAACCGAATTGAAAATGTTCTGATTTCGTTTGGACGAAGTTTGGATCTAGTGCGTAACAACTCTTACAAGTAGTACTACGGCTATTACGGACCGAAATTTGTCAAATTCTTCATAGACTCGAATCGGATGCAGTGCGGAACCGCTCCAAGAAGGCTTGATAAGACGATGTGATGATGAAAGATATCTAACTATTTGATCTTGCACACGCTTTGCGACTTTCTGGCTATCAACTTCAAGCATAACGTAAGTGCTAATTGTTGATTTTTTTTTTAAATATCTGGGACGAAACCGAACACTATTTTCCTTTTATATGCACCTCGTTTAATCTAACATATTATGTAAAATGTAACAAGGGACTCACCGCACCTTGAAGAAAATTGTCATAACATAATACGAGAGAAGACCACCAAATCAAGTAAGCTTATACCTCTAAAATTAAACAAGCTTATTGACCTTTATTTGCCTAAAATACTCACGAAGTCTCAATATGTAAAACCTAAGACAAAATCATTAAAAACTTCCATTACAAGTAAAATTACCAGAACAGGTTCAAATAGTCATGGTTCCGTAACGACAGAAAGCAGTGGAGTGATAAAATTCCCACTTAAGGAAATTACCTAGAGTCTACAATGGCTACTATGAAACTACCATAAAAGCAAAGGCAGACGATAACAGTTTAATTTTACAATCCATTGCACTTTTTCTTCAGTCGTTATAATATCATAACTTTAAAAGCTGTCGTGAAAACGTATTCTACTGCGAAATGAAATGTCATATTGGATATTGCTAGTGTAGCTAGCATACCTAGATGTGGATTTAAAGTAAGAACCTATTATTGAGGTATTTATTTGTGGAAGACCATTTCTGCAGTGCAATATGCAATAATAACAGACAAACTTCTTCTTTTCAAACGGTTTGGCCCCAATATAGGTGGCCACGTATATTGCAGCTTTGGAGGCGTCGTTTGGAACAACTAATTAGGATGTACGTAAACAGGCACTCCAGCCAATGGGATCTACTCTGAACAGGAGCTCCGCACTCGCACAAGCATGACTAACGTCGTGTCACATAATGTGATACAAAAAGCTTAAAGACAAGTACCAAATACTTTACCTTTAGGCATGTAAGAGCTCAGTCTAAAGTCACTAACTCGCTAAACCAATTAGATTGATACTCAAGTAGTAATGTATTAACACTTTAATATCTCCCACGCTGCTGATCATTCAAAACTCAACAAAACATTAATTTCACCCCCTTTTAATTAAGACTGTACAAACAGAGTTCAATGCCCTTAGAGCCTCCATAAAATATCTATCAATCATAATAAAACGTTCACGGGACGATGGTTTAATTAGCGGGAGGACCCACTGGCGCCTGTAATACACACGATTACACATTTAGTTATCTGTCAGCTGATAGAATCGGATGTGTTAAATCATCGTCTTCTGTGACGGAAGTTAGTATGGGTCAGTGAACTTTGATGTGTTAATTTGTTGGTCAACAACAGTTTGCAATCATAAATATGTTTTAGACGTTTTTATCTAACAGTCAGAACAGACTTCTCGTCATCCAGTACCCAAATACCAAGAATCTTACAAGGAAAAGAAAGAAAAATATGTTATTTGTGATTCGCACAGGACATACAGACACGAGAAAAACAAAATTTGTAAATAAAAATTTAAAAAGAAAACAAATATTAAAGTAATATCTCCGATGAGATTTTACAAATAGAGATGTCATAATCATTATAATGAAATAAAAACCGGACGATATTTAACTTCAGCTACCTACACAGGACCTATAAAACATTTTTTATATCACTGAGTAGGTTAAAAGATCACAGAGATATAAATAGGACCCCGTTGTCATCAAGAGATAAACCTTCTGTTCAAACGTGTCTTCGTGTCGCGTCCAGACGCATAACGGACTGAGTTCACTCAAGCTGGCCAGTTTGTGTTTGTATTGCCTCGCAGACGTCCGTAAAACGTATCTACTTCAGTATATATATAACATCATTGAATATCTACAAAAAAGTTGAATACGTTCAGCTACAAAGATATGTGCTTGACAGCTATGAATACCCAAAGAAAACAAATGAACACGTCTCAAAAATGAGTTCGAAAAACAAAAGAATATCTAAAAAGTGTTTATTGTTTCATTATTTATTCACGCCCACGTTCCCACGAGATCTTTAACTGAAACAAATTCAATAACAAAACACTGAAATTCGAAAAAAAGTTGTAGGTATCCAAATAGTTCAACCATGAATTCTAAACCAACAGGGCAATGTTGAAAAATACTTTTTCCAATTCTCGAAACAAGAAGAAAGTTCGTCACACGATATAATAAAAGAAAATGTAAAATTTTATTTGACTCCAATAAAATTGTTAAAGTTTGTTCTTACAAAATTTAACAATAAGAATAATTATTTATTTAAAAGTAAAAACGTTCAGAATAATGCTCATTAGGGGCAGTAGCATAATTAATAAAACAATGGTAGGTATATTTATTAGTGCTTACATGTAAACTATAACTAAAATATTTTATTATAACTCCAAGATAAACAGGAATTTCAAGTTTTGGTAGCGACCTGCCCGATTTAGGTTCTTTCATACCTATGTTGCAGGTCATCGCTTTTTTGACCCCATTCGACCCCAATAGTTTGTAATCCGAGAAAATAATTGTGAGTCCGATAGAGAATAGAGGACGAATACAGATTCGCGCTTTCCCAAAGCAAACAGTATGTTGATCAATCACAGAATAAAAACTTTACTACACCTCTATTGGTGCCAACAAAGTGAGTGACAGGTATCCGCTGGATGGAAAAAGTTTGGTTCCCTAAAACGTATTCGACACAGGTACAGTGGTGAAGAACTGTTCATTTTAAATGAGATTAAAAGTTCAAATACTCATTTTGGAACATGAACTAAACATGTAATATTAGGGTGAAGATAAATTCATAAGGCGTTTAATTACGATGCCTAAAACAATGCAAAACAGTGAAGCGTATAATGGTCATGGTAGTCTACTAACTTACGCATCACACTTTTCAAACCTAAGTAAGTAGGGTGGGGTTAAAAAGGCAAATAGTAAAGGGAAGTGGGTTTCCCAAGTGATTTTATAATAAAACTTCAAAGCTTTGAGAGCGAATGTACTTGCAATAGTTACGTTTACTCGTGGGTCCTATGCAAATTAAGCCGAGTTTGATACTTTTGAATATGTATGTAGCGTTGTGCTCACCGAGTACCTAACTAGTACTGGCAGAATAGGGAAATGCTGTACCAATGATTTTGTATAGACTTTTTAAAACCATTGAGCGAAGTTTTCCTTTTTTTGCCGAATTCGTAACACATGGGAATTCAAATGATGCTTTACAGTCTCTGATTCGGTTAATTTTAAAATACCAGAAATCGTACATTAAAAATAAAAAACGATGAATGCTTTACTGATGGGATACATTTCGCAGGATTTTACTTCTAAAAATATTGTTTTAAAAATCCAATAAATGTTTACGTTTTAAATTCCAACTTTATTCAGAACTTGATCAATAATATATTGCACGAATAAATGGCATTACAAAGGAAAAAAATATGTGTTGAATAAAAAGCTACTCTCGTTCAATTTTCACACCTCGGCGGTTAACGAATTTGCATTTGTAAATATTAAACGAAGCGGGTATGCACTCGAAAAGATTGCCCGTTCCGATCCCTTGTCGATCTTTGTCAGAGTCTGTCGATTGGGGGCGGAACCTGAATAATATAAAATTTTCATACGATTGTGAACCCTTATAGAAAAGTTTCCCCTCAATCATGAGGATCCTTCCTTTGAATAGGTAATGCTTGTCATGAGTTGCATGTTCACATGGGTGCCTTTTCTGGGGTTCAGGAAATTAAATCAAAGAGGGTATTATTGATGTGAGGATTATGCGTGAGATATTCGACTGTTGTTAAACATTAAAAAGAAGTAGTGCCAAAGTATCATGTAACCCAAACTCAACAAAATTAACTGATTGTCTATCTAATGAGAACACACCGTAGATCTGTACATAGCAGTATTTTCCAAAGCACTACACTGCAAGTTCCACATGAATTCCACGATCGACCCCGTCAATCCCCAAAGTTCTTGTAATGACAGGCTCGCTGTCATCCAGCTGTTCGGAACTTTGACTCTATTTCGTGTAGAGAATGTTCATTTGTGAGGTTAAAATGGGTCACACGGCGTGCAAGCAAAGTTAAAAGCTGCGGCTTGGATTTTATTGTACTTCTCTAAGTTGGAGTTTACAATAGCTAGAACTGCTAATTTAATTATGCTATGCACTGTTGTACCACTAAAAGTTTAATACGACGCAAATGGTATGTTTTCCTGTATAGTGATGTTGGTTTTGTAGGAGTTTTAAGAAGGAGAGATTGTTCTAGATTTTTCACATTCAAATTCAACAACAAATAAGCTATTGTTCTTTATGCTTTTTATGCAGTTCAGCATCTGGAGTATTATTTTGTAACAATCTCATCGTGAGGTCAAGTGAGCTTAAAGTTGACTTTTAACCCCTAGCGTCAATTGAAATGACGGATCACTTCATGCTCACTGCACCTTAGTTTTTACGGTGAGTTTTTTAACAGAATCGACTGGACATGAAGCTCTTTAAACTAAGGCCCACTTTTTTAGATCCTTAGTTAACTCAACCATTATAACTTAAATATTCTAACTAATTATTGCAAATTTTGATAAAACACCATTCTTATTCAGATTTTTGCCACAAAAGGTCAAATAAGCTGGAGAGTTAATTATTTGACCATTTGTTAGATTAACAATTGTCGAATAAATGCGTTTTACCGAAATTTGAAAACATTGGTTAGCATATTTAACCATTGGTTAACTACGGATAAAAAAACTGGCCCTAAGTGAAGTGACATACTATCACCGATCATGACTATCCAAAAGTCACAAGGGATTTACAATGTGACTTTCGGTAACACTTATCAACCTCATACGTTTTGACATTTTTGAAAATCGTTACCATTGATAGAAAGTCATTTGTCTAAACCGTAAAGGCTTGAAAACCAAAGAATGAAATATTATTCGCAATTCAACCTTGATCTTTAAGACCCCAAAAGTCTCTTTTAGTTTTAAATCATACACTATCTGCAAGCCAGGTTCAACAATGTATGAAAGTCTGAAATGAATGTACAATATATGAAACGTATGTGTAATTTATGAATTTGAAAGAGAGTTACCGTGGCCATGGCTCAAGCAACTGAAGGATCACGTATAGGTTTTATTCAGTAAAACCTACAGCGGGAGAAGTCTTTGGATGACTAGCAAAACAAAAAAAAATAAAAAAATAAACAATAATTCATGAAAGTCTGTTTTATTTTCGAGGCACTGAGTCTTTACATTGAATCTTTGGTATTTCATCCTAGATTGGGCTATCGGCGTCACTTTCTAATTCAAATGCCAAGCACACGCTCACTGCATTGCGATCTAATCTCAACTAATTTAGTCCTAATGCAGCTGTCCTTTACTGACTTCTAACTTAAAATTGGGTTTTGTAGATCTGTAGTTCAAATTCCTCTAAAAGAATTTCTTTTTTTAATTAACTTGGAATTTTTTGTTTCTCACCATATCTGTAAAGCGCTGATAAATCTATATTATAATATTATAAGGCTGAAGAAGTTTGTTTGAACGCGCTAATCTCAGGAACTACTGGTTGGAATTGAAAAATTATTTTTGTGTTGGATAGTCCATTTATCGAGAAAGGTTATAGGCTATATAACATCGCGCTAAGACCTATAGGAGTGGAGCATAAATGGAAAATGTTGCAAAAACGGGAAAAAATTATTCGTTTTGGAGAGCTTTCGTAGCGTGCGCTGCGGCTTAAGCGGTTAAAGTTACGCAACAATCATTTAGGTAGTGTAGGTAGGGTAGGTTAGATAGGGTAGATGGGTAGGTAGGTAGCCAGTTGACGGGAGCGAAGCCGCGTGGGACAGCTAGTTTAGAAATAATGGGTTTTTAGTAACATTTCTGCGTTTTGAAGCAGTAGATACTGATGTATTTTAACAATTTTGTTAAATAAATCTAAATCTTAAAACAAAACAAGAAAAAACTAGAGCTCTATCATGAACTCTTAGAATAAAGTTATTTCCTTTGTGCGTAAGGCACGTAAGGCAGGTATCATGGTAGGACCCGAGAATCAAAGAATAAACGGTAAAGTAATTTCTATTGTTTCAAAATAGAAATTACATTCATGGTTGTTACCAACCAGAAGAAGATCGAAGATTGAAATGTAAATGAGCAACCTAGAATCAACTAATTCCACTGTGTATCCTTCTAACTATCCAAAAGTAATCTCTTAATCCTTCCACCATCAAACTGTAACTAATGCAAAAGACGATTATCAAAGGCAACAGTAAGAAAGTCAGCAAGTTATTAAATCCCCAGTTTCACAGTTAATAGTTCCTTTCGGTATCTTCACAAAGGGCGTCCGAGATCTTGGACAAAAGTTTAGGAAGCAAAATTACTTGTAAAGGAGATAATATTCGTGATTTCGACTCTATAAAGCTGGTTGCAGACCAACAGTTAAGTTAATTTTACCTACCTTGCAGTATACGGTCAGCACTAAGGTATGAAAAGCTATCTCAGCTATGCGAGTAAAGCTACACTAAATTAGTTTAGCTGTTTGTTGACACCAGCTTAACCCCAGGAATACACAACAGTTTTTTTTCTTGCATGCATACACTCAACTTTTGATAGGTGATAGCATGGGAATGACATTAAACATGCACTTGAAAATCAAATAAAGAACAAGTAAAATTTAAATAAAAAAACCGACACAAACACCTATTTAAACTATATAATTTATCTAGTAGTAAACACGATTCGATTGACAATCCGTTGAATTATAACACTATATCTTGAGAAAATACCCAGATTCAAACAGTAAAATGCGTATAACTTTTGAACGGCTAAACCGACTTTCATCAAAATGGTTAAACACACTCGATAAAATCACCTTTCAATCAAAATAAGAACTAATTCAAAATTGGTTCTTCCGTTTAGGAGCTACGATGCCACAGACAGATACACAAATACAAGATACACACGTCAAACTTATAACAACACTCTTTTTCCGTCGCGGGATCATAAGTACTACTTGAAAAAGAAAGAAAGAAAAAACAATGCGGCAAACTTCATACCTTTGCGCAATTTAACAGCATGGTGTATTCCTGGCCTAACTATACAGCGTTTGTAGTACTGTGGTTAAACGAAGGAACAATTCCCACAAGTTATGTTATTACTTCTACTATAAATAGAAACTATTGGGAACGGAAGATCGGTTTATATCTTTATGTGTCCATTGCTTCCTGGAGGCAGCGTTTACGACAAATATTGTATTTCGCTACTTTTGTATTAACTACTGATTTTGGTCTGGTGAACTTTTTTACAATTTGTTTGTCATAAGATAGACATAATGTTTGATAAGTTAGTAAACAGGTCAAAGCGAGACGTTTCACCAAGGTGATTGATTGCTAAGGTGTTGCAAACTTCATAAAAACTTTAATCTTACAAAATCTGCAATTACACCCAACTAAATTTAGACGCTGCTTAGAACTAAAAGTACTTAGTCTAAATAAATATATAGTTAAAAATATTTCGAATATTAAACGAGAGTAACCGGTATGACTTATCGTACTTTTAATCGTTCCGAATTGCCTTCTTCTCGTATCAATATACTAGGTACTTAAGTATAATTTTCAGTAGAATATAATACTTTGAGTCTAGACTTCAGTCTGTTCTATTTCCGTTCCTATAATATGAGACTTTACCTAAAATCTTCTAGATATATTTGCGTGAAACCAAAGCCCGCGCTACGTGCCTATCCAGTGTATTTCGAAACTTAAAGATATCAAATTTTAAGTGAAAAGTGGGATTCAGTGTTCCAGTTGTTTTTGCACGGTAGAAGAAAAGACTAAAGTAATTTAATATTTTCGATAAACCCAAAATCTTTTAAAAGTTTTTTAATAAAATTATTATTTCTACTTAAGTAAATTATTTTATGCCTGTACTTTCTAAAAGTGGTATTCGGTTTTTTTATTTTATTATTCTTCGAGTTTAAGAACGGTTACTTTCAATTTTAAAGTTAGAATTCATAACTCATAAGTAAGATTTTAAAAGTCTCAATTAAATTGTAAAGAGCTGACTTCTAACTTTATTTTGGTCATAAAAATTATGATGAATGACTGCATTAGAAATCCACATTTACTGAATACTAGTTCTTTATGTAGCCCTTAGGAAAGGATAGATGGACCCATTTTGACGCACTTAGACTCCCATTTGGTCTGTTGTTCGTGCAGGCCTCTTCTTGCTGTGAGAGGGAATGGGCCATAATCTACAACGCGGGCCCAGTGCGGGTTGGTGGATGTCACGTATCTTCGAATTTTTGGTTAGAAGAAATGCCGGTTTTGTCTCGATGTTTTCCTTCACCGTTTTGAGAGCAGTGGTGATGAAAAAAATTTAAACAAAGTAAAGCGCCTGCCTGGGTTCAAAACCACGACCTATATACTACATATACTTACCACTGGGCCACCACTACTCTGGGAGCATTCAGGATTAGTATAGCTTTATATCAATGAAAGTGTGGATTTCGCAATTGGATAAGTTTTCCAGAGATTACTTCCCACTAACAGCCTGTTGCCTCTTTATAATATTTTAGTTTAGATGTATACAGGGTTATTGGTAAACGCTAACAACCTTGCAGAGTGTTACTAACATCGTAAACAACAACTTGTTACATAACTTTTATAAATTCAACAAAAAAAACAGCTGATCCATACATTAATTAAATTCTCGCATAACTCGCTAGAATGGAACAGCAAATTATATTTGTTGAATTTTTAAAAGTCATACAACGAAAGTTTTTGTTTATGATGTTAGTAATACAGCCCTGCAAGGCCACTCTTGTTCTATGACTTTTAAAATTCAACAAAAGACAAAACAGCTGATCCATACATTCTTGCGAGTAATGCGAGCATAATTAATGTATGGATCAGCTGATTCTTTTTAATTCAACGAAAAATCAGCTGATCTATACATTAATTAAATGCTCGCATAACTCGCTAGAATTGAACAGCAATTTTTTTTTGTTGAATTTTTAAAAGTCATAGAACAAAAGTTGCTGTTTTGTAATAAAGCCGTGCACTAACAATCTTTAGTATTTTACCAATAACCCTCTGTATACCTCTATGTATGATTCAAAGATGTACAAGTTGCAATCAATAACCATTCGTTCAGAAATATCAAATACATTGCGGTCTGCAAAAAATCCCATAAAGTTCAAATAACTAAGACAGTGATCACCAATTCAACTGCCAAATGATTATGGCAATATTCCCAAAAGTGTTCGCTACAGCGGTTTGTACGTAACGGGTGTTACGTAATGATCCGTACCTACCTACCTTTAGCTCGAATAATATTACTTACGTGAGTCTACGTAGGTAAGGTTTCAGTAACGAAATTTTCAATTGCCTTTGTAAAACTATACCAACTCGCTATATAAAAGAAGTTGTTAATACGGATTCCAGTACATTTTGCAAGTTTTTAGGGTACCGTAGTCAACAAGGAACACTGGTAGTTTCACCATGTCCATCTGTCCGAAACTTAGCTTAGAGACTAGTACTAGAAAGCTATAATTTAACATGGATATCCATATTAATCACACCGAAAAAATGCTAAAATAAAAAACGCGAAAAAAATATTTTTAGTGTCGGTACCTCCTATAGACGTAAAGTAGGGATGTTGATGACCTATGGTGTGGGGTATTGTTGGATAGGTCATTCAAAAATATTGTGGGTTTTTGATAACCTTTTTTCGATTGAGGGATCCGTTTGCATAAAATTAAGCTTTAAATTGCAAATTTTATTTGTAGCTTAATGGTTGCTTTTGGATAAGTGAAAAAACACACGGCTGTTATATATATAACGAAATTAAAAGGAAAACTATCACATATAAGTAGGATTTACAAGTTTACGAGTAATAGTCAACCAACTTATACTTAAAATGTTTTATTTTTATTATATATAGTCTTGCGCTTGACTACTATCTCACCTGATGGTAAGCGATGGTGTGGTTGAAAAGTAAATGTTAATGGAAAAGTAAAAATTTTGCATATTGATGTATGGGGACAACAGTTTTCAAATGGCAAAGTTAATTTTGTCTCTTCGTTAGAGCAATGTTTGGTGCTTTCATTGATTATATGAACTTTAGTAATGTTACCTATTTATTTTAATGTAAGTGTTAATACAGAACTCTCTGTGCGTTAGTCGGACTCGCACCTGGCCGGATTTTTTATTTTACTTTCTTGTTGAAAATAAAAAAAAGCATTGACGTATTTACATGAAGGTTGAGTTGCTCACCTATAAAAAAATGTTGATGTAACAATCTTTATGTAACCTAATACCTTTTTTCATTATGAAATACTTATGGATATCGTCTTGAGAAAACGCAGAGTTTTGACAGATTCCTACAATTTAACACCACAATTACTATTGCTCCCATGATTTGGGAGCTTTTTTTTGTTTGTTTTGGGGCCTGAGGAACAATTAAATTCACGTGCGCCTCCGATCTGAGGCGAATCTGGCGAATTTGGGGACAGTATAGCGATACTATAGTACTGAATATTCATTGAAGGTTAGATAAATTAATCACAAAAACACAGTTAGCTAATACTGTTTTGAATGAGAGGCTAATTCCTAATTAGATTCGTATTTAGCGACCGCATTGGTCAATTGGTGGTTATTTCTAATCACATATTGTAACTAACCCAATTTGTATGCAAAGATAGCGGTCAGAGGATGGGTTGGTGGTCACGTCTTTATGTCGATCGTATCATTTGATTTGTCACGGAATTCTCGTGATTTATCTCTAACTTAATAAGGAGAATTTTCTCTGAATATTGTAATGAAGATGTGGGCAGCAAGTCTGCTGGGTTGAAGTGGGATAGGGCGAGTCATATATGCAAAATGCATAAAGATAGATGGGCCAGAATCGTCACGCAGTGGGAGCCGGAAGATGGGCATCGTCTTCGTGGGAGGCCTAGGAAACGCAGGCGTGACGACTCTAGCGTTTACGGGAGATTGGCAGGAGATGGCAAATAATCGGGCAGTGTGGAAAGCTAAGGCGGAACCCTTTGCCCAGCAGTGGGACAATATAGGTTGAAGAAAAAAAACGAAATGAAGAAATAATCCTTGTAATAACAAGGATTAAGGAGGTCATCTTATGTAGTTGCCGTAAGTCAAGCTACAACCTGCGGGTCTTTAAGTCAAGTGTGAATACGTTACTTCCAGACAAGCGTGCTCCTTCGCCGACCATATTATCCCTTTCCAACAGGTAAGATTATTTTTTACTTTTTGTTATTGCTAGATTGGATCAATATAAGTCAGAGCATTTTTTTAAAACTTTAACGGCAGGACAAGCTCGGCACCTACAGACAGGACTGCTGTAAACTTGGCCTAAACCGTAAGGAATTTAAAGGAAAATAGAGTTGTTTGCCTTGGAGTGGGAGACTCAATCTAAACCAAAAAACAAAGAGGTGTCTTATAAATCTTTCAATTTCGTAAAATATGACGAAATTGAAATAACAACAACACAGCTAATGCTCAGTGTAAACACACAAGAATAGCGTAGGTGCTGTATGTCTCTAGTCAGCGCGTGCTCGTACGTCTTCGGTATTCTTCGTGCGCCTCCTGTTCTCTCCTCGGCGTCTCTCTTTTGTGCGGATCTTTTCTTGCATTATCCTGCATGCAGCACGCTGTGCCTCGCGTAATTGATCAAGTAAAAAATATTATTTAAATTTAATTACATTAATAAAAAAGTGTATTTAAACGTTAAAATTATAAATATTTTTGCATATTCTCAAAATTGACGGCTAGCTGAATCGTTTGAAAATAGTTTTTCTTTCAACTATGTAGTAAAGTTGAAAAACAATATATCACGGCAATTCGACGCGATGATGAATCAAAAAAAATTGTTTGATTTGGAATTTGAATCATCGCGTTAAATTGCCGTGATATATTGTTTTTCAATTATGAAACGCGAAAGCTTTATAATAATACGAAGTAAAATTATCACTAATAACTACAAAATCAATTAAAAAGGAAATACGTCCTTTTTAATTGATTTTGTAGTTATTAGTTATTTTGGAGTGAGTATTGCTTAGAACCAAAACAGTGCAGACATGTTATATAAAATCTCATGGTTATACAGTTTTTCATTAATGCACTGATTTTTATTTTTTATTTAGATATAAAACCACAGAGGTTTAATGTCTCCAATTAAGTTTAATATAAAATGCAAGTATTAGATCAAGAAGATACTGGCTCAAAATAAAAGTTAGCTTGTTTTTCACCAAGTCGGTTGACTTGGTGAAAAAACAATTGGCGTGCATTTTGTGCCATTAACTTTGATACTTAGTTATATATTTAACAAGAAAAGTTTATAAAAATTGAAAAACATAAAAAAGCGATATGAATTCAACTCTAGAAAGTACATGGGCAGAAACAAAATTTGGAAAGTTTGAACTTGCCAGGTATCTGAAGCTACAAAACCCGGAAGCCTACACTGGGCATTATTTCCGCCGAACGTCAGCAATGCTGCTAGCTGATTCCGATGCTAATTTGACTACGCTCAAGCGTCATGATGGATGGAAATCGGACCAAGTAGCAGAAGGTTACATAGAGAAATCGGTTCAAAATAAAAGTAAAATCACTCAAAACATAACGGAATCAAATCATTATGACCGATCAACATCACCACGTCCGTCTATTTCTTATGGAAATGATTGGAATTGAGCCCGCGTCTACCTGTATATTCTGATTCTGATAATAATAATTATTATTCACAAATAAACCAAACAAATAATAGAATACATTTTTTGTTTTGTATAAAAATGTTCCAAGTAAAATTGCAAATTTCATAATAAATGTTCCACTTTTAACTGCACTTTGTTTTCATTAACTTGAGTTTTTATTTTGAGTAGGTATATTTTATCACGGTAGGTACATTGGTAGTTGAAAGAAAAGTAGAATACGCACCTTACTTATGTGAGTAATTAATGCACTCGTGTTAATTTACTATCCTCGCATGCGCTCGGGCACCAACATAAAACTCGAGCATTATAACTCACTTTGCGCTCGATGCAACAATCTACTATTAATATCCTAGGTGATCGGGAAATGCTACAAAGGCTACAAAGCTCACTGCAAAACAGTCAAAAAAACAAACAAACCAGAATTATAACGAGCGATAAAAAACTTCGTACCAATAAATAAGTAAACTTCGATATAAGTGTTAAATTTGAAAATAGTAGGTACCCAATCTTACGTGTGTGAGTTTGTTTGTATGCTTTTTACTTCTTCACGCCAGAACGGTGGAACGGATCTGGATGAAATTTGGCTCAGAGTTAGATTATTGCCAGGAATAGCACAAAGGATACTTTTATCCTGGGAATATGTCCCCTTGGAATAATTTTCGACATTCACGCGGACCAAGGCGCTGGCAGAAGCTAATAATTTTATAAACGTAAATGTTTGCGAGGATAGATGGATGGTGACCGTTTGTTTGTGAACTCTTTCAGGCAAAAACAACTAAACGGATTTTGTTGAAACTTTACAGAAATATAACTTATACATCAGAATAACACAGGCTATATGTATAAAGATATTGAAAGAATGTCTAATAACAAGCGGGCAGAGCCGCGGGCGGCAGCTAGTAGAACTTTTTCTAACATTTCCTTGAACAAAATAAAGTGGTCAAGCTGGTAACTTAGAATCCAAGCATAGAAGCTGAAAAATACTAATACATCTTCATGTCTACATCTCTCTTGCATCTTACTTGATCTTAAAAGGTCAATCGATGCAGCTGTAATAATTTAACCACGTGCTAATCAAAATACATAAACTCACGCCTTTTTACCATGAGTGTTGGCAGAATCTACAGAAGATCAAAATATTCCAATTTAACTCCACTTCAAAAGACTAATCACCCCATTTTCTATGCGAAATCTCTTCGGATAATTCGCTGAACATCTGAGCCGGTTCCCCACCGAAATATTACAATTTCGTAAATTATATTTCGGAAACTAACTAAATATACAAAACTTCCGCGCTTTAGGTGACAAACTTTATTCTAAGTTGTAAATTGATTATCTACCTGTTCCCAAAGTTATTTGATATAATAATTAGTTGTTATTATTTTCGTATTGAATGTAATTTGTTAGAGTTTGTTCGAAATAAATTGGTTGAGTTGAGGAACGATGTTGTTTGCGGATTTGCATATCTTTTCAAATTATGTAAACATTGTTATGTAGTTAGGTATTTCTGTTTAGTTTTCATACCTTGTTTAGAAAGGCTTTCCACTCATCTTATCTAGGCGTTCAGCATGATAATTAAAGTATTATGTTCACTTTTGTCCAATCCGTTTTCTAGACCAAGTGATTATGGCATCGTCCGGTCACTCTCATTCTATTCACTGCATTGCTTGAGCGTACAAAGAATTATAAAACCATAAGAAGCCGTGATGTGTATTTATGTGAGCGCCTGCTTGCCAGGCACTCACATTAATACACAATACATACGTACACTACACATTATGTACATAACACTTACAACTCACATACAGAACACACCCGACACAGGATAGACATTCCCTTTTTTCCAGTTTCCAAATCCCGAAATTGTACTACGTAAAATAAAAATTTTTTTGGTTACTTTTTATTTATTTGTATATTCTCCGCATTACTAATTTGTCTATTTTATCGCCAACGTAATGGACGGATTTAATAGCCCCTGTAACACAGGAATTGCCAAACATGGGGGTCTTTGATAGTGTGTTTTGTACCTTTCGTGTTTTTTTTAATGTTTCCTGAGTAGAGAAATGATAATTCTATTTAGTCCGTCCGTGAGATTATCAAATAATATTGGACCCATATTTTTTGCTTTATCAAATAAATCAAAATTGTCAAAGATAAAGCGCATCAAAGTTCAGGAATGGGGGCTTGTGACATCACTTTGTCAGTACAAAATGAAGCACACACCGTGATGTCCCATGATATAACAACGCACTGTATCGTTGTCACAATATTTCTTCCAAAAATTTTATTAATATACCTGACGGACGAAAAACTAATTTTCAGTCAACTACCTTATTGTATCCTAAGTTAAGTGTCACCTGTAATTCTGTCCTTTTTGCCAAATAAATTTTTACTATTATTCCATTTATTTATTTACATAATTTTACATTTTTAAATATTATAATATAAAAAATAGTAGCATACTGGCATCGGGAACATGTTCAAGCTACCGGTGGTCAGGGCTCCTGAGAGACGAACCTTCTAACAATAATACGCGCCGTGTCCAGGAGTACCGCTTTCTGGATCAAGCCCTTGATCCAGCTGCCCAACGGGAGCCTCCTCAGATGTTCGTCGAGGCTCTTGGCTCTTATGCGATTGGCCGTCACGACTATCGGCACAATGACTGCTGTATTCACATCCCACATATCGATAACCTCGCGAGCCAGATCAAGATACTTACTTTTCTTATCTCTCTCAGCCTTGTCTGGATAACCTTTGTTCCTCAATGTTTATGCTCAAACTTCAGGCTTACTTTATAATTGAATATTTATTTATATTCACCACGCTTCTGAGAACTTTTTATTTTTTCAAGCCTTTAGCGCTAAGTCCTTAGAGGAGCTTTACCTCACGTTTGCCAGACATACGATTTATCTTCCGAAATCTGACTGTTACAGGAATACGGTAGAAAGATCCACCTATTTTTTATCAAGCTATCCTGCTCTTGTTCAAGCGAAAATTATCCCAATATTGACGAAATTACATCAACTAAATAAAAAACTGTAGATAACATGTGCAATTGAGCATAGTTACTGACAACGAAAAAAAAAAAAACAAATGAATGGTATGACAGATTCGAAATACAAAATGTTTAAAAATAAATAAAACCAAACCGGTTCAATGAACATGAAAAACGCTGTGACGTCAAACAATGGCCTCTTTTAAAGGCCGCGTTTGGATGAACAACCAAACGTGCGTTCATATTGAAATATTAAAGAAATATCAAATGGGAAAATATTTCAGGGTTCTATATTCTAAAAGCAAAAGCTGCAAATAATAATATGTAACTGCAGGTAGGAACTAGCTGCCTTCATTACATATTTTTATAATAATGATTTGAAACAAACAGTTAACCAAAACTATCACTTCTTGTGATATTTTTACAAAATAATACTTCAAACTTACTTATACTTCTTATATTTACTTGTAGTATTTTTGTATAAATAACATCCCAAAATATATCTGTTACCAAGATAACCTCTAGGTAGTAGTCAATTTATTTTTAATAAACATTTCCAAGTATTATATCGCTTCCCAGAACTACTCATCAGCAAAATAGAAGCTCTCTCAACGTTTTTCTCATTCCTTTGCCAAAAATAAAATGGAAACCCAAACCCAAAATACCATTAAAAGCAAAAAACGGTAATTACGTCTTCAAAAAAGTTCGGATTTACTGAATACGATTTTTATAAGCGTAACAAAGAGACAATGGCCCTATGTTTGTACCTCAGAAAAGTTGTGCCTAATGGATTGCCTTGTCATAACGTTGGGATAACTTTTATCTCAGTATTGACGTACATTTAGAAAAACTACTTATTCTGAGATATAAAATTAACGAGGCAAATTAGCGAGGTGAATAGTTTCTCCAGTATGTACCCCTTATTTGAGCGATCCCAGGAAACTATTCAATGGTAGGTTGTTCAGCCGAAATTTTGCGACCTAAAATTGAGATTATGTGACTGGAAATTCCGTGAAATAGACAAAACAGATATATCTGAAGAGAGCACGAAAATTTGGTGGCATATAAGGTAAGCCGTATGCACACGTAGCAGCAAAGTAAATAAGAAAATATGATTGTCGCAGAGCATGAAATCCGCAAGCGACTAGATACGGAAGGCTTATAAAGTTCGTGGTATCGTGCATTGAGCGCACACAACTTCTGTCTGAATTATCCTTCGACAAATACACCAGTTTATACACGTCGTTTGTGTCGCAGTGCAAGCAAACGGTGCCAGGGTCGGGGTTGGTTTTTATCAATTTATACTTAAAAACTGTTGACAATGCCGCCTCTATTTGATGTTTATGGTTTCTTCAAGCATATCCAAAAAATCTTGATGAAATCAATCAGATGTGTTGCAAATTTTCGCTGTCGTTTTACGGCAACAGCATATTATTTTCGTTTTCATCGAAATCTAAAGGGCAATTCCCGTATTTTTAAGCACATCTGCGTAAAGTTTTCCCACATTTTTGGCTGCGATCGATTATCGAGATCGTTCGCCACACGGTGTCGATTACAAAACCTCATATATTTTTCTTCCCCTTGATGTTATGCTTTCACACATTACTTGCTTAGCAAGCAGATAAATATCAACTAGTTTCATCATAACTTACCATTTTCGCCACTTGGACGGAAAACACGATACAAGTACAAAGAAAAACGACACAAGAAATGCAAACTCCTATGGTACCAAATGTAGCAATATCCGAGGCTGCAGGGAAATCTAGAAATGTATAAAGTAATAACATTTATATAGTAAAACCAACACAGTAACCGCTGCGAATGTTCTAACTAAACTACATTCAGGTATGCAAGATAAACTTTACCATGCCAAACGAACTTTGCTGTACTCAAATTACACCATAAACTTGTTGCTATACAATCTACAGGATAGAAAGAGACGGTACGATGTCAAAGGCTTTCGATTTCAACCTTTCGTAAAAGGCCATTAGTCAAACCGAGCTTTTAAACTGTGTAAATGACATGATTTATATCGTGGACGCTGATTTTCACTCTTTTTTTACTTTCAACGTCTATTTTGAAATGTTGCGCACATTCCATTTGGCCGTGAAAGCGAGTAAAATGAAAAAGCCACTCAAGTATAAATGCCTTTACTTGCGACGTCGGTTCCGTATGAAATAAATGGTGAAGCTTAGGGTTTGCAGCTTATGTAGTTAAAGTCTTGACTTACTTTGTATGACGTGTGAAAAGTATTGTAACTTTCTTTTTTTATAATAAGTACTGCAGATCTTGCAGTACATTTACAAGAACGAAAGTAACACTTCTGTGTAGTTTCTGAAAAGAAAAATCCTAGCCTTTGAAGTTTTAAAGGCGTTATTTTAAAAGGACACAACGATAATAACGAATATCTAAAAAAATATACCAATGGCAAAAATTTTGACATCGGGTTAACAGTCTATTTCTATAACCACATAAATAAATAAACATTTTAGTAAAAAAAATCGACCTACTTTTTATTCAAATAGCTTAATAAATTACGTTAAAAATATTTATTGTGTCGCAATAGTTTTCTGCTTTGACAGCTGCCACGCTCGCTCGATATCGACAAAGTGATATAAAAAATCGGAACACTAAAAAAAAACTAAAATGTTCGCCAGTGTACAAAAATAATACGTTGAAAGCGGATTATTTCCGTACGAACCACCGCACCGGTCACAATCCAATTTCCTAAGTTTTGGAACGCGACATCTGTCTGCCACAACAATGTCTATGAAAAATGCTGAATCTTTTCTATGAATAAGTAACCTCATCACCGTCGTATTTACTGGAACGTGAACGTCCAATTTTGTCGGGGAATATTGAAAAAACCATTATGCATGGCCAAGTTATTGGTGGTCATGGATAAGCAAAGAAGAAAATTGTTACATAATGATAAGATATTTTCTTTAAGGAATTTAATTTATCAATAACTAAGCAAACAATTATTTCAGTCAGGTGAACGTACTGTGGGTACGTTCACCTAACAATTTCTCAACAATGTAGAACCTCATCATCATTTCAGCTGAAAGACGTTCACTGCTGGATATAGGCCTCCCGCAAGCGTCACCACACTGATCGATCCTGCGCGCTACGCATCCACCGGACGCCCGCAGCCTTGACCAGGTCGTCGCTCCACCTAGAGGGAGGGTCTTTCAACGCTGCGTCTTTCGGTACGCGGTCGCCACTTTTACTTTTCGGCCTCAACGGCCATCCGTTCTGTGAGCAATGTGCCCTGCCCATTGCCACTTAAGTTTGGAAATTCTTTGGCTGGGCAGCGTTCGGGCAGTTGCGCGGTATCTTCTTGTCCAACTTACTACAGTGTCTCAAAACAAAAGTCTATGACCAGTATGTGTATTGGCAGTGATTACTCACGGGACAGAGACGTGGTAACTTACAATGGGCCTCATAAGGCTCCTCGAGGCTTAAAGTCATCCAAAGGGCAATGGAGAGGGCTATGCTCGGCGTTTCCTTGCGTGATCGAATCAGAAATGAAGACATCCGCATGAGAACCAAGGTTACCGACATAGGCCGAAGAACGATGTATAAAATATCAATATATTTCATGAAATGTGTAATCATTCGGCCTCTTCACTTGCCTAATGTGAGCACCATTTTTAAAGTAGGTCTTATTTTAAATTTGGATTAATTAATGCAGTAGTAATAAAGTATACTAATTTCGGGTAGAAGCTAGCACATAATGCGCATTAATAAAATGAGGAGGAGGAGAGGCGTATGATAATTTAGACTCATGTAGAGTATACTTCTTAGTTTTTTAGTTGGTTCTAAATTTATATATATTGAGTAGCAGTTATGTATTGCTCCTTTATATCTATAAAGGAGCAATACATAACTGCATTAGACATCACTCCTTGATAGAATTGTATCTAATGTCGATATGGAGTGATGTATTGCCCGTACGCGTTTGCAGCGAAGCGTCTTAGTTTATTGCAATAGAAACGTCACGTCCGACGTATAAGTAGATATCCTAGATATTGGAACTGACTGATAAATCCACAATAGATTGATAAAGTACAATAAGTTAGTAAAGCATACGTTACTAGGTTTATTTTCCTTTCATTCTAAACATTAGAAAATACAGGGTGACTTTTAATTCATTGGCAATATTTTAGAGGGTGATCGTATCAATCCTAGGGGATATCGTGTTTTCTACTTACTCGGTTGTAGAGGTAAGAAAGGTCGTCGCTCCACGTAAAATACTCATACTCAGATGCAACTTAAATCGATACCAACAGAGGAAAATGTCGGGCAGACTGATTTTACTTGCTGAAAGTACTCATGAGAATGAACAAATTTTCTATGGAATTACCTCTGTAAAAAGATTAAAAAAAAAGTGAATTTAAACAGTCAATAACCCCGACTGCTGCTCTGCAGTAGGAGGACACATATTCGCGAGCTGGCTGATCAAAAGCAGCTGTATCCTCCGACTGCACAATATGATTTTCTTTTTGTTTACGTCTTTTAAGTTCGCTTTTTAAGCAGGCGGGTTTATTGATGTTTTTTAATTAACTTTTTTATTTCTTACTTATAAGTTAACATTGTTTTTTTCGAATTTGGTACATTTAAACATATAAGTATTATATAGTTTTGAAATTACCTTTTTAAACTCTCTTTTTTTGTATACCCCACACCATTGTGTGGGGTATAAAAATAGAGAGTTTAACCCATTGGTTTGGAAGGAAAAAAATTAGGCCCTCGCAATATGGCGCCCAAAAACCGCCATTTCAGTATTTTCCAATTTTTTTTGTACCCAGTAACACTCGCAATGTTAAGCCAAATTGATCGACGTAAGAATCATCAAAATCGGCCAAGGGGTTTGGTTCCTAGAATGCCACATAGGAACACACATACATAGACTGATAAACACATTAACCTCCTTCGGCAGTCGGGTAAAAACAGCTGTTCAAGACATAACTCGACAAAAGAAGATTTTATTTTGCTCCGCTAGTAATAGTCGTTCACAATCATGGGTATTTTCAACTCGTAAAAGACTGCCAATGAATTTCAAGTCAACTTGTAGTACTATCAAAGTTGTATCGTAAACTAATCCTACAATTGAACAACCTCAAAAGTAATCAGTACTAATACGGGAATCTATCCCTATATTACATAAATGTCAAAATTAGAATCATATTTCACATTAATTGCAATAACAAATTCTACTATCATACCATAAATAAAATTGTAATCGAAATCGGCAAAGTTTAATTAGAAGGACGTAATAATTTATTAATAATCACCTCAACTGATATTAATTGATCGGTATCATAAACACCTGACACTGGGAATATTTTGGTACATTTTGTTTACCTAGATTTTTTATTATATAACATAGCATCATGTCATGCTCTCTCTAATGTCTCTCTGATGGTGGCACATGTGTTGGATCATTCGGTTCCCTTCATAATGGCTGAGCTGAGTGGTGCCAATCCATGCGACTTGTTTATAAACGAGCGCCATCAGTTGCTATTGGGACTACCTCGGCCTGTTTTTAATTAAGTACTTATTGTAATTTCGAATTGTTTGTTTTACTTTAGACGCTTTTATGTGCACGTTTTTTTATATCGATCACACATATATTTGTATTTTTCCGACAAGAATGTGTAACAAATACTTGTAATTAAAACTAATGAAAAAGAGTGTCTGTGAAGTTTCTTGCACGTTCTTCTCCTTAGAGACTTACTGACGCTTGGTTATGTCCAACAATATTCATATTTTTTTAGTTTGACAATTTTAAAGTACCTTTAAATGGTTTAGTTGAAATAAAGTATTTTGATTTGATTTGTCTGTTTTCCTGAAGAGTTAGGCAGAGGATCACTTATAGTACGCCCACATTTTGCTATATGTTTTAATAGGGGTGATCCTATTGCCATCAACCAGAGACAACTGCTTCTGAGAAATTCCAAATTAAAATCCAAATACCACTTGCCCCGACTCGGGAATCGAATCCAGGACTTCATACTCAGCATTAACGCAAAGGACAATGGAGAGAGCTATGCTCGGACTTTCCTTGCGTGATCGAATTAGAAATGAAGACATCCGCAAGAGAACCAAGGTACCCATATGGCCCGAATAATTGCCAAACTTAAGTGTCTGTGGGCAGGGCACATTGCTTGCAGAACGGATGACTGTTGGATCTGAAAAGTTCTGGAGTGGTGACCGCGTACCGGAAGATGCAGCGTTGGAAGGCCTCCCTATAGGTGGAGCGACGACCTGGTCAAGGCTGCAGGAATCCGTTGGATGCGAAAAGCACAGGACCGATCAGTGTGGCGACGCGTTTTGGGAGAAATGATAATGATGATGAGAAGCACTTTCAACTACTACAAACCATCAAACACCTACCAACTTATCGACATATCATTTTCCGAGCTGAACTTTCAGGGTAAAGATACGAGAAAACCTATAATTTTAATTCGTGGATCTTTAGAAAATCACATTCCACTTCAGGGATGCTTCGGCACTATTATCCTTAGGTACCCACAAAAAGAAGGCCTGTATCCCAGCAGTGAGAATTTAATAGACTGATAATGTTTTATGATATATATTGTGCGACAGCGACGCAACAATCTTTTTTGATAGAAATTATGTCAATATGTCCATAGAAAAATTTATTTTTAGAAATGGTTGTCGCACTATCTCGTCGCACCGTTACTTTCAATATGAAAATTGAAAAACATTTGTACTCACATATAAACAAAACTGAAGCAGGAGCTAATCTGTTATATCATGTAACATTCCATTTCCCTAAAACTGTCTGTCACGAACAGTAAAATAATGTATTTTTATCGCGCAACACACTTCTGATAAAAATGTTTATTGGTTGCGCGATGTAAAGCGAATGCGGGCGGTACTGGTGCTTTTTTTAATCTCCAATATTTTACGTACAAAGAGCATGAAAAATATTGATAACGAACAGTGCTTAAATTCGAAATTTATTTATAGTGACATTTAATTCATAGGCAATCTTTCAGTGGGTAAAAATGAAAACGTTTTTTTTTACCATGGTGTCAACTTTGAAATATGAAAAAAATCTACTGTTAATTAAATTTATGTCTTTCTTTTTATTCTATTTTAAATTGTCAATAGGCTCACGCTTGACCGTTCAATTCTATCTTTTCCTTTATCTCACCTGATGGCAAGCGATGATGTAGTCGGCGGTGAAGCACGCTTGCCTTAAAATAACCTATTCACTCTTGACTTAAAGAATCTTATATTGTAGCTTTCGGGAAAAACAGACTCACATAATTCGTCAAAATATAGATAAAAGCCCGATGAATAACCAAACTTAAGTGATAGTCAGCAGAGCACATTGCTTCCAGAACGTATGGTCGATGGGTCTGAAAAGTTCTGGAGTGGCGATCACCAGAAGACGCAACATTATAAGACCTACCACTAGGTGGACCGATGAGCTGGCTAAGGTTGCGGGAATCCGCTGGATGCAAACCGCACAGAAACGGTTGATGCGATGATGCGATGGTAGATGCGGCTACATTTGGTGGAGGCTTATTTTCAGCAGTGGACTAGTGACCACTGAAATTATGATATGATGATTGGTAATAGATGTCATTTGTGCGATTTTAGTGTTGATTTAATAACAAAAAGTATTTCATACTCATGGGTACTTGGGTCCAGTCCCTGAAAGATCGCCAATAAATTAAAATCAACGCTCACATGTTGGACATTTTATTAAATCCGTCAAGTGTTCGTATCTAGCCTCTCCCAAAATACACACGAAAAGTAGGGTTCATGTTTTTGCCAGTGATGCAAGCTTTTTAGGCTACCCCGGTAGATGAATCGAATAACCCTCACAGATTTTGCGTCGTCATGTTAATATCGACCCTAATATCTGAGAATAGAACCGTATTAGATACGCGTTTCATACACGTTCCAATAATATCTCTTGTGGGTAGAACATCAAAATAGTTTGGAAGACAAAAATATTTTTTATGGAAAAGTGTTAATACTGTAAGAGGAACGTTGTGCTTTATTATAGTGAACTTCAAAGAGTTTTCCCAGGATGAAAATATAATACATTTGTGGGTGTTTCGTAGTAGCAAATTATGAATCAATTTTTGGCAGGACCGAACCGCTGAAACCTCTCAAACAGAAAGCCATCTATAACCAATCACGTAATTTGAAAGTTTAAATTAAAAGCAACAAAAGACAAAGCAAAGTTTAATTTCCTTCTCTTGTTTTCATTTAATTTAGTTAGTAATTCATTATGATAACCTCGCTGTCGACGGGTCGAGAGGTTTACAAAACACGATTGTTTCAATCTTCTAGTTTCAATCAATCTTAGCTTATAAAGCCACTAAACTGATTAACAAGAATTTTAGAATGAAATCAACGAAGGAGGCCCAAGAATATAATTTATAATCATTAAGCTCTAGACAGGCTGTGCACACCCACCAACTTTTCATCTAATCATAATGTTTAAATAAATAATGTGTCTTGATTAAATGCGTTATAGCATGATTTTTTCGCTTCTGGAAACATTTTATTCGTGATTCCTCGTCAGGGGATATTTCTCTACTATTTGCCAGGCTTTGAGCTTTGCAGTCATAATGACAATGATCCAATAATATGATTTTTATTTTAAAATATATTTCCTTTGTAACATCTAATGTTACTCCGCTACTTAATTGAATTTGTACTATAGTTAATATAAGTGTATCCTCACAGAATCTACATACTTAGCAAATTTTCGAAGATGATTATGAATTAGGTGTTCCAGTCAAAAGTTCCTACAAAGTTCGGTGATAAACTCGAACGCTAGAAGGCTTATGTCACTTAATCTTCGCGGGAGCAAATTAAATTTAACACCATCCGAGACAACTTATGTAATCTTTAATCAGAGGCAGTCGTTAAGTCTCAGACTTACCTCGCGACGTTCATCGCTTATTCAAGAGAACCATTCTTATAATGAAATTTCCCCTTTAATAGTCCACGGAATTGAGACAGGGTGAAGCTGCGAAATCTTCACTAATGGTGCGGAACCACGTAACTTAATGTTACGCGGGTGCGCACTCGGCCGGAACTCAAATGCGCGCACCTATAGTAAGGTTGAATTCCGCGTAAAGTGCCCGCGAATTGATCTCAAATATATACGTTTGCGATAAAACCCTAAAGTTCTTTGGAAATAAAATTGAACGGAAAAGATACGTTTAGTGCTAATGTTGAGTCTTCAACGAAATCAGTGGCGTTTTTCTTTCTTTTTTTTTCAGCGAATAAGCCGTCCTTAGCAATGTTCATTGGTGTTTTAAGCAAGGCGATATTTTACAGTCATTTATTTAAGAGGTAAATAAGACCTCTCGTCTAACTTGACGTGTAAAATGTTGTAGGAATTTTAAAGCACCCGGCGCCCTTCCAAGATTTTGTTTTGCATGCAGTAAAGTGACTTTGACATTATAAAACTTGATTTATGTGTGTGAGACAATTATTAAGTTGAAATGTTGTTTAGAAACCGAAGCTGTTATTCGAATTTTAAAAGTTACTTCTTTTATACAATTCCACACTAAAAAGCTTATTTTTACAATTTTAATTAACTTGCAATGTATGTATGTAAGTGTGTTCAGGTCAAATCTTGCTACTGAATTTTTAAGTAGTTATCGTCCACCGATTAAGATGAAATTTTGCATACACGTTAAATTTGGATGACAATGCATGGTCAGCTAAGTGACGTCATTCTAAATAAAATATGGCGAACGGCCAATGATGGCGGACTAGTTATTATTTTATATAGGTATCAAATGGTTTGCTGCGAAGAATAAGAAAAAAGCTTGTTTTTAAAAAGCATTTTTACTGAATAAATATTCACTGAAAAAAGTTAATAAAAATCACTTTTAATCCATGTTTTGATGTTTGAATTTAGAACACACCTATATATTCGACCTCCATCTCAATGCTATACAACCTCCTTGCGCAAAAAATACTCGATACAAACTCTTTGTTCTAAGAATTCTCGACATGCAAACTCCTTGTGCAAATAACTCCTGGAGATTTGATTGGTCGACATTTTCGTCAAGGAGTTTAACATTAGAATAAAAACTGTTTTTAGAAGATTTTGCGGGTACGTGATAGCGTCTATGTTGCTTCTCTTATTATTTTCCTAAAATTGTGTTAAATTAAATATTAATAGTGTAAAAATGGTGGCTTTTTACTCTAATAGTATTAGTGAACGTGCTCGAGTGAAAGCAAGTAAAACACAGCGGTAGAACATGAATTTGTTCATTTTGACGACAAAACTCCGTAGAAGCTTCGAATAAAGTTACCGCCATTTCGCCGGAGCATAACTAGAACATTGGACTAAAAACTAAAGGAAATAGAACTTCTAAACGTGACACTGGCTAAATGCACAAACCGTGAGAAGACAAAAAAAAAACAAAAAGAAGAAAACTGTTTTGTGTTCTTTGCTTTCATTTTAATTAATTTAACCTTCCTTTTTTTTCATTAAATGTCTATTTTCGCTTAAATCTTTCTTTTTCTCGTAGTCATGGTAGTCATGGTAAAGTATAGTATGGAACTCTTGAATAAAATGGATTTATATCGAGGGCCATGAATCACTCGCGTCGCTCAGTATTCTGACACTTGAATCACTCGCTATGCTCGTGATACATCAATGGCCCTCGCTTAAAACCCTTCCTTTATTCACTAGTTGCATAATATACTATTTCTTATAGCCTTTTAGTTTAGTTTAGATTAGAGAGTAGTAGAGGAACATGACCGAATGCAATGAATTTAATCGCAGTGTTACTTAATCTATACTTCTATACGTACTAATAATTATAATATGTACAGTACCGTACTACAGGTATGTGCCTGACCCAGTTCTCGAAAATGGCAATATCACAATAAGCCTGATATTGTGGTGGTGGATCGAATCGAGAGGCGTGCAATGATTGTTGACATTACCGGATTAAATTGTCCTGCATGACGGGAACCTCGTGAAAGCCGAGAATGATAAGCAAATCAAGTATCTTGACTTGGCTCGCGAGGTTGTTGACATGTGGGATATGGATACAGCGATCATTGTACCGATAGTCGTGTCAGCCAATGGCTTAATAACCACGTGCCTCGACCAACACCTTAGGAGGGTCTCGTTAGGCGGCTGGGTTAAGGGCCTGATGCAGAAAACAGTACTGCTGGACATGGCTCGTATTGTTAGGCGGTTCCTCTCTCTGGAGTCCTGACCGCCGGTAGCTTGAACCCTGTTCCCTTCCCTTCCATTTTTAATATTGATTTAATTAGTTTTTTTTTAATAAATATTTAAAAATGTAGACAATAAGAAAAAAAAAGTAAAGAAATAATTTAATAAAGAGGAAAGATTTGTATTTTTGTGTTGTGTTGTAATGAATAAAATTAAAAACTACTGGATCGATTTCAAAAATTCTTAAATCATAGGCTACTTTTTATCCCTGTATTCTTACGGGAACGGGAATTACGTGGGTGAAACCGCGAGGCGTCCGCTAGTTATGAATAAAAAAGGTACTTATGGCTTATCTAGGACTGTCTCTCAAACCTTATCATTCCCTAACTGAAACTTTACAAGGTAGTATTTGACATCTGACTTTCGCATTAGAACATGATTGCTTGTTCCTTATAGGGTAAGTGACAACCATGATTGACGATCACGAAGGTACAAGACGACTTGTACCAGATAGTGTCGACTTAGTAACAAGTCATCTGTCTTGTACAATAATGTTTTAATAAAATAGTACAAAGATTGATAATGAATTAAACTTTATAATCTACTTTAATTTTAATAGATAAAGACGTATTATAACCAATGGAAGAAAACTCAAATTCAAAGAAAAAAATCATAAATGAAAAATTTCATTTTATTTATTTCAATTCAGGGTAGCAGTAGGTGTAGCAGTGGTACTAGGAAATTTTGTATCACAAGAGCTAGTAGGTATTGCAGCATTATCACGCTGCCTATTGATTCGGCTGAATAAAAACTATTCCGTTCGTGTAAGTCGACCTCATTTCTAATTTTTTCTTATTTCGGTTCAAACTTAGAAGTTTGATCATTCCATTGGATGACAGAGAAAATTTTTCTTGTGAATTGGCGATGTATCTACTTGGAAGTAACACGTTTAGTATTTTTTTTAAGAAAATTTCAAGTGCAAATCGTTGGATTTATATCGCATTGCGTCCATGCAAACCAATATGTTGCATTTAGTTCTGCAGCATTATTGGACATTTCTTTCTGAGAGTGTCAATTGTTCACCAGGAATTTAATTTGTTTCCGAGTTACCGGCGCATAAGGCCGTCTGTTACAAAGAACCGGTATGTATTTAAAACATTTTAAATTTTAACTGTTTGGAAGGTTCTGTTTTGAGTATTGTGGTGTTTATTTCCTTTTATTTTCTCACCATAGATTCGCTCAGAATCGGTTCTTGGAATATATAACAAGCTGTGGACTGATGTTCCGAGTTATTTCAACACCGACTGAGTTCGGGAAGCGTGTGCTTGCGGGGGTGACTCCATAATATACGAGTGAAGACCCCGGGAGGACGTCGTGACATCGCTCCGCGTCAAGTGATCCCAAAATTTTGTTCCTATTCACTTTTTATAATTTGTAGCAATAGCGAAGTATTTATTGAATAGTTTTTTATATGTATCACCTATTCGTGTCAAAAGGTCGTGAAATGAACCGTTTTTAATTTTACATTTATGCACGGTTAAATTTTAATCGCGCCTAGGGCCGGATAGCGGTTGCAACCCCTTCTCTCCTATAGGCATTATTTTCCAAAATTACAAATTTTATTCTAGACAATCCATTTCCCAACTTTACCGATAGTCTTCCTTTACGTCGCCATTCCTTTTTTCTTTGTATATTTTTTATGTTGAACAATGTTTGTTTTTATTTTATCTTTTATTCGTCAAAATTAAACGTGACACATGTAGTGACAATTTTTTTTTTACGCTACAAATTGGCGCCCGAACAACTAAAGTAAGTGTTTTTACCTAATAACTTTGAAATTTAAATGATTCGACATAATTTATTTTTTTTGCTTTATTGAGGATGGTCACTCCCTCTGGGAGCTAATGATTCTTAAGCTTATTTGTTTCAGGACGCTGATATTCTTCCATTCAAGAAAGGTATTCTAGGATTTATACCACCAGTACAGATCTGTGAAGCTGTTATTTTCCTTGACATATTTTTTTCATGAAATGTAATGTTTTTTAATGGAATTTAATTTTGTGAACTATAGTACACATAACCGTCTTTTATTTTATCCACTTATGGCAGCAAATATAACGATAGGTTTCCTGATTTTTACTCCTTATTTAGCCTAGATCTTTGTTTACTAGCTTGGCGTTCGCTGACTGCTGGTTGCTGGATTATTTTTGTCCAGCTGCTCATGCCGTGCTTATTTTTCGCTAGGATTCAATCGTCCTTTGTCTGTTCTTTCATTCGTTATTAGGTCTATACTAGTTACATCATGTCAGAAGAGGAGTTCCCTATTGGTGAGACTCCACGTTGTGATAGTCCCATCATTTCGCGACCACCACCTTGTCCCATTCAGCCAAGAGCTTCTCGCGCTTCCTCACAAAGTGTTGTTCCTTCTCCAATAAGATCTGATGAACGCCCACAATTTACCAGGCAGTTCTCTCTTACTAAGTGGAAGATTGTTTTCGATGGAAAGACCTGCGTACGGGAATTTTTCACGAGTCTAGAAGAGTGCAGGGAGGCCGACAATTTGTCTGATGGTTACTTAGTTAGGCGATTCCATGAAGTCTTGTCAGGTGTCGCACTTCAATATTTTAGGTCAATCCGTCGTCCGGATCTTTCCTTCTTTGAGATCAAAGAAGCCTTTTTTAGGACATTCGGTACGACCGATTTTGAATTTAAGATAAGCCAGGAGGTCCGTAACCTCAAGCAGAGACCGGAACAGCTAATAAGAGAATTTATTATCGAGGTTTCTTACTTAAATGCTAAACTGAACAAGCCTATTGAAGAATCGGAGTTGTTGCGGATCATCACTCACAACATGTTGCCAAAGTACACTCCTTGCTTGTCCATCCAAAAATTTCATGAAATCGATAATTTAATCGAAGCTGTTACTCATTTCGAGTCCTTTCTAAAACCTCCAAAGGCGGTAGCCAGTTTCGATTGTGTTGCCGACCAGTCGACTTCTCAGGCTGTTAACTCACCAAAACCCAGGCCGAACAAAACTTCCCATCAACCAACAACTAGTAAGCCTCGGACTTGTCCTAGTTGTAGTCAGCCTCAGCTTTGCTTAAAATGTAACAAAGTTGGTCATTCTTACCGCTCTTGCCCAGAGATCACGGGCATGATTTGTTTTAAGTGTCGCACTCCTGGATTTATTACTAGAGAATGTCCGAAATGTAATCCAAAAAATGCATAGACCACTGGCGATACGCTTCTTTTCGTACAGTATCCCCAGTGTTTACTACAGATTCATTTGATAACCGACCGTTTATAGAGGTATTATTATGTGGTAGAGTTGTTAAAGCATTGCTTGACACTGGTGCTCAGATTTCGCTTGTTAACGATAATTTTATTCAGCAACTTGGTATTTCTTTGACATCAAAAGACGCTTGTCCCCGTGTTATATCGGCTAATAATTCACCGATTGATATTCTTGGTTCTGTACATCTTCCAGTTAAATTTAACGGTACAACTTTTATTCATGAGTTTTTAGTGGCAAGTTCGATGTCATCTTCTGTTATTTTAGGTATCGAATTTTGGAATAAATTCGGTTTGACGTCTATTTTTAGTCAGGCTTTCGATAAAAATATTGATGGTAATATGTTTATCCCTTCTGTTCAGCACTCTCCCCCTCAAGTTTCCTCTGTTAGTGAGGTTCGTTATATTCATCCTCGTAACATCCTATCGCCGGATCAAGAGTCTTGTCTTCAACAAGTTATTAAGGAGTATGAAGTTATCTCTTCGGAAAAAGTTGGTCTTGGAAAGACATCTTGGTTGTCCCATAAAATTAATACTACGGGATACCCTATCCGTCAAAGATATTATCCCTTATCCCCAGTCAAGTTGAAGATTCTCAATGAAGAGATTGACAAAATGTTAGATATGGGTGTTATTCGTCCTTCTCGTTCTCCATGGGCTAGTCCTGTGGTAATGGTGACAAAAAAGGATGGTTCTGTTCGGTTTTGTGTCGACAGTAGAAAACTGAATAGTGTGACAATCAGAGATTCTTATCCTCTTCCCCGTATTCACGATATCCTCGACAACCTTCGTGGTGCTAGATATATTAGCTCATTGGATTTTAGAAGTGCTTTCTGGCAAATTCCACTTGCTGATAGAGAAAGTTGTGAGAAAACAGCATTTATTGTCCCACAACGTGGTCTCTTTGAGTTTGTTAGGATGCCTTTTGGTCTAACGAACGCTGCTTCGGAGATGCAACGCCTTACTGATATGATCGTTAATTTCGAGTTTACTTCTACCAGTGACGACTGTATTTTTGGGTACGTCGACGACTTGATAATCGTATCTAAAGATTTCTTTGGTCATATGGCGCTGCTCAGGAAGGTGCTTGCTCGACTTAAAGAAGCAGGCTTATCTATAAATTTGAAAAAATGCGAGTTTTGCAAAAGCGAACTAAAATATTTGGGTTATATAGTTAATGAAAAGGGACTTCAAACCGATCCCGGCAAACTTGATGCTATTAAAGATTATCCTACTCCCACTTCAGCTAAGTCATTACGCGGTTTCATTGGTATGTGTTCCTATTATAGGCGTTTCGTTAAAGGGTTTTCTTCTATAATTGCTCCGCTTACTGCCCTTATCGGTAAGAGAAAGGGTAATGATCCAATAAGTTGGAATGATGCAGCCGATCAGGCTTTCACTAAGTTGAAACAAGCGCTAATCGATACGCCTGTTATGGCATGTCCTGATTTCTCCAAGCCGTTCATCCTGCAGTGTGATGCATCAGCTGTTGGTCTTGGTTCGGTACTGACACAAAAGATAGACGATGTTGAGCACCCAATCGCCTATTATTCGCGTTTATTCAATCAAACTGAACGCAATTATAGTACTACAGAACGTGAACTCTTGTCAGTTTTGGATTCAATTAAACATTTTCGATGTTATTTAGATGGGATGAAGTTTTCAGTCATAACAGACCATATGGCCCTTAAGTGGCTCCTCACTCTTAACAACCCATCTGGTCGTTTAGCTCGTTGGGCTACTATTATCTCCCAATATACTTTTGATATTGTGCATCGTAAAGGTTCGCAACATATAGTCCCCGATGTTCTATCCAGGATCTATGCTAATCCTGTGTCGTTTGACCAGGGTCCTGAACATACTAATGACCGTTGGTATAAGAAGGTGTATATAGGTGCTCGAGACACGCCACAAATGTTCCCAGCATACGCTATAAATAACGGTATCCTTATGAGACGCATGCCTGTTACTAGTCCTTTATCTTCTGAACCATGGCACGTGGTGTTACCAGCTGAAAAGGTTCCAGACGCTATTTGGGAAATTCACAATAGTTTTCCTTCGATACATCCCGGTGTTACTAAAACGTATCTAAAGCTTAGGGAGTTGTTCTACTGGCCAAATATGTTCCGTGACGTTACTTCGACGTTAAGTCAATGTGAGGTTTGTAAAGCCTATAAAATCTCGAACACGCAACCTCGCGGTCAGATGTGCTACCCTAAAGAGGTTTCCTTGCCCTTACAGATGATTTCTATCGATATAATTGGTCCGTTGCCCTGTGCTTATTATGGTTATAAATATATCCTTTCTATGGTAGATGTTTTTTCCAAATATGTTTGGCTAGTTTCTCTGAAAAGGATTGACGCTCTTTCTGTTATAAAAGCGTTAGAGTCTGAAATTTTCTTTAATTTTGGGGTTCCGCGTACTATTCTTTGCGACAACGCTACAGTTTTTCGTAGTAATCAATTCCTTAATTTTCTCAGATCTTTTCATATTCAATCACCTACTTTTACGCCATATTATACACCCCAAGCAAATACGGTTGAGCGATACAACCAAAGTGTTATTACGTGTTTAGGTATTTTGGTTGGTGAAAACCAAAGAAGTTGGGCTAAAATGTTACCTAAAGTTAAGCTTTACCTCAATTCTTGTGTTAATCTAGCTACTGGCTTTACGCCTAACTTTCTTATGTTTGGTAGAGAGGTCCTTATGGATAGCAGTCGTGTAGATAGTCAGACTCGAAGCTCTAATTTGGCAGACAGTCGGGCTCGTCATGCTTCAAACCTATCCTCTCTCAGCGAAGTTTATGCAAAGGTAGCTGATAATCTTTCTTTAGCTTTCCTCCGTAACTCTCGTGCATATAATTCTAATCGATCAGCTATCACTCTGAATATTGGTGATACTGTATGGAGAAAGAACTTTTCCAAGTCTTCTGGAAATGATTTTTTTTCTGGAAAGCTTGCTCCACGTTTTATTAAGTGCCGTGTAATAAGAGTCATTTCTAGGACCACATATTTGCTCCAGGATTGTGATTCAGTCCACTCCGGACAATATCATATCAAAGATATCTTAAAATAAATTTGATTGAATTCTCTTTGTTCCATTTTAACATTAACATTTGCTTTCTAAACCTTTTTCCTCTTTGGTTTATGGGAATATTTCTTTGCATAAGTTTTTGATTATGTTAAAAACTTCATGAATTATCTGTTAATAATGACATCTATTTATTTCTGTGTTGTGTCAACCTGTGTTCTCAGGTTATTTTATTTCTTTTAGTTTAACACAAATGGTGTGTCATTCTACATTTAATTTGAATTTAAACTTGAGTTTTCTGACTTGAGTTCTCTGATTTGAGTTTTTTTGTCTTGAATTCTTCTTTGACTTAATTGACTTAAGTTTTCTTTCTCAAACTTGTTTTTTTGTTTTTTGTCCAACTTGTCTTTCGTTTCTATAACTAAGGTTGGACTTTACGTGTTGACGTTATTTATTTTTTGGGGATCCCCGGGTTTTTTCTTATTGTTGTTAGGTAATAGTTAAGTCTTATGTTAAGTTAGGCTAGCTTTACTTAGATGTATAGTTCCCTGGTTGTTCTTCATAGTTGTTAGGATGTGGTAGTTGTTGGTGTTTGTCTCTAATTGAACAATATATATTTAGATTTATGAGTTTGTTATTTTCTTTCATATTCTCCATAGATGTAATCGAGATATCGCGAGTTGGCGCGGATAACGTTTAGATGTGGTGGCCACCGTGTTTATTCAGTATCTTTTGCACTTCGATATCGTTTGATTCAGAAATGATTCCTGCTGTTGTCATTGCCTGTTCCAGCTTTATCTTTCTTCTCACTCGTACTTTCGTCCTTTTTTTCTTAGAAAGGGGGTATTGCAGCATTATCACGCTGCCTATTGATTCGGCTGAATAAAAACTATTCCGTTCGTGTAAGTCGACCTCATTTCTAATTTTTTCTTATTTCGGTTCAAACTTAGAAGTTTGATCATTCCATTGGATGACAGAGAAAATTTTTCTTGTGAATTGGCGATGTATCTACTTGGAAGTAACACGTTTAGTATTTTTTTTAAGAAAATTTCAAGTGCAAATCGTTGGATTTATATCGCATTGCGTCCATGCAAACCAATATGTTGCATTTAGTTCTGCAGCATTATTGGACATTTCTTTCTGAGAGTGTCAATTGTTCACCAGGAATTTAATTTGTTTCCGAGTTACCGGCGCATAAGGCCGTCTGTTACAAAGAACCGGTATGTATTTAAAACATTTTAAATTTTAACTGTTTGGAAGGTTCTGTTTTGAGTATTGTGGTGTTTATTTCCTTTTATTTTCTCACCATAGATTCGCTCAGAATCGGTTCTTGGAATATATAACAAGCTGTGGACTGATGTTCCGAGTTATTTCAACACCGACTGAGTTCGGGAAGCGTGTGCTTGCGGGGGTGACTCCATAATATACGAGTGAAGACCCCGGGAGGACGTCGTGACATCGCTCCGCGTCAAGTGATCCCAAAATTTTGTTCCTATTCACTTTTTATAATTTGTAGCAATAGCGAAGTATTTATTGAATAGTTTTTTATATGTATCACCTATTCGTGTCAAAAGGTCGTGAAATGAACCGTTTTTAATTTTACATTTATGCACGGTTAAATTTTAATCGCGCCTAGGGCCGGATAGCGGTTGCAACCCCTTCTCTCCTATAGGCATTATTTTCCAAAATTACAAATTTTATTCTAGACAATCCATTTCCCAACTTTACCGATAGTCTTCCTTTACGTCGCCATTCCTTTTTTCTTTGTATATTTTTTATGTTGAACAATGTTTGTTTTTATTTTATCTTTTATTCGTCAAAATTAAACGTGACACATGTAGTGACAATTTTTTTTTTACGCTACAGTATCCAATAATAATTTAATTAATTAAGTTAAGTTATTTTTAAGGTAAATTAAAATTAACTTTGTTTAAGAGAAATTCTAAAGACGGAACCACACTTACGTGATGTGGCGTGTCGCATCGCCTTCCGACGCAGTTATTGGCTACAAAACTTGTTGCGTTATGACGTAGGCTGGAACAGAGACGTTTGATTGGTGGATCCCGCGCCATGTCACGCTACGACATGTAATTGTGGTTTCGATTTAAGAAACGTGCATGTTACGGGAGGTGGAATAAAAAAAGATTCTTGGAGTGTCATGGACCGAGTTCCGCACAAATGTCACGATATTTCAAGAACTCCACATCAAGCAGGGCCTGTCCGCAATAGTACAGTCCCAAATACTCACTTTCTTCGGACACGTTTCAAGGCGAGAAAGTCAGTCTATAGAGCAGTTGGTCGTCAAAGGGAAAGTGGCAGGCACTAGACCGCGTGGAAGGTCACCCATGCATTGGACTGACCAGATCAAGTCTGTTGTGGGTGGTCCCTAGCTCGAATATACCCAGATGACTTCTAATGGGGAAAGGTGGCGAGACATTGTGAGACGCATTACATCTACCGCAAATACTAAGAACACTTCATGACGACCACGACCGCCCTGTTAAGAGCAAGAAGATAATTAATCTTAAATATTTTAGGGTCGTCACTATTATGAGTAAAATTTAATTCCCACTCATTCTTTTGGTATCTCCATGAGAAAACAATTTATTTTTCTTGTATTGGCGTTACGGGCCACGCATGCCAGGAACAACCGGGAGACATCTCCCATGAGACAAGTCCCTTACGCAACAATCACTGTAAAGCAGTATCAATTATACTCAGACAGTCATGTAATTGATTATTCCTAATTAGTACATAATTGAAACTATCACTCGTCAAATAAATCAACTGGCTTAATTAACATGTTAGTTACATCCACGGATTAATATGTTTCAATTTATGCCTTTATGTTATTTGACACGTAGGTGGAAATTTAAAGAGGTGCGTTCACTAAATAATTAAATAATTCTGTTTATTTAATCAGTGTTTATACCTTAATTATAGAAAGACTAGCTTTTACCAGCGACTTCGCTGCAGTAAAGCTATCATTTTTTTTTTTTTATAAATTGTATCCTATATTACTTCTAATACCTCCAAGAATATATTGACAAAGTTTCATGATGATCGGTTCTGTAGTTTTTGCGTGAAAGCGTAACAAACAAACTTACATTCACATTTATGATATTAGTAATATCCTTATTCGATAGTGGTCTGCTTTTTAAAGGCTTGAGTAGTTTCAAGAACTGTATTTTTAAGTAGTACCCTAAACATTAATCTGAAGATAAGGAAATATTGCAGAAATTATAGAAGACGCGTTATATGTTAAAATAGTCTGAACAAATAATGCTGATTACAGTTTTATTTATGTAACCTTAGGTTGGATATCACACGTACAGCCCATGCCCATGGGGACTACCAGTTTCTCATAAATCTGTAAGACACTAAAGCAAATGCAATAGAAAGTTCCGGACGATAAGTTAAGTCGAAATAAATGTAAAATTATTTATTTACGAGCTCATTCGATTTTACGATCTTGCGTAGCATATAAAACAAATGTAGGGAACAAAAAAATCAAATGATGCGGAAGCTCGCTATATTCTGTTAAACAAAGGCAAACCAGATTTCACTTGAGACAGCCAAACACTCCAGAAATCGCATAAAATTAATTCGCATTTTTTTTGGGAACTAAACTCCAGCGGTGCCATTAGCATAGAAATTTATGTTTGTAATAGAGAAAGTACTAAAGTTAATCAATGAAAAATATCGATATGAGGTGGAACGGAAGCCAATTTTCTCCTGGACGGAAATTGGTATCGTTGTGGCTGGCTAGCCAAATCAGAAGCGACCTACGGCACCTTTTGCTCAGCGAAGGCAAATTTACATGACCGCCAAACTACATTGTTTGGTAATTCTGCTACATTCACGACACTGTAGAATTGGATTGTGTAGGGTCTTACGATCGGTTCACTGTTGTTTTGTAATTGATTCAAGAAAACCATATAACAGCCAGTAGACACAGCTAAGACTACAATAATTTTAATTTGCTACGTCTTGGTTCGTATTTTTTATATAAATATAGCTGCTTGTGAAAATATGATTAAATATATCTATATATAAATACAAATTTAATAGACCGATCAGTGTAGCGACGCTTAGGGCAAGCTTATGCATCGCTTTTGATTTTTTTTTTGTTTAATCACGTACCTTAATATATCGAATAAGATTTTAAGACAAACAATGAAAATACCGGCAAAACTTCATTGTAAAGGTTTGTGTATTAACTTTTTACAAAATTGTTAAAAAATTATGGTAGTTTATGATAACATTCATGTTGTCCTTAATGGAAGAACCATGTAACTTCCTTGCTGACCAAGTTTCATATCGACATTTATGTCGTAGGGCTTGCCTTGCATACCTACAAAGTAATTTGATAGAGATATTCTATACTATGTATATATGTACTTATTAAGTGATTTTTCTTGCCCAAAACTGGGCGAAATGGAAAGAGGAAAGGTGGCACACTTTGTAAACAAGCATAATACAAATTAGATGATTATATTCAAGATAAGAATGCTTGGAAACATGATGGTCCTGCTTCATAGGGCAATCCTAAGTGTAGACAAAAACAAACTAATTAATTTTTTAAGAAATTGACTCGCACGCTGTTCTGCTCTTGTTGAATTAGGTAATTTACCTATATTTCCAATATTTGTAAGTATGTGAAAACCATGGTCGTATTTATCAAGTGAGGGAATTTACCTGTTAGTGCTTGTAATACTTTATATCTATATATATATATACAGGGTGTTTGGAAGGGAGCTGTACATACGCCTAGGGTAGAAACTAGGGATAGTCTGCTACCTACCCCCGCCCATTATATTGACCTTGGCCTCAAGGTTTTTTTTTAATTTATTATTATTTTTTATTTGACTTTTTTATGATTTTTTGACTAAAACTACCTGTAGCTCAAAATCTATCCATGGGACCGGTCGGCTAATGGTCTTGTTTTAATCGTTAGAGTCTTAGGGTCCTGCAAAAAATTATTTTACACCAGAAAATTGTGGAGAAGAAAAGTTATGGGGCCTGAAGTACCGTAGTAAGGTAAAGAAATAATTTTAAGGGCAACTTTCTATGGGGTTTAAAAAAAAACTAACAGGGTTGGAGTTCTTCTGATTTTTTTAAAACATCCTCAGTCCATGCCCTTTCTAACGATATGCTAAAAGTGTAATTATCACTTTTAGTTTTAAAGTTATTAATTAATTTCCGCAACTAGGGCACTTCAAGCAAAAATTTCAACTAATGAAAATTAAATGTGTTCGATCGTAAAAGGATGGCAAATGAAACAAAAAATTTGGTAATGACTAATGTCATTAAATTACAAACTTTAATTAATTACTAATTTTAATTAATTACAAATTTTGTTCAAATTGATGACCATTGACCTGTAAACATGCTCGGCACCTCTTCCTCATCTCCACGGTCACCGTTCTAAGCAGCAGTTCCTCGCGCATTGTATCGAATGCGGCGTGGATCCTGTTAATTAGAACCTCCCTTGTTGGTACTTCTTCTGCGTACACCAACTCTTTCGCCCTTCCCCAGACGTAGAAGTCGAGTGGGGTAAGGTCAGGCGACCTTGGGGGCCAGGGAATTGGCCCACCCCGACCAATCCAAGAATTAGGAAAGAAATTAAGTTCCCGGAAATTTAAATTTCCGGTTTCTCGCAGACGCCGATAAGTTGAGCCAAACGTTTGGTGGTTAGGCACTCGCCGGTTAGGATACCGTTCTTGATAAATCCTCCGTGCCTCGCGCCCATTGCAATCAGCCATTCCATACACCACCAGCATGTCGGTGTACTCTTCACTGGTAAATCCAGCCATTTTGCCAACAACAAGGTAACAAATAACAAAACTTAACAAAAACGAAGTAATAACAAACTCAACAAAATTAACGAAAACAGTGGAGCGTCGTAACGGCAAGTACGTAAGTTAGCTAAGATGGGTAAATCTCGACTGACTAACAAAGACCCCAACGAGTTACCTGCCCGGCCCCGTCGACCCAAGAGCGAAAGAGACATGACATGACATGTTTTGTCTCTTACATGTTGCTCTCGTGTAAGAGAAATTGACAACAAATTTGCCAACTGTAGGCCAAACTGGTTTAAATTCTGGAAATTACATTTGTCTTACAAATGTCGACTCGTGGTGGTAAAAGTGCCCTAGTTGCGGAAATTAATTAATAACTTTAAAACTAAAAGTGATAAATACACTTTTAGCATATCGTTAGAAAGGGCATGGACTGAGGATGTTTTAAAAAAATCAGAAGAACTCCAACCCTGTTAGTTTTTTTTAAACCCCATAGAAAGTTGCCCTTAAAATTATTTCTTTACCTTACTATGGTACTTCAGGCCCCATAACTTTTCTTCTCCACAATTTTCTGGTGTAATATATTTTTTTGCAGGACCCTAAGACTCTAACGATTAAAACAAGACCATTAGCCGACCGGTCCCATGGATAGATTTTGAGCTACAGGTAGTTTTAGTCAAAAAATCACAAAAAAGTCAAATAAAAAATAAAAATAAATTAAAAAAAAACCTTGAGGCCAAGGTCAATATAATGGGCGGGGGTAGGTAGCAGACTATCCCTAGTTTCTACCCTAGGCGTATGTACAGCTCCCTTCCAAACACCCTGTATATTAAATATATAAATAAAAGAAGAAACTGATTGACTGGCTGACTGACTGATCGATCAACGCACAGCCAAAACACAGAAATGTTTCTCAAGTGACGTAAATGAGAACTAATAAAGCATTTTTGGAAATTCTACCCGAAAGGGGGTAAAAAGGGGGTTGAAAGTTTGTATGTAATTTCTACAGTTTGTAAGTCAGACAAGTGAAATTTTAGATTTACTATCTTGGGTGCCCACCTTGGTTGCCACAAGCCCTTTATTTAACTAAAACTTATCGGACTCGTCATTTAAGTTTCGTAACTCCTAACTTAAACCGTATATATCTACGATACACCATTTATTATTGATTTAACAATAGCTTAATTTTGGTCGCCTTCATTAACTGCACATAATAAAGTCATCTATAATTAGTTGAATAAAATAAGAAATCATGCGAACGAAGTCGCGGGCGGAGTGCTAGTGTAACATATTATGTTACTGTAAAAGCCCGAACTACGGTTATACCTAGGATTTACCGGTTATACCTAATATTTACCATGTTTTACAGGTAAAAGTCCGACATAATCTTGATAATCGCTTATTTCGAGCTGTCGAGAAGTCGGTGTCCATAAAGAAAAAAAAATGGTACCTACCAAAGACACCGACTTCGAAAAAGAAAGTCATTTTTCAGTTTGTAGTGTCTTTAGTTGGAATTCGGTAGTATTTTTTTGTAAAAATGTCTTTGTTTTATAATTTATTTTATAAAAATATTTTAAAATGTACAAAATAAGAACAAGTGTACAAGACAAATAAACGAACTAATATTAATACTTATACGAATACTAGTACTAATACGAATACTAATACGAATACTAATAAGAATACTAATACTTATATTAATACTAATAGTAATACTAATACTAATAGCAACACAGATTGGCTGAATAATCATTGTATGAAGGCGTTGCTGCAATTTTCAAGTTGACAAAGTTGACCGGTTAATGTCTGGATAAGCGCTTACACAGATATTATTCAAGCTATTTGGGCACCAAATAAAGTGCTTTTATACAAATATAATCGAAAAATAGTAACTGAATAAATGTATAACAAGCTTAATATCGGCTGTATAATCGCTGATCTACCTTTTTAACAGCTATTACAACTTTGAAAGTTGAAAGTATCCAAATTCAGTTCGTCAGTCATTATTTAGTATTTACATTATTTTCGTTCTTTTATGGAGATAACTAAAGAAATAATTACTTGGGACTACTACAGAAATAATCATAAATACTTGGGCGACCGAGCTCTGCTCGGGTGAAAATAGAGAAAACGACGTTTTCTAAAAATGAAACCTAGCTAGATCGATTTATTGCCTCCGAAACGTTAAAAGGTATCAGATATTTTGCAATTATCAGTATATTATTGAGTTTTGGTTATTAAACTTTTTGTGTCTTTATGTTATAGGCAAAAATGTTGCATTCAAAGGTCAAAAAGGGTTGTAGAATAGGGTAGGTATGACGAGTGAAAAAAATTCAATGCTTTTGTGGATTACAGTGTGCAAAAACATCGTAGCTAATGCTGTGCACCATTTTAAAAGTAGCTCTATTAATAAAACGCAGTTTCATTTGAAACGCAGTTTTATTCCTTCTGCTCTTTTCGTGTTTTTCAATGACATTTATTGGAGACATTTTTTCTTTATAGTTCCAACTTTGCGGCGGATTTACTTCCATAGAGTTATAACAGCCTTACGATTCTTCAATTTTCAAATATCATCTGTATAAAAATGTTTATCTCATATTTGTGAACGCTATTTATAGCTGTATAATAATCGCGCGCTTACAGCGCTTTAAGTTAGTTGAAAGAGCTTACTTATTTTCAATTATAAAGCCTTCTTCTTTAAAAAAAACTAAATACACCTCAAATATTCAGCTAGTGAATAAGTGGTTATGATTGAAGTGCAATACAGCTTGAAGATCGAAACAAAAGTGACTAAGTAACGCGAGTGATAATAGCTCATTAAATTTGAAAAATAGAAAAATGGGGGCTTTTAGGTACCATATTGTGGAGGTCCCAATTTTTTTTCCAAGCTCATGAAAAACGTAACAAAATAAAGGATTTTAAGAAATGATTTAAAAAATATATACCACCTATGTGTAAAATTTGTAATAAAAAAAGTAAATATAAAAAAACCATAAGAGAGAGAGGATGCTTGTGGCCTGGTCAGCCAGCTCGCGATTATTATACTCCGACTGCATAGCATGATTTTCAGCATGTTTACATCTTATTAGTTAATTTGTTATGCAGATAGGTTTTAGATGGTAAAATTAATTACTCAAAACTTCAGGTAAACTGGCTGGTCTGTTCGGCATTCTGGCTTCAGGACACTTACAACCCTACTCCCCACCCTACCTATACACAGAAAACAAAATGCCGCACGTTGCAACGACTCGCTCGCTGCGCGTCCCGTCCGTCAGTACGAGCGCTCCCCAAGGCGCTAACAGACGTCCTTGAGGAGAACTCGTACTCATAATCTTGTTGACATAAATATTAGCAAAGCTTATGTCATTGAATTTTTAATCAAAAATATATTTTTTTCTGACAATTGATGAATTATTCATATCTCAAACTGATTTAAAAAAACTTACAAAAAAAAAAAAACTTAGACACGTGAACTTACTTTAGTCAGCATCAAACAATGTAATGAAAATTGATAAAACAGTTTTACGGATAAATGCTATCAAATCAGCTATAATGAAGCATTCAGTGGTGTTGGATGCCTTAAACTGAATAGTGTATCTTTAATAGAGTTCTGTTCATGACCAATATTAAGCTTCAAAAAAGGATATCAGTGCTATACAGACTTTATTAAGCTTAAAGAGTAATAATAGCCCAAAAACCATCCAATACAGCAAATTTCTGTCCCGTAAGTTTTAATAACTAAGTAATAAAGCATAAAGCTGAAAGACAAGGTGAGAAATGTTGCAATTCGCAAGAGAACCAATGTAACTGATGCTCTTACTTTCTCGCTTCAAAGAAAATGGAAGTGGGCAGGTCACGTGGCCAGGCTCAAAGATGATAGATGGACGGCGAGAGCAGTAAAATGGACTGGTCCACGAGGAACTAGAAGTAGAGGCAGACCAAACGCCTGCCCATCTAGGGCAGACGAGATAGTGGATATGGCGGGCCAAAGCTGGCTACACGCTGCCAACAACAAAAGTCATTGGCATTCCTTGGAGGAGGCTTTTACCCGAAGGGGGTCCGTACAAATTACTTAAACTATGCGTTATTTTTTATAAAAATCTGTAAATATTCTTGATTGTAATTTGCATGGAATAAATAAAGCTTTATTATTATTATGTCCTTTATTTAACTTATTTCTTATTTAATACATTTTTAAATATTTTTATAAAAGATACAAAGACAAAAAAACATTTAAAAACATAAAAAATAGAGGCTCACCGGTATCGGGAACAGGGTCCAAGCTAGGTCAGGGCTCATTATTATTATTATTATAATAAAGCTTAAAACTGCTTATTTGCACACTTTTTTTCTGTTATCTGGTTTATTTCGAATGGACGGTAGAATCAATCATAATTAACTTTCAATTTATATTTTTGACGTTCGTTAGTCTTTTGTCTTAGGACTTTTCTCTGCAGTGGGACAATTCAAGCTCAAAATAATAATAAATTTGTGATGGTTTCAAATATGACTTTCGTGACCTCTACTTACCCACTAAATCCCACTTGGAAGATGACAATACAGTTCCTCTCCTAGAGAATAGACCTGTATCCATAGCACTGAGAACATTATTGGATGCTAATGCTTAACTACACATGGCCTACAACTTAGCACCTGGTTGCAAATATTTTTATCAGCATGTATGTCGCAAGAAACATACAATAAATAGTTATTTCGCTCACGTCTATGATGTTGGCACACTGCACCCACAGATGTTGGTTACGTTTAATGTAAATTCAGCTGCACTGTATAACATAAGTTGATGGCAACACAAAGTTTTTATTATTTCTAGTGGAATCTATGGTAATTTGTGATCTGTTGTAAAGAACTGTCATACGTTCTTCCCATTCCTGTGGCCTAAAAACTACCACGCATACATCTGAGTTAAAGTAAATAATTAACAAAACAAGCAAATTGTATCAATTAAAAAGCCAACTACAGTCCACAAGATATTAGGAAGTTAAAACCAAATTAAGCTCCTTACAACATGCATGTCTTAGGATGCGAGGTTAAAATATGTCTGTGTTAGGATTTACTATGGTTTAACAGACCTTAAGATCGCCCTAGTCGACGGCATGAAATATTTTGTGCGCGGGGTTACAATGCATGCTATCTCATCCGACAGCATGTGCGAAAGAGATAGATGCTGTGATGAGCAGTAAGAAGCTAGTTTACGTACTGTTACAATGGGGATTTAAAACCACTTTTTAAAAAAAGGAAATTATTACTGCTGGAATTAAGGGATTTATTTAACTAGTAATTTACAATAATCGAGGATGCGCGGCACAGATACATGTGCATGGTCTGACGGATGGATGACGACTGGCTAAGGGACTGAGGTCTGGACACGGGAAGCATGAGGAAATGATGATGAGGAGCTGACGATGCTGGTTAGGTGCTGGGTAAGTATATTAGGGTACATTGGGAAGATATAACAGCCCCCCGATTAGGAGGAAACTTACAGGTTATGGGTAAGTTGACGGAAAGGTAGAGTTTTCTGGGTTAAGTCATGCGGAGTCTAGGAGCAGGGATTTCGTCAGAGTCAGGATCTGGAGATGTCATTTCTATGGATACTTCAGGATTGGGAACATTTTTAGATTCCTTAACTAATTTACAATGTTTATATATCTTATACATAACTAATAATAGAATGATTAAAATTATTACGATAGTGGCGTAAGAATAATAGTCGCCATAAAGTATTATGTGAGGTTTCGTCATAATATGATTGAGGTCTGTTTTAATGTGATCTGTTACTTTATTATAATCTGATAAGAGTGTCTCTAAATTTTCAATGTTTTTAAGTTCTACAAAGGGAGTTTTATAAGTATCTTTTTAGTAAGTATCAGAATTACAACAGGTGTCGTTAATAAGTTCAAAATGCAATACTATTGGTTTTATTTTAATCTCGATGCTATGTTTGGGTATTAATTTATTATTTTTACAATAAGCAACACAATTGTCTGGTAAGGTTAGTATACCAGTACCGACAATAGAAGTTTCAAATAGATCTTGTTTAAGACATTCTATAGTGAGTTTAGAATTTTGGCTTATAAGGTAAATCCATTGGTTATTATGTAATTTATGGAAAGCTTCAAAGTTGCCATTTACAAATTTAGTATTACATAGATGTGGGACAGAACTCAATGCTTTAGAAATAACCTCAGTTTCACATATAGGTGCGGCTGATGTGGAGTACACATTAGGAATTTCACATACATAGTATTGTGTGTTAATGACCTTGCAGTGGCTAAGACTGTTTGTTTTACAATAAGTTGACTTATCTCTAGTTATTCCAAGATATTTGGTAGATGGAACAATAGTGGTATATAATGTATTGTTAACATGTTTAAGAGCAACAGGATAAGGTATGGTATGATACAAGTCAAATTCTTCAGTATTCACTAATGGTATTTGTAATACAAAAATAATTTTGTTATTTGCATAATAACTGAATACATCGGATATGTTTTCTAAAATGTGAATATTTTCTAAAATTAAAGGGGTTGGTAATTGTTTAGAGCTAGGGAGGAATCTATAGTTGTTTACAAGGTCAGTAAACAATTGTTCTGGAGTAATAATAGATGGGTATAAAATATTAGACTTACTAAACATTATAGCACTAATAATATCTTCTAACTTAAATGATAATGTTAACAAACTACTTTCTAGGATATTTAATAATTCAGATATTCTAGATCTTAATAATAACTTATCAGATACTAATGTTAAGTTTTTAACATCATGATTTAATGTTTCAATAGCATAACTTAAATTTGCTTCATTTGCATCAATTTTATCAATAATTTCTTTAAGTGAAGACAATGTTGATGTTGTAATCATTATATTTTCTTTCATTAGAGATGCCAGTTTGGTTTGATCATTTTCTACAGCTTGAATAGCTTTGCTGTATTTAATAGCATCATCTTCGTCCATATTTCCAAATAGATGTTTAATTACTGTACCAATTCCACCAAACCAGGCTGACCTTTTATATTTCTTTGACATAAGGTAAGATATGGAGTTATAATTTCTAACAATATCAGAGTAACGGGATGATAGCGGTTGAAACATGTAATGACATTCATCTTCATAAAAAGCATTACTTTGTTTACATAGATATTTGGAAGTTCCTAAAATGTCTTTAATATTTTCGAGGTGTGGCTGAATGAAGGAAATGTCTATCGGTATGATAATGTCTAAAGTGTCGTCAGTTATTTTTAAGGAGCCAATTGGGTCGAAATATATACCTGCGTCGTTTGATGCTGGTTGTATATATTCTTGATCAGTTGACGCCAAGATGGGATAAATGTATACGATTCTGGAATAAGATATAATGTAGATTAACTATTTGTTATTAAGGTAGCTGGTTTCATTTCGTCAAAGTGGTGTTTGACATGACGTCGGTTTATTAATAATGATGCGGTGTTATGACCGTGTATTTTTACAATTTTGTAAGGACCTTTCCATATTGGGGAAAGAGCCTTTCTGAGACGCACATGATTTTTTAAATATGCATAATCGCCAACTTTATATTGGACTGGACGTGTACGCGTGTCATAATAATTTTTAGAATTTGTTTTAGATCTTTCTATATGTTCTATTGCTTTCATTCGCGAATACTTTAATCTATTTTGAAGAATGCGAACATATTCGGGGTAAGTAGCATTAGAAGTTTCTTCATATATAGAATCTGGTATATAGGGTTTATTACCGAATAGGAGTTCATAGGGGGAATAATGAGTAGTAGAATGGACTGCCGTGTTATAGGCCAACATAGCTGTATAAACGAAACGAGGCCAATTATTTTGTTCATTATTTATATAAGATTTCAAGTATTCTTTTAGTGTGGAGTGGCTTCTTTCTAGAGCACCCTGAGTTTGAGGATGATAAGGGGTGGACCATAGTTGTTTAATTTTCAGGAGATTACAGGTTTGTTTAAAAAGTTCAGCTGTGAAGTTGCTACCTTGGTCGGTGAGTATAGTTTTAGGTATACCGAACAATGTGATAAAATGAACTAAACATTCACAGGTTTCTTCGGCCGTAATGTTGATTATTGGATAAGCAGCTGAAAACTTAGTAAGGTCATCTTGAAGTGTAAGGATATATTTATATTTGTCATTACCAGCTTCGGGTAATGGTCCTACTATATCAAAGGCTACACGCTGAAAGGGTTGCGTAGAAAGGGAAGTTATCTGCATAGGAGCACGATTTACTTTTCTAAGTGCTTTATTTGTTTGGCATTGCGAACAATTTTGAACATAATTTTCAATGTCTGTTCGCATATTTTTCCAATAATATTTTTCTTGTATGCGTTTTAACATTCTGGAAAGGCCTAAATGACCGGCTATAGGTAAATCATGGTTTTCTTTCATGATTTTAGGTATTTCGTTAAGCGATGGGTATATGATAGTATTTTTATAAATATGTATTGTTATTTCCGAATTGTGAAATAGATATAGGAGCATATTATATAATTTGAGGTACTGATGATTATCGAAGGGGTTATTAAAATCGGATATAGCTATTTCGGAATTTTCTTTACCTAATAGTGTAATTATTAGTTCATTTCTTATGGTTTTAAGACTTTTATAGATGTCTTCATAAGTACAGGTATCAAAGTGATTAACTTTAGTAAAAAGGAAATAATATGTTTTATTATCAAAATCATATTTCAAGAAGGAATGTAGTGACCTTTCTAATAATGCAAATTCGTCTTGGTTAGGAAAATTACATGTTACTTCTTGTATATAGGGGACAGATTCGTCCATATCTATGGATGTAGGGATGATAACTATTTTCTTATCAGTTTTAGGTAAGCTTTGGTTGTGTTCTATGATAGTTACATTTGGGTTAAAATCTTTAGAAGCGGTTTTAAGGAAATCTGAGTAATTACCATCTAAGGTACCGAAGCTACTAGGACTTAGGACATCTGGAGGTGTTGGAAGGTCTGAAGTATCAGTGGAAGATAAAGGTAAGTTATTATTTCGATTTGTTATTTCTAGGTCATCTAGATTACCTAATTCTGGTAAACTTTCAGGTTGAACGAGAGGGTCTATTAGATCTTCAAGTTGGACGAGATCATCAGAAGGGAGCATTGGAGAGTTATTTGGGTTGGACAACTCATTGGGATCAGGTAGGTTCATATCCTGATTAGAGGGTTCAGGTATAGGATTTATAGGATTTACGAGTCTAGTAGGAGGATAACGAGATAATGCATCTGCAGCGTTATTTAATTTTCCTTTGCGGTAGATTATCTCATACTCGTATTCTTCTAACTTAAGTCTCCACCTTTGGAGTTTACTGCTAGGATCAGAATGGTTGAAAAGCCACCGTAAAGGGCGGTGATCAGTAATGATCAGGAATTTTCTGCCATATAAATAAGGGCGGAATGTTTTACAGCCGAAGAGTATTGCAAGCAATTCTTTCTCCGTTGTGCTATAATTACATTCGCTCTTATTTAGAGTACGGGAAGCATAAGCGATAGGCTTATCTTTGCCTATATCACCTTGAGACAGGATAGCGCTAATCGCGTAATTGGATGCGTCACAAGTTAGGATAAATGGTTTTGAAAAATCTGGATATATTAATAATGGGGCTGAAGTTAATTTATTTTTTAAGGTTTCGAAAGCTAATTGGTGTTCGTTTGACCATATGAATTCAACGTTCTTTTTTAATAAGTTTGTTAAGGGTTTGGCAATATTCGAAAACTCGGGGATAAACCTGCGATAATAAGAAACAAAACCAAGAAATGATTTTATGTCTTTAGGAGATCTAGGTACAGGGAATTCATGAACTGCTTTTAGTTTGTCAGGATTTGGTTTAACGCCTTTGTCTGTAATAACATGGCCCAGATACGAGACTTCTTTTCTCAAGAATTCGCATTTATCTGGTTGTAATTTTAACTGAAATTGACGGAGTCTATAGAATACATTAGATAGGTTATTAATGTGAGACGGGATATCATAGGAATATATTACAATGTCATCTAAATATACGAAGCATTGGATACCTTGTAGGCCGGATAATGCTGTATTCATAAGTCTCTGGAAAGTAGATGGGGCGTTTTTAAGTCCAAAGGGCATACGCGTAAATTCGTAATGTCCTGTAGGTACAGAAAATGCGGTTTTAGTGGAATCATTAGGATCCATATTAATTTGGTGAAAACCGGAAGCTAAATCTAGGGTACTGAAGTACTTGCACTTGCCTAATTGGTCTAGGATTTCGGATATATTGGGAATAGGGTAGGAATCACCAATGGTTATGTCATTGAGCTTTCGATAGTCGATTACCACACGCCATTTTCTTTGGCCAGAAGCGTCAAGCTTCTTGGGTACCACCCATATTGGTGATGACCATGGGGACATAGAGGGTTTTATGATATTTTGTTGTAACATTTTGTTAACTTGGGATTCGACTTCCGTCTTATGACATTCAGGAAATCTGTATGTCTTGACATGTATAGGGTTATCGGAAGTGGTTTTTATTTTATGTTGAATAGCATCAGTAGATGTTAGCTGATCATCGGGTAAATGGAATACGTCGGAGAATTGAGAACAGACTGAGTACAATGCTTCAGACTCTTCTGAGTTAAGATGGGATACACGGAGTAGCTCTAAGACTTTCTCTGTGCGTTCGAGAGTATGGAATTCAGACATTGTCGCTGCTAGAGTTGATAAGTTTATTTCGAAGGGTTCTAGGTTTAATTGAAGGTCAGAATCAATTGTTATTGGTTCATTGGAAGTATTGACAACAGATATGTTTACACGATTATTATTTTTTACTTGGACAATGCAATTTGCTACTAATAGGTTATCGGATAAGTGTTGGTTTAAAATTAAACCTTCTTTGATTTCTGGATTCGCAACTGTACATTCTATTACTGTTTCACTACGTGGTGTAATAGTGTAGACTGGTTCATTAAAGTACATCTTAAGTTTAAGGCTTTTCAGGTTAAGTGTACTTTTTACATAATCGATTTGACATGAGCAATCATTGAATATATCGTTACCGATAACACCATCGTAAGGAAGACTGATTTTGTCTATTACGTTGAAAGTGTGGGTTGAGTGATTGCAGATATTATTATCATCATATGTCGTAATGGATACAGGGATTTGTCCTAAAGTAGATAAGGTGCTGTTGTCAATAGAATCAATTCCTTTTATTTTATATTTGATTGATTCGTCGATTTGTGTCATATCATCGATCACTGATTTTTTTATTAGACTTATAGATGCACCAGTGTCAATAAGTAGGGATAAATAACTGGTTGCAATAGGAGATTTTACTTTTACATAAGGTAAGTACCTACTTTTTGTATTGGATGTAAATTCGTATATTTTATGGTTAATATTTTTTTCTTTTTCAGGTTTATGGATATTAGATAAAGATGAGTCTACGGTTTGGGGCTGGTTACCCTGTTGCTTGACTTTCATCGGAAGACCACGAGTTTCGGGCTGGTTACCGCGTCCATGGGTCTTTACAGGAATATTGGATAATGAAGAGTCTACGATTTGGGGCTGGTTACCCTGTTGCTTGATTTTCATAGGAAGACCACGAGTTTCGGGCTGGTTACCGTGTCCATGGGTCTTTACAGGAATATTGGATAATGAAGAGTCTACAGTTTGGGGCTGGTTACCCTGTTGCTTGACTTTCATAGGAAGACCACGAGTTTCGGGCTGGTTACCGTGTCCATGGGTCTTTACAGGAATATTGGTGTCGTCTTTTACTAGGTAAGGCTGTCCCGTGCGACACCTATGCGGGACGTTTTCTAGTTTAAATCAGTGTTATCCACTGTGTCATAGCCTTCTTCCTCATTTACATAATTTATTTGGGGTTTAAATTCTGTTTTGGGCTTAAAATTATGTGATGAGTTAGTTTGGGCGTTTTGGTTGAAGTACTTGTTTTTAGTGTTGTTGTATTCCCTAAGTTTGCAATTTTCTAGATTGTGCCCTGGTTTTTTGCAATACCGGCAGACGGTCGAGGACGAAGGGAATTGAGGCTTTTGGATTTTATTGTTGGGAATGTTCGAGTTATTACGGCGTTCACTATTTTGGTTGAATTTATTAAGTGCGTTTTGCTTATAGGTAAACTGTTGGATTTTCTCTTCCGAAATTGCATAGTTAACAGCTTCGTTCAAGTTCTTAGGGTCTCTACATCTAACAATGTTTGCTAAGCGAGGTTGTAAGCCTATGTTAAATGTGTGCAAAGCAAGGTCTTCCATTGCAGCCACCCTACCGGAAAGTTCGCTCTTTTTGGAATTGGATATTGTGACTTCAGTTAAAAGTTGGGACAAACATGTTTCAATCCGTAGGTGGAATTGGCTTACAGTCTCTTGGCTACCTTGCCTACATTCTTGGAGTTCGGTTAAAAGATGAGCGTAATGTTTGCGTTCACCAAACTGTGCTTTTAGGAATTCTTTAAGTGAGCACCAGGTATCGAACTCTTTTATCGAGCATGCACTTTGAGCCTTGTCTTCGAGTTGACTAATGATGAATTTGAAGACAATGTGCTCTTGTGAGGAGGACGCTAGAGAAATTGCATTGTCGCAATTTTGTATAAAAGCATTTAATTTTTCTCTACTTCCGTTAAAAGGTTTAATAAACTTTAGAATTACATTAAGGGGAATTTCGTCGTCTTTAACTTCTCTAAGGTCCTTTTTTGAATCGGTTTTCGCCATTTTACTTGTTAAAATAGGTCGCTTAATAGGATAAATTAAAATTAAAATTATACAAGCAAACCCAAATGAATTAGTTTGTTAACTAGTCTGCAACGGGTTATCAGTATTCAATTGCACAGGATGTTTAGTCTAGAGTCGTCGCGTCGTCTGGGGATTGTTATTTTGTTGCAGACTAATTGGAATGCGGTTAGATAAGTTACACTTTATGATGTCACTCACAGGGTCCACAAACAATGCATTTTTCTGGATGCTGGAACTGGACTGGAACACTGGAGTACTGGAAATCTGGAACACCGGAACGCGCCTGGATCTTCGTCGGTGCTGGGTGTAGGCAGACCCGTAGGCTGCACAAATAGTGCTGCTGCCTGTACCGCTGCACAGTGGACTGGTGATGAGACGGTTTCCTGGTTTGTTGGCCTGCTTTTGGCCCGGATGATTGTGATGAGTGTCACTCAAGGTTATATGCACTGCACAACACTGCAATCCTCTTGGTTTGGTATTTCGCGAGACGTTTTCCCGGATTTTTAAATATCCCACCGCTGCCACCAATGTTACAATGGGGATTTAAAACCACTTTTTAAAAAAAGGAAATTATTACTGCTGGAATTAAGGGATTTATTTAACTAGTAATTTACAATAATCGAGGATGCGCGGCACAGATACATGTGCATGGTCTGACGGATGGATGACGACTGGCTAAGGGACTGAGGTCTGGACACGGGAAGCATGAGGAAATGATGATGAGGAGCTGACGATGCTGGTTAGGTGCTGGGTAAGTATATTAGGGTACATTGGGAAGATATAACAGTACGAATTAGCTTTTTTCGAATTTTTTTGTGAAATGGATGATGATTTAAGACGAAAACGAGCACGCGAAATTTTATAAACATACCTTTTAAGAGTATGGATATCATGAAAAACGACTTAATGTATATTTTCAAAATACAATTATTTGCATTGTTGAACTATTAGCCTATCCTTGTATCGTAACTGTTATGCAATTTTCCTTCTTTTTATGGTATTTATTTCCGCCCAAAGATGCATTAAAATAAGTGTTAAAATATGGAACTTTCGACGCTCATAACTTTCAATTTTTATTTCCATACAGGGCTAGACAATGCGGATTAATATCATTTTTATTATAAACGTACATCGTCAAACAGTAGAGTATTCGCCAGACTACGAATATATGGAAGAATGATCGACTAGAGCAAGGATCGCGAACCTACGGCACGCGTGCACGAGGTGGCACACGATAAAAAAATTCGAGTACGCCAATATAAGGTTATTTATCATCTAGATAATTTGAAACAGCAGGCATGACAACTACGCCCCCGATGGGTTCCCGCATTGTGGAGGCGGGGGGGCTCAGTAAACGTGGCTTAGTCACCCACGGTGAAGCGAAGAGGAACCCGAGGAGGGGCCGCTAGTCAGGGCTTTTGCCGATAAGCCGACGACGTAGCAACTTGTAGGTTGCGGTGCTGCCTGGACGATATCGCAACTGAGGCAGGCTGCGATGTCGTATGGGGCCTCCCAAACCCATACGATATCGCGACTGAGGGTTGGAGGCCGCGGCGGGAGAGAAGTGCCGGTATTGCGGTGTGCTGCTCTCCCTATCCCCCCAGGCCGAAAAATGGTAGGTGGCGGGGCCATTGATATATATTGATACATGGGGTCATCTGGCACCCATGTGCTGGTTTGATCTCTGGGGTGGTCACGGCGCACAGTGTGTTCTGGTGCGCCGGTGAGTGGGGGTACTCCCTAGAGGAGGGTCTGGTGACGGCCAGCCGCGGCGGGTTCGCGGTGAGTGCTAACGGGTTCCCGTGTTCCCACCATAAGTGACACCGAAGGACACCGTGGAGTTTTAGTGGGTTGGAATCCCACATAACTGCGCTATGTCCCCGTGGTAGCGCAGTATGCATGAGCATTTATCCACGCAAAAAAAGGCATTATAACGACTTCTACTTTTATATTGACAAAACATAAATCTGTAAATAATATTATTGCTGTACGAATTTGGGGTTGCAAATAAAGATTTAATAAGTAGCATTGTCTTAAAGATTCTTTGACGGCACGTCATTTTCACATTTATAAAAATAGCTAATTGAATGGCATGTTTTCTAATAAAGGTTTGCCATCCTTGGACTAGAGCAACCTTAAACAGAAAACTATTTCGTATCTGCAAAACTAAAATGTTAGATATTCGCATCTAACACAGTTGACAAAGAATCTCTAGGGTCGACCCTCTATATTTATTAACGTTATATTCATGAGATCAGAAACTCAAGATAAAAAGTGTGATCTTTGTCAAACAAAAATAGAACCGTTAGAGTCCAAATTTCTTCTCTCACACCACAAACAAGCAGTTATCACCATCTCATCATTTTGGAATATACCCACACAATATCGAACCACATGTTTCGATGTCCTATCTAATTCCACAGGTAAACAACATTGGTACCCAATCACACAATAATCACAAATCAATCACTGATACTAGTTCAAGTAAACCTTTCATCTCTCAAATCAATTCTCATTGCCCCGGTGCACATCCGAATTCAAAGGCAATTGGAGCCCATACCATCACTATGAAAGAATGAAGTATTCCAGATTGCTTCAAAATGAACCGTGAGTAATAACGGAGCTACGAGCTTTAAGCCTCGTTAGGGTGCTTTGGCACCAGAGATGAGCGGGGTAGCTAAGCGGTATACGCTAGGAAAAATCCACCAATAGAATCATTTCATTTTTCTAGCCTGGCTTAACGCGGCTCTGATGAAAAATGGTTAACGGAGCTAGGTTTTTGTACGTACTAAAAGCGAGAAGTATATTCAAGTGTTGCGAGGAGTAAGTCCGAGAGACGCGAGTGATTTATGTGTGCACGTATTATATGTGGCACGCGACGTATGCTCGCAGATAAGAAGATAAGATTTGATTTGATTTTTGATTTCGCCCTAGGCAGAATGAGTCCTAAATGCACACACCGTTTCCCAGCTTCGATACGCTTCTTCATAACGCGCAAGCTCCTCACACATCTTTAGTGGAAACATCACACATCACCACAGTGCCGCTACACATTCTCGCACCGCTTAACTACCGCGCACATCTATGTTGGAAAAGCACCCTTAATTCTCGTTTTGAACAGTTCTTTTGCTAGAATTTAATGTGCTATTAGTGAATCAAACTTTTACCTCAGTTCCGTTGCAAGCTGGACTGGAAATTACCGGCGAAACTTCTATGGAGCCGATTACGTTACATGAACTCTTTGGATTTTTGTAAGGATTTGTAAAGTGTAGTATGTGAGTTTTCAGTTTTGTAGAGTTTATGTTTGAATGTGAATTAGTAGCGTTTTATTACGCGTTGGGTTGTTCATTAAAGGGTAAGTAAATTCTGGTTTCTATAATGAGAAGGTACGGTTTCCTAGGTGGTTGGCATAGAAAGATAAGAAGATGAAAGAGTTTGTGTCATAATGTACCTACCATGAAAAATTACAAAAAGAAAAATATATTCTAACCGGGAAAATATAAATCACGTTCTTAAAAAACAGCCATCGCTCAGCAAGTAATCAACCAGAAGAATTGCAAATATTTTATGTTTCATATTTTTAATACATGTGAAAAACAATTTTGTAATTTGTATTTTAATTAAAGCAAACTATGTGCATATTCCGCCCACCGCTGGAACTGCAACACTGGAACAATCCATAATTTTACTGAATTCTTGCAAAAGCTCTGCGGGCTCAAACAGAAATTTTAAATAAACCATTTCCTTTTAATAGGCAGTCATTAAGCAGTTGACGAACACCACACTAATTAGCTAAAACAAATTCGAACTAAAATTACCGTCGCGTTGACTAAATCGAATTAATAACCCTAATTCTGTTGATGGCCATTTATTGGAAGGATGACGTCAATAAATTAGGTTGGTTCCGTACAGTTGGAGTAATTTGGACTATAAAGTATGGGTTTGGTAAGCAAACAGTAATATTATTCTATGCTGTTAATGTTCAGTTTGGGTGTTACTACCGTACCTGAAGTAATACTTACTGCAATTGGAACAGATAAGATATTTTCAATACAGGTTTACTTTGAAATTGGCAAAATTTCTAAGGTTGGAACTAGTCATGAATCGGAGTAACGTTTACTATAGAACCATTCTTCTTAATCTTTTGTTGTACACCAAAAACAACATTACATACAGTGTGATAATAAAGTACATGTACAAAGGCGAGCTTAACTCAATGTGAGTTCTCTTACAGCAAACCCTTGAGTGACAGAGAAAGATATCATTAAAGAGGGCAGGATCCAGTTTACAATTTTAAAATACCTTTTGACTAATTAAATAAAATATACACATAAATACATATTTTTAAATGAATACTAATATTATGTCATTGCACAAGGAAATGCTCTTTAATCCTCCTCTTGAAGACCTCCAGAGAAGGGCTTTCGCGTAGGGAGTGCGGGAGAGATTTCCAGAGAAAGAGCCATCATAGCGTTCTCGCCTGGAAGCGTTCACGAAGGTATTGAGGAGAATTAGGATCTCTGGAACCATCTCTGAAATATGAGAAATAAAATATATTTCAATGCATTTATATTCGCATAACTCGAAAGAAATAAGCTATCAGCTGATTTTTTTTCATAATCACGTCCGTGTTAGTCCGGTAGTGAAATTTATTAATTTCCATGAGTACTGTCAAACCTGAAAGATTGCCAATAGTTAAAAGTCAAACTTGTTGATTTTTAAAGTTGATGCAATGTAACTGAAAACTTTATGATCAAAAAACGCTACCAACGATCTAGTGTTCATTTCATAGTTCACCGATTTATCTAGATCCAATATGGGATAGCCAGACTAGATTCGGCCTCAAACGGAATCCCTATTCATAAGCTATTCACGTGGCGAGGTCGCAAGCCGAACTCGTTTGAAAAAGGCAACAGCCAAATTATTTTTTCTACCGAACGCTGAGGGATTTGGAAACATGTTTCATTCAACGCAGCATCGATGCAGTCGCTAAAACGCGGCGATACTTCGACCGAAACGCTAGGCTGAGAGAAGAGAAAACGTTATTCAGCTATGCTAAAAGTTTAATGTGTGTACCCGGCTTTAGTCTTGTTGTTCGACGCTAGACCAGGGTTGTCATTGGCTAGTTTTGATGCCAAAGAGAATTTTACTAGGCTGTGATGTCCGATGAAGTTTCACGTTCCCTGCCCAGTTTTCATTACGGGGAACAAACTTTACAGTCGCAATTAACATGCAGAAAACTTTGTGAAGATTCATGTTGAACCCTACCTGAAAACAGGAACAGGTAAATAAAATTGCTTTCAACTTGTTCCCAATAAACTTCAAATATTGTGTTTTGAAACGTCTTCAATGTTTTATTTGTTTTGTTTCTTGGCTCTTATAAATAATGCATGTGATACCCGTTGGAAGGCACGATGGGGAAATTATTTAAATAAAGATTTGATGAATCGAGTTTACATTGTCGTAAAAGTATTTGTATTTACATGCGATGTTTTATTTTATGAGGGACATTTGAGACTAAATGTATTATGTATCTAAAAATAAACTACTCTATCTCTTTTCAGCAAACTAATAAAAGCTGGCGACATCAATCAGTTCTAAATTCGCAATCATTAATTAGTAGATAGGGGCCATTCCTACGCACAGCTCTTCCTTCGCAATGGCCTATTCCGAACAGCTATAATTTATCTTAATTTAACTTTTAGAATCTCCATTTTATCCGCCATTAATTCTACATTGTTTTCTTACAAAAACAGCATCTTAGTCCTTTCCGCGATTGTTCTAGATAACAATCAACAAGAGCATAAAGTTCACTATCTAAAATCAAACCGTCCTTTTAAAGAAAACTTACCTTTTAAACGAGGTCAATTTATAGTAGTTCGAGTAATAAATTGTTGGTCCAAACAGTTAAAGTTTAATAATGACTCAATTAACTTAAATTAAACACTGGAACCCAAAAACCCTTGTCTCAATCAATCAATTCTCTAAAGCCTTTAGAGATTAGTTTGATGTTCAATAGCTTATGTAAACAACGGGTTAAATTAAACATTATTCAAGCTCATTACTTGAACAGACTAACAATGTAGGTAGGCGGTAGCTGTCTGAAGAGTTTTTGTTTTATATTTCAATAATAAACCCTTAATACGAACAAAAAAAAATCGATCTCACAGTGTGTACACTTAATTGCATATTTTTTTTCCCAGTAGTTTGAAATTCGAATTTTACTTTTTTTTTAAATTTTATCGAACGAGGTAAGAGCATATTGAAAATTCTTTGTTAACATTTTTTAAATTGCTTTATGCCGGCGGAGCAACCGAACACATTGCTCTGTGCATATGCTATTTAAGCTAGTGTTGTACTGACACACCACATCAATTAATAATGTTCAACTTGTTAACTAGTTGCAGCTGGAAAAAACTTTGTAACTATCGTTTGTAACAAGTTAAGATGGAGAGAACTAATCAAATTAAAAGTTGGTTCCTGTTAGTACAAAAGTTTGGGAACACATTAACCCTACATACTAAGGTTTTTTCGTGAAAGCTGATATGAAAACCAATCGAGTTCTAATAAAGGTCGTTTAGTTCGAAGTTCAGAATTAAAGGAAATGAGGCTGTGACAGGGGTCCGGATATTGGTGGGTAGTGCAAAAATAGTCTGTAGCCTATTTGTAAAGAAGCTCAAAATGGAAAAATTCCGACGAAAAATGAAAACCTTTATGTTGTTAATTTTATGTCAAGAGCCACATGATGACTTTTCTTTATGAGAGTTCCTCGAAATATGTGGTTCTATTACGACTTCTTTAACTAAGTGGATTCTGGCCGTTTATTTGAGGTTACATTACAGCAAGCATGATACGAATAAGAGTTGTCTCGTTTGTAATATAAAGATTGTGTGGAACAAAGCAACCACTGCATAAGACCCGGCAAAATTTTCCTTTAGTTAGATGCAGTTTCTACTTTATCATGAAGTCAGATTCCGTCTGCAACGTCTGCGAAGACCAAAACATATTCAACATTTTAGAACTAAATTTAGCTAAAATATACAAAAACAAAAGGCAGTGCAATTCTAGAGATAATATAGTATTTTATTCGAACAATCAGTGCAGTAATAACAATTACAGAGGAGCACAAACAGGAATATTCTGCAATATTTTGCCCACGGGGGATACTTAGCACCAGAATTGCACACAGATATTGCTTCACGCCAAATTAATGTATTAACTAGCTGTCATTAAACTGCTGGCTGGCTATTACGAAGTTCTATAAGTTGGTTTCAGTTTAGATTAGTTACATTATAAGCGCAAGGTTTATGCAGTCGAAGTAGTTATTTATAGTTTCAACCAAGTACGCCTGACGCAGCCTGCTCAAAACAAGTCAGCTAAAAGTCTTATTGGTTTAATATAATCAGGAAGTTGTTTGTTTCACTTGTGTCGATACAACAACAGCCCGTAGTATAAAATTATGTAGACCACAAAGTTGTAATAAAATGATATCTAAATTAATAATATATAAGCATCAGCGATGTATAATTACTATGCACTAGATTTGGCGATCCGGACACTCAATCTGTTCGACGAAACTGTACTGCACCTTATTTTACACAATGTTGAACGAAACAAACTTTAGTTCTTACTCACCAGCGTTTCAACATTTTATTTATCGTGTGTCAATTATAAACATCATGTTTGCATATGATAGTTTCACTAAGAACTGATCCAATTACGAAAAAAAACTAATTGAAAGAAAGTTACTCTATCACAGAGTGATAAAGGCTGATTTTCATCCCGAAAAAAAATGGACGGTTCCTGTGTGCGTGAAACCGCGGTTACACTAGTAATGTAATCTGAGCTAAAATATTATTTATGTGTTATTTCAACATGGCATTGAACGTCACAATATCCCGTGAATATTTGCATAACACGCCCCACAAATAAACTAAACTATCAGCTCTGATAGCAAACAAAAGGCTCTCGACTACAAAACCGCTTGCCACCATTTCATCGCATTACACCGTCAACTAGTGACGTCACATCACCGAAGCGCGACGTTCCGACGTTCGTTGACACAGATGTGAGTCACCTCTCCCGTGGCATACCATTTCCGCGGCATTCGGTCCCAACATTCAGTCCTTTGAGGTGAAACATTTTTCAGTATTTGACGGTGACTCAAGGGGAATATGCTACGGAATAATATTTGAAACGTAACGTTGTGTGGGATCGCGTTTACCATCTATCAAATATGTGTCTAGTCTGTTGTTGCGGTCAGGTATAAAATGTCAAACTAGCAGAAAATTCTAAATTTTATGTGGTATCAAAACTGAAAGGTCCTTAGAGAGAAAAAATACATTAATCGCTATCCATTTTTGTTGCGTGCAAAGAATAAATTCCTATCAAAAATATCAATAAGGTTTACTACAATTTCAGCTGTTACGTTCTATGGAAATGGGGGTAAAACCATTAGTCTCACTTCACCCGTTTGAAAATAAATTATTGTTTACCGATGTGGTTCTTTCACACAATCCAAAGGCCTGCAAAGTTCTCGAACTTCACTTATCGATTTAATGCGTACCTGTTCGCTATCGAAAGCGAAACTTTTCACCCCACTAATTAAACTTCAAACTTACTCCCGTGAATTTCGCTGTTTCTTCAGGATTATTTCGTAAATAAAAGAAAACTGTTGGAGAATAATCCCCCGGTTCTAATTAGTTTTTGAAACCCTATTTGATGGAATTCGAAAACAATTTTGTTTTGGTATTTGTTCATTTCAAATGCTCATTTTGTGTATCGTTTGTTCGTCTCTAAGGACCTTTCACTGATTTTCTATTTCAGTATATGAAAATTTGTGTAAATTATTTCATCACCACTGATCTCAAAACGGTGAAGGGAAACGTCGTAAGGAAACCGGCATGTCTTAGAACCAAAAATTTGAAGACATGTGACATCCACCAACCCGTACTGGGCCCACGTGTTGGATTACGGCGCATTCCCTCTCACAGAGACGAGGCCTGTGTCGCAGCTGTGGGAAAATTTAAAGGCCGATGAAGATGATTATTTAAAAATTGTCTTGTGGCTATTGCTGATCGGGACATCCTGGGCTCGAGTTCCGGTTAGGGCAAATTTTATTGGGTTAGCAGTCCGGAGTCATAAGGAATTACAATAGCCTTGCCCCCTTTTACATGGAATTTAAACATAACAGTGGAAATGTGGTTAGGTACTATAGGTGCACTCTTCGGAGAATAAAAATGTTATAAAAAAAAAGTTCTATGCGATAACAAAAGTTGGTTTAACAATATTGAGGTTTTTTTTTTTTTTTTTGTCGACGGGGAAAATCATCTTATGACAAATCCCGCTCTTGGGTGGAGCGGGAGACTTGTACTGACTAAAAACCCCGCGCCGTTCCTTCTAGCCTTCATACCGGGGCTCTAGCTTCCTTTCGGATAACCCCGAACCCCGGTAGGCTTCGACCCAGCTGGGCCCCTCTATTTGCTGACAACTCCTTGAGGCGCGCGGGAACAGTGCGCGCCGTCGACGCCTTGGCTCGGTCCGGGTAGTTACCGGACGATCGGACAGCGAGCTACCCATGGCTCGCTGTCCACGAGCCCGCGTCTACGGTGGCTGGATATCGGGATTGGGATCCCGGCGGCAGCGGCGAGGGCGCCGTTGCCTGATGCGGTCGGCCTCCTCCTTTGCTAGCATTACTGCTTCGCAGAAGGAGGCGACCGCCTGCCACTCCTCCTCGCTCCGGACCATGGCCTGAACCAAGGCCAGGCGCGAGAGGTCTCCGCCGCCGATCGCCCCCACGAGGGCACGGCGGTGCTCCGCCCAAGCAGGGCACACCTCGACTGTGTGCTCCACCGTGTCCTCCGGGCGTTCCGCACAGTGGCGGCACCCGGGCGTCTCTTCCGCTTGGATCCGATGCAGGAACCTCCCGAACTTGCCATGTCCGGTGAGGACCTGCGTCATGCGGAAGATAAGGACGCCGTGAGGTCTTTCCAGCCACGCCTCAAAGAGGGGACTTACCGCCATTATGGTGGCGTGCCCAGCACTGGGTTGCGATAGTCGCTGACGCCATTTCACCGTGAGATCCCGCCGGAGCTCTGTCCGCCATACCTCGACCTGTCGCGGCAGCGGACTTTCACCCCGGCGTTGCATCTCCATGCGCATGTCGTGCATGTGTGCAAGGACTGTTGCCTCCAGATCCCACGGTGGTAGGCCAGCCAGAAGGCTCGCCGCTTCGCGGGAGATCGTGCGGTAACCCCGCACCATCCGTATTGCCATGACCCTCTGGCAGCCGTTCAGTATGGTCGCCGGTCGCTTTTGCAGCGACGGCGCCCACACCGGCGCCCCGTAGAGGGCCATGGACCGAACGATCCCCGCGTAGAGCCTCCGGCAGGACGCGTCTGGACCCCCAAGGTTGGGCAGGAGCCGCTTGAGAGCAGCCCCAGCCCGGTTGAGTTTGGGAGCCAAACGTCGGAAATGTTCTCCGAAATTCCATCGGCTGTCGAGAACGAGTCCCAGGTACTTCATCGTCAACCCGTCGCCGATGCGAACTCCTCCTACCGTAAGCTGGGAGTCTGGTAGCGGCGTATTCCGAGGGCCATGAAAGAACATGGCCTCGGATTTGTGCAGCACCACCTCGAGTCCCAACTCCTGGATCCTACCAACGACTATCGCAACCCCGCGTGTCGCTAAAGCGACCGCCGCCTGGTGCGACTCTCCCTCCGCCAGAACCAGCGTGTCGTCTGCGTAGCAGAACACGCTGACCCCGCCAGGGAGGTCGCCGCGCAGCACGTAGTCGTAGCCGATGTTCCACAAGGGTGGCCCCAGAACCGACCCCTGCGGAACACCGCACGACATCTCTCGACGTTTCCAGTCTCCCTGGTGACCGGGGTAGACAATGTACCTGTCCGACAGGTAGGCCTCGACCACTCGACAGAGGTATTCGGGCACCCGGTGGTACCGGAGTGCCCTCCGGATCGTACTTCAAGGTTGGGAGTTGAAGGCGTTGGCGATGTCCAAGACAATATTGAGGTTGACTTCTCCTTTTAAACTTGAAAACACCTGTGCCAGGAGAGGCCGCTCCCCCTTAACTTGATTACATTTATGTATCATAATAACTTAATATATTAAATCTATTTGATTGAATTAATAGATCAATTTACTAAATATATGTGAGTGCGCACGTGTGTGTAGAAGTGTGAGTTAAAGTGTACGTATGTGTGCAAGTGTGAGTTAGGGTGCGTGAATGTGTGTGAGAAAATATATAACGAGATAAATATTTATTTATTTATTGTTTTATTTTATTTTATACATATATTTATTTATATATATATATATATAAAAATACATAAAAGCGTATACATTACATACAAAACATTGCTACTTAATAATATGAATAATCATATTTTCAGTATATTCATAATTTAGAGTTTTTATCAATATGGTATTTATGTTATCTACATTTTTAAATAAAATACAAATAACATTTTTGAAACAAAAGATAGTTATACCAGCTAAATCGTCGGTTGTTTCTAACGAACCATTGATGAATGGCACAAGATGACTCGTAAGGTTACAAGTAATTTCAGCTGGAGACAGTATCACTACGGTCCTTCTCAGTCCCTTGTCTGCTTGATAAATTGATGTCCGACCGCTGTGATGTATTAATATCAACCTTAACATGCTGTTAACTTTCCTTGTTTCGTTTCATCGAGATAGGTGACAATTTTTCCTTATGTATTGTGGAACTGTAGGTTGTAGGATATGGCTGGTTTTATGAGGGGTAAATAGGGAGCTCAGTCGAATACAAATCTGACTATAGAGTATGGATGTACATGAGGTGAGATTGCTCTGATATTCGTGTTGTTTTGTTTTTGTATTTTACCTCACGAATTTACGGTATACGTGAATACGTTACGCGAATGGTATAAGATGCTGATATATATATTTTTTTAGGGTTTCCGTACCCGTTGGGTCCAAATAAAGCCCTATTGCTGTCACTCAAGTGTCCGTCACAATTTTTAGTTGTAGAATTTTTTAACTTCATATTGCCGTATGAACTTGAAATTTGATGATAATGTTTATTATTACCTATATTTTGCTAAAAAAACAATTATATTCTACATTTGGTGCAGAATCCTAAATGTGCTAAGTGTGACACGCACTTGGCTGGTTTTTTTTTTAATATTATTATCACTTATGTGATTTATTGAAGAGCATGGAAAAAATCAAGCGCAGTAAAAATCTGTCCTAAAACACAATAATACCTTATGAGAGTGTTTCTGAGATTTTTTACAATAGACAGAGAAAGTATCGCTTCGCTTCAGACCACACCAGTTTGTTTATTTTCTTTTGAGTGAGCTTCAATTGAGTTCCCAGAATTTACAAAGCGTTTTTTAGCTTTGTAAATACAAAAATAAATATTTTCGTCCTTATCAGACTGAGGATCAAACTCTAGCGTGTTTTCACGAATCAATGCGTCAAAAACTCAATTAGGTATCAACTGCAAATCCGTCAGTGCTACATTCATACGCGGGAAGATGAATGAATGCGCGCGAAATCGCTTGAATTCGCGCAAATTCTAGAGAATTTAAAGAGTTTGCTTTACTTCGACTGTGAATCAGTGTACCTGGGTCCTAATATAATCATTTTAAGAAGTTTTGCCATTGATTATTGCTGTTCAATGTTAACCTTTGAACATCGAATCAGCACTTGGCCCGGCGACGACTACACGAGCGGCCTAGTTAAAATAATGACTGAGTTGCATCTTACACGCATGAAACACATACAACTTTGTATAATAGTGTGTATTAAGTTAAATTAGTATATAAGCTGTACATCTTGTAAAATAAAGCAGATTTGAATTTTATATTCTTGTCTCATTACCCCTCACTGTGGCCAAGACACCTTTAGCCATCTCTGATCAGTCTCGTGAGTCTGCGAGCTGGCAGTGAGTTCATCCTTCCTGAACCTGGACATCCTGTCTACTATCCGTCTGTAACCTTAGGTCGCATGGTGCAGACATCCTGAACTTATTTATATATTTATATATCACTACTAGGTATATGGTAGGTTAGGGCTGTAGGGCTTATAGGGATTATAGTCGTAGGGACTGTTAGGCTTATAGGTTCAGTAGGCGCGTGACGTATCATATCCCTACATGTACTAACGCACCCTCAACAGTATTGCGACTTCACGTGACATCTGTTTGGAGTGGTTAGACATTTTGGTCCTTCGAGCATTTGAAATTTCTTTCAATCACGCGGTCCCCTTATTACTGTAGGAATTGACTTTGACAGACTTGACTATTGAGTTAGGTAAATAGGGCCGTTAGAGAAGTGGGAAAGAAGAGCACTATGGAGATACAGGAAGTTAACGAACTAATCAGGAGCCAGGAAGCGGATTACAGTGAGATCAAAAGGATAGTCTCAAACCTGAAAAAGGACTCGCCCACAAGGAAAACGGAAAAATACCTCAACGAACGGGAGAAAATATTAGACCAGGTTTTCCAGCGAGTTCAAGAAAACCACTTGAAACTACAAGATCAAGAGATCTTGTCAACTCATAAGTACATTACTACAAACTACTTCGGTAACATTAAGAAATGTTACGACGAAGGAATCAACTACCTCAGAAAATGTGAGGAAAGACTACAACACGTACAAAGTATTTATGAACCGCGACTTCTAGACGAAGATGAAGACAAGGGGGTTGTCAGTAGCCCAAAACTGTTTATACAACTGTTCCGAATGTCACAGATATCCAAGAAAATATCTCAGGCTAAGGAATCCATTACTCAGGATAAGCCAATATGGCATTTACAGACACTATTACAAACCTTACAAAAACAATGGCTAGAAATTGAAGAGACGCACATCGAATTACTGATGGCTGAAAGCACACTGGACAATAGCTATTTCAAGGATAATTGTTTCGAGAATACACAGACAGATTATGACATTATCATAAATTTGTTAGAAGCAAGAATAATCCAAAACTCGGGTGAAAAAGCTATGTCGACAAAATCGTCAGTAAAACTTCCACGAATAAATATTCCCATATTTGCGGGGAACTATGACTCTTGGTACACATTCCAAGATTTATTTAGAAAAATAATTCACGAAGATAACTCAATTTCTTCTACAGAGAAAATGCAGTATCTTAAAACACACGTAAAAGGCGACGCAGCAAGATTAATACGTCACTTAACAATTAGCGAAATAAATTACGAAACAGCTTGGAAATTGCTTACGCAGAGATATGAAGACGAGCGCATGATTGCTACTAAGTTTATTGACAAATTATTAGATTTACCTAAAATGCAACGAGCAAACGCGGTACAATTACGAGACATGCACGACACTATAAATGAATGTCTTGAGGCACTGAAAAATCAAGGCATAAATACACCATCTTGGGGCCCTCTATTGATAAGAATAGTCAGTAGAAAATGGGACGAGGAAACAAATACCAAGTATGAAGACCAATTACAAAACAGGATTAAATTACAATCCTTCGACGAGATGATGAAATTCATGGAAAACCGTTTCAGTTGTCTTAAGTCATTTGACGGGTCGTTATCACATACTAATGGTCAACAATCACGTAATAGAAAAACATCGGAAAAATATAAACGCTGTTGGCATTGTCAAAGTATGGATCATAGTATTCATTCTTGCCCTAGTTTCAAAGAGTTATGCGTCAGCGACCGATACAAAGCCGTCACGGAAAAAAGAATGTGCAAGCGTTGCTTAAATCACGATGATCGGAAACAGTGTGTGAGTGCAGTTTACAAACAATGCGATATTTGTCAACATAAGGGGCACAACACATTATTACACCAATCTAAACCGTTTCAAAATAGTAATAACGCCAAAAAATACACAACAAAAAATGTAGGAATAGAGAAGCCTCAAAATATAACAACGTCGAATTTATCGGCAACAAATACCAACACTAAAAATACAACTTTACTCGCTACCGCTATAGTAAAAACTACCTCTTATGACGGGATGCCGCAGTTGTTGAGAGTGTTATGTGATCAAGGATCAGAAGCTTCATTTTGCACTGAAGAAGTGGCACAACTGCTGGCTTACCCACGTCAAAAAATCCGAGCCGAAATAAAAGGAATCGGAGATGAAAAACCAAAAACATCAAACCATACAATCAACATTACTTTACAACCAAGGTACTCTAGCGATTATAAACTGCCAGTAACGCTAATAATACTACCAAAACTAACAAGTTCATTACCAAGGCATGACTTAAAACAATTACAAGAAAAAATCTTGGATAATGCGCTGATAGCTGACCCAACTTATTATAAAAAGGGACCAATTGATATAATATTAGGTGCCCAAGACCATAGCAAAATACTACTACAGGGTTTCGAAAGACTACGGGACGGAATTATCGCTCAAAACACACAGTTAGGGTGGATTTTATCCGGATTTTATCCCGATGACACGAATAGTGGAGCCAAAATACTGAGTATGGTGGCTTGCACTGAAGAGGTACGACAACTTACGAAATTTTGGGAATTAGAAGAAATTCCACAAAACTACAAACTCACACAGGACGACCAGGCCTGTGAAAACTACTATAAAGAAACAACGATAAGAAACCTAGATGGAACACGGTACGACTTCCGTTTAAGGATACAAACTTAAACTTAAACATAAACGGCGAATCGCGCAAAAAGGCCGCTGCTCGCCTCTTACAACTAGAACGACAGTTCGCAAAAAATGAAAATTTACGACACCAATACATTGAATTTATGAACGAATATTTACGTATGGGTCATATGAGAAAAGTAGATACAAAAAACTACAACTTAGGAAAATACTACATACCACATCAGGCAGTAATTAAGGAAGACTCACTTACTACAAAGTTACGCGTGGTTTTTGATGCGAGCAGCAAAAGCAGCACAAAAATAAGCCTTAACGACAATATGTATAAAGGTCCACGACTACAACAAGATTTATCCACTATACTGCTACGATGGCGAAAACATAAGTTTGCCTTCATGGCGGATATTATGAAAATGTACAGGTTCATAAAAATTAATGATTTAGACTTCGCACATCAAAGAATATTATGGAGACTTTCTCCCAAACAAGCAATTAGTGAATATGAACTTACAACAGTTACATACGGTACAACTAGCGCACCTTATCTTGCGGTACGAACACTACAACAACTTGCCATAGACGAAAAAGATAATTACCCAATGGCGAGTCAAGCTACATTACAAGATTTCTACGTGGATGATATTTTGTCTGGAGATTCCCAGGAAAGCACAGCTAAAGAACTTCAAAGTCAGCTAATATCCATGTTAAACAAGGGTGGCTTTAAACTTAGAAAATGGTCGTCAAACAGTTCAGAGCTCCTCGAAAATATACCGACGGAAGACAAAGACGATCAACTACTCAAGCTACCATTAGACGAGTCCAGGAAGTCATTAGGCATTTCATGGTCACCACGGGAAGACAGTTTTTATTTTCAAATAACTATAATGGAAAAAGAAAAACCAACAAAAAGATGGATTATGTCAGAAGTAGCGAAAATATTCGATCCCCTGGGTTGGTTAGCACCAATTATAATTAAATTGAAGCTGCTTATACAAGAACTGTGGACTAACGAGATAGGATGGGATCAACCTGTTGATAACATACTCCAGAAAAAATGGATTGAAGTACAAAAACACCTTAAAAGTATAGAAAAAATAAAAATTCCGCGGTGGTGTCACATAACTGATAGCACAGAGAATGAACTATATGGTTTCAGCGACGCGTCCGAGAAAGCTTACGGAGCGGTCGTATATAGCCGTGTAAAAATCAATAACAACTACTACATTACATTATTACAAGCAAAATCAAAAGTGGCACCGAAGAAACAAAAGACTACTCTACCTCGTCTCGAGTTATGTGCAGCACTCCTACTAGCCAGTTTGATCGAAAAAGTTAAAGAAGCGCTCAATTGTAAGAATATCACGATATCTTGTTGGACGGATTCCATGATCACCTTAGGCTGGATAAGAGGAGAGCCTGGACGCTGGCAAACTTTCGTAGCTAATCGGGTATCACAAATTAGACAACTTGTACCGAACGCAGAGTGGAACCATGTAATATCTGCTGATAACCCAGCTGATATCATTTCAAGAGGCCTTGAGCCGGAAAAACTTGTTAACTATTCCTTATGGTGGAATGGTCCACTATGGTTAAAAACCGATCAGATACCCACCACGAGACGTATGCCACAGCCGACTGAGGAAATCAAAAAGTGTCACACAGTTACAAGTGTTACAACTGAGATAGAAAAGAACGATCTCTGGAATAGATTTTCCAGTTTAAATAAAATGTTAAGGGTGTTATCTTACTGCTATAGATTTGCAAACAAGCAAACAATAAATAAACCAATTTCTTGCGTTGAATTAAAAAAGGTAACAAAACGAATAATTCTGAAAATACAACAACAGGAATTCGAAGAAGAATTGAAAACTATACAAAGAGGGCAGCCTATGAAGAAAAATAAAAAGCTATCCACTTTAGATCCATTTATAGACGAGGATGGATTACTAAGAGTTGGAGGCAGGTTACAAAACTCTGGATTGCCTTACAACCAGAAACATCCAATACTGCTACCATACAACCATCATGTAACGTCACTAATTATACAAGACGCACATTTAAAAACGTTGCATGGAGGCAACAAATTAACATTAGCATATTTACGACAAACATACTGGATCATTAATGGAAAAAGAAAAGTGAAGAGCGTTATTAACAAATGTGTGAAGTGCATACGATACAAAGCAGACACAAACTCGCAAAAAATGGGAATCCTACCAAAAGTACGAGTGACGGAATCATATCCATTCAGTCATACTGGAGTGGATTATGCAGGTCCAATACAAACCAGAACTATGAAAGGAAGAGGTCACAAGTCTTACAAGTCATACATTGCTGTCTTTGTATGCCTAGCAACAAAAGCAATACACCTAGAACTGGTGGGAGATTTGACAACAGAAACATTTATCGCTGCACTACGCAGATTCATGGCACGCAGAGGTCATGTGTCACACATGTATAGTGACAATGCAACAAATTTCGTAGGTGCAGCCAACTTCTTACATCAAGAAATATTACAAATCACGCAATCGCCGCAATTCCAAAGCGCAATAACAAACATAGGAACTGAGTGGCATTTTATTCCTCCGTCATCTCCACATTTCGGTGGCATTTGGGAAGCTGGCGTAAAGTCAGTGAAACATCATTTACGACGAGTAATCGGAGATACGACTCTAACATACGAGGAAATGACCACCTTACTACACCAAATTGAAGCGTGTTTGAATTCAAGACCATTGTGTGCGCAAACCGAAGATGTTAATGACAACACTATACTAACTCCAAGTCATTTTCTTATTGGCCGAGAAGCAGTAGGAACACCAGATCCGATAGAAAACATTAATACTGACTTAATGAATAGATGGAAACAGATACAAAAGATGAAAAAAGATTTTTGGAACAGTTGGACAAAAGACTATCTACATCAACTTCAGCAAAGATACAAGTGGAAACAAGCACATGAAAATGCTAAAATTGGAACTGTAATACTAGTAAAAGATGACAATGTAAAACCAAGTAAATGGCCGTTGGCAAAAATCACAGAAGTCCACCCGGGAAATGATGGGGTAGTTAGAGTGGTAACAATTAAAAAATCAACAGGAGCTGAACAGAAGAGATCAATTCATACATTGATCCCGCTCCCTGTAAACGAAAACAAAGAAATTGGTACAACGAGTAAAGACATACAAACGGCTACACAATGTAACATATCAACAGCTACCACAAACAGAAGAGGTATACGATCACCGAAAAATTGGATAAAGGATTTACTATTACAAACAATACTTGTTTTATTAATTGGCACCATATCAAGTACGCCTACATACACATTAAAAAATATAGATCCAGGATTGTATGTGGAAAAAATAGGAACTGCAACTATCAATCGAGGAATGTTTAGAATTGAAACAGACTACGAGAGAGAAAGTTTAGAACTAGACCAAGGAAAGATTGAAAAAATAACGTCACAATTCCAACAATTTTGCATAAATACGCAAAAAATCATGTACGAAACGCATTGCAACGAATTTTATCACCATCTAAACGAAGAAAAAACAAAGTTTAAGACAACAAAAGGATACCTAACAGAAATAAGAAATAATAGGAAGAAAAGAGGTGTATTAGGTCAACTCTTAACATCGGTGTTTGGAGTTAATGACGAAGTATACAGAGACATAGATACATTAAATAACAACCAGCAGAAACTTATTGATGCTGCCAACCATCAAACAAAAATAATGATATCTACAATCACAGCTGTAAACCAAACTGAAGAGCGAATCAAAAAAAAGCTAGATAAATTCCAAGCAAAACTAAATGAAGCAATATCATTTATGAATCAGAACAATGTTTGGTATAAAAAGATTGACAACAACCACGTTAAAATACAAGTAATGCAAGCCTATGAGTTAGCAAACAATTTCATCAATGAAATAATGGATTACTATACAGGTTTACTTGAAATTTATTTACAAAAAGCAAGTGTATATAGCATATTAACACCAACACATGTCAGCAACATAATAAAAACGGCTAATCAAAAGTTACCATCAAACTTAAAAATCATTCAGGATCAAATAATACAGACTGAGATGAATGTAAATACTACTCACATAAGAGTATATGCTCACTTTCCAATACACGACGTAACAAAGTATACACTCATACATGTCACGCCTATTCCAGAGAGGAAAACTGATGGATCGTTCGAGTGCTTCTCTATTCAGCAGACTTTCATGGGGTTCGACTACAACAACGAGCGTTACTTTGAACTGAGTCAAGAAGAATTTAAAGATTGTCTTCATAGCAATACAGAATTTGTCTGCTATCCTGTAGCTGTCAAGAACATGCAATTAAATAAAAATTGCATAGTTGATCAACTCTTTAGAACTGAGAACTACACACAAACTCAATGCACGTCAGAAATCTACAAAATGTCGACAGATATTGTATGGAAGCAATTATTCATGCAAAACACTTGGCTCTTCGTAACGACAAAACCAGTAGCCATATCGATTGTGTGTGACGGACAAAGACAAGAAATAACGATTCACGATGTTGGAGTTCTACATATCGCCGAGAATTGCGTTATTAAAACACTTAAAAACATACTTGCTGCAAAAAGAACAACGACTGTGACAGTGCTAGCTTCTTATTCTAAAACAACGAATTTCTCCATTAATACGCAGATTTTACAAACAAACATTAAAGATATATCAAAAGAAGAAGTAGTGTTAGACAGGACAAAAGGAATTTTTGACCATTTAGTCACATCTGAAACTAGCTTACAGACTCAACTAGATAACACAATTTGGAAACAGTTACAGTCTCATACATACATAGCTAGCATCAGTACTTCACTCATAATCATAACTTTAGCATTTGTTTTAATTTATTTTGGTCCACAGGTGTTGAATCGACTTAGAGCCGTCATTACTGCGAGAAGAAACACTGCGCCACCTACTCAATTGCCCTCGATCGTCAGCAACATACCACACACGCAACTAACAGAGCAGCCGTACGGCATACCACGCAGGGTGCCCACTCGAGCACAGCAAACTGGAGAAGGCCAGGCCAGACCATACGAAACCATTGAGCTGTACCAACTACGGTCCTGTCCCTGAGGAGTCGCCAGAATGTTCAATGTTAACCTTTGAACATCGAATCAGCACTTGGCCCGGCGACGACTACACGAGCGGCCTAGTTAAAATAATGACTGAGTTGCATCTTACACGCATGAAACACATACAACTTTGTATAATAGTGTGTATTAAGTTAAATTAGTATATAAGCTGTACATCTTGTAAAATAAAGCAGATTTGAATTGCACTGTGGCCAAGACACCTTTAGCCATCTCTGATCAGTCTCGTGAGTCTGCGAGCTGGCAGTGAGTTCATCCTTCCTGAACCTGGACATCCTGTCTACTATCCGTCTGTAACCTTAGGTCGCATGGTGCAGACATCCTGAACTTATTTATATATTTATATATCACTACTAGGTATATGGTAGGTTAGGGCTGTAGGGCTTATAGGGATTATAGTCGTAGGGACTGTTAGGCTTATAGGTTCAGTAGGCGCGTGACGTATCATATCCCTACATGTACTAACGCACCCTCAACAGTATTGCGACTTCACGTGACATCTGTTTGGAGTGGTTAGACAATTGCTAAGATGAAATTACGGCTTGACTTTGAACGATTTTAAAGTTCAAGAATGGCCGTCAGTTATCGATAGATAGTTTTTATTAGAATGTCTTACATTGCACGGTGTCGAGTTGGAATTTTCTTTTTTAAATAATAATTACATTTATCACAAAAATTACATTACAGCAGTAAATGACTATCAACTGAAAAGACGATAGACATTAGTTTTTTTTTAAGTGCAACAGGTACAGTTTATGTATATATATGTAGTCGAATGTTCACTGGGCTACCACCCCGCACTGGGCCCGCGTGGTGGATTACGGCCCATTCCCTTTCACAAAAAGGAGGCCTGTTTTCCTGCAGTGGAAACATTCAAATGCTGATGATAATGATGTAGTCGAATTTTACGTTATGGTGCCACCCTATGTGCCTTAAATTACTGAACTAACTTAAAGTATGAACTTGTATTAGATACTTTCTCGCTGAATACCTCTTGATTTCAACGATGTCCTCGATCTTATGACGTCACCGGAAATGCAATATGGCGGACATGAAGCTTCATACTTTTGCTTCACAGTCGGATTTTAGTGTGTGCCTGAATTTTCAACACGCGTACTTGTTTTACTCAATTACCAACCTGAAATCAGAATTTCACATTATTAGAATGCTTGATATACTTCGGCTGTATCAGTATACATATTGTTCTACGTAGGTATAGGTACACCCCGTAAACCCTCGGTCCATGTTCACAAGGCTAAAGAGCTTAACCATGCTCCAAAAACAACCCACACATTAGACAATAGGCCACACTGGCCGGTCATTGATTTGGCCTGAAAGGGTCGTAGTGTTGTGTCTTGGTATCATCAAATTTTAAGAATGACTTGCGCATAATGAAGAGGATTTTTTTATGAAACCCATTATTTTTTTGTGTTTGGAGTGTGGTGAGGCCGGCGCAAATAATGGAACCTAATTGACAATTACAGTTTTGAGCCGTTAGGTGTAGAAACGGCGATGGCATGGGGCCCGAGTGCACGTCTCCTTTCTAAGGAGATTTCTTGTCGACTGATCGACAATGTGCGTGACCAGAGGGCTGGCTCGTTCTCTACGCAAAAAATCAGCATTGTCTTTTAACTTCTCTTCGACGCCTAAGTGTACTTTTCTTAAGTATAAAATGTAAGTAGTTAGGTTTAGTATAAGTTAAGATAGTAAACTTTTGTTTAGTGTTTGAGAATGTACATATTATTTACACCTGTTTTACAAATTAAATTCTTTATTTAGAATAATGTGTATGTTATATATCCAAATAAAAACACTAAAAAGTGAAAAATAACTTTTAAGTTAACTTTGGAGTGTTTTCATTCAGAATTGTATTTTTTTTGTAAAAAGATCTTTATTTCGCACTTTTTCGTTGTAGTATCTAATAGGCGAGTACTATACTAAGATACCTATAATGCCAGAAAAGACTACCCGAATATCATGAAACTTGAACATAACTGGTGAAATAAGAGTGTACCAAGGTGAACTACACACATCTGCGTACTCCTTTGGAGCGTACTGGTTATGAATAAACTATAAACAGACATGCTATTGCAGCAATCCCGAGAGATTTGGAGCAATTTATTGTAGAGTTCTGTTGCAATTCTCCAAAATCCTTCATTAGATCTTCACCAAATTTAAATAGGACCTATTAAACATAATCTTTCAAACAAAAGCTAATTTTCATGATCGGTCCACAATTGAAGGAGAAATCGGTGAACATAAATTAAAATAAACATATAGTCGAACATAGAACCTCCTCCTTTTTGGAATGTTGGTTTAAAATATAGAAATGCTTTTACAGGTTTTTATCATTTGTTTTAATTTAGAACTTTGATGGTTCTTCAAGCGAGACTCCGTATCAAAATGTCCTATTCACAAAAGGACATATGAGCAGATCGTCCTTTTCTCAAAATTAACTAGAAGCAAATCTATACCAATATTATAAATGTGAATGTAAGTTTGTTTGTTACGCTTTCACGCAAAAACTAATGAACCGATCATCATGAAACTTTGTACATATATTCTTGGAGGTAGAAGTAACATAGGATATTTTTTATAAAAAAAAAAAATGGTTTCACTGAGAGCGAAGCCGCGGGTAAAACCTAGTTTTCTATAAACAAGAGAATGAGAATGGTAAATTCATACAACACATAGACAGTAAGATTTTGGATTTTTTTATTTCTGAAGAGTGGCTATCTATGATCCAGACTCCGACAGAAATCAAACCCATCGTAGTATTTTTTTCCATTCTTCCATTCAACCACCTTCATCTGCAACAAAGACGATGAAGGTGGTCGGTTCTCCTCCTTCCATTATAGATTATAGAAATGGAAATTAAAACGTTAAGGTATTTATTGCAACTAATTAGATACAATGGTACCATATATATATTGACATGGACATAGATACCTCGAAGATGATAAAATATGTAGTAAAACTGTTTAGTACAATTATGTGATTTAATTCTTCTTTTCGTTTCAATATTACTTTTAAAACACCCATGTTTTGCCGCATATCTGCCTAAGCCTTCGCAAAATACAAACGTGATGTTATATGTGTGTTACTTTTAAAATAAATTTTACAATGAGCCTCGAAACGAAAAACTGAAAGTAATTTTTAAGCATGACTGTACTTTGATAATAGGACCTTTTGCCAATCGGACATTTTACTAGTAGATCATTTTGAGAATAGATCATTATGCTCATATGTCGTTTTGTGAATCGGACGTTTCGATACGGATTCTTTATTAAATGTTTGTTTAAGAATTAGTGGTAGTACGAAAACAACTAACCTACATAGTTAAATGTCTACTACTGAATACATTTAATAGTAGATTGTTGCATCGAGCGCAAAGTGAGTTATTAATGCACGAGTGGTATGTTGTTGCACTAAATTAACACGAGTGCATTTGTTACTCACTTTAGCAAGGTGCGTAATCTACTTTTCTTTCAACTACAATTAAATATACGTACTGAAAAAAAAGTCAATTTAATGAAAAATTTATATGTCGCAATTTTTGCGGCAAAAGTTATTAACAATTTCATTTGCAGCTGTTTTTATAATTTCAAGAGTTGAACTCATATTGCTATCGCTGTTTTTTTTCAAAATAAATATGTATTCCAAAACAGTTGCCATCGCCATTTTTTTTTCACCAGGTCTGTTTTATTCAGGCAAGTTTTATTTCCAGCCGGTAGGTATCTTTTTGATCTAATGCATGCATTTTGTATTAAACTTATTGGAAGAAATTAAACCTCTGTGGTAAATTTATATCCAAACAAAAAATAAAAACAGTGCATTAATGAAAAACTGTGCAACAACGAGATTTCATGTAACATTTCTGCACTGTTTTAGTTCTAAGCAAAAAATACGTCCTTTGTGATCGGTTTTGTAGTGATTAATGATAACATTACTACGTGATGATGCGAAGAGTCTGTTCAAGTTCATGGCCCTGATATAAGTTATGTATGTATGTTATTTGTATTTAGGATACGATGGGACTGACATACGCATTGCGATAAATGTCCCTAAATAAAAAAGAATAAAAAAAAAAAAAAAACATTACTACGTAGTTGAAAGAAAACATTGTTTAAAAAGTCTTTGGCGTCACTTTAAGTAATTTCATAATTAAAATGATATAACCTGTTTTTGCTACCAAATTGTTTTCATCTCTTTGTGCCAAGTTTTAATGAAATTTTCAGACACTCACTGAGAAGAATGACGTCGAAATCTAGGTTCGGTGTAATTTATATTACTTCAATCTAAATGACTAAAAGCCCCGGTATTGTAAACGCCTGTTGGATCGACAACAATTTGAAAAGGACTTACAGTTTTACTCAAAAATGTAGGAAATTTGAACTCTTGAAATTTTTATATTCTATTTGCATTCATAATAACACAATAAGTAGGTAAGTAGATCATCATCATCATCAGCATATTAATGTGCCCGCTGCTGGGAAGATGATGATGCTAAAGCTTTAGCTTACCAAGTAATTGCTCGAATAAATCATCCATTAAGATTCACACCATAAAGAGGACCTAGACAAAATAATATTTAAAATGTATCTTTGGGATTCCCAAAAACGTTGTACTCTTGACAATGGTTAGCGATGATAGAATATCACTTTTAATAAAATAGAAATACTACCTAAAACAGGCAGACATAACTAGATGCTTCCGTGGTCTAACCTAAGTACCTAACATACTGTTCTTACAAACGATCCTAGGGGAATAACGCTTTAATCACTAGGCAACCCGGAATAGGATATAACGGTAATGTCCTTATTTCCGCAAAAATATCCTAGAACATGCTACGCCATTAAAATCGTATATAATATGTATTAAAAGAAAGATAAATTGGTATTTCTTAGCGTTTCGAAGACAATCTAGATAGTTACGTTTTTATTTGTTAAATATGTATCTCTATATTTGGAAGGCCTTAAATAAGATAGACTGAGGACCTGTTGAAGATTGACATCCGCTGGATTCGGGAAGCACAGGATCAATGGAGCTATGTGTCGATGTTTGGGGGAGGCCTGTAACCAGCACTGGACATCTTTTGGCTGAAATAATGATGACGAGTATTATTTTACGCCGATTTGCGTCAAAACATATACAACATTACTTGCCTTACCATACTTTTTAGATATGCGTATGTAACTATCGACTTAGTTTATTACATAATATTTAAGTACCAATAGATATGGGCCCAAGTACGGTATTATTGCCTCTACATATATTTTACTTTCGTTTTACTGCAGCATGATAGGCTCTCTATAAAACAAGAAATATTGGCCGGTGAAAGCTTTCGAAATACGAGCCTGCTAAACCTATAAAATACAGGCTCACTACGTTCCGAACCATATTTAGAGTAAACCTTCATGTTAGAAAGTAACAAAATCGATTTTTCAGCATCAAATCTATATATATATGAAAATTAATCCCTATATCCCTTGGTCACGGCATCACGCGTGTACGGCTGGACCGATTTCGCTAATTCTTTTTTTGTCTTGTTTGTTATTGTTAAGAGAAGGTTCTTATGAAAGAAAAATGAAGAAAAAAAATTGTAGATAGGTACGGTAGGTATGTAGGTAGGGTCTGAGGTGGGCCGCGATATCGTATGGGGCCTCCCAAACCCATACGCGGACGGACGTGGTGTAGCCGCAGGGGAGCAGGATCGTCGGTGTAGCGTTGGCCACTCTCCCTATCCCCTGCGGCTGAAAAATGGTGGGTGGTGGGTCCATTGACCTTGACCCGTCACAAGGGAACCACGGGTGCCTTACACGGGGTCGCCTGGCACCCATGGGCTGGTTTAGTCCCTGGGGTGGTCATGGCGCACAATGCATTCTGGTGCGCCGGTGACGGATAGCCGCGGTGGGTTCGCGGTGAGTGCTAACGCGTGCCCGTGTTCCCGCCATGAGCGACACAGGAAGATACCGTGGAGTTTTAGTGGGTCAGAGTCCCAGGCAACTGCGCTATCTCCCCGTGGTAGCATAGTACGCATGAGCATTTCTACATGACAAAAACAAAAAAAAACAGGTATGTAGGTAGGGTAGGTATGGTATAATGTAAAGGTTGTATATGCATTTACACACCGCTAAAGTCAATTAGATGTCTAAAGTACAACTATTTTCTTAATGTCCCCCGGCAATCATCGCATTTCCAGCCAATACCAACGAATGCAAATTTCCATGTCCATTAATTATTAGATTAATCGTGTATAATAATTTGAATTCAGAACTAAGTACTTTATTGTTGTTTTGTTTTGATTTCCGTGTGAAATGCATAGAGCTGTAAAATTAGCAGCTTTAGCGGCTTGCCTCCTATTTTCAAAATAAATGACAATATGTTAAAAGAGTATTAACAACTCGATATACTTCCAAGTTGATTGAGAGCGTCCGGTTTGCACCAAGTGCAAAGGTCAACTGATAGAAATGCGACGACTGATGAATCACGAAGTTTGACGAGAGACGTTATGAAAATGTTTGTACTGTACATCCTTATACTAAGTCTTTCCCGCGGCTTCGCTTTCGTGGCCTATCCCACATTTACTTTTTTCCGACATAGATAATATGATTACTGTAAGTGAAAGAATTTGAAAAAATCGGGATGGAATCTGTACTTTATAAAGATGATAAAAAAAAAGAGTTTATTCGCCACAAAAACGATATACAATTGCTTAGATTTATCCTTAAATTAAAACCTTAGCAGCTTTATTAGTGGTACTTAAATTATGTCAGTAATGAAAAGTAATATTAGTATGGTTATGTTATAATAGCCGTTTATGTAGATAAAGAAAATCAAAAATACTATACTTACTTAAACTAATACCTTTCACCCATTGGAGTAGGCAGAAAGGTCGCGGATAAATTTTAAAAAGAATTACCGCAGTTTGAGCAACTGAAGGAACACGGGTGGGTTTTAGTCAGTAAAAGTCTAACACGCCCTCCCGCTTCACCCAGAGCGGGCGAAGTCATTGGATGAATTACCACCCCAAAAAAATTAAAAAAAACGGGATAGGCAGAAACTACTGAACGCTACCTAATACGATCCTTACATAACCCTTCTCCTTTTTCTTCATTTACGTACATATATGTAGTTATATACACACTAAATAATATGTATTCTTCGAGTAAGTACACGCCACTATATTTGTGGGTATTGAATTCTTTGAACAAACAACTGTAATAAGTCCTTTAATTGGTTGAGAAACAAAACACGAATCTGTTTTATTCTCTCAATTGTACTCTCTTTTCCATTTCTGTATTAATAACTATGCTATAACTACATTTATGTATTAATTAACTTTCTGTTACAAACCCAAGTAAAAGGTTATAAATGTAAATCTTTTTTAGATTTTTGGCCTTAAAAATAAAGTGGACTCCAAAATAACTCATTACTGAAGTGGATATCATCTAAATGAAAAGTTTTCGGCCCCTTAAAACCTTAATTTCTTTGTAAGTGGCAATGGATGGGCTCTTCAAACTTTTTAGATGAAAAAAATGTTTATAAAAAAGTTACAAAAGTGACGTTATTATGAAAGTGGATAGTTCATTTTGTGGCGTTACATTTACTGTGTTTGGACTTAAAACTTGATGTAAGATTTTAATAGAATTAATACAAAACCTTTGGAAACAGTCTGCCTTATTTACTAACCTTTAGCTATAGATGTTTATGGTTAGTAGTGACCAGCTTTGAACTTGAAAATTGTCCTACACAGGTTTCAACCAATTGCTGACTTACATAAACAATATTCCTTAGTCTTTCAAACGGTGAAACAAAAAATCGAATATGTGCAGTTATTCCGGACTAGCTTCAGCCAGCGGCTTCACCCGCGTTAAAAGTGTCTTCTTATCCCAAGGGAACATGATACCGGGATGAAAAGTAGCCTATGTGCTATTCCAGACTACAATCAATATTTTTGCCAAATTTCAGACTTTCTAGCGTGATTGAGTAACAAACATACATCCACCCAAACTTTCACATTTATAAGATTTTACATATTTATTTATTTATATTATATAGTAAGATATGACCTGCCACATACGCGTAATATACAAACTCACAAAATTCGTTTGTTCTCTACGTATTAAAGATAAAAATATAGTATTGCAGCAGATAAATACGAAAGTACAAAAACCCTACAGCGTGCTGTAGATAAATGACATCGATCATCAGTGTATGAATGAATGAACGAGAACGAAAATTCATTTATTAACGTTCGTAATCTACTTACATTCACAACAGACTTCAATTCACATTAATTTTATTGAACAAGCTCATTTTTCAATTAATAAGAATTATAATTAAAATGAAATGGTCCGATATTCCCCATTTCACGCAATTATTTTAACATACATTTCACATACGACCGGTGACGACTCGTGAGGTTTTGGGGTGGGCCTCAAAGAAGAAAAGAGTGCCTGTAAAGTATGTAGAGTTGATCTGAGCGATGTACAGTCGATGCAGTACCCAAGTTCGGTCTACAGTGGGCAATACTGGCAGCTTCATTGTGGCAGTCGGCTTGCACCATCGGTCGGCACTCAATCCCTACCTCTGCCTGATCATAATGGACGCTCTGAAGTCGGATATACAGGAAGAGAAACCCTGGTGTTCATACACCAGGCCGCCGATGTTTGCCGATGACATTGTGCTGGTTGCCGAGAGTAGCCTAGAGGTCCAGAACAGATTGAAGGTGGCACAGACTGGAGAATGTTGGCATGAAATTGAGCAGAAACAAAATTGAGTACTTGTTTTGCGATTTTGACAATCTCTCAAGTTCCGTGCCCATAGCTCTCGCTGGAATGCCCATACCGATCTGCTCCGACTTCCGGTACCTAGGGTCACTTGACCAACACACTGGATCAACTAAGGATGGATGAAATAGTGTCACTGGTGTGTCACTATAACTTGCAACCCACGGATGCTCCTCAAGTTAAAGGGGACAATCTACAAGTCCGTGATTTGAACTGTCATACTGTATGAATCAGAATGTTGGGCTGAGAAAAAGATGGATGAAAAGAGATTACATGTAGCAGAAATGAGAATGTTGAGATGGATGTGCGGCGTGACGAGATTGGATAAAGTGAGAAATGAGTATATTAGAGGAAGTTTGAAAGTGGCGGCAGTGACAGAAAAGTTGAAAGGAAACCGTTTGTCCTGGAATAATCATGTTGTGATGAGAAGGGGTAGAACGCTTGTTACTAAAAGAGTTATGAATATAAATGTGGATGGATGGAGAGGGATAGGCAGGCCAAAGAAAAGATGGATGGACTGTGTGAGGAGTTATATGAAAGAAAAGGGAGTCAGTGATAGCGTGACAGGGGACAGGACGGTAAGGAATAAGAAAACGTGTTGCGCCGACCCCAAATAACATGAGATAAGGGCAGAAAGATGATGTTGATACATAAACTCACGCCTTTTTTTCTATGGGCAAAAATCTCATAAAGCCTCCTGCTACGACCCTCACATACTCCTTTTGTGTTTACGTTCATACATTTTCTTACACGCAAGTTATAAGTAAACCATCAAACCAGAACCACAGAAATAAACATTCCACACTGGTTCCTAAAAGCCCCAGATCTTACCTTAAACAATAAGCTTAGCTTAGCCTTGAAATCCCAAATACCAAGACACCAATCCGAATAAAAATACAAAAATAAGATACAATTTCAAAATACGTACAATATTCGAGAATAGAAAATCTTGCCTTACGTTTTCCTGAGTAGTTTCATGTCCATTCGCGTCTCTGATTGCATCACGTCCAATGTTACCCCCGGTCATATCCAGCTTCCCTTCGACGTAATAGCGAATGGAAAGGTCTTCCGGTAAGAAAGGACGCGTGCAGCCAACGAAATGTGTTCATGAATTGCTGTATGCTGATTTCGAGGAGTGTGGTGTATGTTGAAGGCAAAGATCTAAAGTTTTCGTGTTATTTTACATACCATTAGGAGGTAAGTAGTTAAAATAGTCGCCCATTGAGAAGTGTACATTTTTCCTCTTAAACCTTTTTTACAATTTGGCTATCAAGTCCTTGGGCCTGGAAAACACAAACCTGAAAACTTTACCTGACTTTATGAACATTATTTTATATATTTTCAGTCAGTTTATAATTACAGACAGAACAGAAGGCAATATTGTGCTATAGGATATATATTTGAGTGAGACATCTAACCTTGGCAATGAAGCGTTAAAAATAATATCAGCCTGTAACTGCAGCGTGCCGCCGCTTACGTACTTTGCGCTGAAACTGCCTCAGTGCAGGGCAAATAACTCTTTTTATACAGAAAAGGCGCGGGCAAATTAAACATTATCCAACTTAAAATAATATGTATCTATTTATTACTATTACAAATATATACCATTGCACTTACCGAGTGATGTGTTAATCTAATTAAAACATACTATGATACTATTTAACAACTGTTTATTTTTAAAACAAAGGTGTAAATATGTACATACATAAACACTTAACAAAAGTAAACTTATACTGGAACTAACTACATACACTATATATAAAAGAAAGGTACACTTAGGCGTCGAAGTACTCCTCCACGTCGCTATCATCCGGGAATGTGCCCAGAAGACTGGCAGCATTGCCACGTTGAATGGCAATGCTGATTCTTTGCGCAAAGAAAGAACGTTTAAAAATTTAACTGCCAGACAATGAGACACAATATAAAATTTATTGCTTTTTGGTCACCTATCAGTTAAGGTGTTAAATAAACCTTAATTAATAATTTTACCTCTGCTTTCGACAAAAGAAAATGTACCTCTGGCAAAATGGTTTAAGAACCTCCTGTATTCACAGACACGTAAACGATCATGAAAGCGCGCTTGCTTTCATTTGTTACCGCGGAATGTCGTACGAATTGCGCTGTTGGGCGTAAGTATGCGTAACTCAGTCGTCGCCGTCGCAATAAATATTTTTGACGTTTAAAATGTTGCCAACATTACGCTGCGTACGCGATCTTTTGTTTTGTGTGAGGACGCTTAATGTGTTTTATTGGGCCCCTGAAAGCAGCGGTTCAGGTGTAATTTTTTAAATAAGTTTTTTATTTTTTTTGTTCACTTTTATGGTATGAACGTTTTTGCCACAGAAAACCGAGACACCTCGGGTGCCATTGTGCATCGTCAAAACTGACACCAGTCTTGCCAAAGGATATTAACCAATTAATAATAAGTTGTTGAGATCAGTTAGCAGGCGGTATTTAGCTGCATCTGGTAAGACTGAAAACCAACCCCAACATAATTGAAACTGAACTGAAAAGACTATGCCAATTGAATGGTTCCGTATCCGAAGGGTTCAAATGGAGCCCTATTGCTGTCACTCATGATTCTGTCTGTATGTCTGTCTTTCCGTCGTATGCCACACAATTTTGTTCCGAAGATTTTTTTTTATTGCCCATTGTCCTGTGAACTTGAAATTCGCTGATATTTTTTTTTTTTTTATTTTATAAAAACCAGATTTTTCTTTGGTACGGAACCCTAAATGTGCGAAGTCAGACACGCACTTGGCTAGTTTTTTTTCTTGGAGCACCGAGACTTTTCGAAGGTCCCTGCTAGACATGGCCTTGTCAAAACTACCCATATAAACCAAGCGTGTCTGTGAGTGACACCGTATGCTCATAGATATTGACGGCCCGTGAGAATCCTGTCTATGGGTATGACCGCAGAAATTTATCCTGGTCACGCATTGCTTGGTCTGGAAGATAATTAATACGTATTGGCGTTTCTATTCGCTGCTGGTGAGAGATTCCGAGATTTTTTTCTCTTAGAATCTTGTTTGTTTTCCTGATATACTTACTCGTACAAATATGTGATGAGTTCCAAGGTCTATCACATTATTAGGCCTTGTTAGAATTGTTAAAAAACTCTGATAAATCATTTGCAAACGAGGATTTAAATGCTAGTGGGTCAAGACATTCGCAGAAAACACGGCCCCGGACCCTGTCCTGATTTCACAACTTGTAAGTATTCCAAGTGTTTATCAAAGACTATAGTGACCCTCCGGGGTCTCATCCCGGCTTTCCCCTTCACGGCCCAAGTACCTTTAGATTATGATTCCGTCAAATATTTGCAAGTAAACCGTTAGCCATCCATGTTTATTAATAATACAAAACTTTTATAAATTCCTAAAGAAAATCTAAGATGGCTCGTTATAACTTTTGTCGAAAGCACTCAACTCACTGGTTTTTCTAAACCAGTGATTGCTTTCGATTAATAGAAGAATGTTTATAAAATTAGTGATTAATCAAAAAAACTATGAGTTTGTGATGTAAATTCGGATGAGAAGACGATCGGGCAATGAAAAATGTAAGACATAGTTACAAATTTTATCCATAAAACTTTATTTATTTAAAAGATTTTTGTAACTAAATTGAATGAGTTCTTTTTTTGGCTTCATGACTCCGAATACAAGATAATATAAACTGTTACAGCCATTTCACCCTCTTGTAAGAGTCAGTGAAGGAGAAGGGTTGCCTAAGAGCCTCTGATGGACTGGCAACCTGTTACTACTGCATTTTGCTTTAAATTATATTGTATAAAGCACTCGGGTTGTTAACACCCCAACCTTTTATGCCGAATATTATTGGGAAAGTTCATTTTACGCATTGTCAAAAAATATGCTATCCAAACTCTACTAAACTAATAAAAACTTATGCGTATAGTAAAATTGGCAAAATTCCTCGGATCAAGGAAATGTTTCCGTCCCAAATAATTATGGCAAACAAAGTAACCCTCGGGTTTATACCTCAAATATTTTGATGGACTGCCCACTTCATTTGCTGTGTAATATGTTTCGCAAGACGGAAACCCTCTAAAATATATAACTGAAATGAAAATCTACATAACATTCTCTACACAGCAGCTTTGATGCAAATGATATTTTATATCGCACTATGATTTACATTAAAACTGTTTAATTTTAGCAAAAGTCAGGCAGAATTTGTTCACATTTGCACTGGAGCACAACTCTAAACGGCCATATTCAAATGTAAATATATTATAACCAATTTGAAATGAACACAGTTTAAACATTTAAGCTAACAAACAATAAATAGTTCTGGTAAATGGTAATGTCAAAAACAAACTATCAGAAGGCGGTAGTTATATTATTTAAATGTACGCGATAAAAATAAATAAAGCAATTTTAAGCCGAATAATGCAAAAGTAACAATTAAAATAGCTAGTCATATATTTTTAATGGCAAGGGCTAAAAAGCAGATCCTTTACTCAGACCAAATTAAAAAGACTTGAGATCCTTGAAAAACAGAAAATGATACAGCAAAAATAAACACACGTTGGAGGTATTTCAGGAAATGTTGAGCGAACATTTCTTTTTATGTTGCCAGTCGTAATTAAATATTGTGACGTCGACGTTCGTATTCTAAATTAGAAAAAAAGAAGCGAACTGTGCGCTGCTTTTATTGTTAGGAAAATCTTGAAATCTTTGTGAGTAGGTACAGGTTTTGCAAATTTAAACAGAAGTTATTGTATCGTTTAAATATTGTTATATTTCGAAGCCAGAAAATTCTTCATAGTTTCCAATGGACTACCACTTTATTAAAATTCATTAATTTAGTTAAATATTAGTTTAAAGTATAAGTATAGATACTTAACGATTTCAGAAACGTTTAAAAATAAAAACAAAATGTTCTCACAAGATACGCGCCTTTTGAGAGAAGAGTTTTTAATAACCACATGTCAATTAAAAGTATTTAGAAAATCTTGTTTACGTGATATGATGTAATGAAAACGCTATTTACAAGCTTTTATAGTTTTCATCTTCAGTACTCTTAAATGCAAAAATGAAATATTTTAGACACTATGAACAAGCTCTTGAATTATTTGTAGGTCAGTATAGAGATATTGCGTGCGCGACTCTTGGGCGTGCAAAAATAACCTTTTTAACTCTAAAAAAGCCATCAATCACAGACCTCAAAAATTAGAGGTGTCGGATGAAATGCGACACATTTATCACTAAGTAATTGGTAAGGTTACCTGTGTTTAACGAGATTGGGGAGGAGTAAAGTATCTAGGGGACCACAATAGATCCCAATGGGTCGAAGTGTCCGAGTTATTTCTCGGCCCCTCCACAAGATAAGATAAGATAAGGTTACCTGTGAGAATGAATAACTAAGATAGTATATTATCGATTCTATTATAAAAAAGCCTTAATAACTAAGAGCTAGTTGTTGATACAAAAATTAAGAACAAAATGTGACAATTATTTTAACGCGCGTTAGATACTACATTTTCAATCAATCGCATCACATGACTTGCATTTAATTTTGCGTCTTCGCGTGTCGATATTGTATTTCCGTGGAAAATGATAATGTCAAATGTGTGTTTAATATAGGTGCACTTCTGCCTAATCCTTAGGAGCATACAAGCGTGATGTTAATTTTGTAGAAAGAAACAGAGGTTAGTGTCTCAGGCAGAACATGTCTCAGCCCGTATTCAAGCCAAGAGTTAAAAGGTATTGTTTCTCAAACAGAAATGTAATGCGTAATGTTGTAATGCAGCTGCTACCTCTGTTCATACAAAATAGGCATAATGATTTAATGCATTTGTTTTTAATTTTATTTAATCAAAATATGTATTTTTATTACGAGTATTTTGTGTGTATTTAATTTTTGGGGCATTTATATGTATATGTAGTAGTAAGATTAGTTTAAGGTATTTATATTTTTGTGTTAAGTGTTGAGAGAGAGGGGTAGGCTGTAAATCAGCGTTGACCAGCGTTGTGGCTACACACTGATCAGCATTTGCTGAGCCCGCTCCTTTTACCACACTGAATGTACTCATATTGCCACATCTGTGTTTGACACTATTTAGTATTAAGATTGTACACGTACAGTGTTTGGTAATAAATGTTTTCTTTCTTTCTTTTATGCAAAGCGTGATCTATCTAGAAGCTATGAACTATTTAGTTTAATTAACACACACTCAACGTAGCTACTACCTATGAGAAAAACAACTCAAAAAAAGTAAAAAAAAAATTGCAAAAAAAACCGAATTAAGAAAACCAAATAAAAACACTACAAAGTGAAAAATAACCACAATTTCAGTTCACCCCGCCCCGGCCAGCTAAATGTTTGCTTTTGGATATGTGACAAAAATTCACGGCAGTATTACATAATGACGAAATTAAATTTAAAATTAAAACTTATAAAATATACTTGGAAAAGTATTTTTTCTCTTTATTAGAGCAATGTTCGGTCGGTGCTTTCGTTGCTTATGAACGTAAATAATGTTACCTACTTATTTTGGTGAATGTAGCTGTTTATATGGAACCCTCTGTGCGCGAGTCAGATTCTCACTGGTTTTTTCCTTTTGAGGAACGGAACCCTAAAAATAAGTTGTTATATAGAAGCATTAATACAACGCCAGGTGCTATAATCGGATACATCACACAGAGAATAATAAAAGGCAATCTGATTATCTCACAGAAGAATATCAATATAATCTTAGAGTCTAATCACTTAATCTCGGTTAATCATAAAAAAAGTTTTTAACTACCTATAATCAAGTTACGTAAGCAGTTTATGGAATCCATTAAATACTCAAGATCAGACGAAATTCCTGATTTTAAGTACCTCAGCAAATTTTTATAACGTCTTATCTTATTAAAAAGTTTCCGTGGTTCGCCAAAATTTGTTCGTCGGCTAGCTTCAAAGTTTTATCTTAATTTTTTCAAATGCCTTCTTTTGCATTTACTGTGCCTTTAGTTAATGAAATGTTTAGCTAGAATATGAGGTATTACTGGCCAGTTACTCATGGTTAAGTGATAACAAGCGCGGGTTTGATCTTTTACGTTAAGTAACGGTTGCCGAGGTTAGTCTGTGGATGGCTTGTAAGTGCCCGGCTTGTTGTGTATGTTTTAGATCTTTTACGGTTGTTACGGTTGCCAGAACCAGAAAACCTGATAACAGTCATGCCACCATCATACAAAAATTTGCTGAAGCCCACGAACACAGACTTCATCGACACGTGAATGTTGAGGCTATCCAGCTGCTAGACAACACACACAGGCATAGTGCGTAGGCTAATAAAAAGAACTAAACCTTTTGAATTGGTGTAGTGTACAAAGTGAATGAATAACAGTACCAATGTTGCGCTATACATATAACAAATGAACATAGTTTTTAGTTATATCAGACCCTAAGAAAGTGCTACGGACTTGTGTAAAAGTGCAAATGGACACTTTTCTTAGTTTAAACACAATCTATCACTGATTTACAGTTAAATTGCTAATTAGTCTTTTAAGCGTAATAAATTATTAGCAATTTTGTTGTTACTAATCTATACTAATATTATAAAGCTGAAGAGTTTGTTGGTTTGTTTGTTTGTTTGAACGCGCTAATCTCAGGAACAACTGGTTGGAATTGAAAAAATCTTTTTGTGTTGGATAGACCATTCATCGAGGAAGGTTATAGGCTATATAACATCACGCTAAGACCAATAAAGGCGGAGCATAAATGAAAAATGTTGCAAAAGCGGGCAAAAATATTCCTTTTTGAGAGCTTCCGTTGCGTGCACTGCGTAAGCGGTTAAAGTTACGCAAACAATCTTGTATGTAGTATTAGTAGGGTAGGGTAGGTAGGTAGCCAGTTGACGGGAGCGAAGCCGCGTGGGACAGCTAGTAAAGTATAAAAGTAAAAGCTCTGACTGGAAATACTTAAGAAAAGGCGAGACAGATTGAATGACTGGCCACTTACAAGATACCCAAGTAACTAAGCAAAAGTTAATTTTATTTAAGCCTTTTATAAGAGAATATCCTGGAAGCCGACCCCAATATAGTTCGGAAAAGGCTAGGCAAGAGAGAGATAAGAGAAAATCCTGGAAGAGAACAAAATGGACAGTCAAGTTTTCGACTAATAAAGTATTCTGAATATCCAATATTGATTTTCTGATTTATATCGTTTCTTCATAAATTACCTATTTCATTAAAGTCCTTTCCTATTTTACAGGCAGATTTATAGCCAAGATATTTCCAATCGTTTTCTAACGAATTTTCTCAAGAAAATTTGATCATTTCCTCCTTACGAAGTACGGTAATGAAATTCGGGTGGTAATAGAAATCTTATTGATGCGAATGAGACGTCAGGAAACAAACTGAACCGGACGAAGGAGATAAATATTTATTGATTATTTCTATTAGAACGGAGGGGAAGACAAAAGAAAGGTATTTCTATGCAAAGGACTGTCTGTTACGAATTAATGGGACGTTTTATAGTGTCGCAGACATTTGCATGGAGATCTTTGATGTAGATAGTTAAATTAATCGATTTGCATACTAATGCTACGAACGACGATCTCTATTTGTACTTGTTTCAAGTTATCACAATGTTAACTATTGGTAATGGTACGAGTATTTCTTAGTACAGTGGTCGCTTGCTAACTAATCAGCAAAAAATGAGGCAAGACATACAATTATTTCTCAAAACATTATGCACAAGTAATGAAGGCGAACTTAATCATTATTGATATTATTAATTTTAAGCTGTTTCAAAATCCTTGAATATTATGTAACATTTCAATTGAGAATTTCAGAACAATTTCTATTCAGTATAATGATAACTACCTTGAAAGTAACATTGAAGTAATTCCCCATTCAGTAATTGAACACTTCCAAGAGGGTATAATTAATGAACCTCTCTCTTCATTGATAGCCGAACCACTGAAGTAATCAAAACTTTACTTGAGAGTCTTTGAAAGTATATTATCCAAATATCAGAGTTAGTACCTGTTTAATTCGTTCTCTTAATATAGGAACAGTGAGCGACCGCTCAATACAATGTCTTTGTTGTTTAAAAAGTTCGGAAAGAGATTAATATAAGTCAAGAAAGCTAACAAAGAGTTACAGTTGTCGGAATTTTAGGAATAATTCAATTTTGTACTTCAAATTCTACACGCTGATGTTACATAAATCAATCTTGTTGGATCCCTTCTGCGCTGAAACTTCAGAGCTTGAACACCAAACAAACTTTTCAGAAAATGCAAGAAAATAGAAAACGACGTTAAGAGATGCACTGAGTGAAATATAACCCCTCGGGTAAAACCTTTCCCAGAATATTCTTGTCCAAAAATAAAATGCTAAATTAAAATATGTTTATCAAAATTGGATCAGACATCATAATGAACATTTCCGCGTTTATCATATCAGATCTAATTCAATCGCAGCAAGATGAGGGCGGAATTTACTCAATATCGCCCTGGCATATCTCGAGTATTCCTTACAATTTGACTTCCGCGAGCCGGCGGCATTGTACGCTTACTCTTTAGCATCGAGTGGATGATTCTTTTATTATCAAAATACCCTTGATTCAAATGGCCTCTTCCAGGGCTCTCGTCACAAAAACGAGGGCATTCGAAAAGCAAATAAAACGTGCTCCCTCTTCACGAATTGTGATTTACATAATGTTTTTTGCTTAGACGCGCGTTTTCAATAAAAAAGGTACATTTGATATAATGTTTAGCATTGACCTTTATCCACATTTCATCATCATCCTAATAAAACTTGAAATATTACAAAATCTACATAGAATACACTACTAAAATATATAATGTGGGTACGCTGAGTCTCACCCTAGTAAACGAAATATTACGAACATTTGATTTGGACTTCTGTTTGAGTTAATCTCCCGAGTTGATTGTAATGAAATTTCCTTCAGAGCAAACGTGTATCTAACTACGTTATGAAGCAAACGTGGCCTAGTTAGAGACCCGTTTGTTCTTCAGCTTTATATTTTGAATCAAGGCTTCAATGTGCAGATTTGTATGCAGCATGTTTATACAAAACATTATTAAATCGCGACAACTGTGTCTGTTGCTCCTTCTGTATTTTTTTTTTCATTACTTTTCCGATATCAAATGTATCTTACTACTAATCCACAAAGAAAATTAATATTCGAATCTGTTTTAGCGGGATCAAGCTACCTAACCAACACCTAAGGCTTTTGCATTATAGTACGAGTAAGTAGAACGATTTATAAAAGAAAACATTGCTTAAAATATAAGACAAAAATCCCTCAAGGTAAATACCTCATTAATCTCTCACGTTCCGAGATATTGTTCGCCCATTGTTTCCGTGCAAGCGAGGCTCCGTTCCCGGCTCCCGTATTAGTGCAAACGACGGAACCCTAAGCCAGGGCACCGCGAGCACAACGCGCTTGTATACATGAACATTGATCAATGTCATGCAGCTAAACAGATAACTAACAAAGTGATGTATGGAGTGAATTCACTGTGAAACAAGGCCGGTTTGAATTGACGTGTGCTCTGAAAAATAAAATTTAAATTTTTCAAATTTCGCAGCTGTTTGAGCGCTCGTGCATCGGAAATGCCGTACTATATTTGGATGACACAGAAGGGAAAGTGGATTAGGCCTGTATGAAAGTGAGGGTAATCGACCGGCTTTGACGTTTATACGAGAAAACTGCATCCGTTGTATTTGTACGTGATAAAAATTAACAAACGTTAGAGGTTGGGTGTGTTTATTGGTTCACTGTTGACGAGTTCACTATGAGACGAAGCTTACAGGTATTTCTATCTGTTTTCAAATATGAATATTGTGTGTACGTGGTACATACGTATTCCGATCGTCTACCAATCTTACATTTACTTAGGCTAGGTTCACTTAGGCCACGATCCATACCTATTCATTACCTGTCCTATTCTGAAGGTTCAAGTTTACCAAGCAATTTCTTCTACAATAATACGACGCGTTCAATCATCCACTAACATTATTACCTATCCATAAAAATCTAATAACTCAAACATATTAATAACATACTCGTTGGTATTCGTATAATTACACGAACTTCGGCTACAGATTCAGAGGGCATTGCGGGCGTTTGAACTGAATGATGAGCTAATATACCCGTAATTTTGCGGTTGTTTTTAAATTACTGGAAAATAGGCTTTGTTAATTATGCTTTTCATTACCTATAATAGAAAATCTATTAGAGTTAAATCTCATAGTCGTATCATTAACAAATCCGACATTCTATCTGGCTTTTTAGCCAAATATACTTATTAGTGGGGTTAATAAGTATAATTATTATTTTTACTTTTATTATTATTTTATTTTAATTATTATTTTTATTTTAGTGGAAGGATGTATTGGAATTGCATTTCGTTCTTCAATATGACATTTTATTTGCTAAAAAACCTTTTACGTCTTTATCTATCAATCTTGGTAATAAATGAGCACTGTCTTAATAGACTCAGCAAAATGATCGCTACTTGTATAGTATTTGAGCTATTACACTATTTTAGTGAATAGATGTAAGTTTAACATATATTGTAATGGCCTGCTTACCAGTTAATTAAAAGTTACACAATATACCTAGAGCCACTGACTGTTTGGGTATATTTTGCTGTTTACGAACAAGCAAAAAGTTTAATAAAAACTGTAACCCGATTACGGTTTTTTTATCCTATGTTACCCAGACTATATTAAAGAATCGATTGTCACCTTATTCATCAAAACTGGATGAAAAGTTAGGCGCTACGGAGGAACATACACATATAGATTGCTAAAATCATAACCCTTCCTTTTGGCTTCGCCGAAGTCGGGTAAAAACATGCGAAAAGAAAGTGGTATATCCTCTGTCGGGAGAGAAATCATTGATTTTGATCGAAGAAATAAAATGTCATATTGAAGAACGAAATGCAATTCCAGCATTTCGTTCTTCAATATGACATTTTATTTGCTAAAAAACCTTTTACGTCTTTATCTATCAATCTTGGTAATAAATGAGCACTGTCTTAATAGACTCAGCAAAATGATCGCTACTTGTATAGTATTTGAGCTATTACACTATTTTAGTGAATAGATGTAAGTTTAACATATATTGTAATGGCCTGCTTACCAGTTAATTAAAAGTTACACAATATACCTAGAGCCACTGACTGTTTGGGTCTATTTTGCTGTTTACGAACAAGCAAAAAGTTTAATAAAAACTGTAACCCGATTACGGTTTTTTTTATCCTATGTTACCCAGACTATATTAAAGAATCGATTGTCACCTTATTCATCAAAACTGGATGAAAAGTTAGGCGCTACGGAGGAACATACACATATAGATTGCTAAAATCATAACCCTTCCTTTTGGCTTCGCCGAAGTCGGGTAAAAACATGCGAAAAGAAAGTGGTATATCCTCTGTCGGGAGAGAAATCATTGATTTTGATCGATAGGGCATTGATTAAAACAAAGAATAAAACAACAGGTTTTCTTTTACTAGAAATACATTTAGTTTAAGACCCTAATACCTTGATTGAAGAGAGTGCTCATGGAGTTTCTCCTTCATAGACACGATAAACGAAATTCTACGCTTGCAAACGTGCAATTCGCATCTTCTTTCTGACTGAACGACTCTTTGATAGCCCAAAATTGCCTGTAATTTGATTAGCTTTGAGTTTCACTTATTTAACAAAAGATGTACACCAACCCCATCACATTTAATTAATAGACAAGGATAAAGAATAGAAAACTAAGTACAAAAGTAATGCTCATTTATAACAGAGTTGCAGTGCAAACGATTTTCAAGTACGCATATTCTGTATGTCATTAAGAGGCAATGCAGGCAGAGAGCTCCAACTGAAATTCCTTAGTAAAAAGTCATAATTCGAGGTTTGGCTCTCGCTTATCACCTCCTCCAGTATTAGATAAATCTCAAAGATATTCTATAAAGTGAGTTAAAAAGGTAGATGATGTGCAGAAATATATTGAAAACTAAAAATGAAATATAATTGAAATGTTTTCTTTTTTCATTTATAGTTGTCAAATTTGTAAATTTTTGAGGGTTCTTGTGCTTTTAAAGTTAATGTATCATCAAAAATGAAATCATAGAGGCATAGTATACATCTTTTTTTTCAGTTTATGGAATATATTTAAATTTGTCCCAATATTGGTGTAAGAAATAGGCGAGTGCCAAACCTCGAATTATGACTTTTTACTTAGGATATTTAGCCGAAAGTCTGCGACCGCATTTCTTCTTAAGCAATTGACGTACCAAGAGCCCATAAATTCAACATGGCCGTTGTTGAATCACTTCCACGTAAAGAGGTGATACTGTGTAATCGTGAGCTAAATACAAAATGTTATTATAACCCTACCTAACGATACATAGCTAACACTCTACCTTGGGGTGCACCCTTGTTACGGCTACGGCGAATGCCCCGTGACAGGGGTCGAAGGTACTGGATGAGTCTAATAAACACATGCTATTATTAGTCCAACATTTGGGTTATAAAAGGAAACTATTGACCCTTTGTTGTTTCTACAGATTTGTTTTGTTATTTAACAGACTTTAGTTATTGGATATAGACCTTAAATTAAATGTGTTTCTCGTAAGAAAACCTGTTGTTTTAATTTTTATTTCAATCAATGCTCAATTAATTAAAATCAGTCATGTCTCTCCCGTCAGAGGTTACAGCACTCTCTTTTCGCTTGTTTTTCTTAAACAGCAAAATATACCCATACAGACTGGTTTTATATTTATTGCGTAATATTTAATTGACTACTATTAATCAGGGCAACTATGATATTATTTGATCTATTCATTATAATAGAAAAAAATGAGAAATTAGATCATTTCGCCGAGTCAGTTGGAATAGTGCTCATTTGTTCTCAAGATCGATGGATGTTTAGACGTATTATGTTCACTAGCAAATAAATATTGACAATATAGTTGCCATCACGTAAGTTGGCCACCAACTTAAGTTAACGTTTACCACCGTTCCGAGCGCGCGATTGATTGGTCAATTGACACAACGATCTATTGACCTATCGCGTCGCGTCCACATTCTGTTCGCTCTATGTGGTGGTTTGTCAGTTCGCGCACTATGCGCGAACTTACCCCCACTACGACAAAACCTTGCCAAGTAACACAACCCGGGGATTGTAATTAATTGCACCACCACTATTATAGTTGGCTAAATAGACAGGTAAAAACTGTCGGCTATATTGATGGCAATCAAATTATAAGCCCCAGATTTTTTAAACAGTTTTTCCAGCTAATGAAAAGCACAATTAATAATGGCTATTTCCAGTCATTTAGAGACAACCTCAAATCGCTCTCCTAAATACTTTATATATAGTTTCAGGATTCAAAAATAATGACACAAATTACAAAAAAAAAACATTTCATTATATGTACTCAGGTAGTAGATGCTACTTATTATAATAAGTACATACTAGCTGAGTCAGAAATCTAATATCTTTTGTCCACAGAAGGCATTAATATTTCCTGTCAGGCATTTTACCAAAGCACATCTTTATTAGTATAATTTATTCGATATTTTTTCAATCTTGCTCAAACGATAAAGTAGGAATAAAATGCTGACATAAAAATTCGTCACTTCGAAAAGTTCTATTAACATTAAAATGTCATTATTTATCTGAAAGTGGGACAGTTTTAATGTTTCTTTGAAATAATAAAGTGTATTTGCGTGTTCTAACATTAAAATCGTGTAGCTGAATAGAGAGTCCCTCGTCGACTTTTCAATTTATTGTGACAGCACTCTTGCGGAACATAAAGAATGGAATTATTTGGGGGGTAGGAGGGATGAGGGGTAATGTTGTGACGGAAATTATTCACGCTCGAAGCGTCGGCGATCGCGTCCGCCATCTGTTGCCGTTAGAAATTTGAATCGGGGGCATTTATTAAATAGCTTACCCATTGTTCCTTTGATTCGCGTCAAATTGAAAGACTGGCGACGATTTAGATGTACGCGCCTTAAATTGGCACCCACTTACAAAGTTGTTTGTGAACCGGTTCGACGGAAATTAAAACGTTCCGCTCGATGTATTTTATTAGGTGATATTATCCATCAAAGTGCTGAACATAATCTAGAAAAGGATCTTTTCGATATTTATTTTCACAAATAGGAACGCTATTTATCATAATAAATATAAATTAATTAATTGCTTAACTTTAAGAAATTCATTTATAACTCTTGATTTGGAAAGTCTTTTTTTGTTTTCAATTCCACAAATAGATTTGCTATTTACATCACATGAAAAAAGTAGATTAAAAATTTCAACCTACTACGGCGTCAAACTGTAAAGAGGAAAACAAATTCAGTGTTCTATTTCTAGATTTCTTAATTAATACGCCCACGTCGCACCACCTGGCCAAACTAACAAATAAGTAGAAACTGTTAAAAAATAAAATCGTTCCAACAAAAACTTTTAACCCTAACATTTTAAGTGTACTGTAGTGTGCAGCTCGCCCAACCTTATATTTGTAACTGCACACACCTTTTATGAGCATTATTACACGAATCGTTGAATCGAACACTTCTCTTTTATTTCGATTACATCACTCTAATACATGAAATAAAAGAGAAGTGTTCGATTCAACGATTCGTGTAATAATGCTCATAAAAGGTGTGTGCAGTTACAAATATAAGGTTGGGCGAGCTGCACACTACAGTACGACCATTATTATTGTAGTAATAGAAGTACTAGTAGAGTAATCTGTCCAAATTACAAATTTAATATCCATCTAGGCGTACCACTTAAATTGAATAATTTCAGCATCCATCAAAAAAGTGACGCATATTACGTTGTTCCAGCTGCTCCTTACTTCCACTAAAGTATTCTCGAGTTGCGTTATTGTAACGGTTTTTCCTGGACCGTAATAAAACGTCTCACATGTCGGCCGCACTCGCGGTGACCGCGTGCGGTCGGCGTGAAGCTAAATTGATGGGTCTCTCCATCGCCAATGTAATGGTCCTTCAAAACGAACGACCTCTGGCCAGTAAGTGAAATTCACGTTTGATTAACTTTTACTCAAGGGCAGTGTTTTAGAGAAAGTGCCAGTACTTGACTGTTACACTGGAAAACGTTTACTCCTATTGTGGCCTTTTTGCTGCGAGGACCTTTTAAAGAGTTTTTAAGTTGTCCCTGCCTTTCAACTCTACGTAATTTTACTCGATTATAATCGAGCTTCATGTGAGTATAAAAATAAATATGGCAATAAAAAACCGGCCAAGTGCGAGTCGGACCTGCGCACGAAGGGTTCCGTACTTGGTAAATTGCGGTTTACGATTTATGAAGTATTAAAAAAAACTTCTTACTAGATCTCGTTCAAAACAATTTGCGGTGGAAGTTTACATAGTAATGTACATCATATATTTTTTTAGTTTAATCAAATGTTACTTTAGAAGTTACACTCATTTTACTACTTTGGAAGTGTCCCTCGCGCGAACTATTCAGTTTAGAAAAAAATGATGTTGGAAACCTCAATATAATTTTTGAAGACCTTTTTATAGATACCCCACACGTATGAGTTTGATAAAAAATTTGAGTTTCAGTTCAACCGCATTAAGATTTTCAACAATAAATTTTCCCTTTTTTTGGGAAATTTATTGTTTTTTTTCTATTTATGTGTGAAAATCTTAATGCGGTTCACAGAATACATCTACTTACAGTTTCGGAAATAAGTGGCTGTGACGTACGGACGGACAGACAGACAGATAGACATGACGAATCCATAAGGGTTCTATTTTTTCCAATTTGGCTACGGAACCCTAAAAAAGATCAGCGTAGTCAGGGCTTATGACCCCACTTGCCGTGTATGTCGTTAGAGGTGATTAAGAGATCATATCGAAATGATGAGCAGTAATATCCGTCTATATAGCGTGTATAGTTTTAACTCCCTCGGTGGTAATAGCTACGATTACGGAAATACCTCACCTTCTACTAGAACATTAATTTGATTTAAGTATCACCCTTATAACGAAGGCTCAGTTAGTTTGTGAAATCTCTCTGAAATTGTAATTTACGCAGTTAATTTGCATCAACTGATCAAGTTTGATTAACGAAGGTCGGTCGATACTTTTCCTGCTTACTGATTGATAACCTGAAAAGATTATCTGGCGAAACTGTTGGGAAATGTGGGCGGAAAAAGACTGCGCGGCCACAGAACAAATCAAGGCGATGACAGGACTCACGGTTACCACTGTCCTGAGAAGAGCTGGGTACCTGGAAGCTCGTAAGTGTGTCTGTCAAAGCTTTTCAGGAACGAATATACGAAATACGAATCATCCAACGATTTGACAAGCCCTTTATACCAATATTTAAACTCCAACTACTGCAGTCATTTTCCGTCATAAAGTGTAAAAATAAAGCGCTTTAACTGAATGCTCTATGAGGAATTAAATATACAAGTTTAAAGCAGAGGATACACATGGGATAGCTCGTAAACAGGAAAGCGAGCCTCGATGAGCTTTTGAAATTTATGCACAAACATTTATCGTACGCTTTTCGACAAAGGAAAACATCACAGCCTGTATATTCCTAGGGAGTAATTTTAAGGTGAGGATAAAATATTGCTGAGGAAGCGATAAGAAAAAGATGGCCTATTATATTCATTCGACGGGGAATAAGGAGTGCAAAAGCTTGTGAATCTTTATATATTTTCGTAGGCCTCGCACCTATAAAAATATGTGAAATTCTGCAGTTGAATTTTGGCCGTAATATATTTATAAATTCTTCAAACCCATTACAAAATGAAGATTATTAAAAATCTACAGTAAATTCATATTAGAACAATTTGCCTCATTTAGACGATGACTCGCACTCGCTTTCTATAATTACTTTTGGCAAGGTTTCAAGTAACAAAAGCTTTTAATATATAGTTTCTTATTTTAGATATGTCTAGTGCTATAGTTTATATTCTTGTACAGTCACGGTCGTATTCATGTTAGATTAAGTGGAACAGAAGTCTGCAAGTGTCGGGCAATTCCGCCTGACTGTCAATACTGCACTAAATATCCGAAATACGATAGACCAGAGGTCGCAAGCAGTATTGTGGCCTAACCTTGTCACTCTTGATGTCACTCCAGTATGTTGCTGGCATTTGTTAATTGTACGGTACGACGCAAATCTAGATTTACCAAACTAAACATTTAAAATAACTAAAACCTACACAGAGAGCAAACACATGCGGGCACTGGACACTAGAACCTCAATATTTTGCTTATAGTACACAAAAAAAAAACATGCTGATGTTTAAATACGTACTAACTTTTTCTGTATTTTCACGCCTTGAAGGTTGATCGGGTTCCGAAGTCTTTAATACAGGTAGAACATGATCATAAATAGGATAGTAACTGTTACGGTAGTACGTTTTCATGGTTTAATTCCGACCTCATAGCTGCGAAAAAAGCTTTCCGTTTATAAAACCAATTTTATTTTGATGATACATAGCAAAACCAATTTAAATTCAGTAAAACGATTCAGCGAATCGTATTCATGGGATATTAGGACTCCGTTGCAGTGAAATTCGTCCAATAAAAACAATTATTGCTTGTATAAACGCGAACGACACGGGCATAAACAAGGATTATTAGTACTTCTTGGAGACAAAGGAGGTTGTATAATAAGTACATTTACATCGGTTGGGTGACCGCATCCATACTTTAGTACCAATAACAGTGGAGAAGGGAATTTATACAAGTTATTTTCAAGAAAGCCTCAAGTTTATGAACTGTGAATTGCTTTCAGTATTTTTTCGTGAAGATTTTTGTAGTTAGTGTCCTTGATAATCCTTAACGATAGCTACTTGGCTGATTCATGGAATATTTTATGTAAATAATGGTATTACTAGTCAAGAGAGCTGGAAGTTAGGTAACCCAAAAACTTACCCTTGAATATCTTTGAAAAGTTATTCTTGAACACAAATCTAATCATAGTATTTTTATCGTATTCCAAATATTGACTAACAAATTTTTAATGCGTCCCATTATCCTTTTTCTGTAGCAGTGGGTTATAAAAGTAGAATAAGATTTAAATAACCGAACAACAATGGCCGCTATCACCATACTAAAAACGAAACACCTATAAGATAATGCTTGGAAGTTTCAAAACAGTCTCTTCGATTTGTCATCATCATCGGCGACCACTGAAAATCAGGGCCGTGCTGTCGGTCTCCCACGGCACAACATTAAGCTGAGTGGAAGCCTTCTTGTCACGGTCACGATATGCATTTGCTTGTACTTACTCATCATCCTTGTACTGTACTCAAATTTGGTATTTTATTTTAATGTTACTCTCTTTACTAACATAATTTAAGTACTTACTAATACTACCATTAAGGATTTAATTTAGGGATAAATAAAAATAAAAAATGTAATTTTTGTGGCGAATTAACGCTTTTCTTTATTTCTTCTTTATTTCTATCACCAGTCGAAAGGCCTTCCCCAGATATCGACACATGAACCGGTCCTATATAGACACATAGGACCGCTGCCAGCGAATTCCCGCAACCTTAACCAGGTTATCGGTCTACCCAGTGAGGGAACTTCCAACACAGCGGTACGCGATTCAAACTTTTTTAACACAAAACCTTCAATAAAAACTCTAAGCTTACTCTCTAAGCTTTACACCACATAATTGAGCTGTCCGTCCATGTTCACTTGAGCACGGAAAGTAAATAGATACCTTACCTTAATAAATTGTTCGGAAGACAGAACTATAAGTAACTCCGGCCAATAGAACGGTATTATATTGCCCGTTGTAAATATGAAGGACTTACGAACTAATTCTAAGTTTAATGTATTTTGGAAGGCGTTTTAACTATGCTGTGAAGTAGAAGATTAATTTCAAACGGACTTAATATACTCATTAAATTATGAAATAGAGTGTTTCTCTGACTCTCAGTTGGTTAAGATAAGATTAGGTAAGATAAGATAATGATTTATTTCTCACCACAATATAGGTACAGTCAAGGGTCAAAAGTGCAGTCATACTCTACCAAAACTCAAATGGCCAGTTTTTGTAGAAGAAGGTAAATTATTCACAACTGATTTAATATATTGCATAAAAATTAAAGTACAGATTATTCCTACTAACCGCGAAATGTTGAAATTCTGCTGCCTACAAAAATAATGCCATTTCTGTTTTGGTAGAGTGTGACTGCAATTTTGACTCTTATAGTACTTTAGCATAACCGTGCATTTAGAGAGGTATCAATACAAAGTAGCTATGTAACAGCAATAATTATTCTGTAGGACACAGGTGCCTAAACTAGACGTGAGGTCTGTATTTCAGGACACCATTCAGGAGGTTAGTGCGTACATAACTCGGAAACAGCTAAATGAGTTCCAAGTTTTGTTTTCAAAAGAAAAGTATTTAATTTAAATATATTTTGCGTGACGTGGGCAAAGCAGTTTGTATTTACTAATACCATACCAAAGTTATAGCATATAGAGTGTTGATAATATCCCACCATAAAAACAATTTTCTTGTGATTGTAACTTTGAGATAAAATCGCATAAAAGTTTGGATTCGAACACTATTTTAGTAACATCACATATTTACGCTAAAAACTGTGCCTTTTAGTTTCTCGTCATGGTTTATTTTGATTTTCTCTTGCAAACGATAATTAAAGGCAACTCGCATCATCGAGTGAAAGCGAAACTGACAGCAAAATATACAAAATATTACATGACTAATTGGCATGGCTTTTACCTGCAATTTATCAACGAAACAAAGTCTGAATACAATTTTATATTTATTTTATTCCTTTAACAAGATAGATATATTTTAAAAATCACTCTTTTAAAATAAAGTACTCCATTTTATTATTCAAGTGAAGAAACATGACTAGCATCACATTTATTTATGAATAACATTTGTAGTATTCACTGCAATTTTAATATCGCATAACAAGTCTTGAAAATTGTCTGAGCAAAATGAATTGTTATGAACAGCGAACTTGAGACGGCAATTGCTTCGTAGCATCGTTGCTACGAGCTTCGTAGCAGTGCTACGTATGTCGTAGCGCCGTAGCAAAGTATCGCTATTCGAAGCGTAGCGCTTTTAATTTATAATTTGCTAACGTTCCTTCTTGCGGATTATTCTGGCAAAACTTAATTTACAGTTCGAAAAAAATTCACACATGGGTGTATTTTGTTTTAAAAAAAGAAGCACAAAGACGCCATCACAGTTTTAATATTTCATAAACTTTTAAATTCATCATCATCACTATAGTTTCAGCAGAAAGACTGCTGGACATAGGACTAAAACGTCACCACACTAATGGTTCCTGTGTATTTCGCATCCAGCAGACTCCCGCAGACTTACCAGGTTGGTAGCAGCCATTAGCTCTACCTAGAGGGTGGCCTTCTAACGTTTCGTCTTCCGGAACGCGGTCGCCACTCTAGAACATTGCAGCCCTAACGGCCAGCCGTTCTGCGAGCAATGTGCCCTGCTCACTGCCACTAAAGTTTGGTAATTCTTTGGGTTTTGCCGGTAACCTTGGTTCTCTTGCGGATGTCTTCATTTCCGATTCGATCACGCAAGTTAACCCCGACCATAACTCTCTCCATTGCACTTTGGGTAACTTTAAGCCTTCTGATGAGGCCAATTGTAAGTGACTACGTCTCTGTCCCATAAGTAATACTGGCAACACAAACTGGACTTTTGTCTTGAGGCACTGTGGTAAGTTGGACGAGAAGATACCGCGCATCCTCCCGAACGTTGTTCTGCCGAGTCGGCTTCGACAGTTGACATCTTTCTCGGAGTTGGACCTACCTAACTGAACCCTTCGTCCCAGGTAGATATAATCGTCCACTTACCTTTAATTTTTAAATTAGTAAATCAAAAATAAATAAATTATTAAAAGCTTAGCATAGTATATGAGACATCAGATAGGCAGTCGTTCCATTAAAAATTCTGGTATTCATGGTTGCGCGAAGGGCTGGTTTAATGGACTGTATCTGCGATGCGGAGCAAAGCAATCGACAAACGCTTGGTGATAGGTACTTCAAGTTACGAGAGTATGGGACGGTAGAAAACAACCCGAAAGGAAGGATGCACAAACCTTTGCGGGAACCACGTGCTCGCGCCGTTGGTGCACCGAATCACTTCACCAGGGTTCAAGGGCGGGTTTCAGGTTACTGTCATCACACGTTAAACACAAACACAACTGTTGATTATAAGTCTTATTACATGCGAAAACTGCGGTAATTACAAAGTTATCAATATTTTTCAACAGGGCGGGCTGTCGCCATTGTTCACGCGGTGCGGTTTGATTGGGAAGTGATTTTTACAAAAATAGCGGGCCAAATCTCCTTATTCACTCACGAAGTATGTGCGGCAAAGGGATGGGTATCGGGTATAGCGGACATGTCAATCAAATTTTGAATGTTGGCGCAACCACAACTCATCCGGTTAGACTAGCATCCAATCCCAATATAGTTGGAAATATGCTAGGCAGATTGACAACGGTTAATACACGAAGGTATGTTGCGCTGACATAAAATAAATTGGAATAAGACAGTGATGATGATAGTTATTCATCACAATGCTTCAACTTAAAACCCTTCCTCATTTATATCCGAACACACATATCCCGCATCCCGATCCACCTTAGAAAAGTCTTCACAAAAGATATTTTATAATTCCCCGAGCGTAAAGTCAGCAGAAGCAATGAATTCTCCTCTGTGCGCTCTGTTACAGATTACAGGAACGATACCGTCGGCGACTGATAGGACCTGGAACACGCCGTAATAAAAGCTTTGAACTTAACAACCTTTAGGTCAGGTATATTGGAAAATTTTCGATAAAAATAAAGTGCTAGATGCAATTTTCCCAGCAAATATTGGATGATAAACGTTGTTTTTCTCGTTAAATTGATTCTGCACTTAAAAGGGGAGAAAAATCAGGTAGCGCAACATAGTTCTGCGTTTATTGTCTTAAAGTGGGGGTAGTTTTTCATATACTTTATTACAATTTTTAACCGACTTCAAAAAAAGGAGGAGGTTCTCAATACGTCGGATTTTTTTATGTTTATGCCCCGATTATTCTTAGACGACTGGACCGATTTGGAAAATTCTTTTTATGTTTTAAGGGTACCAAAAGGCTACCAAAAAGCTGAAAAACTAATAGTTAGAACATTTACTATTTACTTAGGTTAATATGTATGCCAAGTTTCAAATACATAAACTCCAAAAATTTCAACCTTATCACATTCTTAGGGGTTGAATTTCCAAAAACCAATAAATATATGAATTTTAATTATCAACCAAAATCGTAAATCTTTAATTTTAACACCCTTTTTACTTTCTTATGGGCAGGATAGCCGACATAAAATAAAAACGCATTATTTTTATTTAACCTTCCAGACCGAAGAAATTAACACCCTCTTTTTACCCCCTTACAGGTGGAAATGCCAAAAACCAATAAATGTGTGAATTCGTTTTATCAACCAAGAACGTAAATCTAAAAGTTTATGTGTCCAATTTACAAACTGTAAAAATTTCATAAAAACTCAACCCTTTGTTTAAACCTTTAGGGGTGGAATTTCCCAAACCATTAAATACATAAATTCTTTTTATCAACCATCAGCGTAAATCAAAAATTTCAATGTCCAACTTACAAACTGTAGAAATATCATACAAAATTTCAACCCCACTTTTATCCCCTTAGAGGTGGAATTTCCAAAAATCCTTTCTTAATACGCATTTACGTCACTTGAGGAACCTCCCTGCCAAATTTCATCTTTATACGTAAAGCGGTTTTCGATATTTCGTGATGAGTGAGTGAGTGACCTTTCGCTTTTATATATATATAGATTATTATGTACACATCTATTTTCATTAATAAAATAATGTGATACGACACTCGAAATACCTACATAATTCAATCAAATGGGTGGTGTAGAATATCCTGGAAGCAACTGCTAGCTTATATCTTAATGGAATACGAACGAGACATAAATTGGTTTCTCATTCCAGAAAGGCAAAATATCATTATGACTATGTTACAATCACATGATTCACATAGCATTCCATACAATGTACACGTAAAAAATTGACAAATTGACTGACCTTCTCACCTTATATTTTTGGTAAACCTAATCAATCAATTGAACTGTCAAATATAATGTCAACTTAAATGATTGGTTAATATTAAGTTGGTCAACCATTTTACCATAGCTAACATTAGACTTGTCAGCGGATTTGAATTGATTAGGGTTTGGAAACCGATGACTATTAAATTAAATTTTAATAATAGTATTACCTTCTGTTTGTAATCCTGTTTTAATATCGCATGATGCTAAATTCCTTCGTATCTAACGGAAGACGCAGTGTTTGAAGGTATCCCACAAGGTAGACCGATGAACTTCTGAAGACTTCGAGTATCCGCTGGAAGATAAACGCACAGAACCAGTCGATTTCACGACGTTTAGGAAAGACGTATTCGTAAATCAAGCTGAGGACGTCTTTCGGCTTAATTAATGAAGATAATGATGATTACACACAGGTATAATGCAAATTTCAGCGCCTAGAATGGGGGCTGTTAGGTGTTTTCTAGTACTAATGAAACCGGCCAAGTGCGTGTTGGATTTCGCACATTTAGGGTTCCGTACCAAACCGCAAAATCAAGTTTATTGTAACAGGAAAAATTAAGGAATTTCAAAGAAAAATCTGATTTATCAATATATAGGTATTTGTTGGTAAAATATACGTAGTAATAAACATTATCACCAAATTTCAAGTTCATAGGTCAATGGGAAGTCAAAAAATTCTTCGGAACAAAATTTTGTAAAAAAGGCTGACTTTGGTGGCTTCATATTCCTTTGTTTTCCAATATTTTTGAAAACAAAAATACAGTGTTTATCTACTCATCAAGTTCTAAACAACGATCTCCCACTCAATGGGGTAAGCATTTTTTTCATGCCCTTTGTGTTTATAGAACCCTTAAAAACATTTAAAATATTTTTTGACAATTTGTTTGATTTTGGGTAAAAAAGTTGCCTAAATATAAAAACTTTCAAGACTGTAGCTCCAACGGTTTGACTGTAAAACCTGTATGACAGATGACGGATAGACAGACGGACATACAGACATGTGAGTGACAGCAATATTGCTGCGTTTTGACCTTTGGGGTAAAAATCCTACAAACGGGCATTAATGAATTGATTGTTCGTCAATATCTACATAGTATAAAAAGTTACTTTCCAGTCTTGGTGTGACATATAATTCATCAAAAAAAAAATCCTGTCAACAACCTTCAGTACATTTGTCATTATCTCACGGAAAAAACACGCCGATATTTCCATCATATCAGCCGGAAAAAACATAAACATAGATCTAAACAATCACTCTGTTATTTATGTGGGAAACATAAACATTTTGACAGAGAACAGATGTTTGTAATACATTACTAGTATTAGGATAATACTTAATGGTCAAACAACAGTATAATGGTCTGCACCATACAGCGTTTTATTACTATTGTGAACAGACTATCACCATTATCATTGACTCGTCACGCATAACATGATTGACTGGACGTATTTTAGTGTCTGGATAAGTTTTGAAACAGGTTCTGGAGTAGTGATAGTAGGCTGGAATATGCAGAGAACAAGGCCTCTCACAGAGGAAGATCGATGATCTGATGAGGGCTGCCGGCGTTTGTTGGATAAGAGATGCACAGGATCGATCGATGAAGAGGCGCTTGGGGGAAGCATATATGTCCATTTGTTTAACTGTCGACGTCATTAAATTCTAAAATTATTCAAATATATTGCGTTGTAATAATCAAGCTGTGGTGACACAGGCCAATTAAATCTGAAAAGTTTCTAAAATGTGTCATCCTGAATGGCACGTCTAATTCCATGGCATACTTTCTTTACTTTTATTCCTGATAGACTCGTTAGTTTATTCAAAGTGAGATATAACTAGATACCCTGTGGCATAACTTACACAAGCCGCATTGTACAGAACATTGAATATCTTGGGACCAAATCGGCAGTGCCCCGTTAGATTTATTATCGACACGCGTGACTGAGCTCCGTTGCCGTTGCTCTCAGGGGCCTATTTTGCAACATGGCCGAGCATAATATCCGTGGTACCTAATACATGGGTTACATTTGATTTAAGGAATATTGTTAGTGATTTCGACAGCGGAAAACTGTAGGTAGCTGTCACGCAAAGATGTAATGTAGCATTTAATAAATTGCCGTTTGACATGGTTGTTATTATTTAATTTAAGAAGATTACAAAGATAGTATATCTGCTTCCTCGTGCATCTGTTTATTTCAGCCTTTAATGCAATCATTTCAAGCCTCTTGACTTTTCCTCACAAATATTGTACAAATTAACAGATCAATAAGCATTTATTTTCCCAATTATTATAACAAGCTTCTGTTTATCCTGAAATGATAATCATTTCATTTGAAGAAATCGTGCAAAAGGAGTTTCTTATCTTATGCGACTTCAACATGCCTCTGAAAACGCCGCTGCTATCGTCCATTTTTTTCCTAACGTTTTTTCAAATGTAATGATTAATTTAAGCACTGTTTTTACGAACTACGCAATGTTTCATGAGGTTTAGCCGGTTAATTTGTCACAATCATAGATAATGCACAGTGAAAATATTATATATTGTTTTGTTTATTTCAGTTATTAACAGCTATGGTCGCTGCTTTTTTAACACAGTTTTCTTCATTATTTCACAAGGCGTTTTATGGTTAACACTGTCACAGATTGTTTGTGTTGTTAGTCTTTAAATAAACATTAAATTTTGCTTTAATCACTTGTTTCACCATTTGTAAACATTAAATAAGTACAGAGCCGATGTTTACGTTGGCGACAGCGCCCATTTTTCCATCATCAATATTGTACATGCAAAACAGCAGGCCATCCACTTATTGGTTTTCTTCAAAGCCCAGCTTACTCCAATAACTGAATCTAAACCCTAAAAACAAGCAAACGTTACAAACTTATCCGTGTCAAGATACAGCGTGGCATTTAGTTCTTCAGCCCAACTTTTACGTCACCATTATTGTAAACAGAATGTGTGTTTCACGAACAATGCACACAAACCCGATGTGTGTGCCCCACAATGCAATGTTGTTGCATACATGCCTTTATTAACTATTTCATTTCAACTCCGTGAAGTATCCTCATTAAGCTGTTAAGCGGTTATATTGGATTTATGTTGTTTTTATGCTTGGCTAAGAGTGTGTTTGCAACCCGACAAGGACGGGTGTAGAACTAATAAAGTTGGAGAATAATATGAAATGTGGAAATTAAGTTTTCGAAGCTGCGACAAAGAGAAAGGATTATATGACTTTTGGATAAAACAGACATGATAAAAATGCAGTGCGACAAGTTCACACAATTTAAAATTTTTAATAGGAACGGATCTACGTTCTACTTAAAAGTCAATCCGCTTCGACAAGCGAAGATTAATAAGGAAAAAATATAATATCCTTCTGAATAATCTAGGAAAGCGAGAGGGTATGAAATAATGAACTAACAAGGAGGGTGCAAGTTGACTTATTAGAGGAAAAATAATGTACTCTCTGCGGCAAATGGAGGGAGATGAGAGCCTACGAATGGAAGCGGTTAATTAATAGTGCTTCAAGTGTACGTGCTAGGCACTTTGCGTTATTGACGCAATATGGCAAGTGATCAATGTCTTCCCTAATAACTAAATGATGTGTCTGCTATCTAGACTTAGTCGCATAAAGTCGTCGTCGTCTCTTATGAATTAAGTTTTTTTCTTTAGTAGCAGTGAGCTGCGTGCCTACATATATAGATCGCAGAACAGTTGATCAGTGAGGACAAAAGGTTCGGTAGTGGTGACCAGGTGCAGGCAAACGCAGCGTTGAAATGCCTTCAACTAGGCTGACACCAAATACCAGTTGAAGGGATCGAGATCCCCTGGATGCGAGAGGCCCAGGACCGGTCGATATGGCAGGGGAAAAATACCATATTCAACAGTGGACGTCTTTTGCTAAAATTATAATGATGATGATGTTTTTACTACAGTTCAGTGTTGCAAAGAAATAATCTTTCCGTCAAATACTTACTCCACAGTTAACAAAAGACATAATGCAACTGAAGAAACCACAACTGCTTTTAAACTCATGTGCGTGTATTCAGAAGCCTTTGACATCGGTCGTATGAATGCCTCTCATTACGCACGCTTTAGCACTGAATATTGCCTGCGTAATTGAAATGTTAATTTCTTGTATAAGAAACTCTGTTGATGACGAAACAAATTTATAACATACAAAAGTGACAATATATCAGCGATAACAATTGCCAAAAGTTGATATATTTCGGTGTATCTACTTGTCATTTCGGTACTCTTTGAAATAATCAGCGATAAAGATAATATAAAGAAGTTCAAATTGTGTAAGAATGCCAAGCGCTACCGATATAAACTTTATTAATCTATTATATTTTGACTTAAGACATAAGACTTGTGGTGCCAATCGTTATTGCCTAACGAACGTCATTTAGTCTAGAGCCTAGGCTGTAAACTTTAAACAAAGCGGCCAGTACTTCTATCTACCAATTGTCGACCCTTTCGGATAAACCGGAGAGAGAAGATTGTTGTATAAAATGTTAACGTTACGCGTCAGTAACGAATTGCCACTGAAAATGACATTACCCGCCCGAACGGTTGAGGGTCATAATGTCAATCGAGCTCCAATGCAATGCGGTTGACACTCAAATATTTCAATTATTGATATTCGATAAACCGGTGATTTGAAATATAAGTTTTTAAACTGTCATGGTCACTAACACTAACAAACAAGAAAGAGGGTAGACCGTTTTGTCACCTCATAAACACCCACCCGCAATAACTTCAGTTTATCCGTGATCATGGTGCTTGCAACAGCACCGAAATATCGGAAACTCGAAACGAACAGTAAACATGGTAAATATCCCGGTTATAATGTTAATGTTAGCGGTGGTTAGTTGTATAAAATATTGACGTTACTTGTCAGTAACGAAGTGACACTGAAAATTATATTGCCTGCCCGTATGGCTGAGGGTCATAATGGTACTTGTTCGGGTGCTTTCTACCATCTGCGGCCGGCGGCACAGGCGACGGCTGGAGGCAGAGGAAGGCGCGGGCGCGAGGGGCGCGGGTCTAGGAGCCGGCACTTCACTACCGAGCTCCGACGAAGACACACGCGCGTTTCATTTTATTTACCTTCATTATATCAGTTTATACAGTCCACTGGTCTTTAATTTAGGGTGTCCTGGAAAGGTCCCTAACAGTACTTGGATCTCGCTCCAATGCAATGCGCCGGTTGACACTCAAATATTTCAAGTGTCGAGTGTTCTAATGACCGTTAATGGGTTTGTTCCTGGCAAGTATTACAGTGACTTTCACAAATTCATAACATAACATAAGATCACACCTGCAGTGTAATTGCGTAAGTGAATTCGGCAAGGCAAAAGGTTTGACCCCATCAGTAGGTATTGCCAAAAATTTATACTTGGTGAAGATATTCTTTTTAAAAATATTTTTGGCAATAACTAATTATTTAAAGAGTAGATATTTGTCATAATCTTTCATGGGGTCAAAGCCTTTGCCTTGACGAATTCACCAAAGCAATAAGATTGCTGTATTGCCCGAATGATTGGGCAAAGATGCACCTATGTTACGCCCCCATTACGTTGTTTAAATCTGAGTAATAGAGAATAAGGCGCGAGCCTATTGCCATCATCCGGGCACAAGAAATGATATTCACTACTAAGCCGCATTCGAATACTTACTAGACATTGGTTCGAATTGGTTCAATAACTGTTTTTTATTGCACTTCATGACGAGGTATTATTGTGATTGTATGTATATGTATATGATTAAGGTACATATCACCATTGTAATTCTTTTTTTTCTTCTCTAACAGGCTTGCTCTTCATAAAATTAAATGCGAAAACATGTAATTGATTACTAGTTGGTTAATTTGATGTTAAATTTGTTAGTTGTTAATACTGTTTGTTTTCCGATTACAATAAATTAAAATAAAAATAAAACAAGTCCAGACACTGGGTTGGGCTGCTACTGAGAAATTCCAGATGGAAAACCCAATAATACTTGCCCCGACCCGAAAATCGCACCCAGGATCTTATACTCAACGGTAGCGCTTCCAACAAGTCAGTACAAATTACATAAATGTTCTCTTTTACTTTCTTTCTTTTTTAGGGTTCCGTACCCGAAGGGTCGTAACGGAGCCCTATTGCTATCACTTACGTGTCCATCGTTCTGTCTGTCTGTCTGTCGGTCCGTCGTCTGTCACACAGATTTAACAGCCAAACGGTTGGGGTTACAGTCTTCAAATTCATCACAATTTAAGCATCTTGTTGACCCAAATCCATACAAGTTGTTAAAAATGATGTTTATGTTCTTAAGGTGAAGAGCATGCAGCTAAAGAGGGGAGTGAAATATTGTTATTACCATCCGCATTGAATGGGTTATCGTTGTTTAGTGCTTATAGAGTAAATAAATACTTTATATTTGTTTAAAAACATTTTGGAAAACAAAGGTCTGTGAAGCTACCAAAGTCAAAAAAAAAAAAAAAAATTGGACCGAAGAACTTTTCGACTTCCCACTGACCTATGAACTTCAAATTTCTTATAATGTTTATTATTACGTATATTTTACTAACATTTACCATAATATTGATAAATCAGGGTTTTTCTTTGAAATTTTCTCATTTTTTCAATTACAACCAACTTGTTTTGCGGTTTGGTACGGAACCGTAAATGGGCGAAGTCCGACACGCACTTGGTCGGATTTTTTTAAACTTTGCCCTAAACTAGGCATTTCTTCCTGTATCGTGGGTGCGTTTACAAGCATTAAAACTCACATACACAAGACACTCAGATCCTGAACAACTATCACGCCTTACAATATTAATTTGTTCCGTGCGGGAATCGTATCCACCTACCAAATTCATGTTGAACATCAATGGCTGGCTTGGAAAGGGAGAGAAAACCTAGAAAGCTTTTAAATAGGAGTTTTTTTTGAACAAGTTTTAAATACCTGCCATATTCGGTCATGTGAATCGACCTAATAAAAAATTCAATTTTGAAAATTGATTTTTTACTAACTTGAAAGGTTTCTACAAGCACTCAATACGAATTTTAATAATAATAAAACTCGTCTTATTAAATTTATTTCTGTGAAGCTTGAAGGAATCCATTTAACGTACTAGCGCAGATGAATAAACTGAATGAAAATATGGAGGTCCGCTTCTGTTATTATGTTTATGAATTCATTCGATATCAAAAGTTTGCGTTGCATTCATAAAAGGCTATTCGCATTTACGCAAACATTTTTCTTGATATACTCGTAAACATATTTAAGAATGCCCGTTTCGTTTGAAAATGAAACGCGATGAATTGCGGTGTTCGTTTATGTTTCTTTTTGTATTAACATTGAATACAGAGAGATGAAAATAGCTAGAGAACGATGGGGAGAGAGACTGGTAATCCGGAGTTTCAGAATAAATGTTAGCACTAGAATTGAGAAGCAAACACAATCGCGTCGGCACGGGCAAGTTTCGCCTCTCGTGTTTGCATCGACTTGAGTATTTAAATTCAATATTCACACACATATTTTAAAGTTAATTCAGTGTGAGGTTTAAACCTATCATATGAAGTATTCATGATTTCTGTTCTATACCAGTTGCTTCTGTTTTGAATTCTTCTGTAGCTTTTGTATTTTTATAGATTTCTGAAAGTTTCAATTCATACTGTTAAACAGTGCTACTCATTTTAAGTTTTGTTATCCTCATTATTAATTTTAGTTGAACAACTCTTCGAGAATCAGCATTGACGAGGTTTTTGCTAATTCAAATTCAAATTTCATTTATTTCAATCCAAAGATCATATATGTTTTACATTTGAAATCAAAATAATAATATATTACACTAAATATGTCTGTAGAAAAATAATTAATTAAATTATATATACAAAATTAAATCATTATTTAAAATTCAATTCCAATTACAAAATCAAATAAAATTATAAAATCAAATAAAAATAATAAAATAGAAATAAAATTAGTAATAATACGCCTGCCTCTGAGTAATTTGTTTGTTTGTCATTACATTAATCATATAACAATGGTTAATGTACTGACAATCAAACCTGTTTGCAAATACGCTCAGGATGGTGTTGGAGGTGGTCCGGAGCCTGCGCCCCAGAGATGTGCACCGCTTTCGTATCGTCGTGTAGAAACAGTCAACACGGGCGTCGGCGAACATCCCCGACGCGCTGCAGTGCCGGGGCAGCCCCAACAGCACCCTGAACGCTTTATTATACTGAACACGGAGAGCGTTGTACTGCTTCTGGGTGTGTGAAACCCACAGACTGGCCGTGTACAGGCAGGTACAAAATGCGCTGAAAAGAGTTACTTTGACGGCCCCCGAGCAACGAACAAACTTGCGGGCGATCATATTGGCCCTCACAGACAACGCCCTCCGCTCCCTATCGATGTCCACATCGTCGCTCAAGTCAGAGGTCACGATATGCCCGAGATATTTGAACTGCTGAACTCTTTTTAACTTGGCACCGTTCAGTCTAATAGGTGGAACAGAATCCGGGCAGCTCCGACCCCCGGCTCGAAAGACCATGCATTCACTCTTCTTTGCGTTATAGAGCAAACCATGATCCAGCGCGTAACGCTCGCATATGCTAATGTCTCGAAAAACTGTATGAGTACTTGGACCCCATGGACCTAATGTTTAATTTTACTATTTTGTCTTTCAATTGAAGCTTTATCTATATATATGAAAGAAGAAACTGACTAACTGGTTGATCAACGCACAGCTAAAACCGCTAGACCTAGAAGCATGCAGCAAGCAGACCTGGAAATTTATTAAATTAGTCATCAAGCTGGAGTCGAGTTTTATTCATCTCTCCATTACTCCTCTCACGGTGGCCAAGACATTTTTAGCCTTCAACGATCCTGTGAGTCTGTGGGATCGACAGTGAGAAAACCATTGCCTGTGTTCATTACACGACGTGTACAAACCCCTATTCCTACCCAAATTCCGTCTGTTACCGTAGGTCTCCTTGTACTATTACAAGCCTGTGCTTCCCACAAGTAAATCCAACGTAACCTACGAGTACGTTTGGTGTGGTTTGTATGATAGGTTAGGGCGTTAGGATAATTAGGGTGCTAGGTAATTGTTAATGGGCTAGGTTTGAAGTCAGTGAGGTCTTAGGTATCTCATAGGTACCAGGCTCAATTTCCTCTCCTCCTCTCCCCTCACACTTCCTCACATCATCATTTATAGATCTTTGTCAGTCGTTACGGATAGTTAAGAACCAGAAAATCTGACACCAGTCTTGCCAAGAGGTACCGTGTTACCCTGTTACAGAAATGAGGCAGATAGGCAGGCCCTCCATTTAAAATACTGGTACTCAGCTGCGTCCGGTGATACCGGAAGCCGTCCTCATTTGTTGGGAAAAGGGTGCAGATAGGCCCAGGGACTAAACTGCGGAAAAAAAAAGGTAGTCGTTAATATGTCGACAAATAATTGCTGCAATGTAATTAATATTCCGCATGAGAGACGATGGACGCGGACTTTTTAATGCGGAGTGACCGTGAGAAAATCTCTAGATTATTTAAACCACATATTGACGACTGGGAAGAATTTTTATCCGAATGGCAATGTAGGTAAGATAATTCCATCAAGGGCTGACACCTCTACCAATTCGGGCGCACTGTTGGCGCAGTGGTTGAGCGATTGACTGCTGCGCTGCGTGTCGCGGGTTCGATTCCCGCACGGAACAAATATTTGTATGACCTACAGATAGTTGTTCCGGCTCTGGGCAACACCCAGAGCCGGAACAACTATATATGTATGTGAGTTTATATGTTTGTAAACACACCCACGATACAAGAAGAAATTCCTAGTGTGGGGCAACGTTTTTTCAAAACAAAAAAAATTAAATAAAATATCTTTCCATCCATCCGCGAGTGGCTGGCTAGGACATGGCTGGAGGTGGATCAATGTGTTGCCCAATTTCTCATGGGGCATGGTAAATTTAAAAGTAAATTATTTTCCTTGCCTCGCCTTTATGTCAGTGTTCTACATCTGACTGCAAATATGTACAATCTCAAAACATCGAAGACATGTGACATCCACCAACCCGCAGTGGGCCCGTGTGGTGGATTACGGCCCATTCCCTCATACAAAGAGGAGGCCTGTGTAGAATGCGAACATTAATAGGCTGATGTACAATCTGCACATCATATCTTATGGGATTGTATTCTTTGGCAGAATGAACCCAGTATTATGTTGGATAATGTACAGGCTGCATCTAGAGTTGTTAACTATACGGACCTTGAAGAAACTAGAACAAATTTTCGTGCGTTCAAGCGTTTTTGCCATACATATTATTGGAATCAAATATAAACAGCTCACAATTTTAAGACCCATTAATATTAATGATAATTTGTATCGATGGTGCTAGGCAACTGGGCTTATCCCAGTTGTAAACGACCCTCTGTGCCTATTGGCCTTGTTTTTTCTGTCTCCTGCTTGGTATGGAGGGAAGTGGAAATTTACATTTTTCCTACTCCTCCGTTATTCTTTTCCGATTTATTTCGTTGCGGGATTCAAGACAGTTAAACTCATTCTCCAGAACTTTGTCGAGCTTCATTGCCTCGGCGCTTTTCTGGTGGTCGCCACTGTTTGATTTCTGATTTTGGCTTTCAAGAGTTGCAGTGGTTTGGAAATAGTGCGGTGGGGCGGTACCAAAAAAAAATGATGACAATAAAACTGTTTTACAAAAACATACAACCGAATTCCAAATAAAAACACTACAAAGTCAAAAATAATTTCTATTTTTGCAGCTGGAAGTCGGTTGTATTTTTTTGCAAAATAGTTTTTTCACTTTTTAGTTGTGGTACATAATGAGCAAGTTTAATAGTAAGGGGTACCTATTATGCCCAAAGTTATGCTTGAATAGATTGCCCGAATAACTTAAAACGAATATAACCGGTGAAATGAGAGTTTACCAGCGTGAACTGTACACATTTGCGTACTCCTTTGGAGCGTACCGGCGTGTTGTTATGTTATTAAATGTCGTAAACAATAAACAGACATGCACTTGCAGCAATCCCGAGAGATTTGCCGTTGTTTATTGAAGAGTTCTGCAGTACATCTCCGAAGTTCTTCATTAGATTTAAATGGGGCCACACGAGAAGCACAACTTTCAAATAAAAAAGGATCATCAAAATCTGTTCACCTACTAAAAAGTTTTTAAGGTTAAAACATTAAAATTCAGTCGAATTGAGAATCTCCTCCTTTTTTATGTCGGTTAAAAACTGAGACTGTGTATGTAACAAACCGAATTTAATAAAAAAAACAAGTGAACAAAAATTAAGTACAAAAGCGCAATTATACTTAAATATACTTTCGTTGCTATTGTTTGTTATTCTTTTTGATGAGAAACATCTTAAGTCTCCGAGCACGTTCAAGCAATCAGCATTTAAAAAATGGGATCCGTACACTCTTTCCTGAGCTACGCCGAACAAATATTTACCGAACGCTTCAGAACTTCTCAAGGAAAATCTTGTTGAACACAATAATGAATGTTTTAGTCAAATAATATTCAGAGAGTTGTTCTTTAACTTATTCATGAATGAATCACCTTTGTTTGCCTATTAGCAGTTTAAAAAATGGCATCGCTTTTGCATTTTGATAGCGCCTGGCAATACATTTTTAACATTTAAATAATCTTTGGTTAATATAGCGTTTTTTTTTTATTCGTATATTCTACCGCGGACATAGACGTCCGCGCCCTTTTTTACAGTATTAATTTGTTTAATAAATTTTCATAATATTACAGTTATTGGACTCCTACGTCGGACATTATTTCTAGTCTTACTTAACTAACTTAAGTCTACGTGATTTCATCTTTCATTAAATACTATAGGTTTTTTTTTTTTTTTACCCACTGGCATTACAATTTTATATTTCTATTTTCTACTTATCTTTATATTATTAACTATTTTGTTTACTGGTTTCTATTGATACAATGCTTAGGTTATTTACTATTTTGTCTACTTATTTCTATTTGTACACTTTCGGGGGAGATGCATGGCAGTGCGAGCAGACCAGTCCCGGCCGACGGTCCCCGTTTTAGAACCCCGTCGTTAGGACGTTAAGCTGAGTATGACTGACTCGTTCCACCATGCAGCTTTACATGTATATTTTCATTACAGGATTTAGACAGGATGATGGTTTGGGTTTGGGGCGGTGTTTGGGTTAGAGTTGTTGGATAGAATTTGTTAGGTGGCGTTTTGGTGATGTCTGCTGACCAGGGACTTCACTAGCGTGAGCAAGGCCTCTATGACGACTACGTCTCGATGCTGCATGGCCGTCTTAAGATTGTAGTTGACGACCGTTTTAGTTGGCGCATCCATCGCCCTCTTAGCAAAGCGGCCTGTGGCGTCATCGGCGTCGTCGGTGTAATAGACGCAACTAACTGTATGTCTGGACACCGCCACTACCGCGTGGGAGATGCTGTCGTGGACCTGAAGCCTTCTGGACTTGGTGTTGATGATGATGACACTTTCGTAGGTCAACCCCTGAGCCTCGTGTATGGTTAGCAGGCGCGACCCTTCGCCGGATTCAAATCCCTGGCTCGCAAGAAAAGCTTTCTTCCCCTGCGTATGAACCAGGAACAGGGTGTTTTGGGCAGTGCTCGGTATTTGCGCCCCTGTGTAACCTTTCACCTTCAGGGAGTGGACCCGCGACAGCGACGACTTGGAGGAGTATATACCGGGGTATATCAAACTCAGTACAAACGCCACGTCCATTGGATTGCGGTGTGTGCAGAGAAACTCCTGGGTGATGCCAGCCACCAGGTCTGGACGGGTATACCTAAGCTCGAAAAGGTTCTCTCTGTCCAAAAATGGAAGCTGGTTAACGTCTCCGACGAGGACAAGCTCGCTTGCTCCAGACAACTTTACTGCCATGACTATGGCCCCAAAGTGGTTCATAAGAGCCTCGTCTACCGTAAGACGGTAGCATTTGAATATGCCTTGGTAGCATTTGGCTATAGCGTTTGAATATGCCACTAGGGACACTGGTTAATAATGAGGTCTTCAAACTGACACTTTGCAATGTGTTGTGCAATGTGCAAGATTTTGCCTTCTTTTGCCTTTTTTTTGTGTTCATTTACATTTTTTTTATTTTTGTTAGTATTTCCAAATATTTTGGCAGATTAAGATAGGTACGAGTTTTACCAACTGCTTTAATAGAGTTTTATGTTTCGGAAAATTATTATCTGCCTTTTCGAAAAAAAGGGGCTGTGTGAAATTGCAGCGTACTCGATTTTATCATATAAATCATTCCTAATGCCGTAGAAGTGCGATTAAATAATATTTAATAGAACAGGCGCGCGCGCCCGCGATAAAACCGCGCGCGCGCATTCGCGCGTTTCTTTATTTTTTTTTTTAGAAATGATTTTAATTCAAACTTTGCAACATTTAACAGCTACATTTAAGGACCTTACTCGCTAGTGGCGCCAACTGGTGAGCACAAAAACGGAAACCTTCATTGAATGTCACTTGTCTAGAACTGCGGCCCTAGACCAGTGATATTCTAACATCGAAAGCGTGGCAATAGCGATTAGAAAAGAACTTTTAACAAAAAAATCAAACCAACTTCCAAAACAAAACACTACAAAGCGAAAACTAACTTTCTTTTCCGAAATCGGTGTCAATGGTACTTATTATTTTTCGTTTTTCGACACCGACTTCGAAAAAGAAATTTATTTTTCGCTTTGTAGTGTTTTGTTTTGGAAGTTGGTTTGATATTTTGGTTAAAAAGGTTTTTTATTTATCTCTCTTTAGTTTTAGTAGGTACCTCCAATTACCATAAAATTTGAATTTGTAGTCAAAATACACCTCATGACGATTCCAATAAGCAAAAACACGACCAAGATACATTGTCTCATTACGGAGTTCCAGTGCCTACCCTCCTAGCTTCATCATCAGATAATTTCCATGGTACCATTTATTTCTATGTATTTGCTTCATCATAGTCGGTTAACTATTCAATATATTATCTTATACCAGTGTTATAATTAGCATTAAGGAGTTCCAGTGGCTATCTGTGGTCTTCTTCATCAGTCTCACTTTACCAAATTATACTTTCTGATTACAAATGATTGCATTATTGATGAAAAACCAAAATCTATAAGCATGCCTATATTTGAGGAATTCCCTCGATTTCTCCTAGATCCCATCATCAGATCCTGACCTAATGGCGCTGGGACCACCTGGGAAGTATAAACTTTCAAACAAAAGAAGAATTTTCGAAATCGGTCCAGGCATCTTTGAAAAATCGGGAAACATACAAAAAAAAATATTCCGATGAATTGAGAACCACCTCCTTTTGTTGAAGTCGGTTAAAAATAACAAAAAAATATGGGGATATCAAACGCTTTCGAAATATCACGTGATCGATCCCTTAAATTTTTGCATTTTGACCATCGCCATTGCTGACATCGAATATGACACTTGTCTAGAGCCACTGAAATATTTATTATATCAGCACTATCGAAATGCCACGAGGTCAATCATAGAACATTTGATTTTGTACTTTCGATATTCGTTATGAAAAAGACGCTGGAGAATAGTTCCAGGAAGGTCTTGGGGCACCAGTCCTTCCCGGAACTCTTATCCGCCGAATTAAAGCTCTTGAACTGGCCCTAGGGCACTGTCCCAACGCCACGTCGTAGCGTTATCAGCGTTATCGACTATTTTCTCGCTGAAGATACGTACAAAAGTTATAACATCACGGATCAATAAAAGAGACACTCGCATAGTAATAGTTGATCGTTCACTCTGCCGGCGAGTACGCTCTCACCACAAGTTTGTTGCAGCGACCAGAGCTATGAAAGTTATATTCACTCAGCGATGCTCGCTTGCTCGCTTGGCGGCCAGAACTCACGCCAAAAGACAACAAGCGATCATTTCTACCTACAGTGCGGCCGGCCTAAGCGAGTGATATGAGTAATCGCCCGTCGCACAAAAAAACACGCTTATAGTCGAGCGACAAAATGATCGGAACTAGATACACGCTACTCGCTGTTCGCTAACTCGTTTTCAGTTTCTAGCTTTACGCCCAACTCTCTGGTCGCCGGCGGTGTGACAAGTGCCTCATGTTCATAAATGTTGTTTATGGAATTGACAAAGTATGTTTATATAGATAACTAATTGCAAATGTAGGCGGTATGTGAAGTTTATCGAACAGTCAGTTTGCGGTTTCTAACTCTTGTTCGAGTACGTAAAACACATATTTATCTAGGCTGTTTATTTTGGTTAGTTTATATTTTGGGAGCTTCGGGTGATATTTTAATGTTTGTTTTGATAAACGCGTGTTAATTAATCATAACTTTGGCGCTGCTTTATTCCTGGCGTAGGTTTTTGTTCTAGAAAACATAATCTTGTCATCCTATGCTTCAATTTTAATTGTTCTAATTCACTCAAATTTGTTTTTTATTGTTTAAAAAAAATATACGTTGTCCCAAACTAGATATTTCTTCCTGTAGGTATCGTAGGTGCTTTTACAAACATTTAAAGTCACATATACAAGACACCCAGATCCAGAAAACTATCTGTAGGCGATATAAATATTTTTTCCGTGCGGGATTCGAACCCGCGACACGTAGCACAGCAGCCGATCGCTCAACCACATAGCCAATCGTTTCTTTCAAATTGAAACACATACTTACCGTTAGTCAAATCATTCTGTCCCACTGCGGGGTTGAGACTGTCCCCGAGACCTTAAAAGGTCGTCTTACCAACATTTTCTGGGCAACTCTCTGGCGACCCCATCCCACTGCAGGCACCTGATGTGTGGAAACTCTTTCCTAGAAAAATAAACTTGAAAAGTATTAAAAAGAGACAACACATCTCATCATGCATTATTAAAATGCGAAAGTTTGTGATAATGAATGTTTGTTACTCTTTTATGCAAAAACTACTGAACGGATTTTAATGAATCTTTACAACTTAGAAATATACAGCAGAATAACATATATTTTATAATTTATAAAGACAATGCGGGCAGAGCCAAGGGCGGCAGCTAGTTGTAAAATTAAACGAAAACAATATCAACCTCTTTAAAAATACATTATCTACTTATAGACTTAGTTTCCTTTGTATTTGCAGACTCCATCGTTTGACTCAATATAAAAGAATAATGCGTAATCTTATGAGTGGCTTTTACGATCAGCGACTTGAAGATATTTCTGTCTCAAATAATATTGATACAGGTCACCGCTTTGTACAGGTAAGGAAAAAGCTATAATGTAAAAAGTTAATTGAATTTTTACGATAAAATAAGCGGATTTTTCGGAATATTTTATAACTAATTTAATATCAAGTCTATATTCCACGAAAGGATAGGCAGTGATGAGAAGAAAAATACACCAATAAGTAGGTAATTTGGCTGACTTATGGATCAAACCCAGGAATAATATGGACAACGTAACTGCCAGCAGTTTGTATATAACAAAAGGTATGGTTAAAACACTTTTGTTTTATATGTTTTTATTACTAATTGTTATTACGAGTACTAACCGGGCGCAGAAAGTTTGCCGATGACTACCCCTCTCCCTACCCGTGCGGCGCCCCGCTTTCGCCTCGTATGTTCACCGAACTTCAGAGTAAAGTCACGGCGTCATCGGCACAATTTCTGCGCCCGGTTTATATCTACTTATATTTTTATAGTCAGTAAACAGTTCTTTAAACAATGCGATTCTTCTCGAACCAAAAAAGCGATCATGAATCAATTGGTAGATACATAACTAGTTATTCTACGGCTTCACTCCTCCTGTGACGTCCAGCTTTAAAGTTGCTTACTTTCAGTGAAAGTAATACGTAATCAAATCACGTTGCTTCCAGAGATAACCTTTAACAAGCATATAAATAAACAAACAAACAATTTACAGTAATCCCCAATCTTTTTGGCTGGCCTCAAGTCAACCACAAACGATCGCGCGGTATAGTAAATCTCATTCCACAATTAAAATTTAAAAACCGATTCAGACAGTAAATTGCCCATATCTTTTGAGCGGCGGAACCGATTTTCATCAAAAATTTAAGAAAACTCCCGAGAATGTCACCTTATCAAATAAAAGAAAACTAAATCAAAATAGGTTCATCCGTTTTGGAGCTATGAGACCACAGACAGATACACAAACACACAGGTACACACGTCAAACTTATAACACCCCTCTTTTTCCTTCGAAGGTTAAAAACAGCAGCGTGCCATGTCATGCGCATCGGCAAGCCTTAGTTCAACCCGGCCAAAAAGATCAGGGATAATAAACCCCGATATTTCAATAAGTATTAGTTTCTCTTTTTATAGTTTCGATGAATTTCAAACTTCAATCTACTGTAATGCCTGCACGTCCCTATCCCTTCTTACTCAGAGCAATAGCTTGTTTATTTATAAATCACACAGACAACATAGCGTGCACAGATTGCTTATAGATTCAAGTTGTGTGCGAGCCGGGTCGCTTGTAAGCTGTTTGCATTGGTCATTTGTCGTCGCGGCTTATCGGGCATTATTTGCCTTGCTTGCCCGATTCAATTTCCTAGTTCGACCCAATATGGATCCTATATCTACAGTATGGTAACAAGCTTCGGTACATGGTATTGTATTGTGTTGTAAGGGGGTTTTCCTAATAGAAAAATGTGAATCAATTTTGACTATGAGGTTTTGTGAGTGTTTTTACAAAAGGTTCAATTTGGCTGGATTTTGATTAGTTATTCTAGGCTGGTATTGAATTTAACCTTAAAGTAAAACCGATATTCCTTTAATCAGGAATTGGAAATTTCAGTAGCTAACCTACATACGTGAATTTACTTTGTTTTTGTCTACGACGTGTTGTCTCTCTGGGTAAATCGTCGGTTCAAACCGACTTTTATTTATTCTCAATTTTTTTGTTAAAATAACTCATCATATAAATTAGTACAAAGAATTAAGTATGTAAGGTGTTAAATTAACTAAGAAATTTAAGGAGTTAACTATTGAATTTGTACACCATACAGCGCTCAAGCGTTCAACCGGTCAGGTGGTCAAGGAACCGCACAATACTGGAATATTTACGTAGATACAGTTCGTAGATTACATTTATTTATTTATTTAGGCAAACCAATTAAATACACACAAGGAAATTCATAATACTTATCCTTATGAAATATGACAGAACTGCATGCATCTAAATTATAGGTAAGCACAACAATTTATTTAGATCTCACTACACAATAAAAATAAACATAATGATGGATAATAATATCATAAAGACAATAATCTATTCTAATTATAATCAAATTGAAATTAAAATGAAATTAAATTAGATAAGATTGAGTTAAATATCAAATTAAAAACATAATGAAAAATAACATACACACAGAAAAAAAAAATAGGTTAATAGAAACATTACTGAGCAAGAATTACATCTTATTGAGCACACATTTTAAACTTATTGATATACATAAGTCAATATCGTGAAAAACTTTTGTTACATTTTCTGAGAATTACAGAGATTAATAACCATATATTTACAAAACAGCTAAACCTTATTTACAAAACGCGCTGGCGTAGACCAACCGTACGGTGACGTAAAAATAGTTTTACCAAATATTTAACTTACCTTATTTTTATGAATACTTAAAATCGTTTTTTCCTGCTTTTAATCGTTTTGTTTATCGATACCGAGCATTCTCTTTAAATTCTTAGAGTTAATTTTTTAACACCATATATTAGCCGAAGCAAAGTCTCACTGTACTCATAAATTATCTTTTCATAAGCAATTTTGCACCAGCAAAAATGGTCATACTTAAAGGTCACTTTATATTTTAATTATTGTTAAATTTTTATTTTTTGTTTATCTCTCGTGTCTCCAGTGCGGATCACAAATAAATATTTTTCTTTTCTTGTCTTTTTAAAGTCAATAATGTAGGTAAATGTTCAGTTTTTTTCTAAACTTTAATATAATCAGGCGACAAAAATTCGCCTCAACGCTAAATTGGAAATAGATACCAAGAGTTCACCTCACGAAAACATACTTAAACAATCCAATTTTGCACATTATGAGCTAACTCAGTTTCATATTAGCGAGCATAATTGAAACAGGATTAAACCATTCATTATTTATTTCGTTAATGCAATTAACGGTTGAATAACAATACAAAGTTTTAAATTTTATTCGGAACCAATCAGCCGTTATAGTGCGGTCAGCTCTCAAAGAGACTAATTTATTCATTCCATTATTGAAACACACAATTGGATCGATTTAGATTTTTACTGAATTTATATCGATGGTTGAAGCCAGATTGACTTTTGATGGTCGAATCGTATTTCGGTTCTGTCAAAACGATATAACGCATATAAATTCAAAATATACTTTGATAACGAAACGAACAGCCTCGTTGCAATAGGCTTATTCATGACACCTGGGTCTTAAACATGCGTGTGCTATACCTCTACCGAACACGTCAGGGAACAAAGGCGTGATGTGATGTTATAATATTTTGAATATTTATTCATTAAATTGAAGCTCTTGAAAACCCGGTCAATGCTACCATTCCATTCAGTATACCTGTACACAGTAATAGAATGTGCTAGCCAAACAATAGAAGGCTTCGTCATAATTGAAACAGTGTACACGTTCCTAAGTAATAGTACATCCAAGGCTACTGTCTTTTGTATACAGCGAATTGTTTCGGATGGAACACTATTCTATTATATAGGTTCTGATCATAATTGAAAAGGAAGCATACACGCGGTTTGTTATTAAGATACCGACTCTTAAAGAAATAGGATCAATTTCTGAACTGACAGTTTGGAGTTAAGAACGTGTCAAACCTGACAGGCTTTCAGGTTCAGGTCAACATCAAATTACTGATTCAGATATCGGGGGATAATGTTATCCATTTAAAAGTCACGACCCAATTCCCCTCTGCATATCACGCGAAATCGTGGCAGGCGATGAAGGCCTTTAATACGATCGGGTACTTAACGGCTAAATAGAGAAACAGCTACTAGTATCTAGCCTATTTCTTCCCACCGCTGGGCAAATACCTTAATCTCCCCTTTCCTTTTGTTGTAATTTTAAGCTTTGTTAGTTAGTAGTTTTTGATTCAAGTAGTAAAATACTTAATAACTACAAATATATACTATTAGTAGTTATTAAGTATTTTATTATTTGTACAGTCGGTAATAGCTGTTATCTGACCTACCCCGCCGTTTGTCGACCTACTAAAAGTAAGAAGATTTTGAACCCACTGCAATTATCAGTAGATAAGTGTGATTCGATACGCGTGAGTTTATCGAACTAGAATGAATTATTCAAGATAGGCAATTATTATAGAATACAGTTAGGCAAATTTCATCTTTAATGCGTAACGTTAGGGTAGGAAAGCGTTTGAATACTGTTTGGCACCATTTGGTCGATTAGGTATACTGGTTTGATCAGTGAACCTACATCAACAAGGTTGCGAGTTCAAAACTAACCTTCCACTTTTTGTGGCTTTATGTTTACAATAATCAAAGACTTTTTAATTCAAAATGTTACTTATACTAAATTAAAATAGTTAATTTAAATTAACTATTTTAATACAAATAACAACAGAAATGAAAACCTATAATGATATGATGAAAACCGATAACGTTAAATTAAAAAATTGGAAAAAGTTATTTTTTGAAATTTAGTAAGGCAAGGTAAATAATGTTTGCGCGTAGTCATTGCAATTGTGCATAAACTGGCTGTAGTTTTACTGTCACGGTTCATTTTTATTTTCCAACCCTGAACCTTAGTAACATTTAACTACCAGTTTTATAATGAATACGCATATTTGTCTTTCAACTACCCACTTATTAGAAGTTAGGTGAAAATATTACTATTTTAGAAATGTTATATTCAAAAAATGTGTCTGTAATCAGTTCTTTACAATAATGTACGAAATACTTGTTATTGAATAGATTCTAAATTGAAAACAAAACAATAATTTTCTTGACACAGGATTTGAACTCGCATCTTGTTCGCCTAATGCACGAACCATGAGACCAGATCTACTTGAATATTATAATCGTTAAAATAAGCTATTAGTAGTAATTACACTAATTATATTACAACACTCTGATAAACTTTTAATCTTACAGCATAAACATCAAAATCGCATAACAAAGAGTTATAAATTTCCTAACGCTAACGTTTTAAAGCTCAAATTTGCTTATCTGTATTATTATTGTAGTTGGTCATTGTAAAGTAGCGCTAGTCTGATAAACTCAGACAAATTAAATAATGCTTAATGTGACAGGCGGAGGAATCAAATTCGTTCCTTTTTAGGGTGGGTCAGGTAACAGCTATTACCGACTGTGCATTATTATGACCTTGAATTAAATTTTCCAAAAAATTCTATAACATATATTTTATTTGGTCAGCGTTAATATTGCACAGGCAAACCCAGGCTTAAAAACAGGCCAGTGTTTTTCAGTTCCAAAGCACTTTAACTTGGACGAAAATAAAAACTAGTACGAAATTATTAATCTCACATGGTACGAGTAAAGAACCTTGGGCTAAGAGCCCAAATAACTTAACAATATTGTGATCGTAAATTTTTGTTTACTAAACTTTTTAATAGGCTGAATTGTTTATTTATGACGGCGACGTTTATTTTGAAGTTTTACTAAGATTAAATTAAGAACACTGGAGTTTTTATGAAGGCCTCGAGTCTTCGACTTTGCTCATCTCAGTAGCAGAATTAATTTTAAGAAAATTTAAGTCTCAAAGTGCTTAAACGCCCAACTAATGCAAAATCAAATTTGAATATTTTATTAGTTGTGTTTAAGGTATTTCATCCACATCAAACAAATTAATACTCACTGATATAAATTTCGTGGAAATTTTGTCACAATCATCCTCCGGGACAATTGATTACATGCCCTAACATCCGTTCATCAATTGTAGAGAGATAAACGTCAAGCTGAGTTTGCAAATGACAAATGTTTGCTAATGACACCCCCACTGAAAACCGAATAATTTTCACGAACATTTTACAGGCCAGCTATTATGCTCGACGAAAATAATCATTATCATAGGTCTATCTTTTGAGAACGTCGTTAGTAAAATCGAAATACATTTTTAATTCTACTTAATCTTGACGTTCGAATTGAGCTGGATTGCTTGTTGAGATGGGCGGATTCAATTGTCAACTGAAGTGCTGTAAACAGTACTTATTATTTCGTTTGTTGGGGTTATATTGAACGAATAAAATAATTCTAAATAAAACTTGTTAAAGTTTTATTTAGAATTATTGTATTCGTTAATTTTTTTTTTCAAAGTTATGGAGCATTGATCTAATAATCATACGCTTGAATATGAATGACCGTCTCGCTGAATAATAATAAAAAGGTCAAGAAAATAATAAAAAAATATGATTTTAATTCAATTTATGGAAAATTATTTTCAGATTACGAATAAAGCACTCATGTTAACAATATAAAAACAGAAACCAACATTATATCGTACACGAGTCCACAATCGAAGCCCCGATAATCCACACTACAATGACACAAGTAGTTACGCACTCGGCGGTCGCATTAAAAGGGTGCTTAAAACTCAACGGATTGTGGGTCTGTGAATAATGGCGAAAGAATAGCTGAGGGTGCCGCCGTTTTTAACGTCGGCTGAAAAGACTCGTAACTCCAGAGTCATTGAGAACAGTAATGTGAGTTACGTGACGTCGTATCGAGCACGTTCCACGGATCGGTCCGTAGCTCTGGTTTTGGTTTGGTGAGACTAGCAATCCGTACAGTGACGCATGCATTTTATTATCCGCGTATAAAAAATCTGGATCCCCGTGAAAGGCCTTTCAGATGATTTACGACTTGATATACCGGTTGTTTAACTAATATATTTTGTGGGAATTCTGTTGTATTTGGGACGAGGCAATAGGTAGAGGCGTTTTGTTTATGGTTTGGGAGGAAAAGTTGATAGCTGTAACTTAATGTTATTTACTTTCTCCCGATTTCTGAATAAATAATTTGAAGTTGAGTGTTTGTCAAACTATAGTTTAGCCTGAAAAACTGTTAAACTTTGGCATTAAAAAAGAGTTTGATACGTTCTTAATCCCAATTACTCAATTCAGAAACCAGTACTTTATCTGTCTGCGTGCGATTACTATAGATACATATCCCTTGCTGAAATTATGAAGATCATCATCATTTTTCTGCCCTTGGGGTCCTCACATAACTTCTCTTGCGGGTCGGCTACGCTCGGCCACTTATGCTGTTAGAAAGATCAGACAGTTAACGGCTGTAGATGTCGACCACATCATCGCTTAACATCAAGTGAGATAGTGGTCAAGCGCGAGCCTTTTGTCAAATAAAAAAAAAAAAACCGCGCGTTTGGTCTATTTTAGTTACTTTCACAGCATTACTACGGTATGGTATTTTGCTGTGGAGTTGGACGGATGACATTGAGTCCATATTTGTATTGCAAAAGACAGCTATCAGAGTCATATATAAGTTAAGTCACCAAGAATCTCTTAGGGAACTATTTAAAAAGATTAATATTATGACAGTTTCCTGCCAATTCATTTATGAAAATATAATGTATGTGAGGAAAAATTTTACTAAAGAGATATCTCTTTAGTAAAATTAGTGATAGACACAATTTTAATACTAGAAATAATGATAAGTTAGATCAACCATCTTATAGATTATCTAAAAAATCTTGCATGGGGTACTGTGTTAAACATCTTGTAACAAAATACCTTGAGAAAAATAAACGAAAGAAAATTTAATATTTTTTTTAAAGCACACTTTATGAACATGCATATTACAAATTAGATGATTTTATTTAAGATAAAATGCTTGGAAACATGCTGGTCCTGCTCCATAGGACAATATTTTGTGTAGACAAAAACAAACCAGTCAATTTATATTTTCATAATTATAGTATTGCTTTTTTTGTCTCCTCTTTTTGTTTAGGAAATTGACTCACTCACAGTTTCGTTGTTGATTTAGGTAATTTAGCTATGATTGCAATATTTGTAAGTATGTGAGAACCATGTTCCTATTTATCAAATAATGAATTTATCTGTTAGAGCTTGTATTACTTTACACCTATACGTATTATAGTAATGTTAGTCTGTGAGCATCGTTCTCACTCTATGAATTAATGTATGTATGTAAATTATGTAAAACACTTTTTTTTAAAAGAAATACGGTATGAATGTACGGTAGAATCAATTAATATTACTTTTTAATTAAAATTTTTGACGTTCAAAAGTGCCGCTTATTGGCCTAATTCAAATAAAAAAATGTGGCTTCTGTTGTACTTTCCAGAAGTTATATAAGGATATTTAAGCAAGCTCAAAAATATATTAACTAACTCACACTTATTACTTTGTTTACACTCGCAAACCCCACAAACCCCACAATAAACCCCACAAACTGAAACGTCACTAGCTCCAAATGCATTTGCCATTTCCAGCTTCCATAAATGCCGGAATTTTATACCCTCGATCTAAAGATCTAATATAATTTAAACCGTTCCTTGATATTTTTATAGAAAATATTTTCCAGGCTAGCTTTGTCATACGAACGTTGACCAATGAGGACTACCCAACTTGAACATTCAACTCACGTATGTTTTTGAAGAGAAATGCATTCGTTCACATAACATTTATTCATAAAATAGATTCTTGTAAAATATCTATTTTGTGCGAATTTAGCTTTGGAGTTTGGTTTGAAATTTAGATAAAGATTAAGTGTGAAACGATTTATGTTTTTTTGTTTGTGTAAGCATTAAATCTGACGTCTATTTTATAAAATTGTTGATTGATTACTTAACCAAGACAGTCATCATAAATCAAGGTTTTTTCGGTCTATTGGACAATTGGCATTAAGTTTACATGCTGATATGTTTATGTCAGTTAATTTCTAAGTTCTAGATGATCTGCTAGAAAATTCTGGAATATTTAGTAATAAATTAATGTGGAAAAAAATCCTAAATCATTTCAGATTAAACTTTTCCTGTTGAATTTCAAATCGCGCGCAAGTTTATAAGTGGGTATTATTTAGTTAGGGTTATTTAATACATGATACAATTCTTTGACATTTTTTGCCAAGAACTTTATTATTACCAACAACCAGACTTGTTAAATAATTCAATACAATAACGAAACATATCAATAAACTTCGTTGTCTAATAAAGTTCCCTTAGTTCTAGATGCACGTGATTCCACTCACTTTTAAGAACTCGTTCCATAATAATATCATCGCAGATTTCGTAGGTTCCAAATGCTTGTTCGTTAAAGACGTTTTTTCCGATATCAGGACACACTTCTACAAGTGATTCCAAACACGTTCGACTATAGAGCCATATAGCGTCGATGCTCTCGTAGACAAGAAATTGCCCCTTTACGGCGCATGGCGAAGATTTTATGTCTTCCACTTACGAACATTGAATTCCGAGGTCGACAATTTCCTGTATTTTAAACGTGTTACGCCTGAGAGAGTGCGATGAAAATGTGTTTTAAATCTGATAACATTTGCCTGTAATGTGCAATCAGCCCTGGGATTTCATTACAAATTTTAGTAGAATAATACAACTTTCATTACACAATGCGATGGAAAAAAGAACGACAGTTATAAACAACAGCTATTTAAGTGCATTAATTTACAACAGACTAAACAATAAACTGAACATATATACAGTGAATAAGTTTATATGTAAGTCCAAGTTAAAAGAGCATCTTCTCACCCTAAACTATGATGACACGGAAGAATTACTTACACCATAAGGCAAGCAGACACTCACATACACTCACAACTCATACATATACTACACATACATACATAACACACCCGACACAAATAAGACATTCTCTTTCCCCCTTTCCAAAGCCCCGAATTGTACTATGCTAAATTAATTATTTTAATGATTTACTTTTATATAATATACTCTGCATTGTTAATTTTACTATTTTATCGCTAATGTAATGGATGAATAGATGACTGTTTTTCTGTACTTTTTGTCAAATAAATTATTACTATAACTCAATCTTTTTTAATAAAAAATAGCAGTACCCATGACTGCTGACAAAGAAAACTTGAAACATTGGAATAAGTTTTGCTCCTAACAAAAATCGCTCAACGCGGCTAAAGAAGTGCGGCAAAGGTGTGTTAAAATCAAAACTAAAGAATTTGTTTCTTAATTGAAATTTGGTTTAGTTAATTGTTGTTTAGTTTAATAATGGTTTAGTTAATAGTTAAAGTTAATTTTAAGTCAAGTTTTTAACTTTTGTATGATAAACGAGCGCTTCTCGCCATCAAACTGTCAAGTTTGGCGAGTAAAAACTGTAAAAAAAAAACTTGTATTTTAAATATTATGATTAATAAAAAAAAAAAAAAAAAAAAAGTTTTCACTGCAAAACTCTACTCAAGTAAAAATCTCCCAAATGATTACCTCCATTATGGTATTTTTCGGTCTTTTCAAGTAGTTATCATCGTGTCGTCGAAATAATTCAAAGTATCTACAAGCTGTTACAAACTTACAATGTTCTGTAAGATTTTCCAACACTATCTCCGTACTCCACGGACCAAGACGGTTTATTCCGTCTCCCTTAATTCTCAGTTATCCTACGCTCAAGACTTCTCGCTCTCGGCCACCTGTGACCTGAATTTAGCCAGGGTTTCCCCATGCAATGTATTAAGACAAAGTGCATCGGATCTGTTTTAAGCTCAATTTAGCTGTAACGTTACGACTAAGATGCACTGGAGTTTATAATTAGGTCATTAGTTGGTAGTTTGTAGCTAAATAGTAACACCCGAACGAGTCGATTTTCTAGGTCAACGCTAGCCGAGGTTGGTCCGTAGATGGGCGACCATCTTAACATACCGAGATTCCTCCGTACCTAAAAAGCACATTAAGCCATTTGTCCTGGCTGTCATTTAAATTTTTGACAGAAGTTCAGTGGACATGGACATTTCAGGACATTTCTCACAGGACATGGTAACTTTAAAAGTATTTTTTTTTCCTTTAAGATTGGTACCTCGCCTTTATGTCAATGTTCTACATCTAACTGCGAATATGTACAATCTACACATATTTTATGGGAGTGTATTATTTGGCAGAATCAACGCAATATTATCTATGTTGGATAATGTAAACGCTGCTTGTAAAGTTATTTATTTAGTTGCGGAAACTAGAACAAATTTCCGTGCGCTCAAGCGTTTTTGCCATACTTATCATTGGAATCAAATATCAGCTCCCAATGTAAGGACCCATTAATATAAATGATAATTTTTATCCGTGGTGCTAGGCATTTGGGCTTATCCCATTTGTAAACGACCCTTTGGGCCTACTGGCCGTGTTTGTTCTGTCTTCTGCTTGATATGGAAGCAACTGGAAATCATGTTTTTTTTTCTTCTCCTCCGTTATTATTTAATTATTGATTTCGTTGCGGGTCCAAAGACAGTTTCATTCATTGTCCGGGACTTTGTCAAGCTTCATTGCATCGGTACTTTTCTGGTGATCGTCACCGTTGATTCTGGTTTTCAGGATTTGCATTGGTTTGGGAATAGTGCGGTACATTGGCATAGCCAGAATCTTAATTACGGAGGTCAGGAAGGCTGCGGTTCAATGTAAAATACTGGTACTAAGCTGCATCCAGCTAGACTAAAAGTTAATTGATCAGTTGGTTTTGTCAAAGTCTAATTGTTTCATGCAAACTAGAGGTAAAATTGTTTGTTATATTCCTAAAAAGTGTGGCGATGCTTTACCGAGAGTAATAATTTCTAAGATTCTTTCACTGATACAAAATTAAAATACCGTCGAATCGACCCGGCTGGGCGGCGTTCGGGAAGTTGCGTGGTATCTTCTCGTCCAATTTACCGCAATGTCTCAAGACAAAAGTCTATGACCAGTGTGTGTTGTCAGTGATCACCTATGGGATCGAGATGTGGTCGTTCACAATGGGCCTTATCAGAAAGCTTAAAGTCACTCAAAGGGCAATGGAGAGGGCTATGCTCGGAATTTTCCTTGCGTAATCACGTCAGAAATGATGATCTCCGCAGAAGAACCAAAGTTACCGACATAGACCGAAGAATTGCGAAACTTAAGTGGCAGTGGGCAGGGCACATTGCTCTTAGAACGGATAGCCGATGAGGCCGAAAAGTTCTGGAATGGCGACAGCGAACCGGAAGACGATACGTCGGAAGGCCTCGCACTAGGTAGACCGATGACCTGGTTAAGGTTGCGGGAAGGCGCTGGATGCAAGAAGCATGGTATCGGTCAATGTTGCGACGCCTGTGGGAGGCCTATGTCCAGTAGTGGAAGTCCTTCGGCTGAAATGATGATGATGATGATGGTACAAAATTGCACTATCGCTGAGTTTCATAAGCTATATACTATTTATCCCGGTAAAATGTATGGTTCCTGTGGCTTGGCTAAGGAAGCAGAGACGTAGAAAAAAACTTGTTTTTAATAAAGGAGAAAGCAAAAAGTAGATTCGAATTCTTAGTTCGTAATGGAACTAAAAACATTTGCTGTTTTATAAGGAGACTTCCTTAGAAGCGTAATAATGAAGAACAATAACTTGATTTATGCAGATGTTGTTTTTTGTCATCATTCCCCTAATCACGGACAAATAAAACCTTACGACTGCTACTAAATAATAACAGTTTTATAATGATGTTGTCCACAATAACTCGGCGTATCGGAGTGGAAACAACTGAACAAACATTAGTTGGATCACATCCAAAACATTGTCTGGTATCGAAGCCAAAATGAGCGGATAGTAGCATTTCGCTAATAAATTACACTACTGACTCCATTTTTTATAGACCAATCTCGTTCATTGGATCAAGATCATGTTCTTATTTAATCAGAGTTTATGGAGCTGCTGTAATAGAATCTTTTTCTCTCTGGAAGTTGTTTGAAGTAAATTGAGCGTAATTATAAATCAAGAAAGTTCCAATGAAATCTGTTATCTTTTATGCAACATCGCAAGGATTCTTTGAGGTTCGGCAATATTGATTTGAAATATAAGATACTCTTCAAAGTAATGAAAGTCCAAGTAATTTGATTCGCAATTTACTTTGAAACCACCAGTTACTTTATACAGAGGTAATTTAACAGTACCTTTTGAAATAAATGTAACACAAAACTGTACAGAAATATTAGGGAAGACCTATAAAGTAAAAGCACCTAAAATTTTAAAATATTTAAATTCAAGATCGCGTTGGCTGGCTAATGAGATTTTACGAGTCAACATTTTACGAGTTTCTAACTGTAGTTCTTTGTAAGGTTTTCTTAGTATTCTTTACTACGAAATTCCTGCATACTAGATTTATAATACTTTGTTTTAGGCATGTAATATGCGGCTTGGATAATGTGTTAGTAATCTCCCTGGGGTCGGGGTTGAAGACACCTGCTTTTGACCCGGACAATGCTTTCCGGTTGACTATATAGGTAAACAGTAAGTGCTTGTAAGAGTAATCTAGATGTTAATTGTCAGTGTGTGAATTTATCCTACACTGTTATATTGCCAGTTTTATGCTCAACACAAAATAATGGATATCCATTTTTATTCTGTTAGTAGGTTAAATCCTGTAGAATTGTTCTTATGAATTATGACACGTTTTGTAATATTATATGTATTCACGCTATACCCTTTCCATTTCAAATTACCTTTTTTTCATTAAAAAAATATTCATTTCACCTAATAAACACATTACCTTTCTTTGGGAGTCGGGTAAAAAAGCCTCCGATTTCTTCAGCAAAAATCTGATTGTGCAAGACTCTTTGCAGCACAGCAGTACGTACGTAGATAAAAAAAATTGTGGTAAATGAGCGTGTATTAAAAGCCCATGGAATGACTGGCCGGTGTCCCGCGGTGTGTACTTTAATAAAGATTACCAAGTTGATGCCCTAAAGAGCGGGGCAAAGCCTCTTTTTGTTGCTTTTTATATACCATATACGCCTACACACTTACAAGTATTGTACTTGTAAATGTGTAGGCGTATATGGTACACCTACGAGTTGGACAAGGAAGATTAAACTGAGCCGTTATGAGGGGAATTAATTGAATGCAAAATTGTGCAGTGTGTTTTAAAAAGAGAGAGCTAAAAGTTTATTAAAAAATGAGTTAATGAGTAAGTGTATATTAATGAATTTATTAATATTGATGTGTTTAGAACATACATGCCATTTGCAACGACTTTCCATACGTTTTCCTGTTTCAAGTCACAACAACTCAGTCAACAAAATGCCGAGAATGATGTAAAATACGGGAACAAAGAAAAGCGTCGCTCTCATGCCATTCCAGTATGTTTACACTGAAATGTTTGGTTACACAGCAGAACAGAAAAAAACCTTTTGAAATAAACATTTCACGATTGCTTTGTGAGAAAAAACTTGGGTAACGTCGCGCTATGCAATTCAGAGACGGACATAAATAGTGTGGTTTGCTCGGGAGATTCAAAGCCATGTGATGACGCCACCAACGTCAGCTTTGTTTCTTTGAGCCACAAATGAATTCAACCTCTAAATCTCCATTGACGTTGCAAGTTTTTTACAATTTATTATAGAAGCGGAAATGAATGACATAAAAATGCTCTTTCATTCTGAAAGGGAATTGGGCAGACCGATCCGGAAGTGCTCTCAACAATGATAAATCTATTTGGGGTCATCAAAGGATGGTAAAATGTTTCGAGATCTTTTTTTCTCTAACGAAACAGTATAGCTTTTTGGGCGATGCTTTTAATCATGGACTCATTTTGTGGGTTTCTGCAACCTATTCACATAATATATTAAGGCAAGTAATACAGAAACCCTAAAGCTCAGAAAGTTATTTAATTTCCGACATTCTCAGCGTAGCCCAAGGGAACCTTTGTGGCCATCTTACTACTAATACCGATATTAACGAACACAATGTCAATTCGATGAAGTCCTGACGTCCACAGATAACCGCTTGGGGCTAAAAGGCAACTACTTAAATTGTGAAAAGATCCACTTAAAAAAAACCTCGAAGTTTTCGACGCGTCGTTTATTAAAATAACTGCAAACAATATGGCGGACATTTTCTTGTTTACATTTTAATGTATACTCGTACTTAAAAGTGAAATATGTGGTCGTGGTGAGCTTTTAACGCTATTAATAACATTCTACTCATTTTTCTAAAAAAATACAATATTTAAATGTTATTTAGCGCGATAATCTGCGCTTTGGTTTATATTTCGTAAAACGTCACAACACTTAGAAGCTTGCATTTGCCAGAGGTTTTATTATGAGTAGGTTTTAGCCATTCAAAAACAGAACAAACAGTAAACGCTATACAAACAGTTTCTTTATACTAATATTTATTGCCCTGTGCGATAGGAACACCCATTGTACACTTTCTTTTAAATACGTTTGTCCTGTACATATTAAACATTTTTGTGGTGTACAATTATTAATAAAGAATATAATAAATAAATCAATTTGTCATCGTCATCATCATTTCAGCCGAAAGACGTCCACTGCTGGACATAGGTCTCACGCAAGCAAGGCAAAAAATAAATTAAAAAATATATACATATATTCATGTCATAAATTAATTTACAGTGCTTATCTTAGAATGTGCAAATCAAATAACGAGAATACTCAGTAATAAATAAGATCTTCTTAATTTTACAATAATTACTGTTAATTAAACTAATTATAATCATCATAATCTGAGCTGTTTTTTTATCTATCATACTTAATTTTGACATTAAATGAACAGTGTTTTACAGAAATTTAATTAATGGGAGGATAAACAAGATAATTATCTTTTCTTTTTGTATTCACACATTTTCACACACAACTCAATTTCTTTTAGTATTATATAACTGCACAGCACATGTGTGAGTACTATGTTCCGACTGATAATCTATCATTCACTGTACCTATGTGTCGTTCGTTGACTTCTGTTTGCCCTGGCAGTTGAGTGTGTCATGCTCTCTCTAATTTCTCTCTGATGTTGGCACATGTGTTTTATCATTCGGTTCCCTTCATGATGGTTGAGCTGAGTGGTGTCGATCCATGCGTCATGTTCGTGAACGGGCGCCATCACTTGGGATTGGTCATAATTTAGCTGCCTCGGCCTGTTATTGCATTTTTATGTTAAAATTGTTTGTTATTCTAGACGCTTTTACGTGCACGTCTGTTAGCATCGTTCTCACATATATGTATTTTTTTTCAACAAGAATGATGTAACCAAAAACTTGTAATTGAAACTAATAAAAAAGAGTGTCCGTAGAGTTTCTTGCAAATTCTTCTCCATTGAGATCTACTGACGCTTGCGAATTTGCAACTAGAGTCATATTTTTTTTTTGTTTGACAATTCAAAAGTACCTCTAAGGTTTATTTGAAAATAAACTATTTTGATTGATTTCACGAAAAGTGCTTATCTACGGGCTTTCAATTCGACATAGAACTTTTAAAATTAAAATTCTATAAACAAAGATATTATTCAAGAATTTTGAAAATGTTTTGGGACTCTAAAAAAATCCACCTTTTAATTCACTGGCACTTTGACTTTCCTAATACTATAATCTAAAAAAAACAATTTCCAGCTCACCTACTCAGCCTACCTACTCTCTTACAACATTTGCATGTCAACGTATTTCCTTGGAACGGTGAGCTCCCTGAACTAGCGTAAGTGCACCGACTTTGCGCGAATAAATGAATCTAAATGGACGTTTTTCTCTTGCCGACTGCATCGCGGTCGTGCATTAGGACTGGAGAGAGAAAAATAAATGAAAACTATAGCAAGCCTGCCATTCGTAATCAACAATGTAGCTAGAACATTACCCAGACAATTGAGTTTCTTCAGCTAGAAAACTTTTCAAAAATAAACGTATGAACTTTTGTATACGATGCATTTCTGCAAGTTGATTTATTCTTAGTTTTCGCTGTTGAATTAAAATATGATCAATTTCATGTCATCGAAAATAGCAAAGACCATTTTTTCATAAAAAATTAGCAATTTATCTCTATGCACTTTTCACTTTGATATTTCATATTAATAAATATCTTGTAAGTTTTATCCCTAAAACTTTAATATTTCATAAACACCTGAAAATGATTAAAGGTATTTCTCTTGAACACTTATTCACCACAAAATAAATTTTAAATGAATTTGGCTATATATATATTCTCGCTTAATTTAATTCTCAAGAATTATCTAAATGGCTCATCTGAGAGATATTTATACGAACAATGAACATCTGTTTTTCTAGTACAATGTAATTAATTTTATTACTGCAAAAAGGGGTGACTTAATAATTACCTTAAGGCAGTCTATTCAAAGCCAGTTTTTTTATCACCTTTGTACTAACCGAATTTTGTAATTTTAACAGAATTGTGTACGAATAATGTAATGTTTGTTAAGGGTACGAGTGATTAATGTTTTTAATTAGATGGGCGTGGGCTACGTTAATAAGACAATATTTACATATTCTATACGTTAATTTTCAAGCGACAATGTTTATGTGAAATTTTTATACATTATAAAATCTTATTCAGTTCATAATCATCATCATACTATCAGCGGATAGACGTGAACTGCTGGACATCCCCGCAACCTTCACCATGTTAACGGTCCACCTGGTGGGAGGCCTTCCAACGCAATGTCTCCCGGCTCGCGGTCGCTACTCTAGAACTTTTCTGCCCATCGGCCATCCATTCTGCGAGCAATGCGCCGTGCCCACTGCCACTTAAGTTTGGCAATTCTTCCGGCTATGTCGGTAATCCTGGTTCTCTTGCGGATCTATTTACTTTCTGATTCGATCACCCAAGAATACCTTGATCATAGCCCTTTTCCATTGCCCTTTGGGTAACTGTTAGCTTTCTGATGAGTCCCATTGTGAGCGACCGTCATAGGTCATAGGTCATAACGGGCAACACTCACTGGTCTTGAGACACTGTGGTAAGTTGGTCGAGAAGATATCGTGCAACTTCTCGAACGCTACCCAGCCAAGTCGGATTAGACGACTGACCTCTTTCTCGAAGTTGGCCCTACCTAACTGGATCGTTTATCCCAGGTAGACATAGTCGTCCAAAGCTTCGAGTGTAGAGTTTCCGATCTTGATAGGCACTCCTATGTGTAACTTGGGCATTCAACATCACCTTGGTTTTGTCCATGTTCATTTTAAGTACCCAAGCCCCTCTTGGAGAGTTACCTGATGCCATTGAGACGATTAATAATGACCTGGCTCGAATAGGTGACTGGAGCTCTGAGTTTGGCCTGATGATCAATCCGACGAAGACTCAAGTGACTGTAGTTGGTAGTTCTCGGACTGTCTCTAAGATTGATTGGTCGACACATCCCCAGGTTTCTTTTAACAACAGCAGTATTCCTATAACTCACACTGTGAAGAACTTGGGGATTTATATCGACAGCACACTTTCTTGGACCAAACAACTGCAGGAAGTCAGTCGTAAACTGTTTGCATCTGCGGGCTCCCTGAGTCGACTTCGTAATTTTCTTCCCGTAACCACTAAAATTGCAATTGCACAATCTCTTCTCCTTCCTATTCTGGACTATGCTGATGCCAGCTATCTTGATCTCACCCAAGACCAATTGGACAAGCTTGAGCGACTTCAAAATCTCTGTATCATGTTCATATTTGGCTTGCGCAAGTATGATTACGTTTCTGAATTCCGTAGTAAGCTCAAATGGCTTCCTATTCGCCTTCGCCGGAATGCCCACATACTTTCTTTGCTTTATAATGTGCTCTTCAATCCTCTTACTCCTTTTTATCTTAAAGAACGCTTTCAGTTCCTCTGTGACACACATTCTAAGTCCTTGAGATCATCGGAGAATCTAAAATTGAGTATTCGTATGCATTCCACTTCCTTCTTTGACAAATCTTTTACGATTCAAGCTGCTCGGTTGTGGAATGTATTACCTATTGAAATAAGACGTGCTCAAACACTGCCAAAATTTAAGAAAATGGTAAAGGAGCATTACTTCTCACTATAATTTGTATTCTTCTCCTTTCTCTGTCATATATTTGATATTTATTAGTATATTATATAGTATTGTATTTATGTATTTTTTTTTATTATGTGTAGGTAATATTATTTATTATATATTGTACACTGACAGCCCTAAATTCATCTCCTCTTGCTCAGTCCATCCAACGGTTGTCTGTAAGAGATTGCCTAGTGCGATAAGACCGCCCATTGTACACTTGTTTTTTTAATGTTTGTCCTGTATGTTTTTGTGGTGTACAATAAAGTATATAATAATAATAATAATAAGTGGCTCGACTTGACAGATGGCTGACAACAATTTTCTCTTCACAAATTTTCAAAAATATTAATTATCCGATCTGAACAACTGCAAGACAAAATACAACAAAGAAATAAAAATAAACGTAAATAATACCGAAACAATGAACAACAAAATACTATAATAACAACAATAAATGAGAAAACCGAAGATGTCATGTTGACACGAGCCGCCGCAGCGAAGCAAGCACGCCTACCACCTCCGGCCTCGTCGCTCAGCTCCGCCTCGCCGCCGCCGGAACCCAGCCCCATCGTGAGTGCTGTGACGCCGGCCATGGCAGTTGCGTCGAACTCGAGCGACGAGTACTTCTCGCCGCCGACGACACCACCACCTGTGCGTCGATGGGGAGGACGCCGGCCGCCGGACCGCTTAGGACCTCGAGGCCTACCGGTCTCTGATAGGGTCCCAGCACCCGGCAGAAGTGTGCAGCGCATGAGATGGACACAATCCATCAATGAAAATGTCATGCGCGCATACTTTGGGGCTACAGAGGGAGGAAACAACCTGACCGCGTACCGTGTCCGGATGCTCTCTTTGTTTCAGGTGCTTGAGCCAGCCGTCAACGTTTCGGCCCAACGACTCTCGGATCAGGTGCGGGTCATCCAGCGTAATCGTATGTTGGATGATACTGTACTTGATCGCCTCCGAACGGAAATGGGTAACCGTGTCACTGCCCCATCGTCGCAGGCTGTGGTGCCACCACAGCCTAACCATACTCCCATCCACGCTGACGAGGCGAGTAGTCACATGGTTAAAAACGTAAGTACCCAGTGCAATGAGGAATTGAGGAGTGCTTTGGAGTGTGCTATTCGGGAATATCGCTACATGCCACCCGAACTTAGGCCACGATTACCTCGTTTGCCCATGCATAACAAAAATAGGGCGCTGGTGGCTGTTCTGAATTCGCTGTTGTCAAAATATTTTGATGACTGCGAAGACCTCACTGATGCACATTCGATCATGTACTGCGCAACTGTAGCGGCATGTCGTGTAGCTCACGTCAAATTTACAGATGACCGAAACCAGCCGTACCGGCTTGGAAGTGCAGGATCGAACGTCGTATTGGTGGGCCAGAGCACTCATCGGCAAACTAATTTGCTTCAGGGAGGGCAATAATCGCCCAAGAGCATCACTCTTGGGCTTTGTGAGACGGGCGTTTTCGGGGACCGATGTCAGCCCCCAAGACTATATATCCCATGTCACAGAGCGCATCGACTTCCTGAAGCAAAAAGTGTATGCCTGGGCAAATCGGATTCGTAGGTATAGGCGGCGAGTGGAGCGATACACCCAGAATCGCACATTCCAAAGAAATGAAAGGTGGGTTTATCGGGCTTGGGAGCGACCCGACCAAGGTGTGACTGATACGCGCCTGCCGGATGATGATGCCATGCTCACATTTTGGCGCAGCATCTGGTCGGTGCCTGTCAGTCACACCGAAGGTGAATGGACTCGGGAGGTTGAGCGAGCGTGCGATCCAATAGAAGAAATGGGGGCTATCACGATCAGCCCCCAAGATGTAGCTCGTGCAGTCCGTCCGTTGCCGAACTGATCTCCAGGGCCGGACGGGCTGCACAACTTTTGGATGAAATGGCTACAAAGGTCGCACGCTCGTTTGGCATCTCAGTACCAGGCAGCCTTAGAGTCTGGTTCGCTACCCAAGTTCCTTACAAAAGGAATAACCCACCTACTCCACAAGGCAGGTAGCACCGCGGAACCCAAAAATTATAGATCTATTACATGTTTACCGACGGTCTATAAGGTTCTTACATCCATTTTGAGAGTTAAAATTAATAAACACGTCGATAATAACTCGATCATGTCGGCCTCTCAGAATGGAGATCAGATGTAGGAACGGGTCTCGCGGTACTAAGGAGCTACTCTTCATAGATATGGCCTTTAGCCAACAGGTTCGACGTGCCCGAAAAGATCTGTCGACATGTTGGATAGATTATAAGAAGGCCTACGACTCGGTGCCTCATACATGGCTCATGAGGGTGCTAGAATTATATAAAATAGATACAACTCTACGCACCTTCCTGATGTCGTGTATGGGGCAATGGAGCACAGTCCTTTGCTATCCAGGATGTCGAAATATCCAGAGGAATAGCGAACCTTTAAGGATCGAGCGAGGTATATTCCAGGGCGATAGTTTGAGTCCACTTTGGTTTTGCCTAGCCCTGAATCCTCTAAGCATGCTGCTGGAGAATTCAGGGCTGGGCTATCGGTTGAAGAGAGGTGGACAGGTTATATCTCACCTCCTTTACATGGATGACCTGAAGCTCTTTGCCCCCAATAATCTTCAATTGATGGAGCTACTAAAGGTTACTGAAACTTTTAGTAGTGCCATCAGGATGGAGTTTGGTGTGGACAAATGTGCGGTCATGCATGTAAAACGAGGGGAGATTGTGGAATCCGTAGGAGTTCAACTCACGGATTCCACTAACCTGAGATCCCTCTCTCCAAACGAAACCTATAAGTATTTGGGTATGTCGGAAGCGTTAGGTATCAGCACTACTGACATGAAGCAATCGTTGAAGGAGCGCTTCTTCGGCCGCCTGAAGAAGGTATTCAAAAGCCTTCTTTTGGGCGGAAACAAGGTGCGCGCCTTCAACGGTTGGGTCATGCCGGTATTGATGTACTCTTTCGGCATACTCAAATGAACTCAAATGGAACTTGACTCCCTGGATAGGCGGGTCCGTACACTGCTGACTGCATATCGAATGCATCACCCACGATCGTCGGTCATGAGATTGTATATCCCGCGGAAGTGTCGAGGCCGAGGCTTTTTAAATGCCAAAAACCTCCACAACCGCGAGATATGCAATCTCAGGGATTATTTTCTAAACACCGACATGGGTATACATCAAGATGTAGTAGCAGTGGACAAGGGACTCACCCCGCTCTCCTTGGCGAATGAGAACTAGCGCAAGCCTGTAGTGCTTGATACTAAAGACCGCAGGGAGATATGGCAGAGTAAGGAGCTTCACGGACGCTTTTGCTGGGCCCTACATGGGCCTGATGTAGATCAATCAGCGTCCGTAGCCTGGCTGCGTTTCGGTCGGGAAACCGAAGGTTTTGTCTGTGCAATTATGGACGAAGTTATCATGACGAATAACTACCGGAGATTTATTGTGAAGGATGGCACGGTTGACATCTGTCGGGCATGTCACCGCCCGGGTGAATCGATCCGCCACATTATCTCTGGTTGTTTTCGTCTAGCTAACGAAGAATACTTGCATAGGCACAACCTTGTAGCCAGGATTATCCATCAGCAACTTGCTCTGAAATACACTCTCGTGGCGTCGGAGGTGAATGAAGGTCTCGAAAATGGCAATATCACATTGTACTGGGATCGGTCCATCATCATGTAATGATGTATTGGCATCACCTCTATGTCATATTTTCAACCTAGCTCTTCAATCTGGCGTGTACCCTGAGCCGTGGAAGACTTCGAGAGTCACTTCTATTCCTAAAACCAGCGACAGAACATCTGTTGATGAACATAGACCCATCGCTATTCTGCCAACCGTTGCAAAGGTCTTTGAGCATATTCTCCATACTACTATTCACAAACGCATAAATATGTCGCTCTCTGATGCCCAACACGGATTTCAGCCAGGTCGCTCCGTAAACTCGAATTTACTTATTCATGTCGACTTCATATCTAGTAGCTTGGACGCCGGTGGGCAGGTTGACGCCCTGTATTTCGATTTCCGGAAAGCGTTCGACAAAGTTGACAATGATGTGCTCCTCTCAAAACTGGGGGCCATCGGTTTCTCGTCTGCCTTTCTTAACTTCTTTGCCGACTACCTAAGGGATCGCAAGCAGTTTGTCCGACATGGCTGCTTTGAGTCTAAGCCTTATTATACTCGCTCGGGCGTGAGTCAGGGATATTATATTAGGGCCGCCTCTGTTCCTGATTATGATTAATGATCTTATATCTAAGATTAGGTTTGCAAAGTGCTTGCTATATGCCGACGACCTAAAACTAGTTGCGCAAATTAGAACACTCAAGGATTGCGAACTCCTACAAAGGGATGTTAACGCCATCTACGAATGGAGCATTAAAAATAGATTGCATTTTAACACGAGCAAGTGCTATGTCGTGACGTTCGGTCGGGGGTTGCAACCTATCCGTTACGATTACAGTTTGGGTGGTGCAGTTATCACTCGTGTCACCACCGTAAAGAACTTAGGAGTGACCTTTGACCGCTGTCTGACCTTTAAAGATCACGTTGCTAACCTTGCGAGGGAATCTTTCAGGCGCCTGGGATTTGTTTTGAGAAACGCTCGTGATTTCCGCAATCCCAGAGTTATTAGGCTTTTGTTCACCACTCTGGTTCGAAGTCAACTCGAATCCAGTGCTTGTGTCTGGCACCCATATACCGCGACGCAGACGTTAATGCTGGAAAAGGTACAGAAAACCTTCCTTAGATTTCTATTCCAAAGGGTATACCATTTCTTCCCTTATATGTACCCAACGAATTATCTTTTAGGAGTTTTGGGTTTTAACTCGTTGGAGGTGAGAAGAGGCTATGATCAGCTCGCGGTAGCATGTAAAATTCTAAGCGGACGTATTGACTGCCCTGAGCTACATGACCTTTTCTGCCGACTTTTTGTGCCCAGCAAATACGTTGGGCACCGTCAGAGTCGCCGTCATGACCTGTTCGCACCACCGTCAGCCAGAACGGTCGCTAGAGCTGAATCCCCAGTGTGTCGTGCTTTGAAGATGCTAAATGCCCTCTTGACTGCCAATCCTGAATGTGATGTGTTTGCGGACGAATGGCATAAATTAATGCGCGCATGTCTGGTGTTCTGTGAGAGAAAGTATGCGAGGGTGTCCACTGTTCCATACTAATTGTATTGTTATTTTTGAATTTTTGAATTATGAATTATTGATTGCATTATATCTTTATTAATTATTGATACATGTCCACTCCACTGTGCTATGTTAATTATACATGTGAATTATTTTATTATCTTATGTGACATAGTTGTCAACATTGTTATGTTTCACGATTTTTAAGTTAATTAATGTAATTGGTATCTGTATCGTTTTAATTAACTATAAATAAATAAATAAATAAATCACTGACAGGACTATTGTAGCCAATAAGCCTGATATTGTGGTGGTGGACCGAATCGAGAGGCGTGCAATGATTGTTGACATTACCGTCCCGCATGACGGGAACCTCGTGAAAGCCGAGAAAGATAAGCAAATCAAATATCTTGATTTGGCTCGCGAGGTTGTCGACATGTGGGATGTGGACACAGCAATCATTGTACCGATAGTCGTTTCGGCCAATGGCTTAATAGCCACGAGCCTCGACCAACACCTTAGGAGGCTCTCGTTAGGCGGCTGGGTCAAGGGCCTGATCCAGAAAGCAGTACTGCTGGACACGGCTCGTATTGTTAGGAGGTTCCTCTCTCTGGAGCCCTGACCGCCGGTAGCTTGGACCCTGTTCCCGATACCGGTGGGCCTCTATTTTTTATATTTTTAAATGTTTTTAATTTATTTTATAAAAATATTTAAAAATGTATTTTATAAGAAATGTAATTAATAAAGGACATAATAATAATAAGTCCCACTCTTTTGGAAGCTTTACTGAGGTCATCTAGCATTGTACTGAGGTCCTCCATGGTCTCAGCCATTACCACTAAATCGTCAGCATACCAAAGGTGAGTGAGGTATTCGCGACTGACGTTATGTCTAGCCCTCTCCAGACCAGAATCTTGAAAGCATCTTCCAGTGCAGCGGTGAACAGTTTCGGAGATATGACGTCTCCCTGCCTCACACCTCACTGCAGAAGGATAGGTTCCGAGATCTGATCCTGAAGTCGAACTGACATAGTGGCGATTTTGTACAAACACTTCAACATTTCGATGTACCGGTAGTCGATTTTACACCGTTGGAGAAACTGCAGTACAACCCAATCAGTACATAGTGTTTGACACCAATTATAATATTATAATCATATGTATTAATTACTTTATCTATACAAACTTAGGTTCTTGGAAAATACTTTGTGCCACTGTAAAATGTACAAAACATTAGTATTCATAGACTGCCACGAAGCTTGAACAGAGCTTTATTACATTACACTACCTACCCTTACACGGAACAACCACTTTTCTACTTATTAATTAGAGTATAATTTATAATAATTCATGTTTGTAGGTACACTTAAAAACGTTAAGTTTATATTTTAAATATGTGATGTTTGCTCCTACCCCCTAGTAACCAGGTAAAGTTTACATCGTCTATGTTTTATTTAAATTTATTTTTACAAGTTCAAACCAATGGTGAATGAAAAGGCCCTTCATCTGTAGTAAGTAAGAAAAAATTGTAAAAAACAGACTGGCGTCAAAATTTGATACTACCACGGATCATGACTTTTTCATTTTCTTTGTTTTCAAATTAAAATCCTTTCATAAATACATAAACTCAAATTTTTCACATAGCGGTAGATAGAAACTACAGAACGACAACAACATTAAGTTAATTATAGTAAGCACTACTAGTACTAGTTATTCAGTTTAGTATAGTATTATTTATGTATTGGCACATCAGTTTCTGTGATAATTAACACTTATTATTTCTTCTTCATTCAGAATCAGAATCAGAATTATTTATTTGCCAGCAGTGTAGGTACAAGTTTTAGATGGTACAGAATTGTGTGCATCCGCTACATTCTGCCTTACGGCATTCAAAAACATTATTTTTTGAAGAGACAATACAATAATTGTCATTGACTTAGTATTAACAAGGCATCAGAAAATAAAATAAAAAATCACAAATAACTTAATTGTCACACACACAGCCGATTACGAATCAATAAACTTATCTCTGAATTATAAAAAAAATGTTATCATTTAAAATGTCACACACATAGTCGATTAGAAATAAATAAGCTTATCTAGGAATTCAATAACACAACTACAATTCGTCAGATTTAAAACACGAACATGATTATTAATATGCCTTGTCAAACGATTTTCAAAAAGATGTTAATTCAGCAAATATGTACAGAGACGTATTTCGTTGAGTTCGGCGCTTGTTTAGGGCGCCATCAATCAACGTCGTGCCACAGATAACTGAAGAAGTGATCTATACACCGGTGAGTCATTGGTGTATTGCGGTGTTCACTTATACTATCTCGTGTTGTTTGCTTGTTTTAATTATACTGTGATACATGAACGGTGTTTTTTTCAAATTTTGCCACAAGAAAGCCTACGAATATCACAAATATGAAAGCTTGTGTGTGTGTATGTTTTTTAATCCTTCACGCAAAAACTGCTGAATGGATTTTCATAAAACTTTACAGTAAGTGGCTTATACTTAGAAATAACACACAACCTATAACTAAGATGTGGCCGGAGCCACATTGTTGAGGCGGGAGGGCTCAGTAGCCGTGGCTTGGTCACCCACGGTGAAGCGTAGAGGAACCCGCTAGTCTGGGCTTTTGCCGATTTAGACGACGTAGTGGCCAAAAAGTAAGTTGCAGTGCCGCTTGGGTGACATCGCAAGTGTGGCGGGCCGTGATGTCGTATGGAGGCCCCATACGACATCACGGCCCGCCCATGTGTTCTGGTGCGCCGTTGATGGGTTACGCCCTAGGTGGGAGTCCGGTGTCGGACAGCAGCGTCAGGTTCGCGGTGAATGCGAACACAAGCCCGTGCTCCCGCCATAAGCGACACAGGAGGACACCGATAGTGGGTTTGAGTCCCACATAACTGCGCTATCTCCCCGTGGTAGCGCAATATGCATGAACATTTAACTAAGATAAAAAAAGGGTGGCAGCTGTTGATCTATCAAGCTAATTTATTTCTTTTGTATCCTTTTCAGTGGGAGTAGTACAATTATTGTTTGTTTTTATCTAAACCCCTTTGTTCTTATACAAATATCTGTCTATATAAGTTTAATGCACCTAAATTTTAGTGATTAAACATTAACCCAATTTATATTTCATCATGAAGATCAGACGTCTAGCCCTAAAAACTCCAATTTAACTTAGTTACTTTAGTTCAAAAACACATTTTTTTACAGACATGTGAATTTCGTATATTTCAAACCATTTTCGTCACCACGAAAAACTTTGACCAGAAATTTATGGAATCACATTCAGATTATAAATCGTCAACGCTGTTACGCTAATATTTATATCGACGTCGTGTTCAAAATCGAATGCATAAAAATGATATACGTCCGGAAAGGCGAGCGAATTAAATTTTATAAGGTGTGAAATTTTGTAACACGTTCAAGTCGGCTGTGAAACGTGATGAATTCGTCCTTTACCGCTAACGACGTAACTTGTCCGATTAACTTAGTTAAAGTTCACAAAGGAAATGGTCCATCCCTTTGGCCCTTAGTATAACCGCACTTACTGTATTAGTTAGTCCTATTGACGGGGGATTAGCCAGATTAAATTTCAATTTTCACCGTTAGACGACATTGGTAATAACTGTCCTTTGAGCTTGGGCTAAACACTTTATTCAAGTTTCTAGTAAGTAGATTAGATAGACCCTTTAGCTGTAGATGTTATATTTGACTACGGCTATATAATCTTACATCGTAATCGAACGATAAAATCAAATTCGTGAGTAACAATAATAAGTACAGTACAGTTATGGTTGCGCTGTATTTACATTACTTGTAATTAAAATACGTAACTGAAATACAAATACGTAAATGGTATTTTTAAATTAATTACTTTTTAAAAATGTAATTGGTATTTCAAATACCTGACGCTGAGGTATTTTATAGTTCGATGGCTTCGAAATATACTTGAACTTAAATACATTTAGCGATCTTTTTTAATGTGGGTGCGTTCTGCAGAAAATAGCGCTCGATAGCTTTCGTAAGCAAAATGGCGTCCGCGTACGTCAAATTGTTAAGTATCTTGTCAATTGTCATTTTCATTTCAAACGGTTATTTTCACGAAGTTATGAAACTTCTGTGTATTAATTAAGTTTATTACAGTGACGCGTGAGCTGTCGAGGCGCATACACGTACGCTTGGACCAAACTCGGATTATCGCGTTATTTACAAATATACCTGACAATGTGTATTGTCATCAGTGAAAATGGATGAAGTAGACTTGAATTTACAAGTTTCTAGTGGTGGTGAAGAAATGGAGGAAGAACAACAACTTAACAGCATTTTGGCTGACGAGAGGAGCGCGAATGAAAGGTGTGAACAACAAGTTGATTTAACTAGGGAGATGAAGGATAGAAGAGACAATGAGCAACGACTTGCAGAGAAAAGAAAGGATAGACTGGATGATGAAGAGATAATAGAAGAAGACGGATTTGTCACAGTAAGAAGGGGGCACAAGAAAACTAATCGAAAGAATTCAAATGGTGACGAAACCAAGAAGAATAGCAATGAAACCGAAAAGTCGAATGTAATAGTTTCAGTTACAGGAAAGGACGTATTACCAAAACAATTTGGGATGGCAAAACTTTTGCGGTCATTGAATATTGAAAATATAACAAGAATGAATTATAAAAATGCGTTTAAAGTCTTAATTTACTTCAATAACAGAGAAGATGCATCGAAGTTAGTGAGTTGTGAACAGCTGCTTAATCTAGGTTACAGAGTACAGATGACTGACGAGGTTAATCTTTGTTACGGCATCCTCAAACAAGTAGATTTAGAAATAGAAGAAAAAGAAATTTTAGAGAACGTTACATGTGAGTATGACGTCATATCAGTGAGAAGATTAAAAAGACAGTCTGACAATGGAGAATGGGTAAACTGTGAAACAATCAGAATTTGCTTCAAGGGTAACACTTTGCCACCGTACGTATATGGTTACGGTTGTAGGTTCAAAGTGGAACCTTACACCTTTCCCGTGTCCCAATGTTCAGTATGTTGGAGATTTGGACATCTCTCAAGGTCGTGCCCAATGAAGAAACAAATTTGCCCCAAATGTGGTAATGATCACCCAAATTGCGAAACCGAAAAATACATCTGTGTAAATTGTAAAGGACCACATATGGCTTTATACAAAAAATGTCCTGTGTTCGTAAAAGAAAAGAAAATTAGGGACATTATGACAGAAAACAATTGCAACTACCGAAAAGGGCTTGAAATATATTTGGAACAAAGGGAGACACAAAAAATAAGCGATAAAAGGCACCACGGTTGGATTGAAGAAACCACTCAACAGTCAATAATCAACTCTGAGGATGAGTCAGTGCAAGGCAGTCAACAAACAACATACAGGGATATACTTGTCACTAAAGCTCTGGTGCACAATGAAAATGAGGTAAACCAGATGGAGATAGAAGATTGTCAGCAAAGATATATTCAAGAAAAAAGGGTAGTACAAAAGAAACAAAAAGAAGCATTTACACACATAAATACGTCAACACAAGTTCCACGCCAACAAAGAATAAATATGGAAGATGGCGACAATAGAAGTCGGCTACAAACAACAAATCACGAGAAAGAAAAGGACCCAGGCTCTGAGGAATTAAAAAACACTTCTAGTTTGTACAGTATCTATAAAAGAATCCGAGAAGTATGTTTATCTGAAGGTGATTGGTTCACGAAATGTAAACAACTAGCAAATTTTTTTTTTGAAATGTGCGGTCAGTGGATTTTAAAGGTACTTAGTGGAGACGATCTATGGAAATACTTTAAATCTATGTTTAATAATGGATAAAGAACCTAAAAATACGGTTTTACTCAATATAATACAGTGGAACGCACGAAGCTTGCGACCTAAACGTAACGAGTTAGAACTCCTATTGCAACAAGATAAAATACATATTGCGTTAATATCCGAAACATGGCTTGAGCCAGAATCACTCATACATATAAGTGGCTACAATATTTTTAGAAATGATAGGATTGACGGATACGGAGGAATAGCTATAATTTCACACAAGTCGATCAAAGTACAACAAAATGTTGTTAATATTAATAACTCTGGAATAGAAATATTATCAATAAAACTTTTGAACTGTAACAAAATCGAAAATATTATACTAATATACTGTCCGTCATCGGTACGTACAAGTATATCTGACTGGGATCAAGTATTTTCACTTGTTCCCAGCAAATGTATTGTAGCAGGAGACTTTAACGGCCATCACGCTACTTGGTCGTGTAAGACTGACGCGAGAGGTATACAAATATATGACTCCGCTTTAGATAATGGCTTCATTTCTCTTAATGACGGTAGCATAACAAGAATTAGTTCTGTAGATAACATTATTCAACGAAGTTCTCCCGATGTTACATTTGTATCTACCGACTTGTCGCATTTATTAAATTGGAATGTTATGAATGAGTGTTTGGGCAGCGATCATTTGTTTGTAAAGATATCGTACAAGTATAATAGTAAGAAACACTTTGTTTACAATGTCAAAAAACGTAATTTTAAGTTAGCAAAATGGTCCGAGTATACTAAGTGTTTAGAGAATTTTTTGTTACAACCTATTGAAACTTTCACTGTACAATCCATGTATGATCACTTTATTAAGCAGGTGGAGAAAGCCGCAGATCAGTTCATACCTCTTATAAAGGTTTGTGATAAACCTAATAACGAGTTTCGTCCCAAGCCTTATTGGACACCACAGCTTTCTCACCTTCTTGCACAACGAAGACTGGCCTTAAAAAAATTTAGAAATAACCCTACACCGGATAATCTAACCACTCTCGAACAAAAAGCGGAAGCTGCAAAAACAGCCATACAGCGGGCGAGATCTAATGACTGGCAAACGTATTGTAGTAGCATTGATGAGCAAACATCCAGCTCTGATATGTGGAAGCGTATGGGCTGGATTAAGGGTATCCGTTCCTCAAGGTCATATGTTTCGAACGAACAAAAACTCGAACTACTTTGCAATCTTGCTCCTGACTATACGTGCCGACAACCGTCCCAACGTTTTAAATCAAATAACTCAGAATTAGATAACAGCTTCACTGTACAAGAAATGAGTCATTGCTTTAAGCGTAAAGACACAGCACCTGGCAACGACGGTATAACTTATTCATTAATCTTTCATCTTTCACCAGTGAGCAGACTTTACCTATTAAAATTATATAATTATATCTTTTCTACGGGAGTCATTCCAATCCAATGGCGCGAAATATTGGTGACGCCCATTCCTAAAAATTGCCCTAATAATAGTACTAAATTACGACCAATTTCGCTAATATCTTGTGTTTGTAAAATTTTCCACTCCATGATAACAAAACGACTTGAATGGTACGTGGAAAAGAATAAATTGTTATCTCAGTACACTTCCGGTTTTAGAAGAGGGCAGTCATGTCAGGATTGTCTGGTTAAATTAGTCAGCCAGATTTATGTGGGATTCTCAAATAAAGTTCCAACTATAGCTTGTTTCTTGGATATATCAAATGCTTACAATAATGTATTAGTAGACACTCTAGTTAATACTCTGGATGAAATAGGAGCTGGACAAAAAATATGTAAATATCTATGGAGCTTCCTAAGCGAAAGACACCTTATGATGAGAGATGAGACTGATCAACATAACTATTTTATTAGATATACTGATAGAGGCTTAGCTCAAGGAGACCCGATTTCTCCCCTTCTTTTTAATGTGGTCACGATGACTTGTTTCCATAAGATTAAAAATGTAAATATGTGTCAATACGCGGATGATTTCGTTTTGTATTGTCCTTCTAGAAATCTTAATGAAAGTAAACATGAATTTCAGGTAGCATTAAACACATTTTGTAATATTTTAGATGATATAGGCTTAGACTTATCGGCAAGTAAGTCTAAAGTATGTATTTTCACTAGAGGATACAGAAAATTAGAAATAGATTTATACATAAATGGGCATATTTTGCAGTTAGTTGATAATTATAAATATTTGGGGGTGTGGTTAGACAGTTCATTACGTTGGAGCAAACACATCAATACGATAATTGAAAAAGTACAGAGGACTCTAAATTTACTCAAAGTCTTGGCTGGCACTGCCTGGGGCCTGCACCCTAAACATTTGAGACATATCTACATAGCCTTAATAAGAAGTCGCATAGATTATAGCAGTTTTTTATATGACGTAAGTGCAAAGTGTCACCTGGACAAACTAAATAAACTTCAAAACCAGGCCTTGAGGATAATAGGAGGTTTTATTAAGACTACACCTATCCACGTTATGGAAAATGAGCTATGTATAGTTCCACTGTATCTACGGAGAAAATATTTAGGTTATAAGTTCTGTTTAAAATCAAAATCCATAGAGAATAATATTACTATTGGTTTGTTAGAGGAACTTCACACTCTTCGACAGAATAATTATTGGAGAAATAAAAAAATCCCTCTATTAGTTTCTTTATATAATGAAGTGAAATTAGATGATATAGCAGCATCAAATCCCTTGCTAATGTTTACTCTGAGGACATGGATGACTAATATTAATATTCAGGAAGTAATCATATGGGACTTAGATGTAGTCAAATTATCAAAACAAAACTATGATACTACTCTGTTAAAATTTGAAGTTATTAGAGAGTTACAGTTGAAGTACTATGGATGGCTTAGTATATTTACAGATGGGTCGAAGAGTGTGGAGGGTCTTGGAGCAGCGTTTTATGTATCTGGTGAACCAGGTAGTTGTGTAAATAACTGTCTAAAAATAGATAAGGATGCCTCCATAATGACGTTGGAGCTTATTGCGATCTCTGAAGCACTTACGTATTGTAAAAGCTGTCCACAGAAGAATGTGGTTATTTGTACAGATAGCAAAAGTGCCTTACAACATTTAGCTCGATGCGCCTCTGGTCGCAGAGGTGTATCGCTAGCTTATGTTATTCTATCTAAGATAGATGAACTTAAACGTAAAGGTGTAACGTTAAAATTGCAATGGGTGCCATCGCATGTTGGAATACAGGGCAATGAAAAGGCTGACAGGCTGGCAAAATATGCAGCTAAAAACGGAAAGAAGATTAATGTAATTTTGGATTATTCGGAGTTTTTACCTAAATTTAAAAATAAATGTTACGATGATTGGAAGGAATATTTTGACAAGCGCTCATTGGACAAAGGGATCTGGTATAAAACCATCCAGGGTCAGCCTTTTCGCGTGCCATGGTTTGCAGATAGTAGTCTTAGTAGAAAACTTGTTGTTACAGCTCACAGACTCAGATCTGGACACATTCCATGTAATAAGTTTGCTTTTATGATGAAGAAAACGAACTCGCCCAACTGTGTACAGTGTGGAGTTGTAGAAGACCTGCACCACTTATTGATGGAATGTGTTTGTTATGAGTCTGAGAGAAATGACCTCTTTAGGGTCTTGAGGTTGAACAAATTTGAAGTAGGCACATTTCACAACATTTTGTCTAGGCCAAATAGTGATGATGCGAAGAGTCTGTTCAAGTTCATGGCCCTGATATAAGTTATGTATGTTATGTTATTTGTATTTAGGATACGATGGGACTGACATACGCATTGCGATAAATGTCCCTAAATAAAAAAGAATAAAAAAAAAAAAAAAATTAAGTTTATTAGTGCGAATGTCACATGAATGATCGACTGTTTTCTTTTTTGTTATTTTTTTTTATGCTATTTTAAATTAAAATAGTCAAAAGACTGATTTTTTTTATTTTATATTTCTAATTGGTACACGACTTACAAATATTTTGTATTTCGTAGTATTTCAAATTCATGCAATGTAATATTTTGTAATCTGTATTTCCTTTAAACCAAAGCATATCGCTGGCCCGGGCAATAAAGCGGTAATATCAAAAATCAAATTTTACAGGAGAAATAAAAGACATTTATTTATTTGTAGTGCAGCGTACAGTGATCCAAAACAAGCGCTCAATGTGTCAAATAAAAGCTATTTTTTACCATAAAAACCTTTAAAAAAAATATAATGATATAAATATTTAATAAAATAATTAAAAAAACTTTATAATACAATTTTTATACGATTACGTTTCAAATGCAACATCATTAACGACTTTTTAAACACACTTATCACTGAGATTCAGGAATGTAAATATGTAATAAGATGTAATTTCCACTTTAACATTTTTATGTCACCATTGTAACAGTCTGACCTTATATTGTAATTTATTTTTAACCATTTTAGACTGTATTTTATGTTTTTTTTTTTGTAATTAATGTTACTGCTGCATTTCCTATAATAAAATCTCTAAAATTGCATATTTTTTGTAACTATTAAACTTTGGACACAAAAATAAACGGACAAACAATAAAAAAAATAAAAAAAATGTTCATCATCATTTCAGCCGAAAGACGTCCACTGCTGGACATAGGCCTCCCCCAGGCGTCGCCACATTGACCGATCCCGTGCGTCTCGCATCCAGCGCCTTCCCGCAACCTTAACCGGGTCATCGGTCCACCTAGTGGGAGGCCTTCCAACGTATCGTCTTCCGGTTCGCGGTCGCCATTCTAGAACTTTCCGGCCCCATCGGCCATCCGTTCTGCGAGCAATGTGCCCTGCCCACTGCCACTTAAGTTTAGCAATTCTCCGGGCTATGTCGGCAACTTTAGTTCTCCTGTGGATATCATCATTTCTGACGTGATCATGCAAGGAAATCACGAGCATAGCCCTCTTCATTGCCCTTTGGGTGACTTTAAGCTTTCTGATAAGGCCCATTGTGAGCGACCATGTCTCGGTCCCATAGGTGATCACTATCAACACACACTGGTCAAAGACTTTTGTCTTGACAAAGAAGACAACCGCGCTGAAAGAATATTATTAGCGCAAGACGTCACACGCTGCTCCGACACCGTCAGCTGATTTTTTTGTACAAATTAAACCTAAACATTTTGCTAGAAAGCAAGTGGTAAACATTTATTATACGTAGGAGTGAAAGGGGTGCCATTCATCGTAACTTGACAATACGTCGCCGGGGCTACAATAAACTTACGGGAAGAAAGGCGTTGTACAGAATTGAATCTCCCGTGATTATTGATATATTTATTTTCAAAAACGTGGTTAAATATATTACTGTTCCTCTATGTTTACAAATTTTGTGTAAAGATGTTCACTGGTAATGCAATAATACATAACTTAGTTGTAAGAGAATTTTCCATGCAATAAAGCTGTTGTTGTCATTTATTCTAATGAAATATTAATAAAAAAGAACGAAAAAAAAATCGAGAGAGATTGATACTTAGAGATGCCAAAAATCAAATAACATTAAAAAGGGCGTTTACAGCGCTTACCGCTATGTTGCCCGGGGCAATATATTTATAACCGACTTACCAAAAAGGAGGAGGTTCTATGTTCGACTTCATGTTTGTTTTTTTTTATGTATTTTCACCGATATCTCCGTCAATTGTTGACCGATTTTGAAAATTCTTTTTTTGTTTGAAAGAATATATTTTGAAATTGGTACCATTTTAATTTTGTGAAGATCTGATGAAGAACTTCGAAGAAATATGACAGAACTCTTCAATTAATAACGGTAAATCTTTCGGGATTCGCATGTCTGTTTATTGATTATTCCATTTCATAACATAACATCACGCCAGTACGCGCTTAAGGGGTACGCAGATCTCTCATTTCACCGGTTATGTTCAAGTATCATGATATTCGAGTTATCTATTCCGGCTTTAAGGTAACTTACTGAAAAAACTTTTTTACAAAAAAATACTATCGACTTCCAAATATGAAAACTACAAAGTGAAAAATAACTTTAAAAAAAAATTAAAAATTTTTGGAAGTCGGTGTGTATGTCGGTGTCCATAACGCAAAAAATGGTTCTTGCGAAAGACACCGACTTCCAAAAATAAAGTTATTTTCACTGTGTAGTTTTCTTATTTGGAAGTCGGTAGTATTTTTTTGTAAAAAAGTTTTTTCTGTAAGTTACCTTAAAGCCGGAATAGATTTGATTGTAAAAAAGTTTTTTTAATCAGGTTTGAGTACAGTGTACACGTGATGTTGACCTCCTTTCAACCTTGTTATATCATAAGCCAATAGAATAATAAAACTTTAAAGTTCTTCGCCAACTATTACAGTGAAGAAAACCTTTTAATAAAATGCCAGTATCAAGATTGCTTGTCATGAGAAGCCAGCGCAACTTCCCAATTGCCAGTCATAGTTTTTAGGTTGTTTTCTCGGCATTATTTATGAGTCTTCCATGACAAAAGTAGGCGGTCGCCAATTAGCTTTTTCAGGTATCCGTTACAGAATACAAAAGCCTTTTGTTCATAGTGTTCTTCGCTAAAATTACGTTGAACAAAGACTCTTCGATACACCACTGTTTACCTATTTGTCTTTGCTATTGTTTGATTCTGACGGACTTTTTGTGTCCTGGTTAAGAGGAGTATTTGCGCCAAATATTGGAAGCTCGTTATCCCTCTAATTTCCTGTATCACACCTGCGATTAGAGCTACCTGATTGATATCGGTAATAACTTCGGAATGAGGAAAGTATTGGTTGTTATTTTGTTTTCTCTGGATGGAATTAACACGACCCATAGCCATACAATCCTTGTACACTTTAGGTTGTTACCGGATGAGCATAACTCAGTATAATTCATGCCGTTTACGCATTACAGTGTTTCAGTAACTACATTGCATTAGTTTTATGCAATATGTGTGCTGCACTATATAAACTGAATTGCGAAGGAAGGAAATCTAGTCCTTAGTTAGAGTGAAAATTCACACTTTTATATTCCTATCGAATGCATAGTTCATTATGATTATTTGATACCTAGTTGTCTAGAGGTAACATTATATACTTAACTCTCATTTACTGATACTATTAAAAAATGGCAAATGAGAGTAGAGTTGAGAGAACGTAATTATACGTTCATGTCACACAGACTCATTTGCATACGTTGCATCCAACTAGCCTAACCAAACCTGGCCCCGACTACCGATAGCGGGATAAATATTGAACTTGCCAGAATAAGTTTACCTGGCCGGTGACGAAGGGCGGGACATACGAGTAGGCTTGCATAATGATTGTGAGCATTATTCTCCTTTAAAGAGGTCTATTTTAGCTGCGATCTACAGTGAGCTAAGTAGCATCGCTGCCATTAGGCAGCTAGGCTGCTAATTTAAAGGCTAACTTACGCACTAGGGGACGTCTTGGGACAAAGTCACACAAAGTCTACACTCAGAACCACCTAGCCAGCAACTCGAGAGCCGCTTTTAAGTACTAATAATATTCGTCCCTCTCATGCATGACATAAGTATGATACATCGAGTACCGATACTAGGCATCTAATGGAATTGCATTAGGCTATTTTGTTAGCAATGGTCAGCATAGATACCTACTTAAGTGTTAACTCTGTTTGGTTCACGTTAAAAAAAATCTACCTTTTCTATCAAAGGATCACTCAATTGACCAAATAACCAATTTAATTCGATCAGCTTTGTTTTTTGTCAGCTAAAAAATAACAAAGATCGATCACCAAGCAAGGCAGGTAATTAAGACACTTCCACGTCTGTCCTTCTTAGAATCCAACAGTGAACCGTCAACCGTTAAATATTATCCATGTTTAACGGTTGATGGTTTACAAGACTATGAAAATTTTGTTCTATTAAGAAAGTTTTGCATCTTAGATGGGAAAAACAATACGAGTAACGTAAGTTCACGGATTCAATACGTTCTACAAAAATACCTTTATAGCCGAGAAACTTTTACAGCTTGCCCGTTATTGAAAACTGTAAATCTGAAACTTTATTACTGTATTTTTCATTGAGGGAAATGAATAAAATAATACGCTTGAAACAATAATGCCATTTTTATTCTGAAATAATGTAAAACTTAACCACTTTTGTTTGAAAAAAAAAAAAAATGTTTTCTACTTTCGTTACGCTATTGTATTCATATTATTACAATGTTCCCAAGAACAAAACGCAAGGGGTTCTCTAGCAGAATTTGATTCTCTAGCAAACTTAAGAGAGGTAGAATGAACATTTCATTTGAGTGAAAATATTTCTCATTTTGTTAGAACCCATGCAACCTTGCCCTTTTTTTATTGTCTGTAAATCCTCATGGGCTCCTTCGTCTAGAGAAGGCGTAGGGTTACGTCAATCTCCGGACTCCGGGATTCCCAGCGGGACGTGCATTGGCTGCCTTTGGCACTTCCTCGGGCGAAAAATAAGATTTTCCTCGAGCGTCCTACTTACATACAATAAAACTTAATAATACCTTTATTTATAACATACATTACATTATACACTTTAACAAGTTCCCTGACTCCCAAACTAGGCTTATTACCTGTGACTTGGGAGTCAGTTCCTCCAATAATAATTATTGTCATTAAGTATGTTCCGGCGGAAAAGTTCTAGAGTGGCGACCGCGTACCGGAAGACGCAGCGTTGGAAGGCCTTCCTCTAGGTGCAGCGATGACCTAGTCAAGACTGTGGGCATCCGGTGGATGCAAAACGCGAAGGACCGATCAGTGTGGTGACGCTTTGGGACCGCCTATGTCCAGCAGTGGACGTCTTTCGGCTGAAATGATGATGATCATTAAGCATGTTTTGAAGTTATAGTTAATAGATGGCTGGCATCATAATAGTGTGCGTGTGCGTATGCGTATCATGGTGTGTGTGTGTGTGATGGTGCGTATTTGAGTGTTTGAGTGTGAAGTTGTGTATTTGTGTGAGAGGGTATGGAGAAATGTAAATGTAATGTTCTTGCTGAGTTTTAGCAATAAGTAGTTTTTTATATTACATCATAGCTTTGTTCCATCAACCAAACTTTCAGTTTAATTCTGCACTGGTGTTTCTTAAGTGTGTGTCTTTTGAATAATCTATTTACTATTTTATTTAAATTTTCCCTAGGGTAGACAAACTGATGTATGGCAAATTTTGGATTGGGAATCTGTGTTTCTTTAGAATACACTGAAGCACAAAAAATCTTCTCAATGACAAACTTTGCGTTATCTGTAGAGCTCTGCTGTGGGGTATCTGTAACTATAAGAACGTCACTTTAAGAATGTCTGAGCTCTTTCCAATTTTAGAAAGTATATCTTGTATGTGCCGCCCCACTCTGACAGACAGTATGTAAGCAGTGATTGAAATAAAGAAAAGTACACTGTCATTATGGTATCTGAGTCAGCCGAGTGGCGTAGTTTTTTAAAGATATATAATAATATGAGTTGACGCGTTCTGGTCACTAAGTTGTCAATATGACTGTACCAACTTAAGTGTTTGTCGATCAACACGCCTAGGTAACTTATGTTCGATTTGAATGTTAGTGACAGACATTTACATGAATCATTGTTAAGGCGCCATGGACAGTTATGGGCTTTGACACTAAGACGATTTTTTGGTTGACTCTGGTTGCTTATCGAGAAGGACAATATTTTTATTTCATTTGCATTGAGTATTAATAGATTACTCGCAAGACAATCCATAACCTCATCCAGTGCTATTTGAGCATTTTTATCAGTTTCTTTCCAATCCCCGCCATATTTAAGTAAGGCTGTTTCATCAGCAAAGGTAAACAAGGAGCAGTTTGTGAACAAAAGTCATTAATATAGACGAGGCAAAGTGTCGGGCCCAAAATGTTACCTTGAGGAACGTCGCATTAAATTTTCGTCCAATCACTCATGACCTCACCGATTTTAACATGTTGATATCAGTTTTTTAGATAACTCGTGAAAATATCCAGTGCAATGCCACGTATACGCTCAAGTCTTGATAAAAGTATTGGGACGGAGACATAATCCAAAGCTTTGGGTATATTTAGAAAGATACCAAGACATTTCCCTTTTTATCCATGTGCCTACCTACCTTTTCAGAGAAAGCTACAACCGCATCTTCCATCGAAATACCGGCTTTAAAGCCGAATTGAGTTTACGAGGTTATTTAAAATCTTTTCTAGAATTTAAGACACAGTTGTTAAGACTGAGATGGGTCTATAATTGCTAACAATGGGATGGCAAACTGACGAGTAGGCTTAAGGTTTACCACGTGATATTATTGATATTTCGGTAGCACATATCAATCGATGTTGTTGATAATTTTTATCTCAGACAGAATGTCACACTGAAAAAAGAATTACTAAAGTTTGCTTAGATTTTACAAAATTTTAAGCAAACTTTTTCTCAGCGCACTTTAGTCTAGTTAGAGGCTAGTTCTCATTTCCTTTACCTCTTGTATCAGTTACTGAAGAAATTTGTTTCAGCCATGAATGAAGCCGTTCTACATAACGCAACTACAGCATATTCAAAAACCATAAAAGTAGAGATAAGCACAAAAGCGAAAACAACTTTATAATACTTATTTAAAATTTCCAACTTTATAAAAGCTCAAATAACCATTGTAATGTAGTGTCGTTACCCGGCCACGTCCGCTTTATAGCGTGTGTTTATGACCGACACTCTACGTCGTCTACAGTCGCCATAACTTTGTAGTGACATCGTAAACCACTATGCATCCTCAGGAAGCCGATGTGCATGATTGTACTATACCATAATGTTGTTTGAAAATTTATAGCGATAAAGTCTGTTATCTAAAATTGTTTATGTGGTTAGCTTACGGTTTCATGCTTCATTCTTTTTACCCGACTGCCGAAGGAGGGTAATGTTTTTATCAGTCTATGTATATACGTTTGTTTGTATTTATGTTTATACCTATGTGGCGATCTAAAGACAAAACGTGTTGGCCTATCTTGATGATTCTTACGTCAATCGATTCGTCATAACCTTTAAAGTATCACTGGCTATATTATAATTGGAAAATAGAAAACAGGCGACTTTTTGGCGCCATATCGTGGGGGCCGATTTTTTTTTTGCTTCCAAACCCATCGTATGGGATGACAAAATAAAGGGTTTTAATAGGTGATTTCAAAAATATACAACACTTACATGTTTAATTGAACCTAATTCGAACAAAAAAATGAAACTAAAAAGTTATCAATAAAAAATGTTTAATTAAAAATTCAAAAATCCCGACTGCTTAAGAAGCGAATTAAAACGTTGTAAACAAGATGAAAATCATGCTGTGTAGTCGGATACATTTTGTTTTGGTCAACCAGCTCGCGAATATGTATCCTCCGACTTTACAGCATGATTTTCTTCTTGTTTACGTCTTTTTAGTTCGCTTCTTAAGCAGTCGGGTTGTTGATTTATTGAATTATCTTTTTTTTAAATAATTTTCTTACTAACGGTGTTATTGGTCCGTTTGCACCTCATTTTTTACTACCGAAGCACTGTAATTAAGCGATAATTGAACAACTATTTAATACAGTATTTTAAATTTGCTTCTTTATCTTTTTTTTAAACCTTAAGGAGTTACTTCTCAGTGACACAGGCCAATTTATCGATATGACATTGATGGACTTTGATCGACGTCGGGTGATTGGTTTGGTAGCTCCGGATTTGCTTTGGTGTAGCTGGAAGTGTCGACTGACCCATTCTACCTACCATCGATTGATTCCATCAATCGTAGATTGATTGATTGGGTTAGGATTAAAATTGTTGCATAAAATGTAAAGCCAAATTGATGTCACAATAAACTTAAAACCCCGCGGTAAACATTCTAGCCACATCTTAATAGAGTACGAGATCCCACCGCTTAAATCTGCAGGCATATTTTTGTTTTGATAAAACTTAAGATTCATGAATTATACTTGACAGTAGAATAGATTACTGCAGGGTTGCCTGGCAATGTCGCAACCATAAAAAAAGAAAAAAAAGAAAAATGTTCGTTTATAAACCCAAGATATATTACTTTGGTAAAAAAGTGCAATATATGACGTCTACACACGGTGAAGCATACGGTGGAGGTCTTGGCTTGATCGGAGCACCGCCGTGTCCTCGTGGCGGCGATCGGCGGTGGCGACCTCTCGCGTCCGGCTCTGGTATGGCCATGCTACGGAGCGAGGCGGCATGGGAAGCCGTCACCTCCTTCTGCGAAGCAGTAATGCTCGCGAAGGAGGAGACAAAACGCGTGAGGGAAATGCAACGGAGACGCCCTCACGCCCCAAGCCTCCGCAGGAGACGCCCTGGGCGTCGGGATTCGCAAGCCGACTCCCGGCCACCGTAGGCGCGGGCTTGCGGACGGCGAGTAATGGGTAGCTCGCCGTCCGATAAGGACCAGGCCCTAGTCGATGGCGCGTAGTGTTCTACGCGCGCCTCTAAGAGATGTCAGCTATAAAAATAGTTAATTAAAAAAAAATTAAACCCGACTTTTTGAATAGCGAACCAAAAAGACGAACATATTCGCGAGCTGGCTGACCAGAACCAGATGTATCCGAAGGAGATATTTCGTGGGTTTTAGTCAGTATAATTCTGATGACACGCCATGCCACTTTACCTAACGCGGCAGAAGTCATTTGATGATTTCCCACTCCAAAAAAAAAAGAGGTAAATCTATATATATTCTTATTTTAGTGACAGCCAGGCTGCAAACAAATGGCGTTCCTACAAAGTGGACTGCAGACTTATTCTGGGTGCTATCCAAACCCTACACAGGCTAAGGATGCATAGCAGGGTAAGACTGATGTAGTTCTTGGGCATAAAGAAATCCATGATAACGAAGTGGCAGATGAACTGGCAAGAGAGGACTCAGCAAATGATTTTGTGGGTCCAGAACCATGTGTAGGCATTTCGACGTGTCTCGTAAAAGTCACGTTTAGTGAGTTTGCTGATCACAGACAACAAACACATTGGCTGTCTAATACCGGTTTGTAACACACCAAGAAGTTCCTGGGCTCTACGTTCAAAGCACGGGAATGCATTTGGAATATGAGCAGGGTGCAAATCCGCAACCTGCTTAGGGCCTTTACTGGGATCTTTGGCATGCTCATGAATGCCCATGTGCAGGTTGTGTGGAGAACTTATGGAACGCATGGAGCACCTTCTGTGCACATGGGATGCACTGGCTGGTACGCGAATTAGTCTCCTAGGGGTTGGGTATCCAAAAGCATAAGAGTATAGGCAATATCTCTTAGTCTCGTTGTAAAACTCATGGAAAGAGTTTTCAAAGAGATTGGGGAGGAGTAGGTTATCTAGGGGACCACAATAGATCCCAAAGGGTCGAAGTTTCCGAATAAATTCTCGGCCCCTCCAAAAGATAAAAAAGCTCATCAAAAACCAATGCACAGTTCCACATGACTGCACCATTCTTAAACACCATTTTGAAATACCCGGTGATAAAATCACTTATCTAAAAATACTTCATGCCACAAGCTCGCTTTCTACTGCCGTCTTCATTGAAGGCTTTATGTATCCGAATGATATTATACATGAGTTGATTTTTCAGTTTCTCTGCACGCATTTAGTACACGAAAACGCTTTGAAATATTTTAGTTGGTATTGTTGGAAACTGAATGATTTTTTGGATGTGAAAGTTTTGAGTAACATGCAATTTTTGGTTAGTGATATATATTTAAAGTGTTGTTAGTTAATTTTAGCTAAACATTCAACCCCGGTCCTCCTATTTATTTGAGGTCAACAAAATTTTCTTTTTCAATATTATTGATAATACTTATAGCCATATCACTTTTAGATTTTTCGTCAATGTGGTATTATAATACTAAAAAGGATTAAGCTTCAAGTTCTATGAAATATTTCAAACAATAGAAGAGATATTTTTGTACGTAATACGAAGGTACTACTCGTATCTACTTACCTTTTATGTGGAGTGGGCTTAAGCTCGGTTTGTGGGTGAAACCCAAAATACGGTCCTATTCCTACTATCCACGATGTTTAACATACTCAATGCCGGTATTCATAAATAAGACCTATTGTAAAATACTCAGAAAAATTAGTACTGCGAAATGTTATGAATACCTTCTGAAATTATTATTTTTGGCCCAACAAAAAAACATATTTGGCCTCGTACTAAGAAAAAGATGGGCTTTGTCCTGCCAAATAAGCCATTTATCATTTAACCACAGTAACTCATATAAGACCCCTTTATTTACCTTACCCACTTCCTAAGATTGTTGTGATACGAGATGACAATTAGAGGCGTACAAACTAGATCTTTGCAGTCATAATTAGTTGCAAATTGACGTAGTTAAGGGTGCGAAACCAGATTTTTGCATTGATAATTAGGTGCAAATCGATGAAGTTAATGGCGAAATGAAAAACTAGCAACAATCAAGAAAATTATACAATCAAATTCCAAAGCTCCACTACAATAGGGATGTTTTCTGGGTAGAAATATGAAGTCCGTCAGTGAGATTATCAAATCATATTGGACCCGTATTTTTGCTTTATCAAATAAATAAAAATTGACAAAGATAAAGCATCAAAGAGGAATGGGGGCTTGTGACGTCACTTTGTCAGTGTAAAGTGTAGCAGACCGTCAAGTTACACGATATTTCAACGCACTGTACAGTCGTATTTTTTTGTTTACGTGGCAAATGAAAATATACGTGCCCAATATCTTTAGGTTATCTAACTGGCGGACTAAATAATAGTTTTTTGTAAATATCCCTATTCTTTTCCAACAGATTGATCTGTAATTTCACAACGATAGAGATATGAAGCAAAGCAAAGCACAGTAATTAAATTTTCATCTTCTATACCTGTGATAATGCCGCCGTTATATCCAATTTCAAAGGCAAACAATAGTAGGCGAGCGAGCAGCCAAATCAACCTCGTGTGGTTCATACATCTTCACCCTAAAATGGCAAAGGTCAAGTCAACAAGAATGTTTATTTCCACTACAGATATGTATGTAAGTATGTTAAATTTTATAATTTTTTACACTGATGTCTGATTTTTTGTTGAAATTTGTGAAAAACCTCAATTGAGCCTGAGTTTTTAGATTTTTACGCAACTTCATCATCATTTTCTGATCCCTTTTTATCCTAATTTATTTAGAGACGGCATGTAGCAGCATTTCTAAGGCTGCTTTTCTATGGATGTATTTGATAACCACCAATCATATTCATTGGCACACATAGCATATGGTGGCAACAGATTCAACTACTCAATATTTTTTATATGGAAGAATTCTTGCTATGAATGCGTGAAATGGATGCGTACTCTGAATGCGCGAGTGGTGTATCGAGCGCCTCTCCCCTCATCGCGACGTTCGCTCCCCGTGCCTTCCCTACTGTTAATGCATCTTATAGCTTGAGCTGTGCATCTTCCTCGCACAGCAATCTCGCGGTGGCGCATCTTCATAACACATCTTCTCACACAGCTAAGCGTTAGTAAGCTTCGTAGCTTAGCTTTCACATCCTCGCAGCATAGCTACATAGCACACCTCTGGTGGAAAGGCACCCTTATTCTTCGGTACAGCTTCTTTAAGTCAAGAGTGAATAAGTTATTTCTAGGCAAGCGTGTCTCACCGTCGACCACATCATCGCTTACCAACAGGTGAGATGGTGGTCAAGAGCGAGCCCATAATAAATAAATAAAAAGCTCTATTCACCGTCGTCTCAGTAATCAATATCTTTCTAGTCATATTAATTTCCATCCATCATTCATCGTTTCTTAGGTCTTCTTCTACCCCTATACCCAGACATATTTATACAAAAAATTCCTCAAGACATATTCCTCCTTCCTCCATACCATGACTATCTACTTTCGTCGTGTAACTATTTTATATACAATAAATTTATTATATTCTATTTTTATTCTAATCATTTGCGAGTATAAATAAATATTCCCCTTTTACATTCCACTTTTTTAATAAAGAGCATATTTCGGGAGCGGATCCGCAGTTACGTACCAACCATAGTGCAAATCGTTAAAAACAAATTGATTGCTATGCAAAAAACGCAAAAATCGTTTTTGATTTCCATGAAATGATTCATGGAAATTCTAATGGCTTCTACCTAAAATTCTAGCTTAGCTGCCACAGCCGGTAGGGCATGTAGCCTTTTGTATTATTAATATGCAGAATCATGGACTCTCAGTCATTGAGGGTCAGTTTCTTATTTGGGAATTTGAAGCTGAGAGTGGATCAAACCGTTATTTAATGCCACAATTAAGCTGGTTTTCAGGCCAGAGTTTAACAAACACTCAAATTTAAAACTTAACTGAACAATCGAGGTAAACCTCTAACTAGAAGACCCTCGGGAATAAATAGACTTAAGAGGCCAAAAACGCGTTGGTAAAAAAGTGTAAGTGTTGAAAAGTTTGAAATCTGTCAGAAAATATTTTTCGTAAACATAAATTATTCTTTTTTGAAGTGTTTTAAGAAAGAAGTTGTTTTTTTTATCCTACTTCCTGCTAATATATAATTTATATAAATATATACAGTTAGAGAAACAGATGTGGACACAATTTGGCAAACGGGTAGATAATGAGTAAATGGGCAGTACATAATACATCCCGTATGTAGTTCCCGCGTAGTAAGTATGTTGTATGATTATCGACAATCACGCAAGCGTAGCAGCTGGAAAAATCTCGTAAATGATATTTGTAATGAGAAAGAAGCAAACGCGAATAAAGTCACGGCTGTCGCAGGTTCCCGTGTCACAGTTGTACCTAGCTGTGTAGCTCGACGTCGTGTCGTCGCGAGCTCTGACATCAATTTTATCAAATTCGCTTGCCAACGCGTTGTGCACACCGAGTTCCTGGTATTCAATTGTAGCGTGATTTATTTAATTTACTATACCGTGCACGTTATTTTGGTTTGAATAAAAGTCTAGTCAAGTTCTATGCTGTTATTCATATCTAATACCTTTAAATGAGCAATTCGTGTATATATTTTTTTAGATTTAAGATAGGCTCCCGCTTGACCACTATTTCACCTGATGGTAAGCGATGATGTGGTCGACGATAAAGCACGCTTGCCTAGAAGTAAGCTATTCACTCTTGACTTAAAGACCCCTATGTATATATATATTCTTATATAAAATCTGAATCTCGGCAACAGCTCCAACGATTTGCATGAAATTTAGTGTGCTGGAGGTTTCGGCGGCGATAAATCGATCTAGTTATGTTTAATTTTTAGAAAACGTCGTTTTCGCTATTTTCACTCGAGCAGAGCCCGGTCGCCCAGGTGCTAATAATTATTAAATAAAGTTCTTATTTCAACTTTCACAGTACTGTGTGATACAAATAGCATACGAAATGTGAAGCAAAAACCATTCAAAATAAGGCGCTGAAAATAAGTCCAACCGAATTTTACACACTACTTAAATTTTACCTTATCTTTCGTTCGTATGTCAATAAATATTATATAATTGGTTTTAATTTAAAAAAAAAAGAAGTTGTGCCTAAGGTCATGTCTATCTTAGATTTTCGTATGGCCCTGCCTTCGCATGACCTGTGCGTCGCAAGCACTGATTTCTTATTTATCATAATGTGCGTTTGTCTAAGCAATGTACACACTAAGCCTACTATTTTAAAATATTACGAAATAATAATAATTATTTAACCTTGTGTAACAACTGTTTGGTTTTAGGCAATCTATCCCGCAAAACTGTTATATATACTAACACCAGCGACCCGCCCCAGCTTCACACGGGTAGTTCTATATTATGCCTAGATGTTGTTTCTTTAATTAAGTACCTACCTACCAAACACAAAACAAAAATACGAGACTGAAATTTTACTTTAAAATCACTATTTAAAACAAAACTAACGCAATTGCAACCTTCCAACAACACCCAAAAATTAAACAAATACACTATGCCTACAGTCTTCACCTAATTGTGAAAACTGTAAATTTATAAACATTCGCTTCAAAAGTCTGTTTATTATAGAGATACGCGCACGTTGTCGCACGGCTTAGATAACAACAGTGGGCGACAGCGAGTCCCGTCATCGGTGTGAGACCTGCGCTTGAATTTATTTTCGCGAGCGTTCGTTTTTATTTTACGATAACTATTTCATTTATATTGTATAGAGGATTCCCTAAATGTGCACGAAATGCTTAACGTAACGAACGTATTTAAGTTGATAAGGATTTATACTATTTCCGTGTAAAATAGCTTCCAATTACCGCATTGTACGTAACCATTGTTAGAAAGCTATCTTGAGTAAAAACTTTTTACAAAAACATACAACCGACTTCCAAATAAAAACACTACAAAGTGAAAAATAACTTCAATTTCGGAAGTCGGTGTAAGTACCTGTTTTCGTTTCTTCGTTTTTTGACACCAACTTCCGAAATTGAAGTTATTTTTCACTTTGTAGTGTTTTCATTTGGAAGTCGGTTGTATGCTTTTGTAAAAAGTTTTTATTTTTCACTTCTTAGTTGTACCTATAATGCCTAAAGTGATGCCAGAATAGATTAACCCAAAACATGAAACTTAAACAAAACTGGTGGAATGAGAGTATACCAGGGTGAACTGTTCACACCTGCGTACCCCTTTAGAGTGTACCAGTGTGATGTTATGTCATGAAATGGTGTAAACTATCCCGAGTGATATGCCGTCATTTTTTGAAGAGTTCTGATATATATCTCCGAAGTTCTTTATCAAATCTTCATGAAATTTGAATGGAACCACATGACAAGCACCAGCTTTCAAATAAATAAAGAATCATCTAAATCGGTTCACCCAGTAAAAGTTCTGAGGAAACAAACATAAAAAAATACAGTCGAATTGATAACTTCCTCCTTTTTGGGAAGTCGGTTAAAAAAGATAGATTTACCATCGCGTACTTTTCTGTAGACCTATAAAAGAAGAATATCCCATCATACTTTGTTTTGTTATATCTCAAAGGGCAGCGTTTTCAATGAAAGCCCCCAGGCGGCTTGACTTTTTCTTACATTTTCAACAATTATCGTCACATTTCAACCAATTTACACAAAACCTTAATCACTTATACCTTACTCATGAATCACACTGTCTATTGGTGAAAACCGCTTGCAAACAGAAAGACAAACGCGGTGCGGGACTTTGATATATTAAATGTAGCGAAAGTGATATTTTGAGATTTGATTACGCAATTGTAGCATTCAGTAATTTGGCTGACATCGAAAATGTAATAACCTATAAGTAAAAAGAGGAAAAAATATTACCAAGGCTTGCCGCAACCTTATTAAAAAATGATATACTAAAAATATTTTTTAGACGAAAAACTTTGTTTCTATTACTAAGTTAACTAAAAGCCTTATCAACAACTTACATATCTTAAACTCAATTGACATCATAACGATGTTTGGAAAGTTGCTTTATTTAATAATAATTTTAGAAACATTATGAGTTTTCTTTAGAAAGAAGGTTTGCGAACAGTCTTTTACCACTCGAGCGTCGTCCTGGGAATAATCCATTTAGCTTGTGCTTGATTATTTTATATAAATGTGTCACCATAATTAGTTAAATAAAGAGATTTTAGAAAGTTTTTCTTATACGTTTTATAACAAAAAATACGGCTTTTCCCAAACCCAAATCTGCCTTACGAGTTTAATAATAATCTTGACTAACTTTAAATTCAAAACTTTAAATAAAAAAAAAGTAATCTACTAGACACATGCGTCAATTTTCAACTCAGGTGTACGTACTATATCAAAATTATATCAAATAGTTTAAACCACTATATTTTCACACTCTCAAGATAAATATAAAAAAATGCACAAAACAAACTTATTTCGAAATATAAGTTCAAAGATATACAGCTCCATATAATCGCGATACAACTTTTACGAATACGCTCTCTTTATGCACAATCCGTGTCAGGGAACTGTGTTGCGGGCCGTCCGCAGTGTATCCCCAACTTTACGGCCTCGGCGGTTCAAGATAGCATTACTACTGCATTTACTTAACGTCGTCCCTAAAGAGTTGTCGTCTGCTTCGTACGAGACCGCCATATTTTTGAGAAAATTATTTATGAGTGAGAGAAAAATCGCTGCCTTAGCGGATTTGGTAGCGGGCTGCAGGTGTATGCTTCGCTTTATTTGCAGTGATGGCTTATATGTTATTGGAGATTTTCATCTGGAATTACTCAGTAGCAGCCCGGAGTCTGGAATTGTACCCGCTTGATGGCGAGGCTCATTCCTTATGAAGGATCTGTACCCGATTGATGGCATTGCTCGTTTCTCATGACATACTTAACCACACTGAATGTGGGTATACTATAGATGCTCCTCTGTCTCTCGGGGAATACAGGCATGCTGTTATGCGATGTCTTATATAAAAAAACTTACTAAAAAAAGGTTACTTCTAGTCTATACGGTACTGAGTCTGATTTTACTTCCTCAGCTGTAGTTCTGAGAAAGTTATCTCCAAATTTACCAGTTTATTACATTCAGGTGGAAAAATAAGTGGTTTCATCGGATTCTTTTTCGCTTTTCGCTCAAGAACAAGCTAAGTCTTTGCAGATAGATCAGGTGATATAAATCGCCGTTAATATTTTCAAAAAAAAAATTTATACAAATTTAACAAAAGAGAGCTTTTCATCTATATTCCAGCACGAAATAATTGGGCTTAAACTCGAGTAGACAATAGTTTCTCAACAATAACGGGTAACTTAATATCCAAATTTGAAACCTTTGATCTCAGAACAATAACAGCAAAGTTTGGACGGCTTTAACTTGCGACAATACGAGATGCAAGTGTCAGCGTGCAGCCGTTCAGAAGACGTCTTAACGCCGGCGAGATTAACAGATTAGTCAAAACTTGTTAGTTGCGCAAACAAACATTTATCAAACGTACTTAAAGCTTTCACAAAATTGAGATGAATGTATTTTTCGGATTATTTGTTCTAGCTATTCCATTAAAAATTTAGTTTTACTATTCCAATGATCTAGCATTATTCTCGGGCTTTATGTATTTAAATAATTCTCTCTCTTTCGGAATTAATAGATACACAGGACGAAAATTAGCACCGAATCGCGACACCTGGACAAATGAAAAAATAATCCAATTTAAATGTTAATGTATTATTCTTGTACGAAAATACAATTTTTTACTAAGTAAATTAGTATAAGCAAACTATTTTCTGAATAAATTATGGATGAAATTCGCCGAAACATATTTTCCATAACGAAAACTTGTCCTAGAATTTTGTTTCTAATATTGAGTGGTTTTGAATCCCACCCAATCAGCTTTTATCCGATACTGCGATCCCTGGGACTAACGGTCGAATGTCCGAGAGCTTTAGACCCGACCTCTATACCGTAACTCTCTTTAAGAAAATTGTAGGTACACACGCAATGCATTTGACTTACGAAAATACATATTAATTTTGTTGCGAATTTTTGCATCCTGCAAAGCGGACTCGAGACGCGAGTCACGGCGTTCCCGCACATCTGTGCCACAGAGATCACGTACCCCAGACGTGAATTTTATTTCACGCATCCGATATCTACCGCTCGAGAATTGAAAAAGGCATTTCACCGCATCTAAGTCGCTCGGTCGCATCGAATATCGCTTTAAATTTTTACCTCTGACTGTATTTTTGCTGAAACTTCGTGGAAATTAGAAATAGTGTGTTTGTCACGTTTGAAAAAACGAATGGCTTTGGAAGCGTGACTGGAATTCAGTTCTGTAGACTGAATAGTGAAAGTTTTTATTCAGTTTAAGGAATTTTGTTTTTATTGATGATGTTTTCATCAGAAAGCTTAAAGTCACCGAAAAGGCAATGGAGAGGGTTTCCTTGCGTGATTGCATCAGAAATGCAAGGATCCACAGGAGAACCAAAGTTACCGACTAAGCTCGAATAAATTAGTGGGCAGGGCACATTGCTCGCAGAACTGATGGCCGTTTGGGCTGAAAAGTTCTGGAAGGGCGACCGCGAACCGGAACACTAGGTGGAACAATGACCTGGTTAAGGTTGCGGGAATGCGCTGGATGCAAGACGCACGGGATCGGTCAAAGTGGTGACGCTTGGGGGATGCCTATGTCCAGCAGTGGACGTCTTTCAGCTGAAATGATGATGACGATGTTTTCAACGTGTCACTTGGTGAATGCGCCATCAGCCAACCTTGTAATCTTGCAAGTGGGCCAAATATACTGATGATGAAATTATTACGTAATTTCTGAATCATAGTCGTGAAATTTGTATAAAACCATTTCCTTTCAAGTAAACCTTACGAAAATTGTCTTTGACGTAAACATGAACTACTTATTGCATTGCACAAGTTGCAGAAGTCAATTATGGAAAAGCGGGTTGCCTAATAGCGCACACAGGAGTAAGACTAACGACTTGTGCACTGCTGCAAACTCCTAGTCATCATTTTCTATTGGCATTGCTAATCGGCAGCATGTGTTCTCTTGTTTGCGTTGTTCCCTTTTGTAAAGAAACTAATTATGGTTGAAAAATGGTTATGTTTATAAAACTGTACAAACTACTATTATGTGAATTTAACATCAACAAATAAAGAATGGTCATATGTCATCATTATTACTGGCCTTAGATCTGGTTCATACCGAATTGTACAGCACGTTTTTAGCAGTATAAAAACGGCAACATTTAGCTGTTGATACCTACTATAAAACGTGTGATGCAATGTGAAGTGTCATCCTAGCATTATACAGCAAAAAAGTTGTTTTGCAATGATGAGAAAAGAACCAAGGATGAAAAAACAAAAACAGAAATCCCACGGAAAATTCATGGATGATTCCGTTCAGATTCTCATTTTTAAGACCTCAGATGTATTATTGAAATGGCTTCAAATTTACTACTTAAAATGACACGATATACCCGCCCACTTGCATATTGAAATAGTAACTGCTCTGAAGCGGCTCTCATGTCACACCTAAGTAAACAAATTCAAAGGATCCGTACACTTTCGAATTTTACGAAAAGTTGTCTGAAATGAGAATATTTACTTTGCTAAACCGAGAGTCATCCACACTTTGAGCTGGTAAATTTGACACATTGTGTTGAAAGTTAATATTCGATCAAATAATAAAAACCGAAATTAAATTACCGATCAATAAAAAATAAGTAAAAGTATTTTTAAACGTCAATGTTTTACAGGCTCAGATACTTAACGACGTGGTTCATCAGTATCATCATTTCAGTCGAAGAAAGGACACTGCAGCCCTAACCAGGTCATAATTTAATTTGATGTAAAACTATCTATATCTATGTGCGAAACCTATGATGATTTTGCAATCCCTTCTGAAAATTCTCTAGAGGTCTCGACTGTATAGATTGTAAACACGGGTCGTGTTCTTTAGCTTATAACAGGCCACTGCTGAAAATAGGCCTCTCCAATCATGCCATTTGTCTTGGATAGGGATACTAAAGTCAATTCCATAATTTCGCCATCTGCTAAGACTAGCCAGAACTTCACCAAATGTGTGTTCATCCTAAGCCAGCAGAACCGAAGACCATTTCAAGCAGCTTGCAAAACTTACAATTGTTTCTTCGAGAGAGTGTCGTAAATAATAAATAGTTTACAATAGCTTCCTCTCTCTTGACGATTGTATATTTTGAACATTTTCAGAAGTTTGTCAGTTACTTATTGTATAAGTTTTTTATTGCAATACGGAAAGTATTGAATCTATCTTTTGTTACATATTTTAAAACTTTGTTTTTGAATACAATAAGCGTGAAGATTCTCAACTTTGTTGTACGTAAAAGATTTTGATTCAATATTGATAACTAAAGTTTTATCCGTACGTTATGTGTTCCTACAATTAAAGTTGCACCGCACTGTTTTACCACATCTTGAAAGAATTCTAATCCATCTTTAAATAATGGTGTTGCAAAAGATTTTTTCATTAAAAAGTCGGGAACGATAAAGATATATTGACCAACAAAATCTTGGAAGTTTTTGAACAATTACCTTGAAATTGTCGAGTTTCATGGACATTTCTTAAACGTAATTGCAGCAAAATTGTATAGTTCTACAATTATAATAAAAGATCAAACAGAACTGAGGGTACATAATAAAGCGTTTACAGATTTCCCGTTTAGTTTCCTTTAAAACTCTCGTAAAATCTTACCAATCAAGTTGGCATTAAGAAGTAATTTCAAGGGTCTTAAATAGGACAAAGCTAAAAATAAGGACGAAGTGGCTTCTTATTCAATTCTATCGTTGTTACCACGTCGACAAAACAATCGCGAACATCGAAATGGAATTGACTAGGTACAACGGTGAGTTCCCCATAATATATTTACATATCTACACAGATTTTACAATTACGACAAAGGTACATCTGCAAACTCATGAGGTACAGTACCGAATTAGAATCTCGTATTTGGTTGAGACCGCCTTCCCAAAGAAATTGAAAATTTTCCATTAAGGGAAATCAACAAAGCTTTACAAACGAAGTCAATGAAAAAAGTCAAAGCGAGAGAAGAACGTACCTACTTGAGCCGAGCGTTGGCAAGCAGCGAAGCAATTATTGGAAAACTAACTGTTATAATTAATTGAACCATTTGAACGCTTAGTGATCGAACGGTTAGTGTGTTCGATCGATTTTTCATTTTGCTTTGTTCAAATAATTAACTTGCGTTAGGTTCCTTATTATTATTAACCAACCGGAATCCAACCAAGATTTTATATAATTAACGTTTTAAGAGGAAATGCGGTCGCAGACACCCAACTGAATTTTGCTAAGTAAATCCCCCTATGTTTTCCTTTATTCATTTACCATTTTACCGTTGTCTACTAGGCCTCTGTTGACAGCGCAATTATAATCATCTTTTGATGGTTCTAGTGCTTCAAAAGATAATGCTTCATCAAAATAGAAAACATAGGGACACAGTTCATATCTTTATTTTTCAGTTCATGAAATATCTTTGAAATTGATCCAATATTGGAGGAGGAAATAGGCGAGAGCTATACCTCGAATTATGACTTTTTACTGTAGAAATTCAGTCCGATGTCTGCAACCCTCTTAATAATGAAATTCAGAAATGCAATTTACAGTAGTCTGAGCACCACCAAATCGAAAGCAGAATGTGGCTTTAAAACAACCGATCGCTTAGCTTCATCATTTATTACCTCGTAAATAAATAGCCATCAGACCGGCGGGGATACCCACTTGCTTCATCCGTACGCTTCGTATAAAATGTCTGAGAGAACATTACTCTATATAAAAAAGGTATTCGAGCATATTCCAGAACATTTTTATATTACGTGAGAGAGTGCGAAACTGGCACGCAGGGAGCTCGGAAGTAGCGCACACTAAATTAAGAGCACAAGCGGCGAAATTAAAATCTGCGGTTACATTCACGAGAGGTTCCGACGCTAATAAACTTATGTGAATAAGCTTTACAACAGGAAATAAGTACTTCCCTTACAAAAACGTGGTAAACGAATGGAATCGTGGAAATGTTCTCTCTGACCAAATGCTTTCGTTTGTTAAGGAATATATTCGGAATAAAATGGAATAACAAGAAATCTTATTTGAGTCAAATGTTAGCAATTTCATTAAGCTATTTAAGGCGCGGTGAATAGACGACTCCGCGTAGAAATGAAAGAGAAGCGAAAAGACGCCGCGATGGCGCGACGTTTCGTTCGACTCGTTCGAGTTATTTATCATTAAATACATTAATCCTAACAAATATCTTATTCCAATCGATAAATAAAAACAACAGTTCCCTTTATTATTATACATATATTACATCACTGTTAATATCAAGATTTGTTTATAAATAATACAGTTACAATTGCTACAATTTCAATTTAAATGGTTATTTTATGTTTTTTTTTATCGAGAAAATTTACCGAAAACGTGTTTTGAACACAATGGTCCACCCATAAATATGATCAAGATTAACATATATTTTTTTAGCTGCTCTAATATGTATACATTTGGCTAAAAAACTGTTTAGTGAAGCCTATTTTGACTAAGTACAGCGCCTTAAATGACAAATGGGAACGGAAAATCTGGTTGCAATCCCGGAATGTTTCGCATACTTAGATAAATACTTTTAGATTGCAAATATACTTAATAAAACTAATGTGTGTTCATTTTAACTTACATGTTAGATTGGAGAATTCGCTTTTGACGGTTCGTCTGCGGGTCAACCGAACTGTTTCTCGTAAAAGTTGCTATTTGATTAGTAGATATTGCCGGCATGTGCCACCATGGGTTATCTTAAATAACTTCGAGTTAGTACCTAACCGGCCAAATTTGTATGACATACCTTCTTGTCATTTAGGGGTATCGTGTTACCCCGTTAGTGTTTAAGAGCAGTGGTGGCACAGTCGTAACGGCCGCGACTTACAAGTTGTAGGTCATGGATTCGTACCCAGTCAGGCGCTATAATTTGTGTAAATTATTGCATAACCACTACTCTCAAAACGGTGAAGTAAAACATCATGAGGAAACCGGCATATCTTAAAACCAAACATTTGAAGATATGTGACATCCACCAACCCGCACTGGTTCCGCGTGGTGGATTACGGCCCATTCACTCTCACAGAAAGGAGGCCTGCACGCACAATGGTCTAAATGGGAGTCTCAGTGTATCCTTGATCGAAGGGCTCAGTGCAGAAAAGGAGGTTCAGATAGTATCAAGTCAAAGTCGCCCCATGCACAATAATGGTACTCAGCTGAATCCGGTCACACTAGAAGCCATAGCCGGCAAAAGGCTAGGCAGTACCTATTTGTTATTTAACCTCGTGTTACCAATGAGTTCAGTTTTTTGCGCAAGTTTTAAGTTTAATTAAGACCCTTAATAAAACTTTTCATTTCGTGACAGGGTACGAAATGAAAAGATTGACGAATATTTTAGTTAGACATGAGATATTTACATTTATTAACCCCCGACGGAAAAAGAGGGATGAATTAAGTTTGACGTGTGTTTGTGTATATTTGTATCTGTCTGTGGGCATCATAGCTCCTAAACGGATGAACAGATTCTGATTTCGTTTTTTTTTTTGTTTTATTGGTGACTTTGTCGAGAGTGTATTTAGTTATGTTTGATGAAAATCGGCTCAGCCGTTTTAAAGTTATGGGTACTGTTTGAATTCTGGTGTTTTTGCAAGATATCATGTCAAAATAACGTATTCAATTGATTGTCGATCGAAGCGTGTACACTGCTAGATAAATTATGTAGCATAAAATAAAAATATGTCAGTGGTTCATTAAATTTTACTTGTTATATTTTGTTAAGTCATAGATATATTGCAATACCTACTTGGTATATGGGCAAAGGATATGACTTGTTACGTAGATGTTGATTGTATGGCTTATGTTGGTCTTCCAAATAGTTAGTTAGTGCAGCAGTATTGCAATCTTTAAATCCATTCCATTGTACTGTTTATAACTTGGAGCGCTACCAAGTCATCCAGCGTGTGTCCAGGCAAAGTTTTAGTTTACTCGTAAAATAACATAAAGATAATAGATCGTTGTACGCATCTGGTCGTTTTGAAGCCAAACAAACCAACCCAATGTATAAAAACCTGATGCGCGATAGTTACATTATTTTACGCGTAGACTAAAAGACTTTACTGATGGCGCGATTTAATTTAAATAACGTCGAAATGCGATATATACACGTATTTTCAATCGACTTCAAAAAAGGTTCTCAATTCGACTATGTTTTTTAATGTTTTTTACGCGATTATCCGCCTATTGTGGACCAATTTTGAAAATTCTTTTTGTGTTTGAAAGGGTATATTCTCGAGGTGGTCCCATTGTCACCAAGTCAGAATCTGATGATGGGATCCCATGAAAATCGCGAGAACTTCTCAAACATTGTAGGCATATATATAGCGATTTTGGTATTTTCATCAACAATGCAATTATTTGCATTCAGAATGTATAATTTTATGAAGTGAAAGTAGTGAAAAAGACCACAGATGGCCACTGGAACTCCTGAATGATAAGTATGTCACGGGTCTAGTATAGTATAAATATGTATAGTAGTAGGTATATCGAAGCGAAAAATAACTTTCTGTTCGAAGTCGGTGTCGAAAAACGATAGGTACCGGAAGTCGGTTTCACTTTTTACTGAGATTTCAAGTACCAATGGGTCGAATCAAATCGCCATGCGTGCATGTGAACGTACTTGCAAACTCGCTTAGTAAAAATCGATTATCAGTGATGAATCAAATCGTATCGACCCTTCAGGAAGGTACACACAGCAAATCAGATAGGTTTGCAGGGCACACCAATATAGATGTTTGTGTATACCTTCTATTTATTAGTGAATGCTTCACAATAATCCATTGTCCAAGCAGACACTTGCGATTTCTTGTCACTTTAATGTTGCGGGGAGTATGAAGCAAAAATTTAGCAAATGTAACAATCGTCTCCGTGACGCATTAGTCGAGTGTGCGATATATAATATTTTAAGCCCAGGCGCCGTAAGATAGAATCCGCCTGCCAACGACTCAATGTTTTTGAATGTTTTAATAAAATATTTCACATTTGTTTGTTCAATTCATTGCTAAACTATTAGCGAGTGTTCTTTATATTTGGCTTGGAATATATTAATTGGATAATTATGACCCTCTAAAAATGACAATCATAAATAAGTTAGTAGTTGTTCATCGTCATAATGCTATTGACTATCGGGCTTTCGTTACGGTTTAAGACATTATACCCTGCAAGTTTTGAGAAGTGCTTTTATTTAAGTGGATCTATTTACTACGGTTATGTATTAAGTTGAGATAATTATTTTTCATGAGCAAAACGTTTCAATTAGTAGAATTGCGAGGCGTTTAATGATATTGCCATCGGTGAGTTACAAAATGTTTTTATTATGTTTAGAAGTTTAATATGTTTAAATAATCCACATGTTATTTTTTTGTTGTTTTTTGTGATAATATTTTATTATTATTCACAGAAAAAAACTGAGCAATTGTGGGTCCATCGTTATGCAGATTCGGGAAACATTGATCCTCGCCGACCGGGACGAAAGGCTGGCTTTACATTCACAGATGCCAAAGCACGGCACCGTGATATAGTTGCATGGCAAATGGCTAAGCCTTTACTTACTAGTTAACTTCCTTACTACTCTACTCGTTCCACGGCGACTAAATATGACGTGACATTACAAACTGTACGGAAAAACTGATGTGAAATGTTGTTGACTAGGCAAGAAAACAAAATAAAATTACTGTCTAATATTCACAGACAAAACCGGATTTGCTTCGCAATAGAATATTAGGTTTTCTATTAGTGCAATAATATAATTATATTTAGTGATGAAAAATTTTTTAAGTCAGACAAGGACGGTCGCAAAATATTGTGGCGAAAAGGTTTACTTTATTATGTCACAACTATAAAGTTGTAACTCGCGTATGCGAACAGTTGCAGTTTCATATCCAGGGCGCCCAACTTTTATAGTAGGTAAGCTTAGTCTCTGGTCCCAGAAATCTGCTAGCTTCGAGTCTAACTGGATGCAGCTGGATACCAGTATTTTACATGGAACGACGGCTTATGTGACTTCCAAAACCCAGTAATTGACTAACATGTTACCTCTTGAGAAGACAGGTGTCATATTTCCTAGCTTCATAGTATCGACTGTCAAAAATCTTCAAAAAGCAGCTGGCTGTTGGTCCCAGCTGCTTTTAACGTACTTGGCGAGGTTCAGAGGAGTCTCAGTATGTAGTGGTCACCCATCCACGGACCGATCTCGGCAAACGTGGCTTAATCTTGACAATCGACTAGTGTAGCTTCTATTACTAAGCCACGAGTAGTGGAACAGTAACATCATAGTTTATATACAACATTGATCTAAAAGTGCCATAAACTAAAATAGATCTCCTTACCTGCGCTAGCTTCCGAGCGATTTAGTATGCATTTAACGCATAGATGCACCCTTTGTACTTCAATATGCCTACATACATGAAAGTGCTTCATCCCGTTCGTTATTCTTTGGAACGAAGTTATCTACAGCACTATTTCGAACGAAAATATCCTTTGGTGACAACCTTTACTCATTTTACTTTTATTTTTCCCTAGTGGGAATCAGATTCCAGGAAGACTAAGAGGAAAAAATAAGAATATATGTATTTTTAGTTTGTCAAAGAGATGATTTTGTTTTAGTTGAAAGTATTAGTAGGTACTTTTAGTGTTATTTTGTTTCCGAAGAGAAACTATATCGTAATTTAGGTAGGTAAAATAATAATATATTACTTATTCAAAAAGACTGACTAAATTCCATAGCGTTCATTCAAAAACTTACGAAATTCAAGTAAATTTGAGCATCCCACAACAAGAATTTGTGTGTGAACAAGTGAGTTTAAAAATACCTTTTTTAAAATACAATTGTTTGCAGTCCAACAGGTTTTAATAAATTAATAATTCCTCTGTAAACTTGATTAATTAAAGTCAGGTAATGGCGAGTGCATTTGCAAAGTAAGTGCTACCGTAAACCGTTTTACTGCACGAGTGAAAGTGAAGTTAGCTTTGAAAGGAGAATAATAAATGAATTTATAGAAAAAGTTTTAACTACAGAAGAATAGGGTAGTAAAAGCCGAAGTGTTCTTGTTCCTGACTAGATATAGAAGCAAATAAGAGTATGGTAAAATGTTTTTGAGATGTAATGAGAACAAAGTAGCAATTGGGCTGTATGATTTTATAACTATTCATGTCCTGGGTCCTTACTCTGAAGTGTCACAACTATGTCATGGTTCCACTATGAGAGAGAAACGGAGCTATACAGAACGAAGAGCGCTATCCTTTTTTAAAAGCAGAATCATGATGATGGTGATACGTTATGTTAGAGCCCCTGATAGTCAATATGCTAGACCAGAGCGAATTGATATTAGGTGTAAAACCACCTCCATTAAACAATAATATTGCATCGACGAAGTTTAACACTCCATTAGTGTTATTACTGGTATCGTATCCTGTTATACTACACAATTCACTTTGATCAAATAGTCAATAGTTATTAGCTTTAACTAGATAATTCTGAGATCGACTAATTACCTAGCTGGACTCCATCGGTCTTGCCTTAAATAGACCAGATTAAAACTTACTTAACCAGCTGCAATCGAAAGAAAGTTTCCAACGTAATCGACTGCATTAACTTCAAGTCGTTCTCAGCACAATTTTTACGACAAAATATTGAACAGTCACCAATTCCCGTGAAGCATAAATCTGGCGTCGCCTTCAACATGGTGGGAGCACCTTCAAGAACACTCGCTTATCGACTGCCTTACATCTCTCTTGGTGAGTTGAGCACTCCACAATTTATTGTACTCATTGGTTTGCGAAGCGGCCACACCACGGAAACCAGTCTACACGCGTGAAATCGTCCCTGCACACGAGAATTGGGAACTAATACTTTTTAATTTTCCACAAAGAAAAACCCAATGTTTTTTCTTTCTCCCCACTTTGTGGGGGAAGGAAGAATTTTGGTATTTCCTGCGCTTTTTATTTTTACCTTTTTTTGGATAGGCGCTGTTTTGCTTCAACGGAACCCGTATGCATAGATCCTCGTTTTGTTAGATATAAAGCATCGGAAGACAGCACAGGCTACTAACCTACTAACCGACCAAAAAGGAAAGTTGAACCCAAAGCCCGATTTGAGTTCGACTTTACTTCCGATGCTTTAAATTTAACAAAATGGGGATCTATGCATTGTTACTTTATCCGATCGTTAGCTATTCCGCTTTTCAAAAAAAAACTGCAGCTATTAAAGAACAAAATGACTACGTTAATCATACAAATTCACAAAAGGACCTGAATATGAAAGGAAGGACCAAGAAGATTCAAGCGAAGCCTGAAATTAATTTGAAACGGAAGCCGTAAAGATAGAATTTAAAATATTATTTAATTAATTTTCTACCTTTACATATTTTAGATGGTCTTCAATTGTTTGTATACACGAGGCAATTTATAAGCACGTATTTATTGAACTTAAGGGCCTTCCACCGCTTTAGTGCCATAAAACGGTTATTTTCTAAAACATACTCCTTAGTAACGGCTAACTTACAAGGTTTGAATTTTTTTTTTATTTTTTTTTTCATTTACATTATTTTAGAAACAAGGTTTTTTCGTGTAACTAATAGATTTTTTTTTAATAATTAACGACACGATATTTTTTCGCAACTTTTGGATACTCCTCCAAAACGACTTGGATGTTTAAAAATATTTTTACACAGAAAAATTGATAGCTGGAATTTCTGCATAACTGAAATAGCATATGTAAATCAAATAATATTTCGCAAACAAAACTGTTCAAAAGGAGGTTCGGTATTGATATTTTGGCTTAAAGCGGGCGCAAGGCCAGAACTGCGTTAACATTGGGGCGTATAAAACGCCTTAAGGAAAGTACTTATTAAACACAAAATGTAAATATTTTTAAAGAAAAGAATCTGTTCAGCCAAAAGTCTGGCATATTTTTTTTAATATTTTGTTTAACTAACCATATTACCTTCATTTGACTTAAAAGAATATTGATTATAAATTTTAAAATGTAACAAAACAATTATTATTATATCTTGTGTAACAACGGTTTTATTTGAGGCAATCTATCCCACAAAACTGCTATATATACCAACCCAACTCCGCACGGGTAGTAGAGTATATTATGCCTCCATGTTTTTTTCTTAAAATAAGTACCTATCGCTCGGCTTATATAACAGCAGTGGGCGACAGCGAGTCCCGTCATCGGTGTAAGACCCGCGCTTGAATTCACACGCGTTACTTTTTATTTTGCGATAACTATATTCATTTAATATATATTGTCTTAAGAATCACCACAATGTGCACAAAATGCTTAAAGTAACTAACTTATGTTAGTTGATAAAGATTAATACTATATCAGTCTAAATAGCTTTCCAATTACCGAATTGTACGTGACCGTTACTAGAAAGCTCTCGTAAAAAAGATAGATTTATGCCATCGCGGACTTTTCTGTAGATCTATAAAAGAAGAATATCGCATCACACATTGTTTTTTTTTGTTTTTATGTCGAAAGGCAGCGTTTTCAATGAAAGCTCCCAGGCGGCTTTTCCTACATTTTCACCAATTATAGTCACATTTCAATCAATTTACACAAATTATACACTTAAACCTTGCTCATGAATCAGTCTGTCTATTGGTAAAAACCGCATGCCAGCAAGAAAGACAGACGCGGCCCGAAACTATGATATATAATATGTACTGTGATATTTTGAGATCTAATTACACAATTGTAGCATTCAGTACTCACAATATTTGGCTGACTTAAAAAATGTATTGACATATAGTAAAAAGAGGAATAAATATTACAAAGGCTTACCGCAACCTCATTAAAAACTGATATAAAAAGCATTTTTTTAGAACAAAAACTTTGTTTCTATTACTAAGTTAATTAAAAGCCTTATCAACAACTTAGATATCTTAAACTCAACTGATATCGTAACGTTATTTAAAAAGTTGCTTTCTTTAAGAATATTTTATAAAGATTATGAGTTTGCTTTAAGAAAGAAAGTTTGCGATTAGTTTTTTACCACGCCATCGTCATCCTGGGCATAATCCATTTAGCTTTTGCTTGATTATTCAATATCAAAGTGTTCCCTAATCAGGTAAATAATGGGCTTTTTTCTTTTTTGTAAAACTTTAAATACGGCTTTACTAGCAGTTTTACAAAGAAAAGTGTAATAACTTAACCGAAATGTGCGTAAGGGAATATATCATATTTGATTAATTACTTTAAGTTTTTAAATAATGTATTACTTACGTACAAAACACCAATTCCCAACACAAATAGGTGCATTCTGTATCATAATTGTTTTACAAGTTCAACCCACTATATTTTTGCACTCTAAAACATAATATCTGAACTCAAAATAAACGACTAACAACAAACTTATTCTAAAAATACGTTCAAAGATGTACAGCTCGATATATCCGCGGTACAACTTTTACGAAGACGCTCTCGTTATGCACAATCCGTGTCAGGGAACTGTGTTGCGGGCCGTCTCCAGTGTATCCCCAACTTTACGCCCTCGGCGTTTCGAGATAGCATTACTACTGCATTTACTTAACGTCGTCCCTTAAGAGATGTCGTCTGCTTCTTACGAGACCGCCGTATTTTTGAACAAATGATTTATGAGTGAGAGAAAAAGTCACTGCCTTAGAGGATATGATCGCGGGCTGCAGGTGTATGCTTCGCTTTATTTGCAGTGATGGCTTATATATTATTGGAGTTTTCCATCTATGATTACTCAGTAGCAGCCCGGAGTCTGGATTTGTACCCGGTTGATGGCGAGGCTCATTCCTTATGATGGATTTGTACCCGGTTGATGGCATTGCTCGTTTCTCATGACATACTTAACCATAGCTGGTGAATTGGGTATACTATAGATGCTCCTCTATTGATGTCTCTCGGGGAATACAGGCATGCTGTTATGTGATGTCTTATATACAAAAACTTAGCAAACAAAGGTTTCTTCTAGTCTACACGGTGCTGAGTCTGAATTTACTTCCTCAGCTGTAGTTCAGAGAAAGTTTTAACCAACTTTACCAGTTTATTACCTGCAGGTAGAAAAATAAGTGGTTTTATCGGATTCTTTTTCACTTTTCGCTCAAGAACAAGCTGTCTAAGTCTTTGCAGATAGATCAGGTGCTATAAAACTCCGTTAATGTTTTCACAAATGAACTATTATACAAAATTAACAAAGAGAGCTTTTCATCTATATTCCAACATGAAATTATTAGGCTTGAACTCGAGTAGACAATAGTTTTTCAACAATTACGGGTAATTTAATATCCAAATTTGAAACCTTTGATCTCAGAACAATAATAGCAAAGTTTGGATGACTTTAACTTGCGACAAACGAGATGCAAGTGTCAGCGTGCAGCCGTTCAGAAGACGTCTTAACGCCAGCGAGATTAACAGATTAGTCAAAACTTGTTAGTTGCGCAAACAAACATTTATCAAATGTACTTAAAGCTTTCACAAAATTGAGATGAATGTATTTTTCGTATTATTTGTTTTAGTTATGCCATTAATAATTTAGTTTTGCTACTCCAACGACCTAGCATTATTCTCGGGCTTAATGTATTAAAATAATTATCTCTCTTGCTGAATTAATAGGTACACAGGGCGAAAATTAGCACCGATTCGTGACACCTGGACAAATGAAAATAATCCAATTTAAATGTTAATGTATTTTCGTTGTAGGAAAATACAATTTATAACTAAGTAAATTGGGGTAAGGAAACCATTTACTGAACAAAACATGGACGAAATTCGCCGAAACATATTTTCCATTATGAAAACTTATCCTAGAATTTTGTTTCCAATATTGAGCGGTTTTGAATCCCACCCAGAAAACCCAATCAGCTTTTACCCAATATTGCGATTCCTGGGACTAACGGTTGAATGTCGAGAGCTTAAGACCCGTCCTCTATAACGTAACATAAGAAAATTTTAGGAACGCACGCAATGCTTGCGACGTATGAAAATAGCAATATTAAGTTGCGAAATTTTGCATCCTGCAAAGGGGACTCGAGACGCGAGTCTCGGCGTTCCCGCGCATCTGTACCACATTGATCACGCACCCCAGACGTGAATTTTATTTGACGCATCCGATATCTACCGCTTGAGAATTGAAAAAGGCATTTCACCGCATCTTAGTCGCTTGGTCGCATCGAATATCGCTTTAAATTTTACCTTTCAGTGTATTTTTTGCTGAAACTTCGTGGAAATTAGAAATAGTGTGTTTGTCACGTTTGAAAAACTAATAGCTTTGAGAGCGTGACGGAAAATCAGTTCTATAGTCTGAATAGTGAAAGTTAAGGAAAGGTTAGAGGAATTTTGTTTTTATTGAAGATATTTCCTTTGTATTACTTGGTGAGTAGGACAGATAGACAGTGGGTTCAACCAACTTTGTAAAAATGCAAGGGGGAAAATATAATGATAATGAAATTATCACGTAGTTTCTGAATCTCATAAAACCATAAAAACCATTTTCTCTCAAGTTAACCTTACAAAAATTGTCTTTGACGTATCCACAAACAGTTAACATGAACTACTTACTGCCATGCACAAGTTGCAGGAGTCAATTATGGAAAAGCGGGTTGCCCAATACCGCACACAGGAGTTAGACTAACGACTTGTGTACTGCTGCAAACTCCTAGTCATCATTTTCTATTGCCATTACTAATCGACAACATGTGTTCTAGTGTTTGCGTTGTTCCGTTTTGTAAAGAAACAAAATATAGTTGAAAAATGGTTATGGTTATAAAACTGAACAAACTACTTTATTGTGAATTTAAATCCAACAAATTTAGAATGGTCATCATTAGGGTTCCGAAGTCAACAAGGAACCCTTATAGTTTCGCCATGTCCGTTTGTCCGTCCGTAGCTTAGCTCAGAGACTCTCAGTACTATAAAACTATAATTTGGCATGAATATACATATTGTTACAAGATAGGGAAACACCATCTAGTGACGAAAGAAAGAACAAATAGTAGCGTCATCTATCATCGAATAGCGAACCTAATCTTCTCGAAAGTTCGTGTCGAATGGAAGTTTCTAGTCGCTTCGCAGAAAATGAGTTCGGAAATCGATTTTTCTGGAAGATTCTCGAAATATCTAGAACAGTATGGAACGTTATAGAAACATCTTCCGTGCTAATTAAAAAGCGGTTGGGTTCGTCTTGAGTCAGTTTCAATTGAGAAGCGATACAGAGCGATCGAAAAGGAAACAGTACGAAGTAATAAATTTGTTTTATCCCTGAACCCCAGCTAGTAACAATATTAATAATTCCGACAAAGTGGTAAAATAGAATAATGGGATGTTTTTTTCTCGTCTATCCCATGGCGTGTGGTATCGTTGTCAGCTATCACAAAATTTTGTTAATTGTTGCTAAATTTTGTAAGAGTCAAGTGCCCCCCTCCTCCCCCTCCGTGCCAGCTAAATGGTTGCTTTTGGATGCGTAAAAAAATCACGGCGGTAGTGAATATAACGAAATTAAGAGGAAAATATTCACAGATAAGTAGGCTTTACAAGTTTATTTATTTATTTATCATCATTTATTTATCATCATATTTATTTGTATACACACAAAACAGTTAAAAGAGAAAATAAATAATACAGATAGAAGAGCACAACGGTACTGCTTATTTCAATAGAAATTTATTCCAACAGACCTGCGACAGGAAAGTTGGAGGATATACGAAGACAGAGTGTGTAGAAGGAAATAAGGAAACTTAAAATAGACTAACAACTATACAACTATATAACTTAATTAATTATACATAAATAACACGTATACTTCAACTAAATATATCGAAGATAAAAGTTCATACATATTAATATATGTCAATTACAATATGGTGGACAGGTAATGATCTTTGACTTGTTTCTTGAATATATACCTACATTTTATGAATCAAGAATTTTAAGTGGGAGTGAGTTCCACAATCGTACTGCATGAACAGAGAAGGAGTGGGAATAGAAATTAGTACTATTGGATGGTAAGTTTATGTGATTCTTAAGGTTGACATTCGTCTTATAGATCGATATTTACTGCTACTCAACTCAAGGTCCCATCAGTGCAGTATAACAATTGCATTTTTAATTACATTATCGATAGATATTCGATTTCTTAATTCGAAAAAATAAGGCTTCGGTATTTATTTATATAAAGGCTTATATATTTTTTATAAATAAAATAAATTTGAAATTATATACTAATTTAATTATGCTCATTGAGGCGGGCGGGCCTCTTTATAATATTATCTTATAGAAATATTAAATGATATATTTTCTTTTCTCGATATCTGTATGTTATAAAAAAGCGAAAGGCCACTCACTCACACATTACGAAGATTCGAAAACACCTTGACGTATAAAGATTACATTTGGCAGGGAGGTTCTTCAAGTAACGAAAGTGCGCACCAAGAAGGGATTTGTGGAAATTTCACCCCAAAGGGGGTAAAAGCGGGGTTGAAAGTTTGTTGGACACGTGAAATTTTAGGTTTACGCAGTTGGTTGATAAAAAGAATTAATGTATTTTTTTGGGTTTTGGAAAATCCCTCCCTAAAGGGGGTATAATAAGAGATGCAAGTTTCTATAAATTTTTTACAGTTTGTAAATAGTACACATTAAATTTTAGAATTTACGATATTGGTTGATAAAAAAAAATCATGTATTTATTGGTTTTTGGACATTTCACCCGTAAGGCGGTAAAAAGGATGTTGAAAGTTTGTATGCAATATCTACAGATTGTAAATTGGACACGTGAAATTTTAGATTTACGCTGTTGTTTGATAAAAAAAAATTATGTATTTATTGGTTTTTGGAAATTCTACCCCTAGCGAAATAAAATAGGTGTTGAAACTTTATGTGAAATTTCTTCGGTTTGGAAGGTAAAACATATGAAATTGTTGGCTCGCCCTTGGTTAGTAAAAAAATAACGTTTTGTTTTTCTTTTAATTTCGGAAATTCTACTTAGGGAGTAAAACGGGGTTGAAAGTTTGTATAAAATTTCTGCAGTGTGAAATTTGGCTTCATGTATTTATAGGTTTTTGGAAATTCAAACCCTAAAGAATTAAAAAATTGTCAATTTGTTGGGCTTATATATTTGAAACTTGGCATAAATACTAACATAAGTAAAGGTTTTCATTTAGGGGGTGTTAAAGATTTTTGAAGAATTTAACTGTACAGGGCTTGTTTTTATGATGTAGGGGAGTACTAAGAAGGATTTTTTGGAAATTCAACCTTTAAGGGGATGAACTAAAAAATCCTCTGAAGAAAAAAAACTGATTACGCGAACGAAGTCGTGGGTGAAGCCCATCTATAAAGTCAATATCTTACCCGACTACATCACTAATTGAGTAGCGAAGAACTTTCGAGGACGAAATAGTGAATACATTCAAAAATTTTCGAGGATCCAGGAACGCTTACTACTTTACGCACTACTTTCGCAATGGACGTCCTTCATATATATTATTTATTGCAGCTTGTTTACGTTGGTTGTTTGTTCCTGTCATTGAATAATTTGATTTTACTTTTTGTTAGTTGAGTAGCTTGTTTTTAAATACTCATTTTTAATTTAGGTTTGTTAGTATTTGGAGATTTTATCAACGACTATCTCCGGAACGCTGCCGTAATGGCAATACTGTAGTATTCAAATTATTAAGCGACGCTGGATATAAATATTTATTTAAAACGCTTGCCTCTATCATCTGCAGTGTTACTCAAATAGATAATATTTTTCCTAACTTCACTTGTGAAATTGGATTTTATAACATTTTCCTCAGTTACCATTGTCCTATGTGGGCCCGTTTTTAGAAATTGTGAGCTGCTGAAACCGTTTTAATGTTCAAGTTACAACAAAAAACCATTTTCTTAGTCCGCATTACTATGCAACTACGGAACCCTTTAACTGCGCGTGGTCCGACACGCACTTGGCCGGTTTTATTTATTAAATAGATCATCATTTATTACAGCAACGTCTGATCTGCAACTACCTAGCAATGGTTCATACTTCATTGTACGGCACGTTTTTAGCAGTAAAATGCTATGATAAAATGGCAATATTCAGCTGTCGATGCTGTAAAAAACGTGCGATGCAATGTGAAGTGTAATCGCAGCATTACATAGCAAAAAACGTACAGCACAATGAGAAGAAAAAGAGAGAAAAAGCACGGATGAAAAAACAAAAATAGAAAATCCTACGGAAAATTCCGTTCATATTCTCATTTTCAAGACCTCAGATATATTATTGAAGTGGCTTCAAATTTACTACTTAACATGACACGATCTACCCGCCCACTTGCATATTGAAATAGGAAATACTCTGAAGCGGCTTTCACGTCTCACCTACGTAAACAAATTCAAAGGATCCGTACACATTGCTGGAAAAGAACTTCGATTTTCACGAAACGTAGTCTAAAATGAAAATATTTACTTTGCTAAACCGAGAGTAATCCACACTTTGAGCTGAGTAAACATGTTTTTGTTGGGTATAAAAAAAAGGTAAGTATTTATTAATTTATTTATTTATTTAAACTTCATGTACATTGGTGATACATAGGCGGACTTAATGCAGCAAGGCATTCTCTACCAGTCAACCTTTGGGTAAAAAAGGACACAACAGTGGTAGGTGTACAAAATAAAAATTATAAACAACAATTGAAGTCGGATTAATAAACTACCTAACTAATAAATAACATAAATAATTACTATAACAATAGACTAATAAATATTATAATAAATACTAAATACAACATGAAACTGAAATTTAAATATAATAACTATGACGAAGACCGTGTTATGTATGAGAGGACAGATAATAGTTCCGGATTCTACGCTTGAAAGAAAATTTACTCTCAGCTTTTTTGATGTCAAGGGAAGTACGTTCCAGAGTTTTATAGTTGAGGCAGTGTAAGAATTAGATAGAAACCCGGTGTGGTGAGAAGGAATAACGAGAAGTAAGTTTTTGGAAGCTCGAAGGTTAAGATCGTGAGAACTGCCCAACACTTTAAAATATTGTTTTAAATAATCGGGAGTACAAGGATCGTTCATGATGGTGAAGAGCATGCATAGGGATCTGAGAGATCTCCTCTGACGGATAGGCAGCCATTTAAGCTGAGAACGGAAGGAAGAAATGTGATCATATTTACGAAGGCCGAAAATAAAGCGAATGCAGTTGTTAAGAAGTCGATCCATTTTGTTCTTGGGATAGATCAGAGAACCAACTAATTTAAATTACCTATGGATACAAAATGAGTAAAAATAAATAAAAAAACATATTTTTTTACAGATACAGTACCTAACCACGTAGTTCATCTTCGTCGTCATTTCAGCCGAAGAAAGTTCACTGCAGCCCTGTCCCCACTTCGTGTTGCCACATGAACTGGTCCTGAGTTTCTGGCATCCAGCAGACTTCCATGGTCGTAACTACGTCATAATTAAATAGAAAAACTAAAATGATTCTACAGTCCCTTCTGAAAATGCTCTCAAAGTCTCGACTTAATAGATTATGGATACGGGCCACTGCTGGAAATAGGCCTCTCCAATCATGTCATTTGTCTCGGGTAGGGATATTCATGTCCATTGCATAATTTTGCCATATTATGCTAAGACTAGCCAGAACTTCACCAATATGCGTTCATCCTAAACCAGCAGAACCGAATACCATTACAAGCAGCTTGCAAAACTTACAATTGGTTCTTCGAGAGAGTGTCGTAAATAATAAATAGTTTACAATAGCTTCCTCTCTCTTGACGATTGTATATTTTGAACATTTTCAGAAGTTTGTCAGTTCCTTATTGTATAAGTTTTTTATTGCAGTACGGAAAGTATTGAAGCTATCTTTCATTACATATTTTAAAACTTTGTTCTTGAATACAATAAGCGTGAAGATTTTCAACTTTGTTGTACGTAAAAGATTTTGATTGATAATTAAAGTCTTACCCAGACATTATGTGTTCCTACAATTAAAGTTGCACCGCACTATTTTACAACATCTTGAAAGAATTCTAATCCATCTTTAAATAAAGGTTTTGCTTAAGATGTTTTCATTAAATAGTCGGAAACGATAAAGATATATTGACCAACAAAATCTTGTAAGTTTTAGAAAAAATACCTTGAAATTGTCGAGTTTCATGGACATTTCTTAAAAGTGATTACAAAAAAATTGTAAAGTTCTACAATTATAATAAAAGGTAAAACAGAACTGAGGGTACTTGATATAGCATTTACAGAATTTCCGTTTAGTTTCCTTTAAAACTCTCGTAAAATCTTACCAATCAAGTTGGCATTAAGAAGTAATTTCAAGGGTCTTAAATAGGACAAAGTTAAAAATAAGGACGAAGTAGCTTCTCGTTCAATGCTGTCGTTGTTACCACGTCGACAAAACAATCGCGAACATCGAAATGGAATTGACTAGGTACAACGGTGAGTCCCCCATAATATATTTACATATCTACACAGATTTTACAATTACGACAAAGGTACATCTGCAAACTCATGAGGTACAGTACCGAATTAGAATCTCGTATTTGGTTGAGACCGCCTTCCCAAAGAAATTGAAAATTTTCCATTAAGGGAAATCAACAAAGCTTTACAAACGAAGTCAATGAAAAAAGTCAAAGCTAGAGAAGAACGTACCTACTTCAGCCGAGCGTTGGCAAGCAGCGAAGCAATTATTGGAAAACTAACTGTTATAATTAATTGAACCATTTGAACGCTTAGTGATCGAACGGTTAGTGTGTTCGATCGATTTTTCATTTTGCTTTGTTCAAATAATTAACTTGCGTTAGGTTCCTTATTATTATTAACCAACCGGAATCCAACCAAGATTTTATATAATTAACGTTTTAAGAGGAAATGCGGTCGCAGACACCCAACTGAATTTTGCTAAGTAAATCCCCCTATGTTTTCCTTTATTCATTTACCATTTTACCGTTGTCTACTAGGCCTCTGTTGACAGCGCAATTATAATCATCTTTTGATGGTTCTAGTGCTTCAAAAGATAATGCTTCATCAAAATAGAAAACATAGGGACACAGTTCATATCTTTATTTTTCAGTTCATGAAATATCTTTGAAATTGATCCAATATTGGAGGAGGAAATAGGCGAGAGCCATACCTCGAATTATGACTTTTTACTGTAGAAATTTCTCTGCAACCCTCTTAATAATGAAATTCAGAAATGCAATTTACAGTAGTCTGAGCACCACCAAATCGAAATCAGAATGTGGCTTTAAAACAACCGATCGCTTAGCTTCATCATTTATTACCTCGTAAATAAATAGCCATCAGACCGGCGGGGATACCCACTTGCTTCATCCGTACGCTTCGTATAAAATGTCTGAGAGAACATTACTCTATATAAAAAAGGTATTCGAGCTTATTCCAGAACATTTTTATATTACGTGAGAGAGTGCGAAACTGGCACGCAGGGAGCTCGGAAGTAGCGCACACTAAATTAAGAGCACAAGCGGCGAAATTAAAATCTGCGGTTACATTCACGAGAGGTTCCGACGCTAATAAACTTATGTGAATAAGCTTTACAACAGGAAATAAGTACTTCCCTTACAAAAACGTGGTAAACGAATGGAATCGTGGAAATGTTCTCTCTGAACAAATGCTTTCGTTTGTTAAGGAATATATTCGGAACAAAATGGAATAACAAGAAATCTTATTTGAGTCAAATGTTAGCAATTTCATTAAGCTATTTAAATGACAAATGGGAACGGAAAATCTGGTTGCAATCCCGGAATGTTTCGCATACTTAGATAAATACTTTTAGATTGCAAGTATACTTACTCGTAGTAAAACTAATATGTGTTTATTTTAATTTGCATGTTACATTGGAGAATTCGCTTTTGACGGTTCATCTGCGGGCCAACCGAACTGTTTCTCGTAAAATTTGCTATTTGATTAGTAGATATTGCCGGCATGTGCCACCATGGGTTATCTTAAATAATTTCGAGTTAGTACCTAACCGGCCAAATTTGTATGACATACCTACTTGTTATTTAGGGGTATCGTGTTACCCCGTTAGTGTTTAAGAGCAGTGGTGGCACAGTCTTAACGGCCGCGACTTACAAGTTGTAGGTCATGGGTTCGTACCCAGTCAGGCGCTATAATTTGTGTAAATTATTGCATAACCACTACTCTCAAAACGGTGAAGTAAAACATCATGAGGAAACCGGCATATCTTAAAACCAAACATTTGAAGATATGTGACATCCACCAACCCGCACTGGTTCCGCGTGGTGGATTACGGCCCATTCACTCTCACAGAAAGGAGGCTGCACGCACAATGGTCTAAATGGGAGTCTCAGTGTATCCTTGATCGAAGGGCTCAGTGCAGAAAAGGAGGTTCAGATAGTATCTTACCCCGTTAAAGGGTTGTGGAGGTCAAAGTCGCCCCATGCACAATAATGGTACTCAGCTGAATCCGGTCACACTACAAGCCATAGCCGGCAAAAGGCTAGGCAGTACCTATTTGTTATTTAACCTCGTGTTACCAATGAGTTCAGTTTTTTGCGCAAGTTTTAAGTTTAATTAAGACCCTTAATAAAACTTTTCATTTTGTGACAGGGTACGAAATGAAAAGATTTACGAATATTTTAGTTAGACATGAGATATTTACATTTATTAACCCCCGACGGAAAAAGAGGGATGAATTAAGTTTGACGTGTGTTTGTGTATATTTGTATCTGTCTGTGGGCATCATAGCTCCTAAACGGATGAACAGATTCTGATTTCGTTTTTTTTTTTGTTTTATTGGTGACTTTGTCGAGAGTGTATTTAGTTATGTTTGATGAAAATCGGCTCAGCCGTTTTAAAGTTATGGGTACTGTTTGAATTCTGGTGTTTTTGCAAGATATCATGTCAAAATAACGTATTCAATTGATTGGCGATCGAAGCGTGTACACTGCTAGATAAATTATGTACCATAAAATAAAAATTTGTCAGTGGTTCATTAAATTTTACTTGTTATATTTTGTTAAGTCATAGATATATTGCAATACCTACTTGGTATATGGGCAAAGGATATGACTTGTTACGTAGATGTTGATTGTATGGCTTATGTTGGTCTTCCAAATAGTTAGTTAGTACAGCAGTATTGCAATCTTTAAATCCATTCCATTGTATTGTTTATAACTTGGAGCGCTACCAAGCATCCAGCGTGTGTCCAGGCAAAGTTTTAGTTTACTCGTAAAATAACATAAAGATAATAGATACGTTGTACGCATCTGGTCGTTTTGAAGCCAAACAAACCAACCCAATGTATAAAAACCTGATGCGCGATAGTTACATTATTTTACGCGTAGACTAAAAGACTTTACTGATGGCGCGATTTAATTTAAATAACGTCGAAATGCGATATATACACGTATTTTCAATTGACTTCAAAAAAGGTTCTCAATTCGACTATGTTTTTTAATGTTTTTTACGCGATTACTCCGCCTATTGTGGACCAATTTTGAAAATTCTTTTTGTGTTTGAAAGGGTATATTCTCGAGGTGGTCCCATTGTCACCAAGTCAGAATCTGATGATGGGATTCCATGAAAATCGCGAGAACTTCTCAAACATTATAGGCATACATATAGCGATTTTGGTATTTTCATCAACAATGCAATCATTTGCATTCAGAATGTATAATTTTATGAAGTGAAAGTAGTGAAAAAGACCACAGATGGCCACTGGAACTCCTGAATGATCAGTATGTCACGGGTCTAGTATAGTATAAATATGTATAGTGGTATATCGAAGCGAAAAATAACTTTCTGTTCGAAGTCGGTGTCGAAAAACGATAGGTACCGGAAGTCGGTTTCACTTTTTACTGAGATTTCAAGTACAAATGGGTCGAATCGAATCGCCATGCGTGCATGTGAACGTACTTGCAAACTCGCTTAGTAAAAATCGATTATCAGTGATAAATCAAATCGTGTCGACCCTTCAGGAAGGTACACACAGCAAATCAGATAGGTTTGCAGGGCACACCAACATAGATGTTTGTGTATACCTTCTATTTATTAGTGAATGCTTCACAATAATCCATTGTCCAAGCAGACACTTGCGATTTCTTGTCACTTTAATGTTGCGGGGAGTATGAAGCAAAAATTTAGCAAATGTAACAATCGTCTCCGTGACGCATTAGTCGAGTGTGCGATATATAATATTTTAAGCCCTGGCGCCGTAAGATAGAATCCGCCTGCCAACGACTCAATGTTTTTGAATGTTTTAATAAAATATTTCACATTTGTTTGTTCAATTCATTGCTAAACTATTAGCGAGTGTTCTTTATATTTGGCTTGGAATATATTAATTAGATAATTATGACCCTCTAAAAATGACAATCATAAATAAGTTAGTAGTTGTTCATCGTCATAATGCTATTGACTATCGGGCTTTCGTTACGGTTTAAGACATTATACCCTGCAAGTTTTGAGAAGTGCTTTTATTTGTGGATCTATTTACTACGGTTATGTATTAAGTTGAGATAATTATTTTTCATGAGCAAAACGTTTCAATTAGTAGAATTGCGAGGCGTTTAATGATATTGCCATCGGTGAGTAACAAAATGTTTTTATTATGTTTAGAAGTTTAATATGTTTAAATAATCCACATGTTATTTTTTTGTTGTTTTTTGTGATAATATTTTATTATTATTCACAGAAAAAAACTGAGCAATTGTGGGTCCATCGTTATGCAGATTCGGGAAACATTGATCCTCGCCGACCGGGACGAAAGGCTGGCTTTACATTCACAGATGCCAAAGCACGGCACCGTGATTTAGTTGCATGGCAAATGGCTAAGCCCTTACTTACTAGTTAACTTCCTAACTACTCTACTCGTTCCACGGCGACTAAATATGACGTGACATTACAAACTGTACGGAAAAACTGATATGAAATGTTGTTGACTAGGCAAGAAAACAAAATAAAATTACTGTCTAATATTCACAGGCAAATTAAATTTTAAGCAGATTAAATTTTTTTTATTACAATAAATGTTCAAACTGCCTTCCTTCGACGGCAATGCAAGCACGACATCTTCTTAAAATCTGATAATTTGTTTTTTTTTTCTAAGATGAGAAAACTGGTCCTGACTTAAAGTAAAAAGGTTGAGTCACTATCATAACTTTGCTCTTAAATTACGTAACGTCTCTATCGAACTAGAAACGGAGTTTAGCAAAGCTTTAGGTAAGCTAAAGTCATTTTAAGGAAGTATGGACATTTTGTGTAAAAACCGAGGCTATTTACAAAAAAAAATTTGACCAATTATTGAAAACGTAATCTAGCAAGTGTTACACCATTTTTGAATCCTTATTAAATGCGCCAATTTTTCATGTTACTTGCCAAACTAGCGTAGTACATTTTTTTTTCAGTACAGGCAGTTAAAGTTGGGCGAAATAGTAAATTTGAATAATTTGGTTTTGAAAAAGTTTAATTTTCTTCCAAGTAGGAGGAGTTGGCTTTGAATTTTAGGCAAAAATCTACACAAGCATTATTCAAGATTACATAATAATAAAAAAATTAGATAAATTATGGGATTTGTAGCAATTGGAGTTAAAGAACCATTACAGGAATTGATTTTTTTAGTAAATTTTTAAATTGAACATAATTTTTTAAAAACATGAGATAGATTTTTTTTCGTATTTTTCTGAGAACTGTTATAACTTGGTCTATCACCCATTTACGGCTTGACGTCGATTTCTGGGACACCCTGTATACAACATTGATCTAAAAGTGCCATAAACTAAAATAGATCTCCTTACCTGCGCTAGCTTCCGAGCGATTTAGTATGCATTTAACGCATAGATGCACCCTTTGTACTTCAATATACCTACATACATGAAAGTGCTTCATCCCGTTCGTTATTCTTTGGAACGAAGTTATCTACAGCACTATTTCGAACGAAAATATCCTTTGGTGACAACCTTTACTCATTTTACTTTTATTTTTCCCTAGTGGGAATCAGATTCCAGGAAGACTAAGAGGAAAAAATAAGAATATATGTATTTTTAGTTTGTCAAAGAGATGATTTTGTTTTAGTTGAAAGTATTAGTAGGTACTTTTAGTGTTATTTTGTTTCCGAAGAGAAACTATATCGTAATTTAGGTAGGTAAAATAATAATATATTACTTATTCAAAAAGACTGACTAAATTCCATAGCGTTCATTCAAAAACTTACGAAATTCAAGTAAATTTGAGCATCCCACAACAAGAATTTGTGTGTGAACAAGTGAGTTTAAAAATACCTTTTTTAAAATACAATTGTTTGCAGTCCAACAGGTTTTAATAAATTAATAATTCCTCTGTAAACTTGATTAATTAAAGTCAGGTAATGGCGAGTGCATTTGCAAAGTAAGTGCTACCGTAAACCGTTTTACTGCACGAGTGAAAGTGAAGTTAGCTTCGAAAGGAGAATAATAAATGAATTTATAGAAAAAGTTTTAACTACAGAAGAATAGGGTAGTAAAAGCCGAAGTGTTCTTGTTCCTGACTAGATATAGAAGCAAATAAGAGTATGGTAAAATGTTTTTGAGATGTAATGAGAACAAAGTAGCAATTGGGCTGTATGATTTTATAACTATTCATGTCCTGGGTCCTTACTCTGAAGTGTCACAACTATGTCATGGTTCCACTATGAGAGAGAAACGGAGCTATACAGAACGAAGAGCGCTATCCTTTTTTCAAAGCAGAATCATGATGATGGTGATACGTTATGTTAGAGCCCCTGATAGTCAATATGCTAGACCAGAGCGAATTGATATTAGGTGTAAAACCACCTCCATTAAACAATAATATTGCATCGACGAAGTTTAACACTCCATTAGTGTTATTACTGGTATCGTATCCTGTTATACTACACAATTCACTTTGATCAAATAGTCAATAGTTATTAGCTTTAACTAGATAATTCTGAGATCGACTAATTACCTAGCTGGACTCCATCGGTCTTGCCTTAAATAGACCAGATTAAAACTTACTTAACCAGCTGCAATCGAAAGAAAGTTTCCAACGTAATCGACTGCATTAACTTCAAGTCGTTCTCAGCACAATTTTTACGACAAAATATTAAACAGTCACCAATTCCCGTGAAGCATAAATCTGACGTCGCCTTCAACATGGTGGGAGCACCTTCAAGAAAACTCGCTTATCGACTGCCTTACATCTCTCTTGGTGAGTTGAGCACTCCACAATTTATTGTACTCATTGGTTTGCGAAGCGGCCACACCACGGAAACCAGTCTACACGCGTGAAATCGTCCCTGCACACGAGAATTGGGAACTAATACTTTTTCATTTTCCACAAAGAAAAACCCAATGTTTTTTCTTTCGCCCCACTTTCTCCCCACTTTGTGGGGGAAGGAAGAATTTTGGTATTTCCTGCGCTTTTTATTTTTACCTTTTTTTGGATAGGCGCTGTTTTGCTTCAACGGAACCCGTATGCATAGATCCTCGTTTTGTTAGATATACGAGTAAAGCATCGGAAGTAAGCACAGGCTACTAACCTACTAACCGACCAAAAAGGAAATTTGAACCCAAAGCCCGATTTGAGTTCGACTTTACTTCCGATGCTTTAAATTTAACAAAATGGGGATCTATGCATTGTTACTTTATCCGATCGTTAGCTACTCCGCTTTTCAAAAAAAAACTGCAGCTATTTGAGAACAAAATGACTACGTTAATCATACAAATTCACAAAAGGACCTGAATATGAAAGGAAGGACCAAGAAGATTCAAGCGAAGCCTGAAATTAATTTGAAACGGAAGCCGTAAAGATAGAATTTAAAATATTATTTAATTAATTTTCTACCTTTACATATTTTAGTTGGTCTTCAATTGTTTGTATACACGAGGCAATTTATAAGCACGTATTTATTGAACTTAAGGGCTTTCCACCGCTTTAGTGCCATAAAACGGTTATTTTCTAAAACATACTCCTTAGTAACGGCTAACTTACAAGGTTTGAATTTTTTTTTAATTTTTTTTTCATTTACATTATTTTAGAAACAAGGTTTTTTCGTGTAACTAATAGTTTTTTTTTTAATAATTAACGACACGATATTTTTTCGCAACTTTTGGATACTCCTCCAAAACGACTTGGATGTTTAAAAATATTTTTACACAGAAAAATTGATAGCTGGAATTTCTGCATAACTGAAATAGCATATGTAAATCAAATAATATTTCGCAAACAAAACTGTTCAAAAGGAGGTTCGATATTGATATTTTGGCTTAAAGCGGGCGCAAGGCCAGAACTGCGTTAACATTGGGGCGTATAAAACGCCTTAAGGAAAGTACTTATTAAACACAAAATGTAAATATTTTCAAGGAAAAGAATCTGTTCAGCCAAAAGTCTGGCATATTTTTTTTAATATTTTGTTTAACTAACCATATTACCTTCATTTGACTTAAAAGAATATTGATTATAAATTTTAAAATGTAACAAAACAATTATTATTATATCTTGTGTAACAACGGTTTTATTTGAGGCAATCTATCCCTCAAAACTGCTATATATACCCACCCAACTCCGCACGGGTAGTAGAGTATATTATGCCTCCATGTTTTTTTCTTAAAATAAGTACCTATCACTCGGCTTATATAACAGCAGTGGGCGACAGCGAGTCCCGTCATCGGTGTAAGACCCGCGCTTGAATTCACACGCGTTACTTTTTATTTTGCGATAACTATATTCATTTAATATACACCCTGAAATTTAATTGGTTGTTTTCCCGCGGCAGAACGACTTGCCTTAAGGAGTACTTTCGAAGTATAGAGTTAAAGTAAATAAATAACGATGTTTCTGTTTTAAAATAATTAAAAAAATATTCATCAACTCGAAAAAGTGAGTAACAATAGTAACTCTAGACGTAACTTGTAGGTACTAGGTACTACTCGTGTCACCACCTACAAAGAAAACCGATGCACAAAATAATGTCAAACCAAAATAAACTCTCGCACGTAGTGATAAGGCATAAAATGTTTGCACGGAACAATACAAAAAATCATCGCGATACCGACAAAGAAAAGGCCGATTTAGAAATGTTCAAAGTAAAATTAGCTCTCGCGTGTGATAGTGATACGGCATAAACTAGCCTGCGCGCAACAATTTCAAACGAAGCCGCCGGCGCCTATTTTACCCGTGCGGCACGCGCGGCTGTGACCCTGACCTACTTAGTTTTCCCGCGAATGTCATACGCGCAGCACGCGCCATCACTGTAAACTGCAATGGAGCGACATTACAATTACAGCAATGTGGAGTACGTCGCTATGGTGCAGCTGTATGCTAGGGCTGATTATGACTCCCATGCTGCCCGGCGACTTTACGCAGAGCAGCAACACTTGGAGTCGCTCCGTCTTCGCGGGGTTCTGAACCCCCAAGTCCCATCTCCACGGACGATCGTAGCGGCGACACAGCGGCTACTAGATCATGGACAGTTCCATGCACCGGCACATGCACAGGGCAGAGGTCGACCAGCCGTTATTTTGCCAGCGCTCGACGAGGAGATCATCGAGTACTTCGAACGGGATCCGCGTCGAAGTACGCGCCATAACAGCTGATTGAAAAGCACGTGGGTCAATAGCCTCGCGGCCTTTAATAGTAACACTAGACGTAACATGTATTGTAGGTAATACTGGCGTCGCACGCGCCGGCGCCGCAGTCCTCAAAGGAAAGCGATGCATAAATGGTCAAACCCAAATAAGCTCTCGCACGTGGTGATACGGCATAAAAGTTTGCACGCAAAACAAACGAGCGAGCCACAAGCCGACAAAGCAAAGACCGATTTATTAAATGTTTAAAGTAAAATAAGCTCTCGCGTGTAATTATACGGCATAATCTAGCCCGCGCGTAACATGATCAAACGGAGCCGCCTTCGAACCTAATCCTTTCGACGGTGACCTAGCACCCGGGTCAACGGCCTGCTGTCGTTCGGCCGTAGATATCGGGAGGTATATTATTGGTTCGTGATCGCTTTCGAGTTTAGTTTTTCACAATGTTAAATATGCCAGTTTTTGTTTCTAATATTTTATATAACTACGAAACGATTGTATTACATAGACAAAACCATTTCGCTGCGGGAAAACAACCATTTAAATTTCACGGTGTATATTGTCTTAAGAATCATCACAATGTGCAAAAAATGCTTACAGTAACTAACGTATGTTAGTTGATAAAGATTAATACTATATCCGTCTGAATAGCTTTCCAATTACCGTATTGTACGTGACCGTTACTAGAAAGCTCTCGTAAAAAAGATAGATTTATGCCATCGCGGACTTTTCGGTAGATCTATAAAAGAAGAATATCGCATCACACATTGTTTTTTTTTTGTTTTTATCTCGAAGGGCAGCGTTTTCAATGAAAGCTCCCAGGCGGCTTTTCCTACATTTTCACCAATTATCGTCACATTTCAATCAATTTACACAAATTATACACTTAAACCTTGCTCATGAATCAGTCTGTCTATTGGTAAAAACCGCATGCCAGCAAGAAAGACAGACGCGGCCCGAAACTATGATATATAATATGTACTGTGATATTTTGAGATCTAATTACACAATTGTAGCATTCAGTACTCACAATATTTGGCTGACTTAAAAAATGTATTGACATATAGTAAAAAGAGGAAAAAATATTACAAAGGCTTGCCGCAACCTCATTAAAAACTGATATAAAAAGCATTTTTTTAGAACAAAAACTTTGTTTCTATTACTAAGTAAAAGCCTTATCAACAACTTAGATATCTTAAACTCAACTGATATCGTAACTTTATTTAAAAAGTTGCTTTCTTTGAGAATATTTTATAAAGATTATGAGTTTGTTTTAAGAAAGAAAGTTTGCGATTAGTTTTTTACCACTCCATCGTCATCCTGGGCATAATCCATTTAGCTTTTGCTTGATTATTCAATATCAAAGTGTTCCCTAATTAGGTAAATAATGGGCTTTTTTCTTTTTTGTAAAACTTTAAATACGGCTTTACTAGCAGTTTTACAAAGAAAAGTGTAATAACTTAACCGAAATGTGCGTAAGGGAATATATCATATTTGATTAATTACTTTAAGTTTTTAAATAATGTATTACTTACGTACAAAACACCAATTCCCAACACAAATAGGTGCATTCTGTATCATAATTGTTTTACAAGTTCAACCCACTATATTTTTGCACTCTAAAACATAATATCTGAACTCAAAATAAACGACTAACAACAAACTTATTCTAAAAATACGTTCAAAGATGTACAGCTCGATATATCCGCGGTACAACTTTTACGAAGACGCTCTCGTTATGCACAATCCGTGTCAGGGAACTGTGTTGCGGGCCGTCTCCAGTGTATCCCCAACTTTACGCCCTCGGCGTTTCGAGATAGCATTACTACTGCATTTACTTAACGTCGTCCCTTAAGAGATGTCGTCTGCTTCTTACGAGACCGCCGTATTTTTGAACAAATGATTTATGAGTGAGAGAAAAAGTCACTGCCTTAGAGGATATGATCGCGGGCTGCAGGTGTATGCTTCGCTTTATTTGCAGTGATGGCTTATATATTATTGGAGTTTTCCATCTATGATTACTCAGTAGCAGCCCGGAGTCTGGATTTGTACCCGGTTGATGGCGAGGCTCATTCCTTATGATGGATTTGTACCCGGTTGATGGCATTGCTCGTTTCTCATGACATACTTAACCATAGCTGGTGAATTGGGTATACTATAGATGCTCCTCTATTGATGTCTCTCGGGGAATACAGGCATGCTGTTATGTGATGTCTTATATACAAAAACTTAGCAAACAAAGCTTTCTTCTAGTCTACATGGTGCTGAGTCTGATTTTACTTCCTCAGCTGTAGTTCAGAGAAAGTTTTAACCAACTTTCCCAGTTTATTACCTGCAGGTAGAAAAATAAGTGGTTTTATCGGATTCTTTTTCACTTTTCGCTCAAGAACAAGCTGTCTAAGTCTTTGCAGATAGATCAGGTGCTATAAAACTCCGTTCATGTTTTCACAAATGAACTATTATACAAAATTAACAAAAGAGAGCTTTTCAGCTATATTCCAACATGAAATTATTAGGCTTGAACTCGAGTAGACAATAGTTTTTCAACAATTACGGGTAATTTAATATCCAAATTTGAAACCTTTGATCTCAGAACAATAATAGCAAAGTTTGGATGACTTTAACTAGCGACAAACGAGATGCAAGTGTCAACGTGCAGCCGTTCAGACGTCTTAGCGTCGGCGAGATTAACAGATTAGTCAAAACTTGTTAGTTGCGCAAACAAACATTTATCAAATGTACTTAAAGCTTTCACAAAATTGAGATGAATGTATTTTTCGTATTATTTGTTTCAGTTATGCCATTAATAATTTAGTTTTGCTACTCCAACGACCTAGCATTATTCTTGGGCTTAATGTATTAAAATAATTATCTCTCTTGCTGAATTAATAGGTACACAGGGCGAAAATTAGCACCGAATCGTGACACCTGGACAAATGAAAATAATCCAATTTAAATGTTAATGTATTTTCGTTGTAGGAAAATACAATTTATAACTAAGTAAATTGGTGTAAGGAAACCATTTACTGAACAAAACATGGACGAAATTCGCCGAAACATATTTTCCATTATGAAAACTTATCCTAGAATTATTTTGTTTCCAATATTGAGCGGTTTTGAATCCCACCCAGAAAACCCAATCAGCTTTTACCCAATATTGCGATTCCTGGGACTAACGGTTGAATGTCGAGAGCTTAAGACCCGTCCTCTATAACGTAACATAAGAAAATTTTAGGAACGCACGCAATGCTTGCGACGTATGAAAATAGCAATATTAAGTTGCGAAATTTTGCATCCTGCAAAGGAGACTCGAGACGCGAGTCACGGCGTTCCCGCGCATCTGTGCCACATTGATCACGCACCCCAGACGTGAATTTTATTTTACGCATCCGATATCTACCGTTTGAGAATTGAAAAAGGCATTTCACCGCATCTTAGTCGCTTGGTAGCATCGAATATCGCTTTAAATTTTACCTTTCAGTGTATTTTTTGCTGAAACTTCGTGGAAATTAGAAATAGTGTGTTTGTCACGTTTGAAAAACTAATAGCTTTGGAAGCGTGACGGAAAATCAGTTAGTCAGTCTTATAGATCGATATTTACTGCTACTCAACTCAAGGTCCCATCAGTGCAGTATAACAATTGCATTTTTAATTACATTATCGATAGATATTCGATTTCTTAATTCGAAAAAATAAGGCTTCGGTATTTATTTATATAAAGGCTTATACATTTTTTATAAATAAAATAAATTTGAAATTATATACTAATTTAATTATGCTCATTGAGGCGGGCGGGCCTCTTTATAATATTATCTTATAGAAATATTAAATGATATATTTTCATTTCTCGATATCTGTATGTTATAAAAAAGCGAAAGGCCACTCACTCACACATTACGAAGATTCGAAAACACCTTGACGTATAAAGATTACATTTGGCAGGGAGGTTCTTCAAGTAACGAAAGTGCGCACCAAGAAGGGATTTGTGGAAATTTCACCCCAAAGGGGGTAAAAGCGGGGTTGAAAGTTTGTTGGACACGTGAAATTTTAGGTTTACGCAGTTGGTTGATAAAAAGAATTAATGTATTTTTTTGGGTTTTGGAAAATCCCTCCCTAAAGGGGTATAATAAGAGATGCAAGTTTCTATAATTTTTTTACAGTTTGTAAATAGTACACATTAAATTTTAGAATTTACGATATTGGTTGATAAAAAAAAATCATGTATTTATTGGTTTTTGGACATTTCACCCGTAAGGCGGTAAAAAGGATGTTGAAAGTTTGTATGCAATATCTACAGACTGTAAATTGGACACGTGAAATTTTAGATTTACGCTGTTGTTTGATAAAAAAAAATTATGTATTTATTGGTTTTTGGAAATTCTACCCCTAGCGGAATAAAATAGGTGTTGAAACTTTATGTGAAATTTCTTCGGTTTGGAAGGTAAAACATATGAAACTGTTGGCTCGCCCTTGGTTAATAAAAAAATAACGTTTTGTTTTTCTTTTAATTTCGGAAATTCTACTTAGGGAGTAAAACGGGGTTGAAAGTTTGTATAAAATTTCTGCAGTGTGAAATTTGGTTTCATGTATTTATGGAAATTTTTTGAAAGGTTTTTGGAAATTAAAACCCTAAAGAATTAAAAAAGTGGCAATTTGTTGGGCTTATATATTTGAAACTTAGCATAAATACTAACATAAGTAAAGGTTTTCATTTAGGGGGTGTTAAAGATTTTTGAAGAATTTTACTGTACAGGGCTTCTTTTTATGATGTAGGGGTGTACTAAGAAGGATTTTTTGGAAATTCAACCTTTAAGGGGATGAACTAAAAAATCCTCTGAAGAAAAAAAACTGATTACGCGTACGAAGTCGTGGGTGAAGCCCATCTATAAAGTCAATATCTTACCCGACTACATCACTAATTAAGTAGCGAAGAACTTTCGAGGACGAAATAGTGAATACATTCAAAAATTTTCGAGGATCCAGGAACGAACCATACCACCGCTCGTATCGTCTACTTTCGCAATGGACGTCCTTCATATATATTATTTATTGCAGCTTGTTTACGTTGGTTGTTTGTTCCTGTCATTGAATAATTTGATTTTACTTTTTGTTAGTTGAGTAGCTTGTTTTTAAATACTCATTTTTAATTTAGGTTTGTTAGTATTTGGAGATTTTAACAACGACTATCTCCGGAACGCTGCCGTAATGGCAATACTGTAGTATTCAAATTATTAAGCGACGCTGGATATAAATATTTATTTCAAACGCTTGCCTCTATCATCTGCAGTGTTACTCAAATAGATAATATTTTTCCTAACTTCACTTGTGAAATTGGATTGTATAACATTTTCCTCAGTTACCATTGTCCTATGTGGGCCCGTTTTTAGAAATTGTGAGCTGCTGAAACCGTTTTAATGTTCAAGTTACAACAAAAAACCATTTTCTTAGTCCGCATTACTATGCAACTACGGAACCCTTTAACTGCGCGTGGTCCGACACGCACTTGGCCGGTTTTATTTATTAAATAGATCATCATTTATTACAGCAACGTCTGATCTGCAACTACCTAGCAATGGTTCATACTTCATTGTACGGCACGTTTTTAGCAGTAAAATGCTATGATAAAATGGCAATATTCAGCTGTCGATGCTGTAAAAAACGTGCGATGCAATGTGAAGTGTATTCGCAGCATTACATAGCAAAAATCGTACAGCACAATGAGAAGAAAAAGAGAGAAAAAGCACGGATGAAAAAACAAAAATAGAAAATCCTACGGAAAATTCCGTTCATATTCTCATTTTCAAGACCTCAGATATATTATTGAAGTGGCTTCAAATTTACTACTTAACATGACACGATCTACCCGCCCACTTGCATATTGAAATAGGAAATACTCTGAAGCGGCTTTCACGTCTCACCTACGTAAACAAATTCAAAGGATCCGTACACATTGCTGGAAAAGAACTTCGATTTTCACGAAACGTAGTCTAAAATGAAAATATTTACTTTGCTAAACCGAGAGTAATCCACACTTTGAGCTGAGTAAACATGTTTTTGTTGGGTATGGAGTAACATCATAAAAAAAGGTAAGTATTTATTAATTTATTTAAACTTCATGTACATTGGTGATACATAGGCGGACTTAATGCAGCAAGGCATTCTCTACCAGTCAACCTTTGGGTTAAAAAGGACACAACAGTGGTAGGTGTACAAAATAAAAATTATGAACAACAATTGAAGTCGGATTAATAAATTACCTAACTAATAAATAACATAAATAATTACTATAACAATAGACTAATAAATATTATAATAAATACTAAATACAACATGAAACTGAAATTTAAATATAATAACTATGACGAAGACCATGTTATGTATGAGAGGACAGATAATAGTTCCGGATTCTACGCTAGAAAGAAAATTTACTCTCAGCTTTTTTGATGTCAAGGGAAGTACGTTCCAGAGTTTTATAGTTGAGGCAGTGTAAGAATTAGATAGAAACCCGGTGCGGTGAGAAGGAATAACGAGAAGTAAGTTTTTGGAAGCTCGAAGGTTAAGATCGTGAGAACTGCCCAACACTTTAAAATATTGTTTTAAATAATCGGGAGTACTAGGATCGTTCATGATGGTGAAGAGCATGCATAGGGATCTGAGAGATCTCCTCTGACGGATAGGCAGCCATTTAAGCTGAGAACGGAAGGAAGAAATGTGATCATATTTACGAAGGCCGAAAATAAAGCGAATGCAGTTGTTAAGAAGTCGATCCATTTTGTTCTTGGGATAGATCAGAGAACCAACTAATTTAAATTATCTATGGATACAAAATGAGTAAAAATAAATAAAAAAACATATTTTTTTACAGATACAGTACCTAACCACGTAGTTCATCTTCGTCATCATTTCAGCCGAAGAAAGTTCACTGCAGCCCTGTCCCCGCTTCGTGTTGCCACATGAACTGGTCCTGAGGCATCTAGCAGACTTCCATGGTCGTAACTACGTCATAATTAAATAGAAAAACTAAAATGATTCTACAGTCCCTTCTGAAAATGCTCTCAAAGTCTCGACTTAATAGATTATGGATACGGGCCACTGCTGGAAATAGGCCTCTCTAAACATGTCATTTGTCTCGGGTAGGGATATTCATGTCCATTGTATAATAATAATAATAATAATGTTTATTTTCCAAACAACTTAATACTAAGATACATAACAACTTGGCAACAATATTATGATAACAAAAAGAGTTTAGCATCTGTAACCGAACTAGGCAGAGCCTGTATTTCGGTTATCAGCGCCCTTCCCCCAAGTTATTTAAAACAGTAGTTAATCATCATCAAGTCCAAGTACAAGGTATGATCGAATTGTGCTATCCTTTAATAAATTAGGTAGGTAAATATATTTTACATATTATTATTTTCAATTGTAGAGTTAAATATTATGTGTGATTAAGGTGTAGCATGGTGAGTTTGTGTGTGTGTGTGTGTGTGTAAGTGTGTATGTGTGTGTGTGGGTGTGTATGAGTGTGTGCATGTGTGTGAGTGCTATCTATATATATATATTTACTGTGATTTTTCCAATAGCTGTTCAGTCTCCTCATAACTAAGATTCTGTAAGAAACAGCAAGTTTTTAATCTACATTCCTTTAATGTCAATGGGTATATATCAATTAATTTATTTATTTTGTTATAGAGGAATGGACCAAGAAATCCGATAAATCTTTGACAGAATCTTGTTTTACATGTTGGTGGCATATTACATACGTTATGTTTACGACGTCTCTGCAGTAGTAGTGGGTTATACGACTGTTTAGTGTGCTGTTGGAGGATAACTTTAAGAATAAATAATTGTCTAACAGTTAAAACATCACACAACCTGTAAAGCTTTACGGTTGGGAAGTCGATCGGATTGAAGGTGCTAACCTTCAGAACAGCTCGCTGGGCTATCTCCACTGCCTTTAGCGTAGTTTTATAGATACCACCCCAGGACGTGACACAATATGTTAGGAGCGACTGACAGAGAGCGTAATATATCTATTTCAATAGTATGGCATCCGCAACGTGACGCAAGTTCTTAAAAATAAAAATTAGTTTGCGAATAATTTTGCCATATACTAAGACTAGCCAGAACTTCACCAATATGCGTTCATCCTAAACCAGCAGAATCGAATACCATTACAAGCAGCTTGCAAAACTTACAATTGGTTCTTCGAGAGAGTGTCGTAAATAATAAATAGTTTACAATAGCTTCCTCTCTCTTGACGATTGTATATTTTGAACATTTTCAGAAGTTTGTCAGTTCCTTATTGTACAAGTTTTTTATTGCAGTACGGAAAGTATTGAAGCTATCTTTCATTACATATTTTAAAACTTTGTTCTTGAATACAATAAGCGTGAAGATTTTCAACTTTGTTGTACGTAAAAGATTTTGATTGATAATTAAAGTCTTACCCATACATTATGTGTTCCTACAATTAAAGTTGCACCGCACTATTTTACAACATCTTGAAAGAATTCTAATCCATCTTTAAATAAAGGTTTTGCATAAGATGTTTTCATTAAATAGTCGGAAACGATAAAGATATATTGACCAACAAAATCATGTAAGTTTTAGAAAAAATACCTTGAAATTGTCGAGTTTCATGGACATTTCTTAAAAGTGATTACCGAAAAATTGTAAAGTTCTACAAATTATAATAAAAGGTAAAACAGAACTGAGGGTACTTGATATAGCATCTACAGAATTTCCGTTTAGTTTCCTTTAAAACTCTCGTAAAATCTTACCAATCAAGTTGGCATTAAGAAGTAATTTCAAGGGTCTTAAATAGGACAAAGTTAAAAATAAGGACGAAGTGGCTTCTTATTCAATTCTATCGTTGTTACCACGTCGACAAAACAGTCGCGAACATCGAAATGGAATTGACTAGGTACAACGGTGAGTCCCCCATAATATATTTATATATCTACACAGATTTTACAGTTACGACAAAGGTACATCTGCAAACTCATGAGGTACAGAACCGAATTAGAATCTCGTAATTGGTTGTGACCGCCTTCCCAAAGAAATTGAAAATTATCCAATATGGGAAATCAACAAAGCTTTACAAACGAAGTCAATGAAAAAAGTCAAGGCGAGAGAAGAACGTACCTACTTCAGCCGAGCGTTGGCAAGTAGCGAAGCAATTATTGGAAAGCTAACTGATATAATTAATTGAACCATTTCAACGCTTTGTGATCCAATGGTTCGTGTGTTCGATCGATTTTTCATTGAGCTTTGTTCAAATAATTAACTTTCTTTAAGTTCATTTTAATGACATTCCAAGTTATTAATATGAACCAACCGGAATCCAACCGAGATTCTATGTAACTAACGTTAGTTCGGTCGTAGACACCCGACTGAAGTTCCTAAGTAAAAAGTCATAATTCGAGGTTTGGCCCTCGCCTATTTCGTCCTCCAATATTGGACCAATTTATAAGATATTCCATTAACTGAAAAATAAGGATATATGTACTGTGCCCCTACGTTGTCCTTTTTTCATTTATAGTTGTCAAATTTGTGCAGTAGGCCTCTGTTGATCATCTGTTGCCATGGGATCTGGAAGCAAAAGTCCTCGCTCAAATATGGGAGTGGCGAGAGGAGGCGAAATGCCGGGGCGAAACCCCATTATCGCTACAAATCGCGGCTCGGCGGACAGAGCTCCGGCAGGATCTCATGGCGACATGGAGAGGGCGACTGTCGCAACCTAGCGCTGGGCACGCCACAATTGCGGCGGTAAGGCCCCTCTTTGAAGAGTGGCTTGAGAGGCGCCACGGCGTCCTCACCTTCCGCCTGACGCAGGTCCTCACCGGACACGGCTGTTTCGGGAGGTTCCTGTTCAGTATAAGGCGGGAGGAAACGCCCGGATGTCATCATTGTGAGGACCACCCGGAGGGCACGGTGGAGCATACGGTGCAGGTCTGCCCTGCTTGGGCGGAGCACCGCCGTGTCCTCGTGGAGGCGATCGGCGGTGGCTACCTTTAGCGACCGGCCCTCGTTCAGGACATGGTACGGAGCGAGAGGGCATGGGAAGCTGTCTCCTTCTTCTGCGAAGCAGTAATGCTCGCAAAGGAGGAGGCGGAACGCGTGAGGGAGACACAAAGGAGACGCCCTCACGCTCCTAGCCACCGCAGGAGATGCCCCGGGCGTCGGGAGTCGCAAGCCGATTCCCGGCCACCGTAGGCGCGGGCTTGTGGACGGCGAGTAATATACAAGATAAGGACTAGGTCCGAGTGAACGGCGCGTAGTGTTCCACGCGCGCCTCAAAGAGATGTCAGCAAAAGTGACGGGGCCCTCTAGGGCCGATACCTGTCTGGGTCGCAGATAAATTTGAAAGAGAGTTACCGCGGCCCTGGCACAAGCAACTGAAGGAACACGGGTGGGTTTTAGTCAGTAAAATAATCGCCTCTGTTGACAGCGCAATTTTAAGCATCTTGAGGATTCTAGTGCCAGTTTATGAAATATCTTTTAAATAGTTCCAATATTGGAAGAGGAAATAGGCGACAGCCAAACCTCGAATTCTGACTTTTTTCTGAGGAAATTCAGTCGGATGTCTGCGACTGCATTTCTTCTTAATAATCAAATTGAGAAATGCAATATACAATAGTCTGAGCACTACCAAAAAATCGAAGGCAGAAGTGTCTTTAAAACAACCGATCGCTTAGTTCCATCATTTATTTCCTTTTACGCGGTTAACCTCGTAAATAATGAGCCATCAGACCGGCGGGGATACCCGCTTGCTTCATCTGTACGCTTCGTGTAAAATGTCTGAGAGAACATTACTCTATTTATAAAAGTTATTCGTGCATGTTTCAGAACATTTTTAGATTACGTGAGAGAGTGCGAAACTGGCACGCAGGGAGCTCAAAAGTAGCGCACACTAAATTAAGAGCACAAGCGGCGAAATTAAAATCTGCGGTTACATTCACGAGAGGTTCCGACGTTAATAAACTTATGTGAATAAGCTTTACAACAGGAAATAAGTATTTCCCTTACAAAAACGTGGTAAACGAACAGGCGAATCTGATGATGGGATTCCATGGAAATTGTGAGAACTTCAAAAATATTGTAGGCATGCATATAGCGATTTTGGTATTTTCATCAACAATGCAATCATTTGCATTCAGAATTTATCATTTAATGAAGTGAAACTAGTGAACAAGACCACAGATGGCCACTGGAACTCCTGAATGATAAGTATATCACGGGTATATAATATCTTGAAGCTAAAATATAACTTTCTGTTCGAAGTCGGTGTCGAAAAACGATAGGTACCGAAAATACTTTAAAGTGTTTTTTTTTGGAAGTCGGTTTCACTTTCTACTGAGATTTCAAGTAAAAATGTGTCGAATTTAATCGCCTTGCGTGCATGTGAACGTACTTGCAATTTCGCTTAATAAAAATCGGTAATCAGTGTCATGTAAATCAAATCGCGTCGACCCTTCAGGAAGGTACACACAGCAAATCAGATAGGGTTGCAGGGCAAACCGACATAGAGGTTAGTGTATAACTTCTATTTATTAGTGTTTGCTTCACACTAATCCGTTGTTCAAGCAGACACTTGCGATTTCTTGTCACTTTAATGTTGCGGGGAGTATGAAGCAAAAATTTAGCTAATGTAACAATCGTATCCGTGACGCATTAGTCGAGTGTGCGGTATATAATATCTTACGCCCTGGCGCCGTAAGATATTATACAACGACTCAATGTTTATGAATGTTTTAATAAAATGTTTTACATTTGTTTGTTCAATTCATTGCTTAACTATTAGCGAGTCTTCTTTATATTTGGCTTGGAATATATTAATTATCTACCCTCTAAAAATGACAATCATATATAAGTTAGTATTTGCTCATCGTCATAATGCTATTGACTATCGGGCTTTCGTTACGGTTTTAGACATTATACCTTGCAAGTTTTGAGAAGTGTTTTTATTTGTGAATCTATTTACTACGCTTATGTATTAAGTTGAGATAATTATTTTTCATGAGCAAAACGTTTCAATTAGTAGAATTGTGAGGCGGTTGCCATCGGAGAGTAACAAAATGTTTTTAGTATGTTTAGAAGTTTAATATGTTTAAATAATCCACATGTTAAGGATTGTTGTTTTCTGTAATAATATTTTATTATTATTCACAGAAAAGAACTGTGCAATTGTAGGTCCATCGTTATGCAGATTCGGGGAACATTGATCCTCGCCGACCGAGACGAAAGGCTGGCTTTGCATTCACAAATTCCAAAGCACGGCACCGTGATATAGTTGCTTGGCATATGGCTAAGCCCTTCTCCACTAGTTTTATACTCGTTCCACGGCGACTAAACATGACGTGACATTACAAACTGTACGGAAACACTGGTATGAAATGTTGTAGGCTAGCCAAGATAACAAAAAAAAATACTATCAGATATTCACAGGCAAAACCGGGTTCACGACACATTTTATTTCATGCTTAATAATTTATCTAGTAGTAGACACTCTTCGATCGATAATCTATTGAACACGTAATTATGACAAGATATCTTGCGAAAACACCCAAATTCAAACAATAAAACGCCCTTAACTTTAATACGGCTGAACCGATTTTCATCAAACATAGTTAAGAACATCCTCGATAGAGTCACCTTTCAAACAATACAACTAAATCACAATCGATTCATTCGTTTAGGAGCTATGATGCCGCAGACAGATACACAAATACACAAACACACAAGTACAAACGTCATACTAATAACACCTCTCCTTTTTCCATCGGGGATTAAAAACGTAATAAAATATGAAATTTCAGAATGTTTTCATTACACAAGCCTCTCACAAAATTGTGCATTTCTTCTTTCTTTATTACGTCACAACTATTAAGTTATTACTCGCATATGCGAACAGTTGCAGTTTCATATCCAGGGCGCCTAACTTTTAAAGTAGGTAAGCTTTGTCTCTGGTCCCAGAAATCTGTTAGCTTCCAATCTAACTTAATGCAGCTGGATACCAGTATTTTACATGGAACGACTGCTTATCTGACTTCCACAACGCAGTAACTGACTAACATGTGTCCTCTTGGGAAGACTGGTGTCGTATTTCCTAGCTTCATAGTAACGACTGTCAAATTTCCTTAAATAGCAGCCGGGACCAACAGCTTAACGTACTTGCCGAGGGTCTCAGTGTGTAATGGTAACCCAACCACGGACCGATCTCGGCAAACATTCCTTAATCTTGACAATCGACTAGTGTAGCTTCTATTACTAAGCCACGAGTAGTGGAACAGTAACATCATAGTTTATATACAACATTGATCTAAAAGTGCCATAAACTAAAATAGATCTCCTTACCTGCGCTAGCTTCCGAGCGATTTAGTATGCATTTAACGCATAGATGCACCCTTTGTACTTCAATATACCTACATACATGAAAGTGCTTCATCCCGTTCGTTATTCTTTGAAACGAAGTTATCTACAGCACTGTTTCGAACGAAAATATCCTTTGGTGACAACCTTTACTCATTTTACTTTTTATGTTTCCCTAGTGGCAATCAGATTCCAGGAAGACTAAGAGGAAAAAATAAGAATATATGTATTTTATGTTTGTCACAGAGAAGATTTTGTTGTAAATGAAAGTACTACAAAGTACTGTGTTATTTTGTTTTCGAAGAGAAACTATATCGATATTTAGGTAGGTAAAATAATAATAAATTACTCATTCAAAAATACTGATTAAAATCCAACAACGTTCGTTCAAAAACTTACGAAATTCAAGTAAATTTGAGCATCCCACAACAAGTGAATTTGTGTGTGAACAAATGAGTTTTAAAATACCTTCTTTGAGACACAATTGTTTTCAGTCCAACAAGTTTTAATAAATTGTTAATTCCTCTATAAACTTGATTAATTAAAGTCAGGTAATGGCGAGTGCATTTGCGAAGTAAATGCTACCGTAAACCGTTTTACTGCACGAGTGAAAGTGAAGTTAGCTTCGAAAGGAGAATAATAAATAATAAATGAATTTATAGAACAAGTTTTAACTACAGAAGAATAGGGTAGTAAAAGCCGAAGTGTTCCTGTTCCTGACTAGATATAGAAGCAAATAAGTGTATGATAAAATATTTTTGAGATGTTATGATAAATAGCGATAGGGCTTTGTGATTTTAAAACTATTCATGTCCTGGGGCCTTACTTTGAAGTGTCAGAACTATGTCTGATCCCACTGTGAGAAAAAAATAGAGCTATACAGAACGAAGAGCGCTATCCCTTTTTCAAAGCGGAATCATGATGCAGATGAGACTTTATGTTAAGAATAGTAGTGATTTGATATTATGTGTGAATCCACCTCGATTAAACAATAGTATTGCGTCGACGAAATTTTACACTCCATCAGTGTTATTACTGGTATCGTATCCTGTTATACTACACAATTCACTCTGATCAAATGGTCAATAGTTATTAGCTTTAACTAGATTTTTCTGAGATCATCTATTAACTCGTGAATCCATCAGTCTTATCTTAAATTGACCAGTTTAAAAATTACTAAACCACATACAATCGAAAGAAAGATTCCAGCGTAATCGACTGCATTAATTTCAAGTCGTTCTCAGTTTCAACAAGCACTATTTTTACGGCAAAATATTGAACAGTTACCAATTCCCTTGACGCATAAATCCGGCGTCGTCTTCAACATTGTGGGAGCACCTTGAACAACACTCGCTTATCGGCTGCCTTAAATCTCTCTCGGTGAGCTGAGCACTCCACAATTTATTGTTTTCATTGGTTGCGAAGCGGCCACGCCACGGAAACCAGTCTACACGCGTGAAATCGTCCCTCCACACGATATTGGGTACTAATACTTTTTTATTTTCTACAAAGAAAACACACCTGTTTTTTCTTTCGCCCACTTAGCGGAGGAAGGAAGGATTTTGGTATTTCCTGCGGGTTTTTTATTTTTACCTTTTTATGGATAGGCGCTGTTTTGCTTCGACGGAACTCGCATGGGAGTTGGATTCGACTTTCTTTTTTGGTCGGTTAGTAACGTGTACATCCGATGCTTTAAATCAAACAAAACAGGGATCTATGCATTGTTACTTTATCCGATCGTTAGCTATTCCGCTCTTCAACAAAAATCTGCACATATTTGAGACAAAAAGACTATGTTAAGCATAAAAATTCACAAAAGGACATGAATATGAAAAGCAGGACCGAAAAGATCCAAGCGTAGCCTAAAATTAATTTGAAACGGAAGCTGTAAAGATAGAAATTAAAATACGTTCTAATTCATTGTTTTGCTTTAAATGTTTTAGTAGGTATTCAATTGGTTGTAAGGCAATTTATAAACACGTGTTTAGGAAAATATTGACTTAACACAAAATTTAAATATATTCTAGGTAAAGAATCTGTACAGCCAAAACTCTGGCATATTACTTTTAATATTTTGTTTACCTAACAATCTTTCCTTGATTTGACTTGAAAGGATGTCTGTTAAAATACATAAAATGAAGTAATCAAAGTTTCATTCTGTGACACTGTTCAATGTTCTCAATATTAGGGTAGATTTTTTTTATAATCTATGTTATTGAGTAACAAATGGATCGGCAAACCATAACAAATTAATGGCAAATAGTGAACATCATACATTCACGACGCTTACCAGGCATACATAAATCCGAAATGGTAGTATTATCTGCAATAATAAATCCACAATCTCCACATGCAGTTAAGCTTATTCCTCTCCGAAGTCACGCCACAACGCTCAGTTATCCGCCACCCGCATATCCGATACTGAATAGTTTCATATAAACTATTACTTCGGGCTCGAGGTGTAGAATATTTGTCGTGAAACTTGGTCAACATCGTCCATGTTTGCCACAGTGCAAAGTCCAGCGAGAAGCAAACGAAGTGTTTTGAATACTTTGATGAAGTTACCATAAGTAGGTACGCGCCTTAGACCATGGAAATATGCAGCAGAATGGCCACATATACTTGAGTGGCCTCAATACGTTATTTGTAATTACATGATTTACATGGTATCAAGATTTATAAATGATCCATACATATTTTTTTTGGTTGGATAATATTAAGTCTCAGATCTATTTCATAGCGATTGTATTTATTTTTCTTCAATATGTTGAATTTACTTAAGGCATGATAACCTTGATGTTTGATTGCTTAAGGCATGATTCCTGCTTTACCTGCTGTATAAACAGCAAATTAATTTTTAAACAGTATAAAATTATTTGTCCTATTGTCTGGAATATTGATATTCGTTTGTACTGTAAGTGGAAGCTGGTAATTGTCCTTCATTTTAATAGAATAATTGAGCATGACTTGTTATTAGCTGTAAGTTTATCAAATATAATCAAATGTGGTAACAAAAATACACATATACGAGTAACATCACACGAGTATTTCAAACTGGGTAAGAGAGTTCCAACATCCCAAATAAATGCAAACTGATCCTGTTGTTCCTCTGATCTTTGGTTCCCACCTCAGTCTTAGAGAACGGCAAAGACACTTGCCTTTTGCCTTGCGGTCTACTTTACTTGAGCACTACTTTGCAGGCTCAGCACTCAAGGACTTTAGAAAAGCATCCTTATTACAGACGCTTTACGTACCTTACTGAATTTGCTTTCAGAACTTTTCGTTTTATTTACAGAATAAAGAAGAATTTTAAGCAAACGGAGGGTTTTCTTAAAATGCATTGAAATGCATTTGTATTTCTTGTAATAAGTCATTTGCCAACCAATGTATGATTTAAGATATATTTTAGTAATACAAATACTTTCGGTAACCTTTCTTTTGTGGTGTTCTGCTGTGCAGACCTACACGTTTTTAAGTCTATTTACATTTTAATAAATACTTTACAAAACATACCTTTATATCTTTTGATTTTGTATCAACTCATGTCTCATTTTTATGTATTCGTTGTTACTGTTAACACCTGAAAAGCATACTTTTAGTTATCTCTGATTGTTTTAATATTCCATAACTTATTTATATCGCTAATTTCTAAAATCTTGTAATTTTTTATACTCTGACATGTTTATCTTAATTGACATCTGTCTCTCCAATTTATTTTTCTTAAGCCATAGACATAATATACCATGGAAAAGACCTTCCTTAAGCTAGTTGTACATTATAATAAGGGCAGCGTAGACTGCCACCTCTGTAAACCGTTTTTATTCGTTCTGGTCATATAATTGATATTTTGAATTTGAAATTCGGAACAGATGACACAGAACGAAAGAAAAACGGGCGTCGGATTTCAGTTTGGTTTTGACTGCGAAATTGGAAACATATTTAAGCCTTAAATTACAAAGTTTATACTTATCCACTATGTACATTTAAAATGTATTGAATTCAGTTCGTGAATGAGTGTTATACATCCCTGGAGACTTCTATTAAATAACAATCTATACTCTGAAGTGAACTTTTACTGTTTTTTACAATGGGACGTGCCAGACTGGCATGTGGAATTGGCATGAGCTGCTGCAGACAGGTCCTTAACGGCGCGTCGTTTTGCGCGAGCGCCCTCATCTCTCCTGGTTGCCTGCCTTACTACCTACCTACCCGACGTGGTGCAAGAGCCGCAGCTACAGCGCGCCCGCCAGCAGTACACGCAGGTTGCGCACGCTGAAGAGGAGCGCCCACAACTCGCGGTAGCGCTCTTCCAGCCGCCTCATCGCACCGTACCACGCCGGCCTTATTTTACCTTTTTCTTACTTTTTCTTTTTATTTTAATAACGTAGCTTACGTTTAGCTCATCTGAGCTAAACGTAACGTTACACTTTAAAAATAAATAATTCGAAATTGGAAAGTCGTTTGCAGGCTTTTAAATAATAAGCCTAATTTCTAAGTTATAAATGAATCCCCAGAAATCATAAATAAGGTTTTCAGCAAGCTAGCATGCCTGAATTTTAATCAAATGTTCTTAGATATAAGTCAAATTTTAGGGAACTCATGTTGTGAAAGAAAATACTTTATAATGTAGTACCTACATGCACTCATGTCACTCCGCATTTTGATGTAAGTGCTGAACATGACAACATAGCCGTCGCGTTGAAGCCAATGAACATTTTCTTTGAAAGCTTCGTGTCATCTTTAAAACGACATCACGATAAACAACTTTACGATGGGTTTACCATTAAGTTTGTTAATCGCTCTGGTTTAACTAGTATTCAGAAAAATAGCTACTTTTTTTTTGCAATCATCTTGACGATTGCTAAACTTGAAATTCATCTATCATTGATAGTTTAGTTTCAACCACTGCTGAGAGCAGGATTCTTCTGATATGGGCCATGCGATCTTCTGAATATCATCCACCCATCTGGCTGTGGTCTGCTGACCCTCCTTGTACCGTTTCCCGGCACCGATAGAGCAGGGCCTCTAGGCACTCCAACTGCCATCACCACGTCCCAATTTGGGACGTGGTGATGTCCTGCCTGCCTCCATTTTTAAGTCAAGTTGAAATGATTAGATAGATACGAAATATTTTGATTATACACTGTCAGCGGCGACGTTTCGCCAAAAATTTAAAAGAACTGTCTAACCTACAACCATTATTATAAAAATAATTCTCATATCACATTTTAGATTATATTCAACTATTTTTCGTCTTTAAAACGTCACCGAAGTTACCTAAGTCTGATAATCTAGAATTTTCAATTCAAGTCAAGATGCTAAAGAAATAGCGCCCTTCATAAATTCACTGCGACACAAAGTTTGACACTCCGAAAAAAATTAAATTAACTTCTGACTCGTGTAAAAAGAGTTCTCTCTGAATATAATAATTTATGAAAATGATGAGATTATTATCCTTGAATATTATTATTACAGCGGTGTTATAATAGGTATGGTAATGATCAAGCCTAGAATTCTCGGTTGAAACTTCGTTAGTGACTCCCTAGGGCAAATTGATAGACCTTCATAATACATAGCTATAGATATTACTACAGTTATCACGATGGCTTATAACTAACCTATAGTTAGAACAAATGTTTCGTGAGAGGCAGGGATGCCCAAAATAATAATCTAACGTTCGAGCCATTAAACTAAAGGTCCATTTGTCTTAAGTACATATAGGTCAAAATGTAAGAGCGAGGTGAAAATGGAAACTTGGTGGCAAACTCAAAGTTGTTCTGTATGTAGAACAAAACTTGGCAATGTTTTCAATAGCTGAGAATTATTTAGGTGGGCTTTACTTTGTTATGACGCCATAAGTAGGCGAATGAATAATTATTCTCATATAAGGTATTGTTAATTATATTCACACACACTTTAGCGATTAGGTAATTTTGAAGTACCTTACTGTTCACAATAACAGCCACACCACTTTGCGTTTCTGAAGAAGTCATTGCACCTAATACTATTTATTCGTAGGTAACATTTTTTTTATTTTACGTATTCTGCTATAATAAATTGCAATCTGTCTACCATTTTTCTTTTTTAGCTACACAGATGCTTCTGTGATATATCACTGTGATGTAAATGCTTCAAACTTACAATACTATTGACAATCAGAGGCAGAATGTAACCTTATCTACTGACTGTTTCACAATAGCAAATGTGTCTGAAAATGCACGGCCATTTCTGTCCTCATACATACGCTGATGTTGGATTTAAATTGCAACAATGCATAATTTGGCCGTCACGTCATGATGTCGCAATTAGAGCACAACGGATGTCTCAAAGCGCTTAATGTCCCATGTCCCTTTTCAAATGTCCTTGTGATGTCAAAATGTAAATTATGTTTAGTTACAGTGGGCGAAGAAGATAACGATGCAGTTAGTCAAACTACATTTATATTTGACGACCTGTTCAAGGGAATAGCGTTGATGGATGCGGAAGGGAGAATATATGTTCTAGAAAAAGTGCTGTTTGTCAGCGAAAACGATTGATGAAAGCCCAAAATGTATTGTATTAACTGGTGCTAGCGAAATGTCACGCGGCTTATCGACTATCGATATTGCTGGTAGAATGTTCTTATAGAGTCTATACAAGGAGGCATAACCTAAATAATGATGCTATTAAACATAGTTGTATTTCGGCCAAAACTGTGCAATTGCTTTTTAAACATGTAACATTTTAAACATATGATTTTGAGATGCAAAACAACGAACGCTAAATTGTGTCAGTTACAATAGTAACTAGCTACAGTAGTTACACACATACCGTTAGCAATAGTTTAGCAATATCACTAGTAAAAGATATCAAGGTAACCAGGACATGTTGTTGTAGTCAAATGTTATATCGTTTGCGGAACAACACCACTCCGACTTATAAAAGGCGACTTATAAAAGGCGGAAGAAAATCATGCTGTGCAGTCGGAGGATACATATTCGCGAGCTGGCTGACCAAAACCAGATGTATCCTCCGACTATATTTATGATTTTCTTCTTGTTTGCGTCTTTTAAGTTCGCTTTTAGGCAGTCGGGTTTTTTGATTTTTTGAATTAACTTTTTTTCTTTATAACTTTTTAGTTATTTTTTTTTTAGAATTAGGTACATTTAAACATATAAGTCTTATTTATTTTTGAAATCACCTCTTAAAATCTTTTGTGTTAATACCCCACAATATGGCGCCCAAAAGCCGACATTTTTCTTTTTTCCAATTTACATGTAGCCAGTCATACTCGCAGAGTTAAGACGAATCGGTTGACGTAAGAATCATCAAAATCGGCCAACGCGTTTGATCTCTTGAACGCCACATACCTAGGAACAAACATACATACAAAGACTGATAAACACATTACCCTAAAAATAGACTGTAATCTTCATCGGAGCGGCTTTTCTTGCAGTATATTGTGAGACTGATATGCAATAATTTTATGACTCAGTTGGGAATTGGACCTGGATAAATCCACATTCATCCTGAGCCCTATAAAATCGAACACAGACTAATCCCAAAAAACAGGTTGGCTTTGTCTATCCACGTACCCAAACATAAGTATCAATTAGCGACTCGTATTCGGGAGCGTACCCATACTGAACGAAGCCTCTTTGTGTAGCTATCCCCGGGGTATATTGAACGGCCGGATCTCATAATGCAACCGGGTAAGCTGATAGGTTCCACCGTATTCTGTTTATCGTAAACGACTTCAAAAAAATAAACTCCAATTTCCTAAATCCTCGACCTAACGTTATTAAGCCTTTGATAAATCTGTTTTTCAAGAATAAAAGAGAATACGGACCCGATCGCTTTTAGTTAGACTCGACTTTTCTTGATGTAGTATTTTTATTTAGGTTGATTGTGGGGACTGGTTAATTGACACACGATGTAATAATAGCACTCTTTTTCTTTAGGTCTTGCAGAAGAAAAACCTAAGAATGTTGCAATAAAACACTTTTTAACAAAATAATTAAACCGACTTCCAAAACACTAAAAAGCGAAAAACAATTTTCTTTTCAGAAGTCGGTTTCTTGGGTACCTATTTTTTTCGATTTTCGACACTTTTCGCTTATTTTTTATACCCGACGGAAAAAGGGGGTGTTATAAGTTTGACGTGTATACCTGTGTATCTTGTGTATTTGTGTGTAAATCATCATAGCTCCTAAACGGGTGAACCTTTTGGATATTGTTTTTTTTTTAAATGTGGCTTATTGATTGTTCTTAGCTATGTTAATGAAAAGTGTTATTTCATAAAACTTACATGAGACAAAGAAAAGTATGTTTATGAAAGTTGTCTTATGTTTTTAACAACTTAAAATAACATCACATTTTCGGTTTCAAAACTTACTAAAACTTACTTTACTTAGTAAGTACATTTTATCACAGCTTTTTTTAATTCTTGCGATCTCTCGAACACATTAATTTCACAAAGTATGCAATTTTGATTATTAAAATGAAAGTGCACGTTTAAATGATCATTTTGTGAGAAATATTTCCACATTCCATATAACGGGTAGAGTAACTAAGACCAGAATGGTCAGTGGCTTTTAACTATCATTTCGTGAGGTGACTATTTAAAGACAACTAGGTGGGTTAAAATGTTGCAGTGTCGTTTCGAAACAGATTAGTGTCCGACCGAAGTTTCGGTTTCGATTTCGGCCGAAACTGGGACTGTTACCGAAATTCGGTTTCGGTCATAAAATACAGTTTCGGTCGGACACTAAAACAAATTAATACTTGGTAGTCGCAACTCTGAGCAACTTTGGAGTTGCTCTGGAGAGCAGTGGTGGCCGAGTGGTATGCGTCACGACTAACAAGTTGTAGGTCGTACGTTAGAATCCAGTAAGGCACTTAACTTTGTGTAAATTATTTCATCACCACTGATCTCAAAACGGTGAAAGAAAACATCTTGAGGTAACCGGCATGTCCTAGAACCAAAAATTCGAAGACATGTGCCATCCACCAAACCGCACTGAGCCCGCGTGGTGGATTACGGCCCATTCCCTCTCACGCAGAGAGGAGGCCTGTACAGAGTGTTTGTGTACTCGTAGCAGTGGGAAAATTAAAAGGCTGATGATGATGAGTCACAACTCTGAATAAGTACCTATACAAAAAAATTTTTCCGTCGCATTGAAATATTCTAAACAAGAAATACCACTTGTTTTGGGCCTAAAATCTCTTTGTTTTTTCCACATATGCCTTCCTCGAATTGTATTGAACAAAATCGGCGAAATCTTAGAACTTAGCTTTCTTTGAAAATCTATTGAATTGGCTTTTCTGCGGTTTTGCTCCCGTGGCGTATTACGAACTACGCATTTTTTTCTATGATAAGAATAACTTCTTTTCGCTGGATACGAGAGGCACGAGACCGGTCAATGTGGCGACGCCTATGTCCAGCTGTGGACCGCTTTCGGCTAAAATGATGCTGATGATGAAGAATAAATTACGACACCAGCGAGAGTGTACACTCAAAGAATTAACACATTAATACAGTCAAAGAATTCCAGAGATTATCTAACTTTCAAAGTAAAAAAGGACTTCTTTTTTCTGTCAAACTGCTATTTCACTCCTCAGCATAGGCCTCTCTACTCCTTTAATCTTTCGTAAACTCAATCAGTTCACTTCTTTATAATAATGGATACCCGTATTATGTACCTTATGGATGCAATAAATTTAACTTGAATTTAATCAACAACACCGCAGTCGATGCATCTATGTCACACTTGGAGTAAATTATATCTGAATTAACTAAAGAGGTTACGCTGTTTGGCTACACTGGTCACATTGCTATAATCTCCAAGTCGTTCAAGCTGATTCATGATAGCAGAATAGTGTTACTAATGCATGAGGATAATATATCTACGTTCTACCTACAAAATTGAGCTCAATTTTTCCGTCTCAAATGCATGATTCGACGTAGACAATGAGTACTCTTTTCAATTGTATTATTTCCAACAAGACATGTCGAGATCAGTCCCCAATCAGAATCTATTTTACCCGAAGACCAAATCATCATCGGACCTCTATAATTCAATTACTACCAATATCCTGATGAGAACCCTTACTACTACTACCTACTACAGATTACTTAACTGAAGACTTACTTAATTCAAAGAAGTGGTTATATCAATTGGATTGCCCAACTATGTTGGGTTCAGCCTCCAGCCTTACCAGATCAGTTGAATACCAGTATTTTATTTGAATTGACAGCCGATCTGAACTCCACAACCGAGTTACTTCGTAACACGATACTCCTTGTTAAAACTAGTGTCAAATTTTGCCTATAGTATGTAAACACATGTTTTGACAAATAATAGTAGTTTATGCAACGGTCATAAACGTCATAACGGTCATGTAATAGGAATTATTAAAACACGAGTGAGGGTTTATCACACGAGGTGAAGCCGAAGTGTGATAATAGTATCAACCGCGTGTTTTAATGCCTTATTATATGCCGTTGCATACACTTTTTTATCTTCACTCATACCGTTGAAATAAAACAAAAGTGGAAACGGTAAAAATATGTAGTATGGCGGGCAATTTATATTCTCGTTTCGTTTGAATGCGCAGCGCGCGGATCCATAGACATGACACTATTTTTCTTAACGACTTTTTCGATATTTGGTCAAGGAACCCATACGCGCCTATTAATTATAAAGTAAAAGTGTGCTTTAATGATTAAAAAGTTATTTTATGATGCAGTTATTTGAAAATCGAAGGAAAATGTTGCACTGTAATGACATTTTTTTAAATTTTACCTATCCATAAAAAGTGTTTTTACAATATTTATACCGCCCAGCCCGTTCCATCATCGGACAACCAGACACACGGCGATGCGTCATCGGTACATGGTGGACATCCCACCCATACGCACAAAACGTTTTGGGGACACTTTTATTATGCGTACAGCTAAGGAGTGGAATTCCCTGCCGGAGTCTGTGTTTCCCGATAGCTACAATCTAGGGGTCTTTAAGTCTGAATAGGTTACTTCTAGGCAAGCGTGCTTCACCGTCGACCACATCATCGCTTACCATCAGGTGAGATAGTGGTCAAGCGCGAGCCTATATACAATAAAAAAAATATACATATATATATATTTGGAACATTACGTTGTGAGTGTAGATAAAGCATCTTTTTATCTTTACCGTAATACTGCCCTTTTAATGTCCTAGGTACTGTGCAGGGAAAATTAGTCACCACGCTTGTTCAATGCGGATTTGCAATTTCAAACTTATATTAGAAAGTAAGTAGGTACATCTTCATCATCATCTTTCAAACCTTGTCCCATGTTACTTAGAGTCGCTAACACGTTTTCTTCATTCCCTGTCACGCTATCAATCAGTCACTTTTCTTTCATATCACTCAGCTGTCCTTTTCCTCTCCATCCATCCACATTTATATTCGTCACTCGTTTAGTAACATGCGTTTCATCTCTCCTCATCACATGACCATACTAGAATAAAAGTACGTAGGTACATATGAATTGAAAAAGTCATATTGGTACTTGCCCGGATTTAAACCCACGACCTCCAGCACGAGAGGGTGGGTTTTAGTCACTGGGCCAAAGTCTACCACCAAAGATCTACAAATTTTGTGATTTCTTATCGAGGTACGGAGGCGATCGGTATGTAACGAAAGGTCACCCATCCACGGACCAACTTCGGCAAGCGTTGCTTAACCCTGATAATCGACTCGTGTGGCTTTTATACCTTACTCACGGTCTCCATAAAAAGAAGTAATTGTATTATCGAGATATATGAACTCGATTGATTTCCACAAATTCTATATGATACCAAAATTCGGCTCGTATATGATACCAAAATTCAGCTTATTTACTCAGCGATTAAATCCTTTGGGAGAGATTTAACTACAAGTAGTTTATTATACTAAATATAATTGCTGTGGTTGTTACAGACAACTGCTCATAAAGTTGCCACTGTGTGGAGCGAAGCTTTGACTGGAATATGAAGTAATTATAACAGAATACATAATAACTTAGATTTGTACCACATCTACTTATAGACACTCGACAAATGAACGATTGGTGCGAATGTATTTTATTTTGTTTTGTTTAAATTATGTTTCAGTACCTACTATGGTTGGCTTGACATTACCGACTGGCTTGACTTTATTTATACCGGATTTTAATATTGAAATGATCGACTCCTCAAAAATCAAGCGCATGTCAAATGATACGACTGAGTTGATATTCAATCAACTAATAACAGCGGTTTACGCACGTTCACCAATTTATTATATAAATTTTGAGATAGTTTTTGGTAGGTATTCTTAATTAAATCTAGTATTGTGCAAAACTGAGAAGTAAGTACTTTGGCAGGTAATATTTTACATTTTGTTTATTTTGTTTTGCGGCATCTTCGTGTTTGAATTATAGTGGCGCGCAGCCTGCTCCTTCTGCTGATGGATGTGAGACGAGTATATCGAACATTCGCAACCATCAAAAGGACGTCCATAGGGTGCTGCGAAGGCTTGATGTGAACAAAGCCAGTGGCCCCGACGGGATACCAGCAGTTGTACTTAAAACCTGTGCGCCTGAATGGTCGCCGATCTTGACATGCCTATATCGCCTTTATATAGAGATAGGAAAAGTGCCAAAGGGGGTTGGATGCAAGCCAATGTACAGCCCGTGCCCAAGACGGGCAGTTGGGCTGACCCGGCCGACTACAGACCCATCTTTGTAACGTCCATCCACTAAAAAGTATAACTATAAAAGTATGGAACGTGTACTCAACAGTCAGCTCCTGGTATACCTAGAAACGAACGACATCCTCAGTGACCGCCAATACGGCTTTCGCAGAAATTGGTCCACTGGGGATCTTCTAGCGTATGCCATTCGTATCTAGATTGAGGTCATCGAGAGACACGGGGAAACGTTAGGCGTCTGCCTAGACATCTCGAAGGCTTTCGGCAGAGTCTGGCACGAAAGCCTCATAGGCAAGCTTCGTTCCTTCGGTCTGCTTAGTGGTCTGTGTGATTATATTGCGGAATTCCTGAGGGATCGATCCATCCGAGTGGTTATCGATGGCTGCTCGTCCGGGCAGTTAGATATCAACGCCGGGATAGCTACAACCTTGGGGCCTTTAAGTCAACAGTGAAAACGTAACTTCTAGGCAAGCCTGCTTCACCGTAGACTACATCATCGCTTACCTTCAGGCAAGATAGTGGTCAAATGCAAACGCGCGGTAAATAAAAATTTAATAAATCAGCACTCCGCCCGCGACTTCGAACGCGTGATTTCACATTTTATCCTACAGATGACTTTCTTATGCACAGTTAGTGAAGGCGGCCAAAAATAAGCTTTTAGGTTTATTGGTTTGGGACGATTCATTGTTTGATTTAAAGAACAATTAATTTTTGGATACTCCCCTTAAAACTCAATAACCCATTTTCGCCCCGTTGAGGGTCGAGTTTAAAAAAAAAACCCAAATATGTAATTTACGCTTTTCTACTCTTTTTTATTTTTAGTTTATTTTAGTCAGATTGCGCAGTCAAGTAATACTCCTCAAAAAATCTTTAACACCCCTTAACTCTCCTAAGAGGTATCTTATTTTATTTTTATTATCAAATCAAAAACGTTTATTTCAAATAGACCAATTACAGGCACTTTTGAATTGTCAAAATGTCGGTCAGTCAAACAAACAAGTGAAGCTAAATTGCACGTTCCAAGGAGTAGATCTCTATGGAGAAGAACGTGCAAGAAACTCCATGGACACTCTTTTAAATCATATGTGTTACATATAATGTTTGGTTACATATTTCTTGTTGCTTCTATTATGTGAGCATAATGTAGATAATAATAAAAAAAAATATTAAAAGATAGGAACTGAATTAAGCCACTGGCAGCTAAGAGATGACCAGTCTCATCTGACGGCACCCGTTCACGAGCATGACGCGTGCATCAACCCACTCAGCTCAACCATTTTGAAGGGAACCGAATGACCCAATAACACGCGCCACCAACAGCGAGACATTTGAGTGAGCATGACAAACTCTCAACTGCCATGCTCGCAATGTCAAAATAAAAAAATAAAAAGTTGTAACCTAATAAAAATGCTCCATGGTACTTCACATTCACAAATTTGAAAAAAAAAAGTGCTTCTACATTATACAATGCTATTATTTCTAAATATAACATGTAAAGAATCCTAAGTCCTATTGAAATAAACAAATGAAATAAAAATAAAACACTGAAAACAACAATACGAAAAGGGCAGCAGCATCTCTTCCAATATAAACTAATTTGTAGCTACAAATGTATGTGGCTGTGGAGCAGGACCGGCATTTAGCCAAGCATTTTTATCAAGGAGATAATCTTCCAATTTATAATATGCTTGTCTACATAGTGTGCGTTTAATGCATGTTTTAAATTTTGACTCGTTTAATTGGAGAATTTCTAGTGGAATTTCATTATAAAATTTTACACAGTACCCCATAAAAGAGCTAGCTACTTTAGCTACCCTGAATCGAGGTTGATTTAACTTGTCCTTATTTCTAGTATTAAAATTGTGCCTATCACTTATTTTAGTAAAAAGATGAATATTTTTCCGGACATACATTATATTTTTATAAATGTATTGACAAGGTACCGTCATGGTGTTTATATCTTTAAATAATTCCCTAAGAGAATCGCGCCTGCGAAGATTGTATATGGCTCTGATAGCTCTTTTCTGCAGAATAAAAATAGACTCTATGTCTGCAGCCCGTCCCCATAGCAAAATACCGTAAGACATGATACTATGAAAGTAACTAAAATAGACCAGCCTCGCGGTATGTACATCAGTAAATTGACGGATTTTTCTGACAGCATATGCTGCTGAACTAAGCCGTCCTGCCAGAGATGTTAAATGAGGACCCCATTGTAGCCTCGAGTCGAGCGTGATTCCCAGGAAAACCGCGTTTTCGACGATTTCTAGTTTCTCCTTGTTCAATTTTATTTCCAAGTCATTACTTTTAACATTCGGTAACGCAAATCTTATCTTATTATGATTGACTATTTACTTTATCGCCTAGAAATGAGATTCTATATATAAAAATTTACTCCTTTTCACCCTCTTAAAGGTTGAATTGCCGTAATTTCCTTCTTAAATCGTATTTTGGGGAAAGTCTCGAAAATTTTATAATGACAACCTTTATTGTTTACTAAGGTTGGTATATGTGCCAAGTTTCAAGTTCATGAAACCAAGAAATAAGAATTCATAAAAAAAAAACTAGGTAGTTTCGAAAAAATAATAATGACAACTTTTATTTTCAAATTACTTTGGTATTTATGTCAAATAACAAGTTTATTAACCCAAGAAATGAGATTCTTCAAAAAAGTTTTAACACTTATAACATGGTTTAAGTAGTTAATACTTATAGCATGGTTCTAAAGGACATTGTAATATTGGCAATGAACTCTGGACAAGTATCTGCGCGCGTCATCGACCGTGTTCGGTAGTCGAGTGCGGTGCGGGAGGCCGCCGCGGCCCGCCCGGTCCATGTTTCATGTCTTGTATGCGTGAACATTCTCCGCGGGTTGACGCATTCAATCTAGAGGAAATGGACAAATATTATTGAAAGAACGTAGTAACGTCCCCTTCTTCGTCTTCAACTGGACCATACACGCGTTGTCCCTTCGTTCCCCGGGAAGACCTTCATGACACGTCCCAATGGCCACAGCAGTGGTGGTTACCCTCTCTCCTTGATGAAAACTAACGTTCCGTCTGCCAGTTGTCATGTAGATGACGTCTATTTTGTCTTAAGCTGGAGCAGATAAATATATTCAAAATTGAACCGCTTCCAAAAATGCTGCTTTATATGCTCCACTCTGTGATAACGCTCCAAGCTAAGCAGATGTTTGTATCAGTCACATGTGGATGCGGAACAGCCATAAGTGATCGCCCAATTAGAAAATGAAAAGGAGTAAGAACAGTAAAATCTAGTGGATCAGAGGAAAGAGGTGTGAGAGGACGTGCATTAAGAACAGCTTCTATTTGAGTCAAACAAGTGATCATTTCCTCATATGTGAAATGTGTTATTTGTAGTAGTCTTTTCAAGTAGTAGTAGACCGCACGGCAGCTTCAGCAATGCCGTTGAAATGTGGTGAGTATGGAGGGGCAAAAGTAAATTAAATGCCTTTTTGTGCAACTTCATACGAAATATTTGAATCTTGTAAGAATTTTTGCAGTTTTATATGATGCTCTTGGGTTTGCCACGACGAGCAACGAAATGGTTTAAAGCAGCCATATAGCCCTCCTTAGTAAGGTCTGTAATGATCGATATGAACAGCTTTAACTGCAAGACAAACGAAAATGCATAGATACGCCTTTACAAGTTTACATCCTCGCCCCTTTCGATCCGCTATCAATATTGGCTCAGCACAGTCGACCCTGCAATTGAAAAAAGGGAACTCAAAGTGAGTTCTATTAGACGGCAACTGTCCCATGACTGGTTGAGCATTTTGACATTTGTTTTAAAAAAAGTAATGCAGTGTTTCACAATAGATTTAGAAAGATTTATACCGCCAAGAGGCCAATACATTTGTCGTATATTTGCTATTAATTACTGAGCGCCAGCGTCTAACAAATCTTTATGATATTTATAAAATATGATTTTAGTGACATGATGTTTAGAACATAGTAAAACTGGATGTTTGATATTGTAATCTTATGAATTTTCAAGGTTCCCTCCTATACGAATGAGACCATCTTTGTCAACAAAGGGACTTAAAGAAACAAGTCTATTTTTACGAGGCATCTCCATTTGAGCTTGACGTAAAATTACATTGCATTTTGTAACATGGGTTTATTTTTTAAATTATAAACAAATCTTAGTATATACGCTACTACTCTTTGTAAACGATGTAGATTTGAATATTTATTGAGTAGTATATGAATGAATGATGGATTTATGTGAGAGGAATGTAAGTGATTTTGTGAATCTGTGTGAAACGTGTGATCTGTGAAGTTAGATGTAATGACTTCTGGTAGATCTCGTTTCTCAGTTTTATAGGGCATAGCTGGCCAGTCTTTTTCGTCATTTAACAAAAATTGTGGGCCTGACCACCATAAAGAACACCCGCTGAAAAGGTCAGCCTTCAGCCCACGAGAAACAAAATCTGCCGGATTGTATCTAGGATTCGGATTCGGATTGGTTTGTATCGGTACGTAACTCCATGTATGACCTGCAGTACTCTGCTGTATTTCGTTGACTCGATTACGCACGAAAGGTTTTAAGTGACTCGGTGAAATAGCTAGCCAACTCAACACTATGGTTGAATCGCACCAAAACTGGCAACTAGTTACAGGCAAAGTAATAGTGCTCTGAACCTTAACACACAGCCTTGTACCTAGCAACGCCCCACAGAGCTAGAGACGTTGAATGTTAGTGGGCTTTATAGGTGCTACACGATTTATCGATGCAAGAAGTTGTACCTTAACTGAGCCTTGCCTGTTCACCGACCGTTGATACACGCAACAAACGAAAACTCTCTCTGGTGTGTCTGTAAACACATGAATTTCATGCGATATAGCGTTTTCACATACAACCCATCTTGGATTTTTTGATTATTTAAACATGGAAGAGTGTTAACAAAATTGTACCAAAAATTGCATATAGACTTTGGCACCTGCTCATCCCAGTCACACTTAGCTAACCAAAATTTCTGCATTAGTATTTTCGCCTCGACTACACATGGACCAACCAAGCCTAAAGGGTGAAATATTTGACTAATGACTGACAAAACTTGGCGTTTAGACACCTGTTTCTCAGCATCAATACAAATAGAAAACGATAAATAATCTGTCTCGCACATCCAGCGTAAACCATTTTGTTTTCGAGACCGCGTTCTTATCTTCAGACAATTTTAGACAACCTAAAACTGCTGAGCTGTTAGAAACCTGTTCTAAAATTGAAGAATTATTAGATTGCCATTTTCTTATATGAAAATTCGCTGATGCTAAAACAGATATAACCTCCTTGACCATTTCTACCGCGTCTGAAACTGAATTTCCTCCTGACAGGTAATCGTTGACGTAGAAGTCGCGTTCAATTGAAGACTTGACGGTTGTACGGGTAGCGGCATTAGCCAAACTGAGTAAGCACTTTGTTGCTAAGTATGGAGCGTAAAACAAAGCGAACCGAATCCACAACACCTTTCCTCAAACTGTTAGCAAGTGCAAGAATGTCATACGTGACTAGCTCCAGTTGGACTATTCAGAAACGGAGGAAATAGTAAATAATAAATAGTCATAATTGCATCCAAACACTCAACAACAAAAACTCAACAACACATCACACTACACAACACACCACACAAACACACAGGTACTTGCATTACCAATTTCGTAACGTGCCGTGACGTAGGTCACAGTATTAAGACTGCACGTCTTTAACAGTAACTTAGAATCTGTCCTGAAAATGATTTGCTGCAAAGCACGCTGAGAAGGTGTAACAGCAATGGCACGATACATTTTAGTTAGCTATATCACCAGAGAAGACGTATTTGTATTGCCAAAATCTTAGCAGCATTGATTGGGCCAACCATCTGGTTTGATTGAGGCATCGAAGACGTTGACTCTTTGACGATTCGAAAATAAATACTCGACATTGTCACCTGAATGAGGTTTCCTAAACGTTTGATTTTCTGTCATATGTCCAAGACGCTCGTACTCCTGCATGAAGGCAACGTAATGCTTCTTGAAACTTGGATCACGCAGGAAACGATGTTCCAGTGATAGAAATCGTCTTTTAGCCATTTCATATGACTCACCTAAAATGTTAGGATTGTCTTTTAAAGGAATTTTCACACCAAAACGACCCTGATCATCCTGAGTAGTATTATGACGAAAAATTTCTTCGCACTCACTTTCCTCCTGTGACAAAGCATGTTTGGATGATATAGAATCGATTGCCCAAAACCTGTTGAAGTTATTATTTAATTCATCCATAAACACGTAATAGTGCGACTGTTTATTAGAGAATGAACGCAATGGTCCTGAACCTATCCATCCGAGTCTTGTTGAGTGAAGTTTAGGTTGAAGATTCATAGAGGAGGAACCTAAGACATTCCAAAACACTTCCGCACCAACAAGAATGTCAATTACACACGGATTATGGAATGTTGAGTCAGCTAATTGAATGTCTGTTGGAATGTTGATTTTGTCAAATTCTACAGCTGAAGACGGCAAAATCCTCGTGATTTCAGGTAATATGATGCAAGTGATAGTTTCCCTGTAGCCACCATTCCGAGCCTGAATTGTAAACCTCAAAAACTGTGTGCTATTAGATGTTTGCTTGTTTATACCTGATATTGTGGAGTTAACGTTACGTCTCGACAATCCCACACGCTTGTGACACAGTGTTACAGTGATAAAATTGAGTGTGCTACCAACGGTATATCAAGTTATCAAGCAGGACCCTGGCGTCGAACTTCTTACCTCGGTTGCTGACCACTGTCACCAGAGCTGCGGAGAGTAAAACAGAACAGGTAGTACAATCTGCACTGTCAATTGACAATATAACGCTTTCTGAAGTGTCCTTTTGTAATTATGCACCTCCAGAAACGTCAGTTAATAAGCTAGGTAAAGCAACGCTAGGCATTGGACCTTATACATTTGGATTAGACTGTTCTACGGGTAAAAGCGTGTTATGTCTGCAATTACAATATTTAGAGTGGAACAATTTACAATGTTTACTTGAATGACCAAGACGCAGACAATAAAAGCACACATTAAGCTCCTTCACCTTTGCCAAACAATTTTCTAGTGACAACTTACGAAACTCATTGCACACAAACATAGAATGACCTTTTTTGCACAATGAACATTTACAATCTTTTTTATATTTTTTATTATTATTAGTTTTATTTTTGATTAAATTATCGCTTTTGTTAGTAATCTGTATATTTACTATGTGACTAATAGTGCTGCTGTCTAACTTTTCTTTTGCCGATTCACTATGCTCAACTGTTTCTAACAAATCAGCCCTCCTACTAACAAACGAACAAAATTCTGACAAAGTAGGAGATTTGGGTAATGTATTGCTGTATTGTTCCCAGTCTCTGTTAGTAACTGTGTCGAGTCGACAACTCATCATAACTCACCACCAATGTACTCCACTGGTCAGTAGGCTCGTTCAGCGTTTTCAAAGCTCTAATTTGTTTATTTTTATTATCTATGGACTGACGTAAGCCTACACAAGACTCTTTATACACTGCTGGGATATTGAACAATGCCTGCACGTGGTAATTAACTAAAAGCCTACTATTGTCATATCGCTCACATTGCAAATCCCAAGCCAATTGATAATGCTCGCCTTTAAAATCTATGTTTTTAATAATTTGTTGAGCATCTCCCTTGAGCGACGCACGTAAATAATGGAAGTTGCTAATGTCATCGATTGTACTACTACTATGTATAAGCGAAAGATAAGTATCTCTATACTCTAGCCAACATTGATAGCTACCATCAAAATGAGGTAAGTCAATTTTAGGTAAGCGTACAAAATTTTGACGGATCGATGCACCTGCCTTTTTGTCTGCTGAGCCCGCTACAGACCCACAGTCAATGCATCAGCACTGATGAGCAAACTACGCGCCTGAGCTGCCACTACGTGGTACCGCTCCTCAAACTTGGTACGTTCTCCGTACGCCCCGACTGGCTTGTCCGAAAGCACCTCGATCTCCAACTGTATCATCATATAGATCATCGAATTTACTAAAACGACCCGCCAGCTAAATTCGCTGTAAGTTTGATATTGATTGGCAACTTTTAAGCACGTTTACATAATTGCAGAAATTCGTAAGCTTAGCTTTCATAGAACTCCGTTTTCTTACTTATACTTCCTCGTTGGCCATTATAAGAAACTGGTTTTAAATAAGAATAGTAAAAAAATATATGTGTTAAGCAATGGGTATAGTGACTAATAAGTAGCAAAATGTTTCTTGCAATGAATAGGTGCGTGACCTTGAAGCTCGCTCGCTAACAAAGAAAACACCAACTGGTGCAATGATAAGAAACCTTTTACATGCAGCTTTACACTAATATGAACACACTATACAACGTTAAAATAAAGTTAATAATCACTTCATGACTCAAATTTGAATCTGAACTGAAAACGGCTGCAACGGAAATTTTTGAATTTTGAATTCCAACTGGAATTTTAATTGAAAGGAATTTGGATCGATCGATACACAAATAATGCTTAGCTTTATCCACAAGGCGTGTTGATTCACACGAATCAAATAGATGTCTCGGTGGGTTCCACCAACGTAGTCGAGACTTGACCACCGTCGACGTGAAGACCTCGCGACTTGTAGACATCCTCTCCTCGCTTATTCTAGGCGACTCCAACTCCAAAATTGTCAGCCGTTGGATGCAGCTTGTAGTGACACGCCGCTTTTGAAGACTCGTCATATCAAAGTTCACCAACTTCGCCCGTATTGCCACCGCGCAAACGTCTTCTCTGTTCGTAAAAAATACGTTACGCAGATTTAAAAATTGAAGGCCGAAGGACCAAAATGTTGAGGACCTAATTATAAAGACTAAAATGGAGTTCGTTACTCCAGCCAGAAAATGTTAAACTCGTCATCTAAGTTCAATAGATAATTAGATATACAGCTACTGTAATTGGTAAGCAGATTTTTTTAATTTGGTAAGTTAAGTTGGAAATTAACTCTGAACAAGTAGTATGCGCGTGCGTCGTCGACCGTGTTCAGTAGTGGAGTGCGATACGGGCGGCCAGCCACGCCACGCTGTCGTCCCGCGCCGCGCCGCGCCCTGTCTATTATTCACGTCTTGTATGCGTGAACAACCCCAAATCGTCTTTTGGGGGTTGTTTCAAAACTAATAATGACAACCTTTATCATTTACTTAAATTACTACGTGTGCCAAGTTTCAAGATTATTAGCCAAAGGAATACGATTCGTAATTAACGTTCAACCCCTTTTTTACCCCTTTAGGGGTGGAATTTCCAAGTTAGTGCTCGCTTACGTCACTTGTGGAACCTTTCTATCAAATTTCATGCCTCTAGGCCCAGCAGTTTTGGCTGTGTGTTGATCGATCTACTGATCGATCAACACACAGTCAGTTTCTTGTTTTATATATATATACTAGCACTCCGTCCGCGACTTCGTTCGCATGGTTTCGTATTTTATTCAACTAAGTACAGATGACTTTATTATGAGCAGTTGATGAAGGTGAGCAAAAATAAGCTATTGTTAAATCAATAATATATGGGGTATCGTAGATATCTACGGTTTTAGTTAGGATTTACGAAACTTTAATGACGTGTCCGATAAGTTTAAGCCAAATAACTGAGGTCCTGGCGAGGACCGCAAGTCTGTTGAATCCGAAGATCAGAAGACTGGTGGCGATTTTTGAGTCGCATAATTTCAGGTGGAGCAAAAATTACTTTAGTGTGACAACGAATGCTCATGTCGCTCACAACTCATAAAATTACCAACGTTTGTTTGGCTTTACACTTTTTTTGACTTTTTGTTATGTTTTGTGTTCGTTTATTTGGCCTGAGACAAACGGTCCAGTTCTGTAGTTCCAAATCAAGGTAGACGTCGTCTTAGTGCTGAAAGATTCTTTAAAAAACCGTTGATTATATAAATCATCTTTTGGGGGTAATTCTGAAAAACTAATGATGGCAATTTAGTATTAGCAGTTTTAGCTGTGCGTTGATCGATCAGTCAGTCAGACAATCATTTTCTTCTTTTATATATATAGAAGATTTAAAACTGTCCTAAAATACCTTCATTTATTTTAATGTTCACAATAACCTAGATCTCATGAACCATCTAGAGAATAAGACACGAAAAAAATTAACGACACTCACAAGACTACGCCAAGATATTTAAGAAACAGCTTTATAAAATAAATACCTCTTCTCTACCTCAATTTCGGGCCGGTGTCAAAAGCAGGTATTCATTTTTCAGATTATTAAATTTCGTGGTTCACTGCATACTTGTCTTCTGAGCTTTGCGTTGTTAAAACTAGTTCAAGGTTGTACGCTACTAAGATAATATCGCTTGGGATTTAATGTTCAACATTTATGAGCCCGAACTGGTGCCAGTGATCCCAAAACAAACGATTTTGTGAGGGTGTTTCATGAAACTGTTCAAAGGACTCTATTTGGCCTGACAAATTAGAATTAGAATTTCTCTTTATTCGAGTATCCATGACTCAAAAATTGGTTAGTAAAACTTACAACTATGTTAGTAACACAGATATTAACAAATTGACACTACAAAACAAAACAACAAATAACAGTGGATCACCGTTGCGACAAACCATGTGAGATGGCACAACAGCGACCCACGAAAACACAGTCTAGGCGACTTGAGATCATACTTAGGATACTGTTGGAGCTGCCCCACACTCTGCGTACCATGGATGCACACCTTTTGCGCATGGTTGTGTAGAAACAATCCACATGCGCATCAGCAAACATCCCCGATGCACTACAGAAGCGAGGCAGCCCCACCAGCATCCTAAACGCATTATTGAACTGAACACGGAGAGCGCTGTACGATTTTTGCGTATATCTAGCCCACAGGCTGCTCGTGTAAAGGGATGTACAGTAAGCTCGAAAGAGCGTTACTTTGACCGAAATTGAGCATCGTGCAAACCTGCGAGCCAGCATGTTCGCTCTAACCGACAACGATCTCCGCTCCCGTTCAATGTCGTCATCATCTTTGAGATTGGGGGTTAATATATGACCTAGATATTTAAACGTATGGACTCTTTTTAAAGGCGTGCCATAGAGTAAAACAGGTGGCACCTTATTAGGGCTCTTACCCCCAGCCTCAAAAACCATGATCTCAGACTTCTTAATGTTATATGCCAGGCCATGTAACTTAGCATATGCCTCACACTGGGCAACCAGTTTTCTCAACCCACAGATTGACGCACTCAGCAGCACCATGTCGTCCGCGTAACTGATATTATTAACGCAGATACCGTCTACGTAACATCCAACCCTGGTACTGCTGAGCTCGGCAATGAGTTCATTCACATACAGGTTGAAGAGCGTAGGTGAGCTCAACCCACCCTGCCTCACCCCACACTCCAACCCGTACGGATGAGACAACGCACCAGCCCATCGTACAGTGTTGATCTGGCTCCCATACCAAAACTTAAAAATGTTTATGAGTTCTGTGGGTAAATAAACCCGCTCTAACTTACTCCATAACACATCATAAGAAACCAGATCAAAAGCCTTAGATAGGTCGAGGAAGCAGGCATAAACAGACGTCTCACGCTTCGCATAGTATGTGACAGCATGCTTAAGACACAACACTGCACTCTCAGTTGACAATCCAGCCCTGAAACCAAACTGGTTGTCATGTATGGTTGTTCTTTTATTCAATTGTGCATTAAGCATGCTGTCGAAAACCTTCGATATCACAGTAGCTAGGGAAATGGGCCTATAGTTACTGCTGTCGGCGAGGTCACCAGTTTTGTTTTTAGCGACTGGTACAACAATTGTTCGCATCATCTCACTAGGCATGTAACCATGACCCATACAGAAGCTATACAGCATAGCAAGTACCCTAGGTAAGTGAGGGCCAGCATATCGGAGGTGCTCGATGCTAAGCCCGTCATGGCCGGGGGACTTACCCCTTGACATACATCTAATCGTTCGAGTAATTTCTGCGGCCTTAAATTTAACCCCTATTTCCATCCCGGGCATAACATCGGGCACCGACCGCGATGGACCCAGAGGAGATTTGACAAAGAACGCCTCTTTAAAAAGATTTGCAATGTCCTCCGGCTCACTCATGCCACCGACGCTCACAGGGATGCCCGGCCTGGCCTTCAATTTATTTGTGTGTTTCCAGAAACTACGAAAATCATTCTTTGCGTGGTGTGAGGCTAGAATATCCATTTTAACTTGGTCTTCATGGTCTTGGCACCACTTTAACCTTGACTTGAAGACTTTTCTAGCCTCACACATTTCGTTATAAATTAACCCACAAGTTGGTTTACCAAATGACGCCCACACCAAAAAATTTTTCCTAGCTAGCCTGTGAGCTCCGGCAACATGCTTGTTCCAGCCTACTACTCGCCGCTTTGAGCGCCTATCGCCGCTTCCCCGACCCACCAAAGCAGCCGCACTCAAGGCGTGTGTAATGTCTGAATACAGCTTATCAATAACAATTCTGTGATTAGATTCATTACTATCACAACATTCACCAAGTTCATGTGGGAAATCAAATGATTTCAAAATAATTAAATTGATGAAAATGAAGCTCCTCGTGACTCCCAATACAGCAAGCCCTGCCACAAAGTCGGTTAAGGTCATAAATGAAAAGGAATGTGCAATAAAAACACAAACATACCAGTTTCTACAGACATAATCTTTCATACATTCGCTCTCGACATTTCGCGTATTTAAATTGCGAATTCCGCTCCGAGTGTTAACATATGTTATTGAGAACGAACAAAAATTTTAGCGCTAAAGCATACTTACATTTGAAATTAAATGACCTTATACGAAGTTGCGCTCCAGTTCTACATTCAAAGTTTTAATTTTATTTGTGCCAGTTTATCAGTTAAGTGCTATTAATACTTAATTTTGTAGGCTCGTGAAACAACATCCCAAAATTATTTATTGATTCCATCCCCGCATAATTCCACTAACGAGAACCCTGTTTATACTTGCTAATCAGGTAATACATTTTAAATGTACGATAAATATTGCACACATTATTAGCTAACGAATAAAAATTTAATGAGCAATTTACGGTGATACAATAAAAACGGTAAATTGACAACACGTAACAAGCGCGTGGAAGCGACGCAATTTGTAGGCGCTTCTGTATATAAAGATAAGGCGAGGTATCCATAAAGCGAGGCCGGATTATCGCGAGGATGTGGATATAAAACCACGTTTCATTAGTTACATTAGCGAGATCTGAGAGCCAGCCCGGATAATATGATAACAATACATTACGTCGGGACAAGCGCTTAATGTCTCCTGGGACTTAATTCAACCTCGGCTTTACAAAGTATAATTTTTTCATTCATTTTGTTTTAGTGACGCTATCAATTTGCCCTGCTTTTAAAGCAATTTATTACGCTGCCCCAGTTTCCTCAAATAGTTTTTCGCCGACGTAAGACTTGCATAACTAACCGCGAAGTTTTCAGATTCTAATCAACTTTGAGGAGCAAATCTCAAAGTTTGGAAAGATTTCGCTAAGCTTTCCAAGCCTAAGATGGTATTGAAATTAAATATTAAGCAAATTTTCTTCCAACTAAGCATGGAAAGGCGGTGGCTGAAAACAGAAATTGAATCAACCAAATCCCTTTGACGAAGTTCGTGTTTGCTGGCAACTCGGTTAAACTGTGAAATTATTAGCGGCCGGAAACGTCGGTGCTTTTTGCGGCAGCGGTTATAGTGCTGTTTATTTTTTAGTGATTAACAAGTTTTGGAAGAAATTGTTTGAGTGTATACTGCTACCTTTACACAGTTACTATCAATACATAACGTTACTGCGAAATATAAACACTCGTTCGTTCAAACATATCAGTCATTTTGTTCCTGCTATTCTTGGAGACCGTGTTGCCAGCGGAAGTCTTCATAAATCAACATTCTGGGACTCTATTGGAGGGGTATCCGGTAAATTCTTGTGAGAAACTGAATTATACATATGTTGAAGTATAAATTGCAGGGGACTGAAGGAATGCGATAAAAGATAAGGCATGAAAGTTTATGTAATGGGTAAGTAGATATCAGTGATGTTTTCATTGATTTTTACCTTCTTAATTTATTTGTATATTCCAGACGTCTTCAAGAATATACAAATTAAATCTTCGGCGACCTTAACCTCGTTATGTTATCTTTACCTTTTGGGTTACCACAATTAACGTCAAGAACGTATGTAAGTCAGAACTACATACTACAAACGCAATTAAATGCACAAAAAAACAGTTGGCATTTTACGTTAAGACGATTTAGCTACCCCAGATCGATTCAATGAAAAATGACCTATCAACCCAAGCAAGGAATTATATCAGGCAGAGTAGCACAATTAATCGTACAGCAAATGTAATTACATCAATCAGTCACCTAAAGGTCAAATCTCGTACTTAAGGCTACACTAGTCGATCATTCTTCCATACAAACGTAATCTGGCGATTACTCCACTATTTGACGATGTACGTTCAAAATTAAAAATGTTATCAATTTGTCTCATCATTCTAGTCTTGTATGGAAACAAAACAGTAAAAAAAAAAATTTTGAAATTTATGAGCGTCGAAAATTCCATATTTCAACTCTAATTTTAACTCATCTTTGGGCGGAAATAAATACTATAAGAAGAAGGAAAATAGCGAAACGGCCTCTAATATAGGGATAGATTAGTAATCCAACAATGCAAATAATTTTATTTTGAAAATATACATTTAGTTGTTTTTTCATGATATCTAGACTCTCAAAGGTCTGTTTATAAAATTTCGCGCGTTCCTTTTCGTCCTAAATTATCGTCCATTTCTGTAAAAATTTGAAAAAACGCTAATTCATACGCGAACTAGCTTCTTAGTGCTCATCACAGCATCTATCTCTTTCCCACGTGTTGTCGGATGAGATAGCATGCTTTTTATGTGCGCTCATAAAATAGATCGTGCCGTCGACTTGAGGAACCTTAAAAAACGTTCAAGTCGCAATCTCGTTTCAGCAACAATCAATGTCAAAAACTTTTCGAAATGAAGTGAAGTTTGAGATTTTTTTGGCAAATTGAGACCTCCCTATATTCTTCCAAATCGTGGACATGAATAATCCAACTAAACTCCACTTGAATAATCAAACTGTTAGTTTTAGCTTTGACATTTATCGTCATTAATCGAGGGTCTTTCCCCTTGTGAATGAGTTAAGTTAAAGGCCTTCAAAACTGACTCGGAATATAAACGTAAGACTTGAATGTGAAAGTTCCTTAAATATTCTGCGAGCTACCCTTCTCTCGTGTATGCCTAACTTAACTTGCTTACACGTGAAATAAACTAAACTTACCGCCCGATGGCGGTATTTTTTGCTATACAATCACCAATGTTGCTTTACTGTCCCCATTTTCCCGGATAGAACCCCGGAACACAGACCCATATTCCAGGAAAAAGGGATCCATTATTCTAAGTATCCTATAGTGAAACCGGCTAATGAATATGAAACCTTTGGATCTGTGTGGTTTTATGATTGAAAGATAGACACCTTTCAATCATAAAACCACACAGATAACGTAACATCACGCCGGTATTACCCGAGGAGTTGAACAGTGCAACTTTAGTGCATCCACAATTCGGCAGTTATGTTTAATTCCCATGTAATAGATCGAGCCTATTGCCATCCACGGGCCAAAAATCTAGACTCCGGACTGATCCGAAAAAAAATGAGAAATACCAGATGGAAAAACCCAATAACACTATGCCCGACCTGGGTATCGAACCTAGGACCTCACGTTCAGCAGTAGCGCTTCCCACCACTAGACCAACGGGGAATGTCCACAGCTGTAAAATCAAAGAGAAACGAGAAATCAATACATACACAGCCTTGAACATCGTCGCCGAGTTGCCAGCTTGGCGGTTTTTTATCGGTTACATTTCGGGGAGTACCGATGTGATGGAATTGCATGATCTTAATCCGGCTAGCCCGTTTCATCATCGGACTACCAGACGTACATGGTGGACATCCTACCTACACGCATTAAATGTTTTGAGAATACTTTTATTATGCGTACAACTAAGGAATGGAATTCCCTGCCGGAGTCTGTTTCCCGATAGTTAAAATCTAGGGGTCTTTAATTCAAGAGTGAATAGGTAACTTCTAGGCTAGTGGCATCACTGTCGGCCGTATCACCGCTTACCATTAGGTGAGATAGTGATTAAGTGCGAGACTATTTAAAATAAAAAATAATAATAAAAAAATCAAAGTTAGAAATGACTTAAGCCATAGTAATTAATTAACTTACTACGTGAATGGAGAAACTTTTACCACATTCGTTATAAAGATATTAATATTTTCAGGAATTTCTCCTGGGAGCTACCTGGAAAAGTGAGCTTCTTTTAATTAAAAGATAATAAATGAAAATGGACCGGATGTTTTAGTTTCTATGTTATGAGTATCATAACCTTCTCAGTTTCAGCCAATTCTGCATTATATATGTTACAGTAATTTTAAAACTTTGTAGTTTTTAAACCACAAAATTTTCTTATATTTAATTATATTTCGTATAAATTTGTTTCTAATTTCTTATTAACAGTAAATTAATTAAGTCCAGAAAAAAGAATGTTTTCGGATTAAAGTCTATTAATTACTATTATAATATATCATTCATGTATGTATGAAGTTAAGTCAAAAAGAAAAAATACGTACAAACAACATTATTTGGAACGTGCCATAAAATTGGGATTAGGATGAAACAAACTTAGCGCTGTCTACGTAAATATTTTCTTGCTAATTATTTTGGAAAACTGTAAGCTCAAACTATAAATATTTGTTAGTCAGTTTAATATTTCTTAGAAATTAATAAGCAAACAAAACTAATTCTGTCTTGCTAGCTAAAATTCCAATCTTAAATATTAAAATTATTTCGGACACAACTAAATTTTAAGTCATCAGCATCGTACTATCTAGTGTTACTTTTTCATATAACTTGTGTACAAAGACATTTCAAACTTTTGTTATTAGACAGAGTTTATTTACAATTTCGTTTGTTAATAAATTATAATGAAGCAGCGTGGTTGAACTCAAAGTTTTATACTCACACCTACTTTGTTTGAAGTTGGGAAAGAAACTTCCCTTTTCGGTCGAACTCCGTGTCTATACACAAGTGTCGAACTTCGACTGAAACGCGTATGTGTAATGAACTTTTTAATCTAGCAATATGTATGTCAAAGATGAAATTTTAATACGAGTCAAAGTTTAACTAAGTTAGCGCAGATTAAGTCGAATGTCACTTTCATAGTTTCACAGAAAATACACGATATATCAGCCAATTGGCAAAGACTTACGAAGTGGGAATAATAATGGTAGCGAAAAATCTAAAGGTAAAAATATTCAGGCCTGTAATCCCTAAAGGGGTCCCAAAGGAGTGGATCGTACGTTCAAGGCTTATGACTGACAATATTTGATCGCAAGCGACGAGGTGAGATGTTTATTTATAACATAGACTTAAAACTGCTAAAAAAAACAGGTTTGGTCAAGATATGAATTAAGATATTGTCTTTTATGAGGAGAAAAAAAAATCAGCTTCCCTTTCCATTCAAAAGCATATCATAGTAACACATATAACATAGTAAATTGCGTGGCGTAAGAAGATCGGTATTCCCATTCATAGAGTCAAACAATTGCATCCTTAGTCTAGAGCAGGGATTCCTAAAGCGGTTGATATCGAGCTCTTGGGGTCGAAATCGGATTCCCAGGGTTCGACATAAACGAAAACTGATTTTAGGGGTCGCCAATGTCTAAAATCGACCTCTAATAATTAACATGAGTTCTTATTTGAAACTTGTTAAAAGAATGATTTACATTTTAGTAGGAACTATCATTGTTGTACTTTTACAAAACACAACAAGTCGATAAGCTTGTACAAGTTCGTACAAGATGAAAAACTGGGCAAGTCAATAAGCGGATTTTAAAAGTAATTTGGTTATGAGAGTCTGAGGAAACAGTTAATTTTGAATAAGGGGGTCTTTTTCCCAAAATAGTTTGGGAATCCCTGGTGTAAAGAGTCTGTTCATCTACCTATATGCCAGCCATGTAAAGCTATTGAGCCATTTTGCAAGGTACGATTTCAAACTGCAGAACACTATCGAGAATTTGCTCCGAAGACATTCCCGCTCATCGACAGCCACGACCGCATGACTAAATGGCCCTATTTCATGAATGACAGACTTGATATACGACAACCTCAGAAACGTATCAGTTCAAAGATGTCCTTGTTAGTACTGCATCAATAAAACACCAAGATTGAAATGCTAGACGTCACTGATGCCACCGCAGTCATCAATTTCCTTCCCTGACACTTGTTCTGTTACGATTAGGGAGATAACTTGATACACTGCATGTTCTGTTTACCGACGGATTATTTATTTATTTATTTATATATACTTTATTGTACACCAAGATAATAAAAACAATACATACAGAAACCTTAAAATAGACACAAACACACAACAGGCGGCCTTATCGCGTTCTGCGATCTCTTCCAGGCAACCCAGAATGGAAATAGATAGCCTGGACATGATATGGGGTTGCACTTGGTGCAATTTTAAAATTAAATAATAATTTAAAAACAGGAAGCACAAAATATAAAATACTAAAATATATACATAAATACATACATACATATAAATATACAGGCAAGAAAACAATACAGCTCCAACAAGAATAAGATCACAGTGACAGGTAGTGTTCCTTTACTAGTGTTTTAAAGGTCGGTAGTGATTGCGCGCGTTTAATTGTCACAGGCAATGCATTCCATAGACGAGCGGCCAGGACAGAGAAAGATTTGTCTAGGAAGATAGAGGAATGCATTGGCATCTTAAGTACCACAACATAAACGAATACCGGTTTTCACGCGTTTCGTATTTCCTTGTGTAATTATTATTAAGGAGTCTTGAGATGTCAAGCGAAAATGGGGATAAGATAACACAATTTACCCATAAAGATACAAATCACCACCATAACATACCCTCGTTTGTACGTCTATTTTTGTGCTGTAAATGAAAGTTTGATTTTCAAGTATTTTAAGTTGTGCTAAATAACTTTAAATTTAAAAAAAAACTTTTTTTAACAAGTTTTTTAGCTTACCGTGCATTGTCATTCAAACATTTTTTGTCATTCAAACTAAATGTGTAGCTAAATTTCAGCTCAATCGGTTGGAGATAACTATTTTAAAATTCAGTTGCAAGATTTAACATCAAAAATTCATCAATTCATCAATCCAGCTCATTTAAAATATAAAAAAAGAGAAACAGTTTTTAAATTTCGCGAAACAAAAGATGAGTAACGGTGCTTCCAAACCCTATATTCGTACTCACCGTAAAAAAACAGGCCATCGTCACAGTGCCGCCGAAACATTTTGATATGGCCTCCACGTACCATTTACTACGTCCCTGTGTTTCCGTGACGTATTTTTGTAACATATTAACCGATTCGAATTTTGCTACTATTTGGAATCGTCGTTCGTTAGAATCGAATCGACACTTTATTCGATTTCGACGTGCGTTGTATGTCTACATTCATGGATACTGTATTCCGTGAGTTCACATGTTATCGAAGCTATTCGAATGTTAGTACAATGAAAAAACTAAAAATTGAGTCACTTTACACATACTTGCCATAAAAGTACAAAAGCATGATATTGAAAATGTTAGAAATTACACATACTTGCGACAAATTATATCATTCAAACATCAAACAGATACAGAAATAGAAAGAAGAGTGGCTTGCACTTGGAAAAGATAATGGTCCCTTAAAGAGATTTTTAAAAGTAAACATTTTTTGCTTTTGACAGCCAAGAAAAAAATGTTTAACTCATATATCTTGCCATGTCTCACGTATGGATGCCAAACTTGGGCGTTGACTCAGAAACAATTTCTAAAACTGAGAACGTGTCAAAGGGGTATTGAACGGAGTATGTTGGGCGTGACGCTAAAAGACCTAAAAGAGCAGATACAACAAAGGTGGAAGACATATTGTAGAAAATAAAATTTGAAATGGCGATGGACAGGACACATGACAAGGAACAGCAGGATAAAATAGACTAAAATTATGACAGAATGGCAAGCACGTGATGGCAAAAGGAAGAGAGGCAGACAAGCTGAAAGATGGACAGACGATATAACGATTACTGGAGGGACAATCTGGTCAAGAAAGGCTAATAATAGAGAAGAGTGGCAACAGCTGGAAGAGGCCTATGTGTCACAGGATACGCTGATCAGTAAATCGGGCAATCCGATATGTTACTTTTTTAAGATAAACAGTTTGATATTAATAAATTAATTAATTCTTTTTATCAACCAAAAGCGTAAATCTCATGAATCGTCTCAAAAATCACGTGTCCAACTTCCAACTGTGGAAATTTCATACATATATAGAAGATTAAACGCTGTCCTAAAATACCTTCATTTATTTGAATGCTCACAATAACCTAGATCTCATAAACCATTTAGAGAATAAGACACGAAAAAAATTAACGACACCCACAAGACTACGCCAAGATATTTAAGACACAGCTTTATAAAATGAATACCTCTCCTCTACCTCAATTTCGGGCCGGTGTCAAAAGCAGGTATTCATTTTTCAGATAATTAAATTTCGTGGTTCACTGCATACTTGTCTCTTGAGCCTTGCGTTGTTAAAACTAGTTCAAGGTTGTGCACTACTAGAAATACGTACGCTTGGGATTTAATGTTCAACATTTATGAGCCCGAACTGGTGCCAGTGATCCCAAAACAAACGATTTTGTGAGGGTGTTTCATGAAACTGTTCAAAGGACAAAGGTTCAAAGGATTTCGAAAATAATTAAATTGATGAAAATAAAGCTCCTCGTGACTCCCAATACAGCAAGCCCTGCCACAAAGTCGGTTAAGGTCATAAATGAAAAGGAATGTGCAATAAAAACACAAACATATCTGTTTCTACAGACATAATCTTTCATACAGTCGCTCTCGACATTTCGCGTATTTAAATTGCGAATTCCCCTCCGAGTGTTATCATATGTAATTGAGAAAGAACCAAAATTTTAGCGCTTAAGTGCACCCTAACATTTGAAATTAAATGACCTTATACCAAGTTGCGCTCCAGTTCTACATTCAAAGTTTTAGTTTTATTTGGCCAGTTTATCAGTTAAGTGCTATTAATACTTAATTTTGTAGGCTCGTGAAACAACATCCCAAATTATTTATTGATTCCATTCCCGCATAATTCCACTAACGAGAACCCTGTTTATACTTGCTAATCAGGTAATACATTTTAAATGTACGATATATTGCACACATTATTAGCTAACGAATAAAAATTTAATGAGCAATTTACGGTGATACAATAAAAAACGGTAAATTGACAACACGTAACAAGCGCGTGGAAGCGACGCAATTTGTAGGCGCTTCTGTATATAAAGATAAGGCGAGGTATCCATAAAGCGAGGCCGGATTATCGCGAGGATGTGGATATAAGACCACGTTTCATTAGTTACATTAGCGAGATCTGAGAGCCAGTCCGGATAATATGATAACAATACATTACGTCGGGACAAGCGCTTAATGTCTCCTGGGACTTAATTCAACCTCGGCTTTACAAAGTATAATTTTTTCATTCATTTTGTTTTAGTGACGCTATCAATTTGCCCTGATTTTAAAGCAATTTATTACGCTGCCCCAGTTTCCTCAAATAGTTTTTCGCCGACGTAAGACTTGCATAACTAACCGCGGAGTTTTCAGATTCTAATCAACTTTAAGGAGCAAATCTCAAAGTTTGGAAAGATTTCGCTAAGCTTTCCAAGCCTAAGATGGTATTGAAATTAAATATTAAGCAAATTTTCTTCCAACTAAGCATGGAAAGGCGGTGGCTGAAAACAGAAATTGAATTAACCAAATCCCTTTGACGAAGTTCGTGTTTGCTGGCAACTCGGTTAAACTGTGAAATTATTAGCGGCCGGAAACGTCGGTGCTTTTTGCGGCAGCGGTTATAGTGCTGTTTATTTTTTAGTGATTAACATGAAGCCGCGTAAATAGCTTTTAGAAGACACTCTGCTTCTACTTTTACGGCCGGGGGTGTTTGAAACTCTGGCTGAAAGTTTTGGAAGAAATTGTTTGAGTGTATACTGCTACCTTTACACAGTTACTATCAATACATAACGTTACTGCGAAATATAAACACTCGTTCGTTCAAACATATCAGTCATTTTGTTCCTGCTATTCTTGGAGACCGTGTTGCCAGCGGAAGTCTTCATAAATCAACATTCTGGGACTCTATTGGAGGTGTATCCGGTAAATTCTTGTGAGAAACTGAATTATACATATGATGCAGTATAAATTGCAGGGGACTGAACGAATGCGATAAAAGATAAGGCATGAAAGTTTATGTAATGGGTAAGTAGATACTCGTATCAGTGATGTTTTCACTGATTTTTACCTTCTTAATTTATTTGTATATTCCAGACGTCTTCAAGAATATACAAATAAAATCTTCGGCGACCTTAACCTCGTTATGTTATCTTTACCTTTTGGGTTACCACAATTAACGTCAAGAACGTATGTAAGTCAGAACTACATACTACAAACGCAATTAAATGCACAAAAAAACAGTTGGCATTTTACGTTAAGACGATTTAGCTACCCCAGATCGATTCAATGAAAAATTACCTATCAACCCAAGCAAGGAATTATATCAGGCAGAGTAGCACAATTAATCGTACAGCAAATGTAATTACATCAATCAGTCACCTAAAGGTCAAATCTCGTACTTAAGGCTACACTAGTCGATCATTCTTCCATACAAACGTAATCTGGCGATTACTCCACTATTTGACGATGTACGTTCAAAATTAAAAATGTTATCAATTTGTCTCATCATTCTAGTCTTGTATGGAAACAAAACAGTAAAAAAAAAAATTTGAAAGTTATGAGCGTCGAAAATTCCATATTTCAACTCTAATTTTAACTCACGTTTGGGCGGAAATAAATACTATAAGAAGAAGGAAAATAGCGAAACGGCCTCTAATATAGGGATAGATTAGTAATCCAACAATGCAAATAATTTTATTTTGAAAATATACATTTAGTTGTTTTTTCATGATATCTAGACTGTCAAAGGTCTGTTTATAAAATTTCGCGCGTTCGTTTTCGTCCTAAATTATCGTCCATTTCTGTACAAATTTGAAAAAACGCTAATTCATACGCGAACTAGCTTCTTAGTGCTCATCACAGCATCTATCTCTTTCCCACGTGTTGTCGGATGAGATAGCATGCTTTTTATGTGCGCTCACAAAATAGATCGTGCCGTCGACTTGAGGAACCTTAAAAAACGTTCAAGTCGCAATCTCGTTTCAGCAACAATCAATGTCAAAAACTTTTCGAAATGAAGAGAAGTTTGAGATTTTTTTGGCAAATTGAGACCTCCCTATATTCTTCCAAATCGTGGACATGAATAATCCAACTAAACTCCACTTGAATAATAAAACTGTAAGTTTTAGCTTTGACATTTATCGTCATTAATCGAGGGTCTTTCCCCTTGTGAATGAGTTAAGTTAAAGGCCTTCAAAACTGACTCGGAATATAAACGTAAGACTTGAATGTGAAAGTTCCTTAAATATTCTGCGAGCTACCTTTCTCTCGTGTATGCCTAACTTAACTTGCTTACACGTGAAATAAACTAAACTTACCGCCCGGTGGCGGTATTTTTTGCTATACAATCACCAATGTTGCTTTACTGTGCCCATTTTCCCGGATAGAACCCCGGAACACAGACCCATACTCCAAGAAAAAGGGGATCCATTATTCTAAGTATCCTATAGTGAAACCGGCTAATGAATATGAAACCTTTGGATCTGTGTGGTTTTATGATTGAAAGATAGACACCTTTCAATCATAAAACCACACAGATAACGTAACATCACGCCGGTATTACCCGAGGAGTTGGACAGTGCAACATTAGTGCATCCACAATTCGGCAGTTATGTTTAATTTACATGTAATAGATCGAGCCTATTGCCATCCACGGGCCAAAAATCTAGACTCTGGACTGATCCGAAAAAAAATGAGAAATACCAGATGGAAAAACCCAATAACACTATGCCCGACCTGGGTATCGAACCTAGGACCTCACGTTCAGCAGTAGCGCTTCCCGCCACTAGACCAACGGGGAATGTCCACAGCTGTAAAATCAAAGAGAAACGAGAAATCAATACATACACAGCCTTGAACATCGTCGCCGAGTTGCCAGCTTGGCGGTTTTTTATCGGTTACATTTCGGGGAGTACCGATGTGATGGAATTGCATGATCTTAATCCGGCTAGCCCGTTTCATCATCGGACTACCAGACGTACATGGTGGACATCCTACCTACACGCATTAAATGTTTTGAGAATACTTTTATTATGTGTACAACTAAGGAATGGCATTCCCTGCCGGAGTCTGTTTCCCGATAGTTAAAATCTAGGGGTCTTTAATTCAAGAGTGAATAGGTAACTTCTAGGCTAGTGGCATCACTGTCGGCCGTATCACCGCTTACCATTAGGTGAGATAGTGATTAAGTGCGAGACTATTTAAAAAATAATAATAAAAAAATCAAAGTTAGAAATGACTTAAGCCATAGTAATTAATTAACTTACTACGTGAATGGAGAAACTTTTACCACATTCGTTATAAAGATATTAATATCTTCAGGAATTTCTCCTGGGAGCTACCTGGAAAAGTGAGCTTCTTTTAATTAAAAGATAATAAATGAAAATGGACCGGATGTTTTAGTTTCTATGTTATGAGTATCATAACCTTCTCAGTTTTTATAGTAATTTACAGTTACAGTAATTTTAAAACTTTGTAGTTTTTAAACCACAAAATTTTCTTATATTTAATTATATTTCGTATAAATTTGTTTCTAATTTCTTATTAACAGTAAATTAATTAGGTCCAGAGAAACGAATGTTTTCGGATTAAAGTCTATTAATTACTATTATAATATATCATTCATGTATGTATGAAGTTAAGTCAAAAAGAAAAAATACGTACAAACAACATTATTTGGAACGTGCCATAAAATTGGGATTAGGATGAAACAAACTTAGCGCTGTCTACGTAAATATTTTCTTGCTAATTATTTTGGAAAACTGTAAGCTCAAACTATAAATATTTGTTAGTCAGTTTAATATTTCTTAGAAATTAATAAGCAAACAAAACTAATTCTGTCTTGCTAGCTAAAATTCCAATCTTAAATATTAAAATTATTTCGGGCACAACTAAACTAAATTTTAAGTTCATCAGCATCGTACTATCTAGTGTTATTTTTTCATATAACTTGTGTACAAAGACATTTCAAACTTTTGTTATTAAACAGAGTTTATTTACAAGTTCGTTTGTAAATAAATTATAATGAAGCAGCGTTGTTGAACTCAAAGTTTTATACTCACACCTACTTTGTTTGAAGTTGGGAAAGAAACTTCGCTTTTCGGTCGAACTCCGTGTCTATACACAAGTGTCGAACTTCGACTGAAACGCGTTTGTGTAATGAACTTTTTAATCTAGCAATATGTATGTCAAAGATGAAATTTTAATACGAGTCAAAGTTTTACTAAGTTAGCGCAGATTTAGTCAAATGTCGCTTTCATAGTTTCACAGAAAATACACGATATATCAGCCAATTGGCAAAGACTTACGAAGTGGGAATAATAATGGTATCGAAAAATCTAAAGGTAAAAATATTCAGGCCTGTAATCCCTAAAGGGGTCCCCAAAGGAGTGGATCGTACGTTCAAGGCTTATGACTGACAATATTTGATCGCAAGCGACGAGGTGAGACGTTTATTTATAACATAGACTTAAAACTGTTACTTATGCTAAAAAAAAACAGGTTTGGTCAAGATATGAATTAAGATATTGTCTTTTATGAGGAGAAAAAAAATCAGCTTCCCTATCCATTCAAAAGCATATCATAGTAACACATCATCATCATCATCATCATTTCAGCCGAAAGACGTCCACTGCTGGACATAGGCCTCCCCCAGGCGTCGCCACATTGACCGATCCCGTGCGTCTCGCATCCAGCGCCTTCCCGCAACCTTAACCAGGTCATCGGTCCACCTAGTGGGAGGCCTTCCAACGTATCGTCTTCCGGTTCGCGGTCGCCATTCCAGAACTTTTCGGCCCCATCGGCCATCCGTTCTGCGAGCAATGTGCCCTGCCCACTGCCACTTAAGTTTAGCAATTCTCCGGGCTATGTCAGTACCTTTAGTTCTCCTGCGGATATCATCATTTCTGACGTGATCACGCAAGGAAATTCCGAGCATAGCCCTCTCCATTGCCCTTTGGGTGACTTTAAGCTTTCTGATAAGGCCCATTGTGAGCGACCATGTCTCGGTCCCATAGGAGATCACTGGCAACACACACTGGTCAAAGACTTTTGTCTTGAGACACTGCGGTAAATTGGACGAGAAGATACCACGCAACTTCCCGAACGCCGCCCAGCCGAGTCGGATTCGACGGTTGACCTCTTTCTCGAAGTTGGACCTACCCAACTCGATCGTTTGTCCCAGGTAGACATAATCGTCTACAACTTCGAGTGTAGAGTCTCCGATCTTGATAGGAGTGGGTGCTACATGGGCGTTCACCATGATCTTGGTTTTGTCCATGTTCATTTTAAGACCCACTCTTTCGGAAGCTTTACTGAGGTCATCGAGCATTTTACTGAGGCTTTCCATGGTCTCAGCCATGACCACTATGTCGTCGGCAAACCGAAGGTGAGTGATGTACTCGCCATTAACGTTGATGCCTAGGCCCCTCCAGTCCAGAACCTTGAATACATCCTCCAGCGCAGCAGTGAACAGTTTCGGAGAAATGACGTCTCCCTGTCTCACGCCACGCTGGAGAAGGATTGGTTTCGAGGTCTGATCCTGAAGACGGACTGACATGGTGGCGTTTTTGTACAAACACTTCAACACCTCAATGTACCGGTAGTCGATCTGGCACCGTTGGAGAGACTGCAGTACAGCCCAAGTCTCGATCGAATCGAAGGCTTTCTCGTAGTCCACAAACGCTAAACAGAGAGGCAGGTTATACTCTTCGGTCTTCTGTATAACCTGCCGCAGCGTATGTATGTGGTCTACGGTGCTAAAGCCTTTTTGGAATCCGGCTTGTTCGGGAGGCTGGAAATCATCAAACCTGCGCGCGAGACGATTCGTGATGACTCTTGAAAACAACTTGTAGACATGGCTAAGAAGTGAGATGGGTCTATAGTTCTTCAGCCGGGCATTGTCGCCCTTCTTGAAGAAAAGTACCACCACACCCCTGCACCATGCCTGTGGCGTTTTGCCCTCGAGTATGACGGAATCAAACAGCTTCTGAAGGGCCTTAAGGACCGGTTTTCCACCCGCCTTCAGGAGTTCAGCCGTGATTCCGTCATCACCCGGCGCCTTGTTGTTTTTAAGCTGTTTCAGAGCCATCCTAATCTCGTACAGGCTGACATCCGGGATATCTTCGGTATAGTGACGGGTCAATCTAGCTCTTGGGTCGTTTGCTAGACTCGCAACGGGCTTGCTGACTGATGTGTACAACTGCCCATAGAATGTCTCGATCTCCCTCAGAAGCTCCGGTTTGGCGGATACGGTCCTGCCATCGTCGGTCTTCAGTTTCGTGAGCTGGCTCTGCCCAATAGCGAGATCCCTTGAAAAAACCTTGGAGCCTTTATTTCGCTCAATCGCGTCTTTAATACGCTCGGTATTAAAGCGGCGGAGGTCTCTTTTCAAGGATTTAGAGATCTGTCTATTGAGCTGCCGGTATTTGCACGCCTCATCTGAAGACTGCAGGATCATCTCACGCCTCTCCTTCATAAGCTTGAGGGTAGGATCAGAGATCTTTTTGTTTCTATCTGTACGACGGGTCTTGAAAAACTTAGACCCGACCGTATGGACAGCTTCCACGAACCCGTCGCTATATTCGTCCACTGAGCTACCTAGGCACTCGAAACGATTCTGGAGTTCGAGCTGAAAGCTCTCGGGGTTTTGGACCTGGATCTGTGCTGGACGGAGCGTGGACTTCATCAGTCGAGACCTTTCAAGCTTAATATTAATGTTCAATGTGCCTCTTACCATGCGGTGATCGCTCCCGGTTTTTACCGAATTGATCACAGAGACATCATTGAACATTTGCTTCCTGGTTGACATGATGAAGTCAATCTCATTTTTTGTTGCACCATCGGGGCTCTGCCAGGTCCACTTCCTGTGTTCACGCTTTTTGAAGAAGGAGTTCATCATATAGAGGCCCTCCTTCTCCATAAAACTGGCCAGTAGGTGACCCCGGTGGTTCCGACGTCCAACTCCAAATTGCCCCACTTGGAGCTCATCCTCGTCTCGTTTGCCCAGTTTCGCGTTGAAGTCCCCCATGACAACGGTGAAGTGAGTTTTGAAACCATGCATGGCTCTAGAGATATCCTCATACATGGTCTCTACCTCGTCGTCGGGGTGTGCCGAGGTTGGGGCGTAGACCTGTATGACCTTCAGCGAATATCTTGAGGATATTCTGAGTATAAGGTACGCCACCCTGGTCGACACACTCTCGATCTTCACCACGTTGTTCACAAGGGACTTGTGGACGATAAACCCGACACCACCCTGGGACTGCCGGTCACCCTCTCGGAAATAGAGCAGGTTACCGGATTTGAGGATTATCGAGCCCTCCCCCTCTCTTCGGACTTCAGATAACCCTATAATACTCCATCGCAACCTGCTCAATTCCTCTTCGAGTTCGGTGATCTTCTCGTCGGTCCGAAGTGTGCGCGTGTTGTACGTTGCCAGGTCCAGTCGTCGGTGATTGTTGGGGTAGCCGGATCTCGTCCGGAGATTCTTTGCACCCCTTGCCATGCCGTAACCTCGACCGCTACCGTAGTCGAGGGTAGGCAGGCTGCCGGGTACTAGGGGCCATTTTTTAATTGTGCTTTTCATTGGGGGGGTTTTGCCATAATCGCCACGCTTGGCAGGCGGGTTGGCGATCGAAGTATGGTTGTTACAGAAGCACAGAGAACTGCCCATTCTCTGGTTTGTCCCTTAGTCGCCTCTTACGACACCCACGGGAAGACATGGGATGGTGAAATTCTTAACGTCCGGCACCATACGGAACACATATAACATAGTAAATTGCGTGGCGTAAGAAGACCGGCATCCCATTCATAAAGACAAACAATTGCATCCTTAGTCTAAAGCAGCGATTCCTAAAGCGATTGATATCGAGCTCTTGGGGTCGAAATCGGATTCCCAGGGGTCGACATAAACGAAAACTGATTTTGGGGGTCGCCAATGTCTAAAATCGACCTCTATTAATTAACATAAGTTCTTATTTGAAACTTGTTAAAAGAATGACTTACATTTTAGTAGGAACTACCATTGTTGTACTTTTACAAAACACAACAAGTCGATAAGCTTGTACAAGTTCGTACAAGATGAAAAACTGGGCAAGTCAATAAGCGGATTTTAAAAGTAATTTGGCTATGAGAGTCTGAGGAAACAGTTAATTTTGCATAAGGGGGTCTTTTGCCCAAAATAGTTTGGGAATCCCTGGTGTAAAGAGTCTGTTCATCTACCTATGTATATGCCAGCCATGTAAAGCTATTGAGCCATTTTGCAAGGTACGATTTCAAACTGCAGAACACTATCGAGAATTTGCTAACGGGTAAATTGGTTTGTTTCCCGTGCACAACAATCCGAAGACATAGCCGCTCATCGATAGCCACGACCGCATGACTAAATGGCCCTATTTCATGAATGACAGACTTGATATACGACAACCTCAGAAACGTATCAGTTCAAAGATGTCCTTGTTAGTACTGCATCAATAAAACACCAAGATTGAAATGCCAGACGTCACTGATGCCACCGCAGTCATCAATTTCCTTCCCTGACACTTGTTCTGTTACGAGTAGGGAGATAACTTGATACACTGCATGTTCTGTTTACCGACGGATTACCACAACATAAACGAATACCGGTTTTCACGCGTTTCCTATTTCCTTGTGTCGTTATTATTCAGGAGTCTTGAGATGTCAAGCGAAAATGGGGATAAGATAACACAATTTACTCTTAAAGATACAAATCACCACAATAATATATCCTCGTTTGTACTTCTATTTTTGTGCTGTAAATGAAAGTTTGATTTTCAAGTATTTTAAGTTGCGCTGAATAACTGTCAATAAAATCTTTTTAAAGCCTTTTCGCTTATCGTGCATTGTCATCCAAATTAAATGTGTAAGCTAAATTTCACCTCAATCGGTTGGAGATAACTATTTTAAAATACAGTTGCAAGATTTGTAATAAAAAAAGAGAAACAGTTTTTAAATTTCGCGAAACAAAAGATGAGTAACGGTGCTTCCAAACCCTATATTCGTACTCACCGAAAAAAAAACAGGCCATCGTCACAGTGCCGCCGAAACATTTTGATATGCCCTCCACGTACCATTTACCACGTCCCTGTGTTTCCGTGACGTATTTTTGTAACATATTAACCGATTCGAATTTTGCTACTATTTGGAATCGTCGTTCGTTGGAATCGAATCGGCACTTTATTCGATTTCGACGTGCATTGTATGTCTACATTCATGGATACTGTATTCAGTGAGTTCACATGTTATCGAAGCTATTCGAATGTTAGTACAAAGAAAAAATTAAAAATTGAGTCATTTTACATATACTAGCCATAAAAGTACAAAAGGAAGATATTGAAAATGTTAGAGATGTTATATTAGGGTCATTTTTAGGTAATCCTATTATTGAATATATTAGTTCACGTATATTAGGATACCATACCTATTACTGGATATTAGTCAAATATTAGTGAACCGATTCATTATATATATTCTCAATCTAATATGCATATCTGCGTAATATCGGTAATAGTCTCCATAATAATTAATATGAAATACGAGATTCTACACGTTTATTATTCACGTATGACTATGAAAGAAGTGAAAGGGTAATTAAATTTTCCTTCATACTTTAAACAGGCTTAGGACTGTCAACGTTGATTATGTTAAAAAGTTAATCACCTATGTAAAATAATCGGAATCGGCGCTATCATCAATCGCCGCGATCAGTTGCCTCGCTATTACGCGACCCTATTATTTGACTAATACCTGGTAACCTATTATTCTATATTCGCATATCCTAATATGAATATACGTGGCTTGTATTATGATAGCTGTACATATTACGAATATATTAGTCACACCTCTAGAAAATGTTAGAAATTACACGTACTTGGGACAAATTATATCATTCAAACATCAAACAGATACAGAAATAGAAAGAAGAGTGGCTTGCACTTGGAATAGATAATGGTCACTTAAAGAGATTTTTAAAAGTAAACATTTTTTGCTTTTGACAGCCAAGAAAAAAATGTTTAACTCATATATCTTGCCATGTCTCACTTATGGATGCCAAACTTGGGCGTTGACTCAGAAACAATTTCTAAAACTGAGAACGTGTCAAAGGGGTATTGAACGGAGTATGTTGGGCGTGACGCTGAAAGACCTAAAAAGAGCAGATACAACAAAGGTGGAAGACATATTGAAGAAAATAAAATACTTGAAATGGCGATGGACAGGACACATGACAAGGGACAGCAGGATAAAATGGACTAAAATTATGAAGGAATAGCAAGCACGTGATGGCAAAAGGAAGAGAGGCAGACAAGCTGAAAGATGGACAGCCGATATAACGATTACTGGAGCGACAATCTGGTCAAGAAAGGCTAATAATAGAGAAGAGTGGCAACAGCTGGAAGAGGCCTATGTGGCACAGGATACGCTGATGAGTAAATCGGGCAATCCGATATGTTACTTTTTTAAGATAAACAGTTTGATATTAATAAATTAGTTAATTCTTTTTATCGACCAAAAGCGTAAATCTCAAAAATCACATGTCCAACTTACAAACTGTAGAAATTTCATACATATACAGGGTTACAGGAAAAGTCGACCAAGATCCGTTAAGGGCGTGTATTACACATCATTTCTGAATGATTTCACTATGGAACCCCCCATCCTAAACTTAACCGTTTTCGAGATTTTCGAGTTTAATTTTTTTTATGAAAATGCCCAATTTTTCGGCTATTGAATTGAATATTTTGAAAAAAACCAAAAAACCAAAAAAAAAAACAAAAAATTTTTTCATGTAAAAAACCAAAAAAATAATCATAAGAGTCAAAAAAAATCAAAATATTCAATTCAATAGCCGAAATATTGGGCATTTTCATAAAAAAAATTAAAACTCGTAAATCTCGAAAACGGTTAAGTTTAGGACGGGGGGTTCCATAGTGAAATCATTCAGAAATGATGTGTACTACACGCCCTTAACGGATCTAGGTCGACTTTTCCTGTAACCCTGTATATAGAAGATTAAACGCTGTCCTAAAATACCTTCATTTATTTGAATGCTCACAATAACCTAGATCCATAAACCATTTAGAGAATAAGACACGAAAAAAATTAACGACACCCACAAGACTACGCCAAGATATTTAAGACACAGCTTTATAAAATGAATACCGTTCCTCTACCTCAATTTCGGGCTGGTGTCAAAAGCAGGTATTCATTTTTCAGATAATTAAATTTCGTGGTTCACTGCATACTTGTCTCTTGAGCCTTGCGTTGTTAAAACTAGTTCAAGGTTGTGCACTACTAGAAATATCATACGCTTGGGATTTAATGTTCAACATTTATGAGCCCGAACTGGTGCCAGTGATCCCTAAACAAACGATTTTATGAGGGTATTTCATGAAAATGTTCCAAGGACAAAGGTACAAAGGATTTCGAAAATAATTAAATTGATGAAAATAAAGCTCCTTGTGACTCCCAATACAGCAAGCCCTGCCACAAAGTCAGTTAAGGTCATAAATGAAAAGGAATGTGCAATAAAAACACAAACATACCTGTTTCTACACATAATCTTTCATACATTCGCTCTCGACATTTCGCGTATTTAAATTGCGAATTCCCCTCCGAGTGTTAACATATGTAATTGAGAACGAACCAAAATTTTAGCGCTAAAGTGCACACTTACATTTGAAATTAAATGAACTTATACCAAGTTGCGCTCCAGTTCTACATTCAAAGTTTTAGTTTTATTTGTGCCAGTTTATCAGTTAAGTGTTATTAATACTTAATTTTGTAGGCTCGTGAAACAACATCCCAAATTATTTATTGATTCCATCCCCGCATAATTCCACTAATGAGAACCCTTTTTATACTTGCTAATCAGGTAATACATTTTAAATGTACGATATATTGCACACATTATTAGCTATCGAATAAAAATTTAATGAGCAATTTACGGTGATACAATAAAAACGGTAAATTGACAACACGTAACAAGCGCGTGGAAGCGACGCAATTTGTAGGCGCTTCTGTATATAAAGATAAGGCGAGGTATCCATAAAGCGAGGCAGGATTATCGCGAGGATGTGGATATAAGACCACGTTTCATTAGTTACATTAGCGAGATCTGAGAGCCAGCCTGGATAATATGATAACAAAACATTACGTGGGGACAAGCTTAATGTCTCCTGGGACTTAATTCAAGCTCGGCTTTACAAAGAATATTTTTTTCATTCATTTTGTTTTAGCAACAGCTGATTTAAAAGCAATTTATTACGCTGCCCCACTTTCCTCAAATAGTTTTTCGCCGACGTAAGACTTGCATAACCAACCGCGGAGTTTTCAGATTCTAATCAACTTTGAGGAGCAAATCTCAAAGTTTGGAAAGATTTCGCTAAGCTTTCCAAGCCTAAGATGGTATTGAAATTAAATATTAAGCAAATTTTCTTCCACCTAAGCATGGAAAGCGGTGGCTGAACACAGAAATTGAATTAACCAAATCCCTTTGACGAAGTTCGTGTTTGCTGGCAACTCGGTTAAACTGTGAAATTATTAGCGGCCGGAAACGTCGGTGCTTTTTGCGGCAGCGGTTATAGTGCTGTTTATTTTTTAGTGATTAACATGAAGCCGCGTAAACAGCTTTTAGAGGACACTACTTTTTACGGCCGGGGGTGTTTGAAACTCTGGCTGAAAGTTTTGGAAGAAATTGTTTGAGTGTATATTGCTACCTTTACACAGTTACTGCCAATACATAAAACCGCGCACTGAAGCATTGATCCGAACGAGGTTTCAAACAGAGCCCGCTTGATTCCCATAATACCGTTCATGGTAAGTAGGCGACACGATATTTTGTCAGTCCTGAATATATTGTCGTAGTAATTCATTCACATACATTTCGTCTCGAATCGAACTTTCGAGAAGATAAGTTCCGGACAAGTCGAGATTATCGACTGAATAAATCAGGACGCGAGGTGCCCTGAAGATTTATTGCGTGTAAAGTGAGGAACACGCCTTATCTTGTGTTTGGACCGAAACAATTCTCTCCTTTGTTGAATACATGCTGAGTATGTACCTTCGGTGTAGGTATCATAATGAAGATTTATCACTATTATTTCTTTCATAATCCGTTACTGCGAGATATAAACACTCGTTCGTTCAAACATATCAGTCATTTTGTTCCTGCTATTCTTGGAGACCGTGTTGCCAGCGGAAGTCTTCATAAATCAACATTCTGGGACTCTATTGGAGGGGTATCCGGTAAATTCTTGTGAGAAACTGAATTATACATATGTTGAAGTATAAATTGCAGGGGACTGAACGAATGCGATAAAAGATAAGGCATGAAAGTTTATGTAATGGGTAAGTAGATATCAGTGATGTTTTCATTGATTTTCACCTTCTTCATTTATTTGTATATTCCAGACGTCTTCAAGAATATACAAATAAAATCTTCGGTGACCTTAACCTACCTCGTTATGTTATCTTTACCTTTTGGGTTACCACAATTAACGTCAAGAACGTATTTAAGTCAGAACTACATACTACAAACGCAATTAAATGCACAAAAAAACAGTTGGTGTTTTACGTTAAGACGATTTAGCTACCCCAGATTAGCATACCCAAGCAAGGAATTATATCAGGCAGAGTAGCACAATTAATCGTACAGCAAATGTAATTACATCAATCGGTCACCTAAAGGTCAAATCTCGTACTTAAGGCTACAATAGTCGATCATTCTTCCATACAAACGTAATCTGGCGATTACTCCACTATTTGACGATGTACGTTCAAAATTAAAAATGATATCAATTTGTCTCATCATTATCTAGTCTTGTATGGAAACAAAACAGTAAAAAAAAATATTTGAAAGTTATGAGCGTCGAAAATTCCATATTTCAACTCTAATTTTAACTCATCTTTGGGCGGAAATAAATACTATAAGAAGAAGGAAAATAGCAAAACGGCCTCTAATATAGGGATAGATTAGTAATCCAACAATGCAAATATTTTATTTTGAAAATATACATTTAGTTGTTTTTTCATGATATCTAGACTCTCAAAGGTCTGTTTATAAAATTTCGCGCGTTCGTTTTCGTCCTAAATTATCGTCCATTTCTGTACAAATTTGCAAAAACGCTAATTCATACGCGAACTAGCTTCTTAGTGCTCATCACAGCATCTATCTCTTTCCCACGTGTTGTCGGATGAGATAGCATGCTTTTTATGTGCGCTCATAAAATAGATCGTGCCGTCGACTTGAGGAACCTTAAAAAACGTTCAAGTCGCAATCTCGTTTCAGCAACAATCAATGTCAAAAACTTTTCGAAATGAAGTGAAGTTTGAGATTTTTTTGGCAAATTGAGACCTCCCTATATTCTTCCAAATCGTGGACATGAATAATCCAACTAAACTCCACTTGAATAATCAAACTGTTAGTTTTAGCTTTGACATTTATCGTCATTAATCGAGGGTCTTTCCCCTTGTGAATGTGTTAAGTTAAAGGCCTTCAAAACTGACTCGGAATATAAACGTAAGACTTGAATGTGAAAGTTCCTTAAATATTCTGCGAGCTACCCTTCTCTCGTGTATGCCTAACTTAACTTGCTTACACGTGAAATAAACTAAACTTACCGCCCGATGGCGGTATTTTTTGCTATACAATCACCAATGTTGCTTTACTGTCCCCATTTTCCCGGATAGAACCCCGGAACACAGACCCATATTCCAGGAAAAAGGGATCCATTATTCTAAGTATCCTATAGTGAAACCGGCTAATGAATATGAAACCTTTGGATCTGTGTGGTTTTATGATTGAAAGATAGACACCTTTCAATCATAAAACCACACAGATAACGTAACATCACGCCGGTATTACCCGAGGAGTTGAACAGTGCAACTTTAGTGCATCCACAATTCGGCAGTTATGTTTAATTCCCATGTAATAGATCGAGCCTATTGCCATCCACGGGCCAAAAATCTAGACTCCGGACTGATCCGAAAAAAAATGAGAAATACCAGATGGAAAAACCCAATAACACTATGCCCGACCTGGGTATCGAACCTAGGACCTCACGTTCAGCAGTAGCGCTTCCCGCCACTAGACCAACGGGGAATGTCCACAGCTGTAAAATCAAAGAGAAACGAGAAATCAATACATACACAGCCTTGAACATCGTCGCCGAGTTGCCAGCTTGGCGGTTTTTTATCGGTTACATTTCGGGGAGTACCGATGTGATGGAATTGCATGATCTTAATCCGGCTAGCCCGTTTCATCATCGGACTACCAGACGTACATGGTGGACATCCTACCTACACGCATTAAATGTTTTGAGAATACTTTTATTATGCGTACAACTAAGGAATGGAATTCCCTGCCGGAGTCTGTTTCCCGATAGTTAAAATCTAGGGGTCTTTAATTCAAGAGTGAATAGGTAACTTCTAGGCTAGTGGCATCACTGTCGGCCGTATCACCGCTTACCATTAGGTGAGATAGTGATTAAGTGCGAGACTATTTAAAATAAAAAATAATAATAAAAAAATCAAAGTTAGAAATGACTTAAGCCATAGTAATTAATTAACTTACTACGTGAATGGAGAAACTTTTACCACATTCGTTATAAAGATATTAATATTTTCAGGAATTTCTCCTGGGAGCTACCTGGAAAAGTGAGCTTCTTTTAATTAAAAGATAATAAATGAAAATGGACCGGATGTTTTAGTTTCTATGTTATGAGTATCATAACCTTCTCAGTTTCAGCCAATTCTGCATTATATATGTTACAGTAATTTTAAAACTTTGTAGTTTTTAAACCACAAAATTTTCTTATATTTAATTATATTTCGTATAAATTTGTTTCTAATTTCTTATTAACAGTAAATTAATTAAGTCCAGAAAAAAGAATGTTTTCGGATTAAAGTCTATTAATTACTATTATAATATATCATTCATGTATGTATGAAGTTAAGTCAAAAAGAAAAAATACGTACAAACAACATTATTTGGAACGTGCCATAAAATTGGGATTAGGATGAAACAAACTTAGCGCTGTCTACGTAAATATTTTCTTGCTAATTATTTTGGAAAACTGTAAGCTCAAACTATAAATATTTGTTAGTCAGTTTAATATTTCTTAGAAATTAATAAGCAAACAAAACTAATTCTGTCTTGCTAGCTAAAATTCCAATCTTAAATATTAAAATTATTTCGGACACAACTAAATTTTAAGTCATCAGCATCGTACTATCTAGTGTTACTTTTTCATATAACTTGTGTACAAAGACATTTCAAACTTTTGTTATTAGACAGAGTTTATTTACAAGTTCGTTTGTTAATAAATTATAATGAAGCAGCGTGGTTGAACTCAAAGTTTTATACTCACACCTACTTTGTTTGAAGTTGGGAAAGAAACTTCCCTTTTCGGTCGAACTCCGTGTCTATACACAAGTGTCGAACTTCGACTGAAACGCGTATGTGTAATGAACTTTTTAATCTAGCAATATGTATGTCAAAGATGAAATTTTAATACGAGTCAAAGTTTAACTAAGTTAGCGCAGATTAAGTCGAATGTCACTTTCATAGTTTCACAGAAAATACACGATATATCAGCCAATTGGCAAAGACTTACGAAGTGGGAATAATAATGGTAGCGAAAAATCTAAAGGTAAAAATATTCAGGCCTGTAATCCCTAAAGGGGTCCCAAAGGAGTGGATCGTACGTTCAAGGCTTATGACTGACAATATTTGATCGCAAGCGACGAGGTGAGATGTTTATTTATAACATAGACTTAAAACTGCTAAAAAAAACAGGTTTGGTCAAGATATGAATTAAGATATTGTCTTTTATGAGGAGAAAAAAAAATCAGCTTCCCTTTCCATTCAAAAGCATATCATAGTAACACATATAACATAGTAAATTGCGTGGCGTAAGAAGATCGGTATTCCCATTCATAGAGTCAAACAATTGCATCCTTAGTCTAGAGCAGGGATTCCTAAAGCGGTTGATATCGAGCTCTTGGGGTCGAAATCGGATTCCCAGGGTTCGACATAAACGAAAACTGATTTTAGGGGTCGCCAATGTCTAAAATCGACCTCTAATAATTAACATGAGTTCTTATTTGAAACTTGTTAAAAGAATGATTTACATTTTAGTAGGAACTATCATTGTTGTACTTTTACAAAACACAACAAGTCGATAAGCTTGTACAAGTTCGTACAAGATGAAAAACTGGGCAAGTCAATAAGCGGATTTTAAAAGTAATTTGGTTATGAGAGTCTGAGGAAACAGTTAATTTTGAATAAGGGGGTCTTTTTCCCAAAATAGTTTGGGAATCCCTGGTGTAAAGAGTCTGTTCATCTACCTATATGCCAGCCATGTAAAGCTATTGAGCCATTTTGCAAGGTACGATTTCAAACTGCAGAACACTATCGAGAATTTGCTCCGAAGACATTCCCGCTCATCGACAGCCACGACCGCATGACTAAATGGCCCTATTTCATGAATGACAGACTTGATATACGACAACCTCAGAAACGTATCAGTTCAAAGATGTCCTTGTTAGTACTGCATCAATAAAACACCAAGATTGAAATGCTAGACGTCACTGATGCCACCGCAGTCATCAATTTCCTTCCCTGACACTTGTTCTGTTACGAGTAGGGAGATAACTTGATACACTGCATGTTCTGTTTACCGACGGATTATTTATTTATTTATTTATATATACTTTATTGTACACCAAGATAATAAAAACAATACATACAGAAACCTTAAAAAAGACACAAACACACAACAGGCGGCCTTATCGCGTTCTGCGATCTCTTCCAGGCAACCCAGAATGGAAATAGATAGCCTGGACATGATATGGGGTTGCACTTGGTGCAATTTTAAAATTAAATAGTAATTTAAAAACAGGAAGCACAAAATATAAAATACTAAAATATATACATAAATACATACATACATATAAATATACAGGCAAGAAAACAATACAGCTCCAACAAGAATAAGATCACAGTGACAGGTAGTGTTCCTTTACTAGTGTTTTAAAGGTCGGTAGTGATTGCGCGCGTTTAATTGTCACAGGCAATGCATTCCATAGACGAGCGGCCAGGACAGAGAAAGATTTGTCTAGGAAGATAGAGGAATGCATTGGCATCTTAAGTACCACAACATAAACGAATACCGGTTTTCACGCGTTTCGTATTTCCTTGTGTAATTATTATTAAGGAGTCTTGAGATGTCAAGCGAAAATGGGGATAAGATAACACAATTTACCCATAAAGATACAAATCACCACCATAACATACCCTCGTTTGTACGTCTATTTTTGTGCTGTAAATGAAAGTTTGATTTTCAAGTATTTTAAGTTGTGCTAAATAACTTTAAATTTAAAAAAAAACTTTTTTTAACAAGTTTTTTAGCTTACCGTGCATTGTCATTCAAACATTTTTTGTCATTCAAACTAAATGTGTAGCTAAATTTCAGCTCAATCGGTTGGAGATAACTATTTTAAAATTCAGTTGCAAGATTTAACATCAAAAATTCATCAATTCATCAATCCAGCTCATTTAAAATATAAAAAAAGAGAAAAAGTTTTTAAATTTCGCGAAACAAAAGATGAGTAACGGTGCTTCCAAACCCTATATTCGTACTCACCGTAAAAAAACAGGCCATCGTCACAGTGCCGCCGAAACATTTTGATATGGCCTCCACGTACCATTTACTACGTCCCTGTGTTTCCGTGACGTATTTTTGTAACATATTAACCGATTCGAATTTTGCTACTATTTGGAATCGTCGTTCGTTAGAATCGAATCGACACTTTATTCGATTTCGACGTGCGTTGTATGTCTACATTCATGGATACTGTATTCCGTGAGTTCACATGTTATCGAGGCTATTCGAATGTTAGTACAATGAAAAAACTAAAAATTGAGTCACTTTACACATACTTGCCATAAAAGTACAAAAGCATGATATTGAAAATGTTAGAAATTACACATACTTGCGACAAATTATATCATTCAAACATCAAACAGATACAGAAATAGAAAGAAGAGTGGCTTGCACTTGGAAAAGATAATGGTCCCTTAAAGAGATTTTTAAAAGTAAACATTTTTTGCTTTTGACAGCCAAGAAAAAAATGTTTAACTCATATATCTTGCCATGTCTCACGTATGGATGCCAAACTTGGGCGTTGACTCAGAAACAATTTCTATAACTGAGAACGTGTCAAAGGGGTATTGAACGGAGTATGTTGGGCGTGACGCTAAAAGACCTAAAAGAGCAGATACAACAAAGGTGGAAGACATATTGTAGAAAATAAAATTTTAAATGGCGATGGACAGGACACATGACAAGGAACAGCAGGATAAAATAGACTAAAATTATGACAGAATGGCAAGCACGTGATGGCAAAAGGAAGAGAGGCAGACAAGCTGAAAGATGGACAGACGATATAACGATTACTGGAGGGACAATCTGGTCAAGAAAGGCTAATAATAGAGAAGAGTGGCAACAGCTGGAAGAGGCCTATGTGTCACAGGATACGCTGATCAGTAAATCGGGCAATCCGATATGTTACTTTTTTAAGATAAACAGTTTGATATTAATAAATAAATTAATTCTTTTTATCAACCAAAAGCGTAAATCTCATGAATCGTCTCAAAAATCACGTGTCCAACTTCCAACTGTGGAAATTTCATACATATATAGAAGATTAAACGCTGTCCTAAAATACCTTCATTTATTTGAATGCTCACAATAACCTAGATCTCATAAACCATTTAGAGAATAAGACACGAAAAAAATTAACGACACCCACAAGACTACGCCAAGATATTTAAGACACAGCTTTATAAAATGAATACCTCTCCTCTACCTCAATTTCGGGCCGGTGTCAAAAGCAGGTATTCATTTTTCAGATAATTAAATTTCGTGGTTCACTGCATACTTGTCTCTTGAGCCTTGCGTTGTTAAAACTAGTTCAAGGTTGTGCACTACTAGAAATACGTACGCTTGGGATTTAATGTTCAACATTTATGAGCCCGAACTGGTGCCAGTGATCCCAAAACAAACGATTTTGTGAGGGTGTTTCATGAAACTGTTCAAAGGACAAAGGTTCAAAGGATTTCGAAAATAATTAAATTGATGAAAATAAAGCTCCTCGTGACTCCCAATACAGCAAGCCCTGCCACAAAGTCGGTTAAGGTCATAAATGAAAAGGAATGTGCAATAAAAACACAAACATATCTGTTTCTACAGACATAATCTTTCATACATTCGCTCTCGACATTTCGCGTATTTAAATTGCGAATTCCCCTCCGAGTGTTATCATATGTAATTGAGAAAGAACCAAAATTTTAGCGCTTAAGTGCACCCTAACATTTGAAATTAAATGACCTTATACCAAGTTGCGCTCCAGTTCTACATTCAAAGTTTTAGTTTTATTTGGCCAGTTTATCAGTTAAGTGCTATTAATACTTAATTTTGTAGGCTCGTGAAACAACATCCCAAATTATTTATTGATTCCATTCCCGCATAATTCCACTAACGAGAACCCTGTTTATACTTGCTAATCAGGTAATACATTTTAAATGTACGATATATTGCACACATTATTAGCTAACGAATAAAAATTTAATGAGCAATTTACGGTGATACAATAAAAAACGGTAAATTGACAACACGTAACAAGCGCGTGGAAGCGACGCAATTTGTAGGCGCTTCTGTATATAAAGATAAGGCGAGGTATCCATAAAGCGAGGCCGGATTATCGCGAGGATGTGGATATAAGACCACGTTTCATTAGTTACATTAGCGAGATCTGAGAGCCAGTCCGGATAATATGATAACAATACATTACGTCGGGACAAGCGCTTAATGTCTCCTGGGACTTAATTCAACCTCGGCTTTACAAAGTATAATTTTTTCATTCATTTTGTTTTAGTGACGCTATCAATTTGCCCTGATTTTAAAGCAATTTATTACGCTGCCCCAGTTTCCTCAAATAGTTTTTCGCCGACGTAAGACTTGCATAACTAACCGCGGAGTTTTCAGATTCTAATCAACTTTAAGGAGCAAATCTCAAAGTTTGGAAAGATTTCGCTAAGCTTTCCAAGCCTAAGATGGTATTGAAATTAAATATTAAGCAAATTTTCTTCCAACTAAGCATGGAAAGGCGGTGGCTGAAAACAGAAATTGAATTAACCAAATCCCTTTGACGAAGTTCGTGTTTGCTGGCAACTCGGTTAAACTGTGAAATTATTAGCGGCCGGAAACGTCGGTGCTTTTTGCGGCAGCGGTTATAGTGCTGTTTATTTTTTAGTGATTAACATGAAGCCGCGTAAATAGCTTTTAGAAGACACTCTGCTTCTACTTTTACGGCCGGGGGTGTTTGAAACTCTGGCTGAAAGTTTTGGAAGAAATTGTTTGAGTGTATACTGCTACCTTTACACAGTTACTATCAATACATAACGTTACTGCGAAATATAAACACTCGTTCGTTCAAACATATCAGTCATTTTGTTCCTGCTATTCTTGGAGACCGTGTTGCCAGCGGAAGTCTTCATAAATCAACATTCTGGGACTCTATTGGAGGTGTATCCGGTAAATTCTTGTGAGAAACTGAATTATACATATGATGAAGTATAAATTGCAGGGGACTGAACGAATGCGATAAAAGATAAGGCATGAAAGTTTATGTAATGGGTAAGTAGATACTCGTATCAGTGATGTTTTCACTGATTTTTACCTTCTTAATTTATTTGTATATTCCAGACGTCTTCAAGAATATACAAATAAAATCTTCGGCGACCTTAACCTCGTTATGTTATCTTTACCTTTTGGGTTACCACAATTAACGTCAAGAACGTATGTAAGTCAGAACTACATACTACAAACGCAATTAAATGCACAAAAAAACAGTTGGCATTTTACGTTAAGACGATTTAGCTACCCCAGATCGATTCAATGAAAAATTACCTATCAACCCAAGCAAGGAATTATATCAGGCAGAGTAGCACAATTAATCGTACAGCAAATGTAATTACATCAATCAGTCACCTAAAGGTCAAATCTCGTACTTAAGGCTACACTAGTCGATCATTCTTCCATACAAACGTAATCTGGCGATTACTCCACTATTTGACGATGTACGTTCAAAATTTAAAATGTTATCAATTTGTCTCATCATTCTAGTCTTGTATGGAAACAAAACAGTAAAAAAAAAAAATTGAAAGTTATGAGCGTCGAAAATTCCATATTTCAACTCTAATTTTAACTCATCTTTGGGCGGAAATAAATACTATAAGAAGAAAGAAAATAGCGAAACGGCCTCTAATATAGGGATAGATTAGTAATCCAACAATGCAAATAATTTTATTTTGAAAATATACATTTAGTTGTTTTTTCATGATATCTAGACTCTCAAAGGTCTGTTTATAAAATTTCGCGCGTTCGTTTTCGTCATAAATTATCGTCCATTTGTGTACAAATTTGCAAAAACGCTAATTCATACGCGAACTAGCTTCTTAGTGCTCATCACAGCATCTATCTCTTTCCCACGTGTTGTCGGATGAGATAGCATGCTTTTTATGTGCGCTCACAAAATAGATCGTGCCGTCGACTTGAGGAACCTTAAAAAACGTTCAAGTCGCAATCTCGTTTCAGCAACAATCAATGTCAAAAACTTTTCGAAATAAAGAGAAGTTTGAGATTTTTTTAGCAAATTGAGACCTCCCTATATTCTTCCAAATCGTGGACATGAATAATCCAACTAAACTCCACTTGAATAATCAAACTGTAAGTTTAAGCTTTAACATTTATCGTCATTAATCGAGGGTCTTTCCCCTTGTGAATGAGTTAAGTTAAAGGCCTTCAAAACTGACTCGGAATATAAACGTAAAACTTGAATGTGAAAGTTCCTTAAATATTCTGCGAGCTACCCTTCTCTCGTGTATGCCTAACTTAACTTGCTTACACGTGAAATAAACTAAACTTACCGCCCGATGGCGGTATTTTTTGCTATACAATCACCAATGTTGCTTTACTCTGCCCATTTTCCCGGATAGAACCCCGGAACACAGACCCATATTCCAGGAAAAGGGGATCCATTATTCTAAGTATCCTATAGTGAAACCGGCTAATGAATATGAAACCTTTGGATCTGTGTGGTTTTATGATTGAAAGGTGTCTATCTTTATAGATAACGTAACATCACGCCGGTATTACCCGAGGAGTTGGACAGTGCAACTTAAGTGCATCCACAATTCGGCAGTTATGTTTAATTCCCATGTAATAGATCGAGCCTATTGCCATCCACGGGCCAAAAATCTAGACTCCGGACTGATCCTGAGAAATTCCAGATGGAAAAACCCAATAACACTATGCCCGACCTGGGTATCGAACCTAGGACCTCACGTTCAGCAGTAGTGCTTCCCGCCACTAGACCAACGGGGAATGTCCACAGCTGTTAAATCAAAGAGAAACGAGAAATCAATACATACACAGCCTTGAACATCTTCGCCGAGTTGCCAGCTTGGCGGTTTTTTATCGGTTACATTTCGGGGAGTACCGATGTGATGGAATTGCATGATCTTAATCCGGCTAGCCCGTTTCATCATCGGACTACCAGACGTACATGGTGGACGGATGTCCACCTGTGTACCTACTTGCATTAAATGTTTTGAGAATACTTTTATTATGTGTACAAGTACAACTAAGGAATGGAATTCCCTGCCGGAGTCTGTTTCCCGATAGTTAAAATCTAGGGGTCTTTAATTCAAGAGTGAATAGGTAACTTCTAGGCTAGTGGCATCACTGTCGGCCGTATCACCGCTTACCATTAGGTGAGATAGTGATTAAGTGCGAGACTATTTAAAATAAAAAATAATAATAAAAAAATCAAAGTTAGAAATGACTTAAGCCATAGTAATTAATTAACTTACTACGTGAATGGAGAAACTTTTACCACATTCGTTATAAAGATATTAATATCTTCAGGAATTTCTCCTGGGAGCTACCTGGAAAAGTGAGCTTCTTTTAATTAAAAGATAATAAATGAAAATGGACCGGATGTTTTAGTTTCTATGTTATGAGTATCATAACCTTCTCAGTTTCAGCCAATTCTGCATTATATATGTTACAGTAATTTTAAAACTTTGTAGTTTTTAAACCACAAAATTTTCTTATATTTAATTATATTTCGTATAAATTTGTTTCTAATTTCTTATTAACAGTAAATTAATTAAGTCCAGAGAAAAGAATGTTTTCGGATTAAAGTCTATTAATTACTATTATAATATATCATTCATGTATGTATGAAGTTAAGTCAAAAAGAAAAAATACGTACAAACAACATTATTTGGAACGTGCCATAAAATTGGGATTAGGATGAAACAAACTTAGCGCTGTCTACGGAAATATTTTCTTGCTAATTATTTTGGAAAACTGTAAGCTCAAACTATAAATATTTGTTAGTCAGTTTAATATTTCTTAGAAATTAATAAGCAAACAAAACTAATTCTGTCTTGCTAGCTAAAATTCCAATCTTAAATATTAAAATTATTTCGGGCACAACTAAACTAAATTTTAAGTTCATCAGCATCGTACTATCTAGTGTTATTTTTTCATATAACTTGTGTATAAAGACATTTCAAACTTTTGTTATTAGACAGAGTTTATTTACAAGTTCGTTTGTAAATAAATTATAATGAAGCAGCGTGGTTGAACTCAAAGTTTTATACTCACACCTACTTTGTTTGAAGTTGGGCAAGAAACTTCGCTTTTCGGTCGAACTCCGTGTCTATACACAAGTGTCGAACTTCGACTGAAACGCGTTTGTGTAATGAACTTTTTAATCTAGCAATATGTATGTCAAAGATGAAATTTTAATACGAGTCAAAGTTTAACTAAGTTAGCGCAGATTTAGTCAAATGTCGCTTTCATAGTTTCACAGAAAATACACGATATATCAGCCAATTGGCAAAGACTTATGAAGTGGGAATAATAATGGTATCGAAAAATCTAAAGGTAAAAATATTCAGGCCTGTAATCCCTAAAGGGGTCCCCAAAGGAGTGGATCGTACGTTCAAGGCTTATGACTGACAATATTTGATCGCAAGCGACGAGGTGAGACGTTTATTTATAACATAGACTTAAAACTGTTACTTATGCTAAAAAAAAACAGGTTAGGTCAAGATATGAATTAAGATATTGTCTTTTATGAGGAGAAAAAAAATCAGCTTCCCTATCCATTCAAAAGCATATCATAGTAACACATATAGCATAGTAAATTGCGTGGCGTAAGAAGACCGGTATTCCCATTCATAGAGACAAACAATTGCATCCTTAGTCTAAAGCAGCGATTCCCAAAGCGATTGATATCGAGCTCTTGGGGTCGAAATCGGATTCCCAGGGGTCGACATAAACGAAAACTGATTTTGGGGGTCGCCAATGTCTAAAATCGACCTCTATTAATTAACATAAGTTCTTATTTGAAACTTGTTAAAAGAATGACTTACATTTTAGTAGGAACTACCATTGTTGTACTTTTACAAAACACAACAAGTCGATAAGCTTGTACAAGTTCGTACAAGATGAAAAACTGGGCAAGTCAATAAGCGGATTTTAAAAGTAATTTGGCTATGAGAGTCTGAGGAAACAGTTAATTTTGAATAAGGGGGTCTTTTGCCCAAAATAGTTTGGGAATCCCTGGTGTAAAGAGTCTGTTCATCTACCTATATGCCAGCCATGTAAAGCTATTGAGCCATTTTGCAAGGTACGATTTCAAACTGCAGAACACTATCGAGAATTTGCTAACGGGTAAATTGGTTTGTTTCCCGTGCACAACAATCCGAAGACATAGCCGCTCATCGATAGCCACGACCGCATGACTAAATGGCCCTATTTCATGAATGACAGACTTGATATACGACAACCTCAGAAACGTATCAGTTCAAAGATGTCCTTGTTAGTACTGCATCAATAAAACACCAAGATTGAAATGCCAGACGTCACTGATGCCACCGCAGTCATCAATTTCCTTCCCTGACACTTGTTCTGTTACGAGTAGGGAGATAACTTGATACACTGCAGGTTCTGTTTACCGACGGATTACCACAACATAAACGAATACCGGTTTTCACGCGTTTCCTATTTCCTTGTGTCGTTATTATTCAGGAGTCTTGAGATGTCAAGCGAAAATGGGGATAAGATAACACAATTTACTCATAAAGATACAAATCACCACAATAATATATCCTCGTTTGTACTTCTATTTTTGTGCTGTAAATGAAAGTTTGATTTTCAAGTATTTTAAGTTGCGCTGAATAACTGTCAATAAAATCTTTTTAAAGCCTTTTCGCTTATCGTGCATTGTCATCCAAATTAAATGTGTAAGCTAAATTTCACCTCAATCGGTTGGAGATAACTATTTTAAAATACAGTTGCAAGATTTGTAATAAAAAAAGAGAAACAGTTTTTAAATTTCGCGAAACAAAAGATGTGTAACGGTGCTTCCAAACCCTATATTCGTACTCACCGAAAAAAAACAGGCCATCGTCACAGTGCCGCCGAAACATTTTGATATGCCCTCCACGTACCATTTACCACGTCCCTGTGTTTCCGTGACGTATTTTTGTAACATATTAACCGATTCGAATTTTGCTACTTTTTGGAATCGTCGTTCGTTGGAATCGAATCGGCACTTTATTCGATTTTGACGTGCGTTGTATGTCTACATTCATGGATAGGTACTGTATTCAGTGAGTTCACATGTTATCGAAGCTATTCGAATGTTAGTACAACGAAAAATCTAAAAATTGAGTCACTTTACATATACTTGCCATAAAAGTACACAAGGAAGATATTGAAAATGTTAGAAATGTTATATTAGGGTCATTTTTAGGTAATCCTGTTATTGAATATATTAGTTCACGCTTATTAGGATACCATACCTATTACTGGATATTAGTCAAATATTAGTGAACCGATTCATTATATATATTCTCAATCTAATATGCATATCTGCGTAATATCGGTAATAGTCTCCATAATAATTAATATGAAATACGAGATTCTACACGTTTATTATTCACGTATGACTATGAAAGAAGTGAAAGGGTAATTAAATTTTCCTTCATACTTTAAACAGGCTTAGGACTGTCAACGTTGATTATGTTAGCGTATTTAAAAAGTTAATCACCTATGTAAAATAATCGGAATCGGCGCTATCATCAATCGCCGCGATCAGTTGCCTCGCTATTACGCGACCCTATTATTTGACTAATACCTGGTAACCTATTTATTATTCTATATCCTAATATGAATATACGTGGCTTGTATTATGATAGCTGTACCTATTACGAATACATTAGTCACACCTCTAGAAAATGTTAGAAATTACACGTACTTGGGACAAATTATATCATTCAAACATCAAACAGATACAGAAATAGAAAGAAGAGTGGCTTGCACTTGGAATAGATAATGGTCACTTAAAGAGATTTTTAAAAGTAAACATTTTTTGCTTTTGACAGCCAAGAAAAAAATGTTTAACTCATATATCTTGTCATGTCTCACTTATGGATGCCAAACTTGGGCGTTGACTCAGAAACAATTTCTAAAACTGAGAACGTGTCAAAGGGGTATTGAACGGAGTATGTTGGGCGTGACGCTGAAAGACCTAAAAAGAGCAGATACAACAAAGGTGGAAGACATATTGAAGAAAATAAAATACTTGAAATGGCGATGGACAGGACACATGACAAGGGACAGCAGGATAAAATGGACTAAAATTATGAAGGAATAGCAAGCACGTGATGGCAAAAGGAAGAGAGGCAGACAAGCTGAAAGATGGACAGCCGATATAACGATTACTGGAGCGACAATCTGGTCAAGAAAGGCTAATAATAGAGAAGAGTGGCAACAGCTGGAAGAGGCCTATGTGGCACAGGATACGCTGATGAGTAAATCGGGCAATCCGATATGTTACTTTTTTAAGATAAACAGATTGATATTAATAAATTAGTTAATTCTTTTTATCGACCAAAAGCGTAAATCTCAAAAATCACATGTCCAACTTACAAACTGTAGAAATTTCATACATATACAGGGTTACAGGAAAAGTCGACCAAGATCCGTTAAGGGCGTGTATTACACATCATTTCTGAATGATTTCACTATGGAACCCCCCATCCTAAACTTAACCGTTTTCGAGATTTTCGAGTTTATTTTTTTTTATGAAAATGCTCAATTTTTCGGCTATTGAATTGAATATTTTGAAAAAAACCAAAAAACCAAAAAAAAAACCAAAAAAATTTTTCATGTAAAAAACCAAAAAAATAATCATAAGAGTCAAAAAAATTCAAAATAATGGTGTCAAAAGCAGGTATTCATTTTTCAGATAGTTAAATTTCGTGGTTCACTGCATACTTGTCTCTTGAGCCTTGCGTTGTTAAAACTAGTTCAAGGTTGTGCACTACTAGAAATATCATACGCTTGGGATTTAATGTTCAACATTTATGAGCCCGAACTGGTGCCAGTGATCCCTAAACAAACGATTTTATGAGGGTATTTCATGAAAATGTTCCAAGGACAAAGGTTCAAAGGATTTCGAAAATTATTAAATTGATGAAAATAAAGCTCCTTGTGACTCCCAATACAGCAAGCCCTGCCACAAAGTCAGTTAAGGTCATAAATGAAAAGGAATGTGCAATAAAAACACAAACATACCTGTTTCTACACATAATCTTTCATACATTCGCTCTCGACATTTCGCGTATTTAAATTGCGAATTCCCCTCCGAGTGTTAACATATGTAATTGAGAACGAACCAAAATTTTAGCGCTAAAGTGCACACTTACATTTGAAATTAAATGAACTTATACCAAGTTGCGCTCCAGTTCTACATTCAAAGTTTTAGTTTTATTTGTGCCAGTTTATCAGTTAAGTGTTATTAATACTTAATTTTGTAGGCTCGTGAAACAACATCCCAAATTATTTATTGATTCCATCCCCGCATAATTCCACTAATGAGAACCCTTTTTATACTTGCTAATCAGGTAATACATTTTAAATGTACGATATATTGCACACATTATTAGCTAACGAATAAAAATTTAATGAGCAATTTACGGTGATACAATAAAAACGGTAAATTGACAACACGTAACAAGCGCGTGGAAGCGACGCAATTTGTAGGCGCTTCTGTATATAAAGATAAGGCGAGGTATCCATAAAGCGAGGCAGGATTATCGCGAGGATGTGGATATAAGACCACGTTTCATTAGTTACATTAGCGAGATCTGAGAGCCAGCCTGGATAATATGATAACAAAACATTACGTCGGGACAAGCTTAATGTCTCCTGGGACTTAATTCAAGCTCGGCTTTACAAAGAATATTTTTTAAATTCATTTTGTTTTAGTGACGCTATCAATTTGCCCTGATTTAAAAGCAATTTATTACGCTGCCCCACTTTCCTCAAATAGTTTTTCGCCGACGTAAGACTTGCATAACCAACCGCGGAGTTTTCAGATTCTAATCAACTTTGAGGAGCAAATCTCAAAGTTTGGAAAGATTTCGCTAAGCTTTCCAAGCCTAAGATGGTATTGAAATTAAATATTAAGCAAATTTTCTTCCACCTAAGCATGGAAAGCGGTGGCTGAACACAGAAATTGAATTAACCAAATCCCTTTGACGAAGTTCGTGTTTGCTGGCAACTCGGTTAAACTGTGAAATTATTAGCGGCCGGAAACGTCGGTGCTTTTTGCGGCAGCGGTTATAGTGCTGTTTATTTTTTAGTGATTAACATGAAGCCGCGTAAACAGCTTTTAGAGGACACTACTTTTTACGGCCGGGGGTGTTTGAAACTCTGGCTGAAAGTTTTGGAAGAAATTGTTTGAGTGTATATTGCTACCTTTACACAGTTACTGCCAATATATAAAACCGCGCACAGAAGCATTGATCCGAACGAAGTTTCAAACAGAGCCCGCTTGATTTCCATAATACCGTTCATGGTAAGTAGGCGACACGATATTTTGTCAGTCCTGAATATATTGTCGTAGTAATTCATTCACATACATTTCGTCTCGAATCGAACTTTCGAGAAGATAAGTTCCGGACAAGTCGAGATTATCGACTGAATAAATCAGGACGCGAGGTGCCCTGAAGATTTATTGCGTGTAGAGTGAGGAACACGCCTTATCTTGTGTTTGGACCGAAACAATTCTCTCCTTTGTTGAATACATGCTGAGTATGTACCTTCGGTGTAGGTATCATAATGAAGATTTATCACTATTATTTCTTTCATAATCCGTTACTGCGAGATATAAACACTCGTTCGTTCAAACATATCAGTCATTTTGTTCCTGCTATTCTTGGAGACCGTGTTGCCAGCGGAAGTCTTCATAAATCAACATTCTGGGACTCTATTGGAGGGGTATCCGGTAAATTCTTGTGAGAAACTGAATTATACATATGTTGAAGTATAAATTGCAGGGGACTGAACGAATGCGATAAAAGATAAGGCATGAAAGTTTATGTAATGGGTAAGTAGATATCAGTGATGTTTTCATTGATTTTTACCTTCTTCATTTATTTGTATATTCCAGACGTCTTCAAGAATATACAAATAAAATCTTCGGTGACCTTAACCTCGTTATGTTATCTTTACCTTTTGGGTTACCACAATTAACGTCAAGAACGTATTTAAGTCAGAACTACATACTACAAACGCAATTAAATGCACAAAAAAACAGTTGGTGTTTTACGTTAAGACGATTTAGCTACCCCAGATTAGCATACCCAAGCAAGGAATTATATCAGGCAGAGTAGCACAATTAATCGTACAGCAAGTGTAATTACATCAATCGTTTGTCAGTCACCTAAAGGTCAAATCTCGTACTTAAGGCTACACTAGTCGATCATTCTTCCATACAAACGTAGTCTGGCGATAACTCCACTATTTGACGATGTACGTTCAAAATTGAAAATGTTATCAATTTGTCTCATCATTCTAGTCTTGTATGGAAACAAAACAGTAAAAAAAAAAAATTGAAAGTTATGAGCGTCGAAAATTCCATATTTCAACTCTAATTTTAACTCATCTTTGGGCGGTAATAAATACTATAAGAAGAGGGAAAATAGCGAAACGGCCTCTAATATAGGGATAGATTAGTAATCCAACAATGCAAATAATTTTATTTTGAAAATATACATTTAGTTGTTTTTTCATGATATCTAGACTCTCAAAGGTCTGTTTATAAAATTTCGCGCGTTCCTTTTCGTCCTAAATTATCGTCCATTTCTGTACAAATTTGCAAAAACGCTAATTCATACGCGAACTAGCTTTTAGTGCTCATCACAGCATCTATCTCTTTCCCACGTGTTGTCGGATGAGATAGCATGCTTTTTATCTGCGCTCACAAAATAGTTCGTGCCGTCGACTACGGGAACCTTAAAAAACGTTCAAGTCGCAATCTCGTTTCAGCAACAATCAATGACAAAAACTTTTCGAAATGAAGAGAAGTTTGAGATTTTTTTGGCAAATTGAGACCCCCCTATATTCTTCCAAATCATGGACATGAATAATCCAACTCAACTCCACTTGAATAATCAAACTGTTAGTTTTAGCTTTGACATTTATCGTCATTAATCGAGGGTCTTTCCCCTTGTGAATGAGTTAAGTTAAAGGCCTTCAAAACTGAGTCGGAATATAAACGTAAGACGAATGTGAAAGTTCCTTAAATATTCTGCGAGCTACCCTTCTCTCGTGTATGCCTAACTTAGCTTGCTTACACGTGAAATAAACTAAACTTACCGCCCGATCGCGGTATTTTTTGCTCTACAATCACCAATGTTGCTTTAAAGTGCCCATTTTCCCGGATAGAACCCCGGAACACAGACCCATATTCCAGGAAAAAGGGATCCATTATTCTAAGTACCCTATAGTGGATCCGGCAAATGAATATGAAACCTTTGGAGGTCTACCTTTCAATCATAAAACCACACAGATAACGTAACATCACGCCGGTATTACCCGAGGGGTTAGACAGTGCAACTTTAGTGCATGCACAATTCGGCAGTTATGTTTAATTCCCATGTAATAGATCGAGCCTATTGCCATCCACGGGCCAAAAATCTAGACTCCGGACTGATCCTGAGAAATTCCAGATGGAAAAACCCAATAACACTATGCCCGACCTGGGTATCGAACCTAGGACCTCACGTTCAGCAGTAGCGCTTCCCGCCACTAGAGAAGAGAAACGAGAAATCAATACATAAAGAGCCTTGAACATCGTCGCCGAGTTGCCAGCTTGGCGGTTTTTTATCGGTTACATTTCGGGGAGTACCTATGTGATGGAATTGCATGATCTAAATCCGGCTAGCCCGTTTCATCATCGGACTACCAGACGTACATGGTGGACATCCTACCTACACGCATTAAATGTTTTGAGAATACTTTTATTATGCGTACAACTAATGAATAGAATTCCCTGCCGGAGTCTGTTTCCCGATAGCTAAAATCTAGGAGTCTTTAATTCAAGAGTGAATAAGTAACTTCTAGGCTAGTGGTTTCACTGTCGGCCGTATCATCGCTTACCATTCGGTGAGATAGTGATCAAGTGCGAGACTATTTAAAATAAAAATTCATAATAAAAAAATCAAAGTTAGAAATGACTTAAGCCATAGTAATTAATTAATTTACTACGTGAAAGGAGAAACTTTTACCACATTAGTTATAAAGATATTAATATCTTCAGGAATTTCTCCTGGGAGCTACCTGGAAGAGAGAGCTTCTTTTAATTAAAAGATAATAAATGAAAATGGACCGGATGTTTTAGTTTCCATGTTATGAGTATCATAACCTTCTAAGTTTCAGCCAATTCTGCATTATATATGTTACAGTCATTTTAAAACTTTGTAGTTTTTAAACCTCAAAATTTTCTTATATTTAACTATATTTCGTATAAATTTGTTTCTAATTTCGTATTAACAGTAAATTAATTAGGTCCAGAGAAACGAATGTTTTCGGATTAAAGTCTATTAATTACTATTATAATATATCATTCATGTTTGTATGAAGTTAAGTCAAAAAGAAAAAATACGTACAAACAACATTATTTGGAACGTGCCATAAAATTGGGATTAGGATGAAACAAACTTAACGCTGTCTACGTAAATATTTTCTTGCTAATTATTTTGGAAAACTGTAAGCTTAAACTATAAATATTTGTAAGCCAGTTTAATATTTCTTACAAATTAATAAGCAAACAAAACTAATTCTGTCTTGCTAGCTAAAATTCCAATCTTAAATATTAAAATTATTTCGGGCACAACTAAACTAAATTTTAAGTTCATCAGCATCGTACTATCTAGTGTTATTTTTTCATATAACTTGTGTACAAAGGCATTACAAACTTTTGTTATTAGACAGAGTTTATTAACAAGTTCGTTTGTAAATAAATTATCAAGCAGCGTGGTTGAACCCAAAGTTTCATACTCACACCTACTTTGTTTGAAGTTTGGAAAGAAACTTCTCTTTTCGGTCGAGCTCCGTGTCTACACACAAGTGTCGAACTTCGACTGAAACGCGTATGAACTTTTTAATCTAGCAATATGTATGTCAAAGATGAAATTTTAGTACGAGTCAAAGTTTAACTAAGTTAGCGCAGATTTAGTCGAATTTCACTTTCATAGTTTCACAGAAAATACGCGAGATATCAGCCAATTGGCAAAGACTTACGAAGTGGGAGTAATAATGGTATCGAAAAATCTAAAGGTAAAAATATTCAGGCCTGTAATCCCTAAAGGGGTCCCAAAGGAGTGGATCGTACGTTCTAGGCTTATGACTGACAATATTTGATCGCAAGCGACGAGGTGAGACGTTTATTTATAACATAGACTTAAAACTAGTACTTATGCTAAAAAAAACAGGTTTGATAAGATATGAATTAAGATTTTGTCTTTTATGAGGAGAAAAAAAAATCAGCTTCCCTATCCATTCAAAAACATATCATAGTAACACATATAGCATAGTAAATTGCGTGGCGTAAGAAGACCGGTATTCCCATTTATAGAGACAAACAATTGCATCCTTAGTCTAAAGCAGGGATTCCTAAAGCGGTTGATATCGAGCTCTTGGGGTCGAAATCGGATGCCCAGGGGTCGACATAAACGAAAACTGATTTTGGGGGTCGCCAATGTCTAAAATCGACCTCTATTAATTAACACAAGTTCTTATTTGAAACTTGTTAAAAGAATGACTTATATTTTAGTAGGAACTATCATTGTTGTACTTTTACAAAACACAACAAGTCTATAAGCTCGTACAAGTTCGTACAAGATGAAAAACTGGGCAAGTCAATAAGCGGATTTTAAAAGTAATTTGGCTATGAGAGTCTGTGGAAGCAGTTAATTTTGAAAAAGGGGGTCTTTTGCCCAAAATAGTTTGGGAATCCCTGGTGTAAAGAGTCTGTTCATCTACCTATATGCCAACCATGTCAAGCTATTGAGCCATTTTGCAAGGTACGATTTCAAACTGCAGACCACAATCGAGAATTTGCTAACGGGTAAATTGGTTTGTTTCCCGTGCACAACAATCCGAAGACATGGCCGCTCATCGATAGCCACGACCGCATGACTAAATGGGCGCTATTTTACGAATGAGAGACTTGATATACGACAACCTCAGAAACGTATCAGTTCAAAGATGTCCTTGTTAGTACTGCATCAATAAAACACCAAGATTGAAATGCCAGACGTCACTGAAGCCACCGCAGTCATCAATTTCCATCCCTGACAATTGTTCTGTTACGAGTAGGGAGATAACTTGATACACTGCAGGTTCTGTTTACCGACGGATTACCACAACATAAACGAATACCGGTTTTCACGCGTTTCCTATTTCCTTGTGTCATTATTATTAAGGAGTCTTGAGATGTTAAGCGAAAATGGGGATAAGATAACACAATTTACCCATAAAGATACAAAACACCACCATAATATACCCTCGTTTGTACGTCTATTTTTGTGCTGTAAATGAAAGTTTGATTTTCAATTATTTTAAGTTGTGCTAAATAACTTTAAATAAAAAAAAACTTTTTTTAACAAGTTTTTTAGCTTACCGTGCATTGTCATTCAAACATTTATTTGTCATTTAAACTAAATGTGTAGCAAAATTTCAGTTCAATCGGTTGGAGATAACTATTTTAAAATACAGTTGCAAGATTTGTAATAAAAAAAGAGAAACAGTTTTAAATTTCGCGAAACAAAAGATGAGTAACGGTGCTTCCAAACCCTATATTCGTACTCACCGAAAAAAAAACAGGCCATCGTCACAGTGCCGCCGAAACATTTTGATATGCCCTCCACGTACCATTTACCACGTCCCTGTGTTTCCGTGACGTATTTTTGTAACATATTAACCGATTCGAATTTTGCTACTATTTGGAATCGTCGTTCGTTGGAATCGAATCGGCACTTTATTCGATTTCGACGTGCATTGTATGTCTACATTCATGGATACTGTATTCAGTGAGTTCACATGTTATCGAAGCTATTCGAATGTTAGTACAAAGAAAAAATTAAAAATTGAGTCATTTTACATATACTAGCCATAAAAGTACAAAAGGAAGATATTGAAAATGTTAGAGATGTTATATTAGGGTCATTTTTAGGTAATCCTATTATTGAATATATTAGTTCACGCATATTAGGATACCATACCTATTACTGGATATTAGTCAAATATTAGTGAACCGATTCATTATATATATTCTCAATCTAATATGCATATCTGCGTAATATCGGTAATAGTCTCCATAATAATTAATATGAAATACGAGATTCTACACGTTTATTATTCACGTATGACTATGAAAGAAGTGAAAGGGTAATTAAATTTTCCTTCATACTTTAAACAGGCTTAGGACTGTCAACGTTGATTATGTTAAAAAGTTAATCACCTATGTAAAATAATCGGAATCGGCGCTATCATCAATCGCCGCGATCAGTTGCCTCGCTATTACGCGACCCTATTATTTGACTAATACCTGGTAACCTATTATTCTATATTCGCATATCCTAATATGAATATACGTGGCTTGTATTATGATAGCTGTACCTATTACGAATATATTATTTATTTTATTTATTTATTAAACTTTATGCACAAGTACAAAGGCGGACTTAATGCCTTAGGCATTTTCTACCAGTCGACCTTAGGGTGGTGCAGAGATAAAATATGGCAGGTGCAAATTAATGAAAAAAAAAAAAATAGAGTAAAGAAAAATAAATACCTCAATTTAATATATATATATATCTATAAAAACATACTTAGATACATACATACATAAAAAATATGTTATTGAGAAATCGAATCCAACAAATTAACTCTGTGATGATTCTGCAAACTTCTTGCGAATGTGCTCGCGTGCCTTCAATTTGAAAGACAACCGACTGGTTGCCATCCTGATGTTCTGAGGGAGCCCATTCCAAAGGGAAATCGCCTGGACAAAGAAGGAGGAATGGATAAACCCAGAGCGGTGAGAGGGACATTGTAGAAGACGATTATTGGCGGAACGAAGAGTTTTACTGTGGGCAGAACAAAGGAATTGGACATGTGAAGTCAGATAAGAAGGAGAAATGGGTTTATCAATAAAAGAAAACAGGGTAGTCAAGGCCCTCAGCATTCTACGCTGGCGAATCGGTAACCATTTCAAAAGTGATCGATGTACGGATACATGATCATATTTACGGAGGTTGAAGACAAATCGAATGCAGTTATTTAGAAGGCGGTCAAGTTTATTGAGTAGATCTGCATTCAGGTCATAGTAGCACACATCACCATAGTCAATTATGGGAAAGATAAGGGACTGTACAAGCAACAGTCACACCTCAGTCACACCTCTAGAAAATGATAGAAATTACACGTACTTGGGACAAATTATATCATTCAAACATCACACAGATACAGAAATAGAAAGAAGAGTGAGTAAAGAGATTTTTAAAAGTAAACATTTTTTGCTTTTGACAGCTAAGAAATTTTTTTTAACTCATATATCTTGCCATGTCTCACGTATGGATGCCAAACTTGGGCGTTGACTCAGAAACAATTTCTAAAACTGAGAACGTGTCAAAGGGGTATTGAAAGGAGTATGTTGGGCGTGACGCTAAAAGACCTAAAAAGAGCAGATACAACAAAGGTGGAAGACATACTGAAGAAAATAAAATAGTTGAAATAGCGATGGACAGGACAAATGACAAGGGACAGCAAGCAGGATAAAATGGACTAAAATTATAACGGAATGGCAACCACGTGATGGCAAAAGGAAGAGAGGCAGACAAGCTAAAAGATGGACAGACTCCGGAAGGGAGTTCCACTCCTTAGCTGTGCGCACAATGAAAGTATTAGCAAAACGCTTTGTGCGTATGGGAGGGATGTCTATCATGTACCGATGGCAAGATTGATATTAATGTATGTTTAGTACCAGCAATAAAGGCTTAGTAAGAAAGTAATATTTGCCGCTGCAAAAGGGAAAATGGATACTTTGTACCAGTATTGACAAGTATCGGTATTGTTTGATAAAGCGGTTTAAACTTGTAACATTAAGTTTCTAGAAGTTGTAAACGGTGCTCGGTTTCAGTTCAATATTCATCGACACTGTTCTATACCGAAGCCCCGTTTGAATATTAGCTTCGAAACAAGCATGCAATCATTAATATCGAACTTGCACTTATATTACCTGTGACGGACAAAATGCATTCAAATAGTTATTGAATATGTTAGACGGTAAAATGTATCCATATTAATTAATGCATTTAGTTTCCAGCAAAGTTCGACTAATATTAACTCGTTATGAACTGACTGTTTCACAAAACAGGGAAATGATTAACTGCACGATTTATCTACTCAAATTTAACAAATCTATTTAACACAGTTATTAGAATAAATACTAATATATTCTGATAAATACTAATAGTGACTACTATACATGGGCCAATATCAAGGTAAAATGTTTATTATACTTCATAAAATATAGCTTGATCTCTGCGACAATTATTACTTCAAAACATTTGTTGTTGAGTAGAGGGAGAGTTTAGTATATTCGGTCAGGTTACTGATAAGCAACATGCAGCGTGAAGTGGAACGAAATATCCTATTCAATAAAGAAACTTAATTAAAATGATGCTTAATTAATATGCATAATGTATGGTTAATGCTCTTCTAATCTTCGAGTCATTGTCAAAAAACAACCAATTGTTTGTCCAGGACGTCAAGTCTGTAATTCGTTAGGGTTGGCAGTGATAGACAGTTAAATATTCTCTGTTGAATTTTTGTTTTGATTACTTATTGACGATTTGTTTTCGCAGAACAGATGGCCGATGGGGCCGAAAAGTTCTGGAATTGCGATCGCAAACCGGAAGTCGAAGCGTTGGTTAGTCCTCCCACTACTTGGACCGATGACCTGGTTAAGGTTGCGGAAATGCACTAGATGCGAAACGCACGGGATCGGTCACTGTGGCGACGCCTGGGGGCGGCCTATGTCCAGCAGTGCGCGTCTTTCGACTACTATGATGATGATGATGGTTTGTTCATTATATTGTATAGATTTCTCAAAGAAATTACGTTAACAAATGAAAATTACAATGATTCATAGGAAAAATCATTGTAATTTTGTAAGAACATTACAATTTTATGGTGATAGCCCTAAAAACATCAGTTGTTTTAAACATTGTATCTTATAAGTGGCTCTTAAATAGGTTTGCATAGATTGTTATGAAAACCGAGTCATATCAACACATTACATAACACCACGCCTGGATTCCGAAGGGTTGGGCAGAGGTGCACCTAGTTCATCCATATTTCACCAGTAATATTAAATCCCATATAATAGGGGCGAGCCTATTACAGTACAGCTATTTTCTTAATGTCTCTTGGCAAACTTCGTGTTTCGTCAGTCGTAGGATTTCTATCAGACTTCCATGTTGATTGAGAGCGTCCGGTCTGCACCATGTGCAAAGGCCAACTGATAATTCTATCCCGACGACTGACGAAACACGAAGTTTGCCGAGGGACATTAAGAAAATAGTTGTACTGTACACACAAAAAACCACAAACAAAAACAAAACACTATAAAAAACTGTTACCAACTATAAATTAACACTAATTGCTAAATCGCCAACAAATTTAACAACTCAATTAAAATTTTACGACGTACCGAGACAGCCTTCATTGGTAATAATTTCAATTAAACTGTGGACAAGACAAACGCCGTTTACTTCCGAACTGGTAACTAGTAACCAACAATGTCTATGAATTAACAATCAACTAGGGTCGGGGAAATTGCTAGCGTTTCGACAAATTGCGTATATGCGTAAGCCGAAACTATTCTCTCACCGACACTGGTTCGCGCCATAGGCATTCGAAATCCCTTAGGTTCAATGCAGTATGAAATAGTTTGACTGTATTATATTTCAAGACAATTGTGCGAGTTTAGTGGGCTATGTGAAATTGTAGGGACTTGTTAGTAATTTATTGCTTGATTTGAATACTAGAACTGTTGGGCAGGTATCTAATGATTTGTAATTATGGGAAATTCTAATTAATAAACCTTAATTTAGTGTAATTTTTGTACGCATAGCATTCTAATAGGTATACGAAGAAAAACCGTATAACCTTCATAAATTCACAAATCAATCAACACTAGTCTCCTAAATACTCGTACTCCCAAATTAATGTTTCCTGATTAATTATTCGGGACTAAAATTTATCAAACCCGCTAGCCCAAAGGGTGCAATTTTTTATGAAGATTTCCCCAACTTTTTTCATTAAATTTCTTGAAGTATTTGCAAATTTCCATTCGTTTTTAACGCTGGAAAAAATCTCCTCACTTTTTCACTCCCTTAATGTTGACCGAAATTCTTAGGAATACCTATAGGAAACTACGTTCAAAGTCAATTCCTCATTTCTCTAGTATTAGTTTTTTGCTGGTTGTGTATTTGAATTCTTAACTTAACACATTTGAACGAGGGAATTGCTACGACACTTTGTCCTTAAACGACATGTATTTGTCGTTTGGCATATATGATTTCATTGTTTTTTAACCGACTTACCAAAAAGGAGGAGGTTCTGCGTTCGACTTCGTGTATGTTTTTTCTTTTTTTTTGTATGTTCACCGATCTCTCCGTCAAATGTGGACCGATTTAGAAAATTCTTTTTTTGTTTGAACGAATATGTTTCGAAATTGGTTCCATTTTAATTTGGTGAAGATCTGATGAAGAACTTCGAAGATATACAACAGAACTCTTCAATAAATAACGAGAAATCTCTCGGGATTGCTGCAATCGCATGTCTGTTTATTGTTTATACCATTTCATAACATAACATCACGCCAGTATGCTCTTGAGAGGTACGCAGATCTCTCATTTCACCCTTTATGTTCAAGTTTCATGACATTCGGCTAATCTATTCTGGCGTTAAGGTAAATTACTAAACAACTTGCCTATTAGGTAAGTACAACTACAAAGTGAAAAATTACTTTGTTTTTGGAAGTCTCTCTAACTTTTGTAATTATGGCACCATTTATATCACAGCCTTTTTTATTTCTATTCAAGACTGAAGAAATTCCATTTGGTAATGTAATTGTGGTAATACTCCAGTAACCACTAAAGTTTAAGCTTAGCGCTACAACAACTAAATCACGATACAAGACCTAGAAAAGCTTTCTCAAAATTACGTTACGCAACACTAACAAACGCAAACGAAAAAATAAAAAAAATCATCACATTTTTTCAACAATGGCAACAATAGCTACAAGATCCGCTCACTCAATACAGATTGGTTAGTGAAAGCGCTTGTGTTGTTGCGTGCTCCCATCCCATTAAGATAAGCCAACCAAAACGAGACGCGTGGCTTACGATTAATGACGGGAAACAAAATGCTGTCTGCAAGCCTGTTATATTTGAATGGACCAAACATAACAACCACAATGGGGTGCCCACAGATGATAATGAAATGAATGTACGGGAAACCGCACAAATCATAAAGACCGCAGATTATGCATTTTCCAGCCAACAACGATGAAAATAAACATTTGCACATCGTAAAATAACCAATCTCTTACTTTGGGAAACATGAAGAATATTATAAATGTTCAGATTAAAACAGGGTAGCGTGATAAATGTTTTAGAGAACAAAGACAACACAATTAATGCTGCTATAAACTCAACCAAACAATGTGTAAGTAAACATTGTCCACAATGTATGGGACCACAAAATGCTGATACATTTAAAGTGACAGAGCACAAACAGTAAAAGGTTTCTACAAAAACAAAACTATCTCTATATTTTACGTCCAGAGCCCAAAGTAAAACACTATTCAGGCCATTCCGCGGGTCTAAGCAATTATGACAGTAATTCTACTACCTATTATAATTCGCGATCTAGATTCTACTGAACAAACTAATAGGAGTGATAATCTGTACCTTTACAATGACTGTGTAATTAAATATGTGTGGCCACGAACGCAACGAGTGCGGTTGATATAGATAGAATAATGTACTCGAAGATAGACACGTCATTACACTGTAATTAAGGACATCGCTGTGTCCTACATACCACAGACCACAGCCGATATACATAACCAGCATCTCCTTGATTACTATAGATGTATACTGTATGCATCTAATCGACCTCTGCAATGGGGTTAACCAAAGATGCTTCGCCCAATTTACCCACGACAAAAGCAGACTGGGGTCCGAGATAGCCTTTAAAGCCGCTGACACCTTCTATCATGCAAATATCTGTCTTAGTTACAGGTAGTCAGAAGCACAGTCTTAAGTCTAGTTCGAGCTTACGAAACACGATGCTCTAGTTTGTTGAGTTATGTAAAATACAGAAATACATATTATAATAATTGAGTGACCGAATGACGTCAAAATGAGAGAAATGAGAAATGAGACCTGTGTTTATGTTAAGGTGCTGCATAGGTCTCGAACACAATAGACGTTGGAGTAACTTTCTAAAGTGAGTGGACTATGACATTGAATTGAATGCCTTTTATACAGAACTGTGACTTGCAAAGTAATATAGGTAAAAAATTCTGCAATTAAAACTCTGAACACGTATTCGATAGAACACGTATTAAAGCCAGGGTGCTGTCAACTGTAAATTTAATCATACGAAACATCTTCTTGTTGTCGACACGTTCATTAAGTCACCCCATAAGTTCACATTGTTTGAATGGACCTTTTAAGTATTTAGCCTACACTATCCCACTCTTGGACAAAGACCTCCCTCAACTCTTACCAGATGTTCTTTTCCTGAGCCATCTTAAATCTTCTTTTGTGAAAGGCGTGAAAGAAAATAAAGTTATTATGTCATCAATAAGACCTACAGACAGCGTAACAATACAATAAGACACAGATATACAATAATACTATGTGCATAGATCTGTCTCTGTTTCTGCTGGATTAGATATTGTCGTCGATTTATCGTCGCGTCTCATCCAGTCGTTCAATGAAACTGTAATAGATCTATTCGCGCTACTAAATCACTATGTATAAAGAAAACTTTACACAGAACTAGAGCGATAGCGGAGCGGTTGAATTAGTACGAAGTTAAGTTTTACAAACTGTTCGTACATTTCAGAGAAGACTGTCGGCATTGATAACGTTACCGTAGAAACCTAGATATATCTAAGGGCAATCCTGTTGCTATTACTTTTAGCCTTTATCATCATCTTGCTGGACAAAGGCTTGGGATCCTCATTACATCCGAGATAGTCAATTTTGACACCGACTTCCGAAATTTAAGTTATTTTTTACTTTGTAGTGGTTTTGTTTGGAAGTCGGTTGTAATTTTTGTAAAAAAGTTTTTTATTTTTCACGTTTTAGTTGTGGTACATAATGGACCAGTTCTATAGGCTAGGCACCTACGCGTAAAGTGCCCACAGTAAAGCTAGAATTGATTAACTTAATAACATGAAACTTAAACAAAATCAATGCAATAAGAGTATACCAAGGTGAACTTTTCACATCTGCGTACCCCTTTAAAGCGTACCAGTGTGATATTATGTTATGAAATGGTGTAAACAATACATACAGACATGCGATTGGATCCATCGCGAGTGATTTGCCGTCATTTATTGAAGAGTTCTGATGTATTTCTCCGAAGTTCTTAATCAGATCTTGATGAATATTAAATGGGACCACATAACAAGCACCTAGCTTTCAATTAAAAAAAGAATCATCAAAATCGGTTCACCCAATAAAAAGTTCTGAGGTAACAAACATAAAAAAAAAAAATACAGTCGAATTGATAACCTCCTCCTTTTTGCGAAGTCGGTTAAAAAGATAGCTGAATGACGTCCACTGCTGGTCATTTGTCTCCTTCAAGCATCGCTCCATCGACCGATTCTCTACGCCTCACAATCAACAGATTTCCGCGCCCTTCACCAGGTCATCGGACTACCTTTTGGTAGGCCTAAAAAGTGAAAAAAATGTGATCCACTCATAATTAAAGTCAATATTTCACGGCTTTACAACCTGTTCTAAAAATAATTGCCGCATCTGGTCACACCCGCTTATTTCAGAGCCCTATAGGGATTTGCGTTACAAACAAAATTTTAATCATTATTAAAACGGACGTCGGAATGCCTCCCCAGACTTGCGATAAAACGCTTTGATGGCACCAAGAATGTTTGCGACGATTACCTATTCCCTAAGCGATTTGACGCTAGCTTGGTAGCTGCGAGGATATTTCCTTATTGTATAGATATTTGTTCATCTTTATTATTGCTGATTTTAATTGTTGTTGTTAGATATGATTAGATCATTTTCTTATTTCGTCATCACCAACATCATTTTAACCGAAGAGTTCCGCTGCTAGACTTCCTCAAGCTTAGCATCATCGATCGACCCTTCGTATTCAGCGAATTCCCTGGAGAATCAAAGAGGTGAAGGTAAAGGTCATGATCTTCACACGGCATTGGTCGACCTTGTGTAAGGCCTTCCAAAGTTGCGCCTTCCGGTTCGGTATGGGTCTTTATTTCATAAGTTGTGCTAAAGCAGGGGGTTAAGATTTCAGGAAAAGCGCGGGTTTCTCTTGGACAGTTGACACTGACTTTTAGCAGGAGCAGTTATTATGTACAACATAAGAACCTCTAATAACAATAGAGTAGCAAAAAATGAAGTGAGAACGTTATTCGGTAAAGTCCTGAACAAAATGTGTTTAGAAAATCAATGAAGATTTTTCAACAGTTTATTTACTTAACAATGAACACAATTATTGTTTCACACAAAAACAGTAACGCTTTCTTTCCAATTAAAATGCAAATTCAGACAAATAATTCAGAAAGGCAACTTTTAGTACCCTCATTAACAAAAGCCCCCTTTTTATGTGAGAGCCGTGGTGCAAATGCTGAATGTACGTAATTGGCTTTACATAACGGCTTGTTGAATTAATATCTAGGATAAAGATATAATTTATGGCGAAGAAAAGGCCCATATTCAGTTAAATTGATAATTTATTTCTTTTGAATTGTCCAGCTGAGTACACTTCATTACCCAAGGTTCGCTATATCAGCCCAATTTTGTAAGTAAGAGGAAAATGAGACATTATCTTTTATCACCAGTTGGTAGATGGTCTACAAATCTGTAAAAAAAATGTATTCGTTAAATAAAGATGTAATGAAAATGTTAGAGAAATATATACTTTCAAGCTATATGGTACTTTTATATGTATTACCTATTGGCTTATCATATAAAAAAAGCCGGCCAAGTGCGAGTTGGACTCGCGCACCGAGGACTCTGTAAAAACTTCAGCTTAAAGGTACTATAGACCTGAGTATTTGATATGAATTTCAATTTAATACCTCTACGCGTTCATGAGGAAAGGGGTACTTACTTTAAAATCATTTAAATATTTTTTATTATATGATGTACCTAAAAATTTACAGCTTTCGCAATTATTCCTTTATCTGTGCTATAAGACGTTGCTTCGTACCAAATTTCAAGATTCTGAGTCCACGGGAAGTATCCTGTAGGTTTTGATTCCCTTGCGAATGTCGAAAATTTGCGGAAATTTGCAGCATAAACGGCTGTATCTTTTGATTACGTTGGCTTACTAGTTTGATTTTTTGATTCACAGCTTTAAGGGACAGTAGACTTGAATATTTGATATAAATTTCAGCTTGACAGCTCCACGCGTTTCTGAGAAAAAGGGTCTTGACAGACAGACAGACGGACAATAAAGGGGGGTCGCTTTTTCCTTTCGCGGTACGGATCCTTAACAAATAAATTGAAATACTATAAGTATGATCTTCGTACGGGCAAGGAATACTATTCAGATTGTTCAGTCAAAATAAAATAGTTTTGAAACAGTTTAAACCAAGATTCAGAATGTATTTATTTCCTTGTAAGATCTCCAGCGTAAATGCAAATATAAATTGAATTTCTTGTTCCCTGTCCCCTCTGAATATTCTAAAGGTAGATTTCACTTAAAGGAATGCAAAGACCAAATCGAAATGAGGAAAGCGGAATCGCTTTACATGCAAACGTGAATGACCAAAGAAAACGTCCTTGTCATCAAGACATTATTCATACTGTTAACACGGCAAACTGTACATAAAGTCTTTATATCTGTTAAACCAGAAGTTGTTTTAAAACTTAAACGGTTAAGTTACTTTATGTTTGTTTAATATGGCAACACTAAATTATTTATTCTACGGGCGTTTCAGTAGAGCTATTTGTAATTGTGTTAATCGTATGCTTAAGTAGCACAAGTATTTTATTAAAAAAAAAACTTAAAAGAACTCATCGGATTTGTGTGATCATTTAGACCATAAGATTTAAATGATCAAACTTCTGGCCGTAACATAACCTTGAACAACTTTTTATAGCATGGAAAACTCACTCTGCCCCTATAAAAATAAAGTTGAAATTAGGTGGACTGTTTTCACGAGAGTCCAAAGCCGTATTGCCGCACGTACCCACAGTGGCGTTAAATTTTGATTGCGCAAAACATTAAAAAAACAAAGTTATTATATTTGGGGAGGAACAACTTTTATTTTACAACTTTACAGTCTCATATAAAACGGGTGCACGATGCGATTACAATTAAAAAGTAAAAGTATGGGCACTCCCGTTTCAGTGTTGCAATAATGGGAGAGCTTTCCGATACTTTTTTAAACGAAAACAGTGTGTTTTAAAAATTTTTTTCATGTAATTACTACGGCGTGAACTTTTGTTTGTCGGTTTTGTTGATCGGTATTTTTAACCGACGAAAAAAAAGGAGGAGGTTCTCAATCATACATGTATATTTTATTTTTATGAGCACGCATAACTTTTTTTTAGAGCGGTCCGATTTCAAAAATATTTTTTTATAGGAAATGTGTACCTTAAAATTGGCCCCATTTAAATTTAAAAAATGAAATCCACTTTTCCTACTGAACTTTCTGAACTGACAAGAAAAGCGAAAAAAATCGTCGTAACAAAAATTCAACCGACGAAACAACGAACCGAAAAGCAAAAAAAAAAAAATTTTGTCTAGCATTTTGAGGCAGCGCCAAATAAACAACAATAATCAACCTCGCTGCAATCATTCTAAAAAAAAATGCCAATTCCAATTCAAAATGCTAGACTACAAGTTTCATTTATTTTTTGCTTTTCAGTTCGTTATTTCGTCGGTTCAATTTTATGTAATTTTTTTTTTGTTAAGTCTGATCGGCATGTGTGTGACTCTTCCCGTGGGTGTCGTCAGAGATTTTATGAGATGGGTTGGGCTGGAGCCAACCACACGCCAGGTCTGATGATTGCAATCTTTATTGTAGGCTTGTGGGCGTTAAGGTTCAACACGGGATTTTTTTAGGTGTACTTTAAACTTATCTGACTTTGTAAATTACAGAACATGAAACAGAATAAATCAAAAGAACATTTGTTAAAATTAGAATACCCTTTCTTACACCAATCCATCATCAATAACATGGCGTCTGCCAGCACGTTTAGATTGATCCATTCATCTGATGTTCTCCCCCAAAGACAAATCGTTCCCTAACGCTCACCGAAGCCGGTATCATTGTAAAACTGGGCATAAATTATAATACACCCAACTCGTACATTCACCAGCTCGAAATCCGTCCATTTTATCTTGCTCTTGAGGTTTTCCTGACAAATGAGATATCCGGAACGACCCTAACGAAAATATTCTTGGGTTTTCCACCACATAGCTGAGTCTTACATATATTTGGATTTATATGAACGTTATATCAGGCAATCGTGCCAAAACTTCGTGTTATTTTTCTCCTTATGGTCAAGATTCCTACATTGTGCTCACTAATAATTTGTGTCTAGGACCAGATTTTCATTTCATCGCCCGCTGGGGGTAGTGAACCCATATCTCTCATATGAAGTACTTAAATCCAGTCGCAAAACATCAATAACCCGTTTATGGTCACTTGCGCGTTACCACATGAAAACTTATGTCTAAGTTATTGTATAATATTGTGCTATCGCTGTAGTGGAAAATATGTCAGTGATGGGAAATTTCGCTCGATTTAGGAGCAATGAGACGATCAAACAGTAAAACTTTTTATATCGCATACTTTCTATAGACATAAAAATACCTTATCGTTAGGTACTTTAAAGTATTTTATGAAGCTTAGTATCTTAGTTTTATCTTCCTAGAACTTTCATAAACCGTGTTGACAAAAAAGTTTCAATATGTATAGAGGGTGCGAATTTCCCCAAAAAGATCTGTTGATCCTCAAAAAGTTAGATACAAATGTTACGAAGTTGAGTCCCGAAACAAACCTAAGTAAAGAATAGAGTTTTGAGTATGTTGGAGTGAAAATTGCGTTGTGATTTTTGGCTCAGAAGGGGATCACCTCATTTTGCTGTATCTAAATATTTGGTAGACAGGTAAGGTAATTTTTATATAGCTCTGCCGATCGATTCTGTAAATAAAAACTTTTAACAAAAAATCAAACCGACTTCCAAAGAAATATATCTCTTTTTATCGAAGTCGGTGTCTTTTGTACCCATTGTTTTCCGTTATTCGACACCGATTTCGAAAGTGTTTTGTTTTGGAAGGCGGTTTGATTGTTTGTTAAAAAACTTTTTAATTTTCTGTTTCTAGTTTTGTTAGGTACCTCCAATTAACATGAAAATTATTTACAGGCAAAGTACATCTCATGACGATTCCAATAAGCCCAAACACGACTAGGATACATTGTTTTATTTCGGAGTACCAGTGGGCTTCTTCATCAGTTCCATTCACCGAATGATACTTCCTGAGTGCAAATGATTGCATTATTGATGAAAATACCAAAATCGCTATATATGTGCCTATAATATTTGAGGATTTGCCTCGATTTCTCTAGGATCCCATCATCAGATCCTGATTTCCTTATCATGGTACCTTAGTGGGATATCTCCTTTCCAACAAAAAAGAAATCATCAAAATCGGTTCATAAACGATGAAGTTATCCGCGAATACACATAAAAAATATATAGATACGGTTGAATCGAGAAACCTCCTTTTATGGAAGTCGGTTAAAAAATCAACGTGAAAACTTAGGTGAAGTCACTATGAAGTAAGCAGTTATTCCAATCGATGCTAGGGTTAAACAGCTCACTTCACGTAAGGTATGGTGAGATCTTTACATAATCAATCAAACAGAATCAATAAAAGCTATGGAAGCTAAGCGATTGGAAAAACGTCAAAATATATGGGAATCCCGATCGCTATCGAAATGTCAGATTAACAATCAATGCCATAGAATATCAGTTTATATAGCGACTCTGGAGAAAGCCCGTCCTTGACTCCGTCGAAACTTTACACGGACGGGCATGACCTTCAGCAATGAAAAATACGAATAAGAAGAAGAACTATTAAAGTATGGATATGATGTATAATATTGCTATTTGTTATTTGTGAGCCTGTTCTCAAATAGTGCCTAATTACTTTCCATATCAAGAAAAACAATAACGAATAAAGGTAAATGTGACGATTATAATTAAAGATAAACAACACACGGCCAAAGTAATACCAGTAAGCTATATCGATGTGAATCCAAGTGAAAATCTCTCGGAACGTGATTAGTTCCAAATTGATAGGTCTCTAATAAAACGATATTTGTAACATCGCTCAATTTATTACGCTGGCAATAAATCGAGCTTGGCCGAAGGTTTGTTTCACGACGTTAGGTCAAAACGATCGGCAAAGGGTCTCGACGTCCGATATTACCAATATCCCTGGACCGAGAAGCGGATATGAACTAGTCTTGTCTTGCGTTTTTTTTTCTTTTATTTTACACGTGAGATAAAACTAAATATTGAGTTTCTACTTACCATAATATGTGTGTGTGTGTGTCTGTCATAATTTTCAGTATACTATTAGGTACAAGTGATGAGAGAGAAAGCACTGGTGCCCAGTGGTAACGGCCGCGACTTACAAGTTGTAGGTCGTGGGTTCGAACCCAGGCAAGCGCTTTACTTTGTGTAAATTATTTCTTCACCACTACTCTCAAAACGGTGAAGGAAAACATCTTGAGGAAACAGGCATGTCTAAGAACCAAAAATTTGAAGACGTGGCATGCACTAAACCGCACTGGGCCCGCTTGGTGGATTACAGCTCATTCCCTCTCACAGAGAGGAAGCCTGCTCGCTCAACGGACCAAATGTGAGTCTAAGTGCGGTAAAAGGGGGTCCACCTATCCTACCTTAGTGGGTTGTGGAGGTCACAGTAGCTCCATACACAATAATGGTACTCAGCTGAATCCGGTCAGACTAGAAGCCTTAGCTGACAAAAGGCTAGGCAGTACATATTAGCTTACAAGGATTTTGAAGATCTAATAAACTTGCAAAGATAATACCCACAGGCTAGTTCTAACTCCAACCGGAAAAGTAAAATAAATTATTAAATCTGTTAATTTGTATATAGGTTTAATTTATTCCTAAATAATATAATATTATATTTCATACCGAAACAAAGTTCAAGCATGAAATTATAACTGCTATCAAAAAGGCTTTGATTAGATTGACGAACTTGGCAATTTTACTCACCGAAGTTGTTCGGCCGTTGTACTAAACAAACGGTGATTACCTAAAGTTTAATTGAAAATCCGGGAATCTGTGATGATAAGGGTTTTTATTATACCCCAGGTAAAACATAAACTTTGGAGGTCGTAATTGGAAAGGCCAGTAAAATAAAATTTTATTCTTCGTGAAAACCATTTGAAAATTTCAACGATGGAACTGTTGACCGCTTAATGGTTGGCACTCAATGTTTTCTCAGAAGGATTTATAAATAAGAAAGAGAAAATACAAAAGTTGAGGCAGTAAATTAAATCAGTAAAAAGCCAGGAAGTTTTTTCAGGGGCACGTATTTCGTCCCGTCTCAGCGAAACAAATAAATAATATTAAGAAAGGTACTCAAGTGTCTAAGCGTGTTTTAAATAGACTTTTGTAAATCGTAGTAGGGATATTGTTTTATTTGGTGAAACTGTTACATTTTAAGACAATAAATAGAAATTAAAGTAAGCAGTACACATGTTAACATAAGTTGAAATGAAATAAGTGAGTTGCTTAGGTAATATATTTCTTATAGCTTTATTACTAAGTTATTATTTGCCAGTGAACCCCACACTAGACCGTTAGTATGGTAGTCTGTATCTTAGAGATCTTATTTTATTTTCTTATTTTTCTGTTACTTCATGAATATATATATATATATTTTAATATTTATATATTGTATTGAATATTTATGTACGTGTATTATAGTATAATAACTACTAGCTTTTTATTACTAAGCTATGCACCTGCCATCTTGTCTCTTCACCGCCATGGTTGACTGGTAGAGAATGCCTAAGGCATTAAGTCCGCCTTTATACTTTTGTGCATGAAGTCTAAATAAATAAATAAATAAACATGAATAAATACCAAATAGTACCTAGAATAAAGTTCAGCATTTACATATTCGCTAAAAGCATAAAATCAGTGTTGAATGTCAATTCAAAGAAAGAAAAACCAGCCAAGTGCATGTTGGACTCGCGCACGGAGGATTCCATACAAAAACCTGCATGCCCCAAAAAAATTCTATGTTACTTTAAATATCAAAGGCTTCTTATAGGTTTGCCTGTAATATATAGGTAAAGAACTATTTTCTGTATTTTCTAATCTTTTTGGGCTAGTAGTGTCGGAGATAAGTTGGTAAATTTTTGTCTAATTTCATAATTACTTAACTTCAAAATTTGTTTTCTTAAAATAATAAAAAATTGAGATACTCACAATATGATATTTCATTTGATATGTCACATGACATAGTTTGCAATGGTTTTCTTTTTTTTTCTGTTTTCCCTCAAAAGTGGCCCCATGTTTAAAATTCATTGATTTCGTTGCACGTCCAACTTGGCCACCCACTTACATAATTATGTGTACCAAATTGCAAATCAATCGATCCAGCAGTTTCGGAGCAAATTGGCTGTGACAGACTGACAGACAGACACGCGAGTGATCCTACAAGGGTTCCGCATTTTTCTTTTGATGTATGGAAACCTAAAAAGGCAGGAAGAAATGGTATGTGTCATTGTTGGTGCAAAAGAGAGTTGATTTGCACCAAGTATAACACATCCCACCAGGTGGACTGATGACCTGGTGAAGGTTGCGGGGATCCGCTGGATGCGGGACGCACGGGACCGGTCAATGTGGTGACACTTGGTGGAGGCCTATGTCCAGCAGTGGACGTCTTTCAGCTGATATGATGATGATAACACATACCATAAACATGAAAAAAAAACAAAAAAGAGACAATTTACCTACGAACAATATTCCCCTAATGATAAAGTCAAACATCTCATTGTCAGTCGCTCCGTCCCATACACCGTCTTTCATTTTCTATCTGATTTTCACAGGATGTGTACACAGACTTTCTCGAGAGCAATTTCGACTCGGATGTCAACACTTGAAGCGATAAAATGCCTCTCGGTTGAAACTCAGGTGCCTCCCAATTATTGACTTATCTTTTTACGAAGACTTTTTTACTTTTATTTAAGTTTTTAACTTTTAATGACACTTAATGAATGGACGCAAATACATTTTTGAATAAAGCGTGAAATACGTCAAAGTTTTAATGGGACTTTTTAATTAATAGCTGTTTATTTTGGACCGGACTATGTTTAGTCATGTATGTATGTATAGGTAAATACTCTAAAAAATCTGTAGTACTTGATTTAATAACGATTGATAAAAATATAACTTACTATCATCCTTCATCAATCTATAGTCTTATAATTTCGCCTTCAAATTTTAAAAGACCAAGGTGTAAAAATTACTTGAGTAGTTGAAGTGTCTTAGCTATCTGATTAATTCTAGTCCAATTTAGTAGCCCATTATCTGAATAGACAGCAAAAACACGCAAAAGCATTCCAAAAACAGAGAATCACAAAGGCACAATGGACCATTCGCAGCTAAAATTTACGGCATTTCGTGGCAACCGCGACATAGCACAGTCAGCTAATGGTACAAATGAAAGCGCACGACATAGGAAGCAAGAAGCTAAGTTTTAAAGGCCCTGGTCAGGGTGAGGAGCTTGCACAAGTGCTAAGGCGGGCGTGAAGTATCAAACATATGAAGCCGCTGTTTGGGTCCATACTGTGGCGCGACGTGATGCGACTGGCCTGAGGCTCTGGACAAGTTGCATTCGATGTCAACGAAGGCGATAGTCGAAATGTCAAAATGTATGGGATTGATCACGTGATTTTTCGATATCGCTTGTCAATCCCATACAATATTGCCTTTTTGACAATCGCTATCGCCACGCTTTCGAAGATAGAATGTCACTTTTCTAGGGCCTCGGTTAGCGAGTGATCGTCTATTGTTTTACCTTGAGGAAACACGTCTAGCCTCTACTGCCCGCTACAATAACTCGCGATCCACTGTGAACAACTAATCGCGCCCGCCACCGCTGCCGCACCCGCCATAGTCACCGCGCATTCACTCTAGACAAGGTCTAACAGCCCACAGTTTCAGACAGATAAACCGAACAAATAAATTGACGTTTTGATCTGGGTGTGACATTAGGTCGGTTCATTTGTACTTAATGATTTGGGACGAGAATATTCGCGTCCGCCATGGCGCATTCACAGTGGACAAGGCCACACTAGCATAAGTTTAGTGGAGCGCTTAGTTATGCAGCGCGCGTCGCCTCAGCCTGAAGACGAGTAACTTGTGTGGAGTCTTCAAGTCAGCCAAGTTGCACGTGTCTCATCCCGCGATGAAACAACGGTGCCTATTTTAATTCGTTTATACTCTGTTACGCTCCAATAAGTTTTAAATGCTTGAGTGAATGCAAGTAAATTGGCTTTAGTATAGTTTATGTTATAATTAACAGAAGTTGTAAGAATGACATCATAGTTTTCTTAGTTCTATCATGATGAAGATGGTGTAAGTAACATAGATTAATTTTTAGATTTCAGAGGAGATATTATAAGTCAATTACTTTTTAGAAGTTAATATTATAAATATCCGCTATCTACTCCGAGCCCTGGTGGTGACATATCATGTCATACGCCACAAGTATTTCTTTTGTGATTTCATATTTGTATTTCGGTTGAAAGAGGAAGGTACCTACATATTCTCGAAATTGTATATTTCTATTTTTGGTTTCCAACAAACAACATTTCCGATTCTATTATGACGACTCTCTTTTGTTTTTAAAATAATCAGAATCCACCTTCGAAAAACGACCTAAAAATATACAAACTTCAGGAAAATACGACAATTATTTTCATCCACAATTCATTACCGTTATTTGACGTCACAGAAATTTTGACGTAAAAATGTTCAGTGAACAGTTACACGGTTTCGTTAGTGTCGCGGTAGACGGGGCAGTGATGTGAGTGACCACCGCTTTTCAGTTGACCTCGCTCATCATCACTGGTGATGCTAATTGTTTATTGTGTGAAGACGTGAAACAAAAGCTATCAGGTCTGATTTTTTTATAACTGAACTAAACAAAGAACAAGCACATACATAAAATCACGCCTGTACTACAAGTCTACCTTTAGTACAACTAGATTAATTTTTATGGTTGCAATAGAGGACGCGCCGTTACATATCCATTCAACTGTGGTGGCTATTTTGCGTGAATCGCCACATTTGTGTCGGTACTTCTGGGTGCTCGCGCATGATGTCAGCGCGTGTGATTAGAATGACGATATCCCTAAAGTTTTGTATGGCAGGTGTATATAATTCGGCCGGGCAGAAATCTAGTCTACGGACTGATATTAAGTCATTCCAGCTAAAAAAACCGAATACCAGGATATCTGTCTGCAATAAAATCCACCGTTGATTTTGACGTCACAATTTTCATAATGACGTAAAGAAAGTTCAATGAACCGTTAATGGTTTTATTACTGGCTAGCAGGACGGGGCAGTGATGTGAGTGACCAACATTCACCAGTTGATGTTGACCTCTTCCGACTCACTGGCGGTATTAATACCGCTAATTGGTTTAGCAGGCTGACATAGAGAACGGCTAATCACGCGTGGTTGACGCGATGAAGTCATCTTATTGTGTAGATGTACTGGGTATTGACAGGATTCAAATACGTGACGTAAGTGACTAAGAAAGAATTTTCAGAAATTCTACCCCGAAGGGGGTAAAAAGGGAGTTGAAAGTTTGTATGAAAAATCTAATTCCTTGGGCCTAAATTCTTGAAACTTAGCACAAATAGTAATCTAAGTAATGTCATTCTTAGTTTTTCGAAATTACCCCTGACGATTTAGGGGGTGTTAAAGATTGTATGGAAGAATCTGATTTCTTGGGGCAATAAACTTGAAACTTGACATAAATACAAACCTAACCAAACAATAAAGATTTTCATTATACGTTTTTCGAAACTACCCCCAAAATATGATTTAGAGGATGTTAAAGTGTTTTGAAAAATCTTATTTCTTGGGTTAATAAATTTGATTTTTGACATAAATACCGACCTAATAAAACGATAAAGTTTGTCAAAATTAGTTTTTAAGCCTGTATACCTACAATACCCCATTCTTTATTGATTTAATAATAGATTATTTTTGGTCGCCTTCACTAACTGCTCATAAGAAAATTATTTATAGGATAAAATAAATCACGCGAACGAAGTTGCGGACGGAGTGCTAGTTACATTATATAATCATCATTAAATTATAATTATATTTTTAAGAATTACAGTTTTTATATAATGCATGCATTTATTTTATGTCAAGTTAGTAATAAAGGTCGTGAATGAGTACATTATCTTATATAGTTTAAATTTGAAATAGTAATTATATTTATTGAATGTCAATTTAGTTACCAAAATTCCGAATTTATTATTTATTTTGCAAATCAACAGTCAAAAAAAAAAAAATATAAGAGTTTCTTGTCTGTTCTTCTCCTCGTAGGTATCAAAGCAAATCATGATCCAGCCTTTGTTGTTCCCCCAGCGACGCCCTGAGCCGAGGTTCGACCCCATAGGAGGTAGCCCTCAGCGTGGTCGCTTAGGTTAAGCTTTTGTGCCTGGCTGGAGGCTCTAGTTTAGACTCAGCAGGATCGCCCGGTTAAACTGTAGCCAATCACTTTGATTGAAATGCAAGAAGTCCATTAAACAAATACATTTTGATCGTAGTCTTATAATGGTTTTAGTATTGAACAATGAACAAGCAATTACTAAAATAATTAACAACCTTAATGAACAATGCTATGTTTAAATAAATTAACATTTGTGGAGCAGATCGACAGTTTTAATCAAGTTTTTATAAACATACGGTATTATATCTTTAACTTGGGTTTTCGTACTCCTCCAGTAGGGAGGTTACTTGTATTGCCGACTCATGGAAGCGGTAGGAACTGTAGGGTTTTGGTCGCTATGTCCAATATTACTCTCCACTCTAACAACATCGGTGCCCATATGCAAAAAGCGTTTTGCAAATACTTTCATTTTGCGTACAGCTGAGGAGTGAAATTCGCTGACGGAATCTTGTTTCCTGATTGGTAAACCCTAGGAGTATTTAATTCAAGAGTGAATAGGTTACTTCTTCACCGTCGACTGCATTATCGCTTACAACCAGGCGAGATAGTGGTCAAACGCGAGTCTACAGCAAAAACAAAAAGGAAAAAATACAAAAAAAATACAAACTAAGTGGATACACCTGCAGTGTGCAGTAACTACCGTCCTATAATTTCGTCGCTGGTATAAACGGTGTAAGGTTATGGTAATTCGTTTGAAACTTATTTACGTACTTACTGAACGCCACTTTGCCGTGCACCGCGGTACCGAGTTTGTCGCAACACTTAATTTTCAAAGTAGTTAGCGTTAGTTATCTCCAAAGTACTGCATTACGTTTCTCGACTTTAAATTCGAGACGTTTTCGAGAAAATTCATTATTTTTAAGGGTTCCGTACCCGAAGGGTAAAAACGGGAACCTATTACTAAGACTCCACTGTCTGTCGGTCTGTCTGTCACCAGGCTGTATATCATAAACCGTGATAGCTAGACAGTTGAAATTTTTACAGACTATGTATTTATGTTGCCGCTATTACATCAAATACTAAAAACAGAATAAAATAAATATTTAAGTGGGGCTCCCATACAACAAACGTAGTTTTGTTGCTGTTTTTTGCGATAATGGTACGGAACCCTTCGTGTGCGAGTCCGACTCGCAATTGGCCGGTTTTTATTAATTTATTAAACTTTATGTGAAATTAAAAACACTGTACAAAGGTGGACCTAGTAAATGCCTTAGGCCCGCACGTACAACTTAAACGAGAGTTAGTTGCTAACACGAGTTTCAATTTACTGTTTGTCATATAATACTGTCAATTTAACCTCGTGTTAGCAACTAAGTCTGACTTAAGTTTTTACATAAGGCATTTTCTTCCCGTGCACCACAGGTTCACTATCCACATAGCAAAAACAATAATTAAAACAATCACAAATTTTAATGCCATAATTGCGTCATTGGACTATGAACCTGTTAAGATGATGCTGACACAGAACATGGTAAGTGCAACTTAACAGAATAAAAGATTCTTAGGTACATAGGAATAACAATACTTAGGTACACACATATACGAGTAAATAGAAGCCAAAAATCAATATGCCTAACTTCCACACTAACGGTTACTGATCCGGTTTAATTGCCAGTCTAACCGGGCGAAACTATACTCCTTAGCAAGACTGGTTGTCAAAATTTCAGGCTTTTTAACCGACTTTAAAAAAAGGAGAAGGCTTTCAATTCGTCAGTTTTTTTTAAAATGGATTTTCCCCGATTAATCAAAGACGCATGGACCGATTTCGAAAATCCTTCTTTTTTTGGCAAATTCTTCTACCCAGGCAGTCCCACGGTCATCAGATCAGGATCTGATGATGGGATCCTGGAGGGAACTTCTCCAATATTATAGGCATACATATAGCGATTTTGGTATTTTCATCAATGTAGCAATCATTTGCTCTCAGAAAGTATCATTTGGTGAAGTGGAACTGATGAAGAAGACCAAAGATGGCCCCTGAAACTTCTGAATGCTATAAGTATGTCACGGGTATTTGTAAGATATCTCGAATAGTTAACCGACTATGATGAAGCAAATACTTATAATTAAATGGTACTGATGAAAATGGTACCATCGAACAGATCTAATCATGAAGCCGGAAGGTATCCTAGTTGTCCAAAATAAAATAATGTATCCTAGTCGTGTTTGGGCTTTTTAGAATTGTCATGAGATGTTCTTTGGGTATAAATGATTTTAATGGTAATTAAAGGTACTTACGACAACTAAAAAGAGATAAATAAAAAACATTTTTACTACATTTAATGGTTGTCAAAGTGACAGTAAAAAGACAACCGGGACAAAACGCATCGTGAATCCGTCACCCATTCACGGATCAACTTTGCAAGCGTTGCCTAACTTAGAAGATCAACCTATGTGGCTGTTATTATTGAACCATGAGTTTACCAGAATTATTTTTGCTGTATCTTCTAAGCACAAAAATATTGCTGTCATCACGTTTGTCTGAATCTCCATAAACACAACGCGTGCTGTGCAATATAAGGCCACCCATTGCGCCGAAACTTATTTCACCTCCCGTCGACTTAACCTTGATCTTACAAAAACAACTCTATGTCTTAAACCATAAAGTGGATTATCAAAGGTTGGTCAAATACTCGTAGACTTGTTTAACAGCTACTGAATGTTCGGGGTGACACACGCAAATTGTAGTGGAAAGTGCTATAATCGTAAATTGCACGTAAATTGGCTTTATTAAACGGGCGTACTTGCTCCAATAATACAAAATACTAAATGATATAGTAACTAAATATTTATGATTGTAATATGCTATATTTGTCCCGAGTACTCTCCTATTTTCCAGGATTTAGTTTGGTTAGTTTGGAAAACTAAATCTGGGTAGCAATAGCTAGTAACTTGAAACGACAAATAAACATGTGTCGTTTGCAAAAAAAACGTGACCCAATCCCTGTCTCTCATCAATCAATTAGTAAACCCTCGGATTTCGGCCTCCGGTTCTTCGTGTAGTTTTAGACGAACGCAATTTCGTGGAGTGAACACAGCACATCATACAAAGGTACATAAGAAACTTAGATGAACTAACAAATTTAAATATTTTGGTATAATATTTCCTCCTGGATCATATACAGTTTTAGGTATGAAGTTAGTAAAAAATACTTCTTCATTATTAGGTACCTACGCATTAGCCTTTGCCAGTGGCTTCGTGCGTATGTCGTATGTTGTCTGTGAGATTGCCCTGTGCGATAAGACCGCCCATTGTACACTGATCTTTATAATGTTTTGTCCTGTAATTATTTAAGTGGTGTACAATAAAGTATATAATAAATAAAATCAATGCATGGAACCTACCACCAGGATCAGTAGAATCCTATGTCCAAAACCCGTTCATAGTCTAACCGTCTGTTCACCAAAATTCAAACAAATATCTATACATACAGACTCCACATTTATAGCATTAGTAGGGTGCAAAATGAAACATATTTTCTGAATAAACCCGCAGGATTATTACGTATCTTTTGCAAGAGGAAACGATAGCGATCGAACGCTTTATGTCATAAAAGTCGGCATTACCTGCAGTGTAGGTATGGTAGGTCCTACACAATCGTTTGCTAATCGCTCGCTGTTTGTCAAAAGCACTTATTTAAAAAAAAATCCGCCAACAACTCTAAACTTCTGTATGGAGGAGCAATTATTACGCAAAAATCGCTATCATTTTGCTCTTGCAAAAGATACGTAATAAGCCTGCCGATCTCATTACACGCAATTTGAAAAACGGCTCGCTGAAAATATCTTCATTTAACTATACAAGCTATCTGTAACATACAAAGGTCAAAATACTAATAAGCGATATCGCAATGAAATAAAGCCCACTATAAATACGTCTACACGTAACGACTGCGTATGTTACATCAAAAGGTCGTGAGAATATAAGTGTAGATTTCCCAGGAGCTCATAATACTGATAAAAGTACCTCCACAAGTAAAAACTTGTCTCCCATAGGACATAAGTTCTTCCCAAATAGATTACGATAGCCTTTACGAACAGACAATAATAAGGTGGCTATTGTTGAAAATATACTTCTCTAGCTAGTAATGCTTGCCCTGAGAATATGTGACCTTTCTCTTGTTAATATTAAAGAACTTGTTTTAGGTTTTGTAAATAGATTAGGTCATGAATACCAGAGTGATCATAGAGTATTAGCTCTTTGTCAGTACAACACTTTATAACCCAAGGGTTGAAACTATTGTATTGTGGTAAATCGAATTGATTGCCTTTTCTTACAAGGAAAATTAATAGACCATGACCATGATACAAGATGTATTATTCCTAATCCATTTCAAAATTTAACATTCCTGCTGAGGCCTGCTGTGGCTTAGACCCCTCTGTGAGAGGCCTTATACCTGTACAGTTCATTGTACGAAAAATATCATTAAATCACTAGTTTTAGCCTAGCCCACAGAAACTTAAAATAAAACGGGACTCATTACATTACTTTTAAGTAGCCTATGATACTATGCGATAATACAGTTTTCTTAAGTGTATTTAAAATTTTGAAAATCGCATCAGTACTTTCAGAGATTTCCGATTAGCTTTGAAAGATTGAACTTTTTAAGCCCCGACGGAAAAAGAGGAGTGTTATAAGTTACTCGTAGAAGTGTGTATTTGTGTATCTGTCTTTGGCATCGTAGATCCCAAAAGGATGAACACGTTTTTAATTTAGTAAGATGACTTTGTCGAGAGGGTTCTTATTTGATGAAAATAGATACCGCCGTTCAAAAGTTATGCGCATTTTACTCTTTGAATCGGGTTATTTTCGTAAGATATCGTGTTACAATTACGTGTTTCGATTAACAATCGACAGTGTAGTTTAAAAAGCATGGGTTAATAAGCTTCGGCGGTTCTTTATTTTAATTTTATATATTTTTAGACGTTTTTTAGGCGTTAATTTTATATATTTTTAGACGTTTTTTAAAATTAAAAAAAAAACCTTTTTTTTTTAATTTTTATTTCTTTATTTAACATTTACTTTATTGTTCTTTTAAGTTTTTATGTCGCATCATCACCAGCCTCAACAACCTAGCCTTTTCGAACTACATAAGTAGCGGTCGGTTTCCAGTCTAACTGTGTGCTGCTGTATTCTGTTTTATTCTACCAGTAGAACATGGAGCGTCTGTCTTTGATACTCACAACCCAATTACTGGTTAATACGATACCCCTTGGTATGATTGGTTGTCCGACTTTCTGGCTTTTACAATACATAATTCTTTCTTTTTTTTCTTTTTTTCTTTCTTCTTCTTTCTTATTCTTGGTATATTTTTCTTAAAAAATCTCCAATAAAGCATAGCATAGCCCAAAACAAATACTTTAGCAACTTCCCTAGTTATAATAGTAGCTTTGACCAAGTTCCGTCTCTGCGGACCAACGTTCAGTGTGATGCTTGTGTTGCTGGGGACGCCTCGAGCACAATAATAGAAACTTTATTAATTCCCTGATGTCTTCGACAACTATCTTCAAAAGCTGCTCTACTAATTGGAGAGATTGAGCGTTCCATTCGAAACTCTAATGAACGGGAAGGCCTCCGTTATAACAATCAGTTTTGCTTGTCAATGTTTATATAACATGTATCGGTAGGATTTGATATGAGTGACAGATTAGAACTAATATTATCCAGTCACGAACAAAGCTTTTGGTTTCAAAGAAAATATTACACTCATATGTACGTCTTGCTGATCCCTTTGGTTTTTTCAATCATAAATGTAATTTCAGAAAATAAGGCGACATAATTCCCCGTAAATGTAAACCGTGCAATCACGTCTCGAAAATAAACCTTTGAAAGAATCCTATCCGAGAATCTTGACAAGATTTGTAATAAACACTAAGTTTATTCTCGCATCAACACGAACAACAACAAAGTTAATAACGAAGGAGAAAAATTTATTACAAACGCTCACAGGCTAACTGCTCAAGTACGTGTATCCGAAACGATCGTGAGAGTGATTGAACAAGGCCGGATACGGTCGCGTGATCCGTCACCCTATGACAGCTCCACAGAACAAGCAATAACATGTGTTACGTTTACGTTACATACACCCGAATTTTATTACGATACAAAGTTCCCTACGTGGTTCATGAACATGAAATCCAATCTCATTTCTCATTCCACAAAGAGTGTAGTATTATACCTCCGAGTAACGGGCCATATTCATATCCTCTACACACAATACATGACCTGAATTCTAGAAGAAAGGTTTGAGGGACAAAAACGATACAAAGACGATAAACAAGAAAGAAAAAATTAACTTCCTACGGACCGCAGTGTATCTCATTTGTCTAGGAAAAAAATCTGAGAGGCTCAGATAAGCCCAAAGTAAAATGGAGATGAAACGGAAGGATATTCGAGATGAAGCCGAGGACGCCATATAAGCTTTAAAATATAGCCGGATACGAGAAAAATCCTTTCACAGGCCAAGTTTGGGGCTCGAATGCAAAGAAACTTGGTCAACAAAGTTTCGGCGTGCGGTTTTTCATGCTTTTAAGACAAAACTTGGAGCAGAAGCGCAAAGATATTTTAAAGACGCATATTTTAAAGTTAACAAACAAAAATAAATGTGGTGAGAAAGATTTTATAACAACACCTTCGTAAAAGTTTGAAAATATATAAAATAAGGTTTTTACGAGAGTTTCACGATAGAAAATAAGGCACCTAAATGAGAGAACTTACGAACTAACTTTTTACTTTTACGAACAAAGATGTGAGGCAAAAAAACACGTGAATTCTAAAACAGAGTCGATTTTAATTTTAGCAATATTCATAAAGCGCTGTAATGAGAAAATTTATTGGTAACACGTTAAACTTAATGCTAGCGCCAACAAAATGTTGCAAAACAAAATTATCTTTTATTCTCCTTTACGTGTTTCATTATAACATTTTCTTTGTACGTAATACTCCTTTCGTTCTATTCAAGTCTAGTCTACAAATTAAATATACCCTTTATTAATCCTTCTTTTGTCTACGAGAATTACCTTCTTTCTCTTACTTCATCTTGGATAATATGTCCTATGTACCTACTCTATCCTTCATTGACAAGGTCGTTAATTAAATTTGATTTCAATTAAGTTGAAATTACAGTACGTAATTAGATGGCGTCATTAAAATTTGTCATTACTCATAAAACAGCTTGCTGCGACGTTTTTCGGTATAATGGTCTCATACAGACCATAATATATTTACGATATTTCAATTGAATTCATGAGGTTTGAAAAGCCCGGACAGCGTGCAAAAACAAACAGGATTCTGCTATAAGACAAACCCAAAATGATCGGATCACATTTTTTTTAAACACGTACACGATTCTCACTGCAAACGACTATAGTGAATGTCGTGTATGAGGTAGCCCACTCGCGTAATAAAAGCTAAGATGCAACGTGTGTAATGCCCTGAGAACAATAGCGCCGATAGGTGGCGCTGTTGTCACGTTGCCGTGCACCGCTGTTGTGGCTCACGTCGCAGACTTGATTGATCCCCGATGATTCGCCGTGTTCTGGGTTACTTCACTTCTCCCAATCGGGTAATAGGTATAATATATATCGGGAATAGATAGGGTACTTGCCATACGAATTTGTGAGTAGTGTAAGGCTTCTTGAAGAAAAGTAACATCAATGTCAACTCAAAGTCAACAGCTCATGTTTAGTAGGACGAGTAGGACCCACTAAAACATATCCCGAGTTTTTTCTTAACATAACTTTATTAAATCAACATTACGTAACATCATCGCTTAACATATACCATCATGACACATGTTCCTAAATAAACAATCAGATACATTCGCTGCTTCTTGCTTCATTCACCCCCGAGACAAAAGCAAATAACCTAGACTAAAGGGCTCAGACTATTTACGACCGGCATATTGCGTTATAAAAAATGATAGCGGTTTTCTCCCGGAGAAGCCTCGTTTGCCGCTTATCGGCCAGGCTGATAACGCCAGGCCCGTAAAGGGAAGCGAGTCGACAAGAAATACTTAGCCTTATCTAATAACATTGACGAAGAAATATTTCATAATATTCAGACGGCTGTCAGCGAGCTCGATTAGCCTTTTGTTTATCTGCCAAGCTTGCGTTTTTGCCCTATTTTTCCCCAGAGACGTAAACGTTTCTTACATTCGCGCCCAGACGAAACACATAACAATAGAAGATTCGAGGCGATAGAACCCACGAATGTGTTTCTTACGCAACTCTTTTTTCGCATTCGTGATTTAACGAAAGTATTCCTCCAGACTATGTCTAATCTTATCTCCAAATGCAATCCCGAAACATTCACTCTAACGAAGTCTACTGGTTCCAAATCCCAAACCTCCTTACTTAAATGTTTTATGGGCCACATTATTTTAATTAAGGCTCAGTGCAGAACCCAGCGTTTTATTTTAAATTGAATTTTGTTTCAATTGTTCGTACCTATCGTTGGCCACTAATTACTCAAGGGAAGCTAAGAATTATGAGTCTCGAGATAACGATGTTGGAAATTAACACAATTAAACACCGTCTTCAGCGTTTCTATTATATTTACAGGAAACTTATTATTTTTCCTCTACTTAAAGTGGGGTAGAAACTATCTTCTCCACTTTTTCCTCAGCTATTATTATAGCTGCCCTGAATACCGGAATTACTCCGGTAAATATCATCAGCTTTTTAATCTTCTCAGTGCTGGGACACAGGCCTCCTCTCTGTGAGAGAGGGAATGGGCCCTAATCCATCACTCCAAGGCCCAGTGCGGGTTGGTGGATGTCACATATCTGCAAATTTTTGGTTCTAGCACATGCCGGTTTCCTCACGATGTTTTCCTTCACCGTTTTTAGAGCAGGAGTGATGAAATAATTTATTCAAACTAAAATGCCTGCCTGGGTTCGAACTCACGATCTACAAAACGTGACTGTTACTACTGCTCTGGTAAATATAGCAGAATATATTATTATGATTGATTACATGGTCATCTTACTTAAAATATTAAGCTTCATCGAACGCCGAGTACTCATTCCGGAATGCGGAATTTCGAAGTCAAGAATGTTTAAGTACCGATTAAGTCGATAAGGGCTTAACAAGATTGGCAAATTTGGGAAAGAATTTGTAGCCGCTGAGTAATCCGAAGTGGGATAATCGACGCACCATCGAGGCTTATCGTGGATGGCACTTAAACAATACAGATGAAACTCAAACAAGCCCCAGTCGATAATCTGCTCCGCGTCTTGATCGCAAATCAGGCACTTACCTCCCTCGCCGTGCGCCTCGGTTCTGCCATAAACCATTATATCCCGAGCGACGCGACAAACTTCCAAATCATATTTTATGTTGTATTTTATATTTACAGTGTATTCTCTCGCCTTTAAGCTAGAGCAAGATACAGTAAGCCAGTGAAGCGCTTGAAACAGAAGATGGCAGTCTTAAGACCACTTTATGCTTTCCACTGAGTGCACTACGGCATAAAGATACATTTTCACGCTCCCGGGGCACCGAGCACGGCCCCTGTTTACTAATAGCTTGTATTAAAACATCGCATTAACATTTAGATATCTTAATTAGTTTATGTTTTTATGAATTAATACGCTCTCGGTTTTTGCGCACCATTAAAACCCATCCTGGTTTTAAAGACCTAAATGTTTCAGCGCTCCACTCCCGAAGTACAGTTTTGGGTTGGATAAGTGCCTGGGACTTAATTTTTAACCGACTTTTCAAAAAGGAGGAGGTTCTATGTTTGACTTGGAGTTGGTTTTTTCTTTTTGTGTATGTTCGCCGATGTCTCCGTCAATTGTGGACCGATTTTGAAAATTCTTTTTTTGTTTGTTATAAAATGTTTCGAAATTGGTCCCATTTTAATTTAGTGAATATCTGATGAGGAGTTTCGGAGATATACATCAGAACTCTTCAATAAATAAAGGCAAATCTCTCGGGATTGCTGCAATCGAATGTATGTTTATTGTTTATACCATTCCATAACATAACATCACGCCAGTACACTCTAAAGGGGTACGCAGATGTGTACAGTTCACCTTGGTACACTCTCATTTCACCGCTTGTTTTCAAGTTTCATGGCATTCGGATAATCTACTCTGGCATTATAAGAACCTCACTAAAGGCAAGTTGCTTAATAGGTACAACTAAAAAGTGAAAAATAAAAAAACTTTTTACAAAAAAATACTACCGACTTCCAGCCTAAAAACACTACAATGTGAAAAATAACTTTCTTTTTCGAAGTCGGTGTCCATAACGAAACAAATAGGTACCTGCCAAAGACACCGACTTCGAAAAAGAAAGTTATTTTTCACTTTGTAGTGTTTTTAGTTGGAAGTCGGTAGTATTTTTTTTTTGTCAATAAGTTTTATTATATGGTAATCTTTTCTAATTATTTGGCTTTATTATTCACTCATCGAAAGCGAAAAGCCATTTTTAAAAGAAATAAAAAACCTTTTTCTTAGTCATTCATTCTCCCCACCCTCTACAAACCAATATCCTTCGAAGCCATAAAACTATTATGTTTCGTAATGGTTAATTTCCTTGATACTCCGATATCAATTGACCGGAGAAAATAGTCTGGAGCATTATTATAGGAGAAATAGCTATACAATAAGTTATGTTGACGAAGGAATGAAGGTGAAAAATAACAATCGTATTCTTTTTTGACCTGAGGGCTATTTTCTAGAGCTATAAATAAGTCTGGCTGGCAGATTAATTTTTCAAATAAATGCTTGTCTACTGTCACTACAGCGGAGCGAAGTAGCTGAGCGGAGTTGCGGCGCGGAGTTGCGGACTGTATCTGTGCATAAACACGGAGCTAGGTAGCGGAGCGGAGAGAGAAAGAACTGCGAAGCAGAGTAGCGGAGCGGAGTAGCGGAGCGGAGTAGCGGAGTGGAGTAGCGGAGCGGAGTAGCGGAGTGGCGTAGCGGACAGTGTTTTTTCACACGTGGAGCTCAGTTGCACTCGAGCTTGGTTGCATCGTTTCTCCTCTCCGTTTCCCCGCTTCACTTCTCCGCTCCATTCCCCCTCTCCGCCTCACTGCGCCTCACTGCAAAGTTATACGACTGTGTTGAATGTTAAATACCAATAATCTGATTCTAATGTTTCACTGTCAGTTTTCTCTAATTTGGAATCTAAGTTGAGCTTTATTTGCGACTTGAATTTCGGGTCATACATACTTTCATTTGCCCCTTGGTGTTTGTTCAAGAGATTAAAATGTTCCCGAGGCAAGCCCGAGGGCTATCGCTTCCAGTAACCTAGAATATGGCGGGAGGCCGGAGACCGTTTGTTCTTGCGTGTTCAGACTTCGATCACAATATTTTACCGGTCCGGTCTATCTCTTTTTGTTCCGACCGACTTGCGACTTACACGCTCCGGGAAATTTAATAATTCCTCAAAATCCTGCAAGTGATGTTTCGAGGTTCGGATTTCAGATAGCCGTCTCTGGTTCTAACTTTGATGTATTTTAGTCGGAGGCGTTCAGGTTTGTTTTTAAGTTATATTACTTTCCGATATTGGATTTTGGTGTTTTTGGGTATTTTTTAGCTAACTGGTTGTATACTCACTCGCTGTTTGGTCAGTAACAATCTTCAAGAGGCTCGAGTAACAAATACACTTTTTCGGCTCTCTCTCCTTGAAGCTTTCATTAACTGCAACACAATACAAATAAATTTTACATTTTATTACAATCCAGATTGAAACAAGATCGTTTCAGTTACATCGGTACCTGCATTGTCATATCCTCGTTTTATTATCTGTCGAACATAAAGAGATACTGCCGACCATTTCCAAACCGTAACAATACATGCATCCTCAGAAACTGCAATATTACAAATGGTAGCAATACACCGAACGATACAATACAACAAAAATGCAATTTTGATACGAACTCACACAATGGGCACAGAACCTTGTTATCAATATCATTCGGTATTGGGAAGAAAATGTCCATGCCGTGTCTTTCACGAACAAAACAAGGGAATTTCTTTGAAATCCTTTTTTTAGGAAGGAAGTTGTGAGAAACCTTTTTTACCAAGGAGGATTCATTACGACAGTTCTATCGTGGCGCGCGACACATCCAACGGGTAGGAAACACGGGTAGAAAATAGAAATAAATAAAAGGTCTTTATTTTAAAAAGTCTAATGTAACTTGATGTTAATATGCGAAAAGTTTGAATAAACCATATCCATTGTGTTCATAAAAATACGTTTGTCCCTATACATATGGATACGAATATTAAGTAAAATCAAATGGTTCCTATGATAATTTATTTGAAAATATTTAAAAGCTCGATCGTTCGATCAAAACTTGCAGTAAAACAAAAGATATTTCAAGTATAAATTAAAATTACGATCCAAAGTTAATTAAAACCAACTAAATAATCATAAAAATAAATAACAGTTTCTTAGACAACGCGCTTACCTCATCTTCATAATCTTACATGGCCTCACACTTTTGAAAAGGTTTGAGTGCATTGAAAGACAATTAATACATTTTATATTTATAATAATTATATAATCAATTTTGTGACACAGTACAAAATAGACGAGAGGTTAACTCACATAGCAACAAGGACCCGTAACAATAATGACGCCATCAGTATATCAGCACGTGACTGTCAATTGTTTAACACGCTTAATCATAGATTGCTACATTGAAATGTCAAAGGTTTATCACGATCATAATTGAAGACAGGGTGACAGCTAGTGATGAGCGCTTATGATGATACAACCATGAATCGCTTAAGGGTATGTTTTGGGTTACTATTATCATAGAGTGTTATGCAATTAGTTTGTTGTGAATATTATGCTGTACACTTTACTAAACTGTTATACATAGTCTACATTAGATGTGAAATTAATTGTTTCACACCTTCAACTTGATTGTCACTTGCATGACATATCGTTTTATGACATGAGTGACAGTTAGTTATACTTTGGTGTTGGTTGGAATTGCTGTCTAAATTGTCTTGACTTCGCGTATGAGGAAGTTTAAACAAACACTTATCAAATTTGTTCTTCTAGGTCCCAGTTTATCCCCAGGGACATGCCAAAGGCGTTACACAGAGGGGGTTTCAGTGCCTGGAACCCCCTCTGTGCAATGCCTTTTAAGAGGTAACGGGACATAATCACCGGTTTGGTGTTTGGTAAGGTAAAAATCCCACACACCCTGGTTTTTTTCCACAAAACTCCAGGCTTCTTTTGAAGGGTTTCTTCGATAACAAAAAAAAGATCTCCGTTCATAAATAGGTACTCATTCAATATCATACCGGTACATGTCTTTTTAATTTTTAAGTTCACTTTATACATAAGCCCCCCAATTCAATTAAAGCTAGTACACACAGAGTCTGAAGCTTTATTACACACATCACATCATCAGCCTATTAATTTTCCCACTGCTGGGACACAGGCCTCCTCTCTGTGAGAGGGAATGGGACGTAATCCACCACGCGGGCCCAGTGCGGGTTGGTGGTTGTCACGTGTCTTCGAATTTTTGGTTCTAGGACATACCGGTTCCCTCAAGTTGTTTTCCTTCACCTTTTGGAGAACAGCGAAGGCAAGCTTTATTACATTGCATTATTATTATTACTAAAATAATAACAGTAATTGTAGCAGCTATGCCTAGAACAAAAACTAATTATGCTCAACTCGTTATTAAACAGTACAAGAAGGATCAAAGGGTGTCGTGCTATGAATTATTTGTTTGCTGAAAATGTTCTTGACTGGTGAACAAGTTGTTACCAGCCAAGCAGTCTTCACTTGTAATATTTGCGAGGACATCTTTATTATGTACTTTATCATTGTGTACTATTCAATTTTCTGAATTTTATTTTAATTTTGAATAGAGACTAATTTTGATTTGAGTTTTCACTCCTGTTTTCAATCAGCTTTCAAAAGAGGCACTAAAATTTTATATTCATAGGTTCTCGGCATCTTAAATGTTAGATAGTCATAGATTCCCAGACAGGCGATCGACATGACCGTGTAGGTAACTACCTAAGTCAGTTTTTGCCTGAGAATAACACTTTTTTTTAGTCTTTGTTTTTTATATTGAGATTACAATGTTATAATTCATATTAAAACGAATCAACAAAAAGTGACTGTAATCTCTGAGTTTTTTCGGCCTTTCTTCTCAGAGTAGTCAGATTGGAAACGCCTACCTCATCTAGTTGTAATAAATATGATCGACATGTAAAAGTGTTTGTACAAACCAACTTACAGAAATAAAATCATTTATCATTATCATTTAACACACTTACGAGTACTTTCAAAGAAATTTTTCAGAGTCCAATCAAAATCTTCAAAACTAAGAGACATAATCTGTCATGGAATAAATAATCATAATATTTTCTTCTCAAAACCATCCATTTATATTTATTCAAAAGCCATCACAGGAGTGACCCGCGATTCCATTTATGTCACAAGTAATTGTAAAATGTACAGCGGGCGCCAATATGGAGGGGCCTTATTGGCAAGATAATATGATTAAATTTAACAAACCTAATCAAGCATATTAGAAGCAAATAAATGAGCTGAAATATTGTTTTTATATAATTTTTGTGTGTATTTTATGAGATGTGTTCACACCGTGTAGCCCCATGGGATTAATTATGAAAACAACGACTGTAATGTGTTTATGAATTAACATTTTCACTATGTGTCTGTCGTACTGAAGTAAAGTTCCTATCATATGGCCGATGCGTGACGCGACGGGGCGCTACCCTGCGGGACTAAATATTCTTTATATAAAATTCTAGGCAAGACGATGCATGACGCGTCTGTGTTATGACTAGGGGCAAAATGTTACACATGAAGGTTAAAGGATAGTGAAAAAGAAACTAAGCACATGCTTGCCTGCAGTTTACAGATGCTGCTTGAGTGTAATTAGAGCACGTTTTTGAAACAAACGGCGAGCTATGCTCGTGTGGTCGCCACTTTACGTCAGAGTAAAAACTTCACAAGCTTGTGCTCGAAATAAAACTTGTATTTATAACGCAAAAATTAAAGCATAATTTTTGAAGCAAAACTAAAAGTTTTGTTCTGAAACCCTATCTCTCCTTTGTCTCACAGAAATATTTTACACTCAGTGTTTTACTGTAGTTCATTTTCTTTTAAGTAATTTTATATTACAGAGATAGTTCACAAGATTTACCAGATCTAGACAAGAGAGAAAATATCTCAAAAAATAAAATTATAGAGCAGCAATAAATCCACTCTAATACTGCAACATTTTCTATAGAAAATATGACCACTATTAACTTCTGCAACCGTTTGGTATAAAAATAAGATGTATTTGATCTTTCGTTTGCAATCGCCGTCCTTGTGACCCATAAACGAAAGAGGTTTAAATTATATAATGTTAATTACGAAGTGCTCCAATCCTTCTAGAAACGTCCGACACAGAACGTCTCTTAAGTAATAATTTTTTCATAATTACCTCTAATAAATAACATTGAGACTGGAAGTCATTATTATTTATCAAGAGTTTGCAGTTCTGCCTGAGGAATTTACGGCCGACATGTATTTAGCAAAAAACTTTTGAATGAAAAAGGGCAACTTGCCTCAAAACTTACGATTTTTATTTCGGTGAAAATTAATTCAAAAGGCTAGTACAGAGAAATATTTAACACCTATTTATTTAACAGTTTTGCTCTAGGGTTAGTGACTTCAAGGAATTAGGAATTGTAAATTCTGTATGAATGCAATGAATGAAAATCGTTGTATTAAATACTAGAAAGATTCCTCTCTATACTAACGTAGTCGTCTCTATACTAAAGTATCTACATAATTAATAAGTCAATAATTAATCAGAGTACGATTATGGTTAAACGTTATGTAAACTTAGAGGCAAAATTAGTAATATGCTTACTCATTTTGGATAGTTATTCAAACGAAAACTAAAATGATTCATCCAAGGATTTTTCATTAAAAACGTTAGAGCGCCAAAAAATCAACAACGTCGTAGAAATTTATTTATATTAGCAGCTTGTTACTGTCCCAGTGCAGAGTAAACGACTTCTTCTCATACATAGAAGACACGAGCATATTCACTCAAAACGAAACATTTATTTTCCTCATATAAAAGTCTCTTAGTCATCATATCCTACAAAAACTCCTAATGCATGAGTGCTTCGGTTTCATGTGTATTATGACAAAAACACGACTGCCACTAAACTTAACGGTTCGGCTTACGACCTTCAACCTATCATGACGATTGCTGTCTAGTCTGACTCGAAAATCACACTTGATGTAAGAAATGTGAAAAAATGTTTGTAAGTCTGTCTGTATGTTCTTCAACGACACTTTAACGGCTCTATGAATTTGGATAGGATTTGGTACGCAAGTTAGCAATGACTTGGTTTGAATTATAGACTTATTTTTATGTGGATAAGTACATAAATCAGTTTTACCAGGATGCGAGTAAAACCGGCTAGTTCTCTATAATTCGTACTGTACATAAGTCGACGTTTCTTTGCCCACATTTGTTTGCTGTTACAATTAATTTGATTGGAATCTTGAATTCGATCTTCGCCTATAATTTATTACTCCGACAAACTTGTAAGTAATTGGCAGAGTCGAGAAAGTTTTATTTTCTCGAAACGAGAAGAACTTTATGTTTTTTTTCTTGGTTTTTAACTTCGGTTTAGTTTCCTGTTGTACTAAAATTGCCATCTTAGTTGTAAATACTTATTAGCTTGTTCCACCACTACAACCAATTTTCCTGTCAACTATCAGATAATTTCATACAAGTCCTGTCCCGTTTTTTTGCAGATTGTATATTTCCGGCCAATGTGAAACAGCCCTTATGAACCTACTCACTGTCTTTCATAATATTTACACGCCGTAGCGTGTACTGCAGAACTTATTCTACTAGAGAATAGTCTACTTGCGTAGAAAAACGAGTGTGTATACTGGACTATTCGAAAATACTGCTAAAAACGACGACATATAAAACTTTTCGGTTCTGGTAGACCTTCGTGAATATGGGTTACTTAAAGGAGGAATGCTGGTTTTTGTATATTACTACGCTTTTGCTACCTAATCAACCAAAACAGTATATCCCTATTATTAGCACGATTATGTTAGTGTTTATCTAGAAAAGGTCACCAGCTAAGTGGTTTAATGCTTGAACGAGCACAGATAATAAAGTCATTACTTTACGTCTATTTAAGAAAATAGACATTTTGTCTACAAAAATAAATCTTTCGCGAGTCCTACATGTGTGTAATAAGTCTAAGAATTATCCTTTACTTTAAAACTATTGTGTATCCGCGTTATTTACGATAGACTCTGCGCGTGAGTCGTGCTGGAACGCGCCACCAGAGGTTTTTACACAGAAATACTGCTGCGCAAAGATACTCCATTTCAATTATGTAATGCACTGAGTGGAGGAACGCAGTCGAGAGACTAAAGTGAACGGATAATGTACAATATACACGTTTTCGTCCAGATCTTAATGTTGAACGTTTACGATAAGAAATACAATTTAGCTCAATTCAATTGTGATGTATCTCGGCGTTGAGTGAGAACGATTTTATTTGAACGCGAGGTTAACGACGCGGCGCTTCTACCAATATACGTAAATGGCTTCTCCAAAAAAAAATATTTAAAAGAAAAGATTTTATTGTTATCGTTCGCGTTGAAACGGCCCGGATGATTATCCTACCTTCGCTGTCAAATAATTTAATTTATACTATCCCAAGTCGGGACAGTGCCAAAAGCTTTTGATTAGCTGCGATTACTTTAAATGGGTTTTATGGAATTTCAGAAGTACAGTATCTAGTTAAAACTAGTACTTACCTAAAGATAGGTAATGGTTAGAAAGGATGTAACTGCAGAAATTATGGCGTATTGTGTATTATGAGTCTAGATACCTAATGATACCTATAGATAGGCATATTTTCAAAGTATTTTTAACCCCCGACGGAAAAAGAGGTGTGTTATAAGATTGACGTGTGTACCTGTGTGTTTGTGTATTTATGTAGCAGTCTGTGTCATCATAGCTCCTGGGGATACCGCACGGTCTCCAGTGAGGCAGCGGGCCTCCTTGCCGGATCGCTGCCATGGGATCTGGAGGCAAAAGTCTTCGAGCACATATGAGAGTATCGCGAGGAGGTGAAACTCTGTTGCCGTGAAATATCATGGCTTGGCGGACAGAGCTCCGGCAGGATCTCATGGCGACATGTTGAGAGCGACTGTCGCAAACCAACGCTGGGCACTCATAATTGCGGTGATAAGCCCTTCTTTGAGGAGTGGCTTGAGAGGCGCCACGGCGTCCTCAACTTCCGCCTGACGTAGGTCCTCACCGGACACGGCTTTTTCTTCTGGTTCCTGTTCAGGATAAGGCGGGAGAAAACAACCGGGTGTCACCATTGTGTGGATCGCCCGGAGGACACGCTGGAGCGTACGATGAAGGTCTGCTCTGCTTGGTCGGAGCACCGCCGTGTCCTCTAGGAGGCGATCGGCGCTGATGACCTCTCGCGTCCGGCCCTTGTAAGGGCCATAGTATGGAGCGAGAGGGCATGGGAAGCTGTCACCTCCTTCTGCGAAGCAGTAATACTCGCGAAGGTGGAGGCGGAACGCATGAGGGAGGCGCAATGGAGACGCAGAGACGATCTCACGCCCCTAGCCACCACAGGAGACGCCCCAGGCGTCGGGAGTCGCAAGCCAATTTCCGGCCACCGTAGGCGTGGGCTTGCGACAGCGTGAGACAGCGTGTAATGGGTAGCTTGTCGTCTGATAAGGACCAGGCTCGAGTCATTGTGTTCTACGGGTGCCTCAAAGAGATGTCGATGCCTGTCTGATTCGCGGATAAATTTGAAAACCGGCGTTTTACTGTTTGAATCGGGGTGTTTTTACAAGATATCGTGTCGTAATTATGTGTTCAATAAATTGTCGATCGAAGCGTGTCTACTACTACTTAAATTTTGTAGCATCAAAAAATACAAGGCGAGTGTTTTTTTTTAATTTTACTCGTACTTTGACGTTTTTCAAAATACATAATAATTGAAAATGCCAAATTAAAAATTAAATCATTTTGTTAATTAGCTTAATAGGTTACAAACATATTACTGCTTCCACAATAAGACTTCAATGTTACGCTTTATGCAGAAGACTTACAGCTGATCAGTCAACAGGACCAATACTCAGTATTGGGATACAGCATATCAAATTAAGACATCTGTGACCGCTCAATTATTTCGGTTAGTCCAAATAGGCGCGAATATCGTCAGCCTAAAAGGCTAGGTTCAAATGAATCGAGCTAATGTCACACCAAGATCAAAACGTCCATTTATTTGTTCACGGTATAATAAACTGTCTGTCTGAAACTGTGGGCCTAGTGCAGAGTGCGAGCATTGATGAGAACGAGTGCAAGCGCGTAGGCGGACGCGATTACGTGGCCGCAATGTATCGCAATGCATTGTAGTGGTTTTACACTGAGTCAACACTCAGTGTAAAACAATAGACAATCACTAGCTATAGAGAATGCTGCTTCACGTCTCTCTAAGTACCCGTCATAGCCAAGAGGCTTTCGACAAAATGTAGACATAGCCGGCAGAATTGCCAAACTTAAGTGGTAGTGGGCAGGATACATTGCTCGCAGAACGGATGGCCGATGGGACCGAAAAGCTCTGGAGTGGCAACCACGAACCGGCAGACGTTGCGTTGGAAGGTCTCCGACTAGGTGAACTGATGACCTGGTGAAGGTGCCAGGAAACCGATTGATGCGAGATGAAGGAATCGGTCAAAGTGGTGGCACTCTGAGGAGTCCTATGTTCAGCAGTGGACGTCTTTTGGCTGAATTGACGATGATGATGACGATGATCAAAATATCAAAATGTAAGTGATTGATCACGTGACCCTTAATTCCAGCTCCTGACCCTAACCAGAAACTGAAACCGCTGGATTGCTGTTTATAGTGAACGTGCGGTGACTAGAAAGGCTGCGAGTGCGATCAGGTGACCACAGTGCATTACGACTTGTTGTAGTGGGCCGTAGAAGCTAGAAGTGTTCCCTAAGGCCAAAAATTTACTATCGCTCACTAGCCTCAAGCTTCTCAACCCCGATTTCTGAATTAAGCATTCGAGGTTTAGTATTTGTCAAACTAAGAAAACGGCCCTCAGGGCAGTTTTCTGAATTTGATATTTGAGGTTCAGAACGTGTCAAACTCTACTTCAGTGCCAATTTTGATAGGTTTTCAGGCTTAATTATATTCTGACAAATACTCAACTTCAAATGCTTAATTCAGAAATTGGGGAAAAGTCACTTAGCGCTTGTTACCCACTACAGCCTAGGTCTGACGTGAGCAGAGTGATTGCGGGAGCGGTGGCGGGCGTGAATAGTTGGCCACAGTGCATCACCATTTGACGCAGCGGGCAATTGATGTGATAGCGGGCATGTTACCCAAAGCAAAACTGGCAATCATTCGCCGTAGTCTCTTCAGTATGGACGCAAACAGATACTGATTTGATACTTCGCGAAACGCCTTGAAATCCGCGCATGCTTCTCACTTTGTCCGGCGCTGATACTGTGCGTAGTTACTTCGAAAGCGTCGCAAATGTTTGTAAACCTCGCGGGATCACTAATGGGTTCATGACCCTTCACGCAGCTATTTCATAAAACAGTCAAAATGCTCGGGAACGCACGTAAAGCTGCGGATATAAACTTACGGTAAATGTTCGAGGTGCACGGTAATGGATTAAGTATCCAGGATTAGAATATAAAAGTAAAACTTTTGTTAAGTGTATTAAGTAGCTTTTAAATGTGAATGCGTACGTTTAAATAAATAACCGAACGAAACATAAAGCTACATTTATTATTATTTAACGACTTCGTAATACCGTGTTTTAATATAACTAGAAATAAAATGAAAATTACATTGATAAACACAGCTACAGGGGCAGAAAAATTTTACTAAGTACCGCTACGGTTATATTATATTACAGAACTTTCTCTCTACTATTAACAAATAGCACTGTATCAATGAAAAGACCAACGCGTTATACTGTATTTAAATATTACTAGTATACGTTTACATACATTCAGCAATACAGTGAAGAAACAACAAGTTACTACCGCTACGATTGTGTGCTGCTACGGCTAAGATTGGCTACGCCGTAGCACTCGTAGCAAAAGTTGTAGCACGTCAACTGTCGTAGACTCGCTGCGGGCACAGATTGCCAACACGATTTTATGAGTACCAAATCGTGTCGTTTATTTTGAAGTTACATTTATGACTAATTCAGAATGATACTGGCTTTAACTTTTCCTTTTATTATCGTCGACACAACAGAGTCTAGTCAATGTAAAATTCTATCAGCTTTAACATTAGCCAAAAGTACACAATATATGGAATTTAGATCTGCTAACGAAATGGCATGCAGTCGGTCTCAAACGATTTTGATCATTTGATACATCAGCTATCGCTGTAACTAAAACAGCAAAAGAACAACAAACAGCTTCTTTTTTTGAGCAACAAATCTTTTTACCATCCCGACTTTGCCATAAACCTACCTATACCGGTAAAACACCAGCTGTCTCAGTAATAGATTAGCTTCCGCACACATCACCGACTCTTCCCGGTCAGTTCATCCCATCAGAATGCGATCGGAATGCGGCGGTCGCCAGCTCTGTGAAAAATTGACATTCTTCTTCGAACTACGGCCCACTGCGGAACTAAAAGGAAGTGATTTAATTTATGCAGTACATATATAGAACTTTCAGATACACAAGTATTTTATACAGTTATGTGACTGGTATTATAGTGCTTATGAAATTAATTCATTTATAGACATTAAAGAAAAACTTCATATCATGTTTTTGTAGAATTCTTAATCACAGACAATGATAAAATTGTTACCATTATTCTATATGTATTCCCTAAAATGTTAGGCGAACTAAGATGAAGTTCTAGTACAGCCTATAGAGGATGAGCCTTTTGCCACAAACAGGCTCTAATCCAGACTTCGGTCTGACTGACTGACAAATAATGAAAGGAGAAACACTGCCTGAGCCGGGCATCAAACCCAGGTTAAATAACCCCTAAGTGCCTAAACTCTTAAACAGAGAAAAATACGGCAACAATGCAAGTAAGTACGTATTTCAATTTGGAAATGAAACGTTTGTAAAAGTCAGCGTCGGGTCAGTGAGTAATTGAGTTGCTGCAATGACGAAGCACTTTTTGTACTGTTTGTTTGTAATCTTTAACATGAAATCAATACATCGTAAACGCCCGGTTACAGCCGATGTAGACATATAACTATATCCATCACAGTATACTCAGGGCAATTTATTCTTTAGCTAATTGGCAAACAACGTAAAGCTATATAGTTCTTCTGATGAGGAATTTAAAGATGAGGACAATTCACCTTCATACCATTTTAAACTCAAACTAAAATCATTTATTTCAAATAACCATTTACATGCACTTCTGTTATCAATGAGTCAGTCAATCCAAAAGCTGAAGTTCCAATGCGTAGGTAGATCCCTATGAAGAAGTCAATTTGCTTAACAATCCTATTCCCAGGCAGCACATATCCAATCATTGCAAATCAGCACTACTCATGTTTTATGCCAGCTTACGAAGACTCGAATCACGACGATCCTAAAACGAAACCAAAAATCATCCGGCTCTATTTTAGTGCCTGCACTACCGTCCTTCCTATGCAAGTTCGATAAATAATTTAATGGCAGTGCGCCATCCACAGGGCTGTCAGTGGCAGCGCTGCATTCATTTGTCAACGACGTGATATAACAGGTTAGCAGACAGCCACCCATTTGCATGCCCCTATCTACCAGTACGAAGTTAGCTTCGTAACGTTGGTATCACATTTTGTAACTAACTTGGTAATGGGTGACTCTGTGGCTTGGTTCGTTTAATACTGCTATTAATTTCATTGTCTGGTTAGTTCGCGAAGTTCTGGTTAATGTAGTGCTTGCGCGTTTCATGACTTAGGGAGTTTATAGAAAATTCTTTTTAATAGAAACAAAGTTTCAGATTCAAGCTGCATGGTAAGTGAATAAATATGAAGAAACACGATAGCAATTAACATCAATTAATTATCAGGCATTACTGATATGTCTAAGCAAAACGGCTAGTCTGCGTCAATATAATTAACGTCATTACATCTCAGTATCAGTATTAATAAAGGATACAAAAGGCAGACACGGAACGAAACAAACGCCGAACTCAGTGACCAGAAAGCACAGCTCAATTCTCAAACGGTAAATCAAGGATGCTCTTTTCAATATTCAATCGTTTGCAATTACCCCAAAACACAATCCGAATACAGACCGGATTAAATATTAACAAAATCGATACCTTTGGGTAGAAAGGTCGTATAAACCATTTTGGCCAAATTGAGTTATATATACCATTTTTCTCAGAATTTTTTTCTCTATCGATCTGTATATACGAAATGCAGAAATTCGCACGAAAATGGTTAATACGACCCAGAAATTTTCGGACATAGCCTCTTAAAAAAAGTAAATTTTCAATGTAAAAACCGAAAGTTTTTTTTTTGTAGTTTTCTTGTGATGTAATGACCATAATTTATATTAACTCAGGGCGTAAAATAGTCGTTAATTGTAAATGGTTTATACGCCCTAACGTGTTAAATGCATTACCTAAATATAGCTTAAATTCGACGTCGTAAATCCAAAGGCAGTTCGCGACGTTGGTGTATAAACCATGTTCATTGCAAGAAGCACTTTACGACCAACACACAAGGCTCGTATTTGGCGCGCAGCAACCAGCAGAAGAGCGAGCGGGATAGACAGATACCGGCGCATTTGTTTATTTGGATGCGAGTTCGCGCACTGAGCGCTTCGCCACAAGTTTCGTTTACTAGTTTTATTGTTATTACAACAAATGAATAATATAGTGACTAAATAATTCAGTAAAATGGAGAGAGATACTAAAAAAGGAACCCTGGATGCTTTACTTCGACGGAGGCAAGTGCTTAGTGCAATATACGAAAGTCGACGGTAAAAACCTGTGAAAACGTGAGTACCTACACACTTAATTTAATACTGTTAGCTTATTTGATAACAATTATTGTAGATGAATTCGTGTTATCAATAGGTAAATAATGAATTATGACTTAGTATGGATTTAAGATGTAAATTTACAGTACCTAATTGATAATTTGCCTTTGCTATTGATACCTATTATTTATAATGGACTAGGATATACGACCTAGAATTGATTTGAAAAGTTCGTTCGTTTCGTTTGGAGTTTGTTTACACTTCCTTGCCTTTAAAATATTTTCTTTCATTCCTTCAATTTGACATGTAACTTTTGCTGGATCCGCATGACTCAACGATTTTATAGGAAATGGTTTATACACCCTTCAAATTATGATACTTTATAATAGACTAGCAAGTACGAAGTAACAAAAATTATAAACTATCTTCGTCATCTTGCAGGAAATGGTTTTTACGACCTTCCTCGCTTAAAATATTTTCTTTTATTCCCTCAAATGACATGCCACTAATATTAGACGTGCATTTACAACTAACATTTTTTTTAGGGATGGCTTAAAAACCCTTTAATCGCAAAATAAAATTGTGGCCTGAGCACATAGTAAAACAACGTGTATTGTCATAAAAATAAGGTTCAATATTGTATTGCATAAAATTTCGGCTCTACTACGGTGATGATAACGATAAAAATTTTAAAATGTAGCCAGATAGATAGTGTTTTAATTTTACTTAAGCTTAATTTAAAATAATACAATAAACATTTTTAAGGACTCGACACTAAAAAAATTATTGCAAAACGATTTAAACCTTTATAGTAACCGTAATTTTTGACTAAGCTATTTTCCTATACCTATTGTTTGTGACCTTATTTCTTATTTTCAGTTCAACCCAACAAATAGAGCCCGCAGTTAATATGCCACACAATATATCACAACATTCGCAACAGAGTATTTTATCGGATAGTGACGTTATAGAAGACAGTGACTCTGAACGACCTGCAAAACGTGCCAAGAAACCACAAACAATAATTATGGATTCAACCACCAGTAATAGTGACAATACTTTTAGCACGTCTATGAATAAGTCTTCACTATCCCATCCTTATCATGACAACGATGCTATACCGATTAATAGTCCTGTAACGGCTGACACAAATAAAAAAATTAACATAATTTCAAACATAATTGTTAAAAAGTCAAGTACAAAACGTAACAAAGAAAATGTATTATCTTCATCTTCTATAACTATTGTAAATAATTCCCCGGATAAAAATGTCACCTTATCTACGAGCACTGTGGATGAAAACAATGCCCCAGTAGATGTCGATACTGACCTTAATGCCGTTATACCTTCGATGTACGTTGTCAGCGACACAGAACCAAATACACTAGCTCCAGTAATTGTGTCTGACCATAATGTTGCGATACCTTTGACATACTATGTTGATGCTGCAGACCCAGATTTGTCTACTCCAGCTTATCTAGATACTCACCTGGATACTTCTTTGTACAATGTTGATGCTGCAAGTTCCGGCTTATCTCCTACAGTTGACATTAATACTGACCTAAGTCCGATGAACCAAACTGATCCCGTTTTACCTGCTCTTGATGCACATAACGTCCTTAACGTTGCAAGTACTTCAGGTTACAATGCCGCTGCAGACCCTGTTTCACCTTCTGCAGATAATAATCTACAAATTAACCTGTATACTGATACTTCTTCGATAAAGAACGCTAACGCTGCAAGTCCATGTTTGTCTGCTAAAAAAGCTAAAAAGCGTCCAGTACATGCCATGCATAAAAATATTTTAGATTTCTTGTCTGATGACGATACTGGTGACTATTCTGCAGGGAGTTCAGACGATTGGGCTCAAGAAAATACAAGTGAATCAAGTGATGACGACACTTCTAAAACTAAGAAAAAAAAGTTGAAGAAATTTAAAAAAAAAGAAACAGATTTAATTAAAAGGAAAAAAATATTAAAAGTCAACAAAAGAAAGTTAGGAAAAATTAAAAAGGAAAAGGGAAAAGAATATGAAACTGAAAAAGGAAAGATTGTACAGGAGAAAAAGATGCAAAGTAACCCTTGTAATTCCAACAAATGCAAAAGAGGTTGCTATAATATAACGGAGGAGAGACGAGCTACTTTGTTCAATTTCTACTGGAATTTGGACTCGCAACGTCGAAAGGATTGGCTGGTACGAAGTTCACACGTTGTGCCTTGTGCAAGAAAAAGAACTGATTCAATTTTAAGCAGAAGAACCCTTACTTATGAGTATTACGTCAATAACAAATGATTAAATGCCTGATTACTTTAATTTAGAAGAAGTTTGAATAATTTTTAAGTAGATTTTTTTATTTCACTTTTCAGTTTAAGTTGTTATTATTTTTTCAATTTAAAAATGTTAATAATAGTAAATGTCAATTAGAAGGTATATATACTTAATAAATGTTGATTTCGTATTTCAGGTAGTTTTATTTTATTTGAATCGACCATTATTGGTTATTAGAATAATAATAATTGAAAGTAGTACTAATTCTGAGAGTATATAATTGTTTATTAGTCAGAATTCAATTGATCTATGATTATAAATGGTTTTTAATACAAAAAAAAAACTACATATGTAGGTTTTTACGACAGTAAATGTGACCATAAGCTTGCCGAAAATGGATATACGACCTATACAGTTTTTTTAAAGTACATTTTCATGGGGTGTATTAACCAAGAATTGATTTTTACTTAGACGTAAATCCAAGCTAACTTTAAAACTAAAGAAGATAGATAGGTTTTGATAATTTAACCTTTTTCATTAGCAAATTGTAAGAACCTTTCTCATAGATCATTTTTTTATAACTTCTAATACAAAAAAGTTATGAATTTTTATGTAAAAAAAAAATTGTTTTTCTGCTCTCCTGAAAAGTCAGGTTTTGGTTTATACGACCTTTCTACCCAAAGGTATCGAAATGTAAAAATCAAAATGTAAAAGATCGTGATTGATGGGTTTGTTTTACCCTATTCGTCCCCATTCGATTGTGACACGCGAATCTATTTCAGTAACTGGGTGTATTCTAATCAGATTTTTCGGATGACAACTGTAATGCTGTGGGATTAAAGACTTTTGAAATATGCGCATATTCGGAACCGAATATTGGTGTATCAAAGTCAATTCCGAACGGTTGGCGTTTTAAGATAGGCGTTTGAAGTGAACCCGCATGATCTTTTTGGATAGACGGTTTGATGTGACGGGATTTGTTTATAAAAGGTCTTGCTGCAGGTCATGAAGAATTAAAACCCTGTGAAGCTGTACTTAATGATGATTTCAATATTTACAGCGTAGGCCGCAGAAGCGAGGTTTATACTGGAAACGACAAAGTGAAGGGTTAACGGTTCGTGAGTGCGTAAATCATGTGTAAGTATTTCTGCATGTTTTCGTATAAACATACCATTCATTTTAATTACCGCTTTGTAAGCGAATACTGCTCTATCCTGACTGATAGATACAAAGTATTATTTCGAAATACTGGCTGACAACTTACACTAAGTGCAAAATTTTGAATGTAGTTTATAAGCTGAAGTTGTGAACTCATCGATCAGGCTTTTAAAGCGCAGCTCGCCCTGCACATTCTTCTGAACAATATACATTACCTACTGCAAAACTTTATAAAAGTAGAACCTATGTTCATTTTGTTCATAACTACTGGGTATCTATATCCATACCCAGTAGGTATGAACACACCACGGATATAGTCAACATAATTACCCTATATAATTTAGAGGACAAAGGCACGTCTGCCCAGACGTGAGTGGAAACGCCGACAGAAGGACTTGCACGGATCTTATTGGTGACTAGCTGTGCCCGCGGATTCGCTCATATCAACTGCCTACCCTACCTTACTTACCTTCCTGCCTACCCTACCTACTTACCATTTTTATTTTAAAGTCATTCTTTCGCAGATAATCTTAACACCACCATTTAGAAAAGGATGCACAACGCCATCTATCGAATAAGAAAGATAAACTGTCCGACTATCTAAATTGCATGTGTTGTAATATTAACATCCTAAACACTATAAATTCATCTATTTTTTGATAGAGTGAACCGACTGCGATGAAACAACATATAATTAATAATTCAAGTTACGCACATTTTTTATGTATTGAAGTTATTAACATTGGTTTCCTTCATTTTACGTGATGCATGTACAACTAAACAGACACACCGACAAAATTCCAAAAATGCTGGAAATGGGTTCTGTTGGTTATCCTTTGACACTCCGTCTTTTTTTTTTGGAAATATTTTCGATGTACAAAAACGACTTTTCGACAGATTTATTATATGTTTTGATGATGAAGATATTCAGAAAGGTCAGATGCGTACGAAAACGAAGCAGAAGGAGTATGTAAGGATCGTAGCAGGTGGGTCTGTAGTTACTGCCTAGCTTATGCCCATGGGAAAAGGCGTGACTTTATGTATGAATGTAATGTACATGTACATACAAATACATTACAAAACACTATATGATGGTCAATTTTGATGTTTTACAGAGAGATTCAGTTATTTTAGCTTAGAAAATTAAGATTTAGTACGTTTTTTCAATAGCTTTAAATAAAACAACCTTAAACTATGAAAGGTTCAGTCTTGCCATTTTGTGATTTTCATTTTACCCAACTAAACATCTTTATTTTTCGTCATACATACATAGGACTGTAAACTTCATTGGGTACCTTTCTTTACCACGCTGTTACTTATTTGGATTATTACCAAATCAAAATAGCTATTGTAGCATGCTAATAACCTGTATCATTATAATGATTCAAAAAACTATAAAAAAGCCATCGTGAAATAAAGACATAAAACAAATTTTAACAAAAATATGTTTAACAAAAGAGTTTATTCGTAAATCGTAATCATACATTCATTCAATATATTTTGACCTCTGAATTTGGGGAAATTTGCCAACACGGCAACACCAAAAGGAGTAAGTATTGAAACAGGAACAACTATTGTTGTTTCATGTGCGGCCACGCCATGGCCCCATCTATAGTTACTTTATCTAAGTTTAAGGCCGTGACATGACCTAAAACATTAAAGAGTCTATGTAAAAGAGAGCAAGTTTTTGAAATTTATTAAAAGCTACGTATGTATGTAGTTGCCGTGGCGATGCTCCATGGTACTCCGAAAATAATGAAAAAAATTAAAGTAACAAATACACTTCTTCGGCTCTCTCTCCTCGATGCTTTCATTTACTACAACACTATACACATAAAGTTAACATTCTATTTCTGTCCAGAATGGAAAGAGATCGTTTCAGTTACATCGGTACCTGCACTGTCATATCCTCGTTTTACTATCTGCCGAACATAAAGAGATAATGCCGACTATTTCCAAACCGTAACAATACATGCATCCTCAGAAACTGCAATATTACAAATGGTAGCAATACACCGAACGATACAATATAACAAAAATGCAATTTTGATACGAACTCACACAATGGGCACAGAACCTTGTTTTCAATATCATTCGGTATTGGGAAGAAAATGTCCCCTTATTGCCGTTTCTTTCACGAACAAAACAAGGGAATTTCTTTGAAATCCTTTTTTAGGAAGGAAGTTGTGAGAAACCTTTTTTACTAAGGAGGATTCATAACGACAGTACTGTCGTGGCGCGTGACAAATCCAACGGGTTTAAAACACTGGTAGAAAAATAGAAATAAATAAAAGTTTTTTATTTTAAATAGTCTTATAGTCTTATGTAACTCGAAGTTAATGTGCGAAAACTTTGAATAAACCATATCCATTGTGTTCAGAAAAATATGTTTGTCCCTTTATATTTAGATATACAGTTAGTGGAGTAGGCCTACAGGGGAAACCACGGTACAAAAAACGCGCCGAGTACACTACCTCACAGGTGGCGTGGAAATGTGTGCATATTATGTATAATGTGACTCTTAGAATCGTGATATCTTACGAATGGTAACTCTTAAAAAAAAATCATTGGGACCATTTTTGTAGAGAGTTTTAAGATCTACAACTTTGGTTCAAAGTTTTTTTTTTGAGAAAACTTACCGTTTTCGAGAAAAATCCAAAAAACCTCAAATTTTGACTTTTGATCCCGAATAACTTTTGTAGCACACATCGGATCGATGGGGATTTTTAAAACTTTATTTGTAATGGCAAACCCCAGCTCTCCACCAATATTTGGCTTTCCGGGATTTTTTGTTATTTGACCACTATTTTTAAATCTAAATTGACCAGACTAAATATATTTTAAGGATTAATTAAAATTATGATCCAAAATCAAATAAAACAAATTAAATAATTTTTGATGAAATATACTAGATAACTAGGATATGGAAGTAAAAACGTTGTTTGCACAGATAAATTTTTAATTTCAAGTAAATGACACAAGTCATTATCAAAAAATAACATGTTCGAATATCAATTTGAAATGTTGTTTAAACTAAAAAGTTTCACACTTCCCCTCAAACAACATCTATCAACAGATATATCCTCACACCACACCAGACACACTCAAATTCAGATCGCACACACATTTATTAAATGCCACACGACCTAACGGTTTTGTCAGTACATCTGCTGGAATATCTTCAGTACACACATAGTCCAGACGCACAACATTCTTAGCAATGCAATCTCTGACATAGTGCGCCCTTATGTCTATATGTTTCGTCCTTCTATGCGCTACAGGATTGTACGCAAGTTTTATAGCACTCTGATTATCTACGAAAATGCAAATAGACCCAAGATATTCACCTCTTATAAGTGCATTCAGCTGCCGCAAGTGAACTGCCTCCTTGGTTGCCTCCGGCAGTGCAACATACTCAGCTTCCGTTGACGACAATGCCACACAAGCTTGTTTCCGGCATTCCCAGTTAATCAACGAGTTGCCACATCTAAAAATAAACCCAGAATAAGATTTCCTATCTTTGATGTTCCCTCCCCAGTCAGCATCTACGAATCCCGTGATATCCTGCACCGGTGACTTGGGAAATATCAAACATAGATCCTTTGTACCCTTAAGGTATCTCAAGATATGTTTAGCAGCCTTCCAATAACGTTCCTCACAACATGAGTTATACTGCGCCAAAAAATTAACCACAGCCGCAATATCGGGGCGTGTGTTACAGGCCAAATAGTTCAGCGAGCCTATGAGCGCTTGATACCTACGAGAACCTTGGTAGGATAATAACTTGCCTCCTTCCCCTTCCGCCAAGGCTTTATGGAAATCCATTTCTGCCGGAGTTTTCACTGGTTTGCAGTCGTTTATATTCATCCAAAATCTTCGAAATAAGCCTCTCTTGATTCATATATATTCCTGTATCCAACTTAAACAAAAGCATACCCAAAACTTGTCTCGCTTCCCCTAAATCCTTTATCTTGAAATGTTTACAAAGATTGTCTAATAAAACTTCCTTCTGCTGTTTGTCTTTGTAAAATAATAAAAAATCGTCAACGTATAGAGCGATATAAAAAATATTATTTTTGTATAGACAGCTATCAAAGTCACAGCGTTTGAAGTTCAAAGACAATAAGACTTCATTTACTTTATCATTCCAAGACCGTGAAGCTTGTTTGAGGCCGTATATCGCTTTTTCTAGTAAGCAAACTTTTTCCTTCGAGTTTTAGTCTATGCAACCCTCCGGCTGTCGCATATAAACTCTTTCACGTAAATCACCGTTCAGAAAGGCGGTGTTCACATCGAAGTAACTGATGAACAAATCCTTTTCAACAGCCAACGATAGCAGCAATCTAACTGTCGATCTTCTTACCACCGGTGAATAAGTTTCGAAGTAGTCGACCCCGTAGGACTGAGTGAAACCCTTCGCCACAAGTCGAGCTTTATGGGTCTTGTTACCATCTACATCAAACTTATACTTGAAGATCCACTTGTTTCCCACGACTTTAGCTCCAGGTGGCTTGTTGACGAGTTTCCAGACTTTGTTCTCGTACATCGAATCCATCTCTTTCTTTATGGCTTCCTTCCAGTTATCCTTATCTGCCCGACTTAAGCCTTCCTTAACTGTTGTGATGGTTCCTAAACGACCCTAGGCTGATAAAAATGTCGTTTTTCCTAAACGTGCCCTAGATTTACAGTTAAAGTCGGCTCTTTTGATGAAAGAGAGACAGCGCCCCGCCATTCCGCGCTGTCCAATGAACCTCGCACCATTGACTGGATGGTTCTCTTCCGATTATAGTGAATACCAAATTATGTTTTGTTTTGTTTTGGAATTCACAGTTATAAATTTATAACTTGGAAGTGGTTTAGAAGGATAAAACGTAACTAAGGGGATATAAACTAAATTGTTATAATTAACTGAATCTTGTGTGAGAAACCCTTTACACTAATGTATAAAGTATTACATCAAAGACCGAATAGTGGTCACGGGTGGTGAATATACATTCAAGAATTAATACGAATACAATAAATAATTTGTCAGAGAGTTTTAACCCTAGAAGTAACTGGAGTTGATTAGATCAACCCTCCTAAAGACAGCCCCAAAAAGCGCCCAACCCACCATCATTTCCTATGTGCAATAGCTGGTAAGAAGAAATGATGAAACAAACTTCCAGCACACATTTCTGTCTGTTAGCCATAAGGACTTTAAGTAAATCAATAATAATGTATGAAGTTAATTAGACAAAGGGTTGCAAAATGCATTATTTACCTAACGGAAGGAAATGGATAGGAACGCTGCGCTTGCGTTAAATATGTTTACTTGATTTACGTTAATGAGTTCATTGATAATGGTCTAGATTTCCCACCCGAGTGACGTGAGACCGTCTGTACAGCAGGCACGTCGTACGTGTAATGCTGGTTCTAGAACACGAGGCCTTAGAGAAGGCTACGCAACGGTCCAAGCAATACATGTTTCCCTAAACTTAAACATGTCTTATTCAATCCTAAGACAGAGGACAGTTTGTGCCTAAGCGCCTCTGTCATTGAACAAGACATGTTCCCAGAATTACTGGACGCGCACTATAATAAATAGCTCACCCTCGACCTACTCAACCTTTATTAAACCAATACAATACTATGCAAGCGTTTCGTAGACTCGGTCTGATGCAGGTTCAACGCAATTGCCTTGCTATACGACGAAATGGATTAAATCGTCACTTCACACTTCTTTAAACTTCCCAGTTTCGAGGATGGTCCAGTGTAATTGACTGCCGTGCGACGTCAACAACGGGGCTTTCCACAGGGCATCCATCGTGTCTCGCCAAATATTATTTTTTATTCAGATATTGGCCCGAAAGCCTGGTGTGATTTAACGAGACACGACTCTAACATTCATTATAATGATCATATCTCAGTTTGTGATGTTCAGCAATGACTACCCCCTTTAGTTTACAAGTGTACATACATCAAGTGCAATGCAGTGAGACCCGCAGTCAGACCTTCTATAGGAAACAGAATTTACCAACTAACATTTGGTTGTCCTATGTTTCCAATTAAGAGCGACCATATAGCCTGTTTTGTACAATAGTGAATATTAACGGATCCGCCTTCCATGTATGTAATGTCAGTTAAAGGTCAATAATAGTCCATAGTCAAATGAGTAATTGTAGAGTGTAACAATTTATGAAATTAGCGCTTGTAAGTGTGAAGGAAGACTTCACCGTTTCCCTAGACCAAATGCTAGTGACAAATATCTGTCAAGGTGAGGATTAGGAGATAAATACAAGTTCTCGCCATGCGAGAATAAAGTGTACATTAGTGATTTGTCCCTACCTACGTTATATAAAGATTAAGACTTACCCAATCAATCCGGCACTCACTCACACAATACTATTACGAAATAAGACTTAATTATAATTTAACTTAATAGTTAAACTCGTTACCACGATATTTACAACGACACGACTTTCAATTATTGGTTCCAAAGTAATACCCTATAACCCGACTTCTCTTGATCTCTCAAAATCAGTCCGTCCTGTTTCCCTGCCTAAAGCTAAGTGTCCACTCCAACCTCCCTGAATTCGCTACCTGCCCTCACTCTCTCTCCGTCTCATCACGTTCCCTGTTGCACGGCTTGCAGCCACTTTGTCCAAATCTTAATTTATGGTTTTCGGGTTCGTGTTAGAAATCGGATATTCAAAGTCTCTTTAGAATTTCGTTGAAATACTACTTTTGTCTTGACAGTTTTTACATCAAGAGACAATTTACGAGTTTCTTTAAAAGGTTTTGTTTTAGAAATGTATATTGTCTCATAGTTTATGACGTTGCCTGTCAAACCGATCTTTAAACCCAAGCGTCCGTGCTTCAATGTGTTCCGCACATATGGCGGCCACGCGCAGTTTGAAATATAAAATAATATTCGGTAACCAAAATATAGAGATAAATGGCGTGTAGTCACACTGTCAAAGGCTCCTGCTCTTCTATATAGCATGCAAGTCCATGAAGATTTCCTTCTCGGATCCTACTACGTAGAGGATAACGACATTCACCTTCGTTTGACTCTTCTTTATTAAAACTCTCTTCAACGTTTTCCACTACGACATGTTTTGCTCCGCTATCACCCGTTTCTCCCAACTCCACTTCCGCGTCTTCATATACTTCAGCCTCATCTGTGGAACTCAGCCCTTGAGCAGCTTCTGCACTACCAGATGACGAACCTGACTGGTCTACTTTTTCAAGTTCCCAGATTACTTCAGCACCTTTGTCACCGCTACCTACGAGCCGACTAGGATCCTCAGAAACTACTGCTATAGAGTCCTCCAAGAAAACAACATCTCTTGCTCTAACAATGACGCGAGGATTATTGGGATTTATGAAACGATATCCCTTGGTTTCTTCACAGTAACCAACAAAGATATGTTCTACCGCTTTTGGGCTCCATTTCTTCCGAGTTTCCTTGGGCACGTGTACAAACGCCTTCGTTCCAAAAACTCTGAAATGATCGTACGACTGAGCCTTCCCTGTCCACAACTCCTCAGGAATCTTACCATTATTGCCACTGTGAGGCAGCCTGTTCTTCGTATAAACAGCCGTATTACATGCCTCTCCCCACAGTCTCACACTCAGATCCTTTTCCGACAACATAGCTCGAGCAATCTCCACAATAGTGCGGTTTGCTCGCTCCACTACACCGTTCTGTTCTGGAGTGTAGGGAACAGTCAACTGATGCTTTATACCTCTTTGACGTAGAAACCCATCAAACTTCCTGTTCACAAATTCTGTTCCATTGTCCGTGCGTATGCACTTCACCTTTAACCCGGTTTCAACCTGTACACTAGCTAGAAAAACTTTAAAATGATCGAGAACCTGATCTTTTGATTTTAGAAAAAATACAAAAGATTTACTTGTAAAATCATCTAAAATAACTAGCATATACCGAGATTCGCCGTACGTGGATTCAGACATCGGACCACAGATATCTGCGTGAACCAGTTGCAATTTCTCGACTGCCCTCTCAGCCTCACCAAATGGAAAAGGTAAACGAAGTGCCTTCCCCTTAATACAGGCGACACAAGGCTCCATTACGCTCTTTCCAAAATCCATACCCGGGAGTTTACGTAAATCTCGCCCATTTACGTGTCCAAGCCGCCGGTGCCACAACATCAAAGGATTATCTGCTTTCACTGACGTCAACACAGCCCCATCTACAACCGCCTGACAACCTTCAAGCTTGTAGATTCCTGAGACCTCACTTGCGGTAGCCAGAAGCTTTCCCTTGAAATGGCCTGGAACCAAATGGTGAATTAATTTGCACCCATCTCTGTCAAAACTCACCTTCCATCCTTTCTCTACTAATTTAGACACTGATAACAGATTAACATGCAAACCAGGTACATACATGACATCTCTCACAGCAAGCATTCGTCCTTTCAAACTCACCATGATATCACCCTTACCCTTGCATTCAATCTTATCATTGTTCGCACATGTCACATTACTCATACCAACATTCATAACCAAATCTTTAAACCAATGTTTTTGGAAAGACATATGTGAAGATGCCCCGCTGTCGATATACCACTCCGTTGGATAAAAGGAGTCCCCGGTGCTGAATGAAGACAGGCTCACGATCGCGACGTCACTCAGTTTGGAAATCGAAACCGCTTTCTTTCTTTCAGGACAGTCCGTCTTCTTATGTCCACTCTTTCCACATTTAAAGCATTTAACTTTGGTCATATTGATGTCTTTATATCCATTTCGCTCCTTACTCTTATTCACAGCCAATGCTGAGTCCGCTGAAGACAATGTACTGCATCCTTGACGTGAATCCTCCTGTAGTAACTTCTGACGTACGTTCTCTGAAGTCAACTTCATCCCGGAGTGTTCCAGTGCCATTCGCATAGGCCTGTACTCTTCAGGTAGTCCTCTCAGTAATACGACAGCTACAAGATCATCGTCAAATCCGGTGGCAATATTCTTCAACTTTTGAGTAAGAGACATAACTGCAGCAACATATTCATGCATCGACGTGTGTCTCTCTAGCTTCTCATCCAACAACGCGTTCATGAGGGTGATCCTGCGATTTACGCCTTTGTCCTCAAACGCTTTTGCTAAGCTATCCCAAGCATCTTTAGCATGATTTGAATTTTGTACATACGCATAAAGTGTAGGTTCCACATGTAGACAAATCAAAGCAAGTGCATCTTGGTCCTTCTCGATGGCGGTGGAGTCCTTGGAATCAGGGTACTTTGACGTATACATGAACAACTTTTCTCGTAAGAGAATCATTTTTATTGCGAATTTCCACGTAGAGTAGTCATCTAAGCCGCAAAGGTTCTTGATGGCAAGTTTTGTGACTGGGGCCATGACCTTTTGATGAAATATACTAGATAACTAGGATATGGAAGTAAAAACGTTGTTTGCACAAAGAAATTTTTAATTTCAAGTAAATGACACAAGTCATTATCAAAAAATAACATGTTCGAATATCAATTTGAAATGTTGTTCAAACTAAAAAGTTTCACAATAATCATAAAAATAAATAACATTTACATATCTCTTGCTCTGTAAGTACACCCTTACACCCCTGAATGCCGGGGTGTATGACTATCATTACAGCATAGGTTTTGGAATTTGAAAAAAGAACTGTCATACTCATACTGCACGAAGAATATTTTTAAAAAGTTAATATTTTTTTTCTCGGTATCGATTAATTACTCGAATCGGAATCTAGACAATTTATTTTTTAAAGATTTTATTTTAAATATTGAACTATTTGTTTCCACATCGTATGTTAGATGGAATCGATTTAAAAATCAAACTGGCCAGCAAGATTTGACGCGCTTGCGTGCGTGAAAAAAAAAAAGGCAGTCTACTAGTAGGCGCGAAAGCATCGCGAAAATAATTAATTTTCTTGTTTGAGTTCTTTTTCAAAAGTTTTAAACATGTCTAGTGACGAAGACATAGATCTAACGCCCGATTTTATTAAAGAAAGGGCAAAAACAGTTGTCGAAAATATATTACTGCCGAACTCGAAAGAAAAATATATAAAGGCATACGACAAATTTATGAAATGGCGGTCAGAAAAAAAAGTGAAATCTCTTTCTGAAAGTGTTTTTATATCATATTTTGATGAATTATCTAAGAGGCTACAACCTTCTAGTTTATGGTGCTTTTATTCCATGCTAAAATCTACAATGATGACAAAACATGACGTGAATTTGAAAGATTTTTCTAAACTTACTGCTATCTTGAAAAGGCAGTCTGACGGCTTTAAAAGCAAGAAATCGAAGGTATTTACTGCAGAAGAAGTACAGAAATTCTTAAATGAAGCTCCGGATGAAATTTATTTAGCAATAAAGGTACCTACGTATTTACTTGCCCTTTTTAATAAGTTACCAAAATATTTCACAAAAATACTAAGCGAATTTGGTGCCTTTAATACAACTTATGTCTTTTTTACAGGTTGTTCTAATTTTTGGGATATCGGGAGCCTGCAGAACCGTGGAATTGACAAACTTGACAATAGAAAATGTAGAAAAACATAACAAATTACTACTCATAAAACTGCCTAACACGAAAACTAAAATTGACCGGTCATTTGTTGTGCATGAAGAATTTGCAAATTATGTTGAAAAATATCAAGCTCTTCGGCCTGAAAACGTGGATACAAATCGTTTTTTTCTTAATTACAGTAAAGGAAAATGCCACAGACAAGTAATAGGAAAAAACAAATTTACAGGCATGCCAAAGCAAATAGCCACATATTTAAAACTGAGTAACGTAGAGTTATACACCGGGCATTGCTTTCGCAGAACATCAGCGACTCTATTGGCTGATTCGGGAGCCAACCTCACTCTGTTAAAAAGGCACGGCGGCTGGAAGTCCAGCAAAGTGGCCGAAGGTTATATCGAAGATTCGATGGCAAACAAAAGCAAAATTACTTCTAAAATAAATGAAAATATAAACTTAAAATCACCACGTCAAAGCACATCATCTGAGCCATTTTTTTATGAAGAAAATAGTACCAGTCAACTGCCGCCATTTACGATGCAAGAACCTCAAGTCACTCAAACTCAAGTCTTATCATCACAAACTCATATTCAAACTATAAATATTCCTAAAAAGAACGTGTCCATATCTCTTACAAATTGTAATAATTTTACTATTAATTTTAATTAAATACACATTTTTTTCTTCTTAATAAATGTTCATTGAAACCTGCTGTCTTGTTGTTTACTTACCTCACAATCGATATGTAAAGCAGAGTATTGATCTCGGGCGTAAGCATCAATTGCATACTCGGGTTAATTAGCGCCTTCGCTTCGCTCAGGCGCCAAAAACCTCGCATGCAATTGATGTCATACAACCCTTGGTTAATAATCTACTATTTCTTAGACAAAGCGTTTACCTCATCTTTATAATATAACATGGCTTTACACTTTTGAAAGACTTTTAATACATTTCATATTTATAATAATAATATAATCAATTCTGTGACACAGTACAAAACAGACAGAAGGTTTTCTCACATAGCAACAAGGACCCGTAACAATAATGACGTCATCAGTATATCAGCACGTGACTGTCAATTGTTTAACATGCTTAATCATAGATTGCTACATTGAAATGTCAAAGGGTTATCAAGATCATAAGTGAAGACAGGGTGACAGCTAGTGATAAGCGATTGTGATGATACAACCATGAATCGCTTAAGGGTATGTTTTGGGTTACTATTGTCATAGAGCGTTATGCGATTAGGTTGCTGTGATAATATGTTGTACACTCTACTAAACTGTTGTACATAGTCTACATTTGGTAAATTAATTGTTTTACACCTTCAACTTGACTGTCACTTGCATGTCATATCGTTTTATGTAGTGACAGTTAGTTAGTTATAGTTAAGTGTTGGTTGGAATTGCTGTCTAAATTCTTTCACAATGAATTTGTCTGACTTCGCGAATGAGGAAGTTTAAACAAATCTTGTCAAATTTGTTTTTCTAGGTCCCAGTTTATCCCCAAGGACATGCCAAAGGCGTTACACAGAGATAGTGCCTGGAACCCCCTCTGTGCAATGCCTTTTAAGAGGTAACGGGACATAATCACCGGTTTGGTGTTTAGTAAGGTAAAAATCCCACACACCCTGGTTTTTTTCCACAAAACTCCTTCTTTTGAAGGGTTTCTTCTATAACAAAAAAAAACTCCGTTCATAAATAGGTACCTACTCGTTCAATATCATACCGGTACATGCCTTCCTAATTTTTAATTTCACTTTATACATAAGCCTCCCAATTCAATTAAAGCTAGTACACACAGAGCCTGAAGCTTTATTACACACATCACATCACATCATCAGCCTATTAATTTTCTCACTGCTGGGACTGTGGACGTAATCCACCACGCGGGCCCAGTGCGGGTTGGTGGATGTCACACGTCTTCGAATTTTCGGTTCTAGGACATACCGGTTTCCTCACGTTTTGTGTTTTCCTTCACCTTTTGGAGAACAGCGAAGGCAAGCTTTACTACATTGCATTATTATTATTGCTAAAATAATTACAGTTATTGTAGCAGCTATGCCTAGAACTAAAACGAATTATGCTCAATTCGTTATTAAACAGTACAAGAAGGTCCAAAGGGTGTCGTGCTATGAATTATTTATTTGCTGAAAATGTTCTTGACTAGTGAACAAGTTCTTACCAACCAAGCCATCTTCACTCGTAATATTTGCGAGGACATATTTATTATGTACTTTATCATTGTGTACTATTCAATTTTCTGAGTTTTGTTTTAATTTTGAATAGAGACTAATTTTGATTTGAGTTTTCACTCCTGTTTTCAATAACATTTCAAAGGAGGCACTAAAATTTTATATTCTTAGGTTCTCGGCATCTTAAATGTTAGATAGTCATAGAATCCCAGACAGGCGATCGACATGACCGTGTAGGTAACTACCTCAGTCAATTTCAGCCTGAGAATACCACTTTTATTTTAGTCTTTGTTTTTTATATTGAGATGGGTGAGAGAGAGGTGACCTCTGAGTTTGTTTCGGCCTTTCTTCTCAGAGTAGTCAGATAGGAAACGCCGACCTTATCTAGTTGTAATAAATATGATCGACATGTAAAAGTGTTTGTACAATCCAACTTACAGAAATAAAATCATTTATCATTATCATTTAACACTCTTACTTTCAAAGAAATTTTTCAGAGTATATATTCAAAGTCCAATCAAAATCTTCAAAACTAAGAGACAATCTGATATGGAAGAGGATGGAGAGGCCATATTGACGAGATAATATGATTAAATTTAACTAACCTAATCAAGCATATTACTCGTAGAAGCAAATTAATAAGCTGAAATGTTGTTTTTATAAATTTTGCATGTATTATATGAGATGTTTTCACTCCGTGTAACCCACTGGGATTAATTTTGAAAACAACCACTGAAATGTGTTTATGAATTAACATTTTCATTATGTGTCTGTCGTACTGAAGTAAAGGTCCTATCATATTAGCGCTGCCTTGCGTGACGCGACGGGGAACTGCCCTGCCTGGCGAAATATACTTTATATCAAATTCTAGAGTAGACGATGCATGACGTGTCTGTGTTATGACTAGGGGCAAAATGTTACACATTTAGGTTAAGGGAGAGTGAAAAAAAACTAAGCACATGCTTGCCTGCAGTTTACAGATGCTGCTTGAGTGTAATTAGAGAACGTTTTTAGAACAAATGGTAAGCTATGCTCGTGTGGTGCCTTTACGTCAGAATAAAAACTTCACAAGCTTTTGCTCGAAATAATACTTGTATTGTTATTGCAAAAATTAAAGCATAATTTTTGAAGCAAAACTACAAGTTTTGTTCTGAAGTCCTATCTCTCCTTTGTCTCACTCAGTGTTTTATTGTAGTTCTTTTTTTAAGTAATTTTATATTACAGAGATAGTTCACAAGATTTACCAGATCTAGACAAGAGAGAAAATATCTCAAAAAATAAAATTATAGAGCAGCAATAAATCCGAGTTACTGCAACATTTTCTATAGAAAATATGACCACTATTAACTTCTGCAACAGTTTGGTATAAAAGTAAGATTTATTTGATCTTTCGTTTGCAATCGCTGTTCTTGTGACCCATAAACGGAAGAAGATTAAATTATATAATGTTAATTACGAAGTGCTCCAACCCTTCTAGTAACGTCCGAAACAGAACGTCTCTTAAGAAATTAATTTTTCATAATTACCTCTAATAAATAACATTGAGAGTGGAAGTCATTATTATTTATCAAGACTTTGCAGTTCTGCCTCGGGAATTTACGTCCGGCATGTATTTATCAAAAAGCTTTTTAACGAAAAAGGGCAACTTTCCTCGAAACTTACTGATTGTTTGATTTTGATTTCGGTGAAAATTAATTCAAAAGGCTAGTACAGAAAAATATTTAACACCTATTTATTTAACAGTTTTGCTCTAGGGTTTGTGACTTCAAGGAATTAGGAATTGTAAATTCTGTATGAATGCAATGAATGAGAACCCGTATTAAATACTAGAAAGATTCCTCGTATCTACATAATTAATAAGTCAATAATTAATCAGAGTACGATTATGGTTAAACGTTACGTAAACTTAGAAGCAAAATTAGTACCTAATATGCTTACCCTTTTTGGATAGTTATTCAAACGAAAACTAAAATGATTCATCCAAGGATTTTTCATTAAAACGTTAGAGCGCCAAAAAACGTCGTAGAAATAAATTTATATTAGCAGCTTGTTACTGTCCCAGTGCAGAGTAAACGACTTCTTCTCATACATAGAAGACACGAGCATTTCACTCAAAACGAAACATTTCTTTTCCTCATATAAAAGTCTCTTAGTAATCATATCCTACAAAAACTCCTAATGCATGAGTGCTTCGGTTTCATGTGTATTATAACAAAAAACATGACTGCCACTAAACTTAACGGTTCGGCTTACGACCTTCAAGCTATCAAGACGATTGCTGTCTGGTCTGGCTGCTGACTCGAAAATCCCACTTGATATAAGAAATGTGAAAAAATGTTTGTAAGTCTGTCTGTATGTTCTTCAACGACGCTTTAACGGCTCAATGAATTTGGATAGGATTTGGTACGCAAGTTAGCAATGACTGAGTTTGAATTATAGAATTATTTTTATGTGGATACATAAATCAGTTTTACTAGGATGCGAGTAAAACCGATGGTAACGGCTAGTTCTCTATAATTCGTACTGTACATAAATCGAGGTTTCTTTGCCCACATTTGTTTGTTGTTACTATTAATTTGATTGGAATCTTGATTTCATGCTATTGCTCCCACAAACTTGTAAGCAATTGGCAGAGTCGAAAAAATTTGATATTCTCGAAACGAGCAGAACTTTATGTTTTTCTTGGTTTTTAACTTCGGTTTACTTTCCTGTTGTACTAAATTTGCCACCTTAATTAGCTTGTTTCTCCACTACAAGCAATTTTCCTGTAAAAGGGGTCTTCAAGTCAATAGGTTACTTCTAGGCAAGCGTGCTTCACCTTCGACCACATCATTACTTAACATCAGGCGAGATAGTGGTCAAACGCGAGCCTATAACAAATAAAAAAAAAAAAGATAATTTCATACAAGTCCTGTCCCGTTTTTTTTTGCAGATTGTATATTTCCGGCCAATGTAAAACAGCCCTTATTACTATCTTATCAGCAATATAGGCTGGGGGTTTAAATCCTATCAAGAAGACACGTGTGAGCCTACACATGTGTCTATATGACCCAAGTAGTTAGTTCTTTTACTTCATACAAGTATCGTACATGTGCTTTCAAATACGTATAGTTTGGAGAGTTATAAAATATGCTAGTAACGAAGCGATGTGGCCTTACACGCCGTAGCGTGTACTGCAGACCGTATTCTACTAGAGAATAGTCTACTTGCGTAGAAAAACCGGAGTGTGTATGCTGTACTATTCGAATATATGACATATAAAATTCTTCGGTTCTGGTAGACCTTCGTGAGTATGGGTTACATAGAGTAGTAATGCTAGTTTTTGTATATTACAACGCTTTTGCTAGCTACTCAAATAAAACAGTATATCCATATTATTAGCACGATAATCTTAGTGCTTATCTAGAAAAGGTCACCAGCTAAATGGTTTAACGCTAGAACGAGCACAAATAATAAGGTCATTACTTTACGTCTATTTAAGAAAATTGACATTTTGTCTACTAAAATAAATCTTGCGCAAGTCTTACATGTGTGTAATAAGTCTAAGAATAATCCTTCACTTTAAAACTATTGTGTATCCGCGTTATTTACGATAGACTCAGCGCGTGAATCGTGCTGGAACGCGCCACCAGGGGTTTTTACGCAGAAATACTGCTGCGCAAAGATACTCCATTTCAATTATGTAATGTACTGAGTGGAGAAACGCAGTCGAGAGACTAAAGTGAACGGATAATGTACAATATACACGTTTTCTTCCAGATCTTAATGTTGAACGCTTACGATAAGAAATACAATTTAGCTCAATTCAATTGTGATGTATCTCGGCGTTGAGAGAGAACGATTTTATTTGAACGCGAGGTTAACGACGCGGCGCTTCTACCAATATACGTAAATGGCTTCTCCAAAAAAAAATATTTAAAAGAAAAGATTTTATTGTTATCGTTCGCGTTGAAACGGCCCGGATTATTATCCTACCTTCGCTGTCAAATAATTTAATTTATACTATCCTAAGTAGGGACAGTGCCAAAAGCCTTTGATTAGCTGCGATTACTTTAAATGGGTTTTATGGAATTTCAGTAGTACAGTATCTAGTTAAAACTAGTACTTACCTAAAGAAAGGTAATGGTTAGAAAGGAGGTAACAGCAGAAATTATGGCGTATTATGAGTCTAGATACCTAATGATACCTATAGATAGGCATATTTTCAAAGTATTTTTAACCTCCGACGGAAAAAGAGGTGTGTTATAAGATTGACATGTGTACCTCTGTGTTTGTGTATTTATGTAGCTGTCTGTGTTATCATAGCTCCTGGGGATACCGCACGGTCTCCAGTGAGGCAGCGGGCCTCCTTGCCGGATCGCTGCCATGGGATCTGGAGGCAAAAGTCTTCGAGCACATATGAGAGTATCGCGAGGAGGTGAAACTCTGTTGCCGTGAAATATCATGGCTTGGCGGACAGAGCTCCGGCAGGATCTCATGGCGACATGTTGAGAGCGACTGTCGCAACCCAACGCTGGGCACTCATAATTGCGGTGATAAGCCCCTTCTTAGAGGAGTGGCTTGAGAGGCGCCACGGCGTCCTCAACTTCCGCCTGACGTAGGTCCTCACCGGACACGGCTTTTTCTACCGGTTCCTGTTCAGGATAAGGCGGGAGAAAACAACCGGGTGTCACCATTGTGTGGATCGCCCGAAGGACACGCTGGAGCGTACGATGAAGGTCTGCACTGCTTGGTCGGAGCACCGCCGTGTCCTCTATGAGGCGATCGGCGCTGATGACCTCTCGCGTCCGGCCCTTGTAAAGGCCATAGTATGGAGCGAGAGGGCATGGGAAGCTGTCACCTCCTTCTGCGAAGCAGTAATACTCGCGAAGGTGGAGGCGGAACGCATGAGGGAGGCGCAATGGAGACGCAGAGACGATCTCACGCCCCTAGCCACCACAGGAGACGCCCCAGGCGTCGGGAGTCGCAAGCCAATTTCCGGCGACCGTAGGCGTGGGCTTGCGACAGCGTGAGACACCGTGTAATGGGTAGCTTGTCGTCTGCTAAGGACCAGGCTCGAGTCACGTTGTGTTCTACGGGTGCCTCAAAGAGATGTCGATGCCTGTCTGATTCGCGGATAAATTTGAAAAAGAGTTACCGCGGCCGTGGATCAAGCAACTGAAGGAAGACGGGTGGGTTTTAGTCAATAAAAGTCTTTCCGCCCTCCCGCTTCACCCAGAGCGGGAGAAGTCATTGGATGATTTCCCACCGCAAAGAAGCAATATTCTAAAGTTATTGTCGTTTTACTGTTTGAATCGGGGTGTTTTTACAAGATATCGTGTCGTAATTATGTGTTCAATAGATTGTCGATCGAAGCGTGTCTACTACTACTTAAATTTTGTAGCATCAAAAAATACGAGGCGAGTGTTTTTTTTTCAATTTTACTCGTACTTTGACGTTTTTCAAAATACATAATAATTGAAAATGCCAAATTAAAAATTAAATCATTTTGTTAATTAGCTTAATAGGTTACAAACATATTACTGCTTCCACAATAGGACTTCAATGTTACGCTTTATGCAGAAGACTTGCAGCTGATCAGTCAACAGGACCAATACTCAGTATTGGGATACAGCATATCAAATTAAGACATCTGTGACCGCTCAATTATTTCGGTTAGTCCAAATAGGCGCGAATATCGTCAGCCTAAAAGGCTAGGTTCAAATGAATCGAGCTAATGTCACACCAAGATCAAAACGTCCATTTATTTGTTCACGGTATAATAAACTGTCTGTCTGAAACTGTGGGCCTAGTGTAGAGTGCGAGCATTGATGAGAACGAGTGCAAGCGCGTAGGCGGACGCGATTACGTGGCCGCAATGTATCGCCATGCTGTAGTGGTTTTACACTGAGTCAAAACTCAGTGTAAAACAATAGACAATCACTAGCTATAGAGAATGCTGCTTCACGTCTCTCTAAGCACCCGTCATAGCCACAATGCCACGATTGAGGGGGCTCTGGGGTTCGTGTTTGAGCCCTACGAGCAGACCCTCAAAGGGAGGATTGGCCGGCTCGAGGCCTTGGCCGGTCTACAGGACTCCCGTCCTGAACCGGATCCGGTACTGGAAGGGCGTAGCACACAGGAGCAGGGCCGTTCCCTGCCCTTGCCTCAGGCGGAAAGCGAGGTTCTAACCTTGCTGCGGAAAGAGTTGGCTGCTGCCAGGGAGCAGCAGCAGCAACAGCAGCAACGGTTTCAGGAGCATATCCAGAGCCAGCTTTCCGTCCTGGAGAGCATAGTCCTGCGCCCTCCTCTCGCGGCCTCCGGCCAGAAGAGGGCGGTGTCATATGCCGCTGCCGCCGCGGCCACGGCTGCTGCGCCCAGGGCAGGCCCATCGGGGCAAAGCGGGCGCGGGGCCGCGGCGCCGGAGGCTGCGAGGCCGGCCCCGGTTACCGAGCAGCGGCAGCGGCAGGGGAAGCCTGCCCCTCCCCCGAAGGGCAGGGTAGCGGCTGCCACCAAACCGGTGGGGCGTCCTGCCGCAGCGGCGACTGGGTCACGCCTGCCGCCGCCTCCTCCTCCGCCCGAAGACTCCTCGGCTGGCGCCGAGTGGACGATCGCCGGCGCCAAGCAAAAGGCGAGCAAGGCGGCTAGGGCAGCCAAGAAGCGAAAGCGGCGACAGGAGCGGAAGAAGCGCGCCATGGCCGCCAGACTTCGCGCCCCAACTTCCGCAGCTGTAGTGATCACACTACAGCCAGCTGCGGAAAAGAGGGGCGTGAACTATGACATGGTCATGGCCAAGGCGAAACAGGCGGTGGTGGGCCACCTCGACGAATACGGAGCCTCCGGGGGCTTCCGTATGAAGCGCACCGCAACCGGAGCCCGGATCCTGGAGGTCCCAGGTGCGGACAGCGGACAGGCCGCTGACGCCTTGGCCGAAAGGATCAGGGCGTCTCTGGACGTCGAGGAGGCCCGAGTGTCCAGACCCACCAAGAGCGTAGACATGCGCATCATGGGTCTGGACGACTCCGTCAGGGTGGAGGAAGTGGTGGCCGCCATCGTCAGGGCGGGAGGGTGCACGACCGATCAGGTCAGGGCGGGCACCATCCGCGCTGACAGCACGGGCATGCGAGCCGTTACGGTGAGCTGCCCCGTGTCGGCGGCCAAAGCCATCACGGCCGAGGGCCGAAGGCTCTTGGTGGGCTGGGTTTCAGCCCAGGTCAAGATGCTGGAACCCAGACCTCTGCGGTGCTACCGCTGTCACGTGGGGCACCACGTGGGGGCCTATTGCGCCGCAGAGGTAGACCGCAGTGACCACTGCCACCGGTGCGGAAAGCCCGGTCACAAGGCCGTCGAATGCCGTGCATTGCCGCACTGCTACGCATGTGCGGCGGCCGGCAAGCCGGCCGACCACCGGGCTGGGGGCAGGTCCTGCGACCCTCCCACCAAGGCCAAGGGCAAGGTCAGGAGGCCCATCCACCCTGACGTCCTCACCACCGCAGCCGCTACCCTGGCTAGCGCTGCTATCGCCGCCGCTCCCGCCGCCGCTCCCGCCGCCGCTCCCGCCGCCGCGGCAGGACCCCCACAAAGGGCTCAGGAGGAGACGGTAATGGAATGTCAATAAAGACACCATTACGTCTCCTCCAGGCGAACATCAACCACTGCGCCGCCGCTCAGGATCTGTTGCTCCAGAGTATGGCGCAGTGGTCGATCAATATCGCCGTCGTCGCCGAGCCGTACTTTGTCCAACCCCGTGGAGACTGGATTCAGGACTTGGACGGCTCGGTGACGTTAATTTCATCGGCCGCCGCCGGTACCTCCGCCGCCTCCCGAGTCCGTCACGAGGGGGCGAGGTTGCGTGGCAGCACGGTTCGGGGACATCGCTGTGGTAGGCGTCTACCTGTCCCCGAACAGATCTCTCGACGAACTCCACGTCTCCCTGATGGAGCTAAATCCCGTCGTCGCTGGGTTCGGTTCCCTCCCTGTGGTCGTTTGCGGGGACTTCAACGCCTGGAACACGGCTTGGGGTTCTCGGTACACGAACCGACGGGGTCGGATGGTGGAGGACTGGGCCTTGGAGCTAGACCTGGCCGTCCTGAACCGGGGCTCTGTCCCCACGTTGGTGCGGATGCGGGGTACATCAGTGGTGGACATCTCGTTCGCCAGCCCCGCTCTGTCGCGAGGTGGAGACGTACTCTGACCACCGGTACATCCGGTTTGACGTCTCCGCCGAAACCTCGGCCGCGCCGGTCCGACAGAGCCCTTGTGGTCCGCGGTGGGCGCTTAAGCAGATGGACCGGGAGCTCCTCCTGGAAGCCGCGACGGTACAGGCTTGGGTGCAAGCACCGGACAGGCCTGTCGACATCGACGTCGAGGCGGAGTGGTTCCGGGAGGCCATGTCGCAAATTTGCGACGCGGCAATGCCCCGAGTCCATCAAGGTCGTGCTAAGCGCCACGTGTACTGGTGGTCGCCGGAGATCGGCGCACTGCGCAACGCGTGCAATCACGCGCGCCGCCGGTACGACAGACACTGCAGGCGCCGCATCCGCCCGCCGGATGCGGAGGCCAGAGAGGCGGAGCTGTATGAGGGATACAGAGAGGCAAAACGCACCCTCCGAACGGAGATAAAGCGGGCCAAACTCGAGGCCCGCAACGTGTGGCTGGGGTCTCTGAACGCGGATCCGTGGGGGCGCCCGTACAAATTGGTACGGGACAAGCTTCGCCCCTGGGCTCCGCCGCTGACTCGGAGTCTCCGGCCCCAACTCGTGGAGGGTGTGGTAACCACTCTGTTCCCTGCGCGAGGGGAACACTCCCCCCCGCCCATGGCTCCGCCTCCGCTAGCGGTGTCTGACGCGGACCACAACAGCGACGACGACGACAATACTCCAGAGGTGACCGAGGTAGAGGTGAGAGTGGCGGTGCGAAGGCTGAGTGCCAAGAACACCGCCCCAGGACCCGACGGCTTGCCAGGGAAAGCCTGGGTCCTTGCCATGGAGGCTCTCGGGCCTCGACTAAGAGGGCTCTTCAGCGCATGTATGGAGAGGGGCCAGTTCCCACTTCGCTGGAAGATGGGGAAACTGGTCCTCATAGCGAAGCCAGGGCGCCCTGCGGACTCTCCGTCCGCGTACCGGCCCCTTGTGCTGCTCGACGAGGTGGGCAAGATCTTTGAAAGAGTCATTGCAAACCGCCTCGTCGCGCGCCTATCACGGGTGGGGCCGGACTTGTCGGACGGACAGTTTGGCTTCCGCAGGGCGCGCTCTACGGTGGACGCCATCATGCGCGTGCGAGCCCTCACGACAGGGGATGCGGTGTCCCGGGGTGGGAGCGTCGTGGCGGTGTCCTTGGACATCGCCAACGCCTTCAACTCCCTACCCTGGAGTACGATCCGGAGGGCACTCCGGTACCACCGGGTGCCCGAATACCTCTGTCGAGTGGTCGAGGCCTACCTGTCGGACAGGTACATTGTCTACCCCGGTCACCAGGGAGACTGGAAACGTCGAGAGATGTCGTGCGGTGTTCCGCAGGGGTCGGTTCTGGGGCCACCCTTGTGGAACATCGGCTACGACTACGTGCTGCGCGGCGACCTCCCTGGCGGGGTCAGCGTGGTCTGCTACGCAGACGACACGCTGGTTCTGGCGCAGGGAGAGTCGCACCAGGCGGCGGTCGCTCTAGCGACACGCGGGGTTGCGATAGTCGTTGGTAGGATCCAGGAGTTGGGACTCGAGGTGGCGCTGCACAAATCCGAGGCCATGTTCTTTCATGGCCCTCGGAATGCGCCGCCACCAGACTCCCAGCTTACGGTAGGAGGAGTTCGCATCGGCGTCGGGTTGACGATGAAGTATCTGGGACTCGTTCTCGACAGCCGATGGAATTTCGGAGAACATTTCCGACGTTTGGCTCCCAAACTCAACCGGGCTGGGGCTGCTCTCAAACGGCTCCTGCCCAACCTTGGGGGTCCAGACGCCTCCTGCCGGAGGCTCTACGCGGGGATCGTTCGGTCCATGGCCCTCTACGGGGCGCCGGTGTGGGCGCCGTCGCTGCAAAAGCGACCGGCGACCATACTGAACGGCTGCCAGAGGGTCATGGCAATACGGATGGTGCGGGGTTACCGCACGATCTCCCGCGAAGCGGCGAGCCGTCTGGCTGGCCTACCACCGTGGGATCTGGAGGCAACAGTCCTTGCACACATGCACGACATGCGCGTGGAGATGCAACGCCGGGGTGAAAGTCCGCTGCCGCGACAGGTCGAGGTATGGCGGACAGAGCTCCGGCGGGATCTCACGGTGAAATGGCGTCAGCGACTATCGCAACCCAGTGCTGGGCACGCCACCATAATGGCGGTAAGTCCCCTCTTTGAGGCGTGGCTGGAAAGACCTCACGGCGTCCTTACCTTCCGCATGACGCAGGTCCTCACCGGACATGGCAAGTTCGGGAGGTTCCTGCATCGGATCCAAGCGGAAGAGACGCCCGGGTGCCGCCACTGTGCGGAATGCCCGGAGGACACGGTGGAGCACACAGTCGAGGTGTGCCCTGCTTGGGCGGAGCACCGCCGTGCCCTCGTGGGGGCGATCGGCGGCGTAGACCACTCGCGCCGGGCCTTGGTTCAGGCCATGGTCCGTAGCGAGGAGGAGTGGCAGGCGGTCGCCTCCTTCTGCGAAGCAGTAATGCTAGCAAAGGAGGAGGCCGACCGCATCAGGCAACGGCGCCCTCGCCGCCGCCGCCGGGATCCCAATCCCGATATCCAGCCACCGTAGACGCGGGCTCGTGGACAGTGAGTCATGGGTAGCTCGCTGTCCGATCGTCCGGTAACTACCCGGACCGAGCCAAGGCGTCGACGGCGCGCACTGTTCCCGCGCGCCTCAAGGAGTTGTCAGCAAAGAGAGGGGCCCAGCTGGGTCGAAGCCTACCGGGGTTCGGGGTTATCCGAAAGGAAGCTAGAGCCCCGGTATGAAGGCTAGAAGGAACGGCGCGGGGTTTTTAGTCTGTACAAGTCTGACACTATCTCCCGCTCCACCCAAGAGCGGGATTTGTCATAAGATGATTTTCCCCGTCGACAAAAAAAAAAAAAAAAAAAAAAAAAAAAACCCTTCATAGCCAAGAGGCTTTCGACAAAATGTAGACATAGCCGGCAGAATTGCCAAACTTAAGTGGTAGTGGGCAGGATACATTGCTCGCAGAACGGATGGCCGATGGGACCGAAAAGCTCTGGAGTGGCAACCGCGAACCGGCAGACGTTGCGTTGGAAGGTCTCCGACTAGGTGAACTGATGACCTGGTGAAGGTGTCAGGAAACCGATTGATGCGAGATGAAGGGATCGGTCATAGTGGTGGCACTCTGAGGAGTCCTATGTTCAGCAGTGGACGTCTTTTGGCTGAATTGACGATGATGATGACGATGATCAAAATATCAAAATGTAAGTGATTGATCACGTGACCCTTAATTCCAGCTCCTGACCCTAACCAGAAACTGAAACCGCTGAATTGCTGTCCATAGTGAACGCGCGGTGACTAGAAAGGCTGCGAGTGCGATCAGGTGACCACAGTGCATTACGACTTGTTGTAGTGGGCAGTAGAAGCTAGAAGTGTTCCCTAAGGCCAAAAATTTACTATCGCTCACTAGCCTCAAGCTTCTCAACCCCGATTTCTGAATTAAGCATTCGAGGTTTAGTATTTGTCAAACTAAGAAAACGGCCCTCAGGGCAGTTTTCTGAATTTAATATTTGATGTTCAGAACGTGTCAAACTCTACTTCAGTGCCAATTTTGATAGGTTTTCAGGCTTAATTATATTCTGACAAATACTCAACTTCAAATGCTTAATTCAGAAATTGGGGATAAGTCACTAAGCGCTTGTTACCCACTACAGCCTAGGTCTGACGTGAGCAGAGTGATTGCGGGAGCGGTGGCGGGCGTGAATAGTTGGCCACAGTGCATCACCATTTGACGCAGCGGGCAATTGATGTGATAGCGGGCATGTTACCCAAAGCAAAACTGACAATCACTCGCCGTAGTCTCTTCAGTATGGACGCAAACAGATACTTATTTGATACTTCGCGAAACGCCTTGAAACCCGCGCATGCTTCTCACTTTGTCCGGCGCTGATACTGTGCGTAGTTACTTCGAAAGCGTCGCAAATGTTTGTAAACCTCGCGGGATCACTAATGGGTTCATGACCCTTCACGCAGCTATTTCATAAAACAGTCAAAATGCTCGGGAACGCACGTAAAGCTGCGGATATAAACTTACGGTAAATGTTCGAGGTGCACGGTAATGGATTAAGTATCCAGGATTAGAATATAAAAGTAAAACTTTTGTTAAGTGTATTAAATAGCTTTTAAATGTGAATGCGTACGTTTAAATAAATAACTGAACGAAACATAAAGCTACATTTATTATGAATTAACGACTTCGTAATACCGTGTTTTAATATTACTACAAATAAAATGAAAATTACATTGATAAACACAGCTACAGGGGCAGAAAAATTTTACTAAGTACCGCTACGGTTATATTATATTACAAAACTTTCTCTCTACTATTAACAAATAGCACTGTATCAATGAAAAGATCAACGCGTTATACTGTATTTAAATATTACTAGTATACGTTTACATACATTCAGCAATACAGTGAAGAAACAACAAGTTACTACCGCTACGATTGTGTGCTGCTACGGCTACGATTGGCTACGCCGTAGAAGTCGTAGCAAAAGTAGTAGCACGTCACCTATCGTAGACTCGCTGCGGGCACAGATTGCCAACACGATTTTATGAGTACCATATCGTGTCGTTTATTTTGAAGTTACATTTACGACTACTTCAGAATGATACTGGCTTTAACTTTTCCTTTATTTATCGTCGACACAACAGAGTCTAGTCAAGGTAAAACTATATCAGCTTTAACATTAGTCAAAAGTACACAATATATGGAATTTAGATCTGCTAGCGAAATGGCATGCAGTCGGTCTCAAACGATTTTGATCATTTGATACATCAGCTATCGCTGTAACTAAAACAGCAAAAGAACAACAAACAGCTTCTTTTTTTGAGCAACAAATCTTTTTACCATCCCGACTTTGCCATAAACCTACCTATACCGGTAAAACACCAGCTGTCTCAGTAATAGATTAGCTTCCGCACACATCACCGACTCTTCCCGGTCAGTTCATCCCATCAGAATGCGATCGGAACGCGGCGGTCGCCAGCTCTGTGAAAAATTGACATTCTTCTTCGAACTACGGCCCACTGCGGAACTAAAAGGAAGTGATTTGATTTATGCAGTACATATTTAGAACTTTCAGAAGCACAAGTATTTTATACAGTTATGTGACTGGTATTATAGTACTTATGAAATTAATTCATTTATAGACACATTAAAGAAAAACTTCATATCATGTTTTTGTAGAATTCTTAATCACAGTCAATGATAAAATTGTTACCATTATTCTACAGGGTTACAGGAAAAATCGACCTAGATCCGTTTAGGGCGTGTAGTACACATCATTTCTGAATGATTTCACTATGGAACCCCCCATCCTAAACTTAACCGTTTTCGAGATTTTCGAGTTTTAATTTTTTTTATGAAAATGCCCAATTTTTCGGCTATTGAAGTGAATATTTTGAAAAAAACCCAAAAACCAAAAAAAAAAATTTTTCATGTAAAAAACCAAAAAAAATTTTCATAAGAGTCAAAAAAATTCAAAATATTCAATTCAATAGCCGAAAAATTGGGCATTTTCATAAAAAAAATTAAAACTCGAAAATCTCGAAAACGGTTAAGTTTAGGATGGGGGGTTCCATAGTGAAATCATTCAGAAATGATGTGTACTACACGCCCTTAACGGATCTAGGTCGACTTTTCCTGTAACCCTGTATATGTATTCCCTAAAATGTTAGGCAAACTAAGATGAAGTTATAGTACAGCCTATATTGGATGAGCCTTTTGCCACAAACAGGGTCTAATCCAGACTTCGGTCTGACTGACTGACAAATAATGAAAGGAGAAACACTGTCTGAGCCGGGCATCAAACCCAGGTTAAATAACCCCTAAGTGCCTAAACTCTTAAACAGAGAAAAATACGGCAACAATGCAAGTAAGTACGTATTTCAATTTGGAAATGAAACGTTTGTAAAAGTCAGCGTCGGGTCAGTGAGTAATTGAGTTGCTGCAATATCGAAGCACTTTTTGTACTGTTAGTTTGTAATCTTTAACATGAAATCAATACATCGTAAACGCCCGGTTACAGCCGATGTAGACATATAACTATATCCATCACAGTATACTCAGGGCAATTTATTCTTTAGCTAATTGGCAAACAACGTAAAGCTATATAGTTCTTCTGATGAGGAATTCAAAGATGAGGACAATTCACCTTCATACCATTTCAAACTCAAACTAAAATCATTTATTTCAAATAACCATTTACATGCACTTCTGATTTATCAATGAGTCAGTCAATCCAAAAGCTGAAGTTCCAATGCGTAGGTAGATCCCTATGAAGAAGTCAATTTGCTTAGCAATCCTATTCCCTGGCAGCACATATCCAATCATTGCAAATCAGCACTACTCATGTTTTATGCCAGCTTACGAAGACACCAATCACGACGATCCTAAAACGAAACCAAAAATCATTTGGCTCTATTTTAGTGCCTGCCCTACCGTCCTTCCTATGCAAGTTCGATAAATAATTTAATGGCAGTGCGCCATCCACAGGGCTGTCAGTGGCAGCGCTGCACTCATTTGTCAACGACGTGATATAACCGGTCAGCAGACAGCCACCCATTTGCATGCCCCTATCTACTCGTACCAGTACGAAGTTAGCTTCGTAACGTTGGTATCACATTTTGTAACTAACTTGGTAATGGGTGAATCTGTGGCTTGGTTCGTATAATACTGCTATTAATTTCATTGTCTGGTTAGTTCGCAAAGTTCTGGTTAATGCAATGCATGCGCGTTTCATGACTTAGGGAGTTTTTAAATGGAATAAAGCTTCAGATTATCAAGCTGCATGGTAAGTGAATAAGTAAGAGGAAAAACGATATCAAATAACTTAAATTAATTATCAGGCATTACTGATATGTCTAAGTAAAACGGCCACTCTGCGTCAATATAATTAACGTCATTACATCCCATTATCAGTATTAATAAAGGACACAAAAGGCAGACACAGAACGAAACAAACGGCGAACTCAGTGACCAGAAAGCACAGTTCAATTCTCAAACGGCAAATCAAGGATGCTCTTTTTACGTTTTCAATCATTTGCAATTACCCCAAAACGCAATACAAATACAGGCCGGGTTAAAAATCAACAAAATGTAAAAACCAAAATGTAAAAGATTGTGATTAATGGGTTTGTTTTACTTCATTCGTCCCAATTCGATTGTGACACGCGAATCTATTTCAGTAACTGGCGAGTATTTTAATCAGATTTTTCGGATGAAAACTGGAATGCTGCGGGATTATAAACTTTTAAAATATGCGCATATACGGAACCGAATATTGGTGTATCAAAGTCAATTCCGAACGGCTGGCGTTTTAAGATAGGCGTTTGAAGTGAACCCGCATAATCTTTTTGGATAGACGGTTTGATGTGACGGGATTTGTTTAAAAAAGGTCTTTCTGCAGGTCATGAAGAATTAAAAATCCTGTGAAGCTGTACTTAATGATGTTTTAATATTTACAGCGTAGGCCGCAGAAGCGAGGTTTATACTGGAAACGACAAAGTCAAGGGTTAACGGTTCGTCAGTGCGTAAATCATGTGTCAGTAATTCTGCATGTTTTCGTGTAAATATACCATTCATTTTAATTACCGCTTTGTAAGCGAATACTGCTCTATTCGACTGATTGATACAAAGTATTATTTCGAAAAACTGGCTGACAACTTAAACTAAGTGCATAATTTTAAATGCAATTTATAAGCTAAAGTTGTGAACTCATCGATCAAGCTTTCAAAGCGTAGCTCGCCCTGCATATTCTTCTGAACAATATACATCACCTACTGCAAAACTTTATAAAAGTAGAACCTATGTTCATTTTGTTCATAACTACTGGATATCTATAACGATACCCAGTAGGTATGAACAGATCACGGATATAGTCAACATAATTACCCTATTTAATTTAGAGGACAAAGGCACGTCTGCCCAGACGTGAGTGGAAACGCCGACAGAAGGTCTTGCACGGATCTTAATGGTGACTAGCTGTGCCCGCGGATTTGTTCATATCAACTGCCTACCCTACCTTACTGACTTTCCTGCCTACCCTACCTACCTACCATTTTTTTTTCTAAAGTCATTCTTTCGCAGATAATCTTAACACCTACATTTAGAAAAGGACTTCAAATGCACAACGCCATCTATCGAATATGAAGTTCAACTGTCCGAGTATCTGAATTGCATGTATTTATTGCACTTTGAATTCATCTAATTTTTGATAGAGTAAACCGATTGCGATGAAACAACAACTAATTAATGATTCAAGTAACGCACATTTTTTTATGTATAAAAGTAATTTACATTGGTTTCCTTCATTTTACGTGATGCGTATACAACTAAACAGACAAACAGACAAAAATTCCAAAAATGTTGGAAATGGGTTCCGTTGGTTATCCTTTGACACCCCGGCTATTTTATTTGGAAATATTTTCGATGTACAAAAACGACTTTTCTACAGATTTATTATATGTTTTGATGATGATGATCTTCAGAAAGGTCAGGTGCGTACGAAAACGAAGCAAAAGGAGTATGTATGGATCGTAGCAGGTGGTTCTGTAGTTACTGCCTAGCTTATGCCCATGGGAAAAGGCGTCAGTTTATGTATGAATGTAATTATTTACCCTATAGTGTACATCATCATCATCATCATTTCAGCCGAAAGACGTCCACTGCTGGACATAGGCCTCCCCCAGGCGTCGCCACATTGACCGATCCCGTGCGTCTCGCATCCAGCGCCTTCCCGCAACCTTAACCAGGTCATCGGTCCACCTAGTGGGAGGCCTTCCAACGTATCGTCTTCCGGTTCGCGGTCGCCATTCCAGAACTTTTCGGCCCCATCGGCCATCCGTTCTGCGAGCAATGTGCCCTGCCCACTGCCACTTAAGTTTAGCAATTCTCCGGGCTATGTCGGTAACTTTAGTTCTCCTGCGGATATCATCATTTCTGACGTGATCACGCAAGGAAATTCCGAGCATAGCCCTCTCCATTGCCCTTTGGGTGACTTTAAGCTTTCTGATAAGGCCCATTGTGAGCGACCATGTCTCGGTCCCATAGGTGATCACTGGCAACACACACTGGTCAAAGACTTTTGTCTTGAGACACTGCGGTAAATTGGACGAGAAGATACCACGCAACTTCCCGAACGCCGCCCAGCCGAGTCGGATTCGACGGTTAACCTCTTTCTCGAAGTTGGACCTACCCAACTGGATCGTTTGTCCCAGGTAGACATAATCGTCTACAACTTCGAGTGTAGAGTCTCCGATCTTGATAGGAGCGGGTGCTACATGGGCGTTCACCATGATCTTGGTTTTGTCCATGTTCATTTTAAGACCCACTCTTTCGGAAGCTTTACTGAGGTCATCGAGCATTTTACTGAGGCTTTCCATGGTCTCAGCCATGACCACTATGTCGTCGGCAAACCGAAGGTGAGTGATGTACTCGACATTAACGTTGATGCCTAGGCCTCTCCAGTCCAGAACCTTGAATACATCCTCCAGCGCAGCAGTGAACAGTTTCGGAGAAATGACGTCTCCCTGTCTCACGCCACGCTGGAGAAGGATTGGTTTCGAGGTCTGATCCTGAAGACGGACTGACATGGTGGCGTTTTTGTACAAACACTTCAACACCTCAATGTATCGGTAGTCGATCTGGCACCGTTGGAGAGACTGCAGTACAGCCCAAGTCTCGATCGAATCGAAGGCTTTCTCGTAGTCCACAAACGCTAAACAGAGAGGCAGGTTATACTCTTCGGTCTTCTGTATAACCTGCCGCAGCGTATGTATGTGGTCTACGGTGCTAAAGCCTTTTCGGAATCCGGCTTGTTCGGGAGGCTGGAAATCATCAAACCTGCGCGCGAGACGATTCGTGATGACTCTTGAAAACATTTTGTAGACATGGCTAAGAAGTGAGATGGGCCTATAGTTCTTCAGCCGGGCATTGTCGCCCTTCTTGAAGAAAAGTACCACCACACCCCTGCACCATGCCTGTGGCGTTTTGCCCTCGAGTATGACGGAATCAAACAGCTTCTGAAGGGCCTTAAGGACCGGTTTTCCACCCGCCTTCAGGAGTTCAGCCGTGATTCCGTCATCACCCGGCGCCTTGTTGTTTTTAAGCTGTTTCAGAGCCATCCTAATCTCGTACAGGCTGACATCCGAGATATCCTCGGTATAGTGACGGGTCAATCTAGCTCTTGGGTCGTTTGCTAGACTCGCAACGGGCTTGCTGACTGATGTGTACAACTGCCCATAGAATGTCTCGATCTCCCTCAGAAGCTCCCGTTTGGCGGATACGGTCCTGCCATCGTCGGTCTTCAGTTTCGTGAGCTGGCTCTGCCCAATAGCCAGATCCCTTGAAAAAACCTTGGAGCCTTTATTTCGCTCAATGGCGGTTTTAATACGCTCGGTATTAAAGTGGCGGAGGTTTCTTTTCAAGGATTTAGAGATCTGTCTATTGAACTACCGGTATTTGCACGCCTCATCTGAAGACTGCAGGATCATCTCACGCCTCTCCTTCATAAGCTTGAGGGTAGGATCAGAGATCTTTTTGTTTCTATCTGTACGACGGGTCTTGAAAAACTTAGACCCGACCGTATGGACAGCTTCCACGAACCCGTCGCTATATTCGTCCACTGAGCTACTCGTACCTAGACACTCGAAACGATTCTGGAGTTCGAGCTGAAAGCTCTCGGGGTTTTGGACCTGGATCTGTGCTGGACGGAGCGTTGACTTCATCAGTCGAGACCTTTCAAGCTTAATATTAATGTTCAATGTGCCTCTTACCATGCGGTGATCGCTCCCGGTTTTTACCGAATTGATCACAGAGACATCATTGAACATTTACTTCTTGGTTGACATGATGAAGTCAATCTCATTTTTTGTTGCACCATCGGGGCTCTGCCAGGTCCACTTCCTGTGTTCACGCTTTTTGAAGAAGGAGTTCATCATATAGAGCCCTCCTTCTCCATAAAACTGGCCAGTTGACCCCGGTGGTTCCGACGTCCAACTCCAAATTGCCCCACTTGCAGCTCATCCTCGTCTCGTTTGCCCAGTTTCGCGTTGAAGTCCCCCATGACAACGGTGAAGTGAGTTTTGAAACCATGCATGGCTCTGGAGATATCCTCATACATGGTCTCTACCTCGTCGTCGGGGTGTGCCGAGGTTGGGGCGTAGACCTGTATGACCTTCAGCGAATATCTTGAGGATATTCTGAGTATAAGGTACGCTACCCTGGTCGACACACTCTCGATCTTCACCACGTTGTTCACAAGGGACTTGTGGACGATAAACCCGACACCACCCTGGGACTGCCGGTCACCCTCTCGGAAATAGAGCAGGTTACCGGATTTGAGGATTATCGAGTCCTCTCCCTCTCTTCGGACTTCAGATAACCCTATAATACTCCAACGCAACCTGCTCAATTCCTCTTCGAGTTCGGTGATCTTCTGTTGCGCGTGTTGTACGTTGCCAGGTCCAGTCGTCGGTGATTGTTGGGGTAGCCGGATCTCGTCCGGAGATTCTTTGCACCCCTTGCCATGCCGTAACCTCGACCGCTACCGTAGTCGAGGGAAGGCAGGCTGCCGGGTACTAGGGGCCATTTTTTATTTGTGCTTTTCATTGGGGGGGTTTTGCCATAATCGCCACGCTTGGCAGGCGGGTTGGCGATCGCAGTATGGTTGTACAGAAGCACAGAGAACGCTGCTGCCCATTCTCTGGTTTGTCCCTTAGTCGCCTCTTACGACACCCACGGGAAGACATGGGATGGTGAAATTCTTAACGTCCGGCACCATACGGAACTATAGTGTACGTCTACATACAAATAATCTAATGTGCAAAACCGATCGCAAATTGAACTGTTGAACAATTTTTTTTAATAAAATAATACACAAATTGTTTCCGATTCTACTCTTCGCTGTTTCATAATGCAAATTTTAAAACCATTTATTACGAGCTTCGTAGTACCCGCGGCGATGCTCGATGGTAATGAAAAATCAGTCGCTTGTTTAAAGCTTTAGATAAAATACCTATAGATAGAGCCATAAAATGAGCTTGATTGATAGAGCAAGATCGTTAATTGGCAGCCCCATGTAAGTAATAAGGAAAAAATATATTTTTTTTGTCTTTGTCTCCATGGCCGGCTTTTGTTGTTTGGCAAGATCTAATGTTTTCATAGATTTTGTCAAACAAACTCGCTGGTGTTAGATTTTCTGTGATTTCGTGGTATAAAATGTTAAAGGAATTGGGTAATTTATGGATAATTAGTTTCAGTGCGACGGAAGGTTATAGTGTTCTAGGCTATAAAAGCCGAAGTGAGCAAAAACTTGATGTGATAACATTTCACTCGTATGTAGACGAAATTATACTTTCCTTAAGTTACAAAGCACTATATGATGGTCAATTTTGATGTTTTACAGAGAGATTCAATGATTTTAGCTTAGAAAATTCAGATTAAGTACGTGTTTTAAATAATTTTAAATAAAATAACCTTAAACTATGAAAGGTTCAGACTTGCCATTTTGTGCTTTTCATTTTACCCAACTAAACATCTTTAATTTTCGTCATACAAACATAGGACTGTAAACTTCATTCGGTACCATTTTTTCCAACGCTGTAGCTTATTTAGATTATTACCAAATAAAAATAGCTAGTGTAGCATGCTAATAAACTGTATTATGTTTATGTTTCAAAAAACTATAAAAAAGCCATCGTGAAAGAAAGACACAAAACATATTTTAACAAAAATAGGTTTAACAAGAGGCTTTATTCGTAAATCGTAATAATGCATTTATTCAATTTATTTTGAAGTTTCATTTATTCAAAAGAAGTTAGTATTGAATCAGGAACAACTATTGTTGTTTCATGTGCGGCCACGCCATGGCCCCGTCAATAGGTATAGGATACTTTATCTAAGTTTAAGGCCATGAGATGACCTAAAACATAAAGGAGTCTATGTAAAAGGGAGCACGGATGTTTTTGCAATTTATTAAAAGCTGCGTATGTATGTAGTTCCCATGGCGATGCTTCATGATACTCCGAAATGATGAAAAACAATTTTAATTAACAAATACACTTTATCGGTTCTCTCTCCTCGAAGCTTTCATTTACTACAACACAATACAAATAAAGTTTACATTTTATTACATTCCAGATTGGAACGAGATCGTTTCAGTTACATCGGTACCTGTACTGTCATATCCTCGTTTTATTATCTGTCGAACATAAAAAGATACTACCGAGTATTTCCAAACCGTAACAATACATGCATCCTCAGAAACTGCAATATTACAAAGGGTACACCAACAATACACCGAACGATACAATACAACAAAAATGCAAATTTGATACGAACTCACACAATGGGCACAGAACCTTGTTATCAACATCATTCGGTATTGGGAAGAAATGTCCCCTTATTGCCGTGTCTTTTACGAAAAAAACAAGGAAATTTCTTTGAAATCCTTTTTTAGGAAGGAAGTTGTGAAAAACCTTCAAAGACTAATAAGCTCCTAAACCTGACAGATTAAGGAGGATTTATTACGACTGTGCTGTCGTGGCGCGCGACAAATCCAACGGGTAGGAAACACTGGTAGAAAATAGAAATTAATAAAAGTTCTTTACTTTAAAAAGTTTTATGTAACTAGATGTTAATGTGCGAAAAGTTTGAATAAACCATATCCATTGTGTTCATAAAAAACCATGTTTGTCCCTATGGATACGAGTAATAAGTACAATCAAATGGTTCCATCGTAGGCAATTTAACTAAAAAAAAATATTAGATCGATCGATCGATCAAAACTTTCAGTGAAACAAAAGATATTTTAAGGATAAATTAAAATTATGATCCAACTAAATAATCATAAAAATAAACAACATTTTCTTAGACAAAGCGATTAGCTCATCTTCATAATACAACACACTTTTGAAGAGGTTTGAATATTATGAAATACTTTTAAGACATTTCATGTTTATAACAATTATATAATCAATTCTGTGACACAGTGCAAAATAGACAGAAGGTTAACACACACAGCAACAAGGACCCGTAACAAAAATGACATCTTCATTATATCAGCACGTGACCATCAATTTTGAAATTGTGTTGTACACTCTATTAAACTGTTGTACATAGTCTTCATTAAGTGAAATTAATTGTTTCACACCTTCAGCTTGACTGCTACTTACGTGTGATATCGTTTTTTGACATAAGTGACCGCTAGATGGTTATAGTTTAGTGTTAGTTGGAATTGCTGTCTAAGTTTTTTCACAATGAATTTGTCTGACTTCGCGTATGAGGAAGTTTAAACATACACTTATCAAATTTGTTTTTCTAGGTCCCAGTTTATCCCTAGGGATATGCCAAAGGCGTTACACAGAAGTAGTTCCTGGAACCCCCTCTGTGCAATGCCTTTCAAGAGGTAACGGGACATAATCACCGGGTTGGATTTAATAAGGTAAAAATCCCACACACCCTGGTCTTATTCCACAAAACTCCAGGCTTCTTTTGAATATTTTTTTCAGAGAATGTCTTCAAAGCGCAATTAAAATCTTCCAAAATAAGAGGCATGATCTTTCATGGAATAAATAATCAAACTATTTTCTTCTCAAAACCATCCATTTATATTATATTAATTCAAAAGCCGTCACGGGTGTGCCGTGATTCCATTTATGTCACAAGTAATTAAATGTACAGCGGGACCCCTCCATATTAGCGAGATGATATGATTAAATTAAAATAACCTAATTAAGCATAGAAGCAAATTAATGAGCTGAAATGTTGTTTATATATTTTTTGTGTATTGTATGAGATGTGTTCACTCCATGTAACCTCATGTGATTAATTATGAAAACAACGACTAAAATGTGTTTATGAATTAACATTTTCATTATGGGTCTGTCGTACTGAAGTAAAGGTCCTATCATATTGCCGATGCGTGACGCGACGGGGCGCTACCCTGCGTGACTAAATATTCTTTATATAAAATTCTAAGGAAGACGATGCATCACGTGTCTGTGTTATGACTAGGGGCAAAATGTTACACATGTAGGTTAAAGGATAGTGAAAAAGAAACTAAGCACATGCTTGCCTGCAGTTTACAGATGCTGCTTGAGTGTAATTAGAGCCCGTTTTGGAATAAATGGCAAGCAATGCTCGTGTGGTCGCCCCTTTACGTCAGAGTAAAAACTTCACAAGCTTGTGCTCGAAATAAAACTTGTATTGTTAACGCAAAAATTAAAGCATAATTTTTGAAGCAAAACTACAAGTTTTATTCTGAAACCCTATCTCTACTTTGTCTCACAGAAATATTTTACACTCAGTATTTTACTGTAGTTCATTTTCTTTTAAGTAATTTTATATTACAGAGATAGTTCACAAGATTTACCAGATCTAGACAAGAGAGAAAATATCTCAAAAAATAAAATTATAAAGCAGCAACAAATCCGAGTTACTGTAACATTTTCTATAGAAAATATGACCACTATTAATTTCTGTTTGGTACAAAAATAAGATTTGTTTGCAATCGCCGTCCTTGTGACCCATAAACGGAAGAAGTTTAAATTATATAATGTTAATTACGAAGTGCTCCAACCCTTCTAGAAACGTCCGAAACAGAACGTCTCTTAAGTAAAGAATTTTTCATAATTACCTATAATAACTTACATTGAGTGGTACAAGTCATTATTATTTATCAAGACTTTGCAGTTCTGCCTCGGGAATTTACGTCTGGCATGAATTTAGCAAAAAGCTTTTTAACGAAAAAGGGCAACTGTCCTCGAAACTTACGATTTTGATTTCGGTGAAAATTAATTCAAAAGGCTAGTACAGAGAAATATTTAACACCTATTTATTTACCAGTTTTGCTCTAGGGTTTGTGAATTCAAGGAATTAGGAATTATAAATTCTCTACGAGTATGAATGCAATGAATGAAAATCCCGAAATAAATACTAGAAAGGTTCCTCGTATCTACATAATAAATAAGTCAATAATTAATCAGAGTACGATTATGGTTAAACGATACGTAAAGTTAGAGGCAAAATTAGTAATATGCTTACCCATTTTGGATAGTTATTCAAACGAAAACTAAAATGATTCATCCAAGGATTTTTCATTAAAAACGTTAGAACGCCAAAAAATCAACAACGTCGTAGAAATAAATTTATATTAGCAGCTTGTTACTGTCCCAGTGCAGAGTAAACGACTTCTTCTCATACATATAAGACACGAGCATATTCACTCAAAACGAAACATTTATTTTCCTCATATAAAAGTCTATTAGTAATCATATCCTACAAAAACTCCTAATGCATGAGTGCTTCGGTTTCATGTGTATTATAACAAAAACACGACTGCCACTAAACTTAACGGTTCGGCTTACGACCTTCAAGCTATCAAGACGATTGCTGTCTAGTCTGGCAGCTAACTCGAAAATCCCACTTGATATAAGAAATGTGAAAAAATGTTTGTAAGTGTGTCTGTATGTTCTTCAACGACGCTTTAACGGTTCAATGAATTTGGAAAGGATTTGGTACGCAAGTTAGCAATGACTTAGTTTGAATAATAGAATTATTTTTATGTGGATACATAAAAAGTTTTACTAGGATGCGAGTAAAACCTATGGTAACGGCTAGTTCTCTATAATTCGTACTGTACATAAGTCGTCGTTTCTTTTCCCACATTTGTTTGCTATTTCTATTAATTTGATTGGAATCTTGATTTCGATCTTCGCCTATAAGTTATTGCTCCCACAAACTTGTAAGCAACTGGCAGAGTCGAGAAAGTTTTGGTTCTCTCGAGATGAGAAGAACTTTGTTCTTTTCTTGGTTTTTAACTTGGGTTTACTTTCCTGTTTTACTAAAATTGCCACCCTATTTGTAAATATTTATGAGCTTGTTTCACGACTACTAGCGATTTTCCTGTCAATTATCAGATAATTTCATACAAGTTCTGTGCCAATTTTTTTTTGCAATTTTTATTTTTCCGGCCAATGTGAAACAGCCCTTATGAACCTACTCATTGTCTTTTATAATAATAGTAAACTATCTTGTCAGCAATATAGGCTGGGGGTTTAAATCCAATCAAGAAGACACGTGTAAGCCTACACATGTGTCTATAAGACGACCCAGCAAGTTGGGTCACTTCGTACTTAGGAGGTCTAAATTATCCACACGTGCTTTCAAATACGTATGTTTTGGAGAGATATAAAATATGCAAGTATCACAGCCATGTGGCCATAAACGCTGTAGCGTGTACCGCAGACAGTATTCTACTAGAGAATAATCTACTTGCGTAGAAAAACCGGAGTGTGTATACTGGACTATTCGAAAATACAGGTTAAAAACGACGACATATAAAACTCTTCGGTTCTGGTGGACCTTCGTGAGTATGGGTAACATAGAGTAGTAATTCTGGTTTTTGTATATTACGACGCTTTTGCTAGCTACTCAAATAAAACAGTATATGCATATTATTAGCACGATAATCTTAGTGTTTATCTAGAAAAGGTCATCAGCTAAGGGGTTTAACGCTAAAACGAGCACAAATAATAAGGTCATTACTTTACGTCTATTTAGGAAATAGACATTTTGTCTACAAAAATAAATCTTTCGCAAGTCTTACATGTGTGTTATAAGTCTAAGAATAATCCTTCACTTTAAAACTATTGTGTATCCGCGTTATTTACGATAGACTCAGCGCGTGAATCGTGCTGGAACGCGCCACCAGAGGTTTTTACACAGAAATACTGCTGCGCAAAGATACTCCATTTCAATTATGTAATGTACTTAGTGGAGGAACGCAGTCGAGAAAATAAAGTAAACGGATAATGTACAATATACACGTTTTTGTCCAGATGTTAATGTTGAACGTTTACGATAAGAAATATAATTTAGCTCAATTCAATTGTGATGTATCTCGGCGTTGAGAGAACGATTTTATTTGAACGCGGCGAATCTACCAATATACGTACATCGCTTCTCCATTGTGAAATTATGAACAAGAAGATTGTTTAATTGTTATCGTTCGCGTTGAAACAGCCCGGATGATTATCCTACCTTCGCTGTCAAAAAAATTAATTTATACTATCTCAAGTAGGGACAGTGCCAAAAGCTTTTGATTAGCTGCGATTACTTTAAATGGGTTTTATGGAATTTCAGTAGTACAGTATCTAGTTAAAACTAGTACTTACCTAAAGAAAGGTAATGGTTAGAAAGGAGGTCACTGCAGAAATTATGGCGTATTGTGTATTATGGGCCTAGATACCTAATGGTGCCTATACATAGGCATATTTTCAATGTGTTTTTGACCCCCGACGGAAAAAGAGGTGTGTTATCAGATTGACGTGTGTACCTGTGTGTTTGTGTATTTATGTAGCTGTCTGTGTCATCATAGCTCCTGGGGATACCGCACGGTCTCCAGTGAGGCAGCGGGCCTCCTTGCCGGATCACTGCCATGGGATGGGAGATGAGAGTAGCGCGAGGAGGTAAAACTCTGTTGCCGTGACATATCATGGCTTGGCGGACAGAGCTCCGGCAGGATCTCATGGCAACATGTTGAGAGCGACTGTCGCAACCCAACGCTGGGCACTCATATTTGCGGTGATAAGGCCCCTCTTTGAGGAGTGGCTTGAGAGATCTCACGCCCCTAGACACCACAGGAGACGCCCCAGGCGTCGGGAGTCGCAAGCCGATTGCCGGCCACCGTAGGCGTGGGCTTGCGGACAGCGAGTAACGGGTATCTCGCCGTCCGATAAGGACCAGGCCCGAGTTGACGGCGCGTTGTGTTCTACGCGTGCCTCAAAAAGATGTCAACGAAAACTGACGGGGTCCGCTAGGGCCGATGCCTGTCTGGGTCGCGGATAAATTTAACAAAGAGTTACCGCGGCCCTGGCTCAAGCAACTGAAGGAACACCGGTGGGTTTTAATCAGTAAAAGTCAGTCCGCCCTCCCGCTTCATCTAGAGCGGGAGAAGTCAATGGATGATTTCCCACCGCAAAAAAAAGCAACATTCTAAAGTTATTGGCATTTTACTGTTTGAATCGGGGTGTTTGTATAAGATATCGTGTCGTAATTATGTTTTTGTCGGGTTTAGTCAATAGTACGGACGTCAAAACAAATCACGTGCACGCCACCTGTCGGCAAATCAAGAACAACTACGCTGTGGCGCGCTTTCTCTAACGACTTGCGTGATGGGGATAGCAGAATATGGCAGTTGAGTACTGACCACCTTGGAGCTAAGACGTCATAGAATCAGTATCGATCCGTAATTTTAGTAAGCAGGATTGTAACTGTGAACTATTTAAATAAACCCAGTGTTTCGAATAATTTGTTTTATTTCATTTTCACGACTGTACCCACCGACCTGCCCACACACGATGTTTTAACCTCAGGGAATACATCCTGACTTCCCGATCGTTTGCATCTATCGGCCAGCCTTGATGCGACATGTTCAATAGATTGTTGATCGTAGCGTGACTACTACAAGTTAAATAATGTAGCATCAAAAAATACGAGCCGAGTGTTTTTTTTTTCAATTTTACTCGTACTGTTTGACGTTTTCCAAAATACATAATAATTGAAAATGCCAAATTTAAAAATTAAATCATTTTGTTAACCAGCTTAATAGGTTACAAACCTATTATTGCTTCCACAATAGGACTTCAATGTTACGCTTTATGCAGAAGACTTGGCTTGACGTGTTCCCTAAGGCAAAAAAAATACTATCGCTCACTAGTCTCACGCTTCTCAACCCCGATTTCTGAATTAAGTACTCGAGGTTAAGTATTTGCATAACTAAGAAATCGGCCCTCAGGGCAGATTTATGAATTTAATATTTTAGGTTAAAAACGTGTCAAACTCTACTTCAGTGCCAATTCTGACAGGTTTTCAGGCTTAATTATAGTCTGACAAATACTCAACTTCAAATGCTTAATTCAGAAATTGGGGGCGAGTCACTTAGCACTTGGTACCCGCTATAGCTTAGGTCTGCAGTGAGCAGAGTGGTTGCGGGAGCAGTGGGGGCGTGATTAGTTGGTTACAGTGCATCACCATTTGACTTAGCGGGCAATAGAGGTGATAGCGGGCATGTTACCCAAAGCAAAACAGGCAATCACTCGCCGTAGTCTCTTCAGTATGGACGCAAATGGCGGTTTAATGTGTTTGATACTTCGCGAACGCCCTGAAACCCGCGCATGCTCACTTTGTCCGGTGCTGATACTGTGGGTAGTTACTGCGAAAGCGTCGCAAATGTTTGTAAACCTCGCGGGATCACTAATGGGTTCCTGACCCTTCACGCGGCTATTTCATAAAACAGTCAAAATGCTCGGGAACGCACGTAAAGCTGCGGATATAAACTAACGGTAAATGTCCGTAGTGTACGGTAATGGATTAAGTATCCAGGATTAGAATATAAAAGTAAAACTTTTGTAGAGAGTATAAAGTAGCTTTTAAATATGAATGCGTGTGTTTAAATAAATAACCGAACAAACCTAAAAGCTACATTTATTGTGAGTTAACGACTTCGTAATTCCGTGTTTTAATAATAATAGAAATAAAATGAAAATTACATTGAAAAACACAGCTACATGGGCAGAAAAATTTTACTAAGTACCGCTACGGTTATATTACGAGAATATTATAAAACTTTCTCTCTACTATTAACAAATAGCACTGTATCAATGAAAAGACCAACGCGTTATACTGTATTTAAATGTTACTAGTTTACGTTTAAATACATTCAGCAATAAAGTGAAGAAACAACAAGTTACTACCGCTACGATTGTGTGCTGCTACGGCTACGGTTGGCTACGCCGTGGCACTCGTAGCAAAAGTTGTAGCACGTCAACTATCGTAGACTCGCTGCGGGCACAGATTGCCAACACGATTTTATGAGTATCAAATCGTGTCGTTTTTTTTGAAGTTACATTTACGTCTAGTCAAGGTAAAATTCTATTAGCGTTAAAGTTCGTCAAAAAGTCGCAATATACGGAATTTATATGTGCTAACAAAATTGCATGTAGTCGGTCTCAAACCATTTTGACCATTAGGCAATAGCTGTCGTTGATAAGATAGTTGTAATAACAACAAACAGCTTCTTTTTTTGAGCAATGAATCTTTTTACCATCCCGACTTTTCCATAAACCTACCTAAACCGGTAAAACACCAGCTGTCTCAGTAATAAGTTAGCTTTCGCACACATCATCGACTGTTCCCGGTCAGTTCATCCCATCAGAATGCAATAGGCGCGTAGCGTTCGCTTAGCTCTCTGAAAAATTGACATTCATCTTCGAACTACTGCCCACTGCGGAACTAAAAGGAAATGGTTTGATTTATGCAGTACATATATAGAACATTCATATGTAGAAGTATTTTATACGGTTATATGACTGGTATTATAGTGCCTATGAAATTAATTGATTTACAGACAGATTAAAGAAAAACTTCGAATCATGTTTTTGTAGAATTCTTAATCACAATAATAAAATTGTTACCATTATTCTATATGTATTCCCTAAAATGTTAGGTGAACTAAGATGAAGTTATAGTACGCTCACATTTACAGAGCGTGAGCCTCTTGTCATAAACAGGCTCAAATCCAGACTTCGGTCTGACTGACTGACAAATAATGAAAGGAGAAACACTATCCGACCCTGTCATCAAACCCAGGTTAAATATCCCCTAAGTTCCTAAACTCTTAAACAGAGAAAAAAACGGCAACAATGCAAATAAGTAGATATGTCAATTTGGAAATGAAACGTTTGTAAAAGTCAGCGTCGGGTCAGTGAAAAATTGAGTTACTGCAATGACGAGCACTTTTCGTTCTGTTTGTTTATAATCTTTAACATGAAATCAATACATCGTAAACGCCCGGTTACAGCCGATGTAGACATATAACTATATCCGTCACGGTATACTCGGGGCAATGGATCTTTAGCTAATTGGCACACAACGTAATGCTATAAAGTTCTTCTGATGAGGAATTTAAAGATGAGGACAATTCACCTTCATACCATTTCAAACTCAAACTAAAATCATTTATTTCAAATAACCATTTACATGCACTTCTGATTTATCAATGAGTCAGTCAATCCAAAAGCTGAAGTTCCAATGCGTAGGCAGATCCCTATGAAGAAGTCAATTTGCTTAACAATCCTATTCCCTGGCAGCACATATCCAATCATTGCAAATCAGCACTACTCATGTTTTATGCCAGCTTACGAAGACTCCAATCACGACGATCCTAAAACGAAACCAAAAATCATCCGGCTCTATTTTAGTGCCTGCCCTACCGTCCTTCCTATGCAAGTTCGATAAATAATTTAATGGCAGTGCGCCATCCACAGGGCTGTCAGTGGCAGCGCTGCACTCATTTGTCAACGACGTGATATAACAGGTCAGCAGAGAGCCACCCATTTGCATGCCCCTATCAACTAGTACGAAGTTAGCTTCGTAACGTTGGTATCACATTTTGTAACTAACTTGGTAATGGGTGACTCTGTGGCTTGGTTCGTATAATACTGCTATTAATTTCATTGTCTGGTTAGTTCGCAAAGTTCTGGTTAATGTAGTGCATGCGCGTTTCATGACTTAGGGAGTTTTTAAATGGAATAAAGTTTCAGACTATCAAGCTGCATGGTAAGTGAATAAGTATAAGTGAAGAAACACGATAGCAAATAACATGAATTAATTATCAGGCGTTACTGATATGTCTAAGCAAAACGGCATTCTGCGTCAATATAATTAATTCATCAACTCATTACATCCCACTATCAGTATTAATAAAGGACACAAAAGGCAGACACGGAACGAAACAAACGGCGAACTCAGTGACCAAAAAGCACAGCTCAATTCTCAAACAGTAAATTAAGGATGCTCTTTTCACGTATTCAATCGTTCGCAATTACTCCAAAACGAAATACGAATACAGGCCGGGTTCAAAATCAAGAAAATGTAAAAATCAAAATTTAAAAGATAATCAATATAATTTTACCTCTGAATTCGGGGAAATTTTCCAACACGGCAACACAATAGAAATAAGTATTGAAATAGGAACAACTATTGTTATTTCATGTGCGGCCACGCCATGGCCCCATCTATAGTTACTATATCTAAGTTTAAGGCCGTGACATGACCTAAAACGTAAAAGAGTCTATGTAAAAGAGAGCAAGTATGTTTTTGCAATTTATTAAAAGCTACGTACGTATGTAGTTTCCGTGGCGATGCTCCATGGTACGCCGAAAATGATGAAAAAAAATTAAAGTAACAAATACACTTTATCAGCCCTCTCACCTCGAAGCTTTCATTTACTACAACACAATACACATAAAGTTTACATTTTCTTACTTTCCAGATTGGAACGAGATCGTTTCAGTTACATCGGTACCTGCACTGTCATATCCTCGTTTTATTATCTCCCGAACATAAAGAGATAATGCCGACTATTTCCAAACCGTAACAATACATGCATCCTCAGAAACTGCAATATTACAAATGGTAGCAATTCACCGAACGATACAATACAACAAAAATGCAATTTTGATACGAACTCACACAATGGGCACAGAACCTTGTTATCAATATCATTCGGTTTCTTTCACGAACAAAACAAGGGAATTTCTTTGAAATCCTTTTTTAGGAAGGAAGTTGTGAGAAACCTTTTTACCAAGGAGGATTCATTACGACAGTTCTGTCGTGGCGCGCGACAAATCCAACGGATAGTAAACACTGGTAGAAAATAGAAATAAATAAAAGTTCTTTATTTTAAAGAGTCTTATGTAACTCGATGTTAACGTGCGAAAACTTTGAATAATCCATATCCATTGTGTTCAGAAAAATATGTTTGTCCCTTTATATTTAGATATACAGTTAGTGGAGTAGGCCTTCAGGGGAAACCACGGTACAAAAAACGCGCCGAGTACACTACCTCACAGGTGGCGTGGAAATGTGTGCATATTATGTATAATATATAATATATCATATTATGTGACTCTTAGAATCGTGATATCTTACGAATTGTAACTCATAAAAAAAAATCATTGGGACCATTTTTGTAGAGAGTTTTAAGATCTACAATTTTGGTTCGAAGTTTGTTTTTGAGAAAATTTACCGTTTTCGAGAAAAATCTCAAATGTTGACTTTTGACACCGAATAACTTTTGTAGCACACATCGGATCGAAGGGCATTTTAAAAAACTTTATTTGTAATGGCAAACCCCAGCTCTCCACCAATATTTGGCTTTCCGGGAATTTTTGTTATTTGACCACTATTTTTATGTCTAAATTGACCAGACTAAATATATTTTAAGGATAAATTAAAATTATGATCCAAATTCAAATAAAATAAACTAAATAATCATAAAACTAACATAACTAACATTTTCTTAGACAAAGCGTTTACCTCATCTTCATAATATAACATGGCTTTACACTTTTGAACAGGTTTGAATATAATGAAAGACAATACATTTCATATTTATAATAATAATATAATCAATTCTGTGACACAGTGAAACAGACAGAAGGTTTTCGCACATAGCAACAAGGACCCGTAACAATAATGACGTCATCAGTATATCAGCACGTGACTGTCAATTGTTTAACATGCTTAATCATAGATTGCTACATTGAAAGGTCAAAGGGTTATCAAGATCATAAGTGAAGACAGGGTGACAGCTAGTGATAAGCGCTTGTGATGATAGAACCATGAATCGCTTAAGGGTATGTTTTGGGTTACTGTTGTCATAGAGCGTTATGCAATTAGGTTGCTGTGAATATTATGTCGTACACTCCACTAAACTGTTGTACATAGTCTACATTTGGTAAAATTAATTGTTTTACACCTTCAACTTGACTGTCACTTGCATGTCATATCGTTTTATGTAGTGACAGTTAGTTAATTATAGTAAAGTGTTGGTTGGCATTGCTGTCTAAATTCTTTCACAATGAATTTGTCTGACTTCGCGTATGAGGAAGTTTAAACAAACACTTATCACATTTGTTTTTCGAGGGACCAGTTCCAGGTTCAGATTCCAGGGACGTGCCAAAGACGTTGCACGGAGGGAGTTCCTGGGATCTCCTCTGTGCAACGCCTTTTAAGAGGTAACATATTAAAACAAATCAACAAAAAGAGACTGACCTCTGAATTTGCTTCGGCTATTCGTCTCAAAGTAGTCAGATAGGAAACGCCGACCTCATCTAGTTTTAATAAATATGATCGACATGTAAAAGTGTTTGTACAAACCAACTTACAGAAATAAAATCACTTATCATTTAACACACTTTCAAAGAAATTTTTCAAAGTCCAATTAAAATCTTCAAAACTAATCTGTCATGGAATAAATAATCATAATATTTTCTTCCCAAAACCATCCATTTATATTTATTCAAAAGCCGTCACAGGAGTGTCCCGCGATTCCATTTATGTCACAAGTAATTAAATGTACAGCGGGCGCCAGTTTGGAGGGGCCAAATTGGCGAGATAATATGATAAAATTTTACTAATCTAATTAAGCATATTAGATGCAAATTAATGAGCTGAAATATTGTTCTTATATATTTTGTGTGTATTATATGAGATGTGTTCACTCCGTGTAACCCCCTGGGTTAAATTTTGAAAACAAAGACTGAGATGTGTTTATGAATTAACATTTTAATTATGTGTCTGTCGTACTTACTGAAGTTAAGGTCCTACCATATTAGCGCTACCTTGCGTGACGCGACGGGGCGCTACCCTGCGTGGCTGAATATTCTTTATATCAAATTCTAGAGTAGACGATGTATGACGTGTCTGTGTTACGAATAGGGGTAAAATGTACACATGTAGGTTAAAGGAGAGTGATAAAGAAACTAAGCACATGCTTGCCTGCAGTTTAAAGATGCTGCTTGAGTGTAATTAGAGCACGTTTTCTAAACAAATGGCGAACTATCCTCGCATGGTCACTCCTTTACGTCAGTTCATTTTCTTTTAAGTAATTTTATATTACAGAGATAGTCCACAAGATTTACCAGATCTAGACAAGAGAGCAAATATCTAAAAAAATAAAATTATAGAGCAGCAATAAATCCGAATTACTGCAACATTTTCTATAGAAAATAGGAGCACTATTAACTTCTGCAACCATTTAGTATAAAAATAAGATTTATTTGATCTTTTGTTTGCAATCGCCGTCCTTGTGACCCATAAACGGAAGAAGTTTAAATTATATAATGTTAATTACGAAGTGCCATGCGTCATGTTCGTGATCGGGCGCCATCAGTTGGGATTGGTCATAACTTAGCTGCCTCGGCCTGTCATTGCATTTTTATGTTGAAATTGTTTGTTACTCTAGACGCTTTTACGTGCACGTCTTTTTGCATCGTTCTCACATATATGTATTTATTTTTTAACAAGAATGATGTAACCAAAAACTTGTAATTGAAACTGATGGAAAAGAGTGTCCGTGGAGTTTCTTGCAAATTCTTCTCCATTGAGATCTACTGACGTTTGCGAATTTGCAACTAGAGTCATATTTTTTTGTTGTTTGACAATTCAAAAGTACCTTTAAGGTTTATTTGAAATAAACTATTTTGATTTTGATTTTTTGATTTTGATTTTGCTCCAACCCTTCTAGAAACGTCCGAAACAGAACGTCTCTTAAGTAATTAATGTTTCATAATTGTACTCATTATTATTTATCAAGAATTTGCAGTTCTGCCTCGGGAATTTACGTCCGGCAAGTATTTAGCAAAAAGCTTTTTAACGAAAAAGGCAAACTTTCCTCGAAACTTACGAATTTGATGTCGGTGAAAATTACTTCAAAAGGCTAGTACAGAGAAATAATTAACACCTATTTATTTACCAGTTTTGCTCTAGGGTTTGTGAATTCAAGGAATTAGGAATTATAAATTCTCTACGAGTATGAATGCAATGAATGAAAATCCCGAAATAAATACTAGAAAGGTTCCTCGTATCTACATAATAAATAAGTCAATAATTAATCAGAGTACGATGATGGTTAAACGATACGTAAACTTAGAGGCAAAATTAGTAATATGCTTACCCATTTTGGACAGTTATTCAAACGAAAACTAAAATGATCCATTCAAGAATTTTTTATTAAAAAGGTTAGAACGCCAAATAATCAACAACGTCATAGAAACAAATTTATATTAGCAGCTTGTTACTGTCCCAGTGCAGAGTAAACGACTTCTTCTCAAAAATAGAAGGCACGAGCAAATTCACTCAAAACGAAACATTTATTTTCCTCAGATAAAAGTCTCTTAGTAATCATATTCTACAAAAACTCCTAATGCATGAGTGCTTCGGTTTCATGTGTATTATAACAAAAAACACGACTGCCACTAAACTTAACGGTTCGGCTTACGACCTTCGTCCTATCATGACGATTGCTGTCTGGTCTGACTGCTGACTCGAAAATCCCACTTGATATAAGAAATGTGAAAAAATGTTTTGTAAGTCTGTCTGTATGTTCTTCAACGACTCTTTAACGGCTCTATGAATTTGGATAGGATTTGGTACGCAAGTTAGCAATGACTTGGTTTGAATTATAGAATTATTCTTATGTGGATACATAAATCAGTTTTACTAGGATGCGAGTAAAACCGATGGTAACGGCTAGTTCTCTATAATTCGTACTGTACATAAGTCGACGTTTCTTTTCCCTCATTTGTTTGCTGTTACTATTAATTTGATTGAAATCTTGATTACGATCTTCGCCTATAAGTTATTGCTCCCACAAACTTGTAAGCAACTGGCAGAGTCGAGAAAGTTTTGATTCTCTCGAGATGAGAAGAACTTTGTTCTTTTCTTGGTTTTTAACTTGGGTTTACTTTCCTGTTTTACTAAAATTGCCACCCTATTTGTAAATATTTATGAGCTTGTTTCACGACTACTAGCGATTTTCCTGTCAATTATCAGATAATTTCATACAAGTTCTGTGCCATTTTTTTTTGCAATTTTTATTTTTCCGGCCAATGTGAAACAGCCCTTATGAACCTACTCATTGTCTTTCATAATATTTACACGCCGTAGCGTGTACTGCAGAACTTATTCTACTAGAGAATAGTCTACTTGCGTAGAAAAACGAGTGTGTATACTGGACTATTCGAAAATACAGCTAAAAACGACGACATATAAAACTTTTCGGTTCTGGTAGACCTTCGTGAATATGGGTTACTTAAAGGAGGAATGCTGGTTTTTGTATATTACTACGCTTTTGCTACCTAATTAACCAAAACAGTATATCCCTATTATTAGCACGATTATGTTAGTGTTTATCTAGAAAAGGTCACCAGCTAAGTGGTTTAATGCTTGAACGAGCACAGATAATAAAGTCATTACTTTACGTCTATTTAAGAAACTAGAGATTCTGTCTACCAAAATAAATCTTTCGCGAGTCCCACATGTGTGTAATAAGTCTAAGAATAATCCTTTACTTTAAAACTATTGTGTATCCGCGTTATTTACGATAGACTCAGCGCGAGAATCGTGCTAGAACGCGCCACCAGAGGTTTTTACACAGAAATACTGCTGCGCAAAGATACTCCATTTCAATTATGTAATGTACTGAGTGGAGGAACGCAGTCGAGAGACTAAAGTGAACGGATAATGTACAATATACACGTTTTCGTCCAGATCTTAATGTTGAACGTTTACGATAAGAAATACAATTTAGCTCAATGCAATTGTGATGTATCTCGGCGTTGAGAGAGAACGATTTTATTTGAACGCGAGGTTAACGACGCGGCGCTTCTACCAATATACGTAAATGGCTTCTCCAAAAAAAAATGTTTGAAAGAAAAGATTTTATTGTTATCGTTCGCGTTGAAAAGGCCCGGATGATTATCCTACCTTCGCTGTCAAATAATTTAATTTATATTATCCCAAGTAGGGACAGTGCCAAAAGCTTTTGATTAAATGCGATTACTTTAAACGGCTTTTATGGAATTTCAGTAGTACAGTATCTAGTTAAAACTAGTACTTAAGAAAGGTAATGATTAGAAAGGAGGTCACTGCAGAAATTATGGCTTATTGTGTATTATGGGTCTAGATACCTAATGGTGCCTATAGATAGGCATATTTTCAAAGTATTTTTAACCCCCGACGGAAAAAGAGGAGTGTTAAAAGTTTGACACGTGTTTACCTGTGTGTTTGTGTATTTATGAATCTGTCTGTGGCATCATAGCTCCTGGGGATACCGCACGGTCTTCAGTGAGACAGCTGCTGGATGCTGTGCTGGATTGCTGCCATGGGATCTGGTGGCAAAAGTCCTCAATCACATATGAGAGTGGCGCGAGGAGACGTAACTCCGTTGCCGTGACATATCATGGCTTGGCGGACAGAGCTCCGGCAGGATCTCATGGTGACATGTGGAGAGCCACTGTCGCAACACAACGCTGGGCACTCATAATTGCGGTGATAAGGCCTCTCTTTGAGGAGTGGCTTGAGAGGCGCCACGGCGTCGTCAACTTCCGCCTGACGCAGGTCCTCACCGGACACGGCTTTTTCCAGTGGTTCCTGTTCAGGATAAGGCGGGAGGAAACGCCCAGGTGTCACCATTGTGTGGATCACCCAGAGAACACGCTTAAGAGTACGAGGATGGTCTGCCCTGCTTAGTGGGAGCACCACCATGTCCTCTTGGAGGCGATCGGTGATGGTGACCTCTCGCGTCCGGCTCTTGTAAAGGCCATGGTACGGAGCGAGAGGTCATGGGAAGCTATCACCTCCTTCTGCGAATCAGTAATACTCGCGAAGGACGAGGCGGAACGCATGAGGGAGATGCAATGGAGACGCAACGGAGACGATCTCACGCCCCTAGACACCACAGGAGACGTCAGGCGTCGGGAGTCGCAGGCCGATTCCCGGCCACCGTAGGCGTGGGTTTGTGGACAGCGAGTAATGGGTAGCTCGTCGTCCGATAAGGACCAGGCCCGAGTCACGTTGTGTTCTACGAGTGCCTCAAAAAGATGTCGATGTCTGTCTAATTCGCGGATAAATTTGAAAATGAGTTATCGCGGCCGTAGCTCAAGCGACTGAAGGAACACAGGTGTCTGTCATTCAAAGTCTGTCACAACCCGGAAGCGCTTGACAGACTTTGACTGACTGTAGCTCGCCGTCCGATAAGGACCAGGCCCGAGTTGACGGCGCGTTGTGTTCTACGCGTGCCTCAAAGAGATGTCAGCAAAAAACTGACGGGGTCCGCTAAGGCCGATGCATGTCTGGGTCGCGGATAAATTTGACAAAGAGTTACCGCGGCCCTGGCTCAAACAACTGAAGGAACACGGGTGGGTTTTAGTCAGTAAAAGTCTGTCTGCCCTCCCGCTTCACCCAGAGCGGGAGAAGTCACTGGATGATTTCCCACAGCAAAACAAGAAATATTCTAAAGTTATTGGCGTTTTACTGTTTGAATCGGGATGTTTTTACAAGATATCGTGTCGTAATTATGTGTTCAATAGATTGTTGATCGAAGCGTGTCTACTACTAGTTAAATTATGTCGCATCAAAAAGTAAGAGTCGAGTGTTTTTTTTTCAATTTCACTCGTACTGTTTAATGTTTCCCAAAATACATAATAATTGAAAATGCCAAAATATAGAACTAAATCATTTTGTTAATTAGCTTAATAGGTTACAAACCTATTATTGCTTCCACAATAGGACTTCAATGTTACGCTTTATGCAGAAGATTTGCAGCTGATCAGTCAACAGGATCAAAACTCAGTATTGGGACACAGCATATCAAATTAAGACATCTGTGACCGCTCAATTATCTCGGTTAGTCCAAACAGGCGCGAATATCGTCAGCCCAAAAGGCTAGGTTCAAATGAACCGAGCTAATGTCACACCGAGATCACCCAGAACCCGATTGATGCAAAATGAAGGGATCAGTCAATGTGATGGCGCTTGGAGGAGTCCTATGTTCAGCAGTGGACGCCTTTCGGCTGAAATGACGATGATGATGACGATGATCAAAATATCAAAATGTAAGTGAGTGATCACGTGACCCTTTAATCTATCTCCTGACCCTGACCAGAAGCTGAAACCGCTGAATTTACTTTTTTTGCTGTCCATAGTGAAGGTGCAGTGACTAAAGCGGGTGCGAGTGCGATCAGGTGGCCACAGTGCATTGCGACTTGTTGTAGTGGGCAGTAGAAGCTAGACGTGTTCCCTAAGGCCAAAAAATTACTAACGCTCACTAGCCTCACGCTTCTCAACTTCGATTTCTGAATTAAGTACTCGAGGTTAAGTATTTGCATAACTAAGAAATCGGCCCTCAGGGCAGATTTATGAATTTAAAATTTGAGGTTAAGAACGCGTCAAACCCTACTTTAATGCCAATTTTGACAGGTTTTCAGGCTTAATTATAATCTGACAAATACTCAAATTCAAATGCTTAATTCAGAAATAGGGGGCGAGTCACTTAGCGCTTGGTACCCACTACAGCCTAGGTCTGACGTGAGCAGAGTGATTACGGGAGCGATGGCAGGCGTGATTAGTTGGCCACAGTGCATCACCATTTGACGTAGCGGGCAATAGAGATTAGCATGTTTCCCAAAGCAAAAGAAGCAATCAATCGCCGTCGTCTCTTCAGTATGGACGCAAACAGCGGTTTAATGTGTTTGATACTTTCAGAAACGCCTTGAAACCCGCGTATGCTTCTCACTTTGTCCGGCGCTGATACTGTGCGTAGTTACTTCAAAAGCATCGCAAATGTTTGTAAACCTCGCGGGGTCACTAATGGGTTCCTGACATTTCGGCGGCTATTTCATAAAACAGTCAAAATGCTCGGGAACGCACGTAAAGCTGCGGATATAAACTTACGGTAAACGTTCGTATTGTACAGTAATGGATTAAGTATCCAGGATTAGAATATAAAAGTAAAACTTTTGTAGAGAGTATAAAGTGGCTTTTAAATGTGAGGTTTATTATGAAGTTAACGACTACGTCATTCCGTGTTTTAATATTACTAGAAATAAAATGATAATTGCATTAAAAAACAGCTACATGGACAAAAAATTTTTACTAAGTACAGCTATGGTTGTATTATTTTATGAAACTTTCTCTCTTCTATTAACAAATCGCACTATATCAATGAAAAGGCCAACGCGTTATACTGTATTTAGATATTACTAGTATACGTTTACATACATTCAGCAATACAGTGAAGAAACAACAAGTTAGTTAGATTTCGGGAGCGCAAATAAAATAGCGTTTGCGTGGAAGTAAGATTTTATTACGACCCGAGCTTTACAGAAGTTCATGTAAGACTAACTTAGCCTATCTTAATTTTATTACATAGCAAAACTTATCCATAGGCTGGTGCCGCTGGTGGTCAGCCACCTGCGGTCGCGACACACATCCTGTCACGTACGCCTCAACGCAAAGGCGCCAAGTCAGCGTCTAGACTCTACCTCAGCGTTAGGTTGGGAACATAACTAGTTACTACCGCTACGATTGTGTGCTGCTACGGCTACGGTTGGCTACGCCGTAGCACTCGTAGCAAAAGTTGTAGCACGTCACCAATCGTAGACTCGCTGCGGGCACAGATTGCCAACACGATTTTATGAGTTTCAACACGTGTCGTGTTTTTTGAAGTTACATTTACGACAAATTCAAAATGACACTGGCTTTAACTTTTCCTTTTATTTATCTTAGACACAACAGAGTCTAGTCAAGGTAAAATTCTATCATCGGTAACATTACTCAAAAAGTACACAATATATGGAATTTATTTCTGCTAACGATATTGCACGTAGTCAGTCTCAAACCATATTGACCATTAGACAATAGCTGTCGTTGATAAGATAGTACTAATAACAACAAACAGCTTCTTTTTTGAGCAATGAATCTTTTTACCATCCCGACTTTTCCATAAACCTACCTAAACCGGTAAAACACCAGCTGTCTCAGTAAATAGTTAGCTTCCGCACACATCACCGACTGTTCCCAGTCAGTGCATCCCATCAGAATGTGATCGGCGCGTGGCGTTTCGCTTGGCTCTCTGAAAAATTGACATTCATCTTCGAACTACGGCCCACTGCGGAACTAAAAGGTTAACTAAAAGTTTGATTTATGCAGTACATATATAGAACATTCATATGTAGAAGTATTTTATACGGTTATATGACTGGTATTATAGTGCCTATGAAATTAATTGATTTACAGACAAATTAAAGAAAAAAATCGAATCATGTTTTTTTAGAATTCTAACCACAATAATAAAATTGTTACCATTATTCTATATATATGCCCTAAAATGTTAGGTGAACTAAGATGAAGTTATAGTACGCTCACATTTACAGAGCGTGAGCCTTTTGTCATAAACAGGCTCAAATCCAGACTTCGGTCTGACTGACTGACAAATAATGAAAGGAGAAACACTGTCCGACCCTGTCATCAAACCCAGGTTAAATATCCCCTAAGTTCCTAAACTCTTAAACAGAGAAAAAAACGGCAACAATGCAAATAAGTAGATATGTCAATTTGGAAATGAAACGTTTGTAAAAGTCAGCGTCGGGTCAGTGAAAAATTGAGTTACTGCAATGACGAGCACTTTTCGTTCTGTTTGTTTATAATCTTTAACATGAAATCAATATATCGTAAACGCCCGGTTACAGCCGATGTAGACATATAACTATATCCATCACAGAATACTCGGGGAAATGGATCTTTAGCTAATTGGCAACGTAATGCTATAAAGTTCTTCTGATGAGGAATTTAAAGATGAGGACAATTCACCTCCATACCATTTCAAACTCAAATCATTTATTTCAAATAAACCATTTACAGGCACTTTTGAATTATCAATGATTCAGTCAGTCCAAAAGCTGAAGTTCCAATGCGTAGGTAGATCTCTATGGAGAAGTCAATTTGCTAAACAATCCAATTCCCTGGCAGCACATATCCAATCATTGCAAATCAGCACCACTCATGTTTTATGCCAGCTCACAAAGACTCCAATCATGGCGATCCAAAAACGAAACCAAAAATCATCCGGCTTTATTTTAGTGCCATCTCTACCGTCCGTCCCATGCAAGTTTGATATATAAGTTAATGGCAGTGCGCCGTCTACAGGGCTGTCAGTGGCAGCGCTGCACTCATTTGTCAACGATGTGATATAACAGGTTAGCAGATAACCATCCATTTGCATGCCCATATCTACCAGTACGAAGTTAGCTTCGTAACGTTGGTGTCAAATTTTGTAACTAACTTGGTAATGGGTGACTCTGTGGCTTGGTTCGTATAATACTGCTATTAATTTCATTGTCTGGTTAGTTCGCAAAGTTCTGGTTAATGTAGTGCATGCGCGTTTCATGACTTAGGGAGTTTTTAATAGAAACAAAGTTTCAGATTATCAAGCTGCATGGAAAGTGAATAAGTATGAAGAAACACGATAGCAAATAACATCAATTAATTATCAGGCATTACTGATATGTCTAAGCAAAACGGCCAGTCTGCGTCAATATAATTAACGTCATTACATCCCAGTATCAGTATTAATAAAGGATACAAAAGGCAGACACGGAACGAAACAAACGCCGAACGACCAGAACGTCAGTGACCAGAAAGCACAGCTCAATTCTCAAACGGTAAATCAAGGATGCTCTTTTCAATATTCAATCGTTTGCAATTACCCCAAAACACAATCCAAATACAAGCCGGGTTAAAAATCAACAAAATGTAAAAAACAAAATGTAAAAGATTGTGATTGATGGGTTTGTTTTACTTCATTCGTCCCAATTCGATTGTGACACGCGAATCTATTTCAGTAACTTGCGTGTATTTTAATCAGATTTTACGGATGAAAACCGGAATGCTGCGGGATTATAGACTTTTAAAATATGCGCATATGCGGAACCGAATATTGGTGTATCAAAGTCAATTCCGAACGGTTGGCGTTTTAAGATAGGCGTTTGAAGTGAGCCCGCATAATCTTTTTAGATAGACGGTTTCATGTGACGGAATTTGTTTAAAAAAGGTCTTTCTGCAGGCCATGAAAAATTAAAAATCGTGTGAAGCTGTACTGAATGATGATTTTAATATTTACAGCGTAGGCCGCAGAAGCGATGTTTATACTGGAAACGACTAAATGAAGGGTTAACGGTACGTGAGTGCGTAAATCATGTGTCAGTAATTCTGCATGTTTTCGTGTTAACATAACATTCATTTAAATTACCAATTTGTAAGCGAATACTGCTCTATCCTGACTGATAGATACAAAGTATTATTTCGAAATACTGGCTGACAACTTAAGCTTAGTGCAAAATTTTAAAAGTAGTTTATAATATGAAGTTGTGAACTCATCGATCAGGCTTTCGAAGCGTAGCTCGCCCTGCATATTCTTCTGAACAATATACATCACCTTCCAACCTACCAAACTTAATAAAAGTAGAACCTATGTTCATTTTGTTCATAACTACTGGATATCTATAACGATACCCAGTAGGTATGAACACATCACGGATATAGTCAACATAATTACCCTATTTAATTTAGAGGACAAAGGCACGTCTGCCCAGACGTGAGTGGAAACGCCGACAGAAGGACTTGCACGGATCTTAATGGTGACTAGCTGTGCCCGCGGATTTGCTCATATCAACTGCCTACCCTACCTTACTGACTTTCCTGCCTACCCTACCTACCTTCCATTTTTTTTTCTAAAGTCATTCTTTCGCAGAGAATCTTAACACCTACATTTAGAAAAGGACTTCAAATGCACAACGCCATCCATCGAATATGAAGTTCAACTGTCCGAGTATCTGAATTGCATGTATTTATTGCACTTTGAATTCATCTAATTTTTGATAGAGTGAACCGATTGCGATGAAACAACAACTAAATAATAATTCAAGTTACACACATTTTTATGTATAAAAGTTATTTACATTGGTTTCCTACATTTTACGTGATGCGTGTACAACTAAACAGACAAACAGACAAAAATTCCAAAAATGCTGGAAATGGGTTCCGTTGGTTATCCTTTGACACCCCGGCTATTTTATTTGGAAATATTTTCGATGTACCAAAACGACTTTTCTACAGATTTATTATATGTTTTGATGATGATGATCTTCAGAAAGGTCAGGTGCGTACTAAAACGAAGCAAAAGGAGTATGTATGGATCGTAGCAGGTGGTTCTGTAGTTACTGCCTAGCTTATGCCCAAGGGAAAAGGCGTCAGTTTCTGTATGAATGTAATTATTTACCCTATAGTGTACATCATCATCATCATCATTTCAGCCGAAAGACGTCCACTGCTGGACATAGGCCTCCCCCAGGCGTCGCCACATTGACGGATCCCGTGCGTCTCGCATCCAGCGCCTTCCCGCAACCTTAACCAGGTCATCGGTCCACCTAGTGGGAGGCCTTCCAACGTATCGTCTTCCGGTTCGCGGTCGCCATTCCAGAACTTTTCGGCCCCATCGGCCATCCGTTCTGCGAGCAATGTGCCCTGCCCACTGCCACTTAAGTTTAGCAATTCACCGGGCTATGTCGGTAACTTTAGTTCTCCTGCGGATATCATCATTTCTGACGTGATCACGCAAGGAAATTCCGAGCATAGCCCTCTCCATTGCCCTTTGGGTGACTTTAAGCTTTCTGATAAGGCCCATTGTGAGCGACCATGTCTCGGTTCCATAGGTGGATCACTGGCAACACACACTGGTCAAAGACTTCGTACGTCTTGAGACACTGCGGTAAATTGGACGAGAAGCCACACAACTTCCCGAACGCCGCCCAGCCGAGTCGGATTCGACGGTTGACCTCTTTCTCGAAGTTGGACCTACCCAACTGGATCGTTTGTCCCAGGTAGATATAATCGTCTACAACTTCGAGTATAGAGTCTCCGATCTTGATAGGAGTAGGTGCTACATGGGCGTTCACCATGATCTGGGTTTTGTCCATGTTCATTTTAAGACCCACTCTTTCGGAAGCTTTACTGAGGTCATCGAGCATTTTACTGAGGCTTTCCATGGTCTCAGCCATGACTACTATGTCGTCGGCAAACCGAAGATGAGTGATGTACTCGCCATTAACGTTGATGCCTAGGCCCCTCCAGTCCAGAACCTTGAATACTTCCTCCAGCGCAGCAGTGAACAGTTTCGGAGAAATAACGTCTCCCTGTCTCACGCCACGCTGGAGAAGGATTGGTTTCGAGGTCTGATCCTGAAGACGGACTGACATGGTGGCGTTTTTGTACAAACACTTCAACAACTCAATGTACCGGTAGTCGATCTGGCACCGTTGGAGAGACTGCAGTACAGCCCAAATCTCGATCGAATCGAAGGCTTTCTCGTAGTCCACAAACGCTAAACAGAGAGGCAGGTTATACTCTTTGGTCTTCTGTATAACCTACCGCAGCGTATGTATGTGGTCTACGGTGCTAAAGCCTTTTCGGAATCCGGCTTGTTCTTTAGGCTGGAAATCATCAAACCTGCGCGCGAGACGATTCGTGATGACTCTTGAAAACAACTTGTAGACATGGCTAAGAAGTGAGATGGGCCTATAGAAATTCTCTCTCCTCGAAGCTATCATTTACTACAACACAATACAAATAAAGTTTACATTTTATTACTTTCCAGATTGGAACGAGATCGTTTCAGTTACATCGGTACCTGCACTGTCATATCCTCGTTTTATTATCTGTCGAACATAAAAAGATACTACCGAGTATTTCCAAACCGTAACAATACATGCATCCTCAGAAACTGCAATATTACAAAGGGTACACCAACAATACACCGAACGATACAATACAACAAAAATGCAATTTTGATACGAACTCACACAATGGGCACAGAACATTGTTATCAATATCATTCGGTATTGGGAAGAAATGTCGCCTTATTGCCGTGTCTTTTACGAACAAAACAAGGAAATTTCTTTGAAATCCTTATTTAGGAAGGAAGTTGTGAAAAACCTTCAAAGACTAATGAGCTCCTAAACCGGACAGATCAAGGAGGATTTATTACGACTGTGCTGTCGTGGCGCGCGACAAATCCAACGGGTAGAAAACATTGGCAGAAAATAGAAATAAATAAAAGTTCTTTACTTTAAAAAGTTGTGGCTCTAATTACACACAATGTTCTGGACTAGTGAACAAGTTCTTACCAACCAAGCAATCTTCACTTGTAATATTTGCAAGGACATCTTTATTTTGTACTCTATCATTGTTTACTATTCAAATTTCTGAACCTCCTGTTTTCAATGAGCTCTCAAAAGAGGCACTAAAATTTTATAGTCTTAGGTTCTCGGCATCTCAAATCAAAACCTCAGTCAATTTTTAGCTGAGAATGACACTTTTTTTCAATTTTTATATTTTTACATTGAGATTGCAATGTTATAAATCATATTAAAACGAATAAACACCCTTATTTTCAAATATTTTTTTCAGATAATGTCTTCAAAGCGCAATTAAAATCTTCCAAAATAAGAGGCATGATCTTTCATGGAATAAATAATCAAACTATTTTCTTCTCAAAACCATCCATTTATATTATATTAATTCAAAAGCCGTCACGGGTGTGCCGTGATTCCATTTATGTCACAAGTAATTAAATGTACAGCGGGACCCCTCCATATTAGCGAGATAATATGATTAAATTAAAATAACCTAATTAAGCATAGAAGCAAATTAATGAGCTGAAATATTGTTTTTATATATTTTGTGTGTATTGTATGAGATGTGTTCACTCCATGTAACCTCATGTGATTAATTATGAAAACAACGACTAAAATGTGTTTATGAATTAACATTTTGTATTATGGGTCTGTCGTACTGAAGTAAAGGTCCTATCATATTGCCGATGCGTGACGCGACGGGGCGCTACCCTGCGTGACTAAATATTCTTTATATAAAATTCTAGGGAAGACGATGCATCACGTGTCTGTGTTATGACTAGGGGCAAAATGTTATATATGTATAGTTTCTTTTTCACTATCCTTTAACCTACATGTTAAAGGATAGTGAAAAAGGAACTAAGCTCATGCTTGCCTGCAGTTTACAGATGCTGCTTGAGTGTAATTAGAGCCCGTTTTTTGAATAAATGGCAAGCAATGCTCGTGTGGTCGCCCCTTTACGTCAGAGTAAAAACTTCACAAGCTTGTGCTCGAAATAAAACTTGTATTGTTAACGCAAAAATTAAAGCATAATTTTTGAAGCAAAACTACAAGTTTTGTTCTGAAACCCTATCTCTACTTTGTCTCAGAGAAATATTTTACACTCAGTATTTTACTGTAGTTCATTTTCTTTTAAGTAATTTTATATTACAGAGATAGTTGTCATGTTTTTGTAGAATTCTTAATCACAGAAAATGATAAAATTGTTACCATTATTATATATGTATTCCCTAAAATTTTTGGTGAACTAAGATGAAGTTATAGTACGCTCACATTTACAGAGCGTGAGCCTTTTGTCATAAACAGGCTCAAATCCAGACTTCGGTCTGACTGACTGACAAATAATAAAAGGAGAAACACTGTCCGACCCTGTCATCAAACCCAGGTTAAATATGCCCTAAGTTCCTAAACTCTTAAACAGAGAAAAATACGGCAACAATGCAAGTAAGTACGTATTTCAATTTGAAAATGAAACGTTTGTAAAAGTCAGCGCCGGCTCAGTAAGTAATTGAGTTGCTGCAGTGACGAAGCACTTTTTGTACTGTTTGTTTGTAACCTTTACCTTTACTTGTTTAACCAATATATATAATAATCAATAAACGCCCGGTTACAGCCGATGTAGACATATAACTATATTCATCACAGTATACTCGGGGAAATGGATCTTTAGCTAATTGCCACACAACGTAATGCTACATAGTTCTTTTGATGAGGAATTTAAAGATGAGGACAATTCACCTCCATACTATTTCAAACTCAAATCATTTATTTCAAATAAACCATTTACAGGCACTTTTGAATTATCAATGATTCAGTCAGTCCAAAAGCTGAAGTTCCAATGCGTAGGTAGATCTCTATGGAGAAATCAATTTGCTTAACAATCCAATTCCCTGGCAACACATATTCAATCATTGCAAATCAGCACCACTCATGTTTTATGCCAGCTCACGAAGACTCCAATCACGACGATCCAAAAACGAAACCAAAAATCATCCGGCTTTATTTTAGTGGCGTCTCTACCGTCCTCCCTATGCAAGCTCGATAAATAATTTAATGGCAGTTCGCCGTCCACAGGGCTGTCAGTGGCAGCGCCGCACTCATTTGTCAACGACGTGATATAACAGGTTAGCAGACAGCCACCCATTTGCATGCCCCTATCTACCAGTACGAAGTTAGCTTCGTAACGTTGGTATCACATTTTGTAACTAACTTGGTAATGGGTGACTCTGTGGCTTGGTTCGTATAATACTGCTATTAATTTCATTGTCTGGTTAGTTTGCGAAGTTCTGGTTAATGCAGTGCATGCGCGTTTCATGACTTAGGGAGTTTTTAAATGGAATAAAGCTTCAGATTATCAAGCTGCATGGTAAGTGAATAAGTATGAAGAAACACGATAGCAATTAACATCAATTAATTATCAGGCATTACTGATATGTCTAAGCAAAACGGCCATTCTGCGTCAATATAATTAACGTCATTACATCCCACTATCAGTACTAATAAAGGACACAAAAGGCAGACACGGAATGAAACAAACGCCGAACTCAGTGACCAGAAAGCACAGCTCAATTCTCAAACGGTAAATCAAGGATGCTCTTTTCACGTATTCAATCTTTTGCAATTACCCCAAAACGCAATCCGAATACAGACCGGGTTGAAAATCAACAAAATGTAAAAATCAAAATGTAAAAGATCGTGATTGATGGGTTTATTTTACCTCATTCATCCCCATTCGATTGTGACAGGCGAATCTATTTCAGTAACTGGCGTGTATTTTAATCAGACTTTTCGGACGAAAACTGGAATGCTGTGCGATTATAGACTTTTAAACTATGCGCATATACGGAACCGAATATTGGTGTATCAAAGTCAATTCCGAACGGTTGGCGTTTTAAGATAGGCGTTTGAAGTGAGCCCGAATAATCTTTTTGGATAGACGGTTTGATGTGACGGGATTTGTTTAAAAAAGGTCTTTCTGCAGGCCAAGAATTAAAACCCTGTGAAGCTGTACTTAATGATGATTTTAATATTTACAGCGTAGGCCGCAGAAGCGAGGTTTATACTGGAAACGACAAAATGAAGGGTTAACGGTACGTGAGTGCGTAAATCATGTGTCAGTAATTCTGCATGTTTTCGTGTTAACATAACATTCATTTAAATTACCACTTTGTAAGCGAATACTGCTCTATCCTGACTGATAAATACAAAGTATTATTTCGAAATACTGGCTGACAACTTAAACTAAGTGCAAAATTTTAAATGTAGTTTATAAGCTGAAGTTGTGAACTCATCTATCAGGCTTTCAAAGCGTAACTCGCCCTGCATATTCTCCGGACCAATATACATCACTTACTGCTAAACTTAATAAAATTAGAATCTATGTTCATTTTGTTCATACTTAATGGGTATCTATATCCATACCCAGTAGGTATGAACACATCACGGATATAGTCAACATAATTACCCTATACAATTTAGAGGACAAAGGCACGTCTGCCTAGACGTGAGTGGAAACGTCGACAGAAGGACTTGCACGGATCTTATTGGTGACTAGCTATGCCCGCGGATTCGCTCATATCAACTGCCTACCCTACCTTACTTACCTTCCTGCCTACTCTGCCTACCTAACCATTTTTTTTCTAAGGTCATTCCTTCGCAGATAATCTTAACACCGCCATTTAGAAAAGGACTTCAAATGCACAACGCCATCTATCGAATAAGAAAGTTAACCTGTCCGAGTATCTGAATTGCATATGTTGTAATATTTTACTTCTTGAACACTTTAAATTCATCTCTCTTTATAGTGTACGTGTACATACAAATACATTACAAAACACTATATGATGGTTAATTTTGATGTTTTACAGAGAGATTCAGTGATTTTAGCTTAGAAAATTAAGATTTAGTACTGTTTTAAGTAGCTTTAAACAAAATAACCTTAAACTTTGAAAGGTCAGTCTTGCCATTTTGTGACTTTCATTTAACCCAACTAAACATCTTTATTTTTTGTCATACATACATAGAACTGTAAACTTCATTAGGTACCTTTCTTTCTTTCTTTGTTTATTTGGATTATTACCAAATAAAAATAACTAGTGTAGCATGATAATAAACTGTATTATAATAATGTTTCAAAAAACTATAAAAAAGCCATCGTGAAATAAAGACAAAACATATTTTAACAAAAATAGGTTTAACAAGAGGGTTTATTCGTAAATCGTAATCATACATTCATTCATATATTTTGACCTCTAAATTTGAGGAAATTTGCCAACACGGCAACACCAAAAGAAGTAAGTATTGAAACAGCAACAACTATTGTTGTTTCATGTGTGGCCACGCTATGGCCCCATCTATAGTTACTGTATCTAAGTTTAAGGCCGTGACATGACCTAAAACGTAAAAGAGTCTATGTAAAAGAGAGCAAGTATGTTTTTGCAATTTATTAAAAGCTACGTATGTATGCAGTTGCCATGGCGATAATCATGGTACTCCGAAAATAATGAAAAAAATTTAAAGTAACAAATACACTTTTTCGGCTCTCTCTCCTCGAAGCTTTCATTTACTACAACACAATACACATAAAGTTTACATTTTATTACTTTCCAGATTGGAACGAGATCGTTTCAGTTACATCGTTACCTGCACTGTCATATCCTCGTTTTACTATCTGCCGAACATAAAGAGATACTGCTGACTATTTCCAAACCGTAACAATACATGCATCCTCAGAAACTGCAATATTACAAATGGTAGCAATACACCGAACGATACAATACAACAAAAATGCAATTTTGATACGAACTCACACAATGGGCACAGAACCTTGTTATCAATATCATTCGGTATTGGGAAGAAAATGTCCCCTTATTGCCGTTTCTTTCACGAACAAAACAAGGGAATTTCTTTGAAATCCTTTTTTAGGAAGGAAGTTGTGCGAAACCTTTTTTACCAAGGAGGATTCATTACGACAGTTCTGTCGTGGCGCGCGACAAATCCAACGGATAGGAAACACTGGTAGAAAATAGAAATAAATAAAAATTCTTTACTTTAAATAGTTTTATGTAAATCGATGTTAATGTGCGAAAACTTTGGATAAACCATATCCATTGTGTTCAGAAAAATATGTTTGTCCCTTATATTTAGATATACAGTTAGTGGAGTAGGCCTTCAGGGGAAGCCACGGTACAAAAGACGCGCCGAGTACACTACCTCACAGGTGGCGTGGAAATGTGTGCATATTATGTATAATGTGACTCTTAGAATCGTGATATCTTACGAATGGTAACTCTTAAAAAAAATCATTGGGACCATTTTTGTAGACAGTTTTAAGATCTACAACTTTGGTTCTTAGTTTTTTTTGAGAAAACTTACCGTTTTTGAGAAAAATCCAAAAAAACCTAAAATTTTGACTTTTGACCCCGAATAACTTTTGTAGCACACATCGGATCGATGGGGATTTTTAAAACTTTATTTGTAATGGCAAACCCCAGCTCTCCACCAATATTTGGCTTTCCGGGAATTTTTGTTATTTGACCACTATTTTTAAGTCTAAATTGACCAGACTAAATATATTTTAAGGATTAATTAAAATAATGATCCAAAATCAAATAAAACAAATTAAATAATCATAAAAATAAAAAAACATTTTCTTAGACAAAGCGTTTCATAATATAACATGGCTTTACACTTTTGAAGAGGTTTGAATATAATGAAAGACTTTTAATACATTTCATATTTATAATAATAATATAATCAATTCTGTGACACGGTGAAACAGACAGAAGGTTTTCGCACATAGCAACAAGGACCCGTAACAATAATGACGTCATCAGTACATCAGCACGTGACTGTCAATTGTTTAACATGCTTAATCATAGATTGCTACATTGAAATGTCAAAGGGTTATCACGATCATAATTGAAGACAGGGTGACAGCTAGTGATGAGCGCTTATGATGATACAACCATGAATCGCTTAAGGGTATGTTTTGAGTTACTATTATCATAGAGTGTTATGCAATCAAGGTTGTTGTGAATATTATGTTGTACCCTCAACTAAACTGTTGTACATAGTCTACATTTGGTAAAATTAATTGTTTTACACCTTTAACTTGACTGTCACTTGCATGTCATATCGTTTTATGTAGGGACAGTTAGTTAGTTATAGGTAAGTGTTGGTTGGAATTGCTGTCTAAATTCTTTCACAATGAATTCGTCTGACTTCACGTATGAGGTAGTTTAAACAAACACTTATGACATTTGTTTTTCGACGAACCAGTTCCAGGTTCAGATTCCAGGGACGTGCCAAAGACGCTGCACGGAGGGAGTTCCCGGGATCTCCTCTGTGCAACGCCTTTTAAGAGGTAACATATTAAAACAAATGAACAAAAAGATACTGACCTCTGGATTTGTTTCGGCCATTCTTCTCAGAGAAGTCAGATAGGAAATGCCGACCTCATCTAGTTTAAATAAACATGATCGACATGTAAAAGTGTTTGTACAAACCAACTTACAGAAATAAAATCACTTATCATTTAACACACTTTCAAAGAAAATTTTCAGAGTATATCTTCAAAGTCCAATTGAAATCTTCAAAACTAAGAGACATAATCTGTCATGGAATAAATAAACATAATATTTTCTTCCCAAAACCATCCATTTATATTTATTCAAAAGCCGTCACAGGAGTGTGCCGCGATTCCATTTATGTCACAAGTAATTAAATGTACAGCGGGCGCCAATATGGAGGGGCCACATTGGCGAGATAATATGATTAAATTTAACTAACCTAATTAAGCATATTAGAAGCAAATTAATGAGCTGAAATGGTGTTTTTATATATTTTGTGTGTATTATATGCGACGTGTTCACTCCGTGTAACCCCCTGAGATAAATTTTGAAAACAACGACTGAAATGTGTTTATGAGTTAACAATTTAATTATGTGTCTGTCGTACTGAAGTTAAGGTCCTATCATATTAGCGCTGCCTTGCGTGACGCGACGGGGAGCTACCCTTCGTGGCTAAATATTTTTTACATCAAATTCTAGAGTAGACGATGCATGACGTGTCTGTGTTAAAATCTTGCGTCTGGGGTAAAATGTTGCACATGTAGGTTAAAGGAGAGTGAAAAAGGAACTAAGCACATGCTTGCCTGTAGTTTACAGATGCTGCTTGAGTGTAATTAGAGCACGTTTTTTAAACAAATGGCGAGCTATCCTCGTGTGGTCACCCCTTTACGTCAGAGTAAAAACTTCACAAGCTTTTGCTCGTTTAACAAACTTGTATTGTACACACAAAAAATTAAAACATAATTTTAAAGCAAAACAACAAGTTTACTTCTGACTCAGTGTTTTATTGTAGTTCATTCTTTTAAGTAATTTTGTATTACAGAGATAGTTCACAAGATTTACCAGATCTAGACAAGAGAGAAAATATCTCGAAAAATAAAATTATAGAGCCGCCATAAATCCGAGTTACTGCAACATTTTCTATAGAAAATATGACCACTATTAACTTCTGCAACCGTTTGGTATAAAAATAAGATTTATTTGATCTTTCTTTTGCAATCGCCGTCCTTGTGACCCATAAACGGAAGAAGTTTAAATTATATAATGTTAATTACGAAGTGCTCCAACCCTTCTAGAAACGTCCGAAACAGAACGTCTCTTAAGTAATATTTTTTTCATAATTACCTTGAGTGGAGAAGTAATTATTATTTATCAAGACTTTGCAGTTCTGCCTCGGGAATTTACGTCCGGCAAGTATTTAGTAAAAAGCTTTTTAACGAAAAAGGGCAACTTGCCTCAAATCTTATGATTTTGATTTCGGTGAAATTTACTTCAAAAGGCTAGTACAGAGAAATATTTAACACCTATTTATTTAACAGTTTTGCTTTAGGGTTAGCGACTTCAAGGAATTAGGAATTTTAAATTCTGTATGAATGCAATGAATGAAAATCCCCGTATTAAATACTAGAAAGATTCCTCGTATCTACATAATTAATAAGTCAATAATTAATCAGAGTACGAATATGTTTAAACGTTACGTAAACTTAGAAGCAAAATTAGTAATATGCTTACCCATTTTGGATAGTTATTCAAACGAAAACTAAAATTATCCATTCAAGGATTTTTTATTAAAAACGTTAGAGCACCAAAAACTCAACAACATCATAGAAATAAATTTATATTAGCAGCTTGTTACTGTCCCAGTGCAGAGTAAACGACTTCTTCTCAAACATAGAAGGAACGAGCATATTCACTCAAAACAAAACATTTATTTTCCTCATATAAAAGTCTTTTAGTAATCATATTCTACAAAAACTCCTAATACATCTCTCCTCGAAGCTTTCAGTTACTACAACACAATAAACATATAGTTTACATTTTATTACTTTCCAGAATGGAACGAGATCGTTTCAGTTACATCGGTACCTGCACTGTCATATCCTCGTTTTATTATCTGCCGAACATAAAGAGATACTGCCGACTATTTCCAGACCGTAACAATACATGCATCCTCAGAAACTGCAATATTACAAATGATAGCAATACACCGAACGATACAATACTACAAAAATGCAATTTTGATACAAACTCACACAATGGGCACAGAACCTTGTTATCAATATCATTCGCTATTGGGAAGAAATGTCCTCTTATTGCCGTGTCTTTCACGAACAAAACAAGGGAGTTTCTTTGAAATCCTTTATTAGGAAGGAAGTTGTGACAAACCTTTTTGTTCAAAGACTAAGGAGCTCCTAAACCTGACAGATCAAGGAGGATTCATTACGACTGTGCTGTCGTGGCGCGCGACAAATCCAAGGGGTAGTAAACACTGGTAGAAAATAGAAATAAATAAAAATTCTTTACTTTAACAAGTCTTATGTAACTCGATGTTAATGTGCGAAGAAGTTTGAATAAACCATATCCATTGTGTTCATAATAAAAATCCATGTTTGTCCCTACGGATACGAGTAATAAGTACAATCAAATGGTTCCTACGATAATTTATTTGAAAATATTTAAAAGCTCGATCGATCGATCAAAACTTTCAGTAAAACAAAAGGTATTTTAAGGATAAATTAAAATTATGATCCAAAGTTAATTAAAACAAACTAAATAATCATAAAAATATAAAAAACATTTTCTTAGCATTTACCTCATCTTCATAATATTACATGGTTTCACACTTTTGAAGAGGTTTGAATATAGTGAATGACTTTTAATACATTTCATGTTTATAATAATTATATAATCAATTCTGCGACACAGTACAAAATAGACAGAAGGTTAACTCATATAGCAAAAAGGACCCGTAACAAAAATGACATATTCATTATATCAGCACGTGATTATCAATTATTTAACTTGCTTAATCATAGATTGCTACATTGATTAGGTGAAGGATTAAGGATTATCAAGATCATAGGTGAAGACAGAGTGACAACTAGTGATAAGTGCATAATATGAAGATACAACCATGAATCGCTTAGTTTATGCCTAGGGCCACTATTGTCATAGAGCGTTATGCAATTAGGTTGCTGTGAATATTATGTTGTGCAATCTACTAAACTGTTATACGTAGTCTACATTATGTGAAATTAATTGTTTCACACCCTCAATTTGACTGACACTTGCAAGACATATCGTTTTATGACATGAGTGACAGTTAGTTAGTTATAGTTAAGTATTGGTTGGGGTTGGAATTGCTGTCTAAAGTTGTTCACACTGAATTTGTCTGAGTTCGCGTATGAGGAAGGTTAAACAAAGACTTACCAAATTAGTTTTTCTAGGTCCCAGTACCTATAAACTGTCCCAAGGGATTACCCTTGGGAAATGCCAATGGCGGTACACAGTGGGAGTGCCTGGAACCCCCTCTGTGCATTGCCTTTTAAGACGTAACGGGGCATAATCACTGGGGTGGTTTTAGTAAGGTAAAAATCCCACACTCTCTGGTCGTTTTCCACAAAACTCCAGGCTTCTTTTGAAGGTTTTCTTACATAACAAAAAAAAGATCCCCGTTCATTAATAGGTACTCATGGTTGTAGTCAAGTAGGAACAACGCACTTGACCATTTTCAATACCGTACCCGGTACATGCCTTCTTAATTTTTGCCAATTCAATAAAAGCTAGTACACACAGAGTCTCAAGCTTTATTACATTGCATTATTATTATTACTAAAATAATTACAGTAATTGTAGCAGCTAGGCCTAGAACTAAAACTAATTATGCTCAACTCGTTATTAAACAGTACAAGAAGGTCCAAAGGGTGTCGTGCTATGAATTATTTATTTGCTGAAAATGTTCTTGACTAGTGAACAAGTTGTTACCAACCAAGCCATCTTCACTTGTAATATTTGCGAGGACATCTTTATTGTGTAATTTATCATTGTTTACTATTCAACTTTCTGAATTTTATTTTAATTTTGAGTAGAGACTTATGTTTTCACTTCTGTTTTCAATAAGCTTTCAAAGACGGCACTAAAATTTTATAGTCTTAGGTTCTCGGCATCTCAAATGTTACCGTCATAGATTCCCAGACAGGCGATCGACATGAACGTGTAGGTACCTACCTCAGTCAATGTTTGGTTGAGAATAACACTTATTATTGTCTGTTTATATTTTTTATATTAAAACGAATTAACACGTTTATTTTCAAAGAACTTTTTCAGAGTATATCTTCAAAGCGCAATTAAAATCTTCAAAACAAAGAGTAATCTTTTATGGAATAAATAATCATAATATTTTCTTCTCAAAACCATCCATTTATATTCATTCAAAAGCCGTCACAGGAGTGTCCCGCGATTCCATTTATGTCACAAGTAATTAAATGTATAGCGGGCGCCAATATGGAGGGGCCACACTGGCGAGATAATATGATTAAATTTAACTAACCTAATTAAGCATATTAAAAGCAAATTAAAGAGCTGAAATATTTTTTTTATATAATTTTTTTCTGTATATTATGAGATGTGTTCACACCGTGTAGCCTCATGGGATTAATTATGAAAACAACGACTGAAATATGTTTATGAATTAACATTTTCACTATGTGTCTGTCGTACTGAAGTAAAGGTCCTATCATATTGCCGATGCGTGACGCGACGGGGCGCTACCCTGCGTGACTAAATATTCTTTATATACAATTCTAGGGAAGACGATGCATCACGCGTCTGTGTTATGACTAGGGGCAAAATGTTACACATGTAGGTTAAAGGATAGTGAAAAAGAAACTAAGCACATGCTTGCCTGCAGTTTACAGATGCTGCTTGAGTGTAATTAGAGCACGTTTTTGAAACAAACGGCGAGCTATGCTCGTGTGGTCGCCACTTTACGTCAGAGTAAAAACTTCACAAGCTTGTGCTCGAAATAAAACTTGTATTGTTAACGCAAAAGTTAAAGCATAATTTTTGAAGCAAAACTAAAAGTTTTGTTCTGAAACCCTATCTCTCCTTTGTCTCACAGAAATATTTACACTCAGTGTTTTATTGTAGTTCATTTTCTTTTAAGTAATTTTATATATCAGAGATAGTTCACAAGATTTACCAGATCTACACAAGAGAGAAAATATCTCAAAAAATAAAATTATAGAGCAGCAACAAATCCGAGTTACTGCAACATTTTCTATAGAAAATATGACCAATATTAACTTCTGCAACCGTTTGGTATAAAAATAAGATTTATTTGAACTTTCGTTCGCAATCGCTGTCCTTATGACCCATAAACGGAAGAAGTTTAAATTATATAATGTTAATTACGAAGTGCTCCAACCCTTCTAGAAACGTCCGAAACAGAACGTCTTTTAAGTAATTAATTTTTCATAATTACCTATAATAAATAACATTGAGTGGGGAAGTCATTATTATTTATCAAGACTTTGCAGTTCTGCCTAGGGAATTTACGTCCGGCATGTATTTAACAAAAAGCTTTTTAACGAAAAGCGCAACTTTCCTCGAAACTTACGAATTTGATTTCGGTGAAAATTAATTTAAAAGGCTATTACAGAGAAATATTTGACACCTTTTTATTTAACAGTTTTGCTCTAGGGTTAGTGACTTCAAGGAATTAGGAATTGTAAATTATGTATGAATGCAATGAATGAAAATCCCCGTATTAAATGCTAGAAAGATTCCTCGTATCTAAATAATTGATAAGTCAATAATTAATCAGAGTACGATTATGTTTAAACGAAACGTAAACTTAGAAGCAAAATTAGTAATATGCTTACCCATTTTGGATAGTTATTCAAACGAAAACTAAAATGATTCCATCCAAGGATTTTTTCATTAAAAACGTTTGAACGCCAAAAAATCAACAACGTCATAGAAATAAATTTATATTAGCAGCTTATTACTGTCTCAGTGCAGAGTAAACGACTTCTTCTCAAACATAGAAGGAACGAGCATATTGACTCAAAACGAAACATTTATTTTCCTCATATAAAAAACTCTTAGTAATCATATTCTACAAAAACTCCTAATGCATGAGTGCTTCGGTTTCATGTGTATTATGACAAAAAACACGACTGCCACTAAACTTAACGGTTCGGCTTACGACCTTCAAGCTATCAAGACGATTGCTGTCTGGTCTGGTTGCTGACTCGAAAATCCCACTTGATATAAGAAACGTTAAAAAATGTTTGTAAGTCTGTCTGTATGTTCTTCAACGACGCTTTAAAGGCTCAGTGAATTTGGATAGGATTTGGTACGCAAGTTAGCGATGAATTGGTTTGAATTATAGGATTATTTTTATCTGGATACATAAATCAGTTTTACTAGGATGCGAGTAAAACCGTTGGTAACGACTAGTTCTCTATAATTCGTACTGTACATAAGTCGACGTTTCTTTGCCCACATTTGTTTGGTCACCAGCTAAGTGCTAGAACGAGCACAGTTAATAAGGTCATAACTTTACGTCTATTTAAGAAAATAGACATTGGTTTGTCTACATAAATAAATATTTCGAAAGTCCCACATGTGTGTAATAAGTCTAAGAATAATCCTTTACTTTAAAACTATTGTGTATCCGCGTTATTTACGGTAGACTCAGCGCGTGAATCGTGCTGGAACGCGCCACCAGAGGTTTTTACACAGAAATACTGCTGCGCAAAGATACTCCATTTCAATTATGTAATGTACTGAGTGGAGGAACGCAGTCGAGAGACTAAAGTGAACGGATAATGTACAATATACACGTTTTAGTCCAGATCGTAATGTTGAACGTTTACGATAAGAAATACAATTTAGCTCAATTCAATTGTGATGTATCTCGGCGTTGAGAGAGAACGATTTTATTTGAACGCGAGGTTAACGACGCGGCGCTTCTACCAATATACGTAAATGGCTTCTCAAAAAAAAAAATATTTAAAAGAAAAGATTTTATTGTTATCGTTCGCGTTGAAACGGCCCGGATGATTATCCTACCTTCGCTGTCAAATAATTTAATTTATACTATCTCAAGTAGGGACAGTGCCAAAAGCTTTTGAATAGCTGTGATTACTTTAAACGGGTTTTATGGAATTTCAATTGTACCTTGTTTGTACCTTAAGAAAGGTTAAGGTTAGAAAGGAGGTAACTGCATAAATTATGGCGTATCTAATACCTTTGAACGAGAAATGCTTGTATATATGTAGATACATATACAATCTGAATCTCGGAAACGGCCAACGATTTTCATGAAATTTAGTATGAAGGAGGTTTCGGGGGCGATTAATCGATCTAGCTAGGTTTCATTTTTAGGAAACGTCGTTTTCTCTATTTTCACCGCCACCCAGGTATTTGTGTATTATGGATGACAAAGCAGTGCTGGACAACGCCCAAAAAATGAGGTAGGCATATTTTCAAAGATTTTTTATCCCCCGACGAAAAAAGAGGTGTGTTATAAGTTTGACGAGTGTTCCTGTGTGTTTGTGTATTTTATGTACCTATCTGTCTATGGCTTCATAACTCCTGAAGATACCACACGGTCTCTGGTGAGGCTGCGAACCTCCTTGCCGGATTGCCGCCATGGGATCTGGAGGCAAAAGATCTTGCGCACAGATGAGAGTGGCGCGAGGAGGCGAAACTCCGTTGCCGCGACAAAGCGCGGCTTGTCGGACAGAGCTCCGGCAGAATCTCATGTCGACATGCAGAGTGCGACTGACGCAACCCAATGCTGGGCACGTCACAATTGCGGCGATAAGGAAATCTTTGAGGAGTGGCTTGAGAGGCGCCACGGCGTCCTCTACTTCCGCCTGACGCAGATCCTCACGGGACACGGCTGTTTCGGGTGTTTCCAGATCAGGATAAGGCTTGAGGAAACGCCCGGGTGTCACCATTGTGTGGATTGCTCGAAGGACACGGTAAAGCATACGATAAAGGACGTGTCCTCGTGGAGGTGATCGGCGGTGGTGACCTCTCGCGTCCGGCCCTGGTTCATGCCATGATATGGAGCGAGAGGGCATGAGAAGCTATCACGTCCTTCTGCTAAACAGTAATACTCGCGAATGAGGAGTTGGAACGCATGAAGGAGACGCCCTCACGCCCCTAGCCACCACAGGAGACGCTCCAGGCGTCAGGAGTCGCAAGCCAATTCCCGGCCACGATAGGCGCGGGCTTGCGAACGGCGAGTAATAAATAATAATAATAGTCATTTATTTTCAAATTACACAGACTCATTAAATTAAATCATTCAAATACAAAGTTCATTATAATTTTAATAGAAATTATGAAAAAATTCAAACAACAAATTATTCATACAAAGCAATCCATAAGTAATAGTCTTGTAGCAGTATTGACAAATTACCTGCACTCAATGTGTAACCTACAGTAGTGATTAATGTCGGCGCAAACGACCCTTTCCGCGAGCGCTGCTAACTAATGCTGCATGTCTATAACGTAGTGCAGTAGGCTCTAAAGAGAGTAATTTTAACTTCTGTTGAGCATCATGCATATCTACGGATCAACATATTCATATAGTAACGGGTAGTTCGCCGTCCGATAAGGACCAGGCCCGAGTTGACGGCGCGTTATGTTCTACGTGTGTCTCAAAGAGATGTCAGCAAAAACTGACGGGGTCCGCTAGGGCCGATGCCTGTCTGGGACGCGGATAAATTTGACAAAGAGTTACCACGGCCCTGGCTCAAGCAATTGAAGGAACACGGGTGGGTTTTAGTAGTAAAAGTCTGTCCTTCCCACCGCAAAAAAAAAGCAATATTCTAAAGTTTTACTGTTTGAATCAGGGTGTTTTTGCAAGATATCGTTTCATAATTATGTGATCAATAGATTGTCGATCGAAGCGTGTCTACTACTAGTTAAATTACGTAGCATCAAAAACTACGAGTTGAGTGTTTTTTTTAATTTTACTCTTACTGTTTGACGATTTCCAAAATACATAATAATTGAAAATGACAAATCAAAAAAATAATGAAATTTATTAATAGGTTACAAACCTTAAAAAAACAATTGCTTGCATAATAGGACTTCAAACAACAGCTTTATGCAGAAGACTTGCAGCTGATCAGTCAACAGGACCAATACTCAGTATTGGGACACAGCATATCAAATTAAGACATCTGCGACCGCTCAATTATTTCGGTTAGTCCAAATAGACGCGAATATCGTAAGCCCAAAAGGCTAGGTTCAAATGAACCGAGCTAATGTCACACCCAGATCAAAACGTTCATTTATTTGTTCACGTTATAATTAACTGTCTGTCTGAAACTGTGGGCTGTTAGGCCTTGTGTAGAGTGCAAGCATTGACAAGAGCGGGCGCGAGCGCGGTGGCGGGCGCAATTACATGGCCGTGATGTATCACAACGCTGTAGTAGTTTTACCCTGAGTCAACGTTCAGTGTAAAACAATAGACAATCACTAGCTAAAGAAGCTGCTCTTTCACGTCTCACTAGGCCCCGCCATAGACCAGAGGCTCCAGACAAAGTATGATTCGGTGACAGCAATGACGATGGTTACCGACATAGCCCGAAGAATTGCCAAACTTAAGTGGCAGTGGGCAGGAGACATTGCTCCCAGAACGTATGGCCGATAGGCCGAAAAGAAGTTGGCCACAGTGCATCATCAGTTGTAGTAGCGGGCAAAAGAGATAAGACGTGTTTCCCAAAGTAAAACAGTCATAGTCTCTACAGTATGGACGCAAACTGCGGTTTAATGTGTTTGATACTTCGCAAAAGGCCTTGACACCCGCGCAAACTCCTCACTTTGTCCGGAGCTGATACTTTGGGCTGGATACTGAGGGTTGTTACTACGACAGCGTTGCAAATGTTTGTAACCCTCGCGGGATCATTAATAGGTTCCTGACCCTTCACGCGGCTTTTTCATAAAACAGATAAAATGATCGGGAACGCGCATAAAGCTGCTGATATAAACTTATGGTAAATGTTCGAGGTGTACGGTAATGCATTAAGTATCCAGGATTAGAAAATAAAAGTAAAACTTTTGTAGGGAATATGAAGTAGGTTTTAAAGGTTAATGCGTATGTTTAAATAAATAACCGAACAAAACTAAAAGCTACATATGTTATGAAGTTAATGACTACATGTTTTAATATTTCTCGAAACAAACTAAAAATTACATTCAAAAACATTTTTACAAAAATACAACCGACTTCCAAAAAAAACACTACAATATGAAAAATAACTTCATTTTCGGAAATCGGTGTTCCTTTTTTCGTTTCTTCGTTTTTTGTCACCGCCTTCCGAAACTGAACTTATTTTTCACTCTGTAGTGTTTTTTTTGGAAGTCGGTTGTATTTTTTTGTAAAAGAATTCTTTTTATTTTTGCTTTTTAGTGGTACATAATGGACAAGTTCTATAGTAAGGTACCTATAATGCCCACATTGATGCCAGACTAGATTACACGAATAACATGTAACTTGAACATAACCAGTGGAATGAGAGTATACCAGGGTGAACTGTACACATCGCCGTACCAGTTTAGAGCATACTGGGGTGATGGTATGTTACGAAACGGTGTAAAAAATAAAGAGACATGGGATTGCAGCAACCCTGAGAGATTTGTCGTCAATTATTGAAGAGTCCTGTTGTTCATCTCCATAGTTCTTCATTAGATCTTTACCAATATTAAATGGGACCATTATGAAATAAACTTCTTTCGAACACAAAAAGAATTTTGCAAATCTGTTTATATATGACGTAGTTATGCCCGAACATACATAAAAATATATATATATAAACATCCGAATTGAGAACCTCCTCCTTTTTGGGAAGTCGGTTAAGCCATCATCTATAGGGGAAGAATTTTTTTTAGTAAGTACCGCTATGGTTGTATTATTTAAAAAGGCTTTCTCTCTACTGTTAACAAATAGCACTAAATCAACGAAAAGACCAACTGTGTTTTACTGTATTTAAATATTACAAGTATACGTTTAAATACATTTAGCAATACAGTGAAAAAACAACAAGTTACTACCGCTACGATTGTTTGCTGCTATGCCTACGATTAGCTACGCCGTAGCACTCGTAGCCAAAGTTGTAGCTGGTCACCAATCGTAGACTCGCTGCGGGCACAGATTGCCAACACGATTTTCTGAGCATCAAAATGTGTCGTTTTTTTTGAAGTTACATTTACGACTAATTCAGAATGATACAATGATTCTCAACCGGAGTATGTGTTTCCCGGTAGCTACAACCTCGGCCTTTTTAAGTCAAGAGTGAATGGGTTTCTTCCAGGCAAGCGTGTTACACCGTCGACTATATCATCACTTACCATCAGATGAGATATCAAGCGCGATCCTATTAAAAACAAAAAAAAATAAGATACTGGCTTTAACTTTTCCTTTTTTTATCGTCGATACAAAAGAGTCTCGTCAAGGTGAAATTGTATAAGCGTTAACATTGTCAAAAAAGCCACAAAAATTAAAAAAAGAACAATGAAATGATAAAAATTCAATAAAAATTTATATTATCTTACGAAATTCTACGTAGTCGGTTCGAACCATTTTGACCATTTAACAATAGCTATCGCTGAGTACTACACTATTCCCAGACCCCAAAGTTCTAATAAAAGACAGCATCTTTTTTTGACCCAAGAACTTTTTACCATCCAAACTTTTCCACATACCTACCTATACCGGTAAAACACCAGCTGTCTCAGAATTGATTAGCTTCCGCACACATCACCGACTCTTCCCGGTCAGTTCATCCCATCAGTATGCAATCGGCGCGCGGCATTCGCTTAGCTCTGTGAAAAGTTGACATTCTCCTTCGAACTACGGCCCACAGCGGAACTAAAAGGAAGTGATTTGATTTATGCAGTAAATATAGAACTTTCAGATGTAGAAGTATTTTATACAGTTGTATGATTGGTATTATAGTGCCAATGAAATGATCACATTAAACAAATCAAATTAAAAAAAAAACTTCATATCACGTTTTTGTAGAATGCTTAATCATAGACACTGATAAAATTGTTACCATTTCGTATCATTATCATCATCATATCAGCCGAAAGACGTCCATTGCTGGACGTAGAACTCCCCTAAGTGTCACCACATTGGCCGTCTGTCCCGCATCCATCCTTCGGTCTAACTGAAAAATAATGAAAGGAGAAACACTGCCTGAGCCGGGCATCAAACCCAGGTTAGATAACCTCTAAGTTACTAAACAGAGAAAACTACGGCAACAATGCATGTAAGTATGTATTTCAATTTGAAAATGAAACGTTTGTAAAAGTCAGCGTCGGGTCAGTGAGTAATTGAGTTGCTGTAATGACGAAGCACTTTTCGTTCTGTTTGTTTGTAACCTTTTACATGAAATCAATATATCGTAAACGCCCGGTTACAGCCGACGTAGACATGCACCTATATCCATCAAAGTATACTCAGGGAAATGGATTCTTTAGCTTATTGGCACACAACGTAATGCTATATAGATCTTCTGATCAGGAATTTAAAGATGAGGACAATTCACCTTCATATCATTTTAATCTCAAACTCAAATCATTTATTTCAAATAAACCATTTACAGGTACTTTGAATTATCAATGAGTCAGTCAGTCCAAAAACTGAAGTTCCAACGCGTAGGTAGATCTCTATGGAGAAGTCAATTTGCTAAACAGTCTCTTTCCCCGGCAGCACATATCCAATCTTCGCAAATCAGCACTACTCATGTTTTATGCCAGCTCACGAAGACTCCAATCACGACGATCCAAAAACGAAACCAAAAATCATTCGGCTCTATTTTAGTGCCATCCCTACCGTCCTTCCTATGCAAGTTCGATAAATAATTTAAAGGCAGTGCGCCGTTCACAGGGCTGTCAGTGGCAGCGCCGCACTCATTTGTCAACGACGTGATATAACAGGTTAGCAGACAGCCACCCATTTGCATGCCCCTATCTACCAGTACGAAGTTAGCTTCGTAACGTTGGTATCACATTTTGTAACTAACTTGGTAATGGGTGATTCTGTGGCTTGATTCGTATAATAGTGCTATTAATTCATTGTCTGGTTATTTCGCGAAATTCTGGTTAATGCACTGCATGCGCGTCTTATGACTTTGCTTCATTTAAATGGAATAAAGTTTCAGGTTGTCAAGCTGCATGGCAAGTGAGTTAAAGTATGAAGAAACACGATCCCATGAAATGAAGACCTACTATAATATTTATTTTGAATGCCTTTAACTGAATTCATTATTAAGAAGCACCGACATTTTTTGCCAAAACGTTCATCCAACTTAAAAATGTTATCGTGGTGGCCCTGTACCTCGCCTCTCGTTCTTGAAGCCGTAGGTTCGAATCCGAGTAAGTACCAATGTGACTTTTTCAATACATAAGTAATTTTGTAAGTTTATCTTGGCAATGGCTGACAGCGGTAAAGGAAAACATCGTGAGGAAACCAGACATATAGTAAGTTTATTATGTTATGATTGTGTTTCATTGGTGTGATTGTTGCAAGGCGTTCCATTGCGAGGATGAACGAAAAAATACATAATAAATCACAATATTCGTATAGTAAAAGGTTACAAAAGTTGTGAAACAGAACGAAACAAAATCAGAATTCAGTGACCGAAAGCACAGCTCAATTCTGAAACGGTCAATCAAGGATGTTCTTTTTACGTATTCAATCGTTCGCAATTACCCCAAAACGCAATACGAATACAGACCGGATTAAAAATAAACAAAATGTAAAAGATCGTGATTGATGGGTTTGTTTTTCCTCATTCGTCCCCATTCGATTGCGACACGCGAATCTATTTTCAGTAACTGGCATGTATTTTAATCGGATTTTTTGTATGAATTCAAATGACAACCGGAATGCTGCGGACTTATAGAGTTTTAAAATATGCGCATATACGGAACTGTATATTGGTGTGCCAAAGTCAATACCGAACGGTTGGCGTTTTAAGATAGGCGTTTGAAGTGAGCCCGCATAATCTTTTTGGATAGACGATTTGGTGTGGCGGGATTTGTTTAAAAACTGTCTAGCTATCACGGTTCATGAGATACAGCCTGGTGCCACAAAAGAATTAAAAATCCCATGATGCTGTAATGATGAATTTAATATGTACAGCATCGGCCGCAGGAGCGAGGTTTTAACTGGAAACGTGAACGTAACGTACAGTACGTGAGTGAATAAATCTTGTGTCAGTAATTCTGGATATTTTCTTGTAAAAATACCATTCATTTTAATTACCGCTTTGTAAGCAAATATTACTTTATCCTGACTGATGAATATTGTACAAAGTATTATTTCGAATAACAGGCTGACAACTTAAAATATAGTATACAAGTTAAAGTTGTGAACTCATCGATCAGGTTTTCAAAGCGTAGCTCGCCCTGCATATTTTTCTGAGCAATATACATCACTTACTGCAAAGCTTACGAAAAGTAGACCCTTTGTTATTTTTGTTCTTGCCCAATGCGTATCTATGTCAGTACCCAGAAGGTATGTTCATATCACGGATATAGTTAACATAATAATTAACCTAGTTATTAGTTCAGAGGACAAAGGCAAGGCAGACGTGAGTGGAAACACCGCTAGAAGGACTCGCACCGATCTTATTGGTGATGATCTTCAGAAAGGTCAGGTGCGTACGAAAACGAAGCAAAAGGAGTATGTAAGGATCATAGCAGGTGGTTCTGTAGTTACTGCCTAGCCTATGCCCATGGGAAAAGGCATGAGTTTATGTATGAATGTAAATAATTACCCTATGATGTACGTGTACATACCAATAAGCTAACATGCAAACTGATCGCAAATTGAACTGTTGAACATTTTTTTCAGTAACTTAATACTCAAATTGTTCGCGATTCATATTAAATTTGTTTGCTCGTAAATTAAACGTTTCCAATCCTACCTTCGACTCTTCGCTGTTTCATAATGGAAATTTTAAAACGATTTATTACGAGCTGCGTAGTACCCGCGCCAATGCTCGATGTTACAGTGAAATAATTCACCTTGAGGTCGTGACATGACCTTAAACGTCACTGTCGGACTGTCGCATTTCTGTGTAAAAGAGAGCAAGGATGTACTTGCAATCTATTACAAGCTACGTATGTATGTAGTTCCCGTGGCGATGCTCCATGGTACTCAGAAAATTATGATGATGGTATGATTTAAAGTGGCGACGTGGTCACTGTCGGTCTATATTTTCTATGCAAAAATAAGAAAAGATGCTTGATTGGTTTACTTACGTTGTGTGTGCGAAGCCGTTCGAATTGGAGCGAATTGTTCGGAGTCACTTGCCTGTCGCTGTGTTGTAGACGAGCCAGCTCCTCGTAGTCGATTGGTGATGGAGTAGATATTGTTTCGATTCTTGAAAATGCACCGGCCACAACGTTTTCCTTTCCTTCAATATGGCATATGCTCATTATGAACTGACTGATATAGTGCAAGTACCTCGTGCGTATTGGTGTTTCTGTCTTGCTGTTTAGCCGCAGTAGTGCATGCGTTAGCGGTTTGTGGTCCGTGAAAACCGTTATTTCTCTACCCTCAAACATGCGCTGGAAGTACCTTATTGCCAGGTAGATCGCCAATAGCTCTCGGTCGAACGTGCTGTATTTCTTTTGCCCTTCTGTCAGTTTTGTTCGGGAAAATCCAAGTGGTCTCCAGTTGTTTCCTACACGTAGCTGTAGCGCGGCTCGGACACACGTGTTTGAGGCGTCACACATCAGTAATAACTGTGCGTGAACTGAAAGTCGTGACAGATTGACGGCATTTTTGATACTGTTCTTTTAGTGTTGAAATGCCTCTTTATCTTCGCTGTTGAAGTTCACCTTGGTCTTGTAATTTTTCTTGCATGTTCTTAGATATTTATATAGCTTTTTCTGGACGTGTGCAGCGTGGGGTATATTTTCTTTATAAAAGTTTAATGTACCGAGGAATCGTCGTAATTCTTGAATTTTGGTAGGGTCTGGATAATCAGATATTGTCTTCACACAGTCTTCTGGTGGTTGGATACAGGCTTCTGTTTCTAGTCTTTCGTGCCCGAAAACGCATTTCGACACGTTTCTTTTTAGGCCATGCTTTTAAAGTCTTTTGAAAAGATCTTGCAGGTGTGCTATGTGGGTTTCATGGTCTGGTAAGGCGACGAGAATGTCGTCGACGAATGGAAAAACGTGATCCATGTTGCCGAGTATACTGTTGATGTGTCGTTGGAAGGTTTGTTCGGCGTTGCATAGTCCGAAACACATTTGTGGGAATTCAAAAAGCTCAAACGACGTAATGACTGCCGTCTTCTCGATGTCTTCTTCGCGTGTTCTGAATTGATAAAAGGCTTTCCTTAAATCAATCTTCGAGAAGATTTTCATCCCTTCGAGATGGTACGTGAAGTCACGAAGTCTTTTATTAGGTATCGATCCGGTTTCGTTACGGCATTCAGTCTTCGGTAATCGCCACATGATCTGTATTCGCCAGTCTTCTTCTCTACGAGGTGGAGTAGACTTGCCCAAGGTGATTTTGATGGCATATCTTGCCGCAACCTTATCGTTCAAGCATTACTTCAAACTTCTTTTTCGCCGCTTGATATTTGTGTGGCAGCAGCGGTCATGCCTTATTGTACACGGTCGTGCCTTATTGTACCGTGAGTGACAATATGATGTTCAACTTTGCTGTTTTTCATGTTGTTGAAGTTCGAGGAAGTTATTTCGGCGTACTGTTGAAGAAGGTTGTGGTACGGTTTGGTGAGGTTGATAGTAAGCACGGTGGAGGTGCAAACAGTGCTTCTAAGCACTGTTTGCAATGCAACCGTCGCTTGCCAGTCCTGTTTTTTTATCGACGAGTTTCTTAGTACGAAGGTCGACGAGAAGGTCGTGATGACGCAAAAAATTGGCGCCCAATGTCGGTCGTTTCACGGCAGCAACGATAAACTGCTATAATGTTAGTTGGTGGCGTAGACCAAGGTCGAGTTCCAGCTTCTTCTCGCCCTATGTGTGTATTGGAGTGCCGCTCGCTGCGTGTAAAACTTCTTCTACCCGTTTCATTCCTTTTGTGTTGGGAACTGACACGTTGGCTCCGGTGTCCACGAGGAATCTCAAATGATGTTGGTAATCGCAAACGAGTAGACGGTATGGTGATATTTCGTTAACCTCGGGTCCCGTCGTAGCCAAGGCCGTGATTCGTTTTCCTGGTGCTTGTACTTGCACGGAGATCTGGAGTTGCGTCCTTCTTTACCGTAACGAGTGTGGTGAAAACAAATATCGCCTGACGTGTGCTGGTAATAATTCATTCTGCCTCGTGATTGATGAATGATGATCTTCTTTTTCTTGTTCTATCCATTGTGGCAATGCCCGTGAGAGCTGCATAATAGCTTCTCGAAGGTCTGGCTCTGGCTGCGAGTGACTGACTGATTGCATGCACAAACCGAATGGACTTATCGGGTTTTCTTGTGCATCTTGTCGCGTACAAGCTCACTCATGCTACGCAGCAGCTGGGATGGCTTCAGGTCTCCCAACTCCATCTCGGTGAGCAGCTTTTCGAGTTGCTTCATCGCCAATTCTTCATAAAAGGACACCAGTCTCTTCTTGGTCTCCTCGTAGCGGCCAGCCCGTGTTTTTCTTATAATAATGTCGCTTATTTGCTCGACATCCGTCTTTAAAAACGGCGCGGGGTTTTTAGTCAGTACAAGTCTGACACTATCTCCCGCTCCACCCAAGAGCGGGATTTGTCATAAGATGATTTTCCCCGTCGACAAAAAAAAAAAAAAAAAAAAAAAAACTCATTTATTTTAATTTGATTGGCCGGATGTGATAGGCCGAGGTTGCGTCTATGCCACACTGTCATTTGGGTTTTTTTTAAACAATATTAACCATCACATTATATATTTTTATACTACTTTATATTATCTATTTTACATATTTTTTCAATTTATAAGTTAAGCACACATATTCATTGATACTATGACATTTACATTATTTTAAGTATCTATTTTATTTACCCACGTCCGTGTGTCATTAGCGGGGTGCCAACTGAAATTCAGCGCTGGGTGTCTGACACCCCGCAAATGCTGAGTTGTAACCCTTTCGGTATGGGCACGCCCGGCACAATAATTCTTAAACCTTGTTTGTACTTTTTTTACTATTCTTCTCTGTTGCTTTGTGATTGTTGTTGTTGTGTTGTGTCTATGTCGAATAAACGTTTTTTATTCTAGAAGGCTGAACTTCGCTTCATCGCCGGGCTTCTGCGGGTTGACTACCGTTTCAAATTGTACAAACCAGAGAAGTGGTATGTCGCGCCAGAATGTTGGTATGCGTGACTTTATGGCGACGGTCGCTACTTCGTTGTTGGTTGCCATTTTCAGTGTTCGTCGGAGTCACCACTTTACCAGTTGTCAGGAGATAGATGAGCAAAAGAGTATTCGAGTTTAATTACTTATATTTTAGGAGCAGGTATTTATATACAATTTCGTTTAGTTAATTACGGAGATGTAGGGTAGGAGATCTATATTAATATTATGTAACCCGCTTGTAGAAGTTATAGATGAGCGGGTCGATTTTGCACGAACTATAAATACCGCGCGTCGTAACACAATGGCAATTGTGTGTTCGCGCACGTAGCGCGTGGATGTTGATGCCGGCTGCTACACTTGTAATTGATTGCAATTTATGATATACTAGCTGTGCCCGCGGTTTCACTTCCGTCAACTGCCTACCCTACCCTACCTCTCTACCCTGTCCTATTTACCCTACCCTACCTACCTCAACCTACTTACCCTACCCTACCTTACCTACCCTACCCTACCTACCTACATACCTACCCTACCTACATACTATATTCTATCTAAAAACCTTCTTCTAACAATAAAAAACACAACATAAAAGAAGTACCGGAATCGGTAAAGCCATTCTCAAGTTATAGCGTGACCAGGAGAAATAGGGGTTCATTTTATATAAAATATAGATTTTATCAAAATTTACTTACTCTAAAATTACTTTAAATATTAAAATTATTCGTAAAAGTATTATACCGACATTATCTATGTCGGTATAATACTTTTACGAATAATTTTGCCAAGTAATACAGATAAAAAATGTAAAATATTAAAGTTACAGGTACGTTTGCCGTTAATTTCTTTTTTTTTTCTCTTGACATATTTTGGAAATAATAACTTTCTCAGAAACACAAGTTCTCATATAACTTTAACATACAAAGTTGATACGACAGAGGGGATTTCCTTGATACTGCATTCTCAAGCTCTGTACCAAAAATCAATTAAATAGGAGCAGTAGTTTAGTCGCAAATAATCGCCGCCCGTGCCGCCGCGCGCCGGCCGGGCGGCTCCTTTGACACGAGAACACAGGCCGCCGCCGCCTACAGGCGCGCGTGCGACGTTGCCGGCTTGCCGCTTTGTTACCGCCTAGGTATCTAATGTCAGTTAAATTTGTTTACATAGGGTGGTTGCGCTATTTAGTCTGTTTGAAAAAAATATCTCATTTATGGTGCTTTTGATTTTTATACCTTATCGAATTAATACTAAACAAGTATAGTATACGTAGTGTAATTTAATGCCCCTCTGTCATATCAACTCTGTATAATTTTTGCCGCAGTCTTGAACTAACTAAAATATGGCATAGTAAAATTAAACAAGCCTATTTTAATTGTTTTCCTGTTTTCATCGCCTTAATATAAAACGGATTTGTCACAGCTCTGTTTTCCGCTGTGTTATTTTCGTGAGGCACAACGCCTATTGAATTTACATTCGCTGCCGCGCCATGCCTGTCACCTCATACATATGCATGGCCTTATGCAAACTGCAACTTTGCCTTTCATTGGATAAAAATATTTGGAATGTGACGACGTTTCGAGCTTACCGATTCTCTGCGATGAAGTATTTTATTAACATTTATACATCAATTGAATTAATAGATCAAACCAATAACAAAGGTTTATTTAAATTCATAAATGCACTTGTCATTGTCGTGATGGTCAAGGGTTCAAATACGGACTACAGACCAATGTGACTTTTAATTCATATATATTATACTTTCTAAGTCTATCTTGGACATCGCTGACATTGGTGAAGGAAAATATCTAGGGGCACCCGTACCCTGACGTGTCAAAACTATCAAAGTTTAAATGTGAAAAAGGAACAGATGTATACAATTCATATAAATTATCTTATTGTAAGAGCTTATGGTCACCTTCCTTAAGTTATAATTAACTTAAAACTTCTGCGCGCGACTTCGCACGCGTAAAAAGTGTTTCATCATACCAAGGGAAGACTTACACTACCGGGATAAAAACCTATGTCCCTCCCTGGGTCTCAAACTATCTCCATGCCAAATTTCATTTTAATCGGTTCAGCCGTTTAGCCGTGAAAATGACAAAGAGCATTTATCATAGTATGGAAGTAAGCTTATATCCATAAGCTTGAAATCGCCAATCCGCCTGGAGCAAGCATGTTGATTAATGCCTCTTCGTGCTCGTGCCTTCTCTGTTTGAGAAGAGGTCCTTGGCCTGCAGTGGGACAGTAACAGTCTGGTAATATAATAATAGCACTTTGGCGACGTTCAAAAGGAACATCCGTATTTCCAGGATCATTTTAAGGCGATATATACGCCCAATGTTAACGCAGTACTGGCCGTTCGCCCGCTCGCAGCCAAAATATCAATGTTTAACTTCCTTTTTAACAGTTTTGTTTGCAAAATATTATTTGATATACATGTGCTATTTCAGTTATGAAGAAATTCTAGACATCTATTTATCTGTGTTAAAATATTTTAAACATCCAAGTCGTTTTGGAGGAGTATCCAAAAGTTGCGAAAAATATCGTGTTGCTAATTATTTTCTTAAAGCAAAACTATTTGTTATACGAAAAAACCATGTACAAAAAATAACGTACAAAAAACAATTATAAATATATATTTTTTTCAAAACTTTTAACCTAGCCGTTACTAAGAAGTATGCTTTAGAAATTTATCGTTTTACGGCACTAAAGCCGATGTAGGCCCTTAACGGATCTGTCTCTACTGGACTCAACCGTAAATGCGGTGTGAACTTCACCATGTTCACACCGCATTTACGGTTCCTTTTTAACGCATCCAACGCTACTGCGGGTAATGGCACGCCCGCGTGACTTCGATCCAATAAAACTGAACTGTGTGTGAACTCGCTCATACAAATACCTGCGCCATTGTCTGATAAAAACGTATATGATAAAGCAGACCTGTAAAACGGTCAGCTGTATATTTTGTCGCATGGGTATTTATACTGGATCTGGAATACTACCGCTTTAACGGATCCGTCGGTACTGTGAGTAATGGACTAATGACACGATTTTAGAATACATATTTCACTTTATTTATTTATTTACTTTTCACGCTATCTACTACCGTCAACAGACAATGCAGCGGATCTTGTTTCCCGCGGGCCGAAGGCTGATTCCATCAGTTCTTTATCGTAGTGATGGGCCAGATCCATGCTTAACGAGAGATACGATCTACTATACTAGTTTCTTGTTTTGTTGTAGCTTTAGCTTACTTTAGCCGTAGCTTGCCTTGTTTCACAATAACAAATTTATTGATGATGATGATGATGATGAATGATGATTTCCTTTCCGTATTTATATTGTATCTTTGTTAACATTACAAGGTATTATAGCAATATTCAAGCTAAGCCAGTGATGCTAGCGGACGGGCAAAGCAGAGATTGTATACCTTTATACGTTCGTTTTTGGCGACTTTATCTGCAGTTGTGCACGATACGATTGTTGATGATGTTGATGATGTATTGTAATCCACAATACGCTTACTTTATTTGTATACTATCCCTCCATCTGTACTTATTTATTTACTTGCGCATTATGTGAAAACGGCTAGCTGCCTCACTCTAGTAAAGCTAGTTTAAACTTCCATTCTCTTATTTCTTGTTTCTCTCATCCCCACAACTCTTCTACTCCTATTCCTTCTGTTTCCATTGGACGGCCACTTATTTCTATTCTCATTCACAGATTTTCGATGACAACGAGAAGCCTTATTTTGAAGATCTCTCAGTAACGGGAGGCACTAAGGTTACTAAAGAGGAGCATCATTTTGAGAGACCATTTTCTCATATTTGCCCCTTCCAGATTTCTTGAAGCCATCGCTTCAACCCGGGCAGGATGTTGAGAATTCAACCTTCGGGAGGCCGGAGCGCGCTGTCTACGCTGCGAACACATCTGCGTGACCCACACGGCACTGGTGTGTGTGTGCGCAGCGCGGCGGCGACGCGGCGGGGTTTGGCCTCGGCGGACACTCGCACCCACGGACTCCATCGCACTAGTCGAAGCCTCTTACTAAATTCGAATTGTTTGTCCGGGACAGTTTAATGTAATTTAAGTATAACGGCTTTAAAACCAACCGCTTTTTTATACAGTCCACTCATCTTTTCATCCACGAACCCCGCGTGTCTTCGATCCGATAGAACGTATCGTAATTTAATACTGTTGTCCGTGAATTCGCTCATACAATACGTCGGCGCCGAATAAAAACCTATACTATAAAGTGGACCTGTATAACGGAACCTTGTGTGAATGAGCACTAGGCTGCAGCTGTACGGAAAAACACCAGAGATTTATGAAATCGCAACTATAAATCCTGACCATAACTCCAGTACACACAATCCCAACAATTAATAACCAGAAACTTGGAACACGACAGGAAAGTTTTCAACGAATGTTACAAGTTGCCACACTGAAAATTCGCACCGTAGTATAAATGTATGTAGGAGCACACGAGCTTGTGAGACGACAAATATTTTCGTACAAGTTTGCTAGTGCAGCCGGTTAGTTCTAATCTTAATTTACAGTTCGTCTCGAGTAGTTTGCTCGCAGTAACTAGTAACTTGGTCGGTGAGGCGCAACGGCTCGATTCGCTCCGTTTACAGGTAACTCGACAACAACTTGATGCCATACACTCCCGGTTTATTAGCTTTGTATTGAAGCTTTTGTTTCATTGTGTTAACGTGCTCGTTTGGAAAAGGAATAGAGAATGGTGTGTTTATGCAACGATACAAAATGGCGTGTTTATGCAACGGTACAAAATGGCGGGTTTATTTCTCGGTGTGTGCACCGAGTTATTTCAAAAAGCGTAAATTTATAATAAATCTTGTGAAAATTTTAACTTTTTGTTCAAGGAATATTGTTAACTATCGAATAACTCTACGTCACGGTATTGTAAACTATCGAATCTATAGCTCTCTATTTAAAATATGTTCAAAAAAGATAGTCGTATCGAGAATTTATAACCTTGCAGGATTAGTTAGTAAATTTATTTTCTGTTCAACAATTATTCAGCTTTAATCAAACGTTCAACTAAACAGAAACTTATAAATTAATATTTTCTGCAATCCTTAACTAGGTACTGCAAAAGAAATTGATATTGGACAGCAGTCTTCGTTGAAACCCACGTTCATTATTGCAAATTCTTATTAGAAACGTTTCCCTTTATTAGCCATTATTAGTTAAGCTTAGTTTACAAACAATTTTATGAATATATAGAGGTTGTTTTATAACGGTTTATGTGAACCCGGCTATTCTTGTGCGAGTCAGTGCATTGGCAATGAGCACGTATACGGTATATTTTGTAGATAGAGAAAATGCTGGCAAAACCCGCAGCTTCGCCTTTTGTCAATCAATTCTGGTTACCTATTAATTTCTTTCTTCTGATTTCCTGGTAGTTTGGGCGTCTTTATTTACCAAACATGATTCCTGCCTCTGAAATAACTCTTTTCTGTATGATTTTGTTTTCCTGGTAGTTAGAGAGACTATACCACTCATTATTCTAGCCACGGATTTTACACAACATTTTCTGTCTCCTGGTACTTTGTATGTACTTGCAAATCGGACGAATTTAGATGCCCGCGGCTCCTCCCACGTGGTATTAGTACTTCTCCCAATCACATCACAATTATATTATATACTCTTTTTGAGTGTGTGTGTGTTTGTATGTTTGTTACTTCTTCACGCTCAAACGGCTGGACGGATCTGGATGAAATTTGGCAAAGAGATAGATTATAGTCAGATACTCTTTATCACGGGATTAGGTTCCCTCGGGCATAATTTAAGACATTCATGCGGGCGAAGCCGGTGGCAGAAACTATGTTTTATGAATTATAGCCTTATAGAGACCCGTCCTGGCTTCGCCCGTGACAAATTATGCACAAAAACCTTCTATTTGTGAAAACTGCATGAAAATCCGTTCAGTAGTTTTTGAGTTTATCGCGAACAGACGCGCCAGTGGAATTTGTTTTATAATATGTAGTGATAGTGATTGTGATGTGTTATTTTGATGTATAAGCTATATTTCTGTAAAGTTTCATCAAAATCCGTTCAGTAGTTTTTGCGTGAAAGAGTATCAAACATCCATCCTCAAAGTATATTCCCTTAGTTAGTCTGGATTTGTGACTGGTTGATGGCAACAAGCTCGCCCATTATAAAATGGGACTAAACTTACTATTGTTATATAAAAATAATCTAACTATAATAGCATTGCACCTCATTAAACAATGTTTGCATGCCTAATATCAGGGAGATTTTATAAGGATCACTCATAGTTAACTTTCCCATCTTATTTACTGCGCCTACAATATATGCAAATGAACCTTTACTTTACTTTTTACAAGCTTTTATTTAACTTGCAATGTACGTATGTATGTAAGTATGTTCGGATCAAATCTTGCAACTGAATTTTAATGCAGTTATCCTCCACCGATTAAGATGAAATTTTGCATACACCTTTAGTTTGGATAACAATGCATGTCAGAATATGAGCAAATCATGTCAATGTGTGCAGATCTAAGTGACGTCATTCTAAATTCAATATGGCGGACGGCCCAAGATGGCGGCCTCGTTATTTTTTGTGCACTGTCATGGTACAGGTATCAAATGAAAGGGTTTGCTGAGAAGAATGCGAAAAAATCTTGTTTTAAAAAAATATTTATTTAATGCATAATTTTTTACTTTACATAACTGTCAAAATTTGTGTTTGTTATCCAACTCTGCCCAACCCTTCCGGGAATACAAGCATAATGTTTGACTGAAGGTTATTTCAAATCAGTTCTCAGTTATATTTATTGAGTCAATTTCTATTAGCAAGGAATATGTACGCTCCATGTAATTTTACGTTCCTTTGTCACCGATGTTTATCAATGTCGGGGAATGCCAGTTTATTTATTTATTTATGTACACACAAAACACTTAAAAGAGAAAATACTTATACAGATAGAAGAGCACAAAGTTGCTGCTTCATCATCATCATCATCATTTCAGCCGAAAGACGTCCACTGCTGGACATAGGCCTCCCTCAGGCGTCGCCATATTGACCGATCTCGTGCGTCTCGTATCCAGCGTCTTCCCGCACCTTAACCAGGTCATCGGTCCACCTAGTGGGAGGCCTTCCAACGTATCGTCTTCCGGTTCGCGGTCGCCATTCCAGAACTTTTCGGCCCCATCGGCCATCCGTTCTGCGAGCAATGTGCCCTACCCACTGCCACTTAAGTTTGACAATTCTCCTGGCTATGTCGGTAATTTTGGTTCTCCTGCGGATATCATCATTTCTGACTTGATTGCTGCTTATTTCTAGAGAAAAATAAAGTTTAACATCTTTTGAAATATTATAAGAACGAATAAGAAAAGCCCACTACAAGTTGACGTCAATTTGGAAGATACATAAATGTTTAATATTTTCTTTCGCAAATAATCCTAACTAGCTTCTGCCTAAAGTTCAAAACTATCCCAAGAGAACAAACTCCCGGGATAATAAAAAACTTTTTTACAATAAAATACAACCGACTTCCAATTAAAAATACTACAAAGTGAAAAATAATTTTAATTTCGGTAGTCGGTTTTCCTGTTTTCGTTTCTTCGTTTTTTGATTCCGACATCCGAAATTGAAGCTATTGTTTGGCAGAATAGATTACCCCAATAACATGTAACTTGAACATAATCGGTGGAATGAGAGTGTACCTATACACATCTGTGTACCCGTTTTGAGCGTACTTGCGTGATGGTATGGTATGAAATGGTGTAAACAATAAGCAGAAATGCGATTGCAGCAATCCCGAGAGGTTTGCCAACATTTATTGAAGAGTTCTGTTGTATATCGTCGAAGCTCTTCATCAGATCTTTACCAAATTTAAATGGGATTTTGGGCAGACGGTTAAAAAGTGTGTTATATCTTAATCCAGGACATGATCTACCGTATTTCAAATTCATTTAAAATCATTTCAGCCGTTTCAGGCGTGAATAGGCAACAGACAGACAGAGCTACTTTCGCATTTATAAATATTATTATGGCTTCTCTCAATTTTCCTAATTTAATAGGTCTTGGTAATCTGGGCACCAAAATCATTACATTTACCAACTATTGATGTTCTATCAAATTCACTTTTATTGACACACTAACTCGGTTAGAATTTTAGTGCAAGACGGTTTCGAAGTAAGATATTAACGAAGCTACCGCACGACGATGTAATATGTGCTCTAAATTAACTCTATTCAGTTTATTTTACTTCGGATGGTACTCCGTTGTGTCAATTAACACCAATTATGTTGACTCAATCAGTGAATAGACGCATGAGTGAGACTTTAGTTTTGTATACCTATTGTCTGTAGTTAGTATAATGTTGTCTCTATTTTAAATAATGTTACTAAGGAATATCTTTTTGACATTGCTATACATATGAATTACGTGCATGAAACAAGTATTAAATGCTAGTTTCAAACAAAAGCAGATATTGTCAAATTATGACATGCAACTCTGATGATGTAATTGCTTATAATGTTATTTTGTGTGATTTTTTGGCATTTTTGTACTTTAATTTTATTAAATTTGTTTCTTTCAATTATTTATCTAATATAATTAGGATGTTGGCACAAATTCGATTTCATTCATCATTTTCACTTTTCCCATCCTAAAATCCCTATTTTATACCTAGTAAACAAAAGCTCTTTCAGACCTTCCATTCGATCGAAACTGCAGCTAACAATCTGTGGCAGTAATTTACCCTGTCTGCCCCTGTCGTCACCGACTCACCGTGCGACGGCCCAGCTCACTTCTGCGGTTTGTCGGAGTCTTCAAACGATGTCGACGCCCTACTTCTTCGATACCGCTGCAAACTGTTTTACCTTCCCGGAAGTTAATTGAATGAACCATTCAATTCCTTACAGAAAATATCCTGTTTTCCACGCAAGGTAAGGCAGAGGTAAATTAAAAATCGCTTGTGGTTGTGCTTGAATTTCATGAAATATACGCGAATCTATCGCCAAGAACCATCAATACTATATATAGACTCTTTGCTTTTCGCGGATGGGATAGCAGAGGTAAATGTTCACGTCAGTTGTGTTAAACCAGTCTATTTTCATGTATTGGGCAGGCAACCCTAATTGGCTGCTTCTTAGAAATATACAGGGTAGAAAAATCAATGGGCCCTAAAGAGAAACAACTTTAAATCTTTAAGATAGACTATTTTACTTAAAGGAAACATTACTTTATTTCTAAAAAGAAAAAAAAACCGCATTCACACATTTCTCGACAAGCTTACATAAACTGGGAATCAAACCAGATAAAAATCAAAAGATAAACAACTAACTTAACTAACTTTTAATGAATTCGGATTGAATACGTTCAGAAACACAGACGCAGGTAGTGAGTTCCACTCTTTCGCTGTGCGCATGATAAAGGATGTTTACAACACTTTGTGCCTGAACTGAGAATCTAGACCAAGATCCAACATTCAGTTGTCACGTGAATACCGGTCCAACAAGATATTTATGAAACGGAAAATACAAAAGATGTTGACATCTGCATATCTTTCGTCTTACTATGTTTAAGTCGGCTACCAGTCTAACCGGTTGCTGCCAAATATCAGTATATTAAGTGGAGCAACTTTCTATTGGACCTTCACAACTCAGTTATAGGATAACTTGATAGACCTTGGCAAGACTGATTGTCAATTTTCGGACTTTATAATACCCGCAATGATTGTTAAAGATGACAGCCGCGACTAAAGTCCGGATCCAGGCCGACCTTCCAATGCATGCTTAGGCACGTAGGGGTCTCGGTATTTATTTATTTATTAGTTTATCCTCGCACTGGAACGCCTTGCAGCAATTACAACAATGGAGCAAAATCTTATAATAATCTCACTATAAGCGTAGGTTTCCTCACGATGTTTTCCTTCACCGTTGTCAGCAATGTCCAATATAAACTTAGAAAATACATACGAATTTGAAAAAGTCACATTGGTACTTGCCTGGATTCGAACCCACGACCTCAAGCACGAAAGGCGAGGTTTTAGCCACTGGGCCATCACGACACATATTCATGTATTACATAACTGAGGGCCGATTTCTGAATTGAGTATTTGAGGTTAAGAACGTGTCGAACCCCACATAAATGCCAAATTTTAACATGTTTTTAGACTAAAGTACAGGTTGACAAATACTCAACTCGTTCTTAACCTCAAATACTCAATTCATAATTTCTAAGAATCCAGACAAGTGACATTCTATCAAAGAAAGCTTTAACATCTTTTTTTTATACACCTGCCATGTTATCTATCCACCACCCTTGGTTGACTGGTAGAGAATGCCTCAGGCATTAAGTCCGCCTATGTATCTTTAAGTTGCATGAAGTGTTAATAAATAAATAAAGCGTCACCAAAGCGATTATAAAAAGTAAAAAATGTTTCGACCATCACCATCGCTGATAAATTTGACACCATATCTAGAACCTCTAGTCACAAATCCACGTATCGCTCTCGCCAAGCCTCGCTTAACCTTGATCTACCCTTGAAACTGATATTATTTAGCTAAGAACTGACATCAGAAAAGAATCTTTTCTAAATGTGTATTGTGACCTGCATGCGGTGCATTTCCTGATCAACGTGGCTTCGATGACCAAAAACCGGTGAGCGTGTAATGTGATTATCCATGCCAGGTAATAGACAGTAGCGTCCGGTGGGACTGCGGGACTGCGAGGCTGCGGCTTTACTTATCTCCATTTTGTTGAGAGTAGAGTCCAACTGAATTGTTGGGTGATTGTTGATATATTGATTAAAGTTATCGAAAAGGATTAAAGTTATCGAAAAGTATTAAAGTTATCGAAAAGAATTAAAGTATAGTCAAATTCAAATCATGTATTTCAATTAAACCAGTGAACAACACTTTCGAATGTCGAAAGTTAAAGGTAACAAAAATAATAATAATTGATTCTAGTAATAGAAAAGGATTAGGAAGCTGGAGTGACGATCTTAGAACGGTGTCTGGGAGCAGCTCCAAGCAAGTTGCCGAGAATCGAAAAGAGTGGAATACAGTTGGAGTAGTGAACACTGTAAATAACCAATAATAACACAACAATAAAACCTTTTATTAACAAAATAAGGGGGCTAAGCAACAAAATGAATTCATTAGTGAACAAGTTGCAGCAGACAGTTTAATTAATTTGCAGAACGTATAATTTAAAAGTTTTCTGGACGGCCACCAAACCCGTGGAGTGTGACGAGGTCACCGCCATTAATTTTTCAGACGCTCTTTGTTTGTAAGACGCTGCATTCACTCCTAAATTCGCGAGTTGTAGATTAAACAACGAAAAAAGAGAATTGTCAAAACTTTTGTAGCGATTAACGCAGACTGTAAATTCAGAGAATACAGTTTATGGGTGAGCTTTATTATAATTACAACAGTAACAAATAAATATAAACCTTTTTGTTTGAAACGATTAAGAGTAAGGCCTAGGCTACGTTAGAATGTGACGCGACCTGCGATTAAAACAAATAATAAAAATTCACGTTTATGGCTACACTGTACGCCGAATATTACGAGCGATATTTGATTTGTTTAAGCGATAGGAGCAACAGTAGTGTAATCACAGCATCGGCTACATCAAATTATCAGCGAAATTTAAGCGAAATTATTATTAGATAATTTCTCACTTGCACGACAAGTTCAACAGTGCAACTAAATATCTTTTTGGCTACATTACGCGTACCGTCAACAGCGACAGGCGATTTGATCGCTGTCTAAGAAAATACTCGTTTCAATATAAGTCTCTTTTATGTTAGTGGCTACATTACAACTGCATTTTAGAACGTAAAAATACAAATGCTCGTGATTAATATTATGTGGCTACACTACTTGAATGAATGTTCATCAAGAAGCGATTTAATTCAAAGTTCAAAATAAAAATTTTAGAGGGTTCGCTGTCTAGTGGCTACAATAACACTCTAAAGACGGTGCGAGAGGCGGAAGCCACACTTGTGCACTCGGCGATCGCTCAAGACGCGGCGACGCGTTCAATCTAGTCTGTTTTGATCGTTCGTTTGTTACATGAATTCATTTTTTTCCAAAATATAATCAAACGTTTCAATATATAACATATTCTTGTATATTCAAAGAATCTTTCTGGAAATTGACGTAGCTTTTCGTATAAATTATGAAGTTCTCCATATTTATTGCGCTCTTTATTTAATGCATGAATCCAACATAATCTCTTTTTCAAAAGTAGTTCGTACTTAAGGTAAGAACTTTCTAGCAAAAACACAAGGTTTGGCGACAAAGCCATTGAAATAATACACGTCTTCACAAAGCTCGGCAACGACTGGGCGAGTGCCGAACTAAACGACCTCCCCCGCGCGCGTCGCGTACTTCACCTTTGTACCGCTTCTATGTAGTCGCCTAGTTACGGAGTCACGGTGAATTCATTAGGATAAGTAATAGTGTGATGTATTAGCGAATTCACAGCGAAATCGGTATCTTTTTCCTTTTACAGTGTGGCCGCATGAATTCGTTGTGAAGCAAACATGTAAAGCCATACCATATTTAACTCGTTTCAGTCGCATCGCAAATCGCTGGCAACTGTAGCCTCAGCCTTGGAAAAACACAATTACGGCACGTGTAACAAACAATAACACCTAACAAAACAAAAAAATAAATGAAGGCAAAGCGGAAAAATAACATCATAATTGTTTGCCGAACTGATAACCTCCGGCTGAACAAATATTTCTACCTAACACCTCGCATAATCTAAATACCCGTCCTATATTTTAATCCATTCATAATCCTAGAAACATAACGGTTACCTAAGCAAATATGTCTCGTCTAGTTTAGCCTCACCTAGTTAGGTAGTTAATAATTTCACAGTTGCTGAACAAACTTCAAGTACGTCAAAGGGATTCGGCTAATTTGATTTCTGTGTTCGACGGCCACAAGAGGTTTGCGACGGGCCTCAGTCTATCGGACACACAACAAGCATTTACGAAACAAGTAACTTACCTCTCATCATAAATGTATAGGTATTACATGACAAACATCAATTAATTTTTAAGTGAATGCATATTATCTTCTGTAACTAAACATTGAAAGCGAATAAAACAAATCTGACAACTTTAATTAATCGATCAACTAATTGGAGTTAAGTCGTTTATAACAATATTTATCTGTTTACTTCACCTTTGTTTACTGAACTGTATCTACAAAACGCTTCGCCGTACACGGAAAAATATGGAACCGATTTAATGGATTTCGGAACGGGCAATTTTAAACGTCTGTCTGCAAAGTTCGCAATTATTATTCAGTGAACCTTACATAACAAGTCAAAAGCAATGTAGCAACTAGTTATACATAGTACTTAACTTTGACAAGTCGAGATGAACTAGACAAACTAGAAATTGTTAGAATATTCATTGCTAAACAGCCTACCTGGGCTGGGCAGGCCGAGCGGCTTGAATATTAAACCTACATTCCCTAATTATGTCGCCAAAGAGGCTTTAATTTAACTGTAAGCTGTTTTAATTTTAAACTAACACTTTCTATTCGTAAAACTACTCTGTTCAAATATTTAAGCTAAGAATTCTCCTACATAATAATATGCATTAAACAAGACTAATGAAATAGCGCATATTACAAAGTGTAGTCTCTACATTCGCCTGAAAGTTAGTGTGTGACAGAAAGTGCCCACTCACCATATTGATAGGGATTCCTAGCAGTTAGGAAACCCTAAAAAGCCCCTATTCACTCAACTGGACAATTGAATCTGGCCGGCAATGGCCAAGCTTTATGTAGACAGAGTAATTACCAGTGCCACGATTTATGACCACACACCAGCATTATGTTCAGGACGTTCAAACAGGCTAACGAATCTGAGATTGGAGATGAACAGTTTCACCAATAGTGCAGCCAACAAGGTTGGCCACACAAAGCCAATTAATCCACTTGATTATTACAGGTAATTTCGTACCTCTGCGTTTAACAATGAACAAATTACCAGCAATGTTTAACATAACCCATTCCCGAGCCAGAGGTTAGTTGGTTCCACAAACATTATTAAATTTTGTCCACGAATATTGTGGGTACCTATTTATTAATTTCGTTCTATGTTACTGACCGTAATTTTCTTAATTGGGTAAATAAGGCGTGTGTTATGAAAAAAAAAGAAAATTGTGTATTCCACCTCTGTTGGCGATAATGTAATCAAGTCCAGTATAATGAGATGAAAACAGATGAATAGAAGAGAAAAAAGGACTTCTTGAATTATAAAAATACCAGATTAAAATTTAATGCTCTTCGTGAAAATCGAAACAAAGTTTACCTACCATACATACTTGTATAGCACTGTATTCGTAAAGTTGTGGGCGTCGCGCCGTCTCCACTTACTCCGCTGAGAGGCTCACGATCCCATGAATAAACCATCGGTTGAATGTGGAACTCGTGTCAAGTGCGAGCGTGTTGACGGACGGCCCATTGATCGGGCGTACCTATTAATGCAACTGGTAAATGAGCAACTGCGAAATACTGGTAAACTAAACATTAATGTGTTTTGAAACTTCAGATGTAGATAAGGCGGTCGCTACACGTACCATACTACGATACCTACTGGTATTGATTGTAGGTTTCTCTAAATACTGGAAGCCGTCTTCTTCATCATCATAATCAGCCTACAATATTCCCACTAATGGAACACAGACCTCTGTACAGGAAATGGGTCTTAATCAAACTCGCGGGCCCAGTGCGAGTTGGAAGAGGTCACATATCTTCGAATTATTTGTTCTAGAACATGCCAGTTTCCTTATGATATTTTCTTTCACATTTTTGAGACCAGTGGTTATGAAATAAATTCCAGGAAGCTAACCCCAATACAATGACAAGGTAGATGAATATGATGGTTTTTATCGTTTCTGAGATTTTCCTCGTAGAATAATAAAATTCATTTATACTTCTATCATAATAATTGGATAGCGCTATGAGCCTATTATTTATTAAACTTTTAGAAGTAAGTTTTTCCTTGAGCCTCCAATCTAGTTTCCCAGGCTATATAACTTCAGGATGAATAGTCACAAAATTTCCTTTTCATATTTTTTGTTAAAATACAAAGTAAGCCCTCCAAACTTTGACGGGCTTCAATCACCTGCCACTTCGATTGTAGTACCTCTAGATATTCCAGAAAATTCCACGAACTAATCAAAAACTTTCAATCAAAATTGTAACCTTAAAAATTATCGCCTTGATATTCATCTCAAAGTTTCGGTATAAATATTTCATTTAATTATAAAATCGATGTCCCTAAAATGGGTTAGTAATTAAAGTAGTGATAAATGGATATTTATTACAGCGTTCAAACAAGTAGAAACGAAAATTGATGAATCAACATTTTCTACTAAGGCGAACAGTTTTAATAAATATCTTACAAATTAATTCCGTCGAGCTCCAGAAGTTAGCGCGTTCAAATCACGGTTAAATCACAATCTTCAATTTACGTTGGTACGTTTGTCTGATATCGAGTGTACAATAAAAGCTGTTTCGACTCAAGTTAAATCTCTCTGCAAAGCGGAAAAGCAATTAATTAAACTGGTTTGTATAAGAAATATCTTCAACCAGCGATGTTGCATTTTGTAAGAGAATCGATGTTAAATTGTTAAGCAAATTTCAATTTGTTCGGGTGTTTTCTGAAGTTTGTAGCTCTTTGTAACAGAGGGTAAATAATAATGGCTGTGGCTAAATAATAATAGCCGCAAGAGTCGATCTTCAAGGTTAAGCAATGCTAGCCAATATCGGTCCGTGAATGGGTGACCATCCTTACATGCCGAGATTCCTCCATGCCACGGAAATGCGGGCATGGCGTCCAACTGAATTTCCTTAGTAAAAAATCATAATTCGAGGTTTGGTTTTTGCGTATTTCCTCCTCCAATATCGGACCAATTTAAAAGATATTCCATAAACTAGAAAAAATAAATATAAACTATATCCCTATGTTTTTTCATTTTTCATTTATAGTTGTCAAATTTGTAGAATAAGTATCTGTTGACAGCGCAATTTTGAGCATATTTGAGGGTTCTAGTGCTTCGAAAGATAATGTATCATCAAAAAACAAAACATAGGGGCATAGTATATATATTTCTTTTTCAGTTTAATAGGCGAGAGCCAAACCTCGAATTACGGCTTTTTATTTAGGATATTCAGTCGGATGTCTGTGACCGCATTTCCTCTGGAGCCGTTGATCCCAGCTGCCATTTGTAGATAAGGCAGTCATTCCGGATACTCAAAAGCCAAAATATCTGACACCAGTGCCAAAGGGATATCATATTACCCAGTTACTGTTAAATAGGCAGTGACTCTACTAAAACATTGCATTCGGTTTGATTGGAAGCAGACCACAACATACGTGGGACGGGGCTAGGCAGTAGTTCTTTGTATCAATTTCTTACATGGTTTAATTTCCTAGATTTATCGGTAATCCTCGAGGGGACATGCAAATGAGTACTTTCGCCGAAAGTTGGGCTGCGACCCCATAAGGCCAAAATGAGTGTTTAACACTCACGGTTCCCATGCTGAGCTGTAAGTAGAAACTTTTGTAGCTTCAAAACAACTATTTATATTTTGCTTTGGTTGATCTTGGGCTTATATTCTGCGTACCTCGCAATATAAGGCAATATACGTAACACTAATCGTTTTAAACTTTATGACGGAACATAGCTACTACATTTGTAGACTGTATTTTGCATCGGAGTTCTGAAAATTAATTTACACACCTAATAGTTACAAAACTACACGTCTTGTATTTTTCTTTCCTTTTGATATCCAAGAGGCGGCGAGAAGTAGCAAGGTCAATATGAAAAATAGAAAGTCTCCACGTGGCGCACTCTGGGCATCGTCGGCACCAACTGTCCACCCGCATTGGGTGGACAGTTGGTGCCGCAGTTGGCGCTGGCGGCTTATTTTCAACACACGAGGAAAAGTCACGGTTCCAATCACAGATCATCCTTGATAGTTTGTGAAGGAAACCGGGCTAGTTACAGGACGACTATCCGTCGCTTGGGTGGGCCTTCTAACGCCTACTCCCACTCGACCTTCCATCTGCTTACAGAGGGAAGGTCGAGTGGGCTTAGAATGGGAAGGAAAGAAAGAATAGAAGGAAAATAGATATAGTATAGGGACTTCATCGTTTAAAGGAAAACACAACAATGGACCACGACTTTTGTAAAAAATTACCCCAGGTGGGCCCCGACTGTTCAGTGGCCGAAAAAGCCCAATACACGTAGCCTACGCGGAGTGGAATTCTCTGCTAACATAGTTTTGCAGATAAGAATGTGATTTGTAGTAGGATCTATGTGAGAGACATGGTCACAGGAGCACTGTGGATCTGTCTCGCGCACGAGACAGATCATGCTGAGCGATAGCCGTTTTACGCGTTTGTCATGCGTACTTTCCCTTTTGAGATGGAGTTTTTTTTTGTGTTTGGCATGCATCATACCTAGCGCAAATAAAATCTTTTTCTATTTTTCTGTTCCTTTATAAATTTGTAAAATGTAATAAAGGAAAAGCCCACTCTTTCTTTCAGGGAGGCCTATGTCCCATAAGCCTATGTACGTTATAGCCTGAAAATGAGCTTTCTTGAAAGAAAAAGAATATTATTAGTACGTATTTTATTACTGTTAAGATGAAAACCATTTTCTACAAACAATAGGTATAACTGTCTTTTTTACTGCAATGTCAGTTTTATTTATAAACGTTGGCTAATTAACTAAAGACTGCTCTTTACTGAGCTGGAGTTAGTTGAAAGCTCGTCACTGAAGAAGGCGAGGTTATTTAGTAGCACCCTAAATTAAGGCATTCACAGCCTGAGCAAACGTTAGAGTAGATATAAGGTAAGGTATCGAACACGGCTTAGGAAGTAGGAGCATTTAGTGTTATTGGGTATAAATAATCATGGATAAATGTTTCAGTCTAACGTATCATCTCATAAAACGTACCATTATATACAAATTGAAAAAGTAACTGAATAACAAAAAAAATATTCAAAATAGACGAAACAGGTTAATCCGGCAATAAATTTGTTTTTCATAAGTCCGAATTCTTTCAATTTCGACATACAATACATAATCTCGCACCTTTATCCCATAGTATGCAGAACGCTTCCTGCTACAATCCTTAACACGTTCAGTGCGGATCACACAAAGTCGGCCCGATTCGGTGCTGACGCTGTTGCGCGCGGTGAAAACTATTTATCTTTCTCGCTGGTGCGGAACGATTATCTTCGGTATTTGTAGGAGTTCGACAGACACAAAATATCGACTTCGGCTCATGGTTATATATGTAGGTATTTGGCATTAAAATATCGTGGTGGACCCTTTTTGACCACCATCGCACGATGGACGGTGTAAAACACCCGCTTCTTGCGGCGGTGGGCCTTTCGTGGTATATGACTGTTGCCAACCTGTTGCTGCACTGAGCGCGCGCGCATCGTCGAGCCGCCAGTCAGTGTAATGCTCTACGATATTACGTGTGTGTTAGAATTTGAAGTATGTGTGACGTCATTAAATCATTATTTTTTCAAGTGACAATGGTTTGCTACATAATACATATCTGTCATATTTATTGATCTAATTGTGACATTATTTATAGCAATTTAGAAAATGGCGGGATGCCACGCCATTTTCTCATATTTGACGTATTGAGACACAGATAGAACCGTTACTATAAAATATTGTGTAATTGATAAGTTGATTTACTTTTTTGTGAACTACAAGCCAGTACAGTTACAGTTGATATTGTGATGCCAGAATTATTAATACTTTGTGAAAGATCGCTAACGCTAAGGCTAACGTAAGTTATTTGATTTTATAACTTTATTATTGAATGATAATAATGTGATGATTGTGTTGAAACTATATCTATATCATATTACGGTATTTATACCTAATATGTTAAAATTGATTTCAGGGCTAGCCTATGTTCTTTGCCTTATCCTTGTTATTTTGATTCTATAATATTGAGAACACTTTGCGTGTTTATAAAAGGTATCGATAAATTCTATGAAAGAGCTATCGTGGAGTTTCTTGCCCTTCTAATCCACGAGATCGGTGGTAAGCTCTCTGAGCCTTCTGAATATGAATTAACTGACAAGCATTATTGAAATTAATATTTATTCTTTTCTTTCTGTGCTTTTCTTCGTAAAATCCTTCCCTTATACACCACATACATAGGAATTCTGATACACAGTAAATAACCAAAACCATCTTGACATTCAAAGTTTGCTATCTTGGTTGATATAAATATTTTTATGTAGAGTTCCATTCTTGATTTTAACATGTGCATATCGTTATTTAATCGAAAAGTACAAGCAATTTAAAAAAAAACGTTATCTTAGAAAATCAAGGACAAATCAAAAGTATTGGACTTGTCCACGAACAAGGTCTTAAGAGAAGAAATTTTGCGCGGTGCTATGAAAATCTGCGACATACATTCACTCCAATGTCGAGCAAAGAAGAAAAAAAGAAATAAAATAAAACATTTGCTGCACGCAAAGAAATTGATTACATTTGTTGCAAAATATTTTATTTTTTTACTTTCTTTTTTTGTGTTATAAAGAAAACCATGTTTTGTTATTTGTATAAGAGAGAATAACAACTTTTTTTATAACAATCCTATTTTATTTTTTATAATACCTTATTGTCTGTCCTGTCACTACAAAAAAGCACTTTCAAGTGCGGTATCGGTCGTTATCGACCTGACACTTTCTTTGGTGATTTCTCATTTTCTATTTGGTAGATTCCAGGGGCGAAACGAACGTAAATAAATTGGGTTCAGTATCATTGTTGCTTGCAACACGCCTTAAACTATACTAGTGGTGTCAGGTCAATAAGGACTGATACTCTCTGTCGAAATGTCGATAGATGCAAATTTCGAACGCCACCGCACCAGATGAAAGTTTATGATTTTTGCAACTAACGTGTTAATACGCCTTTTGCCTCGATTTATGTGTTCTATATGCTCGCGCTTGACCACTATCTCACCTATGGTCTGATGAATTTTTTCGTTAACATAAAAATATCCTTCAATTCAATGCAATCATATAATTTTAACATAATGTCAAAAACATAAAACTCTCATGACGTGACTCGTTTTTAGCACCTACTTTTACACATCTGCAGCGGATTAGTTTCACGATAGGTCAGCAAGCTCGTCCTATTCATACTCTAAGATAGTAAATTGTACTTACGTAGTACTTTAGTCCTATTATAGCGAGGCACACATCTCGTCGGTAATGTGTAAGTAGCTTATTTGTATATCGCGCCCGGGCTCGCACTAATTCACGCTAGTTTATACACTAGTTAGCTAAACAAATGTTGAATAATTAAGTTATTAAGTTCTTGAATAAAAACCATTTAGAAAGGTTTTTTTTTTACTTTTGATGGGTTTGCTCTTGACTCTAGTCTAGGTCAATGACAGAGACAGAGTCGACGATGGAGTGAGCTTACCCAGAAGAATCCTGCTCACTCTAACTTTGAAGAGATTTGGATTAAATGCGTTCGGAAACACAGACGCAGGTAGTGAGTTCCATTCATTCGCTGTGCGCATTATGAAGGATGTTTAAAGCGCTTGGTGCGAATTGGTGGAATGGCAACAATGTAAGGATGGTAACTTGCAGTGCGTCTAGATGTCCGAAGGTTCTCCTACTTGGCCGGTCTACTATCAAGTAACTAAGACCGACCAAGTAGGAGGTGGCAAAGCGACCTGCAGGCTTATCACGTACGAAACAGCAATCAGCCATAATCGCGTAGTCATGGCACTATCAATCGCTTTATGTCATTAAAATTGGTATTGCCTAAATAATCTTTTGCTAATCGCTCGCTGTTTCTCAATATGTATTTATATCGAAAAAACATTGGGAGCGGTTGGTTAACGACCAACAACAAGGGAAAAGTAATCGCAATTTGAAAGGCAAATTTGCTCGCTGATGACAAAAACCACACGTAATATGAAATAGTCGCGATCACACTGTGATCAAATAAACATTTCAGTTAAATAATTATTCCTTGAAGGCAGCACTGTCGAAAAATTGCTTTGGTGTGGCTATTGCCGATACATAATTCGGCTTCGCAATTATTGCGCAAAAATCGCTATCGTTTAGCTCTTGCAAGATACGTAATGAGCCTACCGGATGCATACCGCGAGGTCTGATTTGAGGAAGCGCGGGAGAACAGTTCCTGGAAAACCTTTTTCCAGCAGTGGGACAGTACCAGCTGTAAAAAAAATGAAATGCAACGATAATAAGATCTAAACTAATCTATCAATAAATCAAGTCAAACCATACTGTTCAAATTCGGCACGATATGATATGCTTCTCAGAATACTAATCGCCTGGAATGGACGGTTAGTAGGTACTAGGCACATAACAAGTATGAAATGGAAGATAGCCACAGTGTGTCACAAAGTCACAACACTGTCAGATTCAAACGGTACCAGAGCCATAATATGATGATCTGGAACGGCAGAAGTGAAAATAAAGTTGAGAGAGGTCACTGGACAAACAGGAAAACAATACGTCGTTGTTAAGACAAAAAGTTACCTTTACTACACAAGAGCCGATTTCGTACTTAATTTGTTTTAAGGTAAGTTGTTAAAGTCAAATTTTTACGTGAAAGCGTATTTATTTTGAGTACTACTTATGTATCTGTTGTCCCAAAGCCACAAAGTTATGCACTCACAATAATTATATTAATGCATATTTTACATTACATTAACCAATGTCATTTATCGCATTAGATATTATCGATGGGGTTCTGCATCATTACCAAATTGTGGTCCCATGGAAATTTTTCATCACGTCCATTGGGAAATACATTTTGCTTTCATTTCGTAAATATATTGAAGCCATTAACAGAAAGCAGATAAAAGAAAACCGTCGACAAAATTGTGAGAAAAGTCATTTGATAACATGCTGTCCTGATGCTGTCCAAATGCTTTCATATTATTTACAAAAAATACAATGTTTCCCACGGCACGAAAATGAGACCGAGACGTTTATTGTAACCGTCATGACGTCATTTTTAGGAAGAATAATATTAAAATATCCTTACCCCGAAATTATCGTAGACAGGTAAAATACATGGGGAAGAATATATTAAGATAACCCAATATTGTTAGGTATGTCTGTCAGAAATAAAACCAACGAAAAACCTTTACCATATACAGATATAAATCTGGTATAGGTCCAATTTCTTTAGGAACAGTAGAAGGATCCTTGATATTATTTCAATTCAATTAAAATATTACCAACTATTGCTCTTCGACAAAACATGTTAAAGATTACTGTAGGTACACATCTTTAGTAACATTATCACTTCAAACGGTATGCCTCATTTCATAAACCGAACCTGCACCTTCCAAGATCTGAATTTGACAAATTACAGCTACTTGTCGAAAAGTAAGTCATTCGATACGAAAAAATAAAAATCATACAACCTATAGCAAAAATTCCAACGCCACATAATTAAAAACTACTTTAAACTACACGTTAAAAAGTCACAATGCAATAAAAACTGACCGTGTACCTAAAAATTCCAACTTTCGAACTTATTCAATGACGGCAGCAGTGAAAATTCTCGCATTTTAGATGGCTTCATTTTTCAACAGTGTTCCAAAGTTCCCCGGTCAGCCTGTCGCCTCAGCTATCGAGATCACGGAACGGTAGACGGGGTAACATTGTAACTTGTAACCACCGTTCACGAACGTTTGTGGCGAACTGTTATAGGTACGTATCTACTCATTAAACATTCGTTCAGGTAAATTGCCGAATACGGATAAGGTTCAGAAAGAAAAGAACGGTTACTTTAGTAATGCGATGATTTGTTACTAATTGACAAAGAACTTGAGAAAGTATTCAGTAATATAAAAAAACATCAAGATTTTAGCCTTATACTATTAATATACACTTAAGATTAAGACGATTATCATCGATGCCTTTAAATGGCTAATTAGATCCTTAAACAAATTATACGACATTTAACTTGCTAATTGACACTAAAAAAATATTTAGTCTGTATTGAATATTTACATTATGATCGTATATCTTAACATTAGGATTCATTTTTGCACCTTTAATACAAAATTTATGATCAAATGTCCTCATAAATTGATGACTTGATCTGTAATTTCACTAAGTATTCCTAGTTATAATTAATTATATAATATTCGATATTTCGAGATAAATAGCTTGCCGAACCCACTGATGTAAGTACTGTCAAGCATAATGAATGTTTAATCGTCTGATACTGTTTGGGATGACATATTGAAATTATTATAATATGAGATGAAGGTATTCATGTATTTTGTAATACAATGCAGAAATGATTATCCGTCATTATAGGAAATATTTAAAAGCAAATGTGTTTAATTGTATCCATTAACCTTAATTTAGAAAATTTTATAGCATTGATTTCATCGGTTTTATAATAGTCATTCATGGCGCTAAAGACCCAAAATTGTATTAAAGTATTATATAAGCAAACTCATCTGAAAACATCTCGAGAGCTTCGTGCGAAGATTATAGAATCATCAAACCATTTCAAACGTCCTAAGTCTATTTGAAGGTTTTAGGAACCTCAATTGTGAATTCACTGGTCCTCATAACAAGGACCTTAAGACTAAGTCAGCGTTTCTCAGGTTTACCGCAACATTTCATTCGTGACTCAAATGGGCTAAGAATGCCTCCTTGCGTAATCCTGTGGATTCAGAGTGTGCTCTAATGTCACCGAAGATATGAAATTATGTTTGTCTGTACCATTTTTGGTCTGAGTTGCGGGAGAAATGTTTTTAGAATTTAGTTTGTCTTCCATAGAAACGAGACTTTATTTATACTAAGATAAAGAGTCCAAACGCCTTGGTTTTGGTTTTTCTGCTGAAAAATTACTTTCATTAAAGTAAATGCCTGATTTAATATTCAGAGATCTTATATAAATAAACCCTGTTCCACTTACTGCTTGTAAATAAAACATATTGGCTGTATCAAAACATTCTTCATTAAAATATTCATGCTATGTTTATCCGAAAAGGAGATGATCTGATAAAAAATGCGCCGTTATTTCATTACGAGTCAAATGAACGCGGGTGTGGACCCACGTTACGTATCAGTTACCGACGCCCTTTGTCTGTTAGGAGAAGAGAACATAATTACTCGCGTCAAAATTTTACAGGGGTGGATTTTCACACCATGTTTACTTTTTTTGTTTAAAAGCGGCTTACGCCTGAAGGGCTCGTGTTGGAGAGTTAAAAACAAATAAGGGAACTAATTAAGGATGAGAATATATTATTTTGAACTTAAACGAAGCAAACGGAGTGTGTGAGGATCGTAGTTAAAGGTGTTCTATAGTAAACCCTACCTCCATGGGAAAAAGGCTTTAGTTAGTGTGGTGTCATTTTATTTCGCATGGTTCACTCAGACCAAATAAATTTTATTGGTCTGAAATTTTCAAATCAAATCAACAACGTGACGGGATTAAGGAGTTGTCAAGTAAACTAATACTACTGGTTGAATGGTGTAAACTGGAGATAGTGATTCTGTAAGTAAATAGGTATAATTTGACAGATGACAGAAACAAAAAGAGTTTGCAAGCATCTACAGATATTTATCTAGTTTAATTACAAATTCAATTTGTTTTGTAATAAAGGTTTGGTTTTTCTAGATTTTTTCTACAAACTAATGGGCTAGTATTATTGTTGTTGTCGACCTGTAAAAGAGTCTTCTCATGTTCCAGTTTAACAAGGAATAGCCCGTAATAGACTTGCCTATCTTTATTACGGGATCACAAACAAGGCTTTCGTTAAGCACAAACAGGATTGCGGCTACTTCAATATTTACAAATGCAATGGATTTACTTCTGCCATGTCAGTGAGTCAACCCTAAGTCTGAAACGGAATATGAAAGTCGTAATACAGCTGATGTGTTTGACGATATGAAAGGACTCCAAGCACACACCGTACGTTGCGGGCGCCATTTAGTATAAATTATTTATAAGTTTCCATAATTTTGCCGGAAAAAGAGGCAATTTTACGCATGTGTTCCAAATTTGAGTCGAACAGTGGACCTGTTTGGTGTTTACTAAATCAAGCTACAGACGACAGACGGACGGACATGGACAATGCCAGCCGTTTCGTTATTAATGTTGACCGACCCCTATTATATTATCATTATCAAGGTCTTTTCGGCCTCTAGAGTGTACCTCTACCTTTTTAATTTTTTGTGGAAAAATATAAATTATTCTCAGTCACGTTTTTGTATATTCATTGTTTGTTTGGTACATATACTACTAATTTCTAGAGCCTTACGATATTTTTTAGACTTTTTGAAATTCTTCGTCTTGAATAACTACGCAAAATTGTTGAATTAAAGTTGGAATCATAATTGAAACTTTAAGTAAGTAGTTAGTATATTTATACATTTTCAACTTAAACGTCTTTTATAGTCCTTTAGAATATTCAAACTTATTGCTTTTCTAGTTCATAATGTTTTCAATTTACATAATTTTGCTAGTGTGAGTTGTGACGCGAAGGCATTGAGCCCTAGCGCTTGGAGTGGAGGGTATTAAAAGTCGGTCCATGAAATCGACCAATTACGACCGATTGCCGATAGATTTATGGTCTTACGAGCAAATATTGCCAGAGCCTGGGCAACAGACGCCGGACAAAGTCCTTTTGCAGTTTTATCGCGTGTAAAATCGACCCTCGCCGATGGTTTGCTTGCGGATTAAGTGATGTTAAAAGCAGCCGAGCTCTGTGTTTAAGACCGTGCCGAAGCTAAAGCAGAAAATATTGTTTCTAGTCGTTCATGCCACAAGTCGTTCGAGATTTCATGTTCCGTTTTATTATTCAGTTCGATTTGTGTGCGTAAACACACTAAACGCGTCCCTTTTCGTCGAGCAGAGTTGTTATTCTTCGAGATTTACTGCAAACAAGAAAGCACTATGCGCTTGAATTTCGGCTATTGCTAAAAATATAAATCAAAAAACATTATTATTCGCCCAATACATTAAGCTAAGTTCAATAAATCATATCAACACAATTAACGATACCTATTATTGTATCGTTCATGTATTTTCTCTATGCTCTAAAAGGATTAAAAATGACAGTAAGAAATGCTTATCCGTTTCTCATTGACGCTTTCATAGCCTATGTTGACATAGGCATAAAGAGGGAATGTATACATCAGTAAGTTGTTTCGTGGCGAGGAACGGATGGGAATGGGCATCGTGGTTGCTGCGTTGTCTTGATAAGAAAACGTTATGGGTATAGCTGACGGCTCTCCCGCGGACCTCCGTGCGTAACAACATGCCGTACTGTTTTTCCCTGGAGACACTTCTAATCTGCTTTCTAGTTTATTGCGACGCGAAATCTCTTGGTGTTTGAGTTGTGTACCTAAGAGAAATATGTTACGAGAGTATGTTTAGATAGCCATGTTGATAGGATGATTGAAAGGCGACTAAAAAGGTATTTTTAAGGCAGACATGAGGTGAAACGCCAATAAGAAACGCCCTAGAAGGACAAAGACGGATCTTATTGGTGATGTTCTTTAGAAAGGTCAGGAGCGAAGTACTCATAACCGGTGTGTATGACTGGATGTATGAACTTAAATGAAACAAAAGGAGTATGAAAGGATCGTAGCAGGTTGCGTTCTGTAGTTTCCGCCTACCGCTATCGGAAAAGGCGTGAATTTATGTGTGTGTGTTAAGCGGTGGTTACTTTTGCGAGTTAGATTGTGCGCTAAAGTATTAGCGCACAATCTAACTCGCAGAACGCTATCAGAAGCTAGTAAGCTTCTGATAGAGTTCCTCTGTAAGGTAACATCATCTTATGCAGTGGAGATTCATTATCGTGAATTTATAGGTACTTTGATAGAGAATCTTATATCGCCTATCAAACGTCTTGGTAGGATTATTTCTAAAGATACATTTTATAAGATACTAGAAATATAGGTTAACTTCTAGGTCTCGCTCTAGAGATTTCCCGCTGAGGTAGAAGACGTAAATCAGTCTGAATAATGCGACTGCGTTTTGGTTTGGTCCGGTAAAGTGCACTTCTTGAAATTACTTGCAAAAAGAGCAGCACTTATTTTTTTTTCAGTAATGGTGTTAGTATGTTTAGTATCGTATTGCACCAGGAAAAGGTTTTAACAAAGGACTTTGGAGCTAAGCAACTGGATATCTGCGTCCGGCGCCGAAGTCGACACCTTTTTACGAGATTGGCCAAAGGAAGCACCGGGGAAGCGTAAACAAGAATAGATAGTTTAGATTGAAGAAGTATCTAGTGCTACACTAAGATCTCTGTGGGGATATTGGTATTTTAAAGTTGCTTGGCTTCTTTGTTGATGGTAATTTAAATACTTTTCAAGTAAACGTAGATGTTTTATTTTTAGGATTTGACATTACAAGCAGTAGAAAAATCTGAATTAATAAATAGGTCAGAAACATTTTCATCGAATACAAATAGTAATCCTCTAAAGCTTTTACACATATTAATGAAAGTATAAAATCAAACCTTAAGAAAAGATATATTTTTAACATATGATCGCACAATGCAGCTTAATATCGTCATTTGCCCGGAACGATCACCGACATTTATTGCCAGCACTTTTACGGTATTCTCTCAATTATACAGACTAAAGTTAGTCTCATCTAACTTCAGTTTAGCGGTTCCCAACATTTTACCTTAACTTTCGTCGTATCTCTCACTGTTTAACTCTGACTCTGATTTTTTTTCTAATATCATGAACATAACAATAAGGAAAATGTCATGAAAAGAGAAGTGAACGACCAAAAAAAGTCGGCTATACTGTGTTAAGGATGGTATCGCTAGAAAGAGGATATATAACTACTAACATTACGACTAATAATGAAAACAACAACAGTTTGCCAGAAGACGTGACAAGTTGTACCCACCCCTTATGGAGGATTGGGATATTTAACCGGTTCAATGCCGTAATTACCGAAACAATATAAAAGCTATTGTGTCTCGCGTTGATTCACGTTTTGGACACTCAAGGGGTGGGCAAGATAATGATGACAATGCACAGTCGACTGAGTAAACTGCTTGCAGAACGGATGGCCGATGGGGTAAAAGTTATAGAATGGCGATCGCGAAGCGGAAGATGAAGCGTTGGAAGGCCTCCCACTAGGTGGACCGATCACCTGGTTAAGTTTGCGGGAAACCGCTCGATGCGAGACGCACGTTCAATGTGGCGACGCCTGGTCAAAAAAAATCAAAATCAAAAATCAAAATAGTTTATTTCAAATAAACCTTAAAGGTACTTTTGAATTGTCAAACAACAAAAAAATATGACTCTAGTTGCAAATTCGCAAACGTCAGTAGATCTCAATGGAGAAGAATTTGCAAGAAACTCCACGGACACTCTTTTCCTTCAGTTTCAATTACAAGTTTTTGGTTACATCATTCTTGTTAAAAAATAAATACATATATGTGAGAACGATGCAAAAAGACGTGCACGTAAAAGCGTCTAGAGTAACAAACAATTTCAACATAAAAATGCAATGACAGGCCGAGGCAGCTAAGTTATGACCAATCCCAACTGATGGCGCCCGATCACGAACATGACGCATGGATCGGCACCACTCAGCTCAACCGTTATGGAGGGAACCGAATGATCCAACACATGTGCCACCATCAGAGAGAAATTAGAGAGAGCATGACACACTCAAATGCCAGGGCACACAGAAGTCAACCAACGACACATAGGTAGATTTACAGTCGGAACATAGTACTCACACATGTGCTGTGCAGTTATATAATACTAAAAGAAATTGAGTTTATACAATACAAATATATTCATACAGTCTTCAGCAGCTCCAACAATACTTCAAAACTTTTCTGCCCATCACTCATTGTTCTTGCGCCCTAATGGCTGCGGAGCGGGACCAGCATTTAGCCAAGCATTTTTATCAGCGATGTAATCCCCCAACTTATAATATGCTTGCCTGCATAGTGTGCGTTTTATACAAGTTTTAAATTTCGTCTCATTCAGTTCTAGAATGTGGGGACGTATTTTATTGTAACATTTTATACAGTACCCCATAAAAGATGATGCTACTTTAGCCAGCCTGAAACCTGGTTGGGTTAATTGGTCCCTATTTGTAGTAACATAATTATGTCTATCGCCGTTTTTACTGAAAAGATGTAAATTTTTTCTAACGTACATGATGTTTTCATAAATATATTGACAAGGTACCGTCATGATGTTAATGTCCTTAAACAGTTCCCTTAGAGAATCGCGCCGGCGAAGATTGTATATCGCTCTGATGGCTCGTTTTTGCAGAATAAAAATTGACTCAATGTCTGCAACCCTTCCCCATAGTAAGATACCGTAAGACATTATACTATGAAAGTAACTAAAATAGACTAGCCTCGCGGTATCTACATCAGTAAACTGACGAATTTTTCTAACAGCATAAGCTCCCGAACTTAGCCGCCCTGCAAGTGATATTAAATGAGGACCCCATTGCAAGCTTGAATCTAGCGTGATCCCCAGGAATACCGTTTTATCGACAAATTCTAGCTTCTCCCTACCCAAGATAATGTCACAATCAGTACTTTTGACATTCGGCAAGGCAAATTTTACGCACTTAGTCTTTTTAGCATTTAAAACTAAATTATTAGCCGTGAACCAATTTTGAACCTGTCGCAAGACGTCATTTACGTCGTCAACGTTACTCATACGTCTATTTATCTTAAAAATCAAAGAAGTGTCATCAGCAAATAACACCATGTTTAAATTGTTATTCAATAGATGGGGTAAATCGTTAATGTAGACTAGGAATAAGAAAGGACCCAAAATTGAACCCTGGGGTACTCCCATTTTCACGGTTAACCCGGACGAATTGACACCGTTTATTTGAACTAATTGCTGTCTATCATTTAAATAAGATTTTACTAAACTCAACGCTGATTGGCCTAGCCCGTAATGCTCAAGTTTCATAAGTAATGTTACATGATTAACGCAATCAAACGCTTTCGACAGTTCGCAGAAAACACCTATAGCATCTTGTGCCTCTTCCCACGCATCAAAGATGTGTTTTAATAAGGTGACACCAGCGTCGGTCGTACAACGTCCTTTGGTAAAACCATACTGTTTATCGTGTAGGATGTTATTCGTATTAAAATGAATGAGCATTTGATTTAGCATTATCTTTTCAAATATTTTGCTGAAAACCGGCAGCACCGATACTGGTCTATAATTATTCGTGTCTTTACTGTCCCCGGATATAAAAAGAGGTATAACCTTACTATGTTTCATTAGATCCGGGAAGACTCCTTGATCTACACACAAATTAAAAATTAAAGCTAAGTACGGCGCTATAGTCTGAATAATGGAGGTACAAACTTTGATGGACATCCCCCATAGATCTTCGGTCAGTTTGATCTTGATTTGCTTAAAAGCTTTTATTACTGATATTGGGTTTATGTGTGAAAAGTTAAATTCAGTCGGGCAGGCCGAAACGTTAGCGTTTAATAAACCAGAAGCAAGCGAGGGCGAAAAATTTAAGGTTTCAGTAGTTTCAATTGGGATACTGGTAAAGAAATCTACAAATTCTTGAGCAACTTTTTTGTTATCTCTAATAAGTCCATGTGTAGTTTCAAGCGTGTAATCAGTATTATTTCTTTTGTTCCTATTCGTTACATTGTTTATAATTTTCCAAACTGTCTTGATTTTATTTTCTGCGGTTTTAACCTTATTGCCAATGTATAAAGCCTTAGCTACTTTACACGTATTTCTAAAAATTCTTGAATATGAAGCAACATACTTATTAAAAGTTTCAGTGTTAATATAAGGCTTAAGGCCATAGAGCTCGTAAAGTCTTTCCCTACTTTTCCTGAGTCCTTTAGTCGCCCAGTCACTGAATAAAAACTTAGGGCTTATAGTTTTAGTTTTCTTCTTAAAAGTATTATTGAACTCTGTTTGAACTACTGAGAAAACTTTTTTATATAAAATATTACCATCATTCACTGTGAGGTCTTGATCACTTAACTTACTAATTAAAGTGCTGTTAAATTTATTTAATTTACCAGATGTTATTGGTCTGGATTGAATCTGCACTTGTTGTATTGATATGTTGGCCTCAAAGGTTACCAGTAGCCCACTGGTAACCTTTGAGGCCAACTGGTGGAGGCCTATGTCCAGCAGTGGACGTTTTCGGCTGAAATAATGATGATGATTACCAGGAACAAAAATATTAAACAGTTTAATTTAATATACATTCTTGTGTTATACCGGTTGTATTATTCTGCTACCCCGCTTCCGTACATAACAGTTTTGTAAGTCAAGGGGTCTCACTTTATGCTTCCCAAGTGATAAATCTCTCCGTTTGAGAACTTACGGTCTGGCACATACTCCGAAACTAATTTGAAGTTGTCACCGGCGTGTAATGGTTGCAGTGCCTGTGCAAATGTGAGTGTTTAGAACGTGTACATTGTCAACTTTGCCACGATTCCAATTACTATTATGATGTTGTTTACTGTTGCAGCGTGTTTATGTACCTGGGTTATTTACATGCGTGAAGATTGTACTGGATACTTATAACTTATAACTGTTGCGAATTTGTTTAGAAGTTATTTGATGTTGTAACGTCTTTGAAATTGCTGTTGCGTTTTATAATGCAAAAGTGGGTTGACTTTTGTCAAAGAGTTCGAGACATTTTATCGCGAGTCCTTGTATTTCTTAAACCAGTCACCAATTTTCACTAGCGCACCAACTAAGCCGTTATCGCCCAAACCATAGTTGGTTACTCAGATTCTGGCCCGATCCGGATGTTGTCTTCTATTGGCCTTCCTGGGGATATTAAAGAAGCTCTTGTTTATCAGCTTGTCCCATATCTATCTTACTCGCTATAATACGCTCCTAAGTACCTACACAGATATTTAATTTGTCATTTTCTCCTTGAAAAATAAAACACACTGATTATTATCAAAACGTAATAATAAGTCCATACGCACCCCGTAGATGTTGAGTGTGTGCTAAGATATCCGCTCCCGTAAATGATGTACCTAAATAAGACCGAATGGTGTGTTTACCCCTTTACGATACAAGGTCCGCTTTATTGAACCAATAAATTAATCATAACTTAAAAACTCGCTGCATCCCATATTTGAAACTTACGAGACTAATTCCACTGCATTTACAACTCAATACTTAGTGAAACAGAGTTGGATTTTGATTGTGGTTTGAAACCGCTTCATTATCGTCTTTTTTTTTTTTTTTTTTTTTTTTATTGTATATAGGCTCGCGCTTGACCACTATCTCACCTGATGGTAAGCGATGATGTGGTCGACGGTGAAGCACGCTTGCCTAGAAGTAACCTATTCACTCTTGACTTAAAGACCCCTTGAAACGCTTTGGCTGTAAACCTTGGTAACTGCCTAAATATCACCGCATACATGAGACACAAAATGATATATGGTGTGTAACATTGAATGTGTGGAATTGTTAAATTTGTTAGGTATAGAATCATCACGTTCAATGCATTGATATACAATTTAGACATTAGTAGATTATATTAATAACGGACACAAGTATTCTGTGTAGAATGGTAACTTCCTCTTCGGACTTTTCTTTTGAGACTGTTAATTGGCTAAGATCTAATGTCCTAAATACCTCTTCGTTTTTATATTTCCTGACTTTGAACTCCTCAGCGGCACGTGTTATCCAATTTTTCCAGTTAATGACTTCTGTGTCCTCGTGATACAGACTTACACGTGGAGTCGTGGACGTTTTCAAATATTGCAAAAGACTACGGCAGCAACATTTACTAGCTACTTCTTACAACGTTCAAATATACTTAAAAATATAACATCATTCACAAAGAGGAGACAATACATCAACTTGAAGATTTGTCAAACTACGTCAAATCGTCTCGCGGATCGGGGCTCATACATAAAAAACAAATTCTTTCTACGTATGAATGTATTGGTATAAATATACAAGTTTTATATGACACCGAGTCCGCGCTCTGAATACGTTATCAAGGATCAGCAGAACCTCACGTAGGTGTACCAAGAGAACGAGAATGATATCTTATTTCTCAAAGCTTCAGGCATAGGAAGGACACTTTTACATAGGAAATATTCTGATTGGTTTTCTATGTAACAGACATCTGGTTTGGAACTTTTGTTTGATGATATATAATGAGAAGTTGGTTTTATTTATAACGTATGGTTATTTATAAGAATGGTAGGCTGCCTCTCAATAATGAATCCAAGCTTTCGGCAAAATCTATGACTTAGTAATCAACCCTTTAATATAATTTTGTGGCAGATCAACGAAAATGTTGTGGCTTTTAAAGGTATAGGATCTCATTTATAAAAGTCTCAACGCTGTTTAACAATTGATTGGCAGATTATTATTCCAAATTTGACCACATCATCGCTTACCATCAGGTGAGATTGTGGTCAAGCGCAAGCCTATAAAAAAATAAAAACAGACTAAAGAGACATTGAATTTAGAATTAATTATAAAATACTACCGAGGTTTTTATGGATGATACTCTTTATTTTTTTCTACTTTTGATAACCACGGAGGTTTAACCAGTTCGCTTAAAACCTTTACACATATTTTACGAGTTCTATCGTAACGTGTGATCAAAGAATGCTAAGTAAGGTATGAAATAAATGCTCCAGTTGCTTTAAATTATATGAGTACAAACTCACTCGTTTCTTTGATTTCACGGAACAGTAAAACATTTGTGGTCAGGTTCTTTATTCATCTCCGCAACTTCTTTTGTATTGCTCAGTGAGTTTTTGGGTTTTACATATACCAAAGTAAGGAAAACTCTTGCAAAGTTATTCACTTTGAACCGAAAGATACAGTCAAGTGTAAAAAGATAAATTCATGTGGAAAAGGCGCGTCTTTATGTATATGTATACATTCAGATTTAATTTGAAACTACGGTTTTTATATCTATCCCTAAATACAGCATCTGTAAAAGATACTACAATACATACATATATATTATACATAAGTATCTATATATTTTACAATTATGTATTTATATTTGTTTCTTTTTAATTTTTCCTATTCGCGGGTCTGCTGGCAGAAATGTCTTAAGAAATAAGCAGTGCCCTTGTACTCTATTGTCTTGATGTGTTGTCTTCATGTATTAAACTGTGTGTGTATACCGGCAACGGTAGTGTATGTGAAACTGTTTAATATTAAGATCTTAATATACTCAGAAATAAATAAATCTTATCTTATCTTATATAAATAAATAAACAAATACAATCCGTGAAAGGGTACTTACCATTATATATTTTTTGTACTTTAGAAAATGATGACTGCCTTAATTAATCTCTTCATACCCAAAGTTAACCAACCCTTAAGAAACACCAAAATTACAGGAAGTCGAACATTAGGGTTGTCAATAGCTCGTCTTTGTTAGTATGTAAGCAAAGTACGAAGCCTTTTATTTCTTCCCAAAACCCTGTAGGTATTACGGTTCCGGTTTTCATACAGACTCTTCACTATACGGGAACATGCAAATAGAAAATTTTCCTCGCTGGCAATACTGGTACTTGCTTTAGTATGAATCTGTTGTATTGTTGGCCCACGTCCTCGTTGTTAGTAAGATACTCGGGGAGTCGAGCGCAGTGGGAAACATAATCGATATGGAATAATGATGAGCGATAAAACTGACCGATTTGAAATCGTATCGCGTGCTATTGTAGAGATCGAATGAATGACGGAAGCTGCTATATTCAACAGAGGTGGCTTACTGAACCCTGACGAATTTGCCCCGTATCATGTCCGACGATCGTGATAAAATTATATTTTTTTATTGTACTACACACAATACCCTCCAATACAGCTTAAATATCTTGGCCATACATCTAGGAATTACGAGGATCCATCTCGTAATTTCGAGATAAAATAAATAAGTGTTAAAATCTGCTAATCTTACTCAGCAAATAAGAGGCTGCGTGACTTGGACCGGGTCCAATACGTGTTGGATAGGGGCCAATTGAAACCTCTCACTTTGGTCCTGTGGTAACGGCGAGGATGTGATTCGATCCCGCCGGTCAGCTGACCCACAGTTGTGGAGGGATCAAGGAAACGTTACGACCGACGGCTTTCTTGCAATATTCATAGATACATGAGTACTTATTTTTGCAGGTTATTAGATGTTTACTCAGCAATAGTTTTGTTTGTAAGGAAGATAATTCTACTTATTGTTATGAATGTGAAAGTCTGGTTACTTAGATATTTGTTAATCGATTAGTTGAACGAATTCGAATGAGCCTTTGCACACAGGTAGACCATGAGCAGATTTGGATTTGGATATAGGATTTTTATCCCAGTAATAGGACCACATACGTGAAATGATTTTGGACAAAGCAGCTGGTAAAATACTACCGACTTTCAAATAAAAACACTAGGAAGTGAAAAATAACTTCAATTTCGGCAGTCGGTGTTCCTGTTTTTGTTTCTTAGCTTTTTGACACCGTCTTCCGAAATTGAAGATATTTTTTTAATTTGTAGTGTTTTTATTTGGAAGTCAGTTTTTTTTTTTTTGTAAAAAGTGTTTTTTTTTTCACTTTTTAATTGTGGTACATTATGAGCAAGTTCATTAGTAAGGTGTCTATAATGCCCAAAGTTACGCCTTTATAGATTACCCGAATAACATAAAACTAACATAACCGGTGAAATGAGAGTGTACCGGGGTGAACTGCACATATCTGCGTACCCCTTTAGAGCGTATCGGCGTGATTATGGAATGACGTAAACAATAAACAGACATGCGATTGTAGCATCCCGAGAGATTTTCCGTTGTTTATTGAAGAGTTCTGTTGTATATTTCCGAAGTTCTTCATCACATCAGATTAAATGCGACCACACCAGAAATACCAGCTATGAAATAAAAAAAAGAATCGACAAAATCGATTCACCTTGTAAAAATTGTTGAGGTAACACACATAAAAAAATATACAGTCGAGTTCAGAACCCTCATCCTCCTTTTTAATGTCGGTTAGCATCAGATAGGATAGAGGACCTCTTTTCCGCACTTAGACTCGCATTTAGTCCGTTGTGCGTGCAGGCCTCCTCTCTGTGCAAGGGAATGGACCATAATCAACCACGCGGGCCACGTGCATGTTGGTGGATGTCACATCTTTTTTTAATTTGTTATAGGCTCGCGCTTGACCACTATCTCACATCATCATCATGTCTTCGAATTTTGGTTCTAAGACATGCCGGTTTCCTCACGATGTTTCCCTTCACAGTTTTGAGAGCCACTGCTCTGCACTGGTGATGAAATAATTTACACAAAGTAAAGCGCCTGTCTGGGTTCGAACCCACGACTTACAACTTGTAGGTAAGGCGTTACCACTGGGCCACCACTGCTCTCAGCCTTGAAATCGGTTAACAATGCAACATTTTGTAACGTACCTATGTTTTGTGCTTCGTCTACGCGTGTTTTTGGTAGAATTATTTTAATAAAGTGATGCCTGAGCTGTGAAACGCATTTTAATATCAAAATTAACTCTTCATACATCGCTATTAGAATAAAATCATATAGCATGCTGCATGCAGTTGTTTTGTTAGGAAATTACTTGTGCATTTTCACTTCCTTATAAAGGAATTCAAGATAAATTGTATTGCAACATAACATAAAGCCTTCTTTGTTCTCCGCTACGTGTGTACGTGTTATCTGTATTTTATTACGAAGAGCAATTGTGAGAAAAAGTTTTATTTACTTTTATTCTAAGCGACGAGTATAACTTAATACAGAAGAAAATAAGTTCACAAAGACACATAATATAAAACTAAATTATGTAACTACGAGCTTTGTAACATTTTCATAGCTTTTATAATAATCTTAATAATGAGAATCCTGAAACAGTCGTTGAAAGACATCTGTTTTTGGAAAAAATTTCGTTTCCAATTTGCCTAGTTTGTTCCCATTATACACAACTTCAATTTATCAAAAAGGATTTGCCTTTCAATACCCACTTGTAGTTCTACAAAGCATTAAGGCCCACTAACCGAAATAGAATATAAAATTCACCATTCAAAATAAAGGCCTAAATGGGTATTTAATTGGTCAGGTAAAAGGTAATTTAATAATGGGTACGCACTTAGCTATATTGTGTACCTAGGTATATTAAAAGCTTGTCTCTTTATATATTTAGGACTTGCGGTAAAAGTACTTAGGTACCTCTCTAAACTTTGTCCTTTTAATGTGTAAAGTTTTTCAACATTCGTTTTTCTCAGTCAATGTTGTTCCAAAGGGAACAGAGTACGAGTATATTATCATACACTTATTTTGTGTGTCGGCAGTAAACTTGGCAAAGGGAAAAGGTTATGGTGCTCGTAAACGGCGGGTTAACAACTTTACACTGTAAACTCGAAAGCCAACACAATATTTTTTATATATCACCCTAGGGCCTGATAAGTTTGCGTCCGTTCTTGGATTTACTTGTCTCGAAGTGTAAGCGATCAAACTGTTATTGTATCAAATATGAGATGAAATATGGAGCTACTAGCTTCTGCCAGCGGCTTCGCCCGCGTGAATAGTATTTTATCTACTCTCGCAACGTAATGTTCCAAATATGAATTTAAAAATATAGTATAAATACGTACTTTACATTCGGGGATGGATAAACTTAAAAAAAAACCATTACAGTGCAACACTTTCCTTCGATTTTCAGACAACTGCATCATAAAATAACTTTTAAATTTTTATAGCACACTTTTACTTTTTAATTGGGTGGGCGCACGGTTGGCGCAGTGGTTGAGCGATTGACTGCTGCGCTGCGTGTCGCGAGTTCGATTCCCGCACGGGACAAATATTTGTATCACCTACAGATTGTTTTTCCGGCTCTGGGTGTTGTGTATGTGAGTTTATATGTTGGTAAACGCACCCACGATACAGGAGAAATTCCTAGTGTGGGGCATAGTTTAAAAAAAATAAAATAATGGCGCTTATGGACTCATTGACATAATGTAGAAAAGTAGTATCATTGTCTATGGAAGCGCGCGCTGCGCAGTCATGCGCAATGAGAATCCAAATTGCCCGCCATACTACATTTTTTTTTCCGTTTCCACTTTTTTATTTCAACTGTATGAGTGAGGATAAAATAGTATATGCAACGGCATATAATAAGGCATTAAAACACTAGCGTGATATTATTCGTGTATCACACTCACGCTCGTATTTTAATATAGCCGCAGATCGTTGCATAAACTACTATTCTTATCGCAAGGGAACATTATACCGAGATGAAAAATAGCCTATGTACTATTCCAGATTGTAATCTATCTGTGTGCCAAATATCATGCAAATCCTTTCAGACGTTCTGGTTTGATTGAGTAACAAACCTACATCCACACACACATTCATCAAAACTTTCACATTTATAATATTAGTAAGATATATAATATAAGTAAGATATATATATATATATATATAATAAGTAAGATAAGACACGGGGAGACCGAAGAAACTATGTATGAACTGTGTGAATGATGATGTGACTTAAAATGGGGGTCAATACTGAGATGACGATTAATAAAGAAGTATGAAAAAAGAAGATATTGCACTACTCTAAGAAAAATGGGCGGATTGCGATAATTAGAAAAATATGAAGACTAACAATTTGTGAAAAATATATAAAGATGTCCATTTTTCATGCTGTGTACGTGAATTGCATGTTGTTCGTGTTGTTGAGAAAGTATGTATACCTAACTATTTGTCAGCTTCTAGAATTGCAAGCTAACAGGTATGCCTAACTGGCCGTAATGTTGATGATTGAGCTACTTTAGTGTGTTTAACGCTCATGTTTTCGTCACGGTACTTGCTTTAAAATTCGGAACCTTATTTTGCATTTTCTTAGCGAATAGTTTTGTTATCTTATGAAGAAAACTTAGATGTAGATGTGTCCACTATCTAGTGTATATTTGCAAAATGGTTTAATTGTCACTTTTTAGGATACTCCTTTAAGTAAAATTAACTTTTAACAAATATCCGGTTAGAATTCAATGCCTATACAGATTAAAACGGCAATAATCGGACCTTTTATTGCGAAAACATAAATATTTCCAAGACGACATAGAACTAAGCTCATGAATTTTAAGCAGCTACTTAGAGAATGTTCTGAAATTTAGGTGTCGCGAGGGTCGTCCCTCACCTTACACGGAGCCGGTACGGTTTACTGCGCCGTTAGCTCGACCGGTCTGGCGACCGGACAATGTGTTCGCAAATATATACATCTCATTAGGCATTCCTAGTGGACACCTCTTTACTGCATATGTATCTCACTTGCCTGAGGGCAGGAAAGGTCTTTGTTGAGAGACCGGAATTTCACGACTGTAAAAATATTTTTTGTGAACTGGTTGTTTTAGGCCCTATATTAACTTTATATTTTATCCGAATATTAGGTCAGATCCTGCTAGGTTAGACTTTTCAGCTTTTTAATAACAAGAATTTTACCTTCTTTAAAAAATACAACCGAAACTCAGAAAACGATTTACAAAAAAATCGGATCGCACGAACCGATATTAATTTGGCAAGTTAAAATTCACAGTGTCGCCTCTTTTTTACGCAAAAGTTGGGATACGAAATCCTGTGTAGGTAATTGGTTTTCGACACAAATACGCAATAAGTTACCCATGAAAGTTTATGCGAGAGCCGTGAGCCGAATACGAGGTGAAGTGGGCTCATAGGCTGATGCGCCCAACTAAGTGTTATCACCGGTTCCCTATCCATTTGCATAAAATTTTAAGACCTAATATATCTTAGCATAATTTTGTTTGGCATAATTATATTTTCGCATAATATAATTACGCATAACAGCTTACGCATAATTTTTTTAAGCATAATTTCTCTAACCATAATAATGATTAAGCAGAATATTCTAAAGCATAAATTTATTAAGCATAAAGTTCTAAAGCATAACTTTTTTAAGCATAATATCCTAAAGCATAAATTTATTTACACATACAGCATGCAAGCAAGCATACAGCATGCAAGCAAACATGCAAGCAAGCATGCAGCAAACAAGCAAGCATGCAGCATGCAAGCAAACATGCAGCATGCAAGCAAGCATGCAGCATGCAGCATGCAAGCAAGCATACAGCATTCAAGCGAGCAGGCAACATGCAGCAGGCAGGGTTTCTGTCTCGGCTCCGGCGCTGCGGGCTTCCGGCGGCTCCACGCGTGCTAATCGTCGCAGACGGCTTTCGCTCACCACCGCAGCTTCGGCTTGTTGGCCGGCTTCGCCGGCCAGCCTCAGCCGCGGCGCCTCGCTTGCAGCCGCCTGCTCCTCAGCCCGTGGGCCGCCTCGCCCCTACGCGCCTACGCGATTTTAAATTACACTCTAGGAGTAGGACAAACACGTGCGGTGTCCCACAGGGGTCGGTCTTGGGGCCGCATCTGTGGGACATCGGGTACGACTGGGTGCTGCGCGCTGACCTCCCTAGAGGCGTCAGCGTAGTTTGCTACGCTGACGACACGCTTGTCCTGGCGCAGGGGAGGTCGCACCAGGCGGCGGTGGAATTAGCGACACGCGGGGTTGCGACAGTCGTCGAGAGGATCCGGCAATTGGGACTCGAGGTGGCCTTGCACAAGTCTGAGGCCATGTGTTTTCATGGTCCTCGGAACGCGCCACCACCGGGTTCCCAAATAACGGTAGGAGGGGTTCACATCGGCGTCGGGTTGACGATGAAATACCTAGGACTCGTCCTCGACAGCCGATGGAATTTCGTGGAACATTTCCGACGTTTGGCACCCAGACTGGAGCGGGCCGGGGCTGCCCTCAAGCGACTCCTGCCCAATCTAGGGGGTCCAAACGCCTCCTGCCGGAGGCTCTACGCGGGCGTCGTGCGGTCCATGGCCCTTTACGGCGCACCAGTGTGGGCGCGTTCCCTGAGGCGGCGACCAGCCCGCTCGTTGAACGCGTCCCAAAGGGTCATGGCCATCCGCCTGGTCCGGGGATACCGCACGGTCTCCGGTGAGGCGGCGAGCCTCCTTGCCGGATTGCCGCCATGGGATCTGGAGGCAAAAGTCCTCGCGCACATCTGGGAGTGGCGCGAGGAGGCGAAACGCCGGGGCATAACTTCGCTGCCACGAGAAATCGCGGCTCGGCGGATAGAGCTCCGGCAGGATCTCATGGCGACATGGAGAGAGCGACTGTCGCAACCCAGTGCTGGGCACGCCACAATTGCGGCGATAAGGCCCCTCTTTGAGGAGTGGCTTGAGAGGCGCCACGGCGTCCTCACCTTCCGCCTGACGCAGGTCCTCACCGGACACGGTTGTTTCGGGAGGTTCCTGTTCAGGATAAGGCGGGAGGAAACGCCCGGGTGTCACCATTGTGTGGATCGCCCGGAGGACACGGTGGAGCATACGGTGGAGGTCTGTCCCGCTTGGGCGGAGCTCCGCCGTGTCCTCATGGAGGCGATCAGCGGTGGCGACCTCTCGCGTCCGGCCCTGGTTCAGGCTATGGTACGGAGCGAGAGGGCATGGGAAGCTGTCACCTCCTTCTGCGAAGCAGTAATGCTCGCAAAGGAGGAGGCAGAACGCGTGAGGGAGACGCAACGGAGACGCCCTCACGCCCCTAGCCACCGCAGGAGACGCCCTGGGCGTCGGGAATCGCAAGCCGATTCCCGGCCACCGTAGGTGCGGGCTTGCGGACGGCGAGTAATGGGTAGCTCGCCGTCTGATAAGGACCAGGCCCGAGTCGACTACGGCGCGTAGTGTTCCACGCGGGCCTCAAAGAGATGTCAGCACAACTGACGGGGTCCGCTAGGGCCGATGCCTGTCTGGGTCGCGGATAAATTTGAAAAAGAGTTACCGCGGCCCTGGCACAAGCAACTGAAGGAACACGGGTGGGTTTTAGTCAGTAAAAGTCTGACACGCCCTTCCGCTCCACCCAGAGCGGAAGAAGTCATTGGATGATTTCCCACCCAAAAAAAAAAAAAAAAAAAAAAAAAAAAAAGGAGTAGGACAAACAAGACTACGTAGAGTCGGTTTTGCAGCAATTCGGTTCTGTCACTAACTTTTATTGCACATCATATTAAATTTTTAACCAACAATATTATTTAATTGTTACAGAAACTATAGCAAATTGGTTTGATCAGAATTATGTATGGGGCACTACAAGTTCACCACCACCATTTCCACCCAAAGTCTGGAGTACGTATCTACTAGAAAAGGAAAATAGACCTAGGATACAAAATCATGCAGAGGCATGGCACAATAGATTTGCACATCCTGGATTTTATTTTTTGGCAAAAAAGATCGTTTAAGAAATAAAACATCAAACCATTGAAATAGATAAACTGTATGTCGGAACATCACTTATACCAAAAAAAAATACACGGACAAAACCAAAAGAATTGAAAAAAATATTAGTAGAAAAGATGAGTATACTTCTAAACTAACATATTTACACGCAATTGCTAAAAATATACACCTAAAATAAATAATTATACATAATTAAGGACCACTGTTTCAATCAGTTAACTTCTATCTGAGGAAAAACCGCCATATGTATTTCTCATATTAGAAGTTAACTGATTGACATATTTTTTTATACAAAAACTGTCAAAACATCTAACATATTCTTTAGATAAAAGTTATCTCGCGATTGAAAAATCGTTTAAGTTACATAATGTTATGTATAATAAATCATTTGCATGAAAATTGTTTTTGTTATTTATATTAATTGTATGCCTAAATATTATTATGCTAATAGTCATTAGGCCTACTAAGGTTATGCTAATAGTCATTAGGCCTACTAACGTTATGCGAATCAAATTTATGCCAAAACAAATTAGTCTTTAAGATGATTATGCCAACATAAAATGTATGCCTAAAAAAATTATGCCGAAGTATTATTATGCCAAAACAAATTGTGCCAAAATCGTTATGCCGAAGTATATTAGGATAAAGAATATTATGCGAAAAGAAGGGATCCCGTTATCACCTACTCTGAATAACAAAGACGAACTGCTATAGACACGCTCCTTCGATAGTTGTACGTGGGAAATGAAGATATATTTGAGTACCTATTGTACGTGATTGTTTGAAGATTTTGTTGCTTGTATTGTTACTGTGTTCAGGAAGGGATTTTGGAGTTAAGCTGTAAGTACTTATTCAAAGTTTTAAAATTTTAAACGTTAGAAAAAAAATTATATGTTTGGAATTTACACATGGTTGCTCTTGTTGTACTATATACCTATACGTAGTATAGTAATGTCGTACTAAGTGCTTTGTCCTCACGTATATGAATGAATGTATATATTAAACTAGCTGTGCCCGTGGCTTCGCTCCCTGAACACAGCTTTCGCTTCCTTAACCCTACCCTACCTACCCAACCTACCCTACCTACCCTACCCTGCCTACCCTACCCTACCTACCCTGCCCTACCCTACCTACCCTACCCTACCTACCCTACCCTACCTACCCTACCTACCCTACCCTACCTACCCTACCTACCCTACCCACCCTACCCACCCTACCCTACCTACCCTACCCTACCTACCCAACCCTACCCTACCTTCCCTACCCTACCCTACCCACCCTACCCTAATTAATAATGGTAAAAGTAATAAAGAGATCTGGCCGACCGTAATGACGAACATATGATAAAAAGTATCCTATGTCCGTCTCCTAGTTCTAAGCTACCTAACCACCAATTTTCAGCCAAATCGGTTCAGCCGTTCGTGAGTTATAAATAGTGTAACTAACACGACTTTCTTTTATATATGTAGATAGATATACATTATTGTAAAACACTGATTTTTAAGGAGTATGTGTGGAGTTTCTTGTCTGCTCTTCTCCATAACAGTCCATTCTTTGCGAATGGAACTTAAGTAGACTCAATTATTATTTACTAGCTTTTACCCGCGGCTTCGCTCGCAGTGAAGCCATTAAAAAATATTTTTATTTTTTTAATAAAAAGTATCCAATGTTACTTCTAATACCTCCAAGAATATATGTACAAAGTTTCATGATTATCGGTTCAGTGGTTTTTGCGTGAAAGCGTAGCAAACAAACTTACATTCACATTTATAATATTAGTATGATATTTAATTTAAAATTTTTGACATGCATAAGGGCCGCTTAGTTGTGTAATTGAACAAACGATTTGAGTTTGACTTTGTGAAAAATGGACCAAGCACTGCTAGGATCAGAAACAGTGGTGAATTACATTTTCAAGTAATAACACATACATTTCCATAAGTCCTCGTATTTTTCTATGTTTTTATCCATCTATAGAAAAGTCAGTTAATATCTAAAATTAAAGCCGTCAAAAGTATATGAAATGCATTTGCATTAATTCGAGTTTTGGGTTTTCACTGTGACATATGTACAGGTACTCATGTGCGTGAAGTGACAGATTGTCCGCCAGAAATCCTTCTCTTCCAATAAACTTTAACGATTTCGTGGGTACGGCAAACCGTTGACGTTGTGTTTGTATTGACCACATACAAATGCTTTCTACCAGGATAAAATAAAATACACGAACCGTAAATCCGGGTAATAAATAAACAAAAATTATTGTGTGCTTTTACTTTGTTACCGGTGGTTATAATTTACCGTATTCTGCTATCTAATCTCATAATTCTCTCGCTTAATCTCAGTGGCCCTTACTCATAATGAGAAAATTAAAAATTCTCCCTGTAGTAATTGCATAAGTACTTAAAGCAGATTTTCTTTAAAGGGGCATTTTGGTTTCGGTTTAGCTTTTGGCTATTTATAAGTTGACTGAAGGTACATACGTACATAATTCAATAATCATCATCATCAACAGCCTTTTAATTTTCCCACTGCTGGGACACAGGCCTCTGTGAGAAAAGGACTTAGATACTTCAATACCTATATTAAATAAAATAAAATTAACGAATGTGTAAATATGGAGAGGAGTTATGTCCGAGTTAGTGTTGCGTAATATTTATTAAATAAAAGTGTAATGTTTATTAAGTAAAACCTGGGCGACCGAGCTCTGCGCGGTTGAAAATAGAGAACACGACGTTTTCTAAAAATAAAACCTTGCTAGATTAATTTATCGGCCCGAAAGGCCCTGCATACTAAATTTCATGAAAATCGTTGGAGCCGTTGCCGAGATTCAGATTATTCATACATATATACAAGAATTGCTCGTTTAAAGGTGTTAGATTAGATAAGTTATACAAACTTATTGTTTATAATAACCTGCGTCAAGTAAGAAACGAGTCTAAAATAGATTCTTTCCAATTCTGCTCAAAATACTCGTAGCTATTAAAATTTTAGCAAATGTAAACTTTTTAAATGGCGTCTATGAAATACTTCAGATAGTTTCAATATCGCAGAAATTTCATTTTCATATTAAATCCTCAATTTAACAACGATTAAAAATATAGTGACTTTAAAATTACGACACTAGTTATCTTTGTGAACATTTTTTTTACATTTTTCGTTATTATGATAATAGTTTCGTTATATTTCACTTTTACAATAGAATGTTATGTTACAAAGAATAAAATAAATATGCTCATACGTTGAGAAGGGTTTTGCACTCCCAGCAGAGATTTTAATAGAGTGTCACACGTTTTGATGAATTTCTAGAACTCGATAGATTTGAACTGGTGACAAAAGGCTAATACTAGAAGCTAATGCATGGTTGTACGTGATGTTACAACATAATTCTATAAATTGTAGTCTACCTTTCCATATCTAAGTAGTTCGTAAAGTTTCCCTACGTAAATAATGAAATTGTAGTGCAGTTCAACCAGCACTTATGGCTACCTCTAATCCAAATCACCCCGTATAGAGAAGCATGTCACGTGTTAACATGAAATTCCTGAAAGCAATAAAGCCGATGGAAATAATAACAATAGCAGCAGAACTGAGGTTTAATTTAAGTGAACCATAGTAACAAGGCTTTTGGGTAACAAAAGCTGTTAGCCTGCAAGCCACCTACGTCAGTTCCATTTATGTCGCGTCATGCATAGCGGGCAGGCGCTTGCAAAATATTCTAAACGAGATTGCGGGTCCGACCGACTAGCCACGGTCCATTGTGGGCCGCATACACAGTGTGCTGTGTTTGTAGCTTAAAAGTACCGAAGGGTTATTTTTTCGCACAATTTTAGTTACGTGACGTGCTGCGGCGCTCAACTACAGAGTTTTCCTTTAAATTTTGTCCTAGTTTCAAACTTTTCAGCCTTGATTATAATACACGATGTGGGTTATGTAAACTATGTTCCTGGTTTAACATTGGGATATTCTTTCTCGCAGTGTAAGTAACGTTACGTATATGGCGATCAGCTACGAAATTTATCTTCACTTTGTTTACTGGTATCAAACTTTCAGCTTTGATTATAATTCGCCAACTGCGAACGGTGTTTCTGTTTAAAAAAACCGAAGGGATATTTTTTCGCACCGTTTTTGTAACGTGACATTATGTGGCGATACAGTACTGGTTTTACTTGAAACATTTATTGTTATATTTTCCGCCTCAATTGTGTATAAAATGCCTTGCGTGTTACCTTATAGGTATTTCTTGAAACAGTGGAAGTTAAACACATGTTCATGAACATGATATCATTGATGATATTTTGTAATATCACTGGTTAATTGCCTTTTCGAACAAAACATTGCTAAATCAGTATCTATCGATTTATGATGACCTACGAAGTTAATTTACATGCAATAAATGACCTCGAGCTCTATGGAGTCAGCATTAAGCTACGTAAATAACCATTGTTCGCCAGGAAGCTGAAGCCGCCTTACTTGCCTTTTTTGGTAGCGTTTTTAAAATTCCAAGAAAGGACACAATATATTGGGTAAAGATTCTTATAATTATATACAACGTTAAATAACGAGAATCAATACCATAAAGTAAACAATCTTTTTTTTTGTTGCCATGGAATCCAAATACAAAAACATGTGTGTGTACAAAAAATCCGAGAAAAGCTCGAATACAGCTGAGATTCGAGTTTCATTATTAGAAACAGATATAAACAAAGGCTGCCACATACCTACAAATGTTACTTGTTATGTCTGCTACATGTTATAGCAAACATTCCCAGTTGCCAGCAAGCCATAACTATAATTTGTAAACAGTAGTAAACATTAAAACAAAAAGTGTGAGTGCAAAGTTAATAGGGTGGACACTTACAGCCGCAATTTGGTGGTACCCGAAATTTTAAGTGGTGTTGAATTTTACTCATTTTCCGCCTCCGAGAGATGTCCAACAAAAATTTGTTGAATGCCTAGTTGGGCAGACAGAGTTTTCAAAAGTTTTAAAACTAATTTGCGCATCCATTTTCATTAAAAATTTGTTTGTGGGGTACTCGATCAATCTAATGGATCGATCAGTGCTTGTAGAACGACATAAAATACTAAATCACTTTTTAATTAAAATATTCATGTTATATGTCTGAATGTTTTTATGCTGAAAACAGTTAATTTGATATCATTGTATTTGTCAATGTCGATGCTTGATGTGGGCAAAAATATGGCTGCTGTTTCTCAAACTGACGAATCAGGTTTAGAGTAAGTCTTAATTATTTAGAATATTTCAGTTTAATCTACCAAATGTAACACATTAAGCCCGCGTTCGCAAATTTCTCTAAATAGCACCTGCTAAATACGAGCAGTGTATCGCGCGAGGTGGAATGCATACTATATGAAAATGTAATCAAAGTAAATTTTGGTGAACAACGTATGGTTGGCACCGGTATATTAAAACTTGCCGCAATTGCTTTAATTAACTGGCAATGTACCTATTGTCCATAGAAGTGGAAGACATTTATTTTTGTATGTATTTTGGACATTATTTAGAGCTGGTATCACATGGCTTAGCCAGTCACAGTGGTTTAATTTCATTGTCCAGGCATTTCACTGGTACAAAGGATACACAGAGCATTAATTCTGGTAATGAACTGCAGTAGTGCGATGCTGTGGCTAGGAAGCAAGTACATTACCGCCATCTGCATCCGCCTTATTATCACTAATGACATAATTCAGTCTTTTGTTATCGTACAATGCAGCGGTTGCGCCGACAAATGTATGTTAATGATTAAACAATAACATGTTTGTGCGATGCTTGTTTTATAATGAGGTTCCAATGATGAGGGAATAATGGAACGGTATATGGACCACTTTAGTGGATAATAGGACTGGTTTGTTTGTGATGATTAAAATTGATTAATCGGACTATTGGTGTCGACTGTACTGCGGTCCTCCGACTCCCATTGCTGTCGATAAGGTAGTATACTTGGTCCATTAGCGGACAACAATTGGTCAAATAATTTAATTTGTTTGATAACTTGTTGGGATAAAACAAATTACACAAAAAAAATGGTTCTGAATCTCTGGTGCCTGTGGTAGGTAAAGAGAACTTGTATTATAGTATTGAACCAGATTCGGATTTACAATTCGATTTTTTGATAAGTTTGTTCATTTTCGTTTACGAGGGCAAAGTAATAAGCAGACTAAGTACTTAATTGTCATTTTTTCGTTTTGAATTTAACCATGCAGTCAAAAATCTCTTCCCATTGGAAAGGAATGTCATTTCATGAGTTACTATAAATTACTATTACGACTTACGTTGGCGATTCCTAGAATTCTCATTTTCCTTACAGTCGAAGCGGAATTAATTTACTTGTGAATTTCTGAACCATTTCCCTGTTGCAAATCTGTCGACAGAAACAGGTACATAGGTATAAGGGTGACTTTTCACAAAAGAAATGTGTGAGTTGGCTAGGCAAAAAGTAGCAAATATGTGATGAAAATGTGTGATTCCTGTTATTTGAAGATCTTAACCAGTCGTTATTCGTAGCCAGAAAACTGAAATCTAAAACCAGCAGTACCAATGGGTATCGTGCTACGCAGTTATAGGGTTGTGGAGGTCAGATAGGCATTGCTACATGTATAATACTGGTACTCATCAAATTGATTGTTGGAACCAAAGCGGAGCGAGAAGCTTGCGTGGTGCGAGGATGCGTCGCGAAGCTGTGAAACGGTGTGTACCTGAGTAGTGTAAGGATGCATGGCAGCAGGCGCCCTGTGCCCCTAGCAAGCCTCTGGTGGGGCACCTGGGCCCACGAGTGTGGGGAAAAGGGCCTCTGATAGAAGTAAAGTGGCTGCATCTAATAGGATATTGATGATTCAGCATATATCGTTAATTTTTCTGTTCTGTTGAGCGACCTCTAGTATTTGAAGTACATGTTGTCAAGATAATCCTACCAAACTAGATGACTGGTAACATGTAATGCATAGAATACTCTCCTATCGACGTAAATAATGCGGACAGCTTTTTATATTTTTTGTATATAATTCCTTTTTTTAATATCATGAAATTTAGGGGCCCCCCAATGAGCTGGGGCCCAGGGCACGTGCCCCTTTGGTAAAGATGGAACTGCATAGCGGACTATAGTAGAAATATAGCGTCCCTTGCACACATTCCTTGCTAGTATCCCTCGCACACATCTCGCGCTTTTTAAAAACTTTGATCTAATTCCAACTGTCCAGGCGTCTGTGTACATGTTATCAAAGTATGTAACCTAAATTCCCAGTGTTCGATTAAGCTAAAATTTGCACACATGTTTGTTTTTCCTGACAATGCTATTTTTAATATAATAGTCTGTTTGTAAGTATAAATACTCTGGTGGAAAACCACCCTAAGAGTATGATGTGTAGTGGATTTAGTAAATGTAGTATTAAAAGTGGAGCGGGTCACTCCCTCGGCGGGTAAAGTTGTGTGTCGTTTGTAAGTTTATGCGGACCGTACCCCAAGGGCGCAGCCATTGAAACTTGTTATGAGATAAAATTGTTCTGTTTTATGCTCTTAGTGGTTCCTAACACCGAAACAGATGGTGTGTATAAGTATATTTTTAGTGTGTATAACTATCTTTTTGTCTCTGTGAAAGATAGACATAGGAACGTTGAAAAAATAATTCGCATGTGACTACAAAAGTGCTAAAAATTAATGGTGATGATAGTTGGATCGCACCCAGGAAGGCCAAAGACAAGATTAGATAGTATTGTGTGAGGAATGACATATAGTATTTCATGAACTGATGAACAATGCTAAAGAACGTAGACAAAAAAGGTAGGTCTATTATTGAGTGGATATTTTTAAAAGTGCTCACACATAATTCGACCGTCTAAAAATAATATTGCTAGTATTATAGTCCGTCACAACCAATCGCAGGGTTCAATCGAAAAGTGTAACGTGCAAAATCAAATGTTTTGGACCCGCACTGGGCCCGAGTGGTACATTACGGCTCTAACTTTCTTCTAGAAAGAAGTTCTGTATTCTGCCAGTGGGAACATAATAGACTGCTTATGCTGTTATACTGTTTGGAATCTTAATTCAATTTAAGGAATGCTGATATTGGTAGAGTCAAAAACTACATCCGTTTACAAAAAAAAAACTTTTTCCAACCATATGACGATATGGGGAAAGAAACTCTCTATATTTTTCCTCCAAAATAAATAAGCCAAAAGTCCTCTTGGCAGTTCGATCCCTTAAACGACTTTATGTTAAGCTACCTTGACTCGGAAGACCGTGATAAGAAGAGCCACGTTACAATTAGGAGTATTTTTCATTGTAACCACTTCCTACCCTTCCTCGTACATACGAATAAATAGGTTTTTATTTACTTATGTAGGCGGGTACTTGTTACATATCTTGCTAATTAGTTGTGTGTAAATTCTGACAGTTTATTAAATGCAGAGGGGCTTACGGTAGCTGGAATTGTTCGTGAGTGTTTCACGGTTCTGCTCACGTAGATATTTCTTGAATTTCCACGAGATCTAGACTCTTTCATTATGAGCTCTTTAAGGAACAACATTCAAGAAGTTCCTGTTAAAAAGAAATAGTGTAAAATTAAAGCACATTTTAAGGAAAACAAATTGATATCAGAGAACGAAACTAATCAAATTCTTACTTTATTAAACAATTGATGGTAGTGATTGGAGTGAGGTTCAAATAAACTCAGAACTGGCCCTAAACTGTGTCATGAAATGGTTAACCAAAAATCTGTTAACCCTAAATATTAGTAAGACTAAATTCATTGCATTTTCCACCAATAGGTCTAGTCAACCTGCAATTCCTATCGTGATTCGTGCTCATACATGTGCTACCTCTTCACCAAACAGTACTTGTAACTGTCCTAAACTTGACAGTGTTCAGATTATCAAATACCTGGGTATTTTAGTGGATAGTCACCTTAAATGGAAACAGCAAACGGATGCCATAGTTACACGACTAAGGAAGCTTATTTATGTGTTTAAGAAACTTAGATCAGTTGTTGATTTTGACAGCTTAATCACTATATATTTCTCGCTAGCTCAGTCGGTATTAGGTTATTGCCTTGATGTATGGGGAGGAGCTCATAAGACGACAATGTTACGAGTTGAACGCGGACAGCGTGCTATACTTAAGGTTTTGGCAAAGAAACCGATGCGATATCCAACAATGGCGCTGTATTCTCTGTGTCAGGTTCTCACTGTAAGAAAATTATTTATACTACAGGCCATACTCCGTAAACATTGCCAGCTTGCCTATGATCCGAGTATCGGCAGCACAAAACGCCGGTCTGATAGGATATGTGGTATAGTAGTTCGCAGAACTGAAGCGGCACGCCGTCACTTTAAACACATTAGTTCCAAAATGTACAATAGAATAAATAAGAAAATAAATATCTACTCGTTAACTAGAAAAAAACTCAAAATTAAATTAAATATCTGGCTAAAACAATTAAATTATGACGAAACAGAAGAACTTGCGGAAGTATAACTCTCACAATTCATCACACGCACACATACAAAACATACACAAATTACACAAGCACATACACACACAACCACTCTTCGATCCACACAAATCCATTTTATTTTACTTATTTTATTTTACTTACCATAGATTACTTTTATTTTTACTGGTTGTTAACTAAATAATTCATGTCTGCATTTTTGTTGTTATTACATAACTGTAACTGGAACAGTTTTACTTCCTTACCTGGAGAGGGGCGCTGATAACCGCGACACAGTTTTATACTACTGCGGTTGTCATCGTTTCAATCTGTTTATATCTGTACGTGTTTCTTGTTCCAAATAAATAAATTTGAAATTTGAAATTTATACGATAAATAGATTCAATGAGTTTGATAGTTATTTACGCAAAAGAACAAATATGCCAATAATAAAGTATTTGCAATAAAAGTAACCCACAATATTTTCCAGGAACTTAATAGAAATACCTAATGGACTGTCAATGTTGCAAACATCCTGTTACGTTCAAGTCGTGTTATTCTTCTTCGTGGCACGAGTACGGCTCCGAGAGACAGTAATGGCACACCATTTACGAACACGATCACCCACTCTTCCCCAGTTTATCTACCTGAAAGTGCAAACACCCCGTACATGTAACTTATCCTTTGCCAAAACAACTTCGCCCGTAAATATCGATAGCAAAACTGCGTGAATCACAAAGTCGCTGCATTCAGCCTCAGTTACAATTCATGTTGTTGCTTTAAAGCAATTTACTGCTTTTGTGGTGCAAGGCGAAATCCGTTCTCGACGGAAATTGTCACTGTTTACGTCATAAATTAACCGTGTTGATTACTTTGTGAGTAGATGGAGGTTCTGTTTTACGGCAAAAGGTATCTAACAATTTAAGCCTCTAGAATAGCTAATCATGGAAACTCAAATGCGTCGACAATTATAGCATGTGTAATGACACCTGATTTCAAGAAACACTATTTAGTGGATGGTGCAGGAAATGATAAATAAAACAACATCTGGATCGCACCAAATTTTTTCTAATCCAGACGTCGTTTATGGAAGTAGTGAATGATTATGTAGCGAATGAGTAGAGTATGAGAAAACTGATTATACCTACGAATAGTAATTGAAATTAAATACCCTTCTGGGTATTTAAAACTTCCATTTCAAACTACTCAGCGATCTACAACAAAAAAAACACGTCTGGGTCATATAAATTCGTTCTCAGTTTTATGAACCTATTTTTCATACATTATCTGGTTCGGCAGGGAGTCGCAAAGACATTTTTATACTTAAAATATCTTCCCCGAGGCGAAGAAATTCCAGTGACCATCCGGGCATAGTTTGTGCATTCCGCGTTGCTTGCGGCCGGCGCTCGGCATATCATTGCAGTGAGCCGGCAAGCAATATAACTTGAACCAATGCGCGCCCCACTTCGTCTTAGCCGCAGTTTCCTTTATGGATATAATTTGTTTGTTCTGATTTTAGTTCACGTCTTACTGGGGCAAATGTTTGTTGTAACATTTTGATACTCTCAGATATAATATTATTATCCCCACCATTTGTGTTCCCACGTTGTCGTCGTGGTGGGGCTTGCGTGTCTCAGTGATCTTGAGGGCTTTGCCGGTAGAGCTACTCATGCCGGAAGGCCTCAAGTGAGAGACCAGACCAAGAGGAACACACACGGCGGAGTCCAGTCGGACCGCCCGGAGGGTGCGCTGTCCAGGAGCGCTGGCACCAACAGCTGTTGGCGCCTTCTGGACAGCGATTTCGGAGAGTGGGTTCGCCTCGGGTACGTGTCTGCTTATCAGACACGACCACGATGGCGAACGTGTATTGGGGACCCCACCCCATTGCCAAAAAGTTAAAAAAACAATGGACGCGCATCTCCAAAAAACATTACCCCAGGTGGGTACCGCCTGCCCCGCAGGCGGAAAATCCCTCACCAAGCAGAGCTTGGTCTGCCCCTCGTATTCTGGGGGGGGCAAAGAGCGCGCCAGGTCCGCAAAGGACCTGTTACCGTCCTTCGTGGACGCAAAGAGCCAGGGTGGCTCACAAGCCGGCAGCGCGGAGTCCCTGGGACCAGTTCCCAGCACGTCCGCGACGCCGGTCGAGGCTGGCCGTAGTTTCGGCCTCAGAGAGGTGAGTGAGGACGCGGAGTCGGACTCTGATGCCGCGTCCTCACACTACTCTCACGTTATGGACGCGGAAGAACCCACCTCCAATAACAAAAGGAAGGCGGAGTTTTTGCGCTCCGTCTCTGACGACGAGGCGGTGCCTGCCCGGAAGGTCTCGACCTCGGGGCGGGGTACCGGCCGAAAGACGGGCAAAGGGAGAGGGCTCCCCGCTGAGAGCGCCAGCGAGGGACGCCAGGCTAGAGCCATAGTGCCGGCGATCCCTAGCCAGCTGCCGGAAGGAATGGAGGAGGCCATGGCCAAATTTAAAGAGGTCGTGGCAGCCGCCATCATAAGCGTGGCCAATAAACGAGAGAGGGTGGCCAAGAAGCGCTCCATCGAGCTGGCCAATGCCACGATTGAGGGGGCTCTGGGGTTCGTGTTTGAGCCCTACGAGCAGACCCTCAAAGGGAGGATTGGACGGCTCGAGGCCTTGGCCGGTCTACAGGACTCCCGTCCTGAACCGGATCCGGTACTGGAAGGGCGTAGCACACAGGAGCAGGGCCGTTCCTTGCCCTTGCCTCAGGCGGAAAGCGAGGTTCTAACCTTGCTGCGGAAAGAGTTGGCTGCTGCCAGGGAGCAGCAGCAGCAACAGCAGCAACGGTTTCAGGAGCATATCCAGAGCCAGCTTTCCGTCCTGGAGAGCATAGTCCTGCGCCCTCCTCTCGCGGCCTCCGGCCAGAAGAGGGCGGTGTCATATGCCGCTGCCAACGCGGCCACGGCTGCTGCGCCCAGGGCAGGCCCGTCGGGGCAAAGCGGGCGCGGGGCCGCGGCGCCGGAGGCTGCGAGGCCGGCCCCGGTTACCGAGCAGCGGCAGCGGCAGGGGAAGCCTGCCCCTCCCCCGAAGGGCAGGGTAGCGGCTGCCACCAAACCGGTGGGGCGTCCTGCCGCAGCGGCGACTGGGTCGCGCCTGCCGCCGCCTCCTCCTCCGCCCGAAGACTCCTCGGCTGGCGCCGAGTGGACGATCGCCGGCGCCAAGCAAAAGGCGAGCAAGGCGGCTAGGGCAGCCAAGAAGCGAAAGCGGCGACAGGAGCGGAAGAAGCGTGCCATGGCCGCCAGACTTCGCGCCCCAACTGCCGCAGCTGTAGTGATCACACTACAGCCAGCTGCGGAAAAGAGGGGCGTAAACTATGACAAGGTCATGGCCAAGGCGAAACAGGCGGTGGTGGGCCACCTCGACGAATACGGAGCCTCCGCGGGCTTCCGTATGAGGCGCACCGCAACCGGAGCCCGGATCCTGGAGGTCCCAGGTGCGGACAGCGGACAGGCCGCTGACGCCTTGGCCGAAAGGATCAGGGCGTCTCTGGACGTCGAGGAGGCCCGAGTGTCCAGACCCACCAAGAGCGTAGACATGCGCATCATGGGTCTGGACGACTCCGTCAGGGTGGAGGAAGTGGTGGCCGCCATCGTCAGGACGGGAGGGTGCACGACCGATCAGGTCAGGGCGGGCACCATCCGCGCTGACAGCACGGGCATGCGAGCCGTTACGGTGAGCTGCCCCGTGTCGGCGGCCAAAGCCATCACGGCCGAGGGCCGAAGGCTCTTGGTGGGCTGGGTTTCAGCCCAGGTCAAGATGCTGGAACCCAGACCTCTGCGGTGCTACCGCTGTCACGTGGGGCACCACGTGGGGGCCTATTGCGCCGCAGAGGTAGACCGCAGTGACCACTGCCACCGGTGCGGAAAGCCCGGTCACAAGGCCGTCGAATGCCGTGCATTGCCGCACTGCTACGCATGTGCGGCGGCCGGCAAGCCGGCCGACCACCGGGCTGGGGGCAGGTCCTGCGACCCTCCCACTAAGGCCAAGGGCAAGGTCAGGAGGCCCATCCACCCTGACGTCCTCACCACCGCAGCCGCTACCCTGGCTAGCGCTGCTATCGCCGCCGCTCCCGCCGCCGCGGCAGGACCCCCACAAAGGGCTCAGGAGGAGACGGTAATGGAATGTCAATAAAGACACCATTACGTCTCCTCCAGGCGAACATCAACCACTGCGCCGCCGCTCAGGATCTGTTGCTCCAGAGTATGGCGCAGTGGTCGATCAATATCGCCGTCGTCGCCGAGCCGTACTTTGTCCAACCCCGTGGAGACTGGATTCAGGACTTGGACGGCTCGGTGACGTTAATTTCGTCGGCCGCCGCCGGTACCCCGCCCCCCGAGTCCGTCACGAGGGGGCGAGGTTGCGTGGCAGCACGGTTCGGGGACATCGCTGTGGTAGGCGTCTACCTGTCCCCGAACAGATCTCTCGACGAACTCCACGTCTCCCTGATGGAGCTAAATCCCGTCATCGCTGGGTTCGGTTCCCTCCCTGTGGTCGTTTGCGGGGACTTCAACGCCTGGAACACGGCTTGGGGTTCTCGGTACACGAACCGACGGGGTCGGATGGTGGAGGACTGGGCCTTGGAGCTAGGCCTGGCCGTCCTGAACCGGGGCTCTGTCCCCACGTTGGTGCGGATGCGGGGTACATCAGTGGTGGACATCTCGTTCGCCAGCCCCGCTCTGTCGCCGCGTGTCGTCGGCTGGCGCGTTATGGAGGATGTGGAGACGTACTCTGACCACCGGTACATCCGGTTTGATGTCTCCGCCGAAACCTCGGCCGCGCCGGTCCGACAGAGCCCTTGTGGTCCGCGGTGGGCGCTTAAGCAGATGGACCGGGAGCTCCTCCTGGAAGCCGCGACGGTACAGGCCTGGGTGCAAGCACCGGACAGGCCTGTCGACATCGACGTCGAGGCGGAGTGGTTCCGGGAGGCCATGTCGCAAATTTGCGACGCGGCAATGCCCCGAGTCCATCAAGGTCGTGCTAAGCGCCACGTGTACTGGTGGTCGCCGGAGATCGGCGCACTGCGCAACGCGTGCAATCACGCGCGCCGCCGGTACGACAGACACTGCAGGCGCCGCATCCGCCCGCCGGATGCGGAGGCCAGAGAGGCGGAGCTGTATGAGGGATACAGAGAGGCAAAACGCACCCTCCGAACGGAGATAAAGCGGGCCAAACTCGAGGCCCGCAACGTGTGGCTGGGGTCTCCGAACGCGGATCCGTGGGGGCGCCCGTACAAATTGGTACGGGACAAGCTTCGCCCCTGGGCTCCGCCGCTGACTCGGAGTCTCCGGCCCCAACTCGTGGAGGGTGTGGTAACCACTCTGTTCCCTGCGCGAGGGGAACACTCCCCCCCGCCCATGGCTCCGCCTCCGCTAGCGGTGTCTGACGCGGACCACAACAGCGACGACGACGACAATACTCCAGAGGTGACCGAGGTAGAGGTGAGAGTGGCGGTGCGAAGGCTGAGTGCCAAGAACACCGCCCCAGGACCCGACGGCTTGCCAGGGAAAGCCTGGGTCCTGGCCATGGAGGCTCTCGGGCCTCGACTAAGAGGGCTCTTCAGCGCATGTATGGAGAGGGGCCAGTTCCCACTTCGCTGGAAGATGGGGAAACTGGTCCTCATAGCGAAGCCAGGGCGCCCTGCGGACTCTCCGTCCGCGTACCGGCCCCTTGTGCTGCTTGACGAGGTGGGCAAGATCTTTGAAAGAGTCATTGCAAACCGCCTCGTCGCGCGCCTATCACGGGTGGGGCCGGACTTGTCGGACGGACAGTTTGGCTTCCGCAGGGCGCGCTCTACGGTGGACGCCATCATGCGCGTGCGAGCCCTCACGACAGGGGATGCGGTGTCCCGGGGTGGGAGCGTCGTGGCGGTGTCCTTGGACATCGCCAACGCCTTCAACTCCCTACCCTGGAGTACGATCCGGAGGGCACTCCGGTACCACCGGGTGCCCGAATACCTCTGTCGAGTGGTCGAGGCCTACCTGTCGGACAGGTACATTGTCTACCCCGGTCACCAGGGAGACTGGAAACGTCGAGAGATGTCGTGCGGTGTTCCGCAGGGGTCGGTTCTGGGGCCACCCTTGTGGAACATCGGCTACGACTACGTGCTGCGCGGCGACCTCCCTGGCGGGGTCAGCGTGGTCTGCTACGCAGACGACACGCTGGTTTTGGCGCAGGGAGAGTCGCACCAGGCGGCGGTCGCTCTAGCGACACGCGGGGTTGCGATAGTCGTTGGTAGGATCCAGGAGTTGGGACTCGAGGTGGCGCTGCACAAATCCGAGGCCATGTTCTTTCATGGCCCTCGGAATGCGCCGCCACCAGACTCCCAGCTTACGGTAGGAGGAGTTCGCATCGGCGTCGGGTTGACGATAAAGTATCTGGGACTCGTTCTCGACAGCCGATGGAATTTCGGAGAACATTTCCGACGTTTGGCTCCCAAACTCAACCGGGCTGGGGCTGCTCTCAAACAGCTCCTGCCCAACCTTGGGGGTCCAGACGCCTCCTGCCGGAGGCTCTACGCGGGGATCGTTCGGTCCATGGCCCTCTACGGGGCGCCGGTGTGGGCGCCGTCGCTGCAAAAGCGACCGGCGACCATACTGAACGGCTGCCAGAGGGTCATGGCAATACGGATGGTGCGGGGTTACCGCACGATCTCCCGCGAAGCGGCGAGCCTTCTGGCTGGCCTACCACCGTGGGATCTGGAGGCAACAGTCCTTGCACACATGCACGACATGCGCGTGGAGATGCAACGCCGGGGTGAAAGTCCGCTGCCGCGACAGGTCGAGGTATGGCGGACAGAGCTCCGGCGGGATCTCACGGTGAAATGGCGTCAGCGACTATCGCAACCCAGTGCTGGGCACGCCACCATAATGGCGGTAAGTCCCCTCTTTGAGGCGTGGCTGGAAAGACCTCACGGCGTCCTTACCTTCCGCATGACGCAGGTCCTCACCGGACATGGCAAGTTCGGGAGGTTCCTGCATCGGATCCAAGCGGAAGAGACGCCCGGGTGCCGCCACTGTGCGGAACGCCCGGAGGACACGGTGAAGCACACAGTCGAGGTGTGCCCTGCTTGGGCGGAGCACCGCCGTGCCCTCGTGGGGGCGATCGGCGGCGGAGACCTCTCGCGCCGGGCCTTGGTTCAGGCCATGGTCCGTAGCGAGGAGGAGTGGCAGGCGGTCGCCTCCTTCTGCGAAGCAGTAATGCTAGCAAAGGAGGAGGCCGACCGCATCAGGCAACGGCGCCCTCGCCGCCGCCGCCGGGATCCCAATCCCGATATCCAGCCACCGTAGACGCGGGCTCGTGGACAGTGAGTCATGGGTAGCTCGCTGTCCGATCGTCCGGTAACTACCCGGACCGAGCCAAGGCGTCGACGGCGCGCACTGTTCCCGCGCGCCTCAAGGAGTTGTCAGCAAAGAGAGGGGCCCAGCTGGGTCGAAGCCTACCGGGGTTCGGGTTATCCGAAAGGAAGCTAGAGCCCCGGTATGAAGGCTAGAAGGAACGGCGCGGGGTTTTTAGTCAGTACAAGTCTGACACTATCTCCCGCTCCACCCAAGAGCGGGATTTGTCATAAGATGATTTTCCCCGATATTGATTGATAAAAACGGTACATATTTCTTAATATACCCTTTATTATATAATAATACCAGCCTGTAACTGTCCTAAAGCAAGGCAAAGGCCTCTTCTCATACAGAGAAGGCATGAGCATTGATCACTATGCTTTGTTATTAACATACTAAAAAACATTCTAAATCATAAAAATCTCAGAACTGTTTAGTATATTTTAAGGAGACTCTTAAATTGGAAGTATCTATTTTACTATATTATAGACATGTTTCTGCTTACAAATATATGCCAATTAGCCCCGGTAATTCATTCGATTTGGTGTAGTTATCTTGACCTGTTTATCCATAATGGATCATATATGAAGCGAAGCTAATAAATTAGCGATATAGCCGCTATGATCAATGCGCCAATTGTATCTAGTTAGGTTGTATCAATGCTTAATTTTGCACGTCTTTGTAAGTACGTGATTATAATTAACAATCATGTAACTAATCAAATCCCAATTTAATGCAATATGGATTAAGTAGGAGCGTGATGTGTGAGGACATACATTGGATCCTTAGGTTGAGTCCAGTTTTGTGCTGGTTAGAGGCAATCGGTTCGCTCCCTTTAAGGTATAGAATACTCAAACATACCAGAATGCGAGTCTTCTGTGTGCTTCTGCCTAAATCTTTGAAGAATGCTTGTGATTTTTTTTTTCAACCTATGTTGTCCTTCTGCTGGACAAAGGTAACCCCAAAACCACCCCCATAACCTTACACTCGGAGTCATAGGACGGGCTTTGTCACCGAGGAAATTCTAGAAAAAGAAAATGTGAGAATTTTCACTGCTACCGTCATTGAATAAGTTCGAAAGTTGGAATTTTTTGTTACACGGTTAGTTTTTATTGCATTGTGACTTTTTTACGTGTAGTTTAAAGAAGTTTTTAATTATTTGGCGTTGGAATTTTTGCTATTGGTTGTATGAATTTTATTTTTTGTTTATCGAATGACTTACTGCTCGACAAGTTGCTGTAATAAAAGTAAAATTATATTTTGATTGTCATGGCCCGAGGAACTAAACATGAAAGAAGGAACGAGATTCATGGATCTCAATTACGACAATAATATCCTACGTTTGTTTGTCATGTAGATCTATAATAAATTGTCTACTAGTCTTCTTGTTCGAAGGTTTGGCATCATTTAAATAAGGAACTTATAGCATAAAATCGGCTATATAATAAAATAGACAGATTCGATAGTTAGGCGGCCAATATGCCACACTAATAATATGAATTGATTTCACTTGAAAAACGATCGTAGTTCGTTGATCGATTGTACATTGTCCTACAATGGCGTATCATCCGACTTTTCAGCGACTGGTAATGGTAAAAATAATACATCGTCAAGAATGAATTCCTATTAATTAAACGAATACGACTATTACTTAAGAAATTAGATCCCGGTGGCACAAAATTGCTTGGCAGGTGTTTCACAGTACCTACTGGCTACCTAAACTACAAGCTACTTGCACGTCTGCCAAACTAACTAATGGAGTATCTTTAGCCTAATACAACTACTCAGAAAAGTGTAGACCTTTAAGTAATTGATGGAGCATGACGTAGTTAGGTGCGGTCGCGTGGGAGGCTAAGCGATGACAAGCGTAGTGTAGAATATTGGACTACCTACAATGATTCGATAAACGTCTTTTGCACCTTCCTATATTTTTGCCTTTGTGGTTTTTTCGTGTATTGAATGAATATTTCCTTAATTGAGAGGGAACGCCCTAGAAGAACAAGCCCCAGAAGAATACACAGAACCCTTATGGGCGATGGATTATCTTTTTCTTCATGTGATAAAAGTGTGAGTTTAAGCAGTTTAAGTACCTAGTAACATTTCCAAATATATATTTTTTATGTTACAAACTATGCCTCCATAAAATTTTAAGGTCTAGAAATTCTTATCTGAATCTTATATCAAAAACACTATACTTACCTGCGAAAAGATATCTATTGGTGGAACAAGATACTTTGTATTGTCTAGTATTGAGAATTTCCATTACTCGAACATCATTGAACTAGATAATTTAGTAAATGGTAGCGTCTATTTAATCAACTTGTTTGGCACGAAGTAGTCCCTATCAGTTAGATTAATTTATTAATATGCCTCTTAGTGCGCTGATTTGGTTTCTGATTCATATATTGTATAATCATTTTACGAATATAAGAGGAATTGCTTCTGATCTACTGGCTATTCAGGAAATGATACACTTTTACAGGAATTGCTTAATGTGTTCTTTTTAGGTCACTATAATAATTCATTGATCTTCATATCAATGAAGTTATTTATCGGTAATGACGAATTTCTGGGTAATTATACCAAAGGTACGGTAGGAGCAGATCCTTGATACTTGTAACGTCGTAGTGGTTAAGCGCGAGCCTGTAGATAGACAATAAAAAAGTAATAGAACGTACCCCCGCCAATAAAGACACTACAAACTTAAATAAAAGAAAAGAAAAAGCAACAAGGGAATTCATAAATAAATCCTTAAGCTATTTTCGTCCAGCGGCACCTAAATAAAATATCCATTACCATCTAAATCTAAAGGAAACTTGGAAGGAGGAAGCGATTCCTATAGTTCAAAGAGAAGTTAACGCAAACTAAAAAGTAAAAGATACAAACTAAGTTAGTAAAATCTACAGAGAAGTCGTTGTAGCTTTTCATGTGAAACGAACAAGTATCTACTGAACACTGTTTATATGCTACACGTATTTTAGGCGAACAAAGAAAACAGGACTATTTATGTTTTTAAGCTGTTGAAAAGCTAAATAATTTTAATTTTTTAATCCTGTTTTTATAAATATACAGAAAGGAAATACCAAAGAAACGATCATTAATGAAAACATTATTGGTAAGAGCGGTAAAAGTTATCTGATTAATTGAAAAGCGGTCCTTATGTTTTAGACTGAGATCTCACTGAAAAAATATGTAGGTTTGTTTTTGATTTTTATGAATGACCTGCTTCTGCCAGAGGCTTTTCTCGCGTAAAAAGTGTTTTATCATCCCAAGGGAACATTATACCGGGATAAAAAGTAATCTATTTGCTATAACAGACTGTAATCTATCTCTGTACCTAATTTCATCTAGATCCTTTCAGCCGTTCTGTCGTGTTTGAGTCACAAACATACATCCATACAAATTTTCGCATTTATAATATTAAGTAAGTTTCTTAACATTAGAATTATTACTGCAGGGTTGCCTGGCCGCATCTTGCCGCAAACTAGTTTTAATTTTTTTCAGTTATCGGTTAACTGAGAGCTGGCAACCTTATTTCCTACACCAGTTTCTTTCAAATGACGTGGGATTCACTTGATAAACGTTTACTTTTTGGTTTGATTATTAAACATGAATTTCAATTGATTTCATTAAGGTTATTGGAGCTAGACATTTTCAGGCAAACATGCAGCAATCTATTCTACTAACAAGTATTATTCATGAAAATTAAGTTTAATAAAAAAACCTGATTCCTGCAGTCTAGTCTTAGGCTATTTGTATCTTTCTAAGATGCCATGAAATACTTAGACTTGCAAAGAGACTACATGCTCTATACTTCTACAGTATTGTTGGTAGCCATTAGATACATTAGGTAATTTGTTCGTTAAGGCGAAGCGAATTCTACCTTTATGCGTCGAATGTTAGTCTCATGGAGTTCTTTGAGCATACACGACGTTACAGAGACTGGATGTGTCAGCCGCATCGAACTGAATTAATGGATTCGTGTCTAATTCGGCGTAATTTACGCACAGTTGTAGTGTATATTTGGGCTTTTGTATTTTTTGTGATGTTCGAGAGAACAGAATAGTTTTTGCCAGTCTATGTGTAGTTTTTTGTTAGCCTAGACCTAGTTTTAGAAATTTAAACTTGTTTTGGAATTGTGTATATATAGTCTCTCCTTAAGTTAGAGTTATAAAAAAGGTTTAGAGAATTTTCAAGAAAAGTACAGTAAAAATAGCCAAAGCTAAGTCAGAGATTCTTCTTAGTCCTCTGAGAAACATTCTGTTCAGTTATACGGATTAATAGAGATTAGTTAACTGTCTATATATCCGTGGAAACATCGGAGCAATTGTCCTTCGCCGGAAGCGTCCCATTAGGTCAAGTCACGTTCCTCTAGTAAATTAGTTAGTCGTTAATTGGACGCTGTTTATATTGTTAGCCAGCTAAACAATGACGGTGTAATAATAAACATGTTAAATTGGGCCTTAAAGCTAGGTTTTATTGCGGCGCGATAACATAATTATAAATCTGAAATACCAGTCCGTATTTATTAATTACTAGTTTCTGCCGACGATTTAACCGGGATAAAATAGTAGTTTATGCAATGGTCATATACTACCTTATCATATGCCATTGCATACACTACTTTATCTTCATTCATACAGTTGAAATAATTAAAAGTGGAAACGGAAAAAGTATGTTGTATGGTGGGCAATTTAGATTCTCATTGCGCATGACTGCGCAGCGCGCTCGTCCATAGACAATGACACTACTTTTCTACATTACGTCAATGAGCCCATACATGTGCCTTTTGCAACGACAAACTACAGACATAATGCTTTTCTGTTAAGGGCAGCTAAGAGCTTCAACGTAATACCACGTGACATAAACATAGATCTGTTTTGCACGAGTGCAGGCACAGCAAGGCGTCTACTGGCCAAATCTTTTTTCGATGCTTAAAGTAGGTATGTACCTATTTACTGAATATTCCTTTGAGTCTTATGTATTTTTATTTTATTGTAGTTTATATGTGAGGGCTTGTTATTAGCAACTTGTTAAAATTATAGTTAGTATCTAAATGATGTTATTAGTCTGTAAGCCTTCCTTGAAATAAATAAATACGCGTCGCGAACTCCGTGAAGTGACGGTAATCACTTTTCAGACGCCACTATCGCACTCTTAACAACTGCACAAATTGAGAGGACCCTAAGCGGCTAAACAAACTTGACCCGCCCTGTAGCGTCTGCGATTACAAGCTAATTGACATTAGTCTGTCTATTTAATGGAGGAGTGCTGCGACAAAATATTATTTTGTTTGCACTATTAATAGCGAGCTTTTGTATAAACTTGAGAGCTTTGTTCAGTTTATATTACGTTTGTTCAAATAACATAGCCTACAGTTTAGAGGCTTTGTCTGTCAACATGTTTCGGTGGGTTACTTCGGATTTGACTTTAGTCTGCCTTTATAACGTTATTTTTATCCCCAAAACAGTCTGCGGTTTTACTTAGAACCTGAACTACTGACATATTAAAGATTGTATTTATAAAATCTTTTTATACATATGATTAGTTATTAGTATACACTTAGTTCAAATTTTCTATTGCGTATTAAGTCTACACTTACCCAAAATCGGGTGAAATAGAAAGAAGAAATATAGCCTTATGTCCTGAAGTGGGACAAATCAGGCTGAAAATAAAATAAATAAGAAAATAAAATAAAAAACATAATATCCTGGCCCGGTTTGTTGCCTTCCGAATAATTAGTAGCAATCGCCTCCAAATCGTCACGCCTGTTTTTCCTAGGATATTCTCGGAGACGAGTGTAAGGTTAAGGGTAGGTTGACAAACAAAAATGCAAGCATTCTTCAATTATTTAGGCAGAAGCACACAGAAGACCCGCATTTCACCTGGTATGTTTAAGTGTTCTATACCTTAAAGGAGGTGAACCGATTGCTTCTAACTAGGCACAAAACCGGACTCGACCTAGGTATCGAAAGTATGTCCTCACACATCACGCTCCTGCTAAATCTATATCACGTTTAATTGAGATTTGATTGGTTACATGATTGTTAATTATAATCACGTACAAAGACGTGCATAATTAAGCATTGATACAACCTAACTAGATACAATTGGCGCATTGATCATAGCGGCCATATCGCTAATTTATTAGCTTCGCTTCATATATGATCTATTATGGATAAACGGGTCAAGATAACTACACCCACGCGAGTGAATGACCGAGGCTAATTGGCATATAATTGTAAGCAGAATCATGTCTCTATCATAGTAACATAGATACTTCCAATTTATTGTCAAATACTTACATGTGGCTGTGTTAGTAGGTACCATGATGTAACCAATTTCAAATTACTATCTTGATCTGCTATCTTGTCTGCCAATCAGTATGATGTGTATGTTTAAATACTTATGTAGCTAATAAGCCTAGCAATCTAGCTCTTGTTTTTATAATTGTTAATTTTATTGTTACACTGATCGATTCATTTCGCTCGTGTTAACGTAAAATTTTGGTAACATTACTTTTTCCTGTATGTAAAGGAAATAGGGGTTCATACACGTTGTAAGACGTACAGAAAAGGATATTTCCTTGACAACTTGTATGCAAAATTTCATGATGATCGGTTGAATAGAATAGTAACAAATAAATTTACAGTCTTCTCATCAACTCATATTTGTACACCTCATAACAAAACATAGATGACTTACCTCATGTAGTAACATCTCACACACTGTGTAACTTCACCTATACAGATAAAGATTCAAATACTGATTCAGATTCAGTATATCACACTAAATCCAAAATAAAATAAATAAATATTACGAAATTAAACAAATATTGTTAATTTGAAATAGATCGAAATTAAGCTAAACTTCGTGAATATTTCGAGCTTACTACTAATACTCATCAACCAAGTGAAATAGTTCACTGACTGAGAAACCGAAATTTTGTAATGAACTAGATTATTTGCTATTAATATTGCTTCGTAATACTTGAAAGTTGATCTCTGTGTTTGTTTTTTCTAGGTGAATAGTGAAGTTTGCTCCTGGAAAATACTGATTTCATTGATTATTTCTTAATCTCCAATAACTTGTTTAATGAAAGTGACCTTTGTGCTACTTTTAAAATGAAAATCTCAAAAAAGAAAGAACTTAGATGGCTCACACGTGAAGGGAAAGTGGAAAAATTTGAGTATCTTTTTTCAGAAACCATTTTAACTTACAACGTTTTGATATAATCCATACTTATTATCCATACTAATATTATAAATGTGAAAATAACTCTGCTTGCATGTTACATTTTAACCACTAAACGGTAGAATCGATTTAGATAATTTTTGATAAGTAGATAGTTTGGGAGCCTGAGAAGGATATAAAATACTTTTTATGTGTGTTTCCTTGGGATGATTTTTATGAAATGCCAAAGTAACTCAGCCTGTCCGTTTTTATCCTTTTCACTTCTTAACTGATTTAGATAAAACTTATTACACGGGTAGACCTTCTTCTGGATAGGATATTTTTCATCCCTGTAGGTATATTTTTCCTTGGGATAATTCTCGACTTCCACGCGTGTGATGCCGCTAGCAGAAGCTAGTAACATTTAATTACTAAAATAGACAATGAAACTGTTCGTGTACACAAAGACTAGCAAACAGAAGAATATTAATTGAAATTAATCTGTTGTTGTAACACAGCTGAAGAGGAAAATAACGGTTGAAATCACCGATAACACCTATAAATATCAATTATTTCTTCCGAGCCCATTCGTTTTGACAGTCTCTTCCCGTGAGGAACATTTTTGGGAATATATTCATGAACCATTAATGTATTACCTACTAGCTCTTCATGATGAAGTAATACCTATTTTTCTCTTGTCCTAAAGTTCATCAAAGGTAATTGAGTTATTTATAACCTAAACAACTTTTTTTTTTCCTAAGAATGTGTCCAATAGAACTTTTCTTGTTGACTCTATTAGGGCGTAGATATTTCGCTCTTGTATTCATTTAGTAGTACTTGTGCTAAATTACACTATTCATAAACACGAATCCGAATGGTTTAGTTCTTACAACACTCAGCTCCTTTTTTTATATACATATATATTATAAGCGATGATGTGGTCAAAGACAAAGACAACGATATTTTATTTCAACTAGGCCTCCAAGCGGCACTTTTGAACGTCACATTAAAATTTACAAGGAATAAAAATTTATTCTACCCTGCATTCGGAAAGTAGCTTGTTATGGAGAAAAAAATCAAGAAACTCTATAAAGGTCGACGGTGACACACGATTAATAGCCAAGTTGCCAATCTACAATCGATAACGCTAGTAGAAAACGAATCAATGTATGGCGATGATACATCTGAACGTTAAGTCACGTGGTCAGACCAAACAAATAGAAGGCGTTAACGATTGCAGCAAGAGATTCGATACGAAACGTTTTTTTTTTTTTTTTTGTTTAATATTCTACCGCGGACATAGACGTCCGCGCCCTTTTTTACTATCTTATTTTTTTTTGGTTTTATTTCATAAAATTAAAATTATTTGACTCCTACGTCGGACATACGAAACGTTTGTAACTTAGCTAGGGGGGCAGGTACACCTATGACCAACCTTTGGTTTTCCCTCCACTTGAGGATTTACAAATAGCTTAAAAAAGATGGAGTTCTTACACTCTTCTTCATTAAAATGTAGATGTTAAGCAAAAACCTCTACAGATTTAACAGATACTTAACAGGTTGGAAATTTTTAGAGTATTTATTGTTGTGGTATATAATAAAGCGTGGTGATCAACGCTCATGCCTTCTCTGTATAAGAAGAAGCCTTTGCCTTGCAGTGGGACAGTTACAGGCTGGTATAATTATTATATAACAAAGGGTATCTTAAGAAATATATCTGAGAGTAACAAAGTGTTGCAACAATCATTTTCCCCAGTAAGACGTGAACTAAAATCAGAACAAACAAATTATATCCATAAAGGAAACTGAGGCTAAGACGAAGTGGGGCGCGCACTGGTTCAAGTTATATTGCTTGCCGGCTCACAGCAATGATATGCCGAGCGCCGGCCGCAAGCAACGCGGAATGCACAAACTATGCCCAGATGATCACTGGAATTTCTTCGCCTCGGGGAAGATATTTTAAGTATAAAAATGTCTTTGCGACTTCCTGCCAAGTAGATAATGTATGAAAAATAGGTTCATAAAACTGAGAACGAATTTATATAACCTAGACGTTTTTTTGTTGCAGATCGCTGAGTAGTTTGAAATGGAAATGCTTCTGGGAATTTTATTTCAATTACTATTCGTAGGAATCATCTGCATCTGCCATAAACGACGTCTAGATAAGAAAAATTTAGGTGCGATCCAGATGTTGTTTATTTATCATTTCCTGCACCATCCACTAAATAGTGTTTCTTGGAATCAGGTGTCATTACACATGCTATAATTGTCGAAGCATTCGAACTTCAAAAATTAGCTATTCTAGAGGCTCAAACGGGTAAATACCTTTTGCCGTAAAACAGAACCTCCATCTGCTCACAAAGTAATCAACGCGGTTAATTTATAACGTAAACAGTGACAATTTCCGTCGAGAATGGGTTTCATCTAGCAACACAAAAACAGTAAATTGCTTTAAAGCAACAACAGGGATTGTAACTGAGGCTGAATGCAGCGACTTTGTGATTCACGCAGTTTTGCTGTCGATATTTACGGGTGAAGTTGTTTTGGCAATGGATAAGTAATATGTACGGGGTGTTTGCACTTTCAGGTAGATAAACTGGGGCAGAGTGGGTGATCGTGTTCGTAAATGGTGTGCCATTACTATCTCTCGGAGCCGTACTCGTGCCGCGAAGAAGAATAACACGACTTGAACGTAACAGGATGTTCGCAACGTAAGTACATTGACAGTCCATTAGGTTTTTCTATTAAGAAGTTCCTGGAAAATATTGTTGGTTATTTTTATTGCAAATAATTTATTATTGGCATTTTTGTTCTTTTGCGTAAATAACTGTCAAACGCATTGAATCTATTTATCGTATTAATAGTTTAAAATGTTTAGTTTCGTTCTCTGATATCAATTTGTTTTCCTGAAAATATGCTTAAATTTTGCACTATTTATTTTAAACAGGAACTTTATGAATGTTGTTACTTGAAGAGCTCATAATTAAAGAGTCTAGAACTCGTGGAAATTCAAGAAATATCCACGTGAGCAGAAGCGTAAAACACTCACGAACAATTCCAGCTACTGAAAGCCCCTCTGCATTTAATAAACTGTCAGAATTTCTGCAAAACTACTGCAATAAAAATACACAACTAATTAGCATGATATGTAAAAAGTACCCGGCTACATAAGTAAATACGAGTAAGTACCTACCTATTCGTATGTACGAGGAAGGGTAGAAAGTGGTTAAAAGGAAAAATACTCCTAATTGTAACGTGGCTCTTCTTATCACGGTCTGCCGAGTCAAGGAAGCTTAACATAAAGTCATTTAAGGGATCGAATTGCCAAGAGGGTTTTTGGCTTATTTATTTTGGAAGAAAAATATACAGAGTTCTTTTCCCCTTATCGTCATATGGTTGGGAAAATGTTATTTTTTATACGTATATAGATTTTCACTCTAACAATATCAGCCTTCCTAAAATTGAAATAAGCTTCCAAACAGCATAACAGCATAAGTAGCATATTATGTTTCCACTGGTAGGAAACAGGACTCCTTTCTAGAAGAAAATCTTACCACTCGGGCCCAGTGCGGGTCCAGAACATTTGATCATGCACGTTACACTTTTTGATTGGACCCTGCGATTTGTTGTGACGGACTATAATAGTTTTAAACGGAAAAATTATGTTTGGGCACTTTTATAAATATCCACTCAATTATAAAACAATTTTTTTTGTCTGCTATATTTAGCATTGTTCATAATTTAATGCAATACTCTCATTAAACTCTGAAACATGAACATCTTTTATCGATGAATACTCATCGTTTTACTGCCCCTATGTTATGTTAGATGGATTCCCACCCCACCTTTCACTCAATTTTCTTTTGTCATTCGTCACACAATACATGCATATTTCCTTTGGCCTTCCTGGAGAGGACTCCAACCGTCACCATTTATTTTTAGCACTTTTGTAGTCACATGAAAATTATTATTTTTCAACAAAATTCCATTATCTTTCACAAAAACAAAAATAAAGTAAATTTAAAATCTATTAATAGTTCGCAAAATTTATATGCGCCAACTGTTTAGGTGTTAGGAACCAGTAAGAGCATAAAACAGAACAATTTTATCTCATAACAAGTTTCAATGGCGGCGCCCTTGGGGTACGGTCCGCATAAACTTACAAACGACACACAACTTTACCCGCCGAGGGTGAGACATGCTCCACTTTTAATACTACAATTACTAAATGCACTACACATCATACTCTTAGGGTGGTTTTCCACTAGAGTATTTATACGTACAAACAGACTATTATATTAAAAATGGCATTGTCACGAAAAACAAACACGTGTGCAAAATTTAGGTACATTGCCAGTTAATTAAAGCAATTACGGCAAGTTTTAATATACCGATGCCAACCATACGTTGTTCACCAAAATTTACTTTGATTACATTTTCATATAGTATGCATTCCACCTCGCGCGATACACTGCTCGTATTTAGCAGGTGCTATTTAGAGAAATTTCGGAACGCGGGCTTAATGTGTTTCGTTTATTAGATTAAACTAAAATATTCTAAATAATGAAGACTTACAATAAATCTGCTTCGTCACTTTGAGAAACAGCAGCCATATTTTTGCCCACATCAAGCATCAATATTATTATTTATAATTTTTGATCAAAGTCAAAATCAATGACATCACAATAACTGTTTTCAGCATAAAAACATTCGACAATATAACATGAATATTCATTTCATAAAAAAACTGAGTTTATAATTATTATTCTATGTCGTTCTACAAGCACTGATAGATCCAATAGATCCATTAGATTGATCGAGTACCCACACAAACGAAATTTTTAATGAAAATGGATGGGCAAATTAATTTTAAAACTTTTGGAAACCCCGTCTGCCCAACTAGGCATTCAACAAATTTTAGTTGGACATCACTCGGAGGCGGAAAATGAGTAAAATTCAACACCACTTAAAATATCGGGTAACACCAAATTGCGGCTGTAAGTGTCCACCCTGTTAACTTTGCACTCACACTTTCTGTTTTAATGTTTACTACTGTTTACAAATTATAGTAACGACTTGTTGGAAACTGGGAATGTTTGCTAAAACATGTAGCAGGCATACCAAGTAACATTTGTAGGTATGTGGCAGCCTTTGTTTCTGTTTCTAATTATGAAACTCGAAACACAGCCGTGTTCTAGCTTTTCTTGGATTTTTTGTACACACACAAGTTTTCAAAAAAGATTGTATACTTTATGTTATTGATTCTCGTTATTTAAGGTTGTATATAATTATAAGAATCTTTACTCAATACATTGTGTCTTTTACTGGAATCGCAAAAACGCTACCGAAAAAAATAAGAGCGTCTTCCGGCTTCTTAGCTAACAATGGTTATTTACGTAGGTTAATGCTGCCTTCACAGAACTTGAGGTGATTTAATAAATTGGTTCCATTATCAGACATAGCTGGGTTCGAAAGTGTAGCAATTTGTTTGCAAACTTTTTGCCTCTACGAACAATGGACGTCTAGTTAAAAGCAATTGATGCAGTTTTATAAATTAACTTGACTTTATGAATATTACTTTCACGTTCAAACTGAAATGGAATAATAGTTGTGGCCAATATGACAGTCATAAATTAACTTCGTGGGTCATCATAAATCGGTAGATACTGATTTAGCATTATTACATCAACGTTTTGTTCGAAAATGCAATAACCAGTGATATACAAAATATCATCAATGATATCATGTTCATGAACTAGCTGTGTTTAACTTCCACTGTATCAAAATATACCTATAAGGAAACACGCAAGGCATATTACACACAATCGAGGCCGAAAATAAAACAATGAATGTTTTAAGTAAAACCAGTATTGTATCGCCACATAATGTCACGTCACTAAAAAGGTGTGAAAAAAGATCCCTTCGGTTTTTTTAAAGCAGGAACACAGTTCGCAGTTGGCGAATTGTAATCGAGGCTAAAAGTTTGATACCACTACATAAAATGAAGATAAATTTCGTAGTTGATCGCCATATTCGTAACGTCACTAAAACTGCGAGAAAGAATATCCCTAACGTACTGTTAAACCAGGAACATAGTACACATAACCCACATCGTGTATTATAATCAAGGCTGAAAAGTTTGAAACTAGGACAAAATGTAAAGGAAAATTCTGTAGTCGAGCATCGCAGCACGTCACGTAACTAAAACCCTGCGAAAAAATAACCCTTCGATACTTTTAAACCAGAAACACAGTACACTGTGTATGCGGCCCACAATGGACCGTGGCCAGTCGGTCGGACCCGCAATCTCGTTTAGAATATTTTGCGCCTGCCCGCTATGCATGACGCGACATAACTGGAACTGACGTAGGTGGCTTGCAGGCTAACAGCGTTTGTTACCCAAAAGGCTTGTTACTATGGTTCACTTAAATCAAACCTCAGTTCTGCTGCTATTGTTATTATTTCCATCGGTTTTATTGCTTGCAGGAATTTCATGTTAACGCGCGACATGTTTCTCTATACAGACTGATTTGGATTAGAGGTAGCCATAAGTGCTGGTTTAACTGCACTATAACTTTAATATTTACGTAGATAAATTTTGCGAACTACTTAGTTATGAAACGGTAGACTATTATTTATAAAATTATATTTTCACATCACGTACAACCATGCATTAACTTCTAGCATTAGCCTTTATCACCACTTCAAATCTATCGAGCTCTAGAAATTCATCAGAACGTGTGACTCTATTAAAATCTCTGCTGGGAGTGCAAAACCCTTCTCAACGTAAAAGCATATTTATTTTATTACTTGTAACATGATATTTAATTGTAAAAGAGAGATGTAACGAAACTATTATAATAATACCGAAAAATATAAAGTTATGTGCACAAAGTCGTAATATAAGATATTGAAGTATGTAAGTCCTTCTCTCACAGATGCCTGTGTCCCAGCAGTGGGAACATTAAAAGGTTGTTGATGATGATTATTGAATTACGTACGTACGTACCGTCTGTCAACTTATAAATAGCCAAAAGCTAAACCGAAACCAAAGTGCCCATTTAAAGAAAATCTGCTTTAAGTACTTATGCAATTACTACAGGGGGAATTTTTAATCTTCTCATTATGAGTAAGGGCCACTGAGATTAAGCGAGAGAATTATGAGATTAGATGGCAGAATGCGGTAAATTATAACCACCGGTAACAAAGTAAAAGCACACAATAATTTTTGTTTATTTATTACACGGATTTAAGGCTCGTGTATTTTATTTTATCCTGGTAGAAAGTATTTGTGTGTATTCGATACAAATACAACGGCAACTGTTTGCCGTACCGACGAAGCCAAAAAAGTTTATTGGAAGAGAAGGATTTCTGGCGGACAATCTGTCACTGCACCCACATGCATACGTGTATATATGTCACAATATTCGAATTAAAGCAAATACATTTCATACATTTTTGCGGCTTTACTTTAAGACATTAACAGATTTTTCTATAGGTGGATAAAACATTTAAAAAAAATATACGAGGACTTCTGAAAATGTATCTGTTATTACTTGAATTAATAATAATAGATTCTACTATCCATTCGCAAAGAATGGACTGTTATAGAGAAGAGCAGACAAGAAACTCACATTAATTTATATTTACAAACATACATAAATTCATATACGTGAGGACAAAGCACTTAGTACGACATTACTATACTACGTAGGTATATAGTATTACAAGAGCAACCATGTGTAAATTCCAAACATCAATATTTTTCTTACGTTTGAAATTTTAAAACTTTGTATAAGTACCTACAGCTTAACTCCAAAATCCCTTCCTGAACACAGTAACAATACAAGCAACAAAATCGTCAAACAACCACGTACAATAGATACCCAAACGTATCTTCATGTCCCACGTACATCTATCGAACAAGCGTGTCTATAACAGCTCGCCTTTGTTATTCAGGGTAGGTGATAACACTTACTTGGGCGCATCAGCCTATGAGCCCACTTCACCTCGTATTCGGCTCACGGCTCTCGCATAAACTTTCATGGGTAACTTATTGCGTATTTGTGTCGAAAACCAATTACCTACACAGGATTTCGTATCCCAACTTTTGCGTAAAAAAAGAGGCGACACTGTGAATTTTAACTTGCCAAATTAATATCGGTTCGTTGCGTTATTCGATTTTTTTGTAAATCGTTTTCAGAATCTCGGTTGTATTTTTTACTGTAGGTAAAGTTCTTGTTATTAAAAAGCTGAAAAGTCTAACCCAGCAGGATCTAACCCAATATTCGGATAAAATATAAAGTTAATTATAGGGCCTAAAACAACCTGTTCACAAAAAATATTTGTACAGTCGTGAAATTCCGGTCTCTCATCAAAGACCTTTTCTGCCCTCAGGCAAGTGAGATACATATGCAGTAAAGAGGTGTCCACTAGGAATTCCTAATGCGATGTATATATTTGCGAACACATTGTCCGGTCGCCAGACCGGTCGAGCTAACGGCGCAGTAAACCGGACCGGCTCCGTGTAAGGTGAGGGACGACCCTCGCGACACCTAAATTTCAGAACATCCTCTAAGTAGGTGCTTAAAATTCATGAGCTTAGTTCTATTTCGTCTTGGAAATTTTTATGTTTTTGCAATAAAAAGTCCGATTATTGCCGTTTTAATCTGTACAGGCATTAAATTCTAATCGGATATTTGTTAAAAGTAAATTTTACTGAAAGAAGTGTCCTAAAAACTGACAATGAACCCCTTTTTTCAGATATACACTTGATAATGGACACTTCTACATAAGTTTACTTCATATGATAACAAAACTATTCGCTTAGAAAATGCAAAACAAAATGCCGTATTTTAAAGCAAGTACCGTGACGAAAACATGAGCGTTAAACACACTAAAGTAGCCCAATCATCAAAATTACGGCCAGTTAGGCATACCTGTTAGCTTGCAATTCTAGAAGCTGACAAATAGGTATACATACTTTCTCAACAACACGAACAACATGCAATTCACGTAGACAACATAAAAAATGGACATCTTTATATATTTTTCACAAATTGATAGGCTTCATATTTTTCTAATCATCGCAATCCTCCCATTTTTCTGAGAGTAGTGCAATATCTTCTTTTTTCATACTCCTTTATTAATCGTCATCTCAGTATTGACCACCATTTTAAGTCACATCATCATTCACACAGTCCATACATAGTTTCCTCGGTCTCCCCGTGTCTCATCTTACTTATATTATATATATAGATCTTACTAATATTATAAATGTGAAAGTTTTGATGAATGTGTATCTGGATGTAGGTTTGTTACTCAATCACACCAAAACGTCTGAACGGATTTGCATGATATTTGGCACACAGATAGATTACAATCTGAAATAGCACATAGGCTTTTTTTCATCTCGGTATAGTGTTCCCTTGCGATAAGAATAGTAGTTTATGCAACGGTCATATAATAGGGGTTATTAAAACACGAGCGTGGGTGTATCACATGAGGCGAAGCCGAATGTGATAATAATATCACGCGAGTGTTTTAATGCCTTATTATATGCCGTTGCAAATACCATTTTATCCCTCGCTCATACAGTTGAAATAAAAAAGTGGAAACGGAAAAAAATATGTGGTATGGTGGGCAATTTAGATTCTCATTGCGCATGACTGCGCAGCGCGCGCATCCATTGACAATGATACTACTTTTCTACATTATGTAAGTGAGCACATAAGCGCCATTAAATTAAAAAGTAAGTGTGCTAAAAATTTAAAAGTTATTTTTCGATGCAGTCGTTTGAAAATCGAAGGAAAATGTTGCACTGTAATGGTTTTTTTTTAAGTTTATCCATCCCCGAATGTAAAGTACGTGTTTATACAATATTTTTGAATTCATATTTGGAACATTACTTTGCGAGTGTAGATAAAATACTATTCAAGCGGGCGAAGCCGCTGGCAGAAGCTAGTAGCTCCATATTTCATCTCATATTTGATACAATAACAGTTTGATCGCTTACACTTCGAGACAAGGAAATCCAAGAAGGGACGCAAACTTATCAGGCCCTAGGGTGACGTATAAAAAAATATTGTGTTGGCTTTCGATTTTACAGTTTAAAGTTGTTAACCCGCCGTTCACGAGCACCATAACCTTTTCCCTTTGCCAAGTTTACAGCCGACACACAAAATAAGTCTATGGTAATATACTCGTACTCTGTTCCCTTTGGAACAACATTGACATTGAGAAATACGAATGTTAAAAAATTTTACACATTAAAAGGACAAAGTTTAGAGAGGTACCCAAGTACTTTTACCGCAAGTCCTAAATATATAAAGAGACAAGCTTTTAATATACCTAGGTTCACAATATAGCTAAGTGCGTACCCATTATTAAATTACCTTTTACCTGACTAATTAAATACCCATTTAGGCCTTTACTTTGAATGGTGAATTTTATATTCTATTTCGGCTAGTGCGCCTAAATGCTTTGTAGAACTAAAGGTGGATATTGAAAGGAAAATCCTTTTTGATAAATTGGAGTTGTGTATAATGGGAACAAACTAGGCAAATTGGAAACGAAATGTTTTCCAAAAATAGATGTGTTTCAACGACTGTTTCAGGATTCTCATTGTTAAGATTATTATAAAAGCTATGAAAATGTTACAAAGCTCGTAGATACATAATTTCGTTTTATATTATGTGTCTTTGTGAACTTATTTTCTTCTGTATTAAATTATTCTCGTCTATTAAAATAAAAGTAAATAAAACTTTTTCTCACAATTGCTCTTCGTAAAAAAAAACAGATAACACGTACACACGAAGCGGAGAACAAAGAAGGCTTTATGTTATGTTGCAATACAATTTATTTTGAATGCCTTTAAAACGATGTGAAAATGCACAAGTAATTTCCTAATAAAACAACGGCATGCAGCATGCTATACGCTGAAGAGTGAATTTTGATATTAAAATGCCTTTCACAGCTCAGGTACCACTTTACTAAAATAATTCTACCAAAAACACGCGTAGAAGAAGCACAAAATATACGTTACAAAATGTTGCGTTATTAACCAACTTCAAGACCGAGAGCAGTGGTGGCCCAGTGGTAACGGCCGCGCCTTACAAGTTGTAGGTCGTGTTATCGAACCCAGGCAAGCGCTTTACTTTATCTAAATTATTACATCACCACTGCTCTCAAAACTGTGAAGGAAAACATCATGAGGAAACCGGCATGGTTAAGAACCAAAAATTCGATGACATGTGACATCCACTAAAATGCACTGGGCCCGCGTGGTGGATTACGGCCCATTCCCTTTCACTGAGAGGAGGCCTGCACGCACAACGGACTAAATGCGAGTCTAAGTGCGGAAAAGGGGTCCTCTATCCTATCCGATCCTAACCGACTTCAAAAAGGAGGATGAGGGTTCTAAACTCGACTATATTTTTTTATGTGGTATACCCTAAAAAAATCCTACTAGGTGAATCGATTTTGTCGATTCTTTTTTGTATTTCAAAGCTGGTACTTCTCGTGTGGTCGCATTTAATCTGATCTGATGAAGAACTTCGGAGATATACAACAGAACTCTTCAATAAACAACGGCAAATCTCTCGGGATGCTAGTACAATCGCATGTCTGTTTATTGTTTACGTAATTTCATAACATAACATCACGCTGACACGCTCTAAAGGGGTACGCAGATATGTACAGTTCACCCTGGTACACTCTCATTTCACAAGTTGTATGTATGGGTTGTTGTAAAGGCTCATTCGAATTCGTTCAACCAATCGATTAACAAACATCTAAGTAACTAGACTTTCACATTCATAACAATAAGTAGAATTATCTTCCTTACAAACAAAACTATATATCAGTAAACATCTAATAACCTGAAAAAATAAGTACTCATGTATCTACGAATATTGCAAGAAAGCCGTCGGTCGTAATGTTTCCTTGATCCCTCCAAAACTGTGGGTCAGCTGACCGGCGGGATCGAATGACATCCTCGCCATTACCACAGGACCAAAGTGAGAGGTTTTAATTGGCCCCTATCCAACACGTATTGGACCCGGTCCAAGTCACGCGGCTTCTTATTTATTTTATTTATTTATTTATTTGATTAGGTTCACCAACAACTGTTTACACTTAATTATAACAAAAAAATACATGCTTAAACTTGTCTTACAGTGCAACAATTACTTATAGGCAAACACCACATTCACAATTGTGTAGAATCTAACAGCTAACTTACATAGTAATAAGCGCAAATTTTATTATTACAAGTGAGTGAGTACATGAAATTGATAACATTAATAAAATTGGTAAAATGTATTAAAAATTGGTTACAAAAAATTAAAATTGGTAAAAATTATACAATTAATAAAATTAGTAAAAAATAAAATTTTAATAAAAATTGGTGAATAAAAATTCATTATATTAATAAAATTGGTTAAGATAGTAAAATATACAAAATTGCTAAACTAACATTATAAATAAAATTGAAAAACATTGACAAAAAAAATTATTAAAAATTTGATTGAATTGAACTTGTGAAGATCGAAAAAAGGAAATACATGCATTTGACAAATGTGGCAAAGATTATAATAACGAATTTAGGAAACACTCGACAAACTCATGAGGACGGACTTCAGTCTAGCCAAAGAGTCAAAGTGAAGATCGACAACATCACTATAGCCATTTACTTCCCTACACATTCTTGCAAAGGGCGAATTAGCCCCCAAAACGGTTCTCCTCGACGGCGGACAAAGAGGTGTGATGGCACCACGCGGGATCCTAGCAGGAGCCCGAAAATTGAAAAGCGCAAGCAGACAAGGACTGTCTATTTTGTTCTTAATGATTTTATAGGCAAATATCGCGTCAATTAGTTGCCTACGCCTTTCCAGTGATCTCATGTTAAAATGCTGTAACCTTTTGTTATATGAACGTATTTTCTTGGCGATACCGCCAGAAAACGCTAGATGCCAAGCGAACCGCTTCTGGACACGTTCGAGACGCAGCGAATGTGAGGCGTAGTGAGGACGCCAAACCACACTGTTATATTCCAGAATGCTACGAATAAGACTATTATAAAGCATTATTTTTGTCCTATTACGACGAAAGCATTTACAATTCCTTAGGACGAACCCTAACATTTTCGAAGCTCGTTTAATGATATTGTCAAGGTGTGGCGTAAAAGTTAGCTTCTTATCAAAAAGAACACCAAGGTCCTTTATGGTTTCCACTTCCTTAACATTGTCACCAGAAATATAGTAATTACTGCGCAATGGGTTATTTTTTCTTGAGAATTTCACATGGTAGCATTTTTTTGCATTCAGTTCCATTCTGTTACTATTACACCATTGAACGAGACGATTGAGATCACCTTGTAGATGTAAAAGATCTTCCTCATTCCTGATTATCCTCAAAAACTTTAAATCGTCAGCGAACATAAAAAAATCTGAATGTAGAAAACACTGAGGTATATCATTTATGAAGTAAATAAACAAAATCGGCCCCAAGTGCGAACCCTGGGGAACACCGGAAGAAACACACTGGAGGGTCGATTCATAGCCGTTAACGACGACAAAGAAAAATCTATCCTTTAAATACGAGCCCAGCCACTCTAACAAAGATCCAGAGATGCCATAGGAGCGCAACTTGGCTATTAAGATTTTGTGGGATACTTTGTCAAAAGCCTTGCTGAAATCCGTATATATAACATCAGTTTGATGGCCCGCATCAACAGCTTTTATGAGAAGTTCTGTAAAGGGGACCAAATTAGTGCTAGTTGAACGGGTTTTAACAAATCCATGCTGGTGATCGCTTAAGTACATATTTAAGTGATCCTGCATATATGGACAGATCAATGACTCAAAAATTTTGGCGAATGAAGATAAAATTGAAATGGGCCTGTAATTAGCAACCACGTCAGTGTCTTCCGATTTGTGAATTGGAACCACTTTAGCAATTTTCCATTTTGAAGGAAATAAACCTGTTGTTAATGATTTGTTATAAATCAACATTAAAGGATAAACAAGCTCAGATGAACACGCTGTGATGAAAACGGGAGGTATTCCATCCGGCCCTGCCCCCTTATTTGGATCTAAACTTTTCAATTTCCTGTAAAGATTTTCAGGAGAAATAACTGGTGCAGTTAGGCATAAACTATTGTTATCTATAGAAAACAAGAATTCTGACTCGTGGCCAACACTACCACTATTGTCGGGGCTATAAACGGATGAAAAATAATCGGCAAATAACTCGCATACTTTTGACCCGTCCGAAGTAGCGGTCGTTCCGTCTGTCATTGTTAAAGGGTACGCACTTGAACCTCCTCGCTTTGCCTTCAGATAAGACCAAAATAACTTTGGGTTTGATGCTAATTCGTCTTCCATATATTTAGTATAGCTATTGTAACAGGTAGTAGCAAGATTTTCACACCGTTTAGTAATAAGTTTTAATTCTATTGCATCTAATGGGTTTCTATACTTCTTGAATCGTTTTCTAATTTTATTCTTTTCTTTTAACATTTTAATTAGTTTACGACTAAACCATGGCGGAAATTTACGGTTTTTAGGTTTACGTGACGGTAAGAATTGTGGTATCGCGGTATCCAGCGTGTCGTAGAAGACCTTCACCATTTCCATTCACATCAAATTGATCACAGAATAACGAGTTCCAGTCTAATTTCTTTAGGAAATCACGAATCGGTAGATAATCCGCCCCATGAAAATTGGGAGTCACCTTTGCGGTGTTGTAAGGGAGCCTAGCTTCCCCGTCAAATGAAATAACAATATCCAAGGGAGGATGCTGTTGATCCACATTACTAATAGGAGTTAAATTTTCAGTTACACAACATAGCGGCACTGTAGAGAGCACAAGATCCAGTATACGACCAGCGTTCTTATTTGCTGAGTACTATTAGCAGATTTTAACACTTATTTATTTTATCTCGAAATTACGAGATGGATCCTCGTAATTCCCAGTTGTATGGCCAAGATATTTAAGCTGTATTGGAGGGTATTGTGTGTAGTACAACAATAAAATATAATTTTATCACGAGTGTTTATTCTGATACATGATACGGGGCAATATGCGTCAGAGTTCAGTAAGTAACCTCTGTTGAATATAGCAGCTTCCGTCATTCATTCGACCTCTTCAATAGCACGCGAGACGATTTCAAATCGTTCAGTTTTATCGCTCATCATTATTCCATATCGATTACATTTCCCACTGCGCTCGACTCCCTGAGCATCTTACTAACAACGAGAACGTGGGCCAACAATACAACAGATTCATACTAAAGCAAGTACCAGTATTGCCAGCGAGGAAAATGACCTATTTGCATGATCCCGTGCAAATCTATAGCGAAGAGTCTGTATGGAAACCTGGCACCGCAATACGGGGTTTTGGAATGAAATAAAAGGCTTCGTACTTTACTTTGCTTACATACTAACAAAGACGAGCTATTGACAACCCTAATGTTCGACTTCCTGTAATTTTGGTGTTTCTTAAGGGTTGGTTAACTTTGAGTATAAAGACATAAGTTAATTCAATAAGGAATCGATCATTTTCTAAAGTACAAAAACATATACGTATGGTCCATTACTGTATTATCGTTTATAGATGCTGTATTTAGGGAAAAATATAAAAACCGTAGTTTCAAATTAAATCTGTAATTATACATATGTACATACATATACATAAAGACGCGCCTTTTCCCCATGAATTTATCTTTTTACACTTGACTGTACCTTCGGTTCAAAGTGAATAACTTTGCATGACTTTGGTAGATGTAAAACCCGAAAACCCAGTGAGCAATACAGAATTTTCGTAAAAGAAGTTGCGGAGATGAATAAGGAACCTGACCACAAATGTTTTACAGTTCCGTGAAATCAAAGAAACGATGAGTTTGTACTCGTACGTATGTACTCATATAATTGAAAGCCACTGGAGCATTTATTTCATACCGTAAAATATGTGTAAAGGTTTTAAGCGAACTGGTTAAACCCCATACCCATAAATAGAAAAACCTCGGTAGTATTTATATAATTTATTCTAAATTCAATGTCTCTTAAGTCTGTTTTTATTTTTTATAGGCTTGCGCTTAACCACAGTCTCATCTGATGGTAAGCGATGATGTGGTCAAATTTGAATTAATAATCTGCCAAGCAGTTGCTAAACAGCGTCGAGACTTTTTTAAATGAGGCCCTATACCAGGGATGGCGAACCTTTATTAGAAAACGTGACATTTAAATTGTAGTTTTTTAATGTGACAATGAAGTAAAACTTTTTGGCTTTGTCTTAATTGACAAAAAATGAAACTCTAAATGCTATGAATCATCAATTCTTTATTTGCACCCAGAAATTCTTACAGCAATCCTAATATTTATTTGCGCTTTTTTGTTGTATTTAAGTAAATGTAGGAGTTGGTATCATTTCTGATGTTGCAAATTACCTAGATTCTAACTATCCTCATTTTAGTGTGCCCAAAATATTTTGTCGTGTGCCACCACAGGCACGCGTGCCATAGGTTCGCCATCCCTGTCCTATATCTTTAAAAGCCACAACGTTTTCGTTGAACTGCCGAAAATCATATTAAAGGGTTGATTACGAAGTAATAGATTTTGCCGAAAGCTTGGATTCATTATTGAGAGGCAGCCTACCATTCTTATAAATAACCATACGTTATAAACGAAACCAACTTCTCATTATATATCATCAAACAAAAGTTCCAAACCAGATGTCTGATATAGAAAACCAATCAGAGTATTTCTTATGTAAAAGTATCCTTCTTATGCCTGAAGCTTTGTGAAATAAGACATCATTCCCGTTCTCTTGGTACACCCACGTAAGGTTCTGCTGATCCTTGATAACGTATTCAGAGCGCGGACTCGGTGTCATATACAACTTGTATACACCAATACATTCATACGTAGAAAGAATTAGTTTTTTATGTATGAGCCCCGATCCGCGAGACGATTTGACATAGTTTGACAAATCTTCAAGTTGATGTATTGCCTCAGTTTTGTGAATGATGTTATATTTTGATGTAAATTGAAGGTTGTAAGAAGAAGCTAGTAAATATTGTTGCCGTAGCCTTTTGCAATATTCGAAGACATCCACGACTCCACGCGTATGTCTGTAACACGAGTATAAGAATTTTAAGACACAGAAGTCGTTAACTGGAAAACTTGGACAACACGTGCCGCTGAGGAGTTCAAAGTCAGGAAATATAAAAACGAAGAGGTTTATTTAAGACAAGATCTTAGCCAATTAATAGTCTCAAAGGAAAAAGTCCGAAGAGGAAGTTACCATTCTACAGAGAATACTTGTGTCCGTTATTAATATAATCTACTAATGTCTAAATTGTATATCAATGCATTGAACGTGATGTTTCTATACTTAACAAATTGAACAATTCCACACGTTCAGTGTTACACACCCATCATTTTGTGTCTTATGTATGCGGTGATATTTAGGCAGTTACCAACGGTTACAGTCCAAAGCGTTTCAAGACGATAATGAAGCGGTTTCAAACCACAATCAAAATCCAACTCTATTTCACTAAGCATTGAGTTGTAAATGCAGTGAAATTAGTCGCGTAAGTTTCAAATGTGACATGCAGCGAGTTTGTAAGTTATGATTAATTTATTGGTTCAATAAAGCGGACCTTGTATCGTAAAGGAGTAAACACACCGTTTGGGCTCATATACAACATTCACGGGAGCGGTCATAAAGATTAAACCGATAAAAAAGTTTGAGTTTATACGTTTTGAATAATTAAGCATTGTTATATCATAAGACTTCCTCTAAGCAGTAATTAGTGTGTTTTATTTTTCAAGGAGAAATTAAATATCTGTGTAGGTACTTAGGAGCGTATTACAGCGAGTAAGATAGATTTGGAACAAGCTGATAAAGAAGAGCTTCTTTAATATCCCCAGGAAGGCCAACAGAAAAAAACATCGGGCCAGAATCTAAGTAACCAACTCTGGTTTGGGCGATGACGGCTTAGTTGGTGCAAAAGTCAGTTTCGATACAGTGAATCGTTAGTGAAAATTGGTGACTGGTGTAAGAAATATAAGAACTCTCGATAAAATGCCTCGAACTCTTTGACAAAAGTCAACCCACCTTTACATTGTATATAAATTGCAATAGCAATTTGAAAGACGTGACATACACCAAATAACTTCTACACAGGTTCGCAACAGTTATACATTATAACTTTCCAGTACAATCTTCACGCTTGTAAATAAACCAGGTACATAAACACGCTGCAACAGTAAACAACATCACAATAGTAATTGGAATCGTGGCAAAGATGAAAATGTGCACGTTCTAAACACAGACATTTGCACAGGCACTGCAACCATTACACGCCGGTGACAACTTCAAATTAGTTTCTGACTGTCAGCTAGACCATAGGTTCTCGAAAGGAGAGATGAACCACTTGAAAGGCATAAAGTGAGACCTTGGCTTACAAAACAAACTGTTTATTAATTTAACACAAAATAATTGAACAGTTTAAAATGATTATTAAACAGTTTGTTTGATGATGAATGATGATGATTCATCATTTATCATTCCTTTGTTGAAACCGTTTGTTCAAACCGTTGTCAGTTCAGTATTAGTCATAATATCAATAGTTATAAAACCTCTTTCTAGCGATACCATCCTTTCGTTATAAACAGTTTATCCAAAGTTTGTTTGGTCGTCCGTAGGGGTCCGTCGCTCTTGTCCAGACATTTTCCTCATTTTTATGTTCATGATATTGAAAAAATGTTTGAGTGGCAACAAATCAGAGTCACAGTGACCTGAAAATAGTATAGTTTCGATACAGTGAATCGCTAGTGAAAATTGGTGACTGGTGCAAGAAATGTAAGAACTCTCGATAAAATGTCTCGAACTCTTTGACAAAAGTCAACCCACCTTTACATTGTATATAAATTGCAACAGCAATTTCAAAGACGTTATACAAACATCAAATAACTTCTACACAGGTTCGCAACAGTTATACATTATAACTTTCCAGTACAATCTTCACGCTTGTAAATAAACCAGGTACATAAACACACTGCAACAGTAAACAACATCACAATAGTAATTGGAATCGTGGCAAAGTTGAAAATGTACACGTTCTAAACACAGACATTTGCACAGGCACTGCAACCATTACACGCCGGTGACAACTTCAAATTAGTTTCTGACTGTCAGCTAGACCATAGGTTCTCGAAAGGAGAGATGAACCACTTGGGAGGCATAAAGTAAGACCTTGACTTACAAAACAAACTGTTTAATAATTTAACACAAAATAATTGAACAGTTTAAAATGATTATTAAACAGTTTGTTTGATGATGAATGATGAAGATTCATCATCCATCATTCCTTTGTTGAAACCGTTTGTTCAAACCGTTGTCAGTTCAGTATTAGTCATAATGTCAATAGTTATAAAACCTCTTTCTAGCGATACCATCCTTTCGTTATAAACAGTTTATCCAACGTTTGTTTGGTCGTGCGTAGGGGTCCGTCGCTCTTGTCCAGACATTTTCCTCATTTTTATGTTCATGATATTGAAAAAATGTTTGAGTGGCAACAAATCAGAGTCACAGTGACCTGAAAATAACCAAAGTATCATATCATGTTGAAATTTTTATCGCGCACAATGTTCAAGTCATCGTTTATTTTGAAGTTTAACGCCAGCAACCAACAGGCTAAAGGAGATTTATGACGAAAGTTATGGGAGACTCATATGGTAAAATGTTGGGAACCACTAAACGCTAAATTGTCCTAGAGTTTGACGAGATTAACTTTAGTTTGTGTAATTGTGAGAATACCGTAAAAGTGCTGGAAATAAATGTCGGTGAAAATAGTGAGCGTTCCGGGCAAATGACGATATTAATCTGGATTGAGAGATCGTGTGTTAAAAATATATCGTTTCTTGAGGTTTGATCTTATACTTTCATTAATATGTGTTAAAAGCTTAAGAGGATTACTATTTGTATTCGATGAAAATGTTTGTGACCTATTTATTAATTTAGATTTTTTACTGTTTTTATGTCAAATCCTAAAAAATAAACTAACAATTAAAGAAAAGTATTTACATTACCATCAACAAAGAAGCCAAGCAACTTTAAAATGCCAATATCCCCACAGAGATTTTAGTACAGCACTAGATACTTCCTCAATCTAAACTATCTATTCTTGTTTACGCTTCCCCGGTGCTTCCTTTGGCCAATCTCGTAAAAAGGTGTCGACTTCGGCGCCGGACGCAGATATCCACTTACTTAGCTCCAAAGTCCTTTTTAAAAACCTTTTCCTGGTGCAATACGATACTAAACATACTAACACCATTACTGGAAAAAAATTTAGTGCTGTTCTTATTGCAACTAATTTCAAAAATTGCACTTTACCGGACCAAACCAAAACGCAGTCGCATTATTCAGACTGATTTACGTCTTCTACCTCAGTGGGAAATCTCTAGAGCGAGACTTAGAAGTTAACTTCTATATTTCTAGTATCTTATAGAATGTCTCTTTAGAATTAATCCTACCAAGACGTAGCTACCTAACGTATACGATACCTACAAACTACGATAACCTACAAAATAAAAGTTAGTTAGCCGATATAAAATTCTCTATCAAAGTACCTATAAATTCACAGTATTGAATCTCCACTGCATAAGATAAATTTACCTTACAGAGGAACCTCACCTCTATCGGAAGCTAGTATTAGCGTTCAATCTAACTCGCAAAAGTAACCACCGCGTAACACACACACACACACATAAATACACGCCTTTTCCAATAGCGATACGCAAAAACTACAGAACGCAACCTGCTACGATCCTTTCATACTCCTTTTGCTTCATTTAAGTTCATACATCCAGTCATACACACAGGTTATTAGTACTTCGCACCTGGCCTTTCTGAAGGACATCACCAATAAGATCCGTCTTTGTCCTTCTAGGGCGTTCCTTACTGGCGTTTTACCTCATGTCTGCCTTAAAAATACCTTTTTAGACGCCTTTCAATCATCCTATCAACATGGCTATCTAAACATACTCTCGTAACATATTTCTCTTAGGTATACAACTCAAATACCAGGAGATTTCACGTCGCAATAAACTAGAAAGCAGATAAAAAGTGTCTCCAGGGAAAAACGGTACGGCATGTTGTTACGCACGGAGGCCCGAGGGAGAGCCGTCAGCTATACCCATAACGTTTTCTTATCAAGACAACACAGCAACCACGATGCCCATTCCCATCCGTTCCTCGCCACGAAACAACTTACATATATCCTTACGTATACATTCCCTCTTTATGCCTATGTTCGAGTCAACATAGGCTATGAAAGCGTCAATGAAAAACGGATAAGCAATTTTTAATCCTTTTAGAGCATAGAGAAAATACATGAACGATACAATAAGAAGTATCGTTAAATGTGTTGCTATGATTTATTGAACTTAGCTTAATATTATTACGAGCTGGGGTTCAGGGATAATTTATTTGAAAGGCAAACTTTAATTAATCACACAAAAACACTTCTTAAACAACTCTATTACGCACTACTTTCCTTTTCCGATCGCTCTGTGTCGGTTCCAAATCGAAAACTGACCCACGACGAACCCGACCGCTCTTTATATAGCACGGAAGATGTTTCTAGAACGTTTTATACTGTTCTAAATAACTCGAGAAACTTCCAGAACAAACGACTTTCGAGCTTCCTGTTCCCGAAGCGACTAGAAACTTCCAGAATCTAAAAACATTCAGGAAAATTCCATTCAACATGAATTCACGAGAAGATTAGTTTCGCTATTCGATACTATATGGCGCCACTAGTTACTACTTAGTTCTTCTACTCATTACTAGATGGCGTTGCCCTATCTTGTGTCAAAAAATAATGTTTTTCGATTTATATTTTAGCAATAGCCGAAATTCAAGCGCAAAGTGCGTTCTTGTTTGCAGTAAATCTCGAACAATAATAACTCTGCTCGACGAAAAGGGACGTGTTTAGTGTGTTTACGCGCACAAATCGAACTGAATAATAAAACGGAACATGAAATCTCGAATGACTTGTGCCATGAACGACAAGAAAAAATATTTTCATCTTTTGTTATGCGTGGGCACGGTCTTAAACAAAGAGCTCGGCTCCTTAACCTCACTTAATCCGCAAGCAAACCATCGGTGAGGGTCGATTTGACACGCGATAAACATGCAAAAGGACTTTGTCCGGCGTATGTTGCCCCGGCACTAGCAATATTCGCTGGTAAGACGATAAATCCGTCGGCAATCGGTCGTAATTAGTCGATTTCATGGACCGACTTTTAATACCCTCCACTCCAAGCGTTAGGGCCCAATGCCTTCGCGTCACAACTCACACTAGCAAAATTATGCAAATTGAAAACATTATGAACTAGAAAAGCTAATAAGTTTGAATATTCTAAAGGACTATAAAAGACGTTTAAGTTGAAAATGCATAAATAAACTAAGTACTCACTTAAAATTTCAATTATGATTCGAACTTTAATTCACCAATTTTGCGTAGTTACTGTAGATGACGAATTTCAAAAAGTCTAAAAAATATCGTAAGGCTCTATAAATTAGTCGTATAACCAAACAAACAATGAATATACAAAAACGTGACTGAGAATAATTTATATTCTTCCACAAAAAATTAAAAAGGTAGAGTACAGTCTAGAGGCCGAAAAGACCTTGATAATAATAATATAATAGGGGTCGGTCATCATTAACAACGAAATGTCTGCAATTATCCATATCCGTCCGTCTGTCATCTGTAGCTTGATTCAGTAAACACTGGACGTGTTCGACTCAAATTTGGAACACATGCGTAAAATTGCCTCTTTTTCTGGCAAAAATATGGAAACTTATAAATATGTAATTTACATTAAATGTCGCCCGCAACGTACGGTGTGTGCTTGGAGTCCTTTCATGCCGTCAAACACATCAGCTGTATTACGACTTTGATATTCCGTTTCAGACTTAGGGTTGACTCACAGACATGACAGAAGTAAATCCACTGCATTTGTAAATATTGAAGTAGCCGCAATCCTGTTTGTGCTTAACGAGAGCCTTGTTTGTGATCCCGTAATAAAGATAGGAAAGTCTGTTACGGGCTATTCCTTGTAATACTGGAACATGAGAAGACTCTTTTACAGGCCGACAACAACAATAATACTAGCCCATTAGTAAGTAGAAAAATCTAGAAAAACCAAACCTTTATTTTCTCATTCGAGACAAAACAAATTGGATTAGTAATGAAACTAGATAAATATCTGTAGATGCTTGCAAACTCTCCTTGTTTCTGTCATCTATCATATTATACCTATTAACTTACAGAATCACTGTCTCCAGTTTACACCATTCAACCAGTAGTATCAGCTTTCTTGATAACCCCTTAATCCCGTCACGTTGTTGATTTGATTTGAAAATTTCAGACCAATTTATTTGGTCTGAAATTTAATAAAAAATGTATAGGTGAAACGTGCGAAAAAAATGTCACCACACTTATTAAAGCCTTTTCCCTATTCAAGTAGGTTTACAAAAGAACACCTCACATACTCCGTTTGCTTCGTTTAAGTTCTGAATAATATATTCTCATCCTTATTTAGGTAATTTATTTGTTTTTAACTCTCCAACACGAGCCCTTCAGGCGTAAGCCGCTTTTAAACAAAAAAGTAAACATGGTGTGATAATCCGACACTGTAAAATTTTGACGCGAGTAATTATGTTCTTCTAACGGACAAAGGACAGTCGGTAACTGATACGTAACGTGGGTCCACACCCGCGTTCATTTGACACGTAATGAAATAACGCCGCATTTTTTATCAGATCAGCTCCTTTTCGGATAAACATAGCATGAATATTTTAATGAAGAATGTTTTGATACAGCCAATATGTGTCATTTACAAGCAGTAAGTGGAACAGGTTTTATTTGTATAAGATCTCTGAATATTAAATCAGGCATTAACTTTAATGAAAGTATTTTTTCAACAGAAAAACCAAAACCAAGGCGTTTGGACTCTTTATCTTAGTAGATATAAATAAAGCCTCGGTTCTATGGAAGACAAACTAAATTCTAAAAACATTACTCCCGCAACTCAGACCAAAAATGGTACAGACAAACATAATTTCATATCTTCAGTGACATTAGAGCACACTCAGAATCCACAGGATTACGCAAGGAGGCATTCTTAGCCCATTCGAGTCACGAATGAAATGCTGCGGTAAACCTGAGAAACGCTGACTTAGTCTTAAGATCCTTGTTATGAGGACCAGTGAATTCACAATTGAAAGTTCCTATAACCATACAAATAGACTTAGGACGTTTGAAATGGTGTAAAGATTCCATAATCTACGCACGAAGCTCTCGAGATGTTTTCAGAGGAGTTTGCTTTTATAATACTTTAATACAATTTTGGGTCTTTAGCGCAATGAATGGCTATTATAAAACTAATGAAATTAATGCTATAAAATCTTCCAAATTAAGGTTAATGGATACAATTAAACACATTTGCTTTTAAATATTGCCTATAGTGACGGATAAGCATTTTAGCATTGTATTACAAAATATATGAATACCTTCATCTCATATTATAATAATTACAGTATGTCATCCCAAACCTTATCAGACGATTAAAAATTTATTATACTTAATTACATCAGTGGGTTCGGCAAGCTATTTATCTCGTAACATCGATTATTATATTATTAATTATAATCAGGAATACTTAATGAAATTACAGGATCGAGTCATCAATTTACGTGGACATTGAATCATTAATTTTGTATAAAAGGTGCAATAATGAACCATAATATTTAGATATACGAACATAATGTAAATACTCAATATAGACTAAATATTTTTTTAGTGTCAATTAGCAAGTTAGATGTCGTACAATTTCTTTTAGGATCCAATTAGCCATTTAAAGGCCTCGATGATAATCGTCTTAATCTTTAGTTTATATTAATAGTATAAGGCTGAAAACTTGATATTTTTTATCTTACCATATGACTAGTAGATTCTGAATTAAAATTAGCAATAGATAATTTGAACTAAGGATATTCTAATAACTAATCATATTATGTATCATAACATTTTATAAATACGATCTTTAATATGTCAATAGTTCAGATTCTAAGTAAAACCGCAGACTGTTTTTGGGATTAAAAATAACGTCATAAAGGCAGACTAAAGTCAAATCCAAAGTAACCCACCGAAACATGTTGACAGACAAAGCCTCTAAACCGTAGGCTATGTTATTTAAACACACGTAATATAAACTGAACAAAGCTCTCAAGTTTATACAAAAGCTTAATAGTGCAAAGAAAATAATATTTTGTCGCAGCACTCTTCCATTAAATAGACAGACTTATGCCAATTAGCTTGTAATCGCAGACGCTACAGGGCGGGTCAAGTTTGTTTAGCCGCTTAGGGTCCTCTCAATTTGTGCAGTTGTTAAGAGTGCTAGAGTGGCGTCTGAAAAGTGATTACCGTCACTTCACGGAGTTTAGTAGCGCGTCTATAGAGCATTAATATCAGCAATGGCCCTGCGATTCGAATCGCTACTGAGCAAGGTTTTACTTAGCTTTATTATTACGTAGAATTTTCAGTTTTATAATTCAGAACTATTGTAAGAGGGCTGAATGAAAGTGGATTTTGTTAAATTTTTATCGCATTTCTTATTGGCGTTACTGGCGTTAATGTAAAAATTTTAAAGTTACCATGTTTGTCACGCAATTACGTAAAAACGGCCCAACGACTTTGGATGAAATTTGGGTGACAGATAGTTTATAAGCTGCATTGACACATAATAGTAGTTTATGCAATGGTCATATAATAGGGGTTATTAAAACACTAGCGTGGGTTATAATAATAACTTGCGAGTGTTTTAATACCTAATTATATGCTGTTGCATACACTATTTTATCTTCACTCATACAGTTGAAATAAAACAAAAGTGGAAACGGGAAAAATATGTGGTATGGCGGGCAATTTTGTATGACTGCGCAGCACGCGCCTCCATAGACAATGACACTACTTTACTACATTAAGTCAATGAACCCATAAGCGCCAATAAATTAAAAAGTAAAAGTGTGCTATAAAAATTAAAAAAATATTTTTTGGTGCAGTTGTTTGAAAATGAAAGGAAAAAGTTGCACTGTAATGGTTTTTTTTTTAATTTTACCTATCCACGCATCTACGAATATAAAGTACGGCTTTATACAATATTTTTTTAATTCATATTTGGAACATTACTTTGTGAGTGTAGATAAAATTCTTTTTATCCCTTTTAAATTGCAGGCAGAAAATAGTTATTGATGCGGACTGGTATGTTCAGTTTTATAATTATGTTATCGCGCCATAATAAAACTTTGCTTTAAGGCCCAATTTAACATGTTTATTATTACACAATCATTGTTTAGCTGGCTAACAATATAAACAGCGTCCAATTAACGACTAACTAATTTACTAGAAGAACGTGACTTGACCTAATGGGACGCTTCCGGTGAAGAACAATTGCTCCGATGTTTCCACGGATATATAGACAATTAACTAATCTCTATTAATCCGTATAACTGAACAGAATGTTTCTCAGCGGACTAAGAAGAGTTTCTGACTTAGCTTTGGCTATTTTTACTGTACCTGAAAAAATTAAGTCATTCTAGGAATATAGATGAAACTCGATGTCTTTTCTTGAAAATTGTCTAGATTTTTTTATAACACTAACTTAAGGAGAGACTATATATACACAATTCCAAAACAAGATTAAATCTCTAAAACTAGGTCTAGGCTAACAAAAACTACACATAGACTGGCAAAATCTATTGTATCCTCTCGAAACACACAAAAAATACAAAAACCCAAATATACACTAAAACCGTACGTAAATTACGCCGAATCAGACACAAATCCATGAATTCAGTTCGAGACGGCTGCCACATCCAGACTGGATGTGGCAGCCGTCTGTCACGTCGTGTATGCCCAAAGGACTCCATGAGACTTATATTCGACGCATAAAGGTAGGCTTCGCTTCGCCTTAACGAACAAATGACCCATTGTATCTAATGGCTACCTACAATACAGTAGAAAAATATATTTAAAATAACAAAAAACCCGACTGCTTAAAAAGGGAACTATTTTTTTTTTTTTCATAATTTTTTATTTACAACTTTTTAGTATTTTTATTACAATTAGGTACATTTAAACATATAAGTGTTATATATGATTGTAATCACCTCTTATAACCCTTTATTTTGATACCCCACACGATGGGTTTGGAAGAAAAAAAATATTTGGTCCCCCACAATATGCCGCCCAAAATCCGCCATTTTTCTATTTTGACACTCGCAGGTTTAAGATGATTGACGTTAAAATCATCAAAATCGGCCAACGTTCTAGAGACCAAACAGGTCTCTAGAACGCCACATAGGAACAAACATACATAGACTGATAAACACATTATCCTCCTTCGGCAGTCGGGTAAATAGTCCATGAAGCTTTTTTGGAAGTCTAAGTACTTCATGGCATCTTAGAAAGATACAAATAGGTTTTACCAAACTGCAGGAATCAGGTTTTTTTTATTAAACTTAATTTTCATGATACTTGTTAGTAGAATAGATTGCTGCATGGTTGCCTGAAAGTGTCTAGCCCCAATAACCTTAATTAAATCAATTGAAATTTATGTTTAATAATCAAACCAAAAAGTAAAAGTTTTTCAAGTGAATCCAACGTCATTTGAAAGAAACTGGTGTAGGAAATAAGGTTGCCAGCTCTCAGTTAACCGCTAACTGAAAAAAATTAAAACTTGTTTGTGGCAAGATGCGGCCAGGCAACCCTGCAGTATAATTCTAATGTTAAAAATCTTACTTCATATTATAAATGTGAGAGTTTGGATGGATGTGTGTATGGATGTATGTTTGTTACTCAATCACGACAGAACGGCTGAAAGGATCTAGATGAAATTTGGCACAGAGATAGATTACAGTCTGTAATAGCACATAGGTTACTTTTTTTTCGGTATAATGTTCTCTTGGCATGATAAAACACTTTTCACGCGGGAAAAGCCGCTGGCAGAAGCAGGTCATTCATAAAAATCAAAAACAAACCTGCAGATTTTTGCAGTGAGATCTCAGTCTAAGACATAAGGACTGCTTTTCAATTAATCAGATAACTTTTACCGCTCTTACAAATAATTCTTTCATAATTGATCGTTGCTTTGGTATTTCCTTTCTGTACATTTATAACAAAAGGATTAAAAAAATAAAATTATTTTGCTTTTCAACAGCTTAGCATTTTCATTCACAACATTAAAATAGTCATGTTTCCTTTCTTTACCTAAAATATGTTTAGCAGTTCGTTACAGTCAGATACTCGTACGTTTCACGATTCGTTTCGATTTTACACTAACTTAGTTTGTATCTTTAACTTTTTAGTTTGCGTTAACTTCTCTTTGAACTATAGGAATCGCTTCCTCCTTCCAAGTTTCCTTTAGATTTAGATGGTAATGGATATTTTATTTAGGTGCCGCTGGATGAAAATAGCTTAAGGATTTATTTATGGATTCCCTTGTTGCTTTTTCTTTTCTTTTATTTAAGTTTGTAGTGTCTTCATTGGCGGGGATACGTTCTATTACTTTTTTATTGTCTATCTAAAGGCTCGCGCTTGACCACTACGACGTTACGAGTATCAAGGATTTGCTTCTACCTTACCTTTGGTAAAATTACCCAGATATTGATCATCACCGTTAAATAACTTCATTGATATGAAGATCAATGAATTATTATAGTGACCTAAAAAGAACACATTAAGCAATTCCTGTAAAAGTGTATCATTTCCTGAATAGCCAGTAGATCAGAAGCAATTCCTCTTATATTCGTTAAATGGTTATACAATATATTAGGTGAATCATACACCAAATCAGCACACTAAGTGGCATATAAATAAATTAATCTAACTGACACGGACTAATTCGTGCCATACAAGTTGATTAAATAGACGCTACCATTTACTAAATTATCAATGATGTTCGAATAATTGAAATTCTCAATTATAATACTAGACAAAACAAAGTATCTTGTTCCACTAATAGATAACTTTTCGCACGTAATTATATTGTTTTTGATATTAGTTGTAGATAAGAATTTCTCGACATTAAAATTTTTTTGGAGATTTTTTTTTTTCTTTCAGCATTTCTTTTTGTAAAATTAGTTGATTGGCTATAAGTGTGTTACTCTACTGCTATCCGTGAAAACCTGTAATTGGCTTTTTGTCTCTTATTCCATGAATAACGGTCTTTTGTATAGCTGTTGGTTTTCCAAGAATAAATAAATAAATAAAAAAAACATAAAAAAAAATTGTATTTGGAAATGTTACTACTTAAACTCACACTTTTATCCCATGAAGAAAAGATAATCCATCGCCCATAAGGGTTCTGTGTATTCTTCTGGGGCTTATTCTTCTAGGGCGTCCCCTCTCAATTCAGAAAATATTTAGTCAATACACGAAAAAACCAAGGCAAAATATCGGAAGGTGCAAAAGACATTTATCGAATCATTGTAAGTAGTCCAATATCCTACTCAACGCTTGTCATCACTTAGCCTCCCACGCGACCGTACCTAACTTCGTCATGCTCCATCATTTACTTAAAGTTCTACACTTTTCTGAGTAGTTGTATTAGGCTAAAGATACTCCATTAGTTAGTTTGGCAGACGTGCAAGTACCTTGTACTTCAGGTAGCCAGTAGGTACTGTGAAACACCTGCCAAGCAATTGTGTTCCACCGGGATCTAATTTCTTATGCAATAGTCGTATTCGTTTAATTAATAGGAATTCATTCTTGACGATGCATTATTTTATCCATACAATTGCCAGTCGCTGAAAGGTCGGATGATACGCCATTGTAGGACAATGTACAATCGATATATTATTATCTTAATTGAGTTCCTTGAATCTCGTTCCTTGTTTCATGTTTAGTTCCTCGTGCCATGACAATCAAAAAATAATTTTACTTTTATTGCAGCTACTTGTCGAACAGTAAATCATTAGATAAAGAAAAAATAAAAGTCATACAACCATTAGCAAAAATTCCAACGCCAAATCATTAAAAATTACGTTAAAAAGTCACAATGCAATAAAAACTAACCGTGTAGCTAAAAATTCCAACTTTCAAACTTATTCAATGACGGCAACAGTGAAAATTCTCGCATTTTAGATGGCTTCATTTTTCAACAGTGTTCCAAAGTTCCCCGGTCAGCCTGACGCCTCAGCTATCGAAATCACGGAACAGTAGACGGGGTAACATTGTAACTTGTAACCACCGTTCACGAACTAATTTGGCGTACTATTATATGTACGTATCTACTCGTTAAGCATTCGTTCAGGTAAATTGCCGAATACGGATAAGGTTTAGAATGAATGAACAGATACGTTAGTAATGTGATGATTTTTTACTAATTGACACTTACAGTAAGGTCTGGTCTACACTTGCCTAAAACCGGGTGAAATGGAAAGAAGAAAGGGAAGCTAATGCCTTGCAGTGGGACAATTCAAGCTGAAAATAAAATTTATAAAAGAATAAAATAAAAAACGTAATATCCTGGCCCGATGTGTTTCCTTCTCCGAATAATTCGTGGCAATCGCCTCCAAGTCGTCCCGCCTGTCTTTTCTAGGATTTCTTCGGTGACGGCGCCCGTCCTCTGCCTTCGAGTGTAAGGTTTTGTGGAAGACCTTTGCCCAGGAGAGCGATATCAAAGGTAAAAAAAAATATAGGCAGAAGCACACAGATACCATTTCACCAGGTATGTATCAACCTTAAAGGGGGCGAACCGATTGCCTCTTACCACGTACAAAAGCAGACTCGACCTAGAAATCGACTGTATGTCCTCACACATCACGCACCTACTAAATCTATGTCACATTAAATTGAGATTTGATGAGATACATGTTCTTTAATTACAATCACGTTACACGTGCATAATTAAGCATTCATACAACCTAACTAGATACAATTGGCGCATTGATCATAGCGGCCATATCGCTAATTTATTAGCTTCGCTTCATACATGATCCATTATGGATAAACAGGTCAAGATAACTACACCAACTCGAGTGAATGACCGGGGCTAATTGGCATTTAATTGTAAGCAGAATCATGTCTCTAATATAGTAACATAGATACTTTCAATTTAATGTCAAATACTTACATGTGGCTGTGTTAGTAGGTACCATGACGTAACTAATTTCAAATTACTATCTTGATCTGCTATCTTGTAGTTGTCTGCCAATCTGTATGACGTAAGAAGTTGGCAGTAGTATCGTCATAGCGCTATTTTTTCTCCCTTGTCTATTTCAAATAATTGTTAAGTGGTACCTGTATTTAGTTTATTTGTTTTAGTATTTATTGTATAATTGAATTGTATTTATTTATAGCTTATATTAAGACCTTATATTCAACTCATTTTACTATCATAATTGCACCTACCACTATTTGTTTCTCCATCACCCAAAGGTTGACTGGTAGAAAATGCCTAAGGCATTAAGTCCGCCTCTGTACGTTTATGTGCTTAAAGTATTAAATAAATAAATGTGTATGTTTAAATACCTATGTAGCTAATAAGCCTAACATTCTAGCTCTTGTTTTTTTTTATAATTATTAATTTTATTGTCACACTGATCGATTCATTTCATTTGAAACCAGCTTTTTCCCGCGGTTTCGCTTGTGTTAATGTAAATTTTCGGTAACAGTACTTTTTTCTGTGTTTAATGGAAATAGGGATTCATACTGTTTGTCAGACGTACTGAAAAGGATATATCCTTTTTTGTACGCCTGACAACGTGTACGCAAAGTTTCATGATGATCGGTTCAATAAAAGAGTAACAAATAAACTCACATTCTCTTCATCAACTCATAATTGTACACCTCATAACAAAACATAGATGTCTTTCCTAAGTTAGTAAAATCTCGCACACTGAGTAACTTCACCTTTACAGATATAGATTCAGATACTGATTAGGATTCAGTATACCACACTAAATCTTATATAAATATTGAGAAATTAAACAAATATTACTAATTTGAAATAGATTAAAATTAAGCTAAACTTCGTGAAAATTTCAAGCTTAGGTACTTCTAATACATACTCATCAACCAAGTGAAATACTACACTGATTCAGAAACCGAAATCTTGTTGTTGATTATTTGCTATTAATATTGCTTCGTAATACTTGAAAGTTGATCTCTGTGTATGCCTTTTCTAGGTAAACAGCGAAGTTTGCTCCTGGAAAATACTGATTTCATTGATTATTTCTTAATCTCCAATAACTTGTTTAGTGAAAGTGACCTTTGTACTTCTTTTAAAATGAAATTCACAGAAAAGCAAGAACTTAGATGGCACACACGTGAAGGGAAAGTGGAAAAAATTGACCTTTTTTCAGAAACCATTTTAACTTACAACGTTGTGATATAATCCATACTTATTATATACACTAATATTATAAATGCGAAAATAACTATGTTTGTACGTTACCTTTTAACGACTAAACGGTAGAATCGATTTAGATAAAATTTGGTACGTAGATAAGATAGTTTGAGAGCCTGAGAAGGATATAGAATAGTTTTTTTTCCCTCTGGTGTGTTTCCTTGGGATGATAAAACACTTTTAATGAAATGCGAAAGTTACTCAGCCTGTCTGTTTGTTTCCTTTTCACGTCTTAACAGATTTAGATAAAACTTATCATACCGGTAGACCTTGTTCTGGATTAGGATATAGGATATTTTTCATACCCGTTGGTATAATTCTGCCTTGGCATAATTCTCGATTTTCACGCGTATGACACCGCTAGTAAGAGCTAGAAACATTTAATTACTAAAATATACAACGACACTGTTTGCGTACACAAAAACAGAAGAATATTAATTGAAATTAATTTGTTGTTGTAGGAGGAAAATAACGGTTGAAACCACCGATAACACCTATAAATGGAGTTTCTTGGGCATTCTTCTCCATAACAAGCTACTTTTCCGAATGTAGAATGTATAGAATCAATTTTTATTTTATGATTTGTTACTTTTAATTCTGACGTTCAAAAGTGCCGCTTTTTGGCCCAGTTGAATAAATATATTTGACTTTGACTTGACTTTGAGTTTGAAATATAAATTATTTCTTCCGAGTCCATTTTTTTTGACAGCCTCTTCGTGTGAGGAACATTTTTGGGAATATATTCATGATTCATTAATGTATTACCTACTGGCTCTTCATGATGAAGTTATACCAATTTTTATCCTTGTCTTAAAGTTCATCAAAGGTAAATTAGTTATTTATAACCTAAACTATTAAATTGTCTTTACTAAGAATGTGTCCAATAGAACTTTTCTTATTGACTCTATTAGGGCGAATATACTTCGTTCTTGTATTCATTTAGTAGCACTTGTGCATTACACTATTCATTAACACAAATTCGAACGGTTTTGTTCTTACAACACTCAGCACGTTTTTTTATATGTATTATAGGCTCGCGCTTGTCCACTGTCTCACCTGTTGGTAAGCGATGATGTGGTCGAAGGTAAGACACGCTTAATAGCCAAGTTACCAATCTACAATCGATAACGCTACTAGAAAAGGAATCAATGTATGGAAATGACACATCTGAACGTTAAGTCACGTGATCAGACCAAACAAATAGAAGGCGTTAACGATTGTAGGAAGAGATTCGATACGAAACGTATGTAACTTGGCTAGAGGGGCAGGTACACCTATGGCCAACCTTTGGTTTTCCCTCCACTTGAGGCATTACAAATAGCTTAAAAAGGATAAAGTTCTTTCGTTCTTAATTAAAATGTCACAAAAAGGCAGACGTTAAGCAAAAACCTCTACAGAGAATTTCAATTAAGAGTCTGCTTAAAAGATACTAAACAGTTCTGAGATTTTTATGATTTAGAATGTTTTTTGTAATGTTAATAACAAAGCGTGGTGATCAATGCTCATGCCTTCTCTATATCAGAAGAGGCCTTTGCCTTGCAGTGGGACAGTTACAGGCTGGTATTATTATTATATAATAAAGTGTATCTTAAGAAATATATCTGAGAGTAACAAAGTGTTACAACAAAAATTTGCCCCAGTAAGACGTGAACTAAAATCAGAACAAACAAATTATATCCATAAAGGAAACTGCGGCTAAGACAAAGTGGGGCGCGCATTGGTTCAAGTTATATTGCTTGCCGGCTCACTGCAATGATATGCCGTGCGCCGGCCGCAAGCAACCCGGAATGCACAAACTATGCCCGGATGCTCACTTGAATTTCTTCGCCTCGGGGAAGATATTTTAAGTATAAAAATGTCTTTGCGACTTCCTGTCGAGTAGATAATGTATGAAAAATAGGTTCATAAAACTGAGAACGAATTTATATGACCCAGACGTTTTTTTGTTGCAGATCGCTGAGTAGTTCAAAATGGAAGTGCTTCTGGGAATTTAATTTCAATTACTATTCGTAGGAATCATCTGCTAATGCCATAAGCGACGTCTAGATTAGAAAAATGTAGGTGCGATCCGGATGTTGTTATATTTATCATTTCCTGCACCATTCACTAACTGTTGTAACTGAGGCTGAATGCAGCGACTTTGTGATTCACGCAAATGCGTGAACTTTGCTATCGATATTTACGGGCGAAGTTGTTTTGGCAAAGAATAAGTTATATGTACGGGGTGTTTGCACTTTAAGGTAGATAAACTGGGGCAGAGTGGGTGATCGTGTTCGTAAATGGTTTGCCATTACTGTCTCTCGGATCGTGCCTCGAAGAAGAATAACACGACTTGAATGTAACAGGATGTTCGCAACGTAAGTACATTGACAGTCCATTAGGTTTTTCTATTAAGTTCCTGGAAAATATTGTGGGTTATTTTTATTGTAAATAATTTGTTATTGGAATTTTTGTTTTTTTTGCGTAAATAACTATCAAACTCATTGAATCTATTTATCGTATTAATTGTTTAAAAAATAGTTCTAAGGTTAGAATTTGATTAGTTTCGTTATCTGATATCAATTGGTTTTCCTGAAAATATACTTTGATTTTGCACTATTTCTTTTTAACAGGAACTTCATGAATGTTGTTCCTTGAAGAGCTCATAATAAAAGAGTCTAGAACTCGTGGCAATTCAAGAAACCACGTGAGCAGAAGCGTAAACCACTCATGAACAATTCGAGCTACTGATAGCCCCTCTGCATTTAATAAACTGACAGAATTTCTGCCAAACTACAACAATAGAAATACACAACTAATTAGCAAGATATGTAACAAGTACCCGCCTACATAAGTAAATAAGTACCTACCTATTCGTATGTACGAGGAAGGGTAGAAAGTGATTACAAGGAAAAATACTCCAAATTGTACGGACTATAATACTAGTAATATTATTTTTGAACGGTAAAATTATGTTTGGGCACTTTTATAAATATCCACTCAACTATAGAGTATTTTTTTTGTCTGCTATATTTAGCATTGTTCATAATTTAATGCAATACTCTCAATAAACTCTGAAGCATGAACACCTTTTATCAATGAATACTCATCGTTTTACTGCCCCTATGTTATATGCGTTATATATGCGTTCCCACCCCACCTTTCACTCAATTTTCTTTTGTCATTCGTCACACAATACATGAATATTTCCTTTGGCCTTCCTGGAAAGGGCTCCAACATCACCATTTATTTTTAGCACTTTTGTAGTCACATGAAAATTATAATTTTTCAACAAAATTCCATTATCTTTCGCAATTTATATGCGCCAACTATTTAGGTGTTTCGAACCACTAAGAGCATAAAACAGCACAATTTTATCTCATAACAAGTTTCAATGGCAGCGTCCTTGGGATACCGTCCGCATAAACTTACAAACGACACACAACTTTACCCGCCGAGGGAGTGACCCGCTCCACTTTTAATACTAAATTTACTAAATCCGCTACACATCGTACGCTCTTTTCTACTATAGTCCGCTATGCATCCTTGCACTACTCAGCTACACACCGCTGCACCGTTTCACAGCTTCGCGACGCATCCTCGCACCACGCAAACTTCTCGCTCAGCTTTGTTTCCAACAATCAATCTGAAAAGTATCAGTATTATACATGTAGGGAATGCCTATCTAACCTCCACAACCAGGTAACTGAGTAACACGTTACATCTTGACACAACTGGTTTTAGATTTCAGGTTTCTGGCTATGAGTAACGACTGTAAAAGATCCTCAAATGACAGCCGACTTTGGTTTCAACAATCACACATTTTCATCACATCCTTGCATCGCCTAGCTTACTCACGCATTTCTTGAGTGAAAATTCACTCTTATACCTATGTACCTATTTCTGTAGAAAGATTTACAACAGGGAAATGGTTCAGAAGTTCACAAGTAAATTAATTCCGCTTCAACTATAAGAGAAATGAAAATTCTGACAGCATGGTTGAATGCAAAAAGAAAAAATGCTAATTAAGTATTTGAAAATTAAGAAACTTATCAAAAAATCGAATTGTAAATCTGAATCTGGTTCACATTCGGATTTACGTATGTAATACAAGTTCTCATTACCTACCACAGGCACCAGAGTTTCATGACCATTTGTTTTGTGTAATTTGTTTCATGCTATTAAGTTATTAAACAAATTAAATTATAAAAAGTTACTTGACCAATTGTTGTCCGCTAATGGACCAAGGTAATCTACCTTGTCGACAGTCAGCAGGCAGTCAGTCGACGACCGCAATAGCAGTCGACAGCAATAGGCCGAGTTGATTGATTAATCAATTTTAATCATCACAAACAAACCAGTCCTGTATAACACTAAAACGGTCGATACACTGTTCCATTATTCCCTCATCATTGGAACCTCATTATGAAACGAGCATCGCACAAACATGTTATTGTTTAATCATTAACATATATTTGTCAGCGCAACCGCTGCATTGTACGATAACAAAAGACTGAATTATGTCATTAGTGATAATAAGGCGGATGCAGATGGCGGTAATGTACTTGCTTCCTCGCCACAGCATCGCACTACTGCAGTTCATTACCAGAATTAATGCTCTGTGTATCCTTTGTACCAGTGACATGCCTGGACAATGAAATTAAACCACTGCGACTGGCTAAGCCATGTGTTATCGGCTCTAAATAGTGTCCAAAATACTTACAAAAATAAATGTCTTCCACTTCTTTGGACAATAAGTACATTGCCAGTTAATTGAAGCAATTGCGGCCAGTTTTAATATACCGGTGCCAACCATACGTTGTTCACCAAAATTTACTTTGATTACATTTTCATATAGTATGCATTCCACCTCGCGCGATACACTGCTCGTATTTAGCAGGTGCTATTTAGAGAAATTTGGGAACGCGGGCTTAATGTGTTTCGTTTATTAGATTAAACTAAAATATTCTAAATAATGAAGACTTACAATAAATCTGCTTCGTCACTTTGAGAAACAGCAGCCATATTTTTGCCCACATCAAGTATCAAAATTATTATTTATAATTTTTGATCAAAGACAAAATCAATGACATCACAATAACTGTTTTCAGCATAAAAACATTCAACAATATAACATGAATCTTAATTTCTTAAAAAAAACTGAGTTTATATTATTCTATGTCGTTCTACAAGCACTGATAGATCCATTAGATTGATCGAGTACCCACACAAACGAAATTTTTAATGAAAATAGATGGGCAAATTAATTTTAAAACTTTTGGAGACTCCGTCTGCCCAACTAGGCATTCAACAAATTTTAGTTGGACATCTCTCGGAGGCGGAAAATGAGTAAAATTCAACACCACTTAAAATATCGGGTATCACCAAATTGCGGCTGTAAGTGTCCACCCTGTTAACTTTGCACTCACCCTTTCTGTTTTAATGTTTACTACTGTTTACAAATTATAGTAACGACTTGTTGGAAACTGGGAATGTTTGCTAAAACATGTAGCAGGCATACCAAGTAACATTTGTAGGTATGTGGCAGCCTTTGTTTATTTCTTTTCTAATTATGAAACTCGAAACACAGCCGTGTTCTAGCTTTTCTTGAATTTTTTGTACACACACAAGTTTTCAAATACGATTGTTTACTTTACGTTATTGATTCTCGTTATTTAAGATTGTATATAATTATAAGAATCTTTACTCAATACATTGTGTCCTTTACTGGAATCGCAAAAACGCTACCGAAAAAATTAAGAGCGTCTTCCGGCTTCTTAGCTAACAATGGTTATTTACGTAGGTTAATGCTGCCTCCACAGAACTTCAGGTGATTTAATAAATTTGTTCCATTATCAGACATAGCTGGGTTCGAAAGTGTAGGAATTGTTTGCAAACTTTTGCCTCTACGAACAATGGACGTCTAGTTAAAAGCAATTGATGCAGTTTTATAAATTAAATTGACTTTATGAATATTACTTTCATGTTCAAACTGAAATGGAATAATAGTTGTGGCCAATATGACAGTCGATACCACTACAGATATTATTTGCATGTAAATTAACTTCGTGGGTCATCATAAATCGGTAGATACTGATTTAGCAATATTACATCAATGTTTTGTTCGAAATGCAATAACCAGTGATATACAAAATATCATCAATGATATCATGTTCATTAACTAGCTGTGTTTAACTTCTACTGTTTCAAAAAATACCTATAAGGTAATACGCAAGACATATTACACACAATCGAGGCCGAAAATAAAACAATAAATGTTTCAAGTAAAACCAGTACTGTATCGCCACATAATGTCACGTAACAAAAACGGTGCGACAAAATATCCCTTCGGTTTTTTTTTAAAGCAGGAACACAGTTCGCAGTTGGCGAATTATAATCGAGGCTGAAAGTTTGATACCAGTAAACAAAATAAAGATACATTTCGTAGTTGATCGCCATATACGTAACGTTACTAAAACTGCGAGAAAGAATATCTCTACAGTACTGTTAAACCAGGAACATAGTATACATAACCCACATCGTGTATTATAATCAAGGCTGAAAAGTTTGAAACTAGGACAAAATGTAAAGGAAAACTCTGTAGTCGAGCGTCGCAGCACGTCACGTAACTAAAATTGTGCGAAAAAATTTTGTTACCCAAAAGCCTTGTTACTATGGTTCACTTAAATCAAACCTCGATTCTGCTGCTATTGTTATTATTTCTATCGGCTTTGTTGCTTTCAGGAATTTCATGTTAACACGTGACATGCTTCTCTATACGGACTGATACTGAACGGATTAGAGGTAGCCATAAATGCTAGTTTAACTGCACTATAATTTTATTATTTACGTAGATAAACTTAACGAACTACTTAGATATGGAACGGTAGACTATTATTTTTAGAATTATGTTTTCACATCACGTACAACCATGAATAAGCTTCTAGCGTAGGCCTTTTGTCACCACTTTAAATCTATCGAGTTCTAGAAATTCATCAGAACGTGAGACACTCTAATCTCTGCGGGGAGTGCAAAACCCTTCTCAACGTAAATAGATGCAACTAGTGAATAAAGGACGGATTTGAAGCTAGAGCCATAGATGAATCACGAACAAGTGAAAGATTCTAAAAACTGAATCGCGAACGTAGGGAGTTATTCATGATGATTGAATCACGAGCATAGCGAGTGTATAGATATTGAAGAGATATATGCGAGAGCATAGGTATTGAAGTATGTAAGTCCTTCTCTCACAGATGCCTGTGTCCCAGCAGTGGGAACATTAAAAGGTTGTTGATGATGATTATTGAATTATGTACGTACGTACCGTCTGTCAACTTATAAATAGCCAAAAGCTAAACCGAAACCAAAATGCCCCATTAAAGAAAATCTGCTTTAAGTACTTATGCAATTACTACAGGGGGAATTTTTAATCTTCTCATTATGAGTAAGGGCCACTGAGATTAAGCGAGAGAATTATGAGATTAGATGGCAAAATGCGGTAAATTATAACCACCTTAACTTAACTCCAAAATCCCTTCCTGAACACAGTAACAATGCAAGCAACAAAATCGTCAAACAACCACGTACAATAGTTACTCAAATATACCTTCATGTCTCACGTACATCTATCGAACAAGCGTGTCTATAGCAGCTCGCCTTTGTTATTCAGGGTAGGTGATAACACTTACTTGGGCGCATCAGCCTATGAGCTCACTTCACCTCGTATTCGGCTCACGGCTTTCGCATAAACTTTCATGGGTAACTTATTGCGTATTTGTGTTGAAAACCAATTACCTACACAGGATTTCGTATCCCAACTTTTGCGTAAAAAAGAGGCGACACTGTGAATTTTAACTTGCCAAATTAATATCAGTTCGTGCGATTTTTTTGCAAATCGTTTTCAGAGTTTCGGTTGTATTTTTTACTGAAGGCATAGTTCTTGTAATTAAAAAGCTGAAAAGTCTCAACCAGCAGGATCTGACCCAATATTCGGGTAAAATATAAAGCTAATTATAGGGCCTAAAACAACCTGTTCACAAAAAATATTTGTACAGTCGTGAAATTCCGGTCTCTCAACAAAGACCTTTCCTGCCCTCAGGCAAGTGAGATACATATACAGTAAAGAGGTGTCCACTAGGAATGCCTAATGAGATGTATATATTTGCGAACACATTGTTCGGTTGCCAGACCGGTCGAGCTAACGGCGCAGTAAACCGGACCGGCTCCGTGTAAGGTGAGGGACGACCCTCGCGACACCTAAATTTCAGAACATCTTCTAAGTAGGTGCTTAAAATTCATGAGCTTAGTTCTATGTCGTCTTGGAAATATTTATGTATTTGCAATAAAAAGTTCGATTATTGCCGTTTTAATCTGTACAGGCATTGAATTCTAATCGGATATTTGTTAAAAGTAAATTTTACTGAAAGAATTGTCCTTAAAACTGACAATGAACCCCTTTTTCAGATATACACTAGATAATGGACACTTCTACATAAGTTTACTTCATATGATAACAAAACTATTCGCTTAGAAAATGCAAAATAAAATGCCGTATTTTAAAGCAAGTACCGTGACGAAAACATGAGCGTTAAACACACTAAAGTAGCTCAATCATCAAAATTACGGCCAGTTAGGCATACCTGTTAGCTTGCAATTCTAGAAGCTGACAAATAGGTATACATAATTTCTCAACAACACGAACAACATGCAATTCACGTAGACAACATGGACATCTTTATATATTTTCCACTAATTGATAGGCTTCATATTTTTCTAATCATCGCAATCCTCCCATCTTTCTGAGAGTAGTGCAATATCTTCTTTTTTCATACTCCTTTATTAATCGTCATCTCAGTATTGACCACCATTTTAAGTCACATTATCATTCACACAGTCCATACATAGTCTCTTCGGTCTCCCCGTGTCTTATCTTACTTATAATACATATATATATATATAGATCTTACTAATATTATAAATGTGAAAGTTTTGATGAATGTGTATCTGGATGTAGGTTTGTTACTCAATCACACCAAAACGCCTGAACGGATTTGCATGATATTTGGCACACAGATAGATTACAATCTGGAAAAGCACAAAGGCTATTTTTCATCTCGGTATAATGTTCCCTTGCGATAAGAATAGTAGTTTATGCAACGGTCATATAATAGGGGTTATTAAAACACGAGCGTGGGTGTATCACATGAGGCGAAGCCGAATGTGATAATAATATCACGCGAGTGTTTTAATGCCTTATTATATGCCGTTGCAAATATTATTTTATCCCTCACTCACACAGTTGAAATAAAAAAGTGGAAACGGAAAAAAATATGTGGTATGGTGGGCAATTTAGATTCTCATTGCGCATGACTGCGCAGCGGCCGCATCCATTGACAATGATACTACTTTTCTCCATTATGTAAGTGAGCACATAAGCGCCATTAAATTAAAAAAACTAAAAATAACTTTTAAATTTGTAGCACACTTTTACTTTTTAGTAAAAGTGTGCTACAAATTTAAAAGTTATTTTTTGATGCAGTCGTTTGAAAGTCGAAGGAAAATGTTGCACTGTAATGGTTTTTTTAAGTTTATCCATCCCCGAATGTAAAGTACGTGTTTATACAATATTTTTGAATTCATATTTGGAACATTACTTTGCGAGTGTAGATAAAATACTATTCAAGCGGGCGAAGCCGCTGGCAGAAGCTAGTAGCTCCATATTTCATCTCATATTTGATACAATAACAGTTTGATCTCTTACACTTCGAGACAAGTAAATCCAAGAAGGGACGCAAACTTATCAGGCCCTAGGGTGACGTATAAAAAAATATTGTGTTGGCTTTCGAGTTTACAGTGTAAAGTTGTTAACCCGCCGTTTACGAGCACCAAAACCTTTTCCCTTTGCCAAGTTTACAGCCGACACACAAAATAAGTCTATGATAATATACTCGTACTCTGTTCCCTTTGGAACAACATTGACATTGAGAAATACGAATGTTGAAAAACTTTACACATTAAAAGGACAAAGTTTAGAGAGGTACCTAAGTACTTTTACCGCAGGTTCTAAATATATAAAGAGACAAGCTTTTAATATACCTATCCTGACTGACTTCAAAAAGGAGGGTGAGGATTCTAAGCTCGACTGTATTTTTTTTTATGTGTGTTACCTCAATTTGTTTTACTAGGTGAATCGATTTTGTCGATTCTTTTTTTATTTCAAAGCTGGTACTTCTCGTGTGGTCGCATTTAATCTAATCTGATGAAGAACTTCGGAGATATACAACAGAACTCTTCAATAAACAACGGCAAATCTGTCAGAATGCTGCAATCGCATGTCTGTTTATTGTTTACGTCATTTCATAACAGAACATCACGCCGATACGCTCTAAAGGGGTACGCAGATATGTCCAGTTAACTCTGGTACACTCTCATTTCACTGGTTGTGTTAGTTGTATGTTATTCGGGTAATCTATTCAGTCGTAACTTTGGGCATCATAGGTACCTGACTTGCTCATAATGTACAACACAACAAAAAAGTTAAAAATAACACTTTTTTACAAAAAAATAAAGCTGACTTCCAAATGAAAACACTACAAAGTAAACAACATCTTCAATTTTGGAAGACGGTGTCAAAAAGCTAAGAAACAAAAACAGGAACACCGACTTCCGAAATTGAAGTTAATTTTCACTGTCTAGTGTTTTTATTTGAAAGTCGGTAGTATTTTTCCAGCTGCTTTATCCGAAATTTTTCACGTAGGTACTCCTATTACTGGGATAAAAATCCTATATCCAAATCCAAATCGGGTCATGGTCTACCTGTATGCAAAGGCTCATTCGAATTCGTTCAACCAATCGATTAACAAACATCTCGTAACTAGACTTTCACATTCATAAAAATAAGTAGAATTATCTTCCTTACAAACAAAACTATATATCAGTAAACATCTAATAACCTGCAAAAATAAGTACTCATGTATCTACGAATATTGCAAGAAAGCCATCGGTCGTAACGTTTCCTTGATCCCTCCAAAACTGTGGATCAGCTGACCGGCGGGATCGAATGACATCCTCGCCATTACCACAGGACCAAAGTGAGAGGTTTCAATTGGCCCCTATCCAACATGTATTGGACCCAGTCCAAGTCACGCGGCTTCTTATTTGCTGAGTACCATTAGCAGATTTTAACACTTATTTATTTTATCTCGAAATTACGAGATGGATCCTCGTAATTCCCAGTTGTATGGCCAAGATATTTAAGCTGTATTGGAGGGTATTGTGTGTAGTACAACAATAAAAAATAATTTCATCACGAGCGTTTATTCTGAGACATGATACGGGGCAAATGCGTCAGAGTTCAGTAAACCACCTCTGTTGAATATAGCAGCTTCCGTCATTCATTCGATCTCTACAATAGCACGCGAGACGATTTCAAATCGTTCAGTTTTATCGCTCATCATTATTCCATATCGATTACATTTCCCACTGCGCTCGACTCCCTGAGTATCTTACTAACAACGAGAACGTGGGCCAACAATACAACAGATTCATACTAAAGCTAGTACCAGTATTGCCAGCGAGGAAAATGACCTATTTGCATGATCCCGTACAAATCTATAGCGAAGAGTCTTTATGGAAACCTGGCACCGCAATACGGGGTTTTGGAATGAAATAAAAGGCTTCGTACTTTACTTTGCTTACATACTAACAAAGACGAGCTATTGACAACCCTAATGTTCTACTTCCTGTAATTTTGGTGTTTCTTAAGGGTTGGTTAACTTTGAGTATAAAGACATAAGTTAATTCAATAAGGAATTGATCATTTTCTAAAGTACAAAAACATATACGTATGGTCCATTATTGTATTATCGTTTATAGATGCTGTATTTAGGGAAAATATAAAAACCGTTGTTTCAAATTAAATCTGTAATTATACATATGTACATACATATACATAAAGACGCGCCTTTTCCCCATGAATTTATCTTTTTACACTTGACTGTATCTTCGGTTCAAAGTGAATAACTTTGCATGACTTTGGTAGATGTAAAACCCGAAAACCCAGTGAGCAATACAGAATTTTCGTAAAAGAAATTGCGGAGATGAATAAGGAACCTGACCACAAATGTTTTACAGTTCCGTGAAATCAAAGAAACGAGTGAGTTTGTACTCATACATGTACTCATATAATTGAAAGCCACTGGAGCATTTATTTCATACCTTCCTTAGCATTCTTTGATCACCGCGTTACGATGGAGCTCGTAAAATATGTGTAAAGGTTTTAAGCGAACTGGTTAAACCCCATACCCATAAATAGAAAAACCTCGGTAGTATTTATATAATTTATTCTAAATTCAATGTCTCTTTAGTCTGTTTTTTTTTTTATAGGCTTGCGCTTGACCACTATCTCATCTGATGGTAAGCGATGATGTGGTCAAATTTGAATTAATAATCTGCCAATCAGTTGCTAAACAGCGTCGAGTCTTTTTTAAATGGGGTCCTATACCTTTAAAAGCCACAACGTTTTCGTTGAACTGGCGAAAATCATATTAAAGGGTTGATTACTAAGTCATAGATTTTGCCGGAAGCTTGGATTTATTATTGAGAGGCAGCCTACCATTCTTATAACTAACCATACGTTATAAACGAAACCAACTCCTCATTATATGTCATCAAACAAAAGTTCCAAACCAGATGTCTGTTATATAGAAAACCAATCAGAGTATTTCTTTTGTAAAAGTATCCTTCTTATGCCTGAAGCTTTGTGAAATAAGAAGTCATTCCCGTTCTCTTGGTACACCTACGTGAGGTTCTGCTGATCCCTGATAACGTATTCAGATCGCGGACTCGGTGTCATATAAAACTTGTATATTTATACCAATACATTCATACGTAGAAAGAATTTGTTTTTTATGTATGAGCCCCGATCCGCGAGACGATTTGACGTAGTTTGACAAATCTTCAAGTTGATGTATTGTCTCCGCTTTGTGAATGATGTTATATTTTGATGTATATTTGAACGTTGTAAGAAGTAGTTAGTAAATGTTGTGGCCGTAGTCTTTTGCAATATTTTAAAACATCCACGACTCCACGCGTATGTCTGTAACACGAGTATAAGGAACTTAAGACACAGAGGTCGTTAACTGGAAAACTTGGACAACACGTGCCGCTGAGGAGTTCAAAGTCAGGAAATATAAAAACGAGGAGATTTATTTAAAGAAAGAAAGAAAGAAAGAAAAGTTTATTTGTCAGAATGTAGTGGGTTACAATAGGTGTTTTATGGTTTTTCAGGGTATCATACATTCTACCGAATCGGTGTACAAATATTAAGCTTATTATCTAATTATAATTATATTGTACTATCTAATACTATAACAATGTTAATGTCATCGAGAAATTCTTTAGTAGAATAATAACATTTATTTAACAGAAAATCAAATAATTTTCTTCTGAATGACGTTATGTTAAGATTCTTTAGGTCATTTGGAAGTTTATTGTAAATTCTGAGAGCCATACAGAATGAATTTTTACTATATAATGTTGTGCGTTGGCTTGGTACGGATAATTTATTGGGGAATCTACTATTTCTATTTGTTACACCAATATTTCTAGTAAAGAGGCCGGGGTTTTTGTAGACAAACATGGAAATTTCGTATATGTAGAGACAGGGCAATGGCAGGATACGTTGTTTTTTAAATAAGTGTAAGCAGCTATCTAGGTAGTCAGCACCACATATTGCACGTAGACAGTTTTTCTGTGCTCTGAATGCTCGGATTAATTCCACAGAAGATGACGCATGTATGCGGCGATATTTAGGCAGTTACCAAGGGTTACAGTCCAAAGCGTTTCAAGGCGATAATGAAGCGGTTTCAAACCACAATCAAAATCCAACTCTATTTCACTAAGCATTGAGTTGTAAATGCAGTGAAATTAGTCGCGTAAGTTTCAAATGTGAGATGCAGCGAGTTTGTAAGTTATGATTAATTTATCGGTTCAATAAAGCGGACCTTGTATTGTAAAGGAGTAAACACACCGTTCGAGCTCATATACATCATTCACGGGAGCGGTCATAAAGATTAAACCGATAAAAAAGTTTGAGTTTTGAATAATTAAGCATTGTTATATCATAAGACTTCCTCTAAATAGTAATTAGTGTGTTGTATTTTTCAAGGAGAAATTAAATATCTGTGTAGGTACTTAGGAGCGTATTACAGCGACTAAGATAGATTTGAAACAAGCTGATAAAGAAGAGCTTCTTTAATATCCCCAGGAAGGCCAACAGAAGACAACATCCAGATCAGGCCAGAATCTAAGTAACCAACTCTGGTTTAGGCGATGACGGCTTAGTTGGTGCAAAAGTCAGTTTCGATACAGTGAATCGCTAGTGAAAATTGCTGACTGGTGTAAGAAATGTAAGAACTCTCGATAAAATGTCTCGAACTCTTTGACAAAAGTCAACCCACCTTTACATTGTATATAAATTGCAATAGCAATTTGAAAGACGTGACATACATCAAATAATTTCTACACAGGTTCGCAACAGTTATACATTATAACTTTCCAGTACAATCTTCACGCATGTAAATAAACCAGGTACATGACGATATTAATCTGGATTGAGCGATCGTGTGTTAAAAATATATCGTTTCTTGAGGTTTGATCTTATACTTTCATTAATATGTGTTAAAAGCTTAAGAGGATTACTATTTGTATTCGATGAAAATGTTTGTGACCTATTTATTAATTCAGATTTTTTACTGTTTTTATGTCAAATCCTAAAAAATAAACTAACAAATAAAGAAAAGTATTTACATTACCATCAACAAAGAAGCCAAGCAACTTTAAAATGCCAATATCCCCATAGCGATTTTAGTACAGCACTAGATACTTCCTCAATCTAAACTATCTATCTATTCTTGTTTACGCTTCCCAGGTGCTTCCTTTGACCAATCTCGTAAAAAGGTGTCGACTTCGGCGCCGGACGCAGATATCCACTTACTTAGCTCCAAAGTCCTTTTTTAAAACCTTTTCCTGGTGCAATACGATACTAAACATACTAACATCATTACTGGAAAAAAAAATCAATGCTGTTCTTTACAACTAATTTCAAGAAGTGCACTTTACCGGACCAAACCAAAACGCAGTCGCATTATTCAGATTGATTTACGTCTTCTACCTCAGTGGGGAATCTCTAGAGCGAGACTTAGAAGTTAACTTCTATATTTCTAGTATCTTATAGAATGTCTCTTTAGAATTAATCCTACCAAGACGTAGCTACCTAACGTATACGATACCTACAAACTACGATAACCTACAAAATAAAAGTTAGTTAGGCGATATAAAATTCTCTATCAAAGTACCTATAAATTCACAGTATTGAATCTCCACTGCGTAATAAAAAGTTACCTTACAGAGGAACTCTATCGGAAGCTAGTATTAGCGTTCAATCTAACTCGCAAAAGTAACCACCGCGTAACACACACACACATAAATTCACGCCTTTTCCAATAGGGATACGCAGAAACTACAGAACGCAACCTGCTACGATCCTTTCATACTCCTTTTGCTTCATTTAAGTTCATACATCCAGTCATACACACAGATTATGAGTACTTCGCACCTGGCCTTTCTGAAGGACATCACCAATAAGATCCGTCTTTGTCCTTCTAGGGCGTTCTTTACTGGCTTTTCACCTCATGTCTACCTTAAAATACCTTTTTTGACGCCTTTCAATCATCCTATCAATATATCTAAACATACTCTCGTAACATATTTCTCTTAGGTATACAACTCAAATACCAGGAGATTTCGCGTCGCAATAAACTAGAAAGCAGATAAAAAGTGTCTCCAGGGAAAAACGGTACGGCATGTTGTTACGCACGGAAGCCCGAGGGAGAGACGTCAGCTATACCCATAACGTTTTCTTATCAAGACAACACAGCAACCACGATGCCCATTCCCATCCGTTCCTCGCCACGAAACAACTTACTGATGTATACATTCCCTCTTTATGCCTATGTTCGAGTCAACATAGGCTATGAAAGCGTCAATGAAAAAAGGATAAGCAATTTTTAATCCTTTTAGAGCATAGAGAAAATACATGAACGATACAATAATAAGTATCGTTAATTGTGTTGATATGATTTATAGAACTTAGCTTAATATTGTTACGAGCTGGGGTTCAGGGATAATTTATTTGAAAGGCAGACTTTAATTAATCACACTTTATTACAAAAGCACTTTTTAAACAACTCTATTACTTCGCACTATTTTCCTTTTCCGATCGCTCTGTCGCTTCCAAATCGAAAACTGACCCACGACGAACCCGACCGCTCTTTATATAGCACGGAAGATGTTTCTAGAACGTTTTATACTGTTCTTGATAACTCGAGAAACTTACGGAACAAACGATTTTCGAGCTTGCTGTTCCCGAAGCGACTAGAAACTTCCAGAATGTAAAAACATTCTGGAAAATTCCATTCTACACGAACTTACGAGAAGATTAGTTTTGCTATTCGATACTATATGGCGCCACTAGTCACTACTTAGTTCTTCTACTCATCACTAGATGGCGTTGCCTTATCTTGTGACAAAAAATAATGTTTTTCGATTTATATTTTAGCAATAGCCGAAGTTCAAGCGCAAAGTGCGTTCCTGTTTGTAGTAAATCTCGAACAATTATAACTCTGCTCGACGAAAAGTGTGTTTACGCGCACAAATCGAACTGGATAATTAAACGGAACATGAAATCTCGAATGACTTGTGCTATGATCGACAAGAAAAAATATTTTCATCTTTTGTTATGCGTGGGCACGGTCTTAAACAAAGAGCTCGGCTCCTTAACCTCACTTAATCCGCAAGCAAACCATCGGTGAGGGTCGATTTTACACGCGATAAACTTGCAAAAGGACATTGTCCGGCGTCTGTTGCCCCGGCACTGGCAATATTCGCTGGTAAGACCATAAATCCGTCGGCAATCGGTCGTAATAAGTCGATTTCATGGACTGAATTTTAATACCCTCCACTCCAAGCGTTAGGGCCCAATGCCTGCGCGTCACATCTCACACTAGCAAAATTATGTAAATTGAAAACATTATGAACTAGAAAAGCTAATAAGTTTGAATATTCTAAAAGACGTTTAAGTTGAAAATGCATAAATAAACTAAGTACTCACTTAAAGTTTCAATTATGATTCGAACTTTAATTCAACAATTTTGCGTAGTTATCTACTGTAGACGAAGAATTTCAAAAAGTCTAAAAAATATCGTAAGGCTCTATAAATTAGTCGTATAACCAAACAAACAATGAATATACAAAAACGTGACTGAGAATAATTTATATTCTTCCACAAAAAATTAAAAAGGTAGAGTACAGTCTAGAGGCCGAAAAGACACTGATATAATAATATAATAGGGGTCGGTCAACATTAATAACGAAACGACTGCAATTATCCATATCCGTCCGTCTGTCGTCTGTACTGTAGCTTGATTCAGTAAACACCGGACCTGTTCGACTCAAATTTGGAACACATGCGTAAAATTGCCTCTTTATCCAGCAAAAATATAGAAACTTATAAATAATTTATATTAAATGTCGCCCGCAACGTACGGTGTGTGCTTGGAGTCCTTTCATATCGTCAAACACATCAGCTGTATTACGACTTTGATATTCCGTTTCAGACTTAGGGTTGACTCACTGACATGGCAGAAGTAAATCCACTGCATTTGTAAATATTACAGTAGCCGCAATCCTGTTTGTGCTTAACGAGAGCCTTGTTTGTGATCCCGTAATAAAGATAGGAAAGTCTGTTACGGGCTATTCCTTGTAATACTGGAACATGACAAGACTCTTTTACAGGCCGACAACAACAATATTACTAGCCCATTAGACCGTAGTAAAAAAAAAACCTTTATTTTCTCATTCGAGACAAAACAAATTGGATTAGTAATGAAACTAGATAAATATCTGTAGATGTTTGCAAACTCTCCTTGTTTCTGTCATCTGTCAAATTATACCTATTTACTTACAGAATCACTATCTCAAGTAAGCTGATACTACTGGTTGAATGGTGTACCATTCAACAAGTAGTATTAGCTTACTTGACAACTCCTTAATCCCGTCAAGTTGTTGATTTGATTTGAAAATTTCAGACCAATTTATTTGGTTTAAGTATAGGTAAAACATGCGAAATAAAATGTGACCACACTAACTAAAGCCTTTTCCCCACTGAGGCAGGTTTACTAAAGAACAGCTTTAATTGCGCTCCTCACACACTCCGTTTGCTTCGTTTAAGTTCTGAATAATATATTCTCATCCTTAATTAGTTACCTTATTTGTGTTTAACTCTCCAACACGAGCCCTTCAGGAGTAAGCCGCTTTTAAACAAAAAAGTAAACATGATGTGAAAATCCACCCCTGTAAAATTTTGACGCGAGTAATTATGTTCTCTTCCCCTAACAGACAAAGGACAATCGGTTACTGATAGGTAACGTGGGTCCACACCCGCATTCATTTAACGCGTAATGAAATAACGCCGCATTTTTTATCAGATCATCTACTTTTCGGATAAACATAGCATGAATGTTTTAATGAAGAATGTTTTGATACAGCCAATATGTTTTATTTACAAGCAGTAAGTGGAACAGGGTTTATTTGTATAAGATCTCTGAATATTAAATCAGGCATTTACTTTAATGAAAGTATTTTTTCAACAGAAAAACCAAGACCAAGGCGTTTGGACTCTTTATCTTAGTATAAATAAAGCCTCGGTTCTATGGAAGATAAACTTAATTCTAATAACATTTCTCCCGCAACTCAGACCAAAAATGGTACAGACAAACATAATTTTATATCATCGGTGACATTAGAGCACACTCTGAATCCACAGGATTATGCAAGGAGGCATTCTTAGCCCATTTGAGTCACGAATAATTTGCTGCGGTGAACCTGAGAAACGCTGACTTAGTCTTAAGGTCCTCGTTATGAGGACCAGTGAATTCACAATTGAGAGTTCCTAAAACCATACAAATGGACTTAGGACGAGTGAAATGGTGGGAAGATTCCATAATCTTCGCACTAAGCTCTTGAGATGTTTTCAGATAAGTTTGCTTTAATAACACTTTAATACTTTTGGGTCTTTAGCGCTATGAATGGCTATTATAAAACCGATGAAATCAATGCTATAAAATCTTCCAAATTAAGGTTAATGGATACAATTAAACAAATTTGCTTTTAAGTATTTCCTATAATGACGGATAATTACTTCAGCATTGTATTATAAAATACATGAATACCTTCATCTCATATTTAAAACAATTCAATTCAATTTTATTCATTTCATTTTCAAATCGTTTAAAAAAAAAAAAGATATTATAATAATTTCAAAATGTCATCCCATACCATATCACACGATTAAACATTCATTATGCTTGATTACATCAGTGGATTCGGCAAGCTATTTATCTCGAAACATCGAATATTATATAATTAACTATAATTAGGAATACTTAATTAAATTACAGATCGAGTCATCAATTACTGTGGATATTGGATCATAAATTTTGTATTAAAGGTGCAAAAGGCAACCTGTTTTTTTGCGTGGCGAAATGCTCATGCATACTGCACTACCACGGGGAGATCGTGCAGTTATGTGGGACTCTAAGCCACTAAAACGCCACGGTGTCCTCCTGTGCCGCTTATGGCGGGAACACGGGCACGCGTTATCACTTACCGCGAACCAGCCGTGGCTGTCCGTCACCGGACCCTCCTCGAGGGAGTACCCCCCATCACCGGCGCACCAGAACCCACTGTAGGTATGCCGTGGACACCCCAGGGACCAAACCAGAACATGGGCGCCAGACGACCCCGTGTATGGCACCCTTGGTCCCCCGTGATACACAGAAATTAATCCTAATGTTTAGATATACGATCATAATGTAAATATTTAATACAGACTATTTAAGGATCCAATTAGCCATTTAAAGGCATCGAAGATAATCGTCTTAATGTAAAGTGTATATTAATAGTATAAGGCTGAAAACATCAAGTTTTTTTTTATCTTAACATATGATTAGTAGATTCTGAATTCAAATACGCAATAGAAAATTTGAACTAAGGATATACTAATAATTAATCATATGTATAAAAAGAATTTATAAATACGATCTTTTATAGTAGTTCAGGTTCTAAGTAAAACCGCAGACTGTTTTTGAAATTAAAACGTTATAATGGCAGACTAAAGTCAAATCCGAAATTACCCACCGAAACATGTTGACATACCAAGCCTCTAAACTGTAGGCTATGTTATTTGAACACACGTAATATAAACTGAACAAAGCTCTCAAGTTTATACAAAAGCTCGCTACTAATAGTGCAAACAAAATAATATTTTGTCGCAGCACTCCTCCATTAAATAGACAGACTTATGCCAATTAGCTTGTAATCGCAGACGCTACAGGGCGGGTCAAGTTTGTTTAGCCGCTTAGGGTGCTTTCAATTTGTGCAGTTGTTAAGAGTGCAATAGTGGCGTCTGAAAAGTGATTACCGTCACTTCACGGAGTTTAGTAGCGCGTCTATAGAGCATTAATATCAGCAATAACCCTGCGATTCAAATCGCTACTGAGCGAGCTTTTACTCTTACTTAGCTTTATTATTACGCCGAAATTTCAGCTTTATAATTCAGAACTGTTGTAAGAGGGCTGGATGAAAGTGCAAAAACAAAATCCTTGTTAAATTTTTATTCCACTTCTTATCGACGCTACGTGACTTCATGCAAAATTTTTAATGTTTACATGTTTGTTACCCAATCACGTAAAAACTGCTCAATGAATTTGATGAAATTTGGATGACAGATAATTTATAAGCTGCATTGACACATAAAATACTTTATCTACAATCACAACGTAATGTTCTAAATATGAATTCATAAAATATTGTATAAACACGTACTTTATATTCGTGGATAGATAAAATTAAAAAAAAAACCATTACAGATTATCCGATGTTTCCACGGATATATAGACAATTAACTAATCTCTATTAATTCATATAACTAAACAGAATGTTTCTCAGGGGACTAAGAAGAATCTCTGACTTAGATTTGGCTATTTTTACTGTACTTTTACCCGAAAAAATTAAGTCATTCTAGGAATATAGATGAAACTCGATGTCTTTTCTTGAAAATTGTCTAGACTTTTTTTATAACACAAACTTCAGGAGAAAAGAAAGAAAGAAAGAAAGGAAAGTTTGTGTGTGTCTGTTTGTCTGGATAATTATTTATTTGTGACCCGCACAGGCAACACGAGATAAGCAAAACACAAACAATAATAAAAATAACAATAATAAACCCCGTGCGAGACCAAAAAGGCTCCTATCTCAGGATGTGCAATGATATTAAAAAGCAATAACGCTGCGTAGATATTCTGATAGGGCCCACTGTTGATGCTGAGGAGAGACTATATATATACCCTTCATAATTCCAAAACAAGATTAAATCTCTAAATCTAGGTCTAGGCTAACAAAAAACTACACATAGACTGGCAAAATCTATTGTATCCTCTCGACACAAAAAATACAAAAAACCCAAATCTACACTACAACCGTGTGTAAATTACGCCGAATTAGATAAGAATCCATTAATTCAGTTCGAGACGGCTGTCACATCCAGTCCCTGTAACATCGTGTATGCCCAAAGGACTCCATGAGACTAATTTTCGACGCATAAAGGTAGACTTCGCTTCGCCTTAACGAACAAATGACCCATTGTAATCTAATGGCTACCTACAATACTGTAGAAAAAAATGTATTTAAAAATAACAAAAAACCCGACTGCTTAAAAAGGGAACTAAAAAGAGGTAAACAAGAAGAAAATCATGCTGTGCAGTTGGAAGATACATATGCGCGAGCTGGCTGCCCAAAACCACATGTATCCTCCGACTGCACAGCAGGATTTTCTTCTTGTTTACGTATATTTAGTTCCCTTTTTAAGCAGTCGGGATTTTTGTTATTTGTAAATAATTTTTTATTTGCAACTTTTTTAGTTTTTTTTTTTACGATTTGGTTCATTTAAACATATAAGTGTTCTATATGTTTGTAATCACCTCTTAAAACCCTTTATTTTGATACTCCACATGATGAGTTTAGAAGAAAAAAAACATTTGGTCCTTCACAATATGGCGCCCAAAACGCCCATTTTTCTATTTTCTAATTTTAATGTAGCCAGTGACACTTGCAGGTTTAAGACGAATCGATTGACGTAAGAATCATCAAAATCGGCCAACGCGTTTGGTCTCTAGAACAATACATAGGAACAAACATACATACATACATACATAGACTGATAAACACATTACCCTCCTTCGGCAGTCGGGTAAATAGACCATGCAACTTTTTTTGGAAATCTAAGTTCTTCGTGGCATCTTAGAAAGATACAAATAGCCTAAGACCAGACTGCAGGAATCAGGTTTTTTCTATTAAACTTAATTTTCATGAATGACACTTGATAGTAGAATAGATTGCTTCATGGTTGCCTGAAAATGTCTATGAAATCAATTGAAATTTATGTTTAATAATCAAACCAAAAAATAAAAGTGAAGTGTTTTTCAAGTGAATCCAACGTCTTTTGAAAGAAACTGGTGTAGGAAATAAGGTTGCCAGCTCTCAGTTAACCGCTAACTGAAAAAAACTAGTTTGCGGCAAGATGCGGCCAGGCAACCCTGCAGTATAATTCTAATGTTAAAAATCTTTCTTAATATTATAAATGTGAAATTTTGCATGTATGTTTGTTACTCAATCACGACAGAGCGGCTGAAAGGATCTAGATGAAATTTTGCTCATAGAAAGATCACAGTCTGTAATAGTACATAGGTTACTTTTTTCCGGTATAATGTTCTCTTGGCATGATAAAACACTTTTCACGCGAGAAAAGCCGCTCTCAGGAGCAGGTCATACGTACAAATAAAAAAAAAACCTGCGGATTTTTGCAGCGAGATCTCTGTCTAAAACATTAGGACTGAATTTTAATTAATCATATAGCTTTAACCGCTCTTACCAACATTTTTTTCAATAATGATCGTTGCTTTAGTTTTTCCTTTGTTTACAATTATAACAACAGGATTAAAAAATAAAATTATTTAGCTTTTCAACAACTTGAAGCATAAATAGTCCTGTTTCCTTTTTTCACCTAAAATACGTGAAGCGTATAAATAGTGTTCAGTAGATACTTGTTCGTTTCACATGAAAAGCTACAACGACTTCTCTGTAGATTTTACACTAACTTAGTTTGTATCTTTTACTTTTTAGTTTGCGTTAACTTCTCTTTGAACTATAGGAATCGCTTCCTCCTTCCAAGTTGCCTTTAGATTTAGATGGTAATGGATATTTTATTTAGGTGCCACTGGACGAAAATAGCGTAAGGATTTATTTAAGGATTCCCGTGTTGGTTTTTCTTTATTGGCGTTCGATATTTTTTTTATTGTCTATCAATAGGCTCGCGGTAGACTACTACGACGGTACGAGTATCAAGGATCTGCTCCTACTTTAGATTTGGTAAAATTATTCAGAAATTCATCATTACCGATATACGGGTGTTTGGAAGGGAGCTGTACATACGCCTAGGGTAGAAACTAGGGATAGTCTGCTACCTACCCCCGCCCATTATATTGACCTTGGCCTCAAGGTTTTTTTTTAATTTATTATTATTTTTTATTTGACTTTTTTATGATTTTTTGACTAAAACTACCTGTAGCTCAAAATCTATCCATGGGACCGGTCGGCTAATGGTCTTGTTTTAATCGTTAGAGTCTTAGGGTCCTGCAAAAAATTATTTTACACCAGAAAATTGTGGAGAAGAAAAGTTATGGGGCCTGAAGTACCGTAGTAAGGTAAAGAAATAATTTTAAGGGCAACTTTCTATGGGGTTTAAAAAAAAACTAACAAGGTTGGAGTTCTTCTGATTTTTTTAAAACATCCTCAGTCCATGCCCTTTCTAACGATATGCTAAAAGTGTAATTATCACTTTTAGTTTTAAAGTTATTAATTAATTTCCGCAACTAGGGCACTTCAAGCAAAAATTTCAACTAATGAAAATTAAATGTGTTCGATCGTAAAAGGATGGCAAATGAAACAAAAAATTTGGTAATGACTAATGTCATTAAATTACAAATTTTAATTAATTACTAATTTTAATTAATTACAAATTTTGTTCAAATTGATGACCATTGACCTGTAAACATGCTCGGCACCTCTTCCTCATCTCCACGGTCACCGTTCTAAGCAGCAGTTCCTCGCGCATTGTATCGAATGCGGCGTGGATCCTGTTAATTAGAACCTCCCTTGTTGGTACTTCTTCTGCGTACACCAACTCTTTCGCCCTTCCCCAGACGTAGAAGTCGAGTGGGGTAAGGTCAGGCGACCTTGGGGGCCAGGGAATTGGCCCACCCCGACCAATCCAAGAATTAGGAAAGCAGTTGTCCAGAAGCTCCCTCACTGCTAGGCTCCAATGAGCAGGACAGCCGTCGTGCTGGAAGACTATGGGCCGATCTTCGTCAAACACTTCTTCCGCTAAATCAGGCAAATCGTTTTCGAGGAAATCTAAGTAGTTTTGCCCGTTTAGGTTGTCTGGCAAAAAGTGCGGCCCTATCAACCGATTACCGATGACGCCTGCCCATACGTTCACGGAGAACCTTCGTTGAAAACCTCTGTGCCTCTTGACTCTCGGGTTTTGATCTCTGGGTGCCCAGTGATGGAGATTGTGGTAATTTACAATTCCTTCCTTGTCAAACTTGGACTCGTCAGTCCAGAGAATACTCCGTAAAAAATTAATATCTTCCACGTCCGTATGGAGCAAGTGGCGGCAAAACTCCACCCTTCTTGCATAGTCGTTATCCTCTAAGCCTAAAACAATAAAAATATCAACGTTAGCGGTTTCCTTATGAATTAGTAGCTATGTAACATTGATTGCTATCTCTGTCTTTCCATTTCTCTCTCTCTCACACACATGCTCATGTTAATTTAAAAATTGCCTATGAAATTCACATGCTAGTTCATTACATAAGAGCTAAAAACAAAAACTTTATGTAAAAAATTACCTTGAACAGGGGTGTAGTGGAAAGGATGACGTCCATTTTCGCGAAGAACCGACCAGACTTTCCACACGCTTAAACCAAGCGTCCGGGCTACGGTTCTTACGCTTCTGGTCGGATCTTCCTCAAATTCAGCCAATATGCGTTCTTCCGCAGCCAAATTTGGTTGAAATCTGTTCACGGCTGGTTCCCGGAAATTTAAATTTCCGGTTTCTCGCAGACGCCGATAAGTTGAGCCAAACGTTTGGTGGTTAGGCACTCGCCGGTTAGGATACCGTTCTTGATAAATCCTCCGTGCCTCGCGCCCATTGCAATCAGCCATTCCATACACCACCAGCATGTCGGTGTACTCTTCACTGGTAAATCCAGCCATTTTGCCAACAACAAGGTAACAAATAACAAAACTTAACAAAAACGAAGTAATAACAAACTCAACAAAATTAACGAAAACAGTGGAGCGTCGTAACGGCAAGTACGTAAGTTAGCTAAGATGGGTAAATCTCGACTGACTAACAAAGACCCCAACGAGTTACCTGCCCGGCCCCGTCGACCCAAGAGCGAAAGAGACATGACATGACATGTTTTGTCTCTTACATGTTGCTCTCGTGTAAGAGTGAGACAACAAATTTGCCAACTGTAGGCCAAACTGGTTTAAATTCTGGAAATTACATTTGTCTTACAAATGTCGACTCGTGGTGGTAAAAGTGCCCTAGTTGCGGAAATTAATTAATAACTTTAAAACTAAAAGTGATAAATACACTTTTAGCATATCGTTAGAAAGGGCATGGACTGAGGATGTTTTAAAAAAATCAGAAGAACTCCAACCCTGTTAGTTTTTTTTAAACCCCATAGAAAGTTGCCCTTAAAATTATTTCTTTACCTTACTATGGTACTTCAGGCCCCATAACTTTTCTTCTCCACAATTTTCTGGTGTAAAATAATTTTTTGCAGGACCCTAAGACTCTAACGATTAAAACAAGACCATTAGCCGACCGGTCCCATGGATAGATTTTGAGCTACAGGTAGTTTTAGTCAAAAAATCACAAAAAAGTCAAATAAAAAATAAAAATAAATTAAAAAAAAACCTTGAGGCCAAGGTCAATATAATGGGCGGGGGTAGGTAGCAGACTATCCCTAGTTTCTACCCTAGGCGTATGTACAGCTCCCTTCCAAACACCCTGTATAACTTCATTGATATGAAGATCGATAAATTATTATAGTGACCTAAAAAGAACACTTTAAGCAATTCCTCTTAAAGTGTATCATTTCTCGAATAGCCAGTAGATCAGAAGCAATTCCTCTTATATTCGTTAAATCAGAAACCAAATCAGCGCACTAAATGGCATATAAATAAATTAATCTAGCTGACAGGGACTAATTCGTGCCAAACAAGTTGATTAAATAGACGCTACCATTTACTAAATTATCTAGTTCAATGATGTTCGAGTAATTGAAATTCTCAATTATAATACTAGACAATACAAAGTATCTTGTTCCACCAATAGATAACTTCTCGCACGTAATTATAGTGTTTTTGATATAAGTTTTAGATAAGAATTTCTCAACATTAAAGTTTTATGGAGTGATAGTTTGTAATATAGAATAAATATATTTCAACTACTTGAACTCACACTTTTACCCCATGAAGAAAAAGATAATCCATCGCCCATAAGGGTTCTGTGTATTCTTCTAGCTTATTCTTCTATGGCGACCCCTCTCAATTTAGGAAATATTCGTCAATACACGAAAAAACCAAGGCAAAATATCGGAAGGTGCAAAAGCCGTTTATCGAATCATTGTAGGTAGTCCAATATCCTACTCTACGCTTGTTATCACTTAGCCTCCCACGCGACCGTACCTAACTACGTCATGCTCCATCAATTACTTATAGGTCTACACTTTTCTGAGTAGTTGTATTAGGCTAAAGATCCATCCAAGACTCCATTAGTTCGTTTGGCAGACGTGCAAGTACCTTGTACTTTTGGTAGCCAGTAGGTACTGTGAAACACCTGCCAAGCAATTGTGCCACCGGGATCTAACTTCTTAAGTAATAGTCGTATTCGTTTAATTAATAGGAATTCATTCTTGACGATGTATTATTTTATCCACACCATTGCCAGTCGCTGAAAGGTCGGATGATACGCCATTGTAGGACAATGTACAATCGGGTATCAACGAACAACAATCATTTTTTCAAATAAATCAATTCATTTTAATAATAATGAGGCCTGTTGGCCGCCTAACTATCGAATCTGTGTATTTTATTATATAGCCGATTTTTCAATAGTTGAAAAACTTTTAAGTGAGGTATATGGTGGTTTGCCAGCTTTTACATAGAAAATAGCTAGAATGAATAGAAAAGTGACATCAACAATGATAACTAATACAGAGAAAGAAGAAAAAGACATGCTGCAGCAATCCGAAATTAATTAGGTTTAAGATAATGATGAAGTTTTGTATGTTTTTATGTTTTGTGTACAATAAAAAAAGAATAAGTTTGTTAGTCCTGTGAGGATTAACAACCAAATATTGTGACAACACAGTAATTGCAACCAAGAAAGCTTCACAAATAAACCATACAGTATACATGGTCCTGTTTAGCGGCATTGGTCTTTACACATTATGAAAGCAATTAATTTACATAGATCCAAGTATACGAAAGTAAATTGAGCTATAAAATACAATATTTGCCAAAACATTAAAATTCATACTTCGCTCTCTGAAACGGAACTCAAGGAATGCGACAAATCGCGCGATTTATCGTCGCACCGTTTGAAAACACCATTTAATTAATTAAAACACCGTATTTCATAGAAGCGAAAATTAATTAATTATTTACGAGTATTTTCTGTAATAACTCGAGAACGTTAATAGGTTCTGTTTTATAATTATTTGTACAATGTTTTGTAGTGTAAAGTTTTAACATTTTCTAAAAATGATTTGATTTCATAATCTCCATTAAGTTACATAGAATAGCTACCTTTTTTTCTTTTTAAAAAATGTCTTTCACCATTTATGAATTATTTTAAACAATGATTGATATTTTCATCATGTATCTTGGTAGGCGCAGTAGTAAATTCTGTGAAAACTTAAGGGATGTGAGCTTTAAGTCTATTTAAAAATATGAATATTATGACAGTTTCTTGCCATTTATGAAAATATTATGTATGTAAGGTAAAATATACATATCTTTAGTAAAGTTAGTGATAGACACAATTGTAATACGAGAAATAAAGATAAGTTAGATCAACCATCTTATAGATTATAAGTGCTATATTACTCGTAAAACTAAATGAAAGAAGATTTAAAACTTTTGTTAAAAGCACTTTGTAAACAAGCATATTACAAATTAGATGATTATATTCAAGATAAGAATGCTTGGAAACATACTGGTTCTGCTCCATAGGGCAATCTTTAGTGTATACAAAATCATTTTTTTTAAATTTATATACCTATTTATAGTTATTGTATTCCTTGCACAATTTGTAAGTATGTGAGAACCATATTCCTATTTATCAAATTAATGAATTTAGCTGTTAATGCTTTTAATACTTTATACCTATACGTAGTATAGTATGTAGTGCTATTCTGGGTGCATCGTCCTCACATATATGAATTTATGAATGTATGTGCTTATGTATATATTCTATATTTCTTTCTTATGTATATTTCTTTCTCTTCTTGGTTTCACACCTCTGCTGGTGTGCCGCAGGGTGGCGTTTTATCTCCTCTACTTTTCGCACTCTTTATTAATGCTATCACTCAACGGCTATCTTCTTTCTACCACCTTTATGCTGATGATCTCCAAATTTATACTCAAGCTCCTCTCGGCGAGTTATCAGACGCTATTGAGACTATTTATGTGGACCTGGCTCGAATAGGTGACTGGAGCACTGAGTTTGCGCTGAAGATCAATCCGACGAAAACTCAAGTGGCTGTTGTGGGAAGTTCCCGAACGGTCTCTAGAATTGATTGGGCGACACTTCCCCAGGTTTCTTTCAACAACACCATTGTTCCTATAGCTCACACTGTGAAGAACCTGGGGATTTACATCGACTGCACCCTTTCCTGGACTAAACAACTGCAGGAGGTCAGTCGTAAACTGTTTGCGTCTGCGGCCTCCCTGAGACGCCTTCGTAACTTTCTTCCCATCACCACTAAAATTGCGATAGCACAATCTCTTCTTCTCCCTATCCTGGACTATGCTGATGCCAGCTATCTCGATCTCACCCAAGACCAATTGGACAAGCTTGAGCGACTTCAAAATCTCTGTATCAGGTTCATATTTGGCTTGCGCAAGTATGACCATGTTTCTGAATATCGAACCAAGCTCAAATGGCTTCCTATTCGCCTTCGCCGGAATGCCCACATACTTTCATTGCTATATAATGTGCTCTTTAATCTTCTAGTCCTTTTTATCTTAAAGAACGCTTTCAGTTCCTCTGTGACACACATTCTCGGTCCTTGAGATCATCGGAAAACCTAAAATTAAGCATTCGTATGCATTCCACATCCTTCTTCGACAAATCTTTCACGGTTCAAGCAGCTCGTTTGTGGAATGCATTACCTATTGAGGTAAGGCGTGCGCAAACATTACCTTCATTTAAAAAAATGGTGAAGGAGCATTTCCTTTCTTTGTAACTATTTTTCTCCTTTCTCTGCCCTATTTTTTTTATATGTATTAGTATATTATTTTATTTGTATGTATGTATTTTATGTTGTATCTAAGTAATATTATTTAATATAGTTTTTGTACACTGACAGCCCTATGTCTATCTCCTCTCGTTCTGTCCATCCAAAGGTTGTCTGGAAGAGATTGCCTTGTGCGATAAGACCGCCCATTGTACACTGATCTTTATAATGTTTTGTCCTGTAATTATTTAAGTGGTGTACAATAAAGTATATAATAATAATATATATTGTAAAATACTTTTTTTAAAGTGTAGGTATGGAGTTTCTTGTCCATTCCTCTCCACAATCCAATTCTCCAAAAAAGCTACTTTTCCGAATGGACTGTAAAATCAATTATTACTTCTTGTTATTTTTTATTGTTGACGTTCAAAAGTGCCGCATAATGGCCTAGTTGAAATAAATATTTTTGACATTGACTTTGACTTTGAAGTGGACTGCCAATGCACTTGACCCTAAGTATTGGTAGCGCACGTCAAGCTTAATTTTCATGATGAAGTCTTTACAGAATAAACAGGCTGATACCTTTCCCTGATCATAGAATTGACAGAGTAGGTACTTAATATTTCTATTGCTACCAAATTGCGGTTGAATTATATCAATAAACTCCAACGAAGCACGCGAGGGATATCATACCTGCCGGTGCCGTCAGAAGCAGTAACTCGATAACAGATATGCATTTAGAGGAATACGTCAGAGTCATGGTAAGTCCCCTATGTTCGTAGCTTTTGCAGCGGTCCCTTGGCACAGCCCGTGCAATGGACACCGTCCGTGCTATTTTATAGTACGTATGAATACTAGATATTTGAAAAGTTAACGTAAAGGTACCTCTTACAGTATTTTATATGTAGGAATTGGGAAGTGTCCGCATTCAACCGTAAAATTAAATACGAAAAAGGACCCTTGCATTTACTTCCTTATGCACAAATCTGTAACAAATGTCTACCTATGTAATATGTACGATTTTCGTTTGCTATTTATGCTATAATTTCCTCATTAAGGTGTTACCAAACCCGCGAGAAAGAAATTAAGGAGAATAATTATTGTAGATCTACATGACAAACAAACGTAGGACATAATTAACGTAACGTAACGTGATTGGGTTCCATGAATCTCGTTTCATGTTTAGTTCCACGTGCCATGACAATCATAAAATAATATGATTAAACGAAAATATTTTAGGGCAACCTTTAATTATTGTACTAATTAACTTGCGTACTCATTATTTTCCGTTGTTTATTTTTTTTCAGGGAGTATGAATAATCTTCCTTTACCGGGTGCCTATTTCATATAATATGTATAATTGACAATCGATATGACAGGTTCGTTACGACTAATGTTAATTTATCTTCTTACATAGGTCATTACTTACACTCGCTATCATTAAGGTTATTAGTACCTAATATAATACATAGCTAAGGTAGTTGCTGAGATCGGAAGAAAACCTGCCTAAAAGAAGAAGTTATTCATATCTACTCATTTGCAAGGCACGGCTCAAATGTTAGTAATACAGCGTATTCAATAAAGAAAATTAATTATTTATTCAGCACTACGGCACATAAAAGATCAAAAAATACACTTTGCAGATGGGAAAACACAACCGAACGAAATTGATATGGGAAAACCTTAATGTAATAAACAAATGATTTAGTCATTGGCTAACCACAACAGCCAAACTATATTCCGATAAAATCCACCAGCCACATTTGCACAAACAAAGATTGCGCTGTTTTTGGCACATATTAATCTAAATCAAAGCCAGCAACCAAACATAATCCGATTAGCGACCACTAAAACACAGCCAGCGAGCCATTCAGCCATGCTATTATATTACTCAGCGACATATCGACGTACAGGGTCATCTAACATTCGTGCCAAACGCACTCGGCCTGTTGTCACCCACTGCTGATGCTACATGTCGAGAGATTTATTCATTTGGACGCCGCGTAACGTCAACAGCCTGCCTGTAATCTATCAAAACGTTTTAAAACGAAACCACGATTTTATTTTGAGTTTTGAAAGGGAAATTTTTGATATGGAATTGATTTGCGGAGCTGTAAAGAAATAGGCGACACAAAGGAACGAAGAGATGTGATGGGTGGACTTTACTGTGTCTAATGCCGAGGTGATTTTTTTAAGTACTGAAAATTGGGGGCCTTATTTATAGAAATAGCAGCAAACATAGCAGATTCTAAATTTAAATTGTCATGAAAAAAAATTAATTTAATATCTGCTACTCAGGGTTTACTTACAATAAGTAAGTTTACACGTAGTTTTTATTAAAAAAGCTGTAAATAGTGACAATAGCTGATAGTAAAATTTGTCCAAACCACAGGTATGCGTACAAGATTTACATCGACGTACACGAAAAATAAAATCTTCGTTGAAAGCAAAACAAAGCCAGAACTTATTCCTTATTCGAATGCATTGGAACATGCACGGACATTGCAAGATAGGACCGACTGGAATGGACCATTTGAATAGACGACAGGCCCCTTACTCAGCACGGCGGCATCGCAAGCCTCGGGCGCAATCACCGACGTCCCATAATACCAGCTTGCCAATTCAGATACAAAGGTAATGTCTTCAATATAGGTATATGACCATGTACCCAGAGACTAACAAAACGGACATCGGAAAACTTGGCTGTATTTGCAACAATATTTTAAGAATCTGATGCTCGTTATTCGTTGAGATATGAAACAGGAAACAAGTCTCCGAGTACTGGTTTCGATAATAATTTCAAGATTTCATGTAACGTTGCAGAAATATAACACAGTTGCTCTGGAAAATAAATGGAATCTCTTTTACGTTTGTAGTAAAGGATGAGAACATTTTTAAACAAAACTCATCGGAAAATTGAAAGTAAAATAAATAATAGTTTAAAAAACACGCTTTAATAGAAAACCAAACTAAAAGGTAGAAAATAATTTTCAATAAATTTTAATTAAGAACAGTGTGATAAACAAAAAAAAATTGTGAAAAAACCTGGGATGCTTTTTAAGATATTTTCAAAATGTTTAACCTTTTGTTTTAATTTTACCAATATCTGTCTATAAAATAAAATATTATAACAATTGACATCAAGCACCCCACGCTTTTCATACAATATTTTTTTTTGTTTATCACCTTGTTCTTAATTAAAATTTATGGAAAATTATTATTCTACTTTTTAGTTTGGTTTTCTATTAAAGCTTGTTTTTAATCTATTATTTATTTTTTAGTTTTTAGTCCTATCTCTTATTCTGAAGATCCTGGTAAGGTTAAGTGGACAAACTATTTAAATTATTACATTGTCATCGGTGCTTGAAAAGTGTGCAAAGTTTCAAATTAATCCGACGTTTTAAAGGAGGTGAAAATCACGTTCAAAGATTCCCTTACATATATATAGATACAGACATACCAAGCTAATAAAAGTGTGTTAATAATAAACCTTGTTGTAGAATTAACACTGTATACTGTTCCAATTTTAGGCAACAAAAATATACACAATCGAGCTAAGTTGTTTATCACTCGAGTCAACAAGAAAGGGATGACTTTCTATTAGCCATAATTCAAGGATTATTGCTTCTAATGGAAAGGAAATTGAATACAAACTCGATTATCATAAATAATTCCCAATAGAATTGGCTCGGTTGAAATCAATTGCCTCGATTTGTCTAAGGAGAAGATTAATTTTTCACTGATTGAAAATACATATTTGTGTAGGTAGATGGGTTGAAGCAATCTGTATGAATATTATCAGTCAATTTGGTATATGAAATTGAATGAATAAATATTCTGACTTTGCAATCTATGACAACAATTGGAAATAGGTGTAACCCCAGTATATCTGTGTATGTATGGCGGTATGGCGTACCAGAATATTCTTGTTCACTTTCTATTGATTCGTCATCATCATCTTGTCCTTTTCCCATGTTAGTAGGGATATATGCATAACGATTTCTGATTCCATTCTTCCCTTTCTAAAACTATCATTCACTCCTTTTTCTTTCGTATCATTCCTCACATGATCCATCCATGTTTTCTTTGGTCTCCATCCTCTCTTTCTATCTTCCTGTCCATCCATCCAGATCACTATAGATTCATTTTTAATCCCCGACGGAATAAGAGCGATGTTATATTTTTGAATTGTGTATCCGTGTATTTTTGTATGACCGATTTTGATTTTTTGTTTGAAAGATGACTTTGTCGAGAGTTTTCTTAGCTATGTTTGATGAAATTCGGTTTATGCGCATTTTGCTCTTTGATTCGGGGTATTTTCGCAAGATATCGTGTTATAATTACGTCTTTCGATGGATTGTGAATCGAAGCGTGTCAACTACTAGATAAATTATGTTGCCTCGGAGTTTTTTTTAATTCTTAATGTTATATATTTTGTGAAAATGTTATTATGAAAGAAAGTACCTACTTACAATAATATAATGAATCAAAGAAAAGACAAATGAAGGCACGAGAATGACTGAAATGAACATTTCACATTTACTGTAAATCTCTGATTAAAATGTATTATATAAACATACTAGCACTTCGCCCGCGACTTCGCTCGCGTGATTTCGTTCATCCTATAAATGACTCTTATGTGAAGTTAGTGAAGGCGACTAAAAATAAGCTATTATTAAATCAATAAAAAACGGGGTATCGTAGATATACAGGGTTTATTGGTTTGAGACGATTCGTTGTTTGACTTAAATAAGAATAAATGTTAGGTTACTGCCACAAAGTAAAATCCTCCCCTAAAAACTTAGTAACCCCATTTTGCCCCGTTGAAGCTAGAGTTTCGAACAACCCAAATATGATATTCACTCTTTCCTTCTCTTTCTATTTTTCGTAGATCGTTCTTAGCAAGATTCCGCAGTAAGATTCCTGAAAAAAACTTTTACACCCCTTAACCCTATCTGACGGGTAGTTTTAAAAACGTTTTATGTAAATTTCAATTATTTATTTTATCCCAAGGAATAATTTTTTTCTTACAAACAAATTCTGCCCCTTTTCACCCTCTTGCCAGGTCTTTCAGATTTAATTTTCGAAAATTCCTGCTTAGTGCTCCCCTAGAACCCTACGTGAAAATCAAAAACCTGTCCAAAGTAAGATTCTTAGCTTAACCCCAAGCTTTTCTAAAAAACTTATAATGACCACCTTTATTGTTTACATAGGTTGGTACTTATGTCAAGCTTCAAGTTTTTTAGCCCAACAAATATGATTCTCCAAAAAAACTTTGACACCCCCTATATCGCTTTTTGGGAACAGATTCGAAAAACTAATAATGACAACCTTTAATGTTTGTTTAGGTTGTTATTTATGTCAACTTTCAAATATATTAACCCAAGAAATAAGATTCTTCAAAAAACTTTGACACCCCCTATATCGCTTTTTGGGAACAGATTCGAAAAACTAATAATGATTACCTTCATTGTTTATTGAAGTTGGTATTTATGTCAAATTTCATGTTTATTAACCCAAGAAATCAGATTTTTCAAAAAAAAAAATATCAACGCCTAAATAATATTTTGGAGGTAGTTTTGAAAAAATAATAATGAGAATCTTTATTATTTATTTAGGTTGGTATTTATGTCAATTTTCAAGTTTATTGACCCAATAAATCATATTCTTACATATAAACTTCAACACCCCCTAAATCATCATTTAGGGGTAGTTTCAAAAATCTTATAATGACAACCTTTATGATTTACTTAGATTACTATTTGTACCAAATATCAACAATTTTGGCCGAAGGAATTAGATTTTTCATACAGACTTCCAACCCCATTTTTACCCCCTTAGGGGTCGAATTTCCAAAAAACCTTTCTTATCGGATCCCTACGTCATAGAAAGAACACACCCTCTAAGTTTCAGGTCTCTACGATCAGCGGTTTAGGCTGTGCGTTGATCCGTCAGTCAGTCATTCAGGAAAAAGCATTTTATATGTATAGACTAGCACTTCGCCCGCGACTTCGTTTGCGTGATTTCGTTTATCCTATAAATGATTCTTATGTGCAGTTAGTGAAGCCGACTAAAAATAAGCGATCAAACAATGGGGTATCGTAGATATACAGAGTTTATCGATTTGGGACGATTCGTTGATTTGACTTAAATAATAATAAATTTTAGGTTACCGCCACAAAGTTAAATCCTCCCCTCAAACTTAATAACCCCATTTTGCCCCGTTGAAGGTAGAGTTTTGAACCAAATATGTTATTCACTCTTTTCTTCCCTTTTTTATTTTTCGTAGCTCGTTCTTAGTAAGATTCCGCAGTAAGATTCCTCAAAAAATCTTTAACACCCCTTGACCCTATCTGGGGGGTAGTTTTAACAACGTTTTATGTAAATTTTAATTATTTACTTTATCCCCAAGGAATTAGATTTTTATACAAACAAATTCTGCCCCTTTTCACCCTCTTTCCAGGTCTTTCAGGTTGAGTTTCCGTATATTCCTGCTTGGTGCTCCCCTAGAACCCTACGTCAAAAACGAAAACCTGTCCAGGAAGATGTCTAGCTTAACTCTAAGCTTTTGGAAAAAACTTTGATTGCTTACTTATTTTGGTATTTAAGTCAACTTTCAAATTTATTAACCCAAGAAATAAGATTCTCCAAAAACACTTTATTACCCCCTAAATCGTCATTTGGGGACTGTTTCAAAAGACTAATGATAACAAACAATTAAATGATAACTTAATTATTTATTGAAGTTGGTATTTATGTCAAGTTTCATGTTTATTAACCTAAGAAATAAGATATTTCAAAAAAAAAAGCAACAAACCCTAAACAACATTTCGGGGGTAGATTAAAAAAACTAATAATGAAAACCTGAATTGTTTATTGAGGTTGGTATTTATGTCAAGTTTCAAGTTTAGTGACCCAATGCATCAGATTCTTACATATAAACTTCAACAACCCCTAAATCATCATTTGGGGGTAGTTTCGAAAAATCTAATAATGACAACCTTTATCATTTACTTAGATATTACTATTTGTACGAAGTACCAAAAATTTTGGCCGAAGTAATTAGATTTTTCATACAAACTTCCAACCCCTTTTTTACCCCCTTAGGGGTGGAATTTCCAAAAATCCTTTCTTATCGGATACCTACGTCATAGAAAAACACACCCTCTAAGTTTCAGGTGTCTGCGATCAGTGGTTTAGGCTGTGCGTTGATTCGTCAGTCAGTCATTCAGGACAAAGCATTTTATATGTATAGATTACATCCCCTACTATACAACACTCAAAAATAACATAGAAAAAAACGCCAGAAAATCTTAAATCTTTAGTTCGCTTACAATATTAGAAGGACCGAAATGTTTTTATCGAGAAAAAACTGTTACTCCTATAAAATGGCACCTAAAAAATTTCACGTATCATTAGTTGTTCCTACAAAAGATAGGCTGCTTGTATTCATGGTACCTACCCTTTATACTGTTATGGACTCATGATGGTCAATATGTTCTGCTTTTTATGACACTCGGTGCCTTTACTGTTTCCTGCTAGGAAGCCCAAAGGAAAAGAGTCAGTGGTGTTTTTGGTAACATTAATTAAAAGTGGTCTGAAAATATAATGCAGTTGGTAAATGCTGCAGGCATTTTAGATCCATCTTCTATAAACCCCAGCCAAGTTAGTAGTCATAAAAGTATATTTTGAATAGACCAAACTTTTTGCTAGTTTTGAATCACAAAGTGACTTTCATATATATTATTTATCAGTAGCACTTAAATTTGCAACACAATACACAAACAATAAAAAGGATTTAAAAACAATTTCTTCGATCAACTTCAACCCAACCGACAATGAGAGTCGAAATGATTCCGCTGAAAACTGCTTAGACGTGCATAGAGGACTAAGTAAGGTAAGTTTCGGGCTGGCTCGAAGCCAATGTTTGTAAGAAGTTCAGCGCGCGGCCCCGCCGTACAAAGGTACTATAAAGTTTCACAAAACTGTTCGGTGTACCGCCTTTGTGTCCGTAACACTGACCGCAATTTGGACTTGGAAAGCTGCTACACGTATACTTGGAATTGATAGCGGTACGTGTTAACAATTTTAATTTTTTTGTTTGGAAACTTACACTTTTATTTTGAATTAAGTGGAAAGGGGATTTATTAATTCATACGGTTTTTTAGAACTTGGTAGCACTTGGTTTAAATGTATTAGTGACGCCCCAAAACGGATCATCCCAATTACTAGATATTAACTTAATATTATCCCAATTGACCAGAGGGCTGGGCTTTTCCTTGGCCAGAGAATCAGCATTGCCATCCAACGTGGCAATGCTGCCAGCGTTCTGGGCACTTTTCACGTTGACAGCGATGTGGACGAATTTTTTGACGCCCTATGACCCCTGCCCTTTTATACGTGTTCGTCGTATTTTATCTTTATTTAAGTGTATATATAGGTAGTTATTGTTAATCTAAATCTAGAGTAATTACTAGATTAACGCATAACAAATTCTTAACATTTTCACAGACAACGCTTTCGTTAGGCCTTGAGATTTTGATGATGTCATTCCCTCAATACATAACAAACCACCTTCGCACGTCTTTTATTTATAGAGGCCTACTTTTCAATCAAAGTGTATTGAGTGACACGACACTCTTTGATCCGCAAGTTTATAGCTCCCATAGGAACGATAAACAGTACATAGAAATCGACAAGGAAGAGGAAACACGTAAAACATATCGAATCTGGGAGTAGGCGAACATAAACGGCGTAGAATTTTCGAGAATATTCTCGAACTTATAAAAATCACGATCGATGCTCTAGCGCTTGAGCGATAATAAAATGATGAATGGATGATCGAGGTAATATCGAACGTTATCTTACATGATGTGAATTTCGAAGTGTGGAGAATAGCGTAAAATTGTTTGTACGAAAAATCGGTGTGAGAGGTAGCATATGACTCGAGTCTCGGCGTCTACACCCTGTGGGCACCAAACAAGTGTAATCGAAGTGACTTAAACTTTTGTTCGTGGACCCCCGGGACATAAAACTTCCTATTAAATGGATTAGTTCGTTGCATCGAGGGTGTTATTTTTCAGGAAACATGTCTTTCATTCACGTTTTTGTTTTGAAACATTTCTTATTTAATATTCATTTGACTCTGCCTTTGTGTTGTATCTAGAACTAGTGAAACGAAACCATTACTTATAAATTTGAGATAAATAAAATCTGTATTTTCAACACATATCCACACAAAGACCAAGGAATATAAAGAACGCCCTTGACCGTAACATTGATGTCATATTGAACGTATTCAACATCCAGAAATCACCAAGTGGTACTTTGAAGTATATTTATTTTGTCAAGTGTTTTCGCTTAAGGATGAAAATGACAAAACAGAAAAAATGGGTGGAAGCAGATAACCAGGACGGTGAACTCCAACTTCTTCCCCTAATGTCAAGGTCTCAATCAATATCTTGTGAGACTATTTTCTTTGTGAGTTCTTTCACTGTATTAGATTTTGCCGATGACAGATTTTGCCCGATGTTTCTCATCGGAAAATATAACGAACTTCCGTCCAAACTTTCATCTCCTATTAAATCTGAGATCTGAGATGGTGGTCAAGCGCGAGCCTATATATAATAAAAAAAAACCATGCAGGAGATGAATAGTCTAAAATCTTCACTTTGGTCACGTTCATCATATTTGGTCAGAATTTTATGAAGCCAGCCGCCTAGCCTGTGCGTTGTCTGAGTTTGATTAAGTATCTACATTTCCATATCTTCCTTTGTTCATAACGTGTTAAGAGTCTAAGATGAAATACTCTTTATAGAAAATTGTCCAAGGACATAAGGCGAAGGTGGAGGGTGGAGGTTATAAAGGCAAATGATATAGGTAATAATACATTGAAGATCGATTACGTGACAGAATTTAAATAGCACCAGATTTTTCGAATCATCTCTGAAACTAATATTGTATATATTTTTACCACTATTTCTATCGCTCCTTACTTTTCCCTCCCACTTATCGCAAATAATTAACAGTAATCAATTACTTTCCATTCATTAAAACATCTCAGATATTAAATTACGAGCCAAATATTATCACGAACATACACACTGAGATTACGGCAGAAAACGTCTGAAGATTTTAATAGCTTCGTCATGGGAATAATGAAGGGAATGAATATTAATTCTAAGAGACTTGAATGGCAATTCATCTTTGCATTGCAAAGAGATTCATCCCCATCGCTGAAGGGTGCTTCGAATGGTGATATAGCTATAGAATTATGTGATATGGGTGTCACTTCCGCTTATAATGTGATTGATTCCGTACTCCGCCATATACCGGGATATTGTTAAAATTGATAAAAAGATGTTACTCTCTCTTGTTTATTTTTTTCTGTTGAGTTTTGTATTTATTTTAACATTCCAAGCAACTGTTTAGTCTGTAAATAGAACTCAAAGGAGAGAGATCCTATTCGAAACATCCTAGAATATTCGAGATTAGATAACCTAATTAATTGGCAATATATTCATATTCAATCGATATAATTAGGTAAGGATCAATTCCTAAGTACTCCTAACAATGCCATCGACTTATTGCCTAGCGCCTATTCCAATCAAAGGGTACAGTTATATCTGTCTTAGCTTCAATATTATTCGATCAAATGTAACAATTACATGAAACCAAACCTTTTAGCGTAACCGCCAATTATTGCCATTGCGCTTAATTATATAGCACAATATCGAGTAGAAACTATATGATCATCCTTTGTGATTAATGAAAGCAAAGCGATTTATCCAAATGATTTGGTTAAAAGAAAAACAAAAATTTTGTGGACTATGTGAATGATGATATGGCTTGAAAAGGCAGGACCACTGAGATGAAGAGTAATGGAGAAGTAAATATGGAAGAAGACATAATTTGTCTTAAAAATACTTAGAAATATTATTGCGCAGACATCAAATAAATATGGATTTGACCAAGAGAATGATGATATCCCTTACTCTAACGTACCTGTAAAGAATATACAAGGAGAATACCAAGCACCTGTTTTCTGTTTATGCATTTTTTGGTCCCAAATCTCGTAAAAGGCGCCATAATTGGAAACATCATTATACAACTAGATATTTTCCAATAAAACTAGGGACAGCTTCCAGATGTAACGGGATTCCAATATTTTACATGGACTGTCTGACCTCTACAACCCAATTACCAGACAAAACCGATATTCTGAGGTTAGACCAGTTGTCAGACTGACTTAATGCTGCCTGGGATTTATAAAGATCTGTTAGTACTTGAGTCCGTTGAAGAAACCAACGATTTTGTTATCTTTATTTATTTTAGTGCTTTTACATATATTGTTAACCCATAGTGCATTTTAACATCAACAGAAATACTTAAAACAAACTACACTAGACTTGAGTAGCAGCACGGATAAGTTGATTTTTAATTCTCTATGGAGAGAATTTGAATTTAAAATCTGCTAATCACTATTAACAAATACTGAGCACATTTTTTTTTATTAATTCTTATATTTGTTATAAAAATAGGAATAACAAATCCTTAGTCCTTAAGCAACTTAGCGTTAACGTTATTTAGTTCTTATTTGGTCAAAAATGACCGCCTCTCACCTCTGTTCCGGACACAATCCATCTGCAAATATTGCACTTCCTCAATCAAATTCCATTCCCTGCAGTTCGGCAAATCAACTTTTTTTTGATAAGGAAGGATCCAACAAAATCGTTTACCTATATTTTATTATTTCTGTATTTGAAGTTTTGCATTCAGTTGAGATAACGTATGTATTTTGGGTTTGATGCAGTGCCGGTACGTTGGGACGTCAGCTTGTTGAGGAGATGGGCTGACGGTATTACGGAAATGTAGGAATACGGGACGGAGGATGCTCTGTGAGGAAAAGCAGTGATGTAAAGTCGAAATGTTATAAAGACTTATTCCTGAAGGACAGAAAAACCGCCTCTGTACTTGTGTGCATGAAGTATTAAATAAATAAATAAATAAAAACAAATTTAAAGAGGAACAGAGAAAAAAAAAATTACACACCTTTATTGCATCCATAATGTAGTGATAATAAATAAAAGAAAAATGATGGACATTATCGGACTCAAAAAATGAATACCACTTTAATAATATTTTTCCTTATTACCTATTAAGTTTTAAAATAATGTCGTTTTTTCTGTTATGAAATAAAAACATTACATTTATAGGTCCTGGAGTGGTGATGGTGTGTGTATGGGGGTAAGGGTGGACTCAATAGATGTTTGTTATATTCTTTTCTGTAGTAGGTTTCCACATCCCGACTTGTTTTTAGACTGATTACAATGTAGACGATAATACATTTTGCAGCTCCTATATTTCTAAACCATTATATGAGCTTGCCAAACATATTCCCAAGTCCTATATAACTCTCTAATTTTCCACCAGTGTTGCTTCATCTGGATGTAAGTCAGTCAATAAAAAAATATTATTATAAATTAGGACCCGAAAACGGCTTTTCAGCCTTAAGCCGCGGCCTTCCACCGCTTTAGTGCCGTAAAGCGATTACATTCTAAAGCATACTCCTTAGTAACGGCTAGGTTAAAAGGTTTGAAAACAATTTATATTTATTGTTGATTCATGTACATTATTTAAGAAACATGGTTTTTTCGTGGAACTAAAACTTTTGCTTCAAAAAATGATTACCAACACGATATTTTTTCGCTACTTTTGGATAACCAAAACGACTATGTTGACGATGCTACGTCGATTGCTCAGTTACAGGAGCGAATAAATAAAAAGCGTGAACTATAATAACCTGGTGTAATTACAAAAATACAATATCCGAATTAAAATGTAGTGTCTTCGTCGTGGTAAGAATTTGAGTGCGCGATGCTCGGAGCGGGAGACGTGCCAGCGCCGCCCGCGCCTCCCGCGCGCCCTCTCATACCCCGCGCGCCTCCAACCAATCGCAGGCAGGCCATGCATAGACATGCTCCCCGGGTTGAAGTGGACTTCAAAGAGGAAGTGGACAGATGTTGTTGAAGCCGCGCCGAATCGTCCCTCTCTTCGTCTTCAGATCCGCGACCCTCGTGACGCCATCGCTGCCGGGGTACACCTGCACGACGCGTCCCAGCAACCAGCAGAGTGGCGGAAGCGCCTTGTCCTTCACAAGAACAAGCGATCCCAACGCTATGTCACCGTTGGTAGAAGCAGGCCATCTCGTTTTCTGCTGTAGATTTGAAATGTATTCGAGATTAAACCTTTTCCAAAAGTGTTGCTTGATGCATTCCACACGCTGGTAGCGCTCCAAGCGATTGATGTTGGCGTCGGTGATCTGTGGATTTGGAACCGACATTAGTGAGCGTCCAATAAGGAAATGAGAAGGAGTAAGGGCAGAGAAGTCGAGAGGATTAGTGGAAAGAGGAGTAAGGGGCCTTGAATTTAGAATTGCCTCTATTTGAGTTAGGCACGTAGCCATTTCCTCGTAAGTAAAATGAGTAAGCTGCAAGATTCTTTTTAAATGATGTTTCGTTGAACGAACCGCAGCCTCAGCGAGGCCGTTAAAGTGTGGAGAATAAGCCGGTGCAAACCTGAATTCTATGCTTTCCTGAGCCATTTCATGTGCAACATCAGAACCCTGCAAAAATTTATATAGTTCATTACTTGCGCCGACAAAATTTGTACCATTATCGGACAAGATAGTACGTGGCCTGCCGCGACGTGCGACAAAACGATTTAAAGCAGCTCTGTAAGCTTCTTTAGATAGGTCCGTGACAAGCTCGAGATGCACAGCTTTGGTAGCCATGCATATAAAAATGCACAGGTAGGACTTTATTAATCTAGATCCCCGACCTTTCCGGTCAGATATCAGTATGGGCCCAGCATAGTCGACGCTACTATTAAGAAAAGGAAACTCCAAGGTGCTTCTAGTGTTAGGTAACTGTCCCATGATTGGCTGCACATTTTGAGCTTTAAATCTAAAGCATTTTAAGCATTTGTTCACAGTTACCTTAGCAAGATTTCTGCCCCCCAGAGGCCAATAAGTTTGGCGAATAGTCGACAAAAGCAATTGTGGACCTGCATGTAGTAGTTTTTGATGTTGCATTTGAAATAATAATCTCGTTAAATGATGCTTACTACAGAGTGAAATTGGATGTTTTACGTCGTATTCATACGGGGAGTTATCTAGTCTGCCCCCTACACGAATAATATTGTCACAGTCTAAAAAGGGAGTCAAAGAAGTTAACCTGTTTTTAAGTGACAATGGCTTCCCGGATTTGAGGACAGCGTACTCATTTGGGAACATTTCAGATTGAGCTACACGTAACATAAGAAACAAGGCCTTTCTAAGTTCATCAGCAGAAAGGGAACCTATTATTTTAGAATTATTATTTTGTAAGTTGTAAATAAATCTTAGAATGTAAGCTACGACGCGTTGTAAATCATTGAAGTTAGAATGTTTGTGAGTTAACTGTTGTATGATTGAACTACAAGTTAGATTCGAACTAGTATTACTACTATTATGACTATCTACTAAGTTACAAATTACTTCTGGTAGATCTTGTTTCACGTATTTATTTGGCTGTTGTGGCCAAGCATTTTCATTATTCAATAAAAACCGAGGGCCTGACCACCAAAGTGCAGAATCGCTGATGAGATCAGCCTTCAGCCCACGAGAGACAAGATCCGCCGGATTGTCCTTAGACGGCACGTATCTCCACTTAGTACCCGAGCTACTTTCTTGTATCTCGTTGACACGATTTCTAACGAAAGGCTTTAGCTGCTGGGCAGGTGTAGACAACCATCCCAGCACTATTGTGGAATCACACCAATAGTGAAATCGGTGGATATGTAACGTGAGAGAATCTCTTACTTTTGTGCACAACCTGGAACCCAACAGAGCCCCACACAGTTCTAACCGTGGAGTAGTCGTAGGCCTGATTGGTGCCACACGGCTTTTGGAAGTTAACAGGTGAACAGTGACTGCACCTGAACTGGTTACAGAACGAATGTATAGACATGCGCCATAAGCCCTTTCTGATGCGTCTGTGAATACGTGAATTTCATGGGTTATGGAATTATTACATGAAATCCATCGCGGAATTTTGATGTAGTTTAAACAAGGCAAGGTACTCGCAAATACTAGCCATGAATCTGCAACCTCCTGCGACACTTCGTCATCCCACTCACATTTGTGCGTCCAGAGTTTCTGCATTAATATTTTTGCTTCGACAATGCAGGGACTCACTAGTCCTAGTGGGTCGAATATCTGACTAATTACTGATAAAATGTATCGTTTGGTTATTTTGCTATTGGATTCGATATGAATTGAGAACCCTAATTTATCAGAATCGCATAACCAATGTACACCTAACGTTTTAGAAGGAGTATTGTTGTCTGAAAGATCTAATATCAAACTACTCGAGTTATATGAACTATCTAATTCTTTTAAAATTTCTGGGCTATTTGACTGCCACTTTCTTAAATTAAATTTAGCGGACGCCAGAATAGCCCGCGTGTTCTTACACAAATCTAGTGCACCTGAAATTGTGTCTGAACCGCTAAGATAATCGTCTACATAAAAATCATGCTGAATAGAACGCTTGACTAAAAGATCCGATGCTTTATCAGCTAAGCTCACTAAACACTTAGTGGCCAAATATGGAGCCGACGCTGTACCGTACGTCACCGTGTTTAATGTATAAGTTTTTAGCGGTTCCGTAGGATTTTTACGAAAAACTATCTGTTGTAGTGACCTTTGGATAGGATTCACTTCAATAGCCCGATACATTTTTTCGATATCTGCCGAGATCACAAATTTATGCTGTCGAAACCGCAATAAAATAGCAAGTAAATCATCCTGAACGGTTGGACCTACAAACTGCAAGTCATTTAGTGATATACCTGTAGTTGTTTTTGCAGATGCATCAAACACGGTGCGTAACTTAGTAGTAGTACTAGACTCCCGCATGACCCCATGGTGAGGCAAAAAATATTTGACCTCACCTGCTAGCTTCAAACTAGAATCATTTTCTGTCATATGACCTAAACTTTCGTACTCTGACATGAAGTCTAAGTACATTGACTTGAACTTAGGCTCACGTTCAAATCGTTTCTCTAACGACAAAAAACGTCGTTTTGCGATACCGTATGAATCGCCTAATGCAGAAGGATCAGACTTAAAGGGTATTGTGACCACAAAACGACCGTCGGCCTTATGTTTTGTATTTTTATAAAAACTATCTTCGCAAACCCTTTCTTCCAAAGAGAGGGAGTGCTTTTCAGATACTGTGTCTAGTTCCCAGAATTTTGATAAATCTGTACTGGGCTTAGTTTTAGCTAGATTACAGAAATGTGAATGGGACGTACGTGAGTGACAGCTTACTGAGCCTGAAACTAACCATCCCAGTTTACTCTCACATAACCTTGGTTGGTTCTTGCCTAGCTTTATGTGGTTGGCTGATATAATGCTCCAAAAAACATCTACACCGACCAATATATCTATAGCTGATGGTGTATTAAATGTCGGATCCGCCAGCTGTAGACCCACCGGTATGGTTATCCGCTTTAAACTAATTGGAGTTGACGGCAAAAGGTGTGTGATTTTTGGTAAAATTAGACAGTCAATGTTAATCGAATAGTCACCGCAATTAGACTCAATTGTTAGACTGCAAGATTGTGCACTAGTACTAGTTTGGTTGCCAATACCTGTTATCGTGGAGCACGTGCCGTTTCGGGACAAACGCAGCTTATCACATAAGTTCTCGGTAATAAAATTGGCTGTACTACCGCAATCCAGTAGGATTCTTGCGTCGCTCCTTTCACCATTGGCGCTCACCGCCTTCACCATCGCTGTGGAAAGCAAAACATACGAGCGAGTATCTGGTTGCACATTGATGGAATCGTTAGCAGAAAGAGCAATACTTGGGTTTTGTGAGGGAGGGGTTTCTGGGCATTCCATGTGTAATAGGGTGTTATGCCTAGCTGCACAGTACCTGCAGTGGGCCATTCTGCACCTTTTTTCATTATGACCTAATCTTAGGCAGTTAAGGCAAACCTTGAGGTCCTTGGCCTTTTTATTACGTTCTTCTATTGTTAACCTTTTAAAAGACTCACAAACATATAGAAAATGATCGCCGGAACACATAGGACATTTGAATTTATTTTTCTCTAAACTAGAATTAGCGTTATTATTACCTTTATTTGTTAAATTCTGTGAAACTATAGCAAAACTTTTTGATTTATTGTTATTATTGTTTGTTTTGTTACTATGCTTGTTGTTATCTTCCAATGTTTCCAGTAAGTCAGCCTTGTTGTTAATAAATGTAGTAAATTGAGCAAGTGTGGGAGTACCAGATAAAGTATTTCGATACTCTTCCCAATATCTACTCGTATTGGAATCTAATTTAATTGACATCATGTATATGATGATAGTATTCCAATGCTGAGTAGGTTCATCCATTGACTTGAGCGCTCTTATATTTTTATTCGTTTCATCTATAAGACGACGCAAAGCAACACTAGATTCAGTCGCGACTGGTTCGACATCAAATAAAGCCTGCATGTGTTTGTCTATGAGTAGACGGCTGTTATTGTATCTTTCACACAATAAGTCCCATGCTAATTGATAATGCGCCGCCTTAAAATCAATATTTTTAATAACTTCGGCTGCCTGACCTTTTAAGGAAGCGCGTAAATAATGGAACTTATTTATGCTGTCGATACAAGGGCTATCGTGTATTAAAGAAATAAAAGTGTCCCTAAACTCTAGCCAACACTGATAACTGCCATCAAAGCGTGGTAAATCTATTTTAGGTAATCTAACAAAATTATGTTTAGTCCCACCTGACATTTCCTCAGACCCTGCCACGGTACCTTCAGAGTTACTACGGCGATGCTTGCCATCCGATCCGGATAGCAAACTACGCCCCAACGCTGCCAGCACGTAGTACTGCTGCTCAAACTGGCTTCTCGCCGCGTAGGCCTCGTCCGGCTTGTCCGACGACACCTCGATTTCTGTCTGCAATTCGTCAAATTCGGTGTACATAGCTTCAAATTTTTCTAAGCGGGTTTCTAGCTCGATTATTTGCAACTTGGAAAGATTGTCGCAGCTTTTAAGCACATTTAAATGAGCCGTAAAGTTTGTAAGCTTGGCCTTCATAGAACTGCGTTTTTTCACTAATTTGTCGGCCATTTTTCCGTTAAGTGAAAATGACTCGGCAAAAAAAATTCAAATTTAAAATAACGGTTAAAAAAATAACGGTAAAAAAAAAAAAAATGCAATGAAATAAGCTCGATGATAACTATACAGAATACAGCGCACTAAGCAACGCACAAAATGAACAGCTGTTGCCTTGTAAATATGTCAAGGTCACGCTATGCGTTGCACTAACTCGCACAACCGTTATAAAAAAGCTACTTATAAGCGAGCAAATATTTTGCATATAAAGATGAAAGACGTAGTAAAACTACTTAGAGAGTGAAAATCGCTATTAACTAACTCAATAGGGCAATGAATTGGGAAGAAATAGAAAGAATAGCGTTATAAAAACAAAAACTGAAAATATGGATTAGGAAATAGACAGATAAAAGGAATAATTGGAACGATCTCACGGTTATCCGAGTCCTTATCCACAATCTTCTATGCGACTTCAAATCTTCAACCGTAGGCGACGATGACTTGCTTTATTCGAACGAAGCGACGCGGGTTCAATGTCCACCAACGTCTAGGTCTTGTATTCTTGCAAACGCCAAATCTTCCTGCTGTAATGTTCTACTTGCGAAGGACCATATGTTGACGATGCTACGTCGATTGCTCAGTTACAGGAGCGAATAAATAAAAAGCGTGAACTATAATAACCTGGTGTAATTACAAAAATACAATATCCGAATTAAAATGTAGTGTCTTCGTCGTGGTAAGAATTTGAGTGCGCGATGCTCGGAGCGGGAGACGTGCCAGCGCCGCCCGCGCCTCCCGCGCGCCCTCTCATACCCCGCGCGCCTCCAACCAATCGCAGGCAGGCCATGCATAGACAACTAGGATGTTTAAAAATATTTTAACACAGAAAAAATGATGGCTAGAATTGTTTTATAACTGAAATAGCATATGTAAATCAAAGAATATTTTGCAAACAAAACTGTCCAAAAGGAGAGTCAATATTGATATATTCTGGCTCCGAGCGGGCGCACGGCCAGTACTGTGTTAGCATTGGGGAATATATACGCCTTAACTAGCCTATACAAGTGTAGATTCACGTACAAAAATCCAGGCTTTCGTTAGGCACTGCTAGGTCGTACATAATAAACGAAAGCCGGCCGGCCGGCAATGAGTAATGGTCGGCATAAATTCTAATTCTGTGCATTACATCAGTACGGCTGTTACGGTTCATGAAAATACAGATTTATGAACTTACAAACTAAATTGTTTAGAGATTCTCTTTATTTTTGTCTGTGGTGTTTTTAAATGGCAACATCTTCCGTCTTACCCATATATTTCACCAAGTCAAGGCTCCATATGACTCATCAAATTGCCAGTTTTAGCTTCTTACTAGCTTCTGCCCGTGGTTTCGACCGTGTGAAAAATGTTTAATCATCTCAAGGGATTGTTATACCTAGTTTATATGGATGACAAGTAGCCTATATGCTATTTCAGACTACAATCTATCTTTGTGCCATATTTCATACAAATCCATTCAGCCGTTCTGACATGATTGAGTACCAAACATGTATCCATACAAATTTTCGCATTTATAATATCACTAGCTTCTGCCAGCTGCTTCGCCCACGTGAATGTCGAAAATTATCCCAAGAGAACATATTCCAAGGCTAAAAAGTGCTTCCTGCTTACTAATCTTTGTGTGTTCTGGCGTGATTGAGTAACAAATATCCATCTATCCAAACTTTTGCATCTATAATATTAGTAAGATTAAGATGAATCGATTTAAGGTCTTTCAAGCGGGTGTGCTACGTGAGAAAGAATATCTTGTGCTCGAATAACAAAATCTCGAATAAAAAAATCTCCTATTTATTAAAGATCAATAGTGAAGCATCAATAGTGCGACAGTTTATTACTTCGATGCATAAACTCATATTGTGACGCAGCCCTTGCAAAAAGTTAATCCGTGTCAACTGTTTTTTTAGCCGCCGACAGAAAAAGAGGTGTATTATAAGTTTGACGTGTGTATCTGTGTATATGCGCATTTGTGATCTGTCTGTGGCATCATTGCTTCTAAATGGATGAACCGAGATTTATCGAGAGTGTTTCTTAGCTATGTTTTATGAAAATCGATTCAGCCGTTCTAAAGTTATGGGTGTTTTATTGTTTGAATCAGAGTGTTTTCGTAAGATATATATCGTGTCATAATCACGTGTGTCTACTACTAGATAAATTATATAACATCAAATAAAAATAGTTTAACTTTTAAAGATTATTTTTTAATGTGTAATAAATTATCACACTGAACTCGTGAATTCAATACCACGAAACAATTTTAGTGAAGTATTCAAAGTTCAAAATCTAGATATAAAATCTAGATATAGAAAAATAAAATAAAAAACTTATAGATTTGATCTATAATATTGTTCATTGTTCACTTTATAACTCTCTATAGTATATTTTCCAACATAAACATTAATAGTAGCAACTTCGAATTATGGGTACTTTCTCCAACAGATCTAACGCCAAGATCCCTTGAATAGTTAGTCAGAAGACTTTGACATAACTTTATAGTTCCAAAGTACCAATACAAAGATAACTTAATAGTTACTTATTAAATTTACAACTAAAACCATGTTGCCGATCTCGTGTTGCCGATTGTAAGATTATTAAATGCCGTTAGTTAACAAGTTTGGCGACCGCAGGAGTAAGTTATTAAAATATAATCTGCTTAAGTTCTGAACAGATAATTTTGTGTAGTTAGAATCAATATACTTGCCTACTACTTTAGAATATTGATTTGAAAAACTAGTATTAGACGACACGGTTGGCGTAGTAGTTGAGCGATCGGCTGCTGCGCTACGTGTCGCGGGTTCGATTCCCGCACGGAACAAATATTTGTATAGCCTACAGATAATTGTTCCGGATCTGGGTGTCTTGTGTATGTTAAATGTTTGTAAACGCACCCACGATACAGGAAGAAATTCCTAGTGAGGGGCAAAGTTAAAAAAAAATGAAATACCAAAAAATAAATAAAAATTACCATTGAACACAGGTTGCTGACAGGGTGAACATTGCTCACTATTTGGAATAATATTTAGTTAAAGTACTGGATCAATGTCAATCTGGCGACGCTTGGGGGAGGCCTATGTCCAGCAGTGGACTTCTTTCAGCTGAAATGATGTTAGAATCATGAATGGAACTCTATTTAAAAGTATTGATACCACGAAGATATCAAGCCTTGAATGTCAAGATGGTTGTTGGTTACTTAAAGTGTATCACAGTGCCAATGTATGTGGCATATACGGGAAGGGTTTTATGAATAAAGGCACAGAAAGACAAGATTAGGTATTTATTTCAATAAGGCTTGTCAATTAATTCATATTGAGTAGGCTCAGAGAGCTTACCACCCGTTCGGTAAACTAGTTCTCGTGAAGAAGAAGGGCTAAAAACTCCACGAAAGCTCTTTATTCACAATATTATAGAATCAAAATAACAAGGATAAAGCAAGAAACATAGACTTGCTCTTAAATCAACTTAACATATAAGGAATAAAGGCCATAATATGATATAGATACAGTTTCAACATAACCATTAGCAATAATAAAGTTCTAATACCAAAAAACTTACGTTAGCCTTGTGTAGTTGATCTTTCACAAAGTATTAGTATGTCATGACTAGGCTCAGAGACCTTTAGTATTAATATTCAAAGTACTGGGTTATGCTAGCGGTTTCGCCCGCATGTATGTCGAGAATTACCTCCCAAACAAACTCCCGGTATAATAAAGTATAACCCTTCCCTTAATCCAGAAAAAAGTCTACCCGTGTGCCACGTTTCATCTGAATCCGTACAGCTATTAAAACATGAATTATAATATAATATGAGCATGATTTTTTATTGATTTCTGAAAAGGTAAAACAAAGTATTGTCTGTTTAAAATTAAAAAAAATTACTTTACTGAAAATCTGTCAAACTTAAACATTAAAATAGGTTCAACACATTCTTAAATCCAAACACTAAATTCAGATACTAGTCCAAAGTCCTGTATCCAAAGTGATCAGAATAACTATTATTTCGACCAATTTTTGTCAATCCCAATCGCCGAACATCACGTTCCAGCTCTAAAGTCATGCTAATGAATGAACCCGTCCGTCCGTTCATGTTTCGCGTCAAATAACAATAAAATCCAACCCAATACCAGATCCCATATTTTTACGACCAGTTTCACTACCCAGCGAACCTTAACCTAATTAACTCTTCAGGGAAATATATTATTAAAATTTTCTTCATTATGTATTTTTTTTAAAGTTGCCAGCATACCGTTGACCGGGGCACGGCGCTGCACCATTCATATTCGTTAGCTCAGCTCTCGCTGACTGCAAGTGACAGCGTCATTTATTGTTCTTTTTTTCATGTCCGCCAGACGGTAGTGGAACGTTCCAAATATAATCCACTGAAACCCTACGTGGAAAACATTAATGCAGCTGTCTAACGCCCAGGAAATGCTCAGAGCAATTGCAAGTGAAAATGAATTTTAAAACTTTATGAAATCGTGTAGCAAGAGTAAATAAATCTGGCGTTCTAGCATTTTGATCTATACAAATAGATCAGATTGAATTGTCTGTTTGTAATATCAAAATAATAGCTTTTTAGTAAATAACAATGAGAGTGTATAACGTACATATAACAAAAACAATGTTTAAAATTTATGTCTGTCTGTCTGTTCCGGGTAATCTCCGAAACGGATGGACTGATTTTGACAGGACTTTCACTGGTAGATAGCCGATGTTAGACGGTTTAACATAGACATTAATTTGTTTTTACATTTTACGGCTTATCCCCTCTTACAGAGAGGGAGCATGTTTCTCAGCAGTGGGAACATTAAAAGGTGTCAGCCTTAAACGTGCTTCCTGGCTTCTGTCTGCTTTTCATCATCGTCAGATGACAGAAGCCAGGAAATCTGACACCAGTGTTGCCAAGGGTTATCGTTGCCAGTTCCTGGACTATGGAGGTCTATTACTCCTTGTAAAATACTGGTACTCAGCTTTATCCGGTTATATTGGAAGACTTTAGGCCAGTGATAACGAACCTTTGTTAGAAAACGCGCCATTAAATTATATATTTTTATAAATGTGAAAATGCCGTGCCGCCAAAGAATCTTGAATTGGTGGCTTCATAAAAACAATGCTTCTTATTAACTCTTTAATTGCAACCCGAAATTCGTAAAGCAACAATATTATTTACAGATATATGTTTTCTCAATGTAAAAGTAGAAGTCCAAGATATACCTGTAATTTCAAATTATCTAGATGCTAAATAACCTTATAATGGCGTGCCCGAAAAATGTTGTCGTGTACCACCTCTAGTACGCATGCCATAGGTTCGCCATCTCTGTCCTAGGCAAAGGCTAGAAAGTTACTATTTGTTTTTCACATCGATTTAACGTCCTTCATTTTAGTTTTATGTTTAAACGGTCGCATTATCTCAGACGCCACATGCCGTTCTACAAGAATCTCATTACCTTCAAGAGTAGAAATTCTTTTAAAAGCTTAGAGTAAATTACGCTGCACTTCTTCAAATAATTACGTCTATTAAAATGAGAGATGAAAACACATCTTAGAGAGAGTGGCTTTTAACTCTAAGTACTTTATACCCACACGTGTTCAGAAGCTTGAATTTGAATACGACGGACGAACTTGTCACAAACTTCAATGTACAAACGTACTAGAGAACCACATTTATTGGGTCGTATACACTAGCATCAAACAACTATCCGGACATGTCTTTAAACACTGTCCCAACTTCTGTCTTTAAACTTTGTCGATCACAAGTTTATCAATAGCAGACGCTCTCAAATGGCAGTAAACGATAGTTACAAGATTTACAACAGAAGTTTACGGTGAATACAAATACAACGATGTTGACTATAAATACAGGAAATCAAACTTATACCCAAAAGTAACTAATTGAAGAGGACCCAAAGGCCAATTCTCGTAAAGTTATTGAAGTGGCAGAGACAATCAATGTCCAAAACTTGATGGTGATGACTAAAATTTGTAAACCTCTGCTTATTTATTACACACGAGAAATATCGTTTCTATTCGATATTAATTGTTATAACCGGCTTTTAATAACCAATTACTACTTAGATTAAGACAGAACAAGCACTGGCTTCAATTCCAACCCTATTCTCCCCTTTTAATGTCCAGGCCAAAAACAAAATTCTGGGTTTTATTAAGAACAATAATTTAACATTTGCACAAAAAATACAAAATTTATGAATCACTTCGGGTAGACATAATTCATAAACATCTGTCGTAGCAATAAAGCTTTAACGATGGCAAGACTTGCTGGCCTTACCGTAGTGCCATATATGAGACAACCGGCAACACTGCGTTATAGTTATTAATATTAAACAGAACCTTCTGGACAGTATTTCATAAAAACTTTGTTTATTTATACGCTGGAACTACGGTTTCAGAAATAATAAAGGACTCTTTATTCTTTTGCTGTGCTTAGGCTGTTACGAAGTACTAAACAAGTACATGAAAATGTATGAAACTGTCGACACAAAAGAAAACACTAAAGTTAGAATCCCTCCCTTGGAACTGCTATACCTAAGGCATCCTAAGCTGCATTATTCTTTTATTCCCAGATACATAAAAACAAAAAGATGAAACTCATATTGTTCATGAGCGTCAGCCGTAACTTTAAGTGGCCTTTTTCATATATTATGCTAACGAGGACCGTAAAAGGCTCTTTCATTAACATCATTTTCTATTTTTTTAAACTTTCATATTAAAATTGTTTTGCTACAAAGTAAGGTCACCTTAAGCAAAGCTAGATGTGTTTGGCTATAAAGAAGGATGCACGATGATGTAAACATGTTTTAGTTTTTTAATTTATTTCTAGTTCGCCCAAGGTTAGAAGGGACCACATTTATTAATAGGTATGAAATTGAATCTAAAGTAGAATCATGAAACCATTTTTTTACTTCCTCAAGTCCTAACCATCGCGCGCCTCGTCTATTAAAACAATCCAAAAAAAAAGTTAGTTCTGATATTTCAACCCACCGAGAATTGCCCACGGGACATTGGGGCCAGTCACTGATTAATTACTTAGGTGTGTAACCTCAAAGCTCTACTTTTAATTGAAGTTGGTTTAAAATCTCCCGACTTCAGAGGAACTCAAAAAAATTTAAAAATAAACTTTTTAATTTCTACAAAAGGCGACCTTCATGGTTCAGTACAAAAAATTATACACTCAGAAAAGTTCGTGTTTACAAAAAAGGGATGGGGTCCGTTTAGATGGAATGTAGTCATTTGGTTCAATGACATTTGAAAAGTCTTTGTTACAGGCATAGTGCTTTAAAAGTAACGATGCTAGGGGCTAGGGTTGGGAGGCACGTGTGTTTTATGACTAAATATAAAAAACACCTTCTCACTGTAACTGTACGATACATTTACGATCTCAGCTCGCATTTGTATTGGACAAAGTTTATATGAAACTCTGAGTAAGCAAGTCTTTATTTGAATCAATAAAATGGAGTTATTCTTCGCTGAAGGAAACTTGTGTTTTCTACTTTCATTGTTGTTTCAAAATGCACAGCGATTTCGTTAAGTCGGAACTTGATGCTCGAGGCGAACTTGCGCTCTTCACTTTTAATGGTCGTGTGTCGATCTAACGGTTATTCACCCTTTTCTATTTCATCTTACATTATATTTAGCTTTATTGAAAAACCTATTGTAGCAACAGACATTTTATATAAGTTTGTAATAGAGCCCAAGCACAATCCGCGGTGCGATGCCGCAACGTAAAAATCTACGAGCTTGTTGCTGTTTACTGCTTAGCTGTTTTCTGCGTTTCGAATTCGCATTGCGTCAATTCGCAGTTTTGTTTTTGCGTCCTTACTCTCTGAATTAGAAGATGCCTCTAACCTGCGGTGGGTGAGTTACAAGCTGGTACTTTTATTACTAAAAAAAAATCGTCATACAGTCTTATAACGTTAATGACGTTTCCTTTACATAGAACATTCTTTACGAATATAAATAGCATTTAAAGCTAGACATATTACTAAACAGAAACGTAAATACAGCATCCGAACTAATTATTCGTACCGTAGATCTGACGCTGATTAAGTTTAATGCACTGTTTCATAATTACTTGCCGCGAGAACGGGAAAATTGTGAATGAAACACATTACATAATTATGCATTTATTAGGCAAATTTGGCGCCGTAGATATAATTCTAACTAGAGGACGCGAATGTATGTACTTCGCGGGTCACAAAAAGGAGTAAAACTGAAAGCAATACTCATTTGAGCTGTTTCATTTTGCTTTTTCGGCACCGGACATCAACCAAAATTAATAAAAATACCTAATCATACCATATAGAGCTGTAAAAACTCTACAAAAAAAGTTGGAAGAGAAAATGGAAAAACATTTTTCATCAGTAGGTAAATTTGGGAGTAAAATTGTGTGAAGAAAAGTGGCATGTTTGGTATTCATACAAATGGAGGGACTTGCGTTATCTAGTTAGATGAACCTACGTCTGTGTTTGGCGCTAGGTAATTTCGTTTCGCCAACACATAATGCTCAATTAAAATAACAACATGGCGAATATTAATTTGATTTGTGGGGTATAAATGAAAATGAATGATATTGAATTACTGAGTACCTCTTTATTAGTATTGAATGGACTGCTTTATTTAGGTTTCACGTGATATTGTTATTTTAAATGGGGAGTTTCCGAACGATTTTTCTGCTTTTACCGTATTTAGTTTTTATATATAATTTTGACTGCCATTTTCCTTTTGTATATTTAAAAATGAATGATGACCATTACTTTGTATTTATTGATTTAAAAGAGTACTCGTGGAGTTTCTTGCTCGTTATTCTCCATAGCGATTTACACTTTAGAACGTGCAACTACTAACTTTATCTTTTGACTGACCGACCTTGACAATGAAGTGCCTGTAAATGTTTTAATTGAAATCAATCATTTTGAGTTTGAGTTCAGACGCACTAGCCTGAAAATGAGCCGTTTTGATTTGAATGAATAAAAAATGACATTTAATGACGAGGTGAGTAATCAACCAACCAATATCCGGATAGTATGACTGATCTGATTGGAATCGACATAAATATTATGCTGCCGTATTAATTACTTTTAATTGTTTTGTTGTTTACTGATTTGCATACATCAGTGGAACGTGAATTACTATTGTTAGTTTTTATCGACTCATCTAGTTTACGTAAGCATTTGATGATTCGTTGAAAAGGGTTAATGAGCTTAGACAAATTTCAAACTACTACGGGCTTCGGGTACACTTATATACATTCTAGGAAACCATTTCGTTGATTTAAGATAGCATCATAACAATACATAATAATCAGCCTACAATGTTCTCATTTCTGGGATACCACTCACTGTGAGAGGAAGTTGGGAATAATCCACCACGCCGGCCCACTGAGGGCTGGTGAATGGATTTCACATATCTTCAAACTTTTGGTTTTAGGACACGCCGGTTTCCTCACGCAAGGAGCGTCCTTCACCATTTAAAAGCAGTAGTGATGCAATAATTTAGAAAAAGTCTGGTTTAAAAAGACAACCTACAACTCCCAAGTCTCGGAAGTCGACACTTTTACCTCTGCTCTTGCACTCCTAAGAAACAAAACTGCATAAAGTTTATATAATTAACTTCTCAACAGAATAATACGATCAATCCTACCATACGTATTTCCAGACAAAGCAAATCAAATTCGCACGATTTATCAAACTCATTGTAACTTTAATATCAAATCACCTCTGTTGTTATTGCGTATCTGCATTTTATACTGTTTTATACTCCTAAGGGTCTATTCAGACACACTGTGAATGAACTTATGAAGAATAGTATGACAAAGACAAATAGCTGAATCACTGTCTATCTTTTTGCGAAATCTCGCTGTGTTTGCTGTGGTTGTGGTCATACAAAAAACACGCTTAATTTCAATGTCTTAAGATTCAATAGTAAGTATTTCAAATATGATAGTATTAAGGTGGTAATTACATTTATGATTAGCTTTTTCAGTGACTTCGCCCATGTTAAGTCGAAAATCATCCCACGGGAACATTCTGTTGAGATAAAAAGTATCCTATATGTCAATACAAGATATTGTCTACTCGTGTCCCAAATCTGTTTCGACATTGAGGCCTGATTGATTAACTAACATCCAAACAAAAGACTTTCGCGTTTACATTATAGACTGTGATAGAATCGTTTATTTTGTCGTAGCTAAATCACAGTGAGTGTGGCCAATTATTTATTTATACTTAATTGTACACTAAGATAAAAACAATAATACATACGGAAACATTAAAATAAAAAAATCATACAACAGGTGGCCTTATCGCGTTCTGCGATCTCTTCCAGGCAACCCAGAATGGAGAGAGATAACCTGGCCACGTCATGGGGTTGCATTTGGTGCAAGTTTATAAAGTTTTTTTGCAAACACAGTAAGCACTAAATATAAAATACTAAAATAGATACATAAATACATACACACATATAAATATACAGGCAAGAAAACAATACAGCTCCAACAAGAATAAGATAATATAATGAGTATATAAGATTGTGCTCCATTGGTGTAATTGCTGCAAGGCGTTCCAGTGCGAGGATAAAGTAATAAATAATAAAGATCACAGTGACAGGTAGTGCTCCTGTACCAGTCTTTTGAAGATCGATAGTGATTGTGCACGTTTTATTTTCACAGGCAATGCATTCCATAGACGAGCGGCCTGGACAGTAAAATAATTGTCTAGGAAGATAGTGGAATTCACTAGCATTTTAAGTTTTATGTTATCCGATGACCCAAGAACTTTCGTGTGCGAGTCACATAAGAACTGAAATCGATTATTGAGGTAAAGAGGGGTAGATGGAAAAATAGTACATTATACAGGAGGGAAAGAATATGAGCATTCCGGTGAAGGCGAATTGGCAACCATTGGAGTTTCTCGCGGAATTCAGAAACATGGTCATATTTGCGCAAACCAAATAATATGAGCCTTATACAAAAATTTTGAAGACGCTCAAGTTGTACTTCAGTGTGGTCAAGAATAAATAGTCAATAGCAATCACCTCCGTCATTGTTTGTTTGGTTGTGTTCATTCATGTTGCAGCCATCTGGTTAAATTAGGCAGCTAATTGGACGCCTAGGCCGTTCATTAAACGCCGGTAATCCGATTAGATGGGTAAAGGACAACTAGCCAAGTCATTGAGCAGCAATCTTCAAAGGGCTGACTTTCAATGCGCCAAGTTGTTAAAAGTTGAATGATTCCAGTTCAATTAACCATCGGCCTAGGCGGCCAATTAGCTGGCTAATTTAAGCAGATGGCTGCATGGCTGCGACAAATATACTGTCAAAACGAGAAAAAAACGCTGTACCTACTACCATATTGTTAGAGAAGCACGTCTAAAAGGTCCTTATGGACATAAAAGCGATAGGAAACAATAACAAGCAAATATTATCAGCAGGGGTGCTTCATAACCGTGTTTATGTCTTTATCGGCGTAGGGTTGCCACATAAATCGACGTCACTGGCTGTTCGACGTTCATCTTAGGCTGTATTAAGCTTATGCGTAGGTTGTTTGTGAATGAGATTTTTGCTCTGCTTTATGAAGTTCCGGCTTTAAATGAAAAAATGGTTTTATATCACATCTAGTCTTTGTTAGGATAGGATTGTAGCGTTCTGTAGTTTGTGCCTACTCTCATGAGAAAAAGAGGTGAGTTTATTTATTTAACTCAAAGTTTATTATTATTATTAATGTACACACAGTATAATAAATACAGAAAACACATCAAGACAATAGTGTACAAAGGTACTGCTTATTTCTTAAGAGATTTTCACCAGCAGCAAAGTCAAGTTTGTTACCTACTGAAAAACTCAATACATCGTCTTATGTCCCTTACGGAAAAGGTTTTTAAGTTTGAAGAAACATATATAGGTACCTACCGTAGTCGATTTTTTTTTTTTGAAGTCTGCACCTTTTACCATTTAGACTTCACTAAAAATCATTGAAATTTATCAATGTACACGTCATCTTATTGATAAATATCAACTTTACCTGTAAATCAGACTTAAAACAACCACTACTTTTGCCTCCTACACGTTTCTGAACAAACGTATATTAATAAACATTTTGGCTGTCTCCCAAAGCCACAAACTACAGGTAGTGGTGTAAAGCAAGCTTCCCTCACCGCAACCGATAGATGATTGGCTGATCGATCGTTTATGCATGAACACTGGCCAGCAAGAGCTAGTGATGCTGAATTAGAGATCGCGTTGAACTGTAAAAAATTTTTTTTTTTTAATAGGATGCCATTAGGCACACGCGGCTCTTATTTATAATTTATTTTAATCTGTTACATTCGGTACCTCATCGTGATATCACTAGGACCGTAATTATATTCAAGACTTTACAAACAAACAATTGTATTCCTTCATATATTTCGTTTCGTTTACTTTAGTAGGTATCTTATTTCAACTTTGAATATTATAAATATAATGAAATTCCCCTCAATAAAGCTGAAGCTCGAAATAAATTGGTCGCGCCTTCACAACGATGTCGTCTATAAAAAATATCGGCAAATACACAATCATGGGGCATTTAGAGCGTAAATAAGAGCCCCAAGTGACGAAACGTTTTCCAATAATGGACCCATTAAAATGGTCCACTACTGGCGCTGAGAATTTTTAAATAATGTAATGCATAACTTTTTATTTGCAGTGCTAATGAATGATATTTAGGGAAATAGCAAAATCTTAAATCAAGTGTTAGGCAAACCAGCGTTAGTCTTGTGATAATAAATTGTTTGAAAACAACTAAGTAAGTAATAAGGGTTATAATTATTATGCTTCAGAATCATGATCGCAACTCACAACAGTCACATAAAATATAAACTTTGAAAAGTACCTATAATAGAAACATTTTTACTCAGGCATTGTTGACGAATGAAAAACAAGAGCAGCCGCTAACCCCACCTTTTTTCAGATAAGAACAGGAAATTAAGGCCTTTTAGCACAAAGAAACTCTACACAAAAGAAAAATTCTTGAAAACGAAAATAATAAGACAAAACAAACAAGTATAAAGTGTTAAAATTCGAACTCACACAGAGAACAAAGATTTAGGAAAGCCAAGAAAGAAAATGTACCTTGAAACTTTTCTGAACGTAAGGTTGGTAATAAGTAAGACCACGGGAGGCTATAAATTCCGCTAAGAAACTGCGTTTATACTCGATACCCTCAACATTAATACAGATTTTCCAAGATTATTGTAACTTACTCTTTGGAGAATCGCGAGAGCGTTTCTTTCTTCTGAAAAAAGTGTTAAGAGAAATATATCGGTGTCTGGCGTTACGGGCTCTGTTATAATTTGCTAGATTCTTTTTTGTCTTATTAGAACCAAGAGTTATGAGAATACTTTACTGTGTTCTATATTCCTTGGTTTAGTAGGTAACTAAAACTTACAGAACTATTGACATATTAAGTAAACCAAGAAAGTACCTGCAAGCTACCCACATTTTACAAGCTTTTTTAGTTTTACAGACTCACACTCATTTTTATTTACACCGGGAGAGTTAGGAAAACTTTTTTACAAAAAAGTTGTTGTAGTGCCTACTGGGCAAGTTCTATAGTAAGGTACCTATCACAGATTTAGAGTAGTACTGGCGTGATGTTACACAGTTTGCAGCAATTCCGAGAGATATGCCGTAATTTTTCGCCGTAGTTCTGTTCCATATGGGACCAATTCAGGAACATACTCTTTCAAACAAAAATAATTTAGAAAATCGATCCGCAATTGACGGAGACATCGGTGAACATAAATAAAAAAATAACATACGTATCAGCCGAACAAAGAACCTTCTCCTTTGTCGAAAGTCGGTTAAAAACGCTTGTAAACTGAGTGATGTGCATGGTGTGGTGTGGTGGTGTATGGATGCAAGATTTGTCTTGCAAGTTAAATTTGACTCACTTCCCAATGTCCGATTGAGCTGAAATGCACACATGTTTGTTTCTCGTGACAATGCAATTTTTACCCGACTGCCGAAGGAGTGTAACGTGCTTATCAGTCTATGAATGTTATACGTATGTATGTATGTTTGTTTGTATGTTCCTATGTGGTGTTCTAGAGACCAAACGCGTCGGCCGATTTTGTTGATTATTACGTCAATCGATTCGTCTTAACCTTGCGAGTGTCACTGGTTACATTAAAATTAGAAAATAGAAAAATGGCGGATAGTGGGGGTTCATTTTTTTTTATGCCATACCTTCATGTGGGTTATCAAAATAAAGTAAAGTTGGCCTCTTAAACAGTCGGGTTTTTTTGATTTTTGATTTACTTTTTTAATATTCGGCTCTGGGTGTTGTGTATGTGAATTTATATGTTTGTAATCGCACCCACGATACAAGAAGAAAATCCTAGTGTAGGGCAACGTTTTTTAAAAAAGAAGAAGAGAAATAAGAAAATAGAAGCTTGTGTTATTTTTTTTAATTTTATTTAAAAGCGTGTTAACTATATTCTCCTGCCTCTACTTTAGTCGCCTTGTCTTGATTTGAAGTTCAGAAGAAACATGAATATATGAGAACTAAACGTATTTTCTACTTAACGTACCGACTCTTTTTCATTACCTACAAGTGTCTTTGACATCAAATTATACATGACATACGATTACGAAACCAAACAAACGTATAATGATTAACCTGAATACTTATAAACACCGGATATATTTACATTTATACGAGTTAAATTTCTTAATAGGGACACCCGGGACACAATGAACGATTGGATGTTAATTAGTTCAACATGATTGTCAAGTTTCGTTCCGTGGAACCCCAAGGGTTCTGTTTGTAATTAGTTATTGTTGAAGGTGATTCAAACTGTTTTTTTCCCTGATCGATTACCCTACCCATTACAGCTTTAGTTTACCAATAGTTACAGGAAGAGGAACCTTCCTATTTCTGAACTAAAGTTACGTAATGCAACATTCAATAAAAACAAGGTTGGAATAGAAACAGCGCGTTTTAATTCACGTTTCAAATCCAAATCACATGCGGTCATTTAGATTTCAATATTTATATTTAAATTGATCAATCGTGTTGATTCATCGTTGAAATATTAAATCTAAACTAAACGATGACTATCAACAAAGGCCCAATAAATCGCTACAATGAACAATCATGATTTGATTTTAGCATAACTAATTGCAATAGGTAACAAAATTTATTAGCCACTGATTCCTAAATTATATCGTGGATGTCACTTGCATGTATGTAAGTAGGAATAGAATATTTTCCTAATGTTCTGAATACATAATATACATTTTATGTCGCAACAGTCTTTCATTAAAGTTTATTTAAGTTGCTTCATACATAACAATATAGTCAAAGGTTCGTCGACTTCCGACAGTCACAGTGAAACATGGAAACCAACAAAATTAAACGCGGCATAACTTTAAGTGACATAGTTCAGGACTTCGAGAAAAGACTAGGATTTAAAAATGAGATAAAGTGGACTAGTTTTATATTTATCACTCTGTATCATGTGCTTGCGGTGTACTGGTGTTACCACTATGCTTTTCCTGTGAAATGGCAGTCCCTTGTATTTGGTAAGTAATGAACCCATTTCTTGACCTTTAGCTCTCCTAGCACTTATTTTCAACTAACTTTTACCTTACCCTTCTTTACAAAGAAAGCAATTTAGAAAAATCTTAGAAAATAGATCCCCCATTTTATCATATAAAAGCCTTTCTTAAATCATAGTTATTGAGGCACTTAATTTTAGTTTTATTTTTTTTTCTATTACAATATTATTAGTGATATTCATTCTAAGAATACCAATTCAATTTAACAGTACTTTGCAGATAGTGAAAACCTATTACAAGCGCCCCCACACACAATAAACAGTACAAAAGGAAAATAATGTTATCTCAATACATCTTGAAAAACTTATTCTACTTCTAATAATATGTATGATATCTAGAGAAGAACAAGTTTTCATAATGAAGTCGTACCCTAAAATTTAATAAGATTTTAAATATGCAATTTCAATGTACTGAATACATAATATACATTTTTGTCGCAACAGTCTATCATTAAAGTTAATTTAAGTTGCTTCATACATAACAATATAGTCAAACGTTCGTCGACTTCCGACGGTCACAGTGAAACATGGAAACTAACAAAATTAAACGCGGCATAACTTTAAGTGACATACTCGTAGTTCAGGACTTCGAGAAAAGACTAGGATTTAAAAATGAGATAAAGTGGACTAGTTTTATATTTATCACTCTGTATCATGTGCTTGCGGTGTACTGGTGTTACCACTATGCTTTTCCTGTGAAATGGCAGTCCCTTGTATTTGTTAAGTAACGATGAGTCACAAAACCCTCTTCTTGACCTTTAGCTCTACTAGCACTTATTTTCAACTAACTTTTGCCTTACCCTTCTTTACAAAGAAAGCAATTTAGAAAAATCTTAGAAAATAGATCTCCCATTTTATCACATAAAAGCCTTTCTTAAATCATAGTTATTGAGGCACTTAATTTTGGTTTTCGTTTTTTTTCTATTACAATATTACTAGTGATATTCATTCTAAGAATACCAATTCAATTTATCAGTACTTTGCAGATAGCGACAACCTATTACAAGCGCCCACACATAATAAACAGTAGAAAAAAAAAAATGTTATCTCAATACATATGCAAAACTTATTCTACCTCTAATAGTAAGGTATATAGAGACGAACAAGTTTTCATAATTAAGTCGTACCCTAAAACTTAATAAGACTTTAAATATGCAATTTCAATGTACTGAATACATAATATACATTTTTTGTCGCAACAGTCCAACACTGTTTATATAAGTTTTTTCATACATAACATTATAGTTAAACGTCAGTGGAGTTCCGACGGTCACAGGAACCCGTCAAAAAAGTATGGAAACCAACAAAATTAAACGCGGCATAAAATTAAGTGATATAGTTTAGGACTTCGAGAAAAGACTAGGATTTCAAAATGAGATAAAGTGGACTAGTTTTATATTTATAACTCTGTATCATGTGCTTGCGGTGTACTGGTGTTACCACTATGCTTTTCCTGTAAAATGGAAGTCCCTTGTATTTGGTAAGTAATGATGAGCCACTAAAAACACTTCTTGACCTTTAGCTCTACTCGCTCTTAATTTCAACTAACTTTTACCTTAGCCTTCTTTACAAAGAAAGCAATTAAGAAAATCTTAGAAAATAGATTCCCCTTGTTATCATACAAAAGACACAGAAAAGAAAAATAATTTTATCTCAATACATCTGCAAAACTTATTCTACTTCTAATAGTAAGATATCTAGAGAACAACAAGTTTCCATAACGAAATCGTACCCTAAAACTTAATAAAGCTTTAAATATGCAATTTCAATTAACTTTCTAGCAATTTAATTAAATAACTAATTATGTTTGCAGCGTTGATTATGTACGTGGCATCTGGATTCGGAATAACTGGCGGCGCACACCGTCTGTGGACTCACAAATCTTACAAAGCAACGCTGCCTCTCAAACTATTCCTGCTCTTATGCTTCTCCAGTGCGGGGCAGGTAAACAAACCTTAATTAAAACATTTTATTTGTATTAAGAATTTATATTTTCGCTCTTATGAGTAATAAAGCACACAACATAAGCTACCACAGATCTGGGCGAGTGAGCTCAGAGAATTGCATAAAACATTGTAAGAAAATATTTATATTGCAAACCAAGTAAACAGATTGGTATGGTGAGGTAGCCTGTTTATAAGAAGTGATTATAATTTTAACTGAGCTTAGGAGCTCAGAGTGTTTTTAAAACTAGTTTTAACTTTTCATATTTTGCATTTTATACCAAACTCATGAAATGTTTTTAAGTTGACTTGCAGTTCTTCAGACTTTACTAATTTGGTGGCCACTTACGAAAGCCTTGCAGTGGGTGAGATATTACTTCCTAGCCAGTGCTATTTAAACTCGCTCTCATCTTTTATAACCGACATTCCAAAAAGGAGGAAGTTCTATGTTCGACTTCAAGTTTGTTTTTTTTTCGTATTTTCACCGATTTCTCCGTCAATTGTGGACCGATTTTGAATTCATTTTTTGTTTGTAAGAGTATGTTTAATAATTGGTCCCATTTTAACAGAACTCTTCAATGAATGAAGGCATATCTCTCGGGCAAATCTATCTTAACTTAACATCACGCCAGTACACTCTAATGGGGTACGCAGATGTGTACAGTTCTCCTTGATACACTCTCATTTCACCGGTTATGTTCAAGTTTCATGATATTCCGATAATCTATTCTAGAATTTTATCATAGAAAAGAAAGACAGAAAATATCGAATTAACGCGTCCTTTTATTTGAATTCTATTAAAAATATGTGTGACATTTACGATTCCTCAGAATTCTCTCCTTCATTGGGTTCGAGATCACCGAGTCCACCACAAATACAGTGACACAGATGCAGACCCACACAACGCGAATCGAGGCCTGTTCTTCTCACACATCGGCTGGCTGATGATGAAGAAGAACAGTGAAGTAATTCTTCGTGGGAAACAGATGGACATGAGTGATATTGAAAATGATGAAGTTATTCAGTTTTATGAAAGGTTAGTAGATAAAATACACGAAGAAAAAGGGAAAAGCTTTAGATTCCAACATGACCACAAGGAATATGCCAACCCTTTTTTATACAACAGCATCAAAAACGTTCGCGATTTTTTTGTTGGAATAACAATCAACCATTTAAAGAAATAGAGACCTTATATATTTTATCGAACTTAATTATAATAGCAGTCAATTCCAGTTCTACTTGAAATTGAAATGTAACCGCAGAGTTAATAAACCGATGGAAACTTAATAATCAACTGAAATATCCGATATTTGTTTCAATGTTTCAAACAAAATTAGGTGCTCAATTATGTTGCAGTCCTCTGAAATTTCAGGAGCCGTCAATTAAAAACGTGTTTTTATTTTAACATGATAACAAGGAAGAATACACTATCTTTATGACTAATTCGATGTCTTTTACAGAAACTTCACGTCGCTCAAGCTTACCTTCTGTTACATTTTACCTACAATGATCGGCGTTGTGCTTTGGAATGAAGACTGGAAGTGTGCTGTCGCGTGGCAATGCTTCATCAGGTTCCTAGGCATGTTCCACAGTGAGCTCACAGTCAATAGCCTCGCACACGCCTATGGATACAGGCCTTACAACAAGTAAGCATAATTATTATGTACATATTTGTTGAGTTTGTTCATCACAGTAACAGCGTTGATTCTATATTATTAAACTCGTGTCTTTGTAAACAGCGTCTATTTCTAACCATAACATTGTTACTCAATTTCCTTTGTAATTACAAACTGCCAATATCTTTCGCGCTTCTGTTGACTTAAGTTCCTACCTACTACTCGTTAAGGTGTCGATGGATTCTGCTTTCGAAGTGCTGTTTATTTTCATGATAGGTCTAAATATTTTTGTCTTTTTACAGAAATATAATACCTGCAGAGAATCGCTTTGTGGCTACATGCACCCTCGGTGAAGGCTGGCACAACTACCACCACGCGTTTCCCTTCGACTACAAGGCAGCTGAACATTTCGATGTTCTGAACTTTGCCACAACGTTCATCAGATTTTTCGAGAGGATAGGATGGGCATACGACTTGCGGGAAGCCAGTGCAGATGTCATTAATTCTATGGCCAAGAGATTAGGTGACGGCACTCCAGTTCATTTCCCGTTACCCGAAAGTACATTTAATGAAAGAGCAGCCGGTTGAGTGTTCGATATACTGAATCATTAAAGACTATCATATAGTGAAAGAACATTATCTTAGTGATCAATTGTACAGTTAAGATTAATCGTAGGTGTAATAAATAGACGAAGTCTGACTAAGTAAGATTTTCTTTAAGTAACTGAAAATTATTGTCAAATATTTTTTTTTATATATGAAATAAAAATTTGCAATTTAAACTTGCCTTCTGAATAATGAAGATCCAGATTGTTACATCTCAAATGCAGCAGGACTGGTTTCAGGCCCAAGTGACCTACAAACGTATGCCATGGGATCACAGCATGGGATAGTAAATCCTGCCGTTTCCTGGATTTCTCAATTTTATCTAGTTTTGGTTAAAACTAAACTACCTACTCGAAACAAAATAAGGACCGATAACTTGCAATAATAAGTATAACTTTTTTTCCTTATCATAGCAATCTGTCTAAGCTATGTTATGGATTGTTTTAAGTATCAGTATTTTTTTTAATGTCAAATGATATCTAATGGGCACTCATAACTTTTCTTTAGTCGGGTCATTTGAGGGTAGTTAAAATTGACGCCTCATTTTGCAACTTTTAAACAGTGTTTCGCCTGCTTTTAGTACAAGATGTTTATAACGTTTTTTTAATCGCATAATGGCACACGTTAGGAGACATATTGACGCAAATTCAGCCACCAGGGCTGTCACCTTGATCTAGGAGTGACACAGTCAAAGCCCAGTTTGTTTAATGGTGAGATATTCGCGACGAGCCGTTCAAAACATTTAGAACCGGTACCAGAAGATGGGTAAAGTCACCAGAGTAGTGGCTCAGGAAGATTTTGGGTTTCTTCAAGTCAAGAAGACCGGAACAATCGTTAACCGCGAAAATAGCGAATTTCCATCGCACTATCCATACAAACTGTATTACGCCGAGCTATAGGCTGTGCTACAAGCACTATTGTTAGCGAGCAGATCATTGGAAGTCAACTCCATGAAAACCAACAAGTCTCAATTAGCGGCTAAGGCCCAGTGTTTTGATCCGTAGTTAACTCAACCAATAGTTAAATATGCTACCAAATGGTTTCAAATTTCGGTAAAACGCGTTTATTTATCAATTGTTGGCATCACAAATAGTCAAATAATTTGAAGACTAAAAATTGATGAATAAATCTAGAAAAAAAATTACCGTGGCCAAAACATGTCAGATGTCTCCTACCGTAACAAAAAACTACATTCTGAAAAGTAAATTAAACGGTATGTTTACGGGAATCTTAGTCGGGTAAAAATCAATTCAATCAAAAAACGTTTATTTCAAATAGATCAATTACAGGCACTTTTGAATTGTCATCATGACTTTGACGTAATATGTCTCACAAACGGTACGCTTGACAAAAATATGATGTACAAAACCCTACGTTCATTTTAAAATACCTGTTCAATACCACACATGTTGGGGCGGGGCGAATTTTTTTTGTTCTTGACTTCGTGCCCCTAGAGGGCGCCATATTCTATTTAATGTGACTTCGTATAGCCTATGACCAGCGGACAAACAAGATGCTTTCAACAATACCTCATTTTTCAAATTATGATAAGTAGTTTACAAGTTATGAGGGAACAGACGAACCTAAATACATACCCACATACCGGTCAAAAACATAACCCTCCCTTTTGCTTAGCCATAGTCGGGTAAAAAATAGATGAAATGATGATTAAGCATATTTATTTAACCTTTGGGTGAGTTAACTACGGATAAAAAACTGGGCCTTAGTTTACCTGCAGTTAACTGCTGCACATATTGTAATCGTTTAAAGTTCACTAGAGAACACTTTAATTGGACTGTCCAAGATTGGACTGCACTGCTTTTTACCAAGATTACATTTTCGAATGACGATCGATTGGATCGGTTTCCCTGCATCCATGAAACAGATCGTTTTGGAGGACCCAATGTTATGTATAACTTTACGACGCAATACTAGGCTGGTAATTTTTAACGAGTGTACTGTAACGGCCCAAAATTACATTGAGAATGTGGTACAACTCCACATCATTCCATTCGCACAAAAAGTAGGGCCAGGGTTCATCTTGACCCAGGATAATGCTCGATCGCATACGACGTGACTAACATTGCAAACATTAGCTGACACCGAAATTGAGATGTTGCTGTGGCCAGCCTGGAGCTATGACCTACATCCTATTTGAGATTTCTGGGATCAGTTATAATGGTTGCGTCGATTTAAACACAATGCAGATACGTGAATGTCTGGTTTCGAGAGATAAGAAGATGATAAACGATTTTGGATCAAGTGAAGGTGACTCGCTTACAATAGGGTTAGGTAAAGCACAAATACCTGGGTTCGGACGTCCGAAAGTAGCTCCGCTGCCGCTGTCGATGAGTGGTGTGAAGGAAAAGAGGCCCGCACAGGAGTTGCAGGTCAACATAAATGCTGCTGGTTGACGTCTGTCAGCCTGTCACAGCTGACACTTAAAAAAATACGCAGATGGGGTGTGGCAGTCTCGCTCACACCCGATACCAAGACATTGTCCCGGAAAAGATAATGAGGGTAGGACACGATTCCAGCCAAACATCTCGCAGTTCCCTCCCTACCCACAAGCACGTCACAAACACGTCCGACGTTAAGCGCAAACAGTCCCCCGGGCTTGAAGGGATGCCTTAAATTTTTTAACGATTAAATAGAAACAGCAAATCCTTCCGAATATTATTTTCCTGAGTCACCTCGGACCTGCCTCTGCAGTGAGCGTCTAAGGCCGAGTTTCTCACCTCTAAATTATCGCAGAATTAATGTGACAAATTGTCAAGCACGCGTTATCTGCTGTGATTGGTTGAATGAATTTTCAAAAGCCGGCGCCGTCCATCCTCAAGCACATTTGGGGAAGGCCTGTGCCCAGTAGTGGGACAGTATAGAACAATACAAAAACAAATAAGATTAAATGACTATAGAATCACACATAAAATAACATCACGGCTGTATTATCCGAAGGGTGGGCAAAGGCACCCACAGTATTTTTAAGTCTTATGCAATATGGAATATAACATAACACATAGGGTTACATATGTTGGTCTAATAGTGTGAGGAAGTCCCTGGCCTATCAATAGGATACGAGAAAGATACCTATAATGTGATTTTTAATTTCGTAGACTAAACTGACATTTGTGAGGTTGTCACTTTATCGTTACATAAAAATAGTGTCATATCCTGACTATCCCGAGTGATCAAAAGTTGATCGAAAATCGAAGTAGATCGAAAATGGAACTATTTCACGGCAAAAGAATTACATTTGTTAAGAAAAAACCTGACCAGTTTCTACAAATTTATGTCAGACTTCATTTTATCGATCGCATTTATTATATTGTTGATTTCATATTTAACACAATAAAAGTGTATGTACTATGTGTATGAATACTGTTAAATTTAAATATGTGACGATAATTATACATAAAACATATAATTACACCAATTAGTAAAATTAAATTGAGGAATCATGTCTCATCTATTCGATGACTTATGATTGAGTCTTACCTACAACACTATGCTCCGCGCTTGCAACATTTAAAAAAAATAAGGTAATTGGCAGCTGTCAGTTTAGTCTACGAAATTAGAAATCACAGTGTACAGACATTTATTCGGACGAAGTGGTTCAAATAATTAGATACTTTTTGCATCAATAACTTCACAGATAAAGACGACATAAAGATCAAGAAAAACAAAACTGTTTGAAGTTTTTCGCCTTTTGAGGACAGTGTACCTATTATTGACTTTTCTAATTTATTTCATCTTTTGTACAATTTAATTGTTATCTACTTTTACACAATGCCTCTTATGGACATAAATAATCCCCACATAATAAGATTTCTTAATGAAAATTATGAAAAAACTGCGAGACTACGTATGAAATGGAACGATCTTCATCGAGAAAAGTTAAGTAAAGCTGCCACCTTACAACACGAAGAGAAAGGATATACTGAATTAGATGTGATCAAAGGAATCATGGAAGCAGGTATGCCTACTACAACCAGAGATAATATATCCGGCGCGAGAAACAGACGACTAAAACCAATTACCGACCGTCGCATTGTACAAGGCATAGCTCGTATGAACAAGGGGCATTCTATCATCGACGTTGGTCTCGGTGATCCTCAAATCGACCCCAAACTGTCACGACCAGACACAGACCTGTCCATCGATCCCATAATGCGACCAATCGACCCCAAACAAAAGGCAATACTTTACAAAGGTATACCGTACTTCGGTCGTGAAGTATATTTGAAGAAACGGTGTGCGACAGCTCCTGAGGACAAATATTATTTTGCCGAGACTGCTGGATGGTACTATGGCTGGAGACTAAAAGACAGTTATTTTGGCAAGCAGAAGTCGCAATACGGTTGTGTGTATCAATTAGATCGCGCAAAGAGCCGTAGTGGACCCCACCCAGATCCCAGTCATTACAAAGATCCTGCATATAAAGGAGACATATGTTCAATAGACTGATTTTTCTTTTGAGCACCTTTTTTTCTATTTATTATTAGCTAGTTTTTATAAAAATAAACTATACTAATAAAAAATAAAGAGCCACGGCGCAGGGGTGACGTCGTCGGCCAGAAAACCTATAAAAGTTCGGAGTTTTAAGTTTATTTTGTATGTGCGTGTATAATGTTCCAGGTTTGTGTGTATGGAGAGAAATTAAACGATTGAATATTTGGATGATTCTTTACTCACTTTACGTATTACAATGAAAGTACTTATTTAGTAAGTGCGTCTATAGTGGGCGGTGGTTATGGGCGAACTAGCGTCGCCGATCGCTGCACATACAAACACAATTACAATCTTAATGTGTCAGCGTCCCTACACTATTCCTCCCATTTTTTTAAGCAGTTACTACAAGTTACAATGAATTTGCTTATACATCTTTTAGTTACCTACGAAGAATGCTGTCGTAACCAAATATCCTACTGGTGCGCGATTGTCACCTATAATGTACGTTCTAAACAATGTTGTGATAATGAAAATTTCATCATCACGCTGTTATTATAAAAGGATACCAGCAGTCTTTAAAAAATAAACTCCTTTAATGAAACAGTCAATCTGTTAAATCATGCTAATCTTAAGGGCCTTCCACCGCTTTAGTGCCGTAAAACGGTTACTTTCTAAAGCATACTCGTTAGTAACGGCTAGCTTAAAAGTTTTGAAAAAAATAATGTGGTCTACGGCTTGTTCGGGAGGCTAGAGATTATCAAACCTGAACGCGAGACGATTCGTGATAAAACAGCTTGTAGACATGGCTAAGAAGTGAGATGGGCCTATAGTTCTTCAGTAGGGCATTGTCACCCTTCTCGAAGAAGAGTACCACCACACCCCTACACCATGCTTGTTGCTTTTTCCCCTCAAGTATGACGTAATCAAACAGGTTCTGAAGTTTCTTAAATACTGGTTTTCCACCCGCCTTCAGAAGTTCGTCCGTAATTCCGTCATCACCCGGTGCCTTGTTATTCTTAAGCTGTTTCAGAGCCATCCTAATCTCATACAGGTCAACGTCCGGAATGTCTTCGGTATAGTTTCGGGTCAATCTAGCTCTAGGGTCAATCGCTAGATTCACGACGGATTTACTGGTTGACGTGTACAACTGCCCATATAATCTCTCGATCTCCCTCAGAAGCTCCGATTTGGCGTTTACAATCCTGCCATCATCGGTCTTCAGTTTCGTGATCTGGATCTGACCATTAGACAGATCTCTTGCCATTATTCTGCTCAATCGCGTCTTTAATACTTTCGGTATTAAAGCGGCGGAGGTCGCTTTCAAGGACTTTGAGATCCGTCTATTTAGCTGCTGGTATTTCAACGCATCGTCTGAAGACTGCAGGATCCTCTCACGCCTCTCCTTCATGAGCTTGAGAGTAGGATCAGAGAGCTTTTTGTTCGTATCTGTACGGCGGGTCTTAAAAAACACCCGACCGTATGGACAGCTTCTACGAACCCATCGCTGTATTCGTCCACGGAACTCCCTAGGCACTCGAAACGATTCTGAAGTTCGAGCTGAAAGGTCTCGGGGTTTTGGACCTGGATCCGTGCTCGACGGAGAATGGACTTCATCAGTCGAGACCTTTCAAGCTTAACATTAATGTTCAATGTACCTTACCATGCGGTGATCGCTCCCGGTTTTCACCGAATTGATCACAGAGACATCATTGAACATTTGCTTCTTGGTTGACATGATGAAGTCGATCTCGTTTTTAGTTGCGCCATTGTGGCTTTGCCAGGTCCACTTCCTATGCTCATGCTTTCTGAAGAAGGAGTTCATCATAAAGAGGCCCGCCTACTCCACAAAACTGGTAAGTAGGTGCCCCCGGTCGTTCCGACATCCAACTCCAAATTGCCCCACTTGCAGCTCATCCTCGTCTCGTTTGCCCAGTTTCGCGTTGTAATCCCCCATGACAACGGCGAAGTGAGTTTTGATACCATGCATTGCTCTAGAGTTATTCTCATACATGCTCTCTACCTCGTCGTCAGGGTGTGCCGAGGTCGGGGCGTAGATCTGTATGACTTTCACCGAATATCTTGCGGATATTCTGAGTATAAGGTACGCCACCCTGGTCGACTCACTCTCGATCCTCACCACGCTGTTCACAAGGGACTTGTGAACGATAAACCCGACACCACCCTGGGACTGCCGGTCACCCTCTTGAAAAAGGAGCAGGTTACCGGATTTGAGGATTATCGAGTCCTCCCCCTCTCTTCGGACTTCAGATAACCCTATAATACACCATCGTAACCTGCTAAATTCTGCCTTGAATTCGGCTATCTTCTCGTCTGTCCGGAGTGTTCGCGTTATATGTTCCCAGGTCCAGTCGTCGGTGTTTATTGGGGTAGCCGGTTCCACTCCGGGGATTCTCCGCACCCCTTGCCACGCCATCGCCTCAACCGCTACCGTAGCCGAGCGTAATGGGGCTGCCGGGCACTCGGTGCCGTTTATCCTTTGTGCTATTCATTTTGGTTTGAGGGGGTTTGCCATAATCGCCACGCTTGGCAGGTGGGTTGGCGATCGCAGTTTGTTGTTGAAGTGCACTGAGAACGCTACTCACCGTTCTCTGGGATACATCCCTTAGTCGCCTCTTACGACACCCACGGGAAGATATGAGATGGTGAAATTCTTTACGTCCGTTACCATACGGTACATATAGTTTATATATTTACCAAAAGGCCAAATAATTAGTATCCTAATATTTGATTGATTTCGTAAGAAAAACAGAACAGAAACATTTGTAGTTACCGAGAAATCAACAATGATAACTTTCGCGCGCTCATTCAGCAGGATCACGACTTTGACTGTTGATTCCAACTTTCCAAGTTTGAGGAACTTGTCGCTTTCCTGAAACCTACGTAGCAAACTAGTACCCTGCAACATAAATTTATGGATGCAATAACAATAGTTCAATTTCTATATTTTTTAATACAAACTGTACATAGCATGTATACAAAGCAGGAACAACTACCTAACAATGTGACTATTTAAATAAACCCAGTGTATCAAATAATTTGTGAGATTTCATTTTCACGATTCTACCCAACGATCTTGTACGTCACGTCGACCACACGTTGTCTTTACCTGAGGGATTTTTTCCTGACTTCCCGATGGTTTGCATTTATCGGCCAGCCTTGACGCGAGATATATATGTTATCTGAATCTCGGAAACGGCTCCAACGATTTTCATGAAATTTAGTATGCAGGAGGTTTCGGGGGCGATACATCGATCGAGCTAGGTTTCATTTTTAGTAAACGTCGTTTTCTCTATTTTTACCCGAGCAGAGCTCAGTCGCCCAGGTACTTTATTATGCAAAATTAATGACAGATATTTTTCCTTAAAATACAACACTTAGGAATCTGAATTTTTAATCACTATAACATCTTTAATAATATTTTTTGTATAAATTAGGGAAGAAATCGCACAGTTTTTAACAGGGAAATCTAGCAATTAAAATTTTACACCGAGACTACCGTCACCCAACCCCACTACAATGGCTTGGTATATCTCGTAAACTACTGCAGTACTAGTTTTGAATTTTGGGTACTATTTTTATCTTGCAATTTTATATGTGAGTTTGAGGAAAGCGACAAGCTCCTGAAACTTGGAATCAACATACAAAGTCATGGTCCTGCTGAACGAGCGCGCAAAAGTTATCTTCGTTGATTTCTCGGTAAGTACAAATGTTTCAGTCACATATAAGGGTACTAATAATTATTTGCATACTTAGAATAGCTGTAGCATGCCTCCTTTTTCGGCGCTGAGGTGGTTCTGCTGAAGGGAGCGTGGCTACCGCTTTATCGGCTGAAAGGGTCACTAATCAACTTTCTTGACTGTACAAAAGTTGTGGTAACTACCTATGCGGTCGTATGGAGCCCTCACGACGGGGGATGCAGTGGCCCGGGTTGGGGTATCTTGGCGGTGTCTCTAGACATCGCCAATGCCTTCAACACCCTGCCCTGGAGTTGCATCAGGGAGACACTCCGGTATCACCGGATGTCGCCCTACCTCTGTCGCGTGGTCAAACCTCATTTGACGGACAGGGCCGTCATCTACCCCGGTCACCAGGGAGAGTGGAACCGGTGAGAGATGTCGTGCGGTGTCCCACAGAGATCGGTCGTTGGGCCGTACCTGTGGGACATCGGGTACGACTGGGTGCTGCGCGCCGACCTCCCCAGCGGCGTCAGCGTAGTTTGCTACGCTGACGACACGCTGGTCCTGGCGCAGGGGAGATCGCACCAGGCGGCGGCCGAATTAGTGAAACACGGGGTTGCGACAATCGTCGAGAGGATCCGGCAATTGGGACTCGAGGTGGCCCTGCACAAGTCCGATGCCGTATGTTTTCATGGTCCTTGGAACGTGCCAGCGCCGGGTTCCCAAATAACGGTAGGAGGTTTTCACATCCGCGTCGGGTCGACGATGAAGTACCTGGGAGTCGTCCTCGACAGCCGGTGGAATTTGTGTAGCATTTCCGACGTTTGGCTCCCAGACTGCAGCGGGCCGGGGCTGCTCTCATGCCCTCAAGCGGCTCCTGCACAATCTAGGGGGTCGAAACGCCTCCTGCCGGAGGCTCTACGCGGGAGTCGTGCAGTCCATGGCCCTTTACGGGGCACCTATGTGGGCGCGTTCCCTGAGGTGGCAACCAGCCCACCTGTGGAACGCGTCCCAAAAGGGTCATGGCAATTCGGCTGATCCGAGGATTCCGCACGGTCTCCGGTGAGGTGGCGAGACTCCTTGCCGGATTGCCGCCATGGAATCTGGAGGCGAAAGTCCTCGCGCACGTATGGGAGTGGCGCGAGAAGGCGAAACGCCGGGGCGAAACACAAAAAAAGAGTTACCGCGGCCCTGACTCAAGCAACTGAAGGAACACGGGTGGGTTTTAGTCAGTAAAAATCTGATACGCCCTCCCGCTTCAACCGAGAGCGGGAGAAGTCATTGGATGATTTCCCACACAAAAAAAAAGAAAAATTGTACCTACGCGGACTTAATGGTACAATGCATTTTTGGTAGTAAATCCTTTTCCTATTAGGTCAAAAGCGTAGATTTCGAAATGAAAAATATTTTAAAATGGCTACTATATAAATGACAGTTTATAGTGTTTATTATGGTTTATTAGGTAGTTTATTACAGTAGGTTATTTTTTATGGTTATTTTTATACTTTTTTAATTTTTACGTAATTAAAAAATGCCGCTAGACTACGCAGATCCAGCCACACTACGGTTTATAATCGAATGTAATAATAAAGCTAATCAACAGCGTACAAAATGGTTTCTTAGGCACAAAGATGAACTTATTCATAAAACGCAATATAGTAAAAAGGACAAACATTATACAACTGAAGAGATTGAAGAGACTCGATTAGGGGCAGGCATGTCAGCGTTGAGTAAGCAACATGAAGTAAGTGCTCGGCATCGAAGGAGGTGCGCAAAAATGGGAACAGCGGAAACAACAGCTTTAAATCTGTTTATGAAATCAGAGGAAACTCCAATTATGAAACCGGTGGACACAAACGAGACTAGCATTCTTTACAAGGACAGGGCAGCAGGTGGAGGATGTAGAGCATACCTCAAGGCCAGAAAGTATAAGTTACCAGAAGAAAAATACAATGATTGTCCTACTAGCAACGTCTATGGGTGGGCGTTGCGAGAAAGTTCTATAAGATCTACTGCGCCAGAATACAAACGTTACGCCTCTTTCTTACGAGACGTGACAAGAGTTTCAGGAGTCCATCCGGATCCGCCACATTACAACTCACCAGCCGCATTAGGTACATGAAATCTGCAGGCTATCCAAATAGCATTTTTACCAAAGGGTAAAAACTGGACCCTATTACTAAGACTCCACGGTCCGTCCGTCTCTATCTGTCTGTCACCAGGCTGTATCTAATGAACTGTGATAGATAGATACTTGAAATTTTGACAGATGATGTATTTCTGTTGCCGCCATAACAACAAATACTAAAAACAGAATAATATAAATATTTAAGTGGGTGAATGATCACGTTTGCTGTACGGGAGCCATACAACAAACGTGATCTTCTTGCCGTTTTTTGCGATAATGGTATTGAACCCTTCGTGCGCGAGTCCTACTCGCACTTGGCCGGTTTTTTCTAAAATGAAACTCGTTCATGGAAAATTATAGATATAAATTAATCAAGCATTAACGAGGCTATAACCATAAAAATAATAGCTGTTCATGCATCGTACAAAGTTTCAACTCATTACATACATAGAATAAAATCGCCTTATAGATTTTTAAGTTCTCGCATATGAACACTGTCCTATTACCTACAATGAATAAAGTCTTAGCGGCACAACTCGTTTTTACCGACTTCATTTACGTTACGGTACGGATTGCAAGTGTACCATAGTACTAGGTTTTGCAAGCGAGTTCGCCCGCGGGCAAATCAGACCTTGTAATAATGAATATTTGCTACGGGAATTTACTACTGGGATAAAGGTATTGTATATCCACAGCAACGCAACATAAACAATCATAAAGATAATTAAAAGGATATCTAGTAAAAAAATATTAATAAAATAAACATTCAAATGACAAAACATAGATATTGCCTACTGAGAGAGTGACTGTCGCAACCCAGCGCTTATCTATTATAAGGTAATATATACAATATTTTATATATATTACCTTATAATAAATAAATTGAGTTGACTAAAGGTTGTTCGTGGCAAGCATGTTCCCACTGAACTTAATCCTGCTGATTTGGCCTCTAGGGGGCTGTTCCTCTTTGTGGAGTGGCTTGAGAGGCGCCACGGCGTCCTCACCGGACACGGCTTTTATGGGAGGTTCCTATTCAGGATAAGGAGGAAGCAAACGCCCGGCCGTCGAGCTTTGCAAGCCGATTCCCATCCAACGCAGGCGCGGGCTTGCGGACGGCGAGTAATGGATAGCTCGCTATCCGATGAGGACTAGGACCAAGTCGACGGCGCGTAGTGTTCCACGCGCGCCTCAAATAGATGTCGAAAATGTACAGGGTCCGCTAGGGCCGATGTCTATCTGGGTCGCGGATAAATTTGAAAGAGAGTTACCGCGGCCCTGGCTCAAGCAACTGAAAGAACACGGGTAGGTTTTAGTCTGTAAAAGTCTGACACGCCCACCCGCTTCACCCAGAGAGGGATAAGTCTTGGATGATTTCCCACCCCAAAAAAAAGATAATGCCTACTGGATAGGTTTGGATAGGCTCGCAGAGTTCTGAGCCGCCATTGGATTTTATTCTACCTGTACAGCTCCTTTGAAAGTATGATGGTGTTCTTTAAACAAAGTGTAGTTGCAATGTTAAAACCCTAGAGAGCGGCACGTTTCAACAAAACATCGTGTAACGGTCACAATGGGACAAAAACTTTTATCATCTACCCTCAGTTACTGCTGCCCACTATAGAGTTCGTTCAAACTTCTACTTAGCCCTTAAGTGACTGTTTAGATGTTGTGCTTTCCCCTTAGACCCTGACCGTTTGACCAGAGGGACACATTATCTATGCAAAAACATGAGCAATTTATTTTACTACGGTAAGGGAGTGTTTTTTTATAAAAGTCAATGCTTTCATTTAAGATTTCATTAATTAATTATCTATCCAATGTGAAAATAATTTGATTTTCAAACACCTTCTGGGCTATTTATCTAATACGCCCGTGCAGACTAGTTAAGTACCCATAAAGTATGAGATCCCACTGCAAAATTCTGCAGGTAGATATTTTGTTTTTGATGAAACTTGATTGTTAAGAATGATTCTTGATAGTAGAATTGATTACTGCAGGGTTACCTGCCCGCATCTGGCCGCACACAGATTTTCAGTTCTTTTTTAAACTTTGCCCTACACTAAGGGCCGATTTCACCAATGAATCTTATCACGATTAGTTCAACTAAACTCAGTATATGTGAATACAGCGTCCGGATTGGTAGTTCATTTATAAATAAATTATTATAAATGAACTACCAATCCGGACTACTAAAACTTTATGCAAAAAATAAGTACATAGGCGGACTTAATGCCTGAGGCATTCTCTACCAGTCAAACAAGGGCGGTGAAGGGATAGCATGGCAGGTACATTAAAAAATGAAATAATAATATTATAAGCGCAAAATTAGTACAAAAGTATATAGTTAAAATAAACATACTTAAATATGTACTAATAAATACCATACATAAAATAATATATATATAAATTAATAGAAAGGCGCATATTGAGACGACTCTACTATTTGTAGTTTCTCAGCGGTCTCAACTAATCAGAACGCTGAATTTGCTTAAACTGATCGTCCCCAAGAATTTGTCCTGTATTGTAAACAGGTATCATCATCTAGCTTTCAGTTAGCCCCATTTATGGTTTACAAGGTTTAGCAGGTAGGTAAACTAGCAACCTACAGATTGCGGCTAATTGAGAGCTTAACCTTATTTTTTTCTACTTTCTTCACCACTTTCTTTCAAATGACGTTGGATTCACTTGAAAATCTGTTATTGGGGGTTGGCTATCAAACATTCAATATATTTAATTACGGCAATTGCGGCTAGATATTTCCAGACAAACCAGGAAGGCTAATAGAAAAGAAAGCTGAATGCGCCGAATTTAGGGTCGAAATTTCTACCAACATAATAAAAATAGTCTTAATCTATCCAGCTGTGTAACAAAACTTTGGTAATCCCTTCGAACTTTATATGGTCAATTAAGAAACTAGAACAAATAGCGTAAGTTGGATAACTCGCCGCAACAGATAATAATAAGCCGTAAGAACTGGAAGATATAAATCAAGTTAAAATCTCTCATGTCGTCGCCCGCTTGCGCGATGTATAAAAGTTGGTAACGATAGAAGTTCCCTGTTAAATCCGCTCGAAGTCGTAAGACTTTGCTGATGAATACTGGGTTCATGTTAAGAATCCTCTGTGACTTAGAATAGTTGTATCGTAGGTACCTATTCTAAAAGGAGAATATTAACACATGTCAAATTACATACAACTTTGATCTGGTGTTAGAGAAGATATTTGCATTCATAAATCATAATTATTAAAAAAGTCGATGAAAAGCAAAAAAGAACTTTTATGCCTTACCAAGAATATCTAAATCTATGTGGGGTCACTCTTTTTAGGTTTCCGAAGTCAACAAGGAACCCTTGTAGTTTCGCTATGTCCCTCTGTCCGTCCGCAGCTTAGTTCAGATACTCTTAGTACTAGAAAGCTATAATTTGCCATGGATATACATATTAATAATTCCGACAAAGTGGTGAATATTTTTTTTTTCGTTTACCTCCTAATATTTTTTTTCTCGTCTATCCCATGGTGTGAGGATCGTTGGATAGACCATTCAAAAATATTACCATTTTTCGATTCAGAGATCCGTTTATGTAAAATTAAGCTTTAAATTGAATTTTTTTGTTAGAGTCAAGTGCCCCCTCCCTGCCAGCAAAATGGTTGCTTTTGGCTTTGTGAAAAAAATCACAGTAGTAATCTCATATATAACGAAATTAAAAGGAGAACTATCACTGCTAAGTAGGCTTTCGACCAACTTATAAAATGTACTTGGAACAGTAAAAATTTTGTACAATACAATACAGTACAATATTGAAAAATTACTTAAATAACGTTGTTTTGTTAAAATGATAGTAAATATATGCTTTTGAACCATGTAAAAATATCATCATCATCATCATTTCAGCCGAAAGACGTCCACTGCTGGACATAGGCCTCCCCCAGGCGTCGCCACATTGACCGAACCCGTGCGTCTCGCATCAAGCGCCTTCCCGCAACCTTAACCAGGTCATCGGTCCACCTAGTGGGAGGCCTTCCAACGTATCGTCTTCCGGTTCGCGGTCGCCATTCCAGAACTTTTCGGCCCCATCGGCCATCCGTTCTGCGAGCAATGTGCCCTGCCCACTGCCACTTAAGTTTAGCAATTCTCCGGGCTATGTCGGTAACTTTAGTTCTCCTGCGGATATCATCATTTCTGACGTGATCACGCAAGGAAATTCCGAGCATAGCCCTCTCCATTGCCCTTTGGGTGACTTTAAGCTTTCTGATAAGGCCCATTGTGAGCGACCATGTCTCGGTCCCATAGGTGATCACTGGCAACACACACTGGTCAAAGACTTTTGTCTTGAGACACTGCGGTAAATTGGACGAGAAGATACCACGCAACTTCCCGAATGCCGCCTAGCCGAGTCGGATTCGACGGTTGACCTCTTTCTCGAAATTGGACCTACCCAACTGGATCGTTTGTCCCAGGTAGACATAATCGTCTACAACTTCGAGTGTAGAGTCTCCGATCTTGATAGGAGTGGGTGCTACATGGGCGTTCACCATGATCTTGGTTTTGTCCATGTTCATTTTAAGACCCACTCTTTCGGAATCTTTACTGAGGTCTTCGAGCATTTTACTGAGGCTTTCCATGGTCTCAGCCATGAACACTATGTCGTCGGCAAACCGAAGGTGAGTGATGTACTCGCCATTAATGTTGATGCCTAGGCCCAGAACCTTGAATACATCCTCCATCGCAGCAGTGAACAGTTTCGGAGAAATGACGTCTCCCTGTCTCACGCCACGCTGGAGAAGGATTGGTTTCGAGGTCTGATCCTGAAGACGGACTGACATGGTGGCGTTTTTGTACAAACACTTCAACACCTCAATGTACCGGTAGTCGATCTGGCACCGTTGGAGAGACTGCAGTACAGCCCAAGTCTCGATCGAATCGAAGGCTTTCTCGTAGTCCACAAACGCTAAACAGAGAGGCAGGTTATACTCTTCGGTCTTCTGTATAACCTGCCGCAGCGTATGTATGTGGTCTACGGTGCTAAAGCCTTTTCGGAATCCGGCTTGTTCGGGAGGCTGGAAATCATCAAACCTGCGCGCGAGACGATTCGTGATGACTCTTGAAAACAACTTGTAGACATGGCTAAGAAGTGAGATGGGCCTATAGTTCTTCAGCCGGGCATTGTCGCCCTTCTTGAAGAAAAGTACCACCACACCCCTGCATCATGCCTGAGGCGTTTTGCCCTCGAGTATGACGGAATCAAACTGCTTCTGAAGGGCTCTAAGGACCGCTTTTCCACCCGCCTCCAGGAGTTCAGCCGTGATTCCGTCATCACCCGGCGCCTTGTTGTTTTTAAGCTGTTTCAGAGCCATCCTAATCTCGTACAGGCTGACATCCGGGATATCTTCGGTATAGTGACGGTTCAATCTAGCTCTTGGGTCGTTTGCTAGACTCGCAACGGGCTTGCTGACTGATGTGTACAATTGCCCATAGAATGTCTCGATCTCCCTCAGAAGCTCCGGTTTGGCGGATACGGTCCTGCCATCGTCGGTCTTCAGTTTCGTGAGCTGGCTCTGCCCAATAGCCAGATCCCTTGAAAAAAAACCTTGGAGCCTTTATTTCGCTCAATCGCGGTTTTAATACGCTCGGTATTAAAGCGGCGGAGGTCTCTTTTCAAGGATTTAGAGATCTGTCTATTGAGCTGCCGGTATTTGCACGCCTCATCTGAAGACTGCAGGATCATCTCACGCCTCTCCTTCATAAGCTTGAGGGTAGGATCAGAGATCTTTTTGTTTCTATCTGTACGACGGGTCTTGAAAAACTTAGACCCGACCGTATGGACAGCTTCCACGAACCCGTCGCTATATTCGTCCACTGAGCTACCTAGGCACTCGAAACGATTCTGGAGTTCGAGCTGAAAGCTCTCGGGTTTTTTGGACCTGGATCTGTGCTGGACGGAGCGTGGACTTCATCAGTCGAGACCTTTCAAGCTTAATATTAATGTTCAATGTGCCTCTTACCATGCGGTGATCGGTTCTTACCGAATTGATCACAGAGACATCATTGAACATTTGCTTCTTTTTATGGCACCCTCAAGCTGTATAAAATACTTAATTAAATATTGACTACAAATATATACACTTAAACCAAAAAATACTCACTAACTAAACCTCAAAAAATATACTAAACTAAAATATGGCGTCGAAAAACTCCTCCACATCGTTGTCCACTGGTAATGTACCCAAAAGACTGGCAGCATTGCCACGTTGTATGGCAATGCTTATTCTCTGACCAAGGTAAAAGCCAGCCCTTGGGTCACGCGAAGTGTCAACTAGGCGTTTGGATAGATCTTTAAACAACGCATGAGCACTCGGACCCCACGGACCAAGAGTTTCAACCCTTTGGGGTTGATACTCTTGGTGAACTTCTCGGCTCGAAAATATAACATATTATATTGCCGCCGCTTGAGGTTCTCTGCAGCCGCAGCGGCAGCGCCAGCACAGCACGACGAGCTAGGAAGATGGGATGGCGCAAGAGTATCGACACAAGTAGCGTCCCACACTAAAGGCCTACCCATCTTCCATGGAAACAAAGACATCCCGTCCGGTCTTTTGCCATCGTCACGTGCCAGGCCATGGGGTTCCAATACGGCCGGAACGCCGACGGTGACGAGAGCGGATGATGTCGTTTAAATTTCCGTGACGCGCTATGCGACCGGCACTTCGGCTGCATGAAAGACCGTGGTGACCGAGGCTGTTGACAACTTCGCCACAGTGACAACGATGAGGAGTACAACAGGGAGCGCCAAGACGTAGGGAAGCAGCGAGGCGGAAAGTAGTGTCGTCAAACAAGGTGCCTATGTTCGACGACGGTAGTGCGTGAAGCCAGAGGCCCGACTCCCACTCACCTACAGCCAGCAGGCGAGCGCGCTCGGCAGGAGTGGCAGAAGTGGCAATTTGGTGCTCCTGAACTGCTCTGCAGAGCGGCTCATCCCACCGTCTCTGGGATGATGGGTAGTCGGGGAGATTACAATTCGGGCAAGCGAGTCTCCAAGCATCAATAGCCTCGGTGAAGCACGGCACATCAAAATTAATCAGTATGGGTGCTAAGATATTCCTGATTAATTTCTCAGTACCGTGGACCGAGGATATAAATGCCGGTAAACCAATACTAGAATTTTTTTACTAAATATTTTATTTGCTTCTTGGTTGACGTGATGAAGTCAGTCTCATTTTTTGTTGCACCATCGGGGCTCTGCCAGTTCCACTTCCTGTGTTCACGCTTTTTGAAGAAGGAGTTCATCATATAGAGGCCCTCCTTCTCCATAAAACTGGCCAGTAGGTGACCCCGGTGGTTCCGACGTCCAACTCCAAATTGCCCCACTTGCAGCTCATCCTCGTCTCGTTTGCCCAGTTTCGCGTTGAAGTCCCTCATGACAAAGGTGAAGCGAGTTTTGAAACCATGCATGGCTCTGGAGATATCCTCATACATGGTCTCTACCTCGTCGTCGGGGTGAGCCGAGGTTGGGGCGTAGACCTGTATGACCTTCAGCGAATATCTTGAGGATATTCTGAGTATAAGGTACGCCACCCTGGTCGACACACTCTCGATCTTCACCACGTTGTTCACAAGGGACTTGTGGACGATAAACCCGACACCACCCTGGGACTGCCGGTCACCCTCTCGGAAATAGAGCAGGTTACCGGATTTGAGGATTATCGAGTCCTCCCCCTCTCTTCGGACTTCAGATAACCCTATAATACTCCATCGCAACCTGCTCAATTCCTCTTCGAGTTCGGTGATCTTCTCGTCGGTCCGAAGTGTGCGCGTGTTGTACGTTGCCAGGTCCAGTCGTCGGTGAACTCAGAAAGTGTCATTTGGTGAAATGGAACTGATGAAGAAGACCAGAGATGGCCACTGGAATTCCTTAATGCTAAGTGTGTGACGGGTGTAAGTTATATCGAATAGCTAACCGACTATGATGAAGCAAATACTTATAAATAAATGTTACTGATGAAAATGGTAACATCGAACTGATCTGATGATGAAGCTGGAAGGAACTGAAACTCCGCAATAAAACAATTGATCCTAGTCATGTTTGGGCTTATAAGAATCGTCATGAGATTTACTTTGGCTATAAATTATTTTCATGGTATTTGGAGGTACCTACCAAAATTAAAAAGAGATTAATAAAATCTTTAAAAAAAAAACAAACCGACTTCCAAAACACTACAAAACGAAAAATAACTTACTTTGCCGAAGTCGGTGTCGAAAAACGGAAAACAATAGGTACCAACCTCTTGTTTTTATCTTTTTCAACACCGACTTCTGCAACGAAAGTTATTTTTGCACCTTTTAGTGTTTTGCTTTTGAAGTCGGTTTATTTTTTGCGAAATGTTTTTTTATTCTAACTTTACTTGTGAAGTTGTATTTTATAACTCTTTCTTCAGATACCATCGTCCTATATTGTATATCCTATAGTGTATTCTTGGGCAGAATGAACGCAATATTATGTTGGATAATGTGCAGGCTGCATCTAGAGTTATTAACTATACAGACCTTGTGGAAACTAGAACAAATTTCCGTGCGTTCAAGAGTTTTTGCCATACAAACATACATAAACTCACGCCTTTTCACCTGCTACGATCCTTACATAATTCTTTTGCTTCACTCACATTCATACATCTAGTCATACACACATGCCGGTTATGAGTACTGCGCCCCTGGCCTTTCTGAAGAACATCACCAATTAGGTCTATATATGTCTTTCTAGGGCGTCCCCTCCCGGCGTTTCCATTCAGGTCTGCCTTGTAAATACCTTTCGTTAATCGTCTTTCATTCATCCTCTCAACAGGGCCAAACCATCTTAACATACTCTTTTCAATTTTAGTCACTACATCTTCTTTTAAACCACAACATTTTTATATCATTCCTCAACCTATCATTTAAAGTTACACCACACATACTTCACAAGGAATACTGCATTAATCCTACTTTCATGTTTTTTTTGCCATACCCAACCTTCACTTCCATACATATGTGTAGACGACTGGCGTGCTGGTGCACGCTGTTGTGAACGGTGAGTCGAGCCTCCGGAGACATCGACTTGCTGATCAAAACCGCATGTATAGCACCATTCACTTAATTCCCTGCATTCATCCTCCTTTCCACATCCTCTTCAATCTTTCCATCCCTTGTGAACATACTTCCCAGATATACAAATTCGTTCACTTGCTCTACACTCTTTGTTATTTATTTTCACTTCACACCCCTTAGTCTTGTTCATATTAAACTCACCCCTTTTAACTTAAAAGCTTCATTCATCACAGACACCATGTCTTGCAACTGTTCTGCTGACGACGCAAGTAGAACTTGATCAATGATTTGCCTGTCAAAAACATTCAGTGCCCGTACCAAGCGTCAGACCACACCGTACCCAGATAGCGTCGGCCACAGTTCGTCCCTCCACACACTGTCATAAGCTTTCTCCAAGTCAACGAAAACACAGTAGACTTATTTGTGCTTTGCCAGATGTTTTTCGGCTATGCTCCTCAAGGACAAGATCTGATCCATACAGCCCATTCCTTCTCTAAATTCTGCTTGCACATCCCATTATTGTTCATCCGTCAGTTTTACCACTCTATTTAACAAAACTTTCGCATATAATTTGCCGACAACACACAAAAGACTAATGTCGCGGTTGTTTTTACACTCCTGCTGTGATTCATTTCCCTTAGATTGTGGTACGATTACAGCCTTGCACCAGTCATCAGGCACGCGTATATCTCCAACACATATTAAAGATGCGTCACAACAGGTTTGCTACCACCCCGTCACCGCCCTTCAGCATTGCAACAGATACTCGGTCATACCCTGCAGCTTTACCAATCTTCATGCCACTCAGTGCTTTTATAATCTCATCCATTTCTATTTCATTCGCATGCTTTTGCTCTTCGTCTGAGCTTGGGTCTTGACAACTAGCTTCTTTCCAGTTACCCACTCCTTGCACACTATCCTGATAACTAAATAAACTTTCAAAATATCCCTTCTAGCGTTCCAACACCTTGCATTCTTCGCTCAATAAGCACCCATCTTCTGCTTTTATTTCATTCATGCTCGATGTTTTTGTCACTCCGCGAGCCAATCTTACCTTTTTCCAGAACAGCTTAACATTGGCCCTGAAGTTATCGGAGAACTTCCTGTAATATTTTTCTTCCTTTTCATCCTTCTTCATTCTTCTTTTTCATCCTTTTCCACCTCTTTGAGTTTCGCTTTCGTTTGATTGTACATTACTTTCACTCTTTCCAGATCATCCGTCACGTTTGTTGCCTGTTTCATCCAATTTTGGGTCTTACAGGCTAATAAATTAAGCCAAGCCTCTTTCTTCTTCTTCACCGCCTCTTTTACTTCACCATCTATCCAAGTATTGTTCGTTCTACCACCAGGTTTCCTCTTCGCTACACAACATAATTTTGCGGCTAAGTTCACCATACTACTTTTCGCTATTACCCACACATCCTCTTAACTGAAATCATTCACATAATCAAATATCTTGTCCGTCTTCTCTTATACTTTCCTCTTATATTCCTCCTTTACTTTGAGTTCTTATAATCTTTCTACTTTTATTATTTCTAACGCGGTTACAGGAACTTGAACTCAATAACGCTAATGCTTGAACAGACCAGCCACCCGACACATAACCAGGTAGTAATCAGTCCCTAAATTAGCACTCCGAGAGGCTCTTGTATCTGCAACTTTGCTCTTCAATTTTTCATCTACAATAAAAAAATCAATCATACTTCTACTGTCTTGCCTTTCCCACGTATGCCTATGGATCTTTCTATGGTCAAACATAGTGTTCATTACACACAGGCGCTTCTCTACACATACTTCTCGTAAATTCATCTCATTCTCATTCACTCCATTGTCCCCGAATGCCCCTAATACTTTTGGTATGCGCCGAGCATAACAATCTTCTCGTTAGACCTATATTCATTGAATATTTCTCCTAAACTTCCCCAGAATTCCTCTCTCTCAGAAGGTGAGCATCCCATATCGGGTGCATACACGCACAAAATAAAGATAGGATGTAGGCCTGCCTTAATTCTCACCCAAAGAATCCTAGAGCTCACACAAACGTAATCTTTTACACACCTCATCATCCGCTCCGAGAGGATAACCCCCAGAACCTAACAAGCCCTCTGTCTCTTGAACACCGGACCAGATAGTGGTCAGTGACCCGTGTTTAGACATATCCACTCCCTTTCTTTTTCTCTCATTATCCTTTTGTCCTTCACTATTTCACATACTTCATCCATCATATCTATCATCCCTCCCTGTACATTCAGCGTAGCTAGGCGACACTCCGCAGCTCACTTTTCACCCCATGAGAACCATTGACGTGGTGTGTGGTGAGCGTCACCGCCATCTCCGAGTAGATTATTTAGACTCATTTTGTTCCCAAAAATAGCAAGGGAAACTTTGTCCACGCTCTGCAGAGCCCCGCTTGTAGATGTAAGACTGGATAGTGCCTGGGGGCGCCCGGTCCCAGACAACAGGCACGCCAGCGACTTAGGCTCTCCCCTAGCCATGCAGTTCTCGGCAAGGCGACCTCAGCTTGGGGGTGAGATGACCGCACAGCGCAGAAGGAAACAGAAGTGTCCTCTGGCATTTTGGAATCAAATACTCGTATAACAAAGTTAGCACCAAATAATATTAATGATATTTTTATTCGTGGTGCTAGCTTGGCTTATCCCTTGTAAACGACCCTTAGTGCCTTTTGGCGTTGTTTGTTCTGTCTCCTGCTTGATATGGAGGGAAGTGGAAATTTAAAATTTTCCTACTCTGCCACAATTAGGAAAGAGCAAAGAGTATGAAAAATCGACCAATCACATAGACGGAAAGCCATATCGCGTCTTTCATCTCGCATTTGATTGGTCGATTTTTCATACCCTTTGCCCTCTTCACTTTCCGAATTCATAACGCAATAAGGCTGCGGGACTTCGTCGATCTTCATTGCCTCGGCGCTTGTCTGGTGGTCGCCCCTGTTGATTCTGGCTTTCAGGAGTTGCAGTGGCTTGAAAATAGTGCGGTTGGAATGGTCCTAATAAAAAAAAATGTACTTACAATTACTTATTTCTTTTTGGGTCAGTAATGTTAGCAAGGTTTGATATTCAAAGATACAAACACTTTGATTCGCCTATGGGTATTTATAATAAAATCAGGTACTGTCTTGGCATAAATGGATATGCGCATTAAATTATACGCTAAAATCAGATCCTTCCTACATACTATCTATACTAATATATATACTATATAATATATATACTTTTTTGTTTGTTTGTACCGAATAAACTCCGAAACTACTGGGCAGATTAAAAAAAATTTTTTAATTATTTAAAGTTACATTATTCCGGAGTAACATAGGCAAAGTAACGGGTCCAGCGGGGTGGGCCACGGGGGCGAGGTCACGGGAAAAACTAATAGAAAATAAAGGCAGTTTAACAATTACGGTGTGTACGTTACTCCAGCTGCAAAGTGACTCCTAGAGTGATATGAGTGGAACGTATAATTAGTAGAGACAAAACAGATAGCTGTTTGGCAGGATACCAGATACCAGCTATCCGGCCAACCTTGTAGCCGGATATCCGTCGGAACATTGGACTTGAACTTGACTTGAACTTGTCAGCATAATGCCAATGAGAAAGAGTTTTGATATAAAACTTCATTAAAACAAAAAACTAATTTCACACAATTTATTTTTCTCAAAACTTAATACTAAATTCTTATAATAAAGTATTTACAGTCATCTTCACAAGTATCGTAGCGCACACATTCACACATGATACACCACAGTACAGTATAAAATGAACGAATAAGTTGACACAGACGTAGGTCGGGTTTTGAGGAATCATTTTCTTTTTATTGCATTCATTTAATTTCGTATAACATATCACCATAGATGATAAACGGTTTGTATGTAGGCGCTCCAAGACGAAATATGCATTTGTGAACAATAAAAAACTTATTTAACAAAAAAATTAACCGGCGAAATAAGGAACTGAAAAGCAAAAAATAAAAATCTTTTAGCCTAGCATTTTGAGTTGGCGTCAAACAAACATGCAAATTAATTATCTTACCCGTAGAATGATTTTAGCTAGGTTGATCTTCGTTGATCGTTTGGCGCCACCTCAAAATGCTAGACTAAAAGATTTTTTTATTTTTTGCTTTTGAGTTCCTTATTTAGAAGGTTATTTTTTTGTTAAAGAGGTCTTTTTTCGCTTTTCAGTTTACTTAATTTCAAGAGAATTGGTTCCCAATTGAAAATTTAGTGAGAAAATTATTTTATTTTATTTTAAAATAAATTGGGACCAACTTAAATTGGGACAAACAGCGAACACAAATAAAAAACAGGCAAACACAACCAAACACCCATCCACATGTTCATGTTTGTTGTTTTGTGTTTGCTGTTTGCCATTGTTCGCCAAGCGTGTGGAGCCGGCTTTACAAAAACAAAAGCCTAAAAAAAGTTAGCCATTTTGTAGATGATCTTATTTGACATCCCATTTATAAAATAAAGTATCTTTTCCTGTCTCTATGACAGTGTTGTTCTTCTTGATTGCACAATGAATATGTATGTGGTCTTCACCCCCATTCACAGATTTGTGTTCATTCATATTAAGCTTACATTTAGTATAATGTTTGTTTGTAATGTTTTGTTAATCCTTGCGAAGCAGTTAGCGGGTCATTTGAATTTCAAGTACGGTCACTCTTTTCGTTTTAAAAATGGAAAAGATTTAAAGTAGCTGTATAGTACCTCAAAAAAACCTGGCCACGTCCATATGACTTGGTAAGTACCAACACTGTATTACACACCATCATCACACATTATGCTTCCTTTTAGCTGAAGGTTTGTCGAACACTTGCTTCATGCCGCCCCTGAAGTTGGCGAGTCTGGCCGCCGCACCTTCGTTGCTCCACGCCGAGTCGAACTCCGTCGTATCTTGGTCCACCAGATGTGTGTACTTCGTGCGGCCAGACCGACCGAATTTCTTTACTTGCATTACCTGTGGATAAAAGATAGTGATAAATATATGTTGTCTTTCAGGATAGGTTAGCTCACGACAAGGTTTTTATCTCGACTACGGCGACAATGGATATGTATCAACCACAGAGAATCGAGACGCCTCGGTGACGGTGGTAACTGCTGGAGTCGGCATTAGCATGCATTGTCCATGTAAACCAAGCGCGTTAGCGAGTGTCACCGTTTATGGAAATTAACGCCCCGTTACAATTCTAATTATGGCTTTAATTAAGTCGAAATTTGTGGTCAACACAATATTATTAGCTGAGGCGTCTAGTCTAGTCGCTTCTGTTGCTCATGGGAATCGTTTTTTTTTTCTTCTTTCATGTCTATGGTAAATAATTCAGCAACTGAGGAACCCTGTTTACTGACGAAGTCTCAAATTATTCGTGACTAGCTTACAAATATAAGAGCAGTGATGGCCCAGTTGTAACGGCCGCGACTTACAAGTTGTAGGTCGTAGGTTTGAACCCAGGCAGGCGCTTTACTTTGTGTAAATTATTTCATCACCATTGCTTTCAAAACGGTGAAGAAAAACATCGTGAGGAAACCGGCATGTAGAAGAACCAAAAAATTTGAAGACATGTGACATCCACCAAACCGCACTGGGCTAGCGTTGTGGATTACGGCCCCTACCCTCTTACAGAGAGGTGGCTTGCACGCACAACGGACCAAATACGAGTCTAACCTTACCCACAGCGCCCGAACCATGCCTCGATACGATCCTAGAACGCATCTTGAGAACGGATCGTTGGATCGGATCGCAAGGATCTTTACACAAACTCCGATCCGTTCTACGATACATAATAATTAATAACATAATTCATTCTACTTCAAGATTGCGTTTGAGACGGTCGCGTGATAAAATACACAAGGGGTGTTCGAAAAGACAGCAACATGAGTATCGATGATATGTGTTGTGTTCAGATGAAGAGCGAAGAGAATATGAAGTTCCTACTACTATTATATTCATTTCTGAGTAGAAAAAGAAAAATATGGGTCCATGATATTATCATAAAAAAAAAGTTGAATATCATCACTTAGTTGAAGATTTGCAAAATCGTTTTTATGCCGCTTCAGTAAAATTATCTGCCATCTTGAAAGCGTCTTCTTGCCACGGCAATCACGCGATCACTGTCACCGGAGACGGAAATAGAGATCGCATGAGCAGCGCCCGATCACTTGAACCCGTTGCGTTTTACCAAAGGCCATGCATGGGCAGCCATTGGTTACAGAGAACGCATGGGTTTAGATCGCATCGTCAGATCGTATCGGCGGCACTGATCGGGCGCTGTGGGTAAAGACCTTAGTGCGGAAAAGAGGTCCATCTATCCTACCCTATCCTAACTTATAAATAAACTATTACGTAATACAATATGAAATTATTTACCTTTGGTAAAACAGTCTTATCAAAGTGATCGTCCAGAGTCGCACCAGAGAAGTCTTGTTTGAACACCTCTTCCTCTTTGTCCAAGTAGAAGGCACCTCTGAAAAATAAAATTAGTTTCAATTATCAGAATAGATATTACTTGTGAACTCCATAAATTATAAGCATAGAATTATGTAGAAAATTTTAAAATGGCTTGTCTATTTACTCAACGCAACTCTAAAATTATTAATTATTTATAAAAACGTTTTTTAAAGTATAATAATTTTGGTTATTAAGCTTTGTCGAGTTTGCCCGATGAGATCCGAACACGAAAAGCGCATATTAGTCAAGCATGAATTCTTCATGAGTCGAACTACAATTTTGAATTATTAAATAATATTTTTTTCTTATTAAAAACACTTTTTTAAACAAGCTTTTTAGCTAATCGTGCATTATCATCCAAACCAAACGTGTATGCAAAATTTCATCTTAATCGGTTGAGGATAACTGCATTATAATTCAGTTGCAAGATTTGACCCGAACAAACATACATTGCAAGTTAATAAAAAGCTTGTAAAAACATTGATAAGTGTAATATGAATACTGACCTATGGTAGTATTTTTGCAGGAACTTGTACTTGCCCTTGACGGACTTGTTGGTGACCAGCTTGGGATTGAGACGTTGTTCCACACGGCGTTCTTCTTCCGTCATGTTGCGCATGCGCTCGATGGCTAACAACTCCTTCTCTACACTGTAAATACAACACAAAATAAACCATTTGAGTGCGGTTACATTTTTGAACGGGGCGTAAAAAGCAACCTTCGTTGGTTTGTGAAAGCCCATATTATTATTATGTGTTAAAAACTCTCTTATATTATAATGGACTGGTGTCCCCAAGTTCGCGTGATTTGCAAACACTCATATTTAAGATAGGATTTAGTGTGAGGCCTCATTAGTGCGTTGCGTTACGTCGTCGCAGCGTCAATGCTGCGTCGTTTTAGATATATTTTTTTTAGTGACATGCCACATTACGCGTTGTTTCAACGGATCGTAAGACGAGAGAGATTATGCGTTGCGCTGTCGGAGCTTCAACGGGACGATGTTTGTTCCGATCCACTGTCAAATTTGAAATCCACACTGACACGCTGCGCTGCGACGACGCGACGTGCGTCGACCTCTTGCGATGCGACATCGTGAGTTGTCGCAACGCAGGTGTGGTATACAATCCGTTGCGACGTCGCATCGCACCGCACTAATGGGGTCTCAGCCTTATTCATCATCGTCGGTAATTTTGTTCAGTCTTTCATAAACTATTTGTAAGACAATATCAATCTGCCTAGCTGTTGCCCAACTATTTTTGGGTCGGCTTCCAATTTAAACCGATGCAGCTGAAAACCAGTATTTTATTCGTCTAGTTATCCGGGGTTTGAGGTCGTATCTACGCATGTATAATCCCCGGCACGTAAGTTGGCCAGAGTCGTTAGATGCGCAGAAGCCGTTTTTTAGGTCTCTTTGGTAGTGAAGCGGGGCGCGTCGAAGGTTCCGAGCGCACGATTGGTTGGTCAGTTGACACAAGGATCGACTGACCAATCGCGTCGCGTCCACGTTCCGTTCGCTTTATGGTGGTTGGTCAGTTCGCGCATTATGCTCGAACTTACCCCCACTAAGCCAAAACCTTGCCAATTTACATGCCAGGGGCTATAACTCCTTATTTTGGCTTTATCAAATTCATTTTCAAAATTCAAATAGAATATTCAAGTACTTACGCTTCTCTTTCCTCCTTGTCCCGTTTGATACGTTTCATTTCACGAAGCTTCCACGTTTCGTATTCCAGTTCGTCGTTTTCATCGTCTGTGCACACGTCGTTTATGTTTCCTTCTTTGAGTTCACCCTGCAATTAATGAACATGTAGGTATTATTATTATAGAACGCAAAAAGAGATCGTACTTCAAGACGAGCCTTTCTTTTTTTTTTGTTGACGGTGGCAACCTACAAAAGGCGCCTGGAATCTTGGGGAAAAGGCCAGGGACTGTGTGATTTTTACCTCACTAAAACCGAATGTGATCGACCAATATCCAGTCCAAGGTCGATTTGGTCGATTGGATAGCGGTCAAACTCTGTGCGTTGCCGTATTCACTTACGCAATACGGCTGCAGGTACCCTTCTGTGCAACGCCTGTTAGGGCAGACTAAAAAAGGCCTGCCTCGCTGTGCTCGTGTGTGGCAAAATGATAAAAACTATTGAAATAATTAAATTGACCGGGCTTTCTGAATAATGCCCCACCCAAACTTATTGGGCTGGGTAATAAATAGATCTGTTTATTTTTAAATTAGGTATTTTATTGTTGACACTGGTTTTAATATAGAATTGGTAAGTACGATTAGTATTTAGGCAACAAAATCTATTTCAACCTGCAGGGTCAAAAATAACCTAACATGAAGGAAATGACCTATCCATGCCGGGGTGCCCTAAGCTCCCGAGCTCGCTTCGCTCGTTTGGACTGACTCATTGACTATAATTATCAAATTGCCCAACCGTTACGTAATAAATAAAAAAGGGGATCAAATATTATTTTTGTATACCAAATATTAATTGAGCATGTCTAAACATAAATATCTTGAATACAATTCATTTATAATTTATTAATAGTTCAACTAATATAGACGCAATAATTAATATAAAGATTTAGTATAAAAACCGGCCTATTGCGAGTCGAACTCGCGCACGAAGGGTTCCGTAACATTATCGCAAAAAACGGCAAAAAAAATCACGTTTGTTGTATGGGAGCCTCGCTTAAATAATTATTTTATTCTGTTTTTAGTATTTGTTGTTATAGCGGCAACAGAAATACATCATCTGTGAAAATTTCAACTGCCTAGCTATCACTGTTCATGAGATACAGCCTGGTGACAGACGGACCGCGGCGTCTTAGTAATAGCGTCCCGTTTTTAACCTTTGGGTACAGAACCCTAAAAACTACATTGTTTATGTTTAAAAGTTCTCATTTACAATAGATCAAATAGATTTTAGAAGATCAAAAAATATTGTGCAATATATCTATTCCAAATGAATTTCAGCCATCTAAAAGAAAAAAAATGATCTAAATTCGGACATATAAACATTCGGCCAAACAATAATTTTTTAAAATAATGTTTATGCCATAAAAATATTCGTTCAAGAAGATTATGCCAAGTGCGTTATGCCAAATAAATTTCGGAGCATCAAGATTCTGCCAGATAGAGGAAGTCCTCAGATATCATCACTTCCGAAACATTTCTAATTTTAATTATGGCTGAAACATTTCTAATTTTAATTATAACTACATATAATGTTATGACTAAAATCAAAACAAGTCTGGAGTCTAAATAAAATCCATGTAAATTATACAAACAAACCTGTACATTCCTCTGTTCAGACCTGATGGTCTCTTCAACAAGTTTCAAAGCATCCCTTCTCCTCTCTTCTTTCTCTTTTCTTGCTTCTACTTCTTCTTTCTTCTGTAGTTTTACTTTCCGCTCTCTCTCTTGCACAGTCATTCTGTCGGATGCTCTCACAAATACGGGTTTGACGCGGGGTCCTAGGAAAATTAAGCAAATTTAAATAAATAATATACAGATTGTTTTTAATTAGCTTACTCTATTCTATCTAATTTAGGGAGGAATTTGAGCAAAGGCGGAACACTCCTTCAACTCCTCCCAACTTTTGTGAGAAAATTACCTATTTGAAATACATTGAACTTTCAAATCAAAATAAGTATAATGTAAACTCTTTGAGAGTCAGACATTGTTTCGAAACATCCACAGTAGATATGACCCATTTTTTAGGCATTAATATTAACAAACAGTAAATATGCAATAATGCTTATGATTTTATTATGGCATTCAATTGGGATGTACTGAGAATACGCATAAGAAAGGGTTCAGCACTGTATTTTGATATGGAACGTGCCCACTGTCAGACTGGTTTTAGAGGCACACTGACCGACAGCGCCGTCGGGCAGCGTGACTCTAAAAGACTCTAAAACTGGCCTTATCACCAATAACAGTGCGTTGAAATATTTTTATTTATTTTGAAACTTCTCTTTTCTCACTCTTAATAACGTTGTTCTTTATAAAGAAAAAATCCCTAAAACATAGAAATTACTAAGGTTTGTTTGGTTTATATTGTTTGTGATCCAATCATTGAAACGGTGTCAGCGCCAAAATCCAAATTCGCGATTCTCCATATTATTTATTTTACGAATTCTTTAAAATACGCAATATTATTTTTCCTAATTATTATTTTTTCAAATTCTTATATTGCCGAATTCTTAGGTTTCTTCATTGTTTATTGTCCTAATACCAAAATTTTCCGAATGAGTAAAGTTCGATACAAAAAGGAAAATAAACCGATTGTCATACATTTTTTCATCTGATAATCAAACTTTAAATCAAAACCATTTATTTCAGCAAATAAATCAAAGAAAGAAAAAGAAAAAGGTCTAGAGCAAAATATAAACTATATTCTACATATGTATGTGTATAAAAAGATGGGTGAAAACAATTCATTAACTGTCAAATATTTTCTGAAATAAAAAGGAAACATGTTTTTTTTTTAAAGAAGTGTTATGGTTCACATATCAATACTTGAACCAACATGTTATAATTTCTTTAAATATTCTTCATGTGATTTTGCGATTTTTTATAAATCATCAATGACTTTGCTCCGTATGTATTTGGCAATTTTTAATTATCTTTTCATAATATAAAGGCCTTTGCCCAGCAGTAAGACAGTAAAGGCTAATAAAAAAATATGAAGCCACTTTTTTCAGAAAATGTATGAAAAATAATAAATTAATTCTTCCTACCTTTTTATTTAATCGGATGTGCCAATTTTCTAAAGATGAAGCTGAAACTGGCAGCCAAAAAGTAGCAGCCAAACTACCCAGGGCCGTAAATAGTGTGGGTCCCTGTGAAACTTTTTTTAAAATTTTGATTTTTAACTCTAGATGGATGGCATTTAAAGAAAAAAATATAATAAGTAACTTGAAAATTAGGGAACTGTTAAGTCCGATTTTCGAATATTAAATTATCAGTGGATTAGGCATTTTTATGAAATTTGCCACATGCGCGCCTGTGTGTTGTGCTTGTGTATACTGTGGTCCCTGCTAAATCATGCTTAAATATTTACTAGGCATCTGCTAGAGTGTCTCAGAGAATTTATAGAATTTTTCATCGTTGCGCGACATAGGAAATAAGAAAAATCTACAAATTCTTCAACTTCTTCAAGTTTTCTTAAAAATGTCATAGTTGTATACTGTGGTCCCTGCTAAATCATGCTTAAATATTCACTAGGCATCTGCTAGAGTGTCTCAGAGAATTTATAGAATTTTCCATCGTTGCGCGACATAGGAAATAAGAAAAATCTACAAATTCTTCAAGTTTTCTTAAAAATGTCATAGTTGTATACTGTGGTCCCTGCTAAATCATGCTTAAATATTTACTAGGCATCTGCTAGAATGTCTCAGACAATTTATAGAATTTTCCATCGTTGCGCGACATAGGAAATAAGAAAAATCTACAAATTCTTCAAGTTTTCTTAAAAATGTCATAGTTGTATACTGTGGTCCCTGCTAAATCATGCTTAAATATTTACTAGGCATCTGCTAGAATGTCTCAGACAATTTATAGAATTTTCCATCGTTGCGCGACATAGGAAATAAGAAAAATCTACAAATTCTTCAAGTTTTCTTAAAAATGTCATAGTTGTATACTGTGGTCCCTGCTAAATCATACTTAAATATTTACTAGGTATCTGCTAGAGTGTCTCAGAGAATTTATAGAATTTTCCATCGTTGCTTGACGTAAGGAAATAAGAAAAATCTACAAATTCTTCAATTTCTTCAAGTTCTCTTAAAAATGTCATAGTTGTATACTGTGGTCCCTGCTAAATCATGCTTAAATATTCACTAGGCATCTGCTAGAGTGTCTCAGAGAATTTATAGAATTTTCCATCGTTGCGCGACATAGGAAATAAGAAAAATCTACAAATTCTTCAAGTTTTCTTAAAAATGTCATAGTTGTATACTGTGGTCCCTGCTAAATCATGCTTAAATATTTACTAGGAATCTGCTAGAATGTCTCAGACAATTTATAGAATTTTCCATCGTTGCGCGACATAGGAAATAAGAAAAATCTACAAATTCTTCAAGTTTTCTTAAAAATGTCATAGTTGTATACTGTGGTCCCTGCTAAATCATGCTTAATCATGCTTAAATATTTACTAGGCATCTGCTAGAATGTCTCAGACAATTTATAGAATTTTCCATCGTTGCGCGACATAGGAAATAAAAAAATCTACAAATTCTTCAAGTTTTCTTAAAAATGTCATAGTTGTATACTGTGGTCCCTGCTAAATCATGCTTAAATATTTACTAGGCATCTGCTAGAATGTCTCAGACAATTTATAGAATTTTCCATCGTTGCGCGACATAGGAAATAAGAAAAATCTACAAATTCTTCAAGTTTTCTTAAAAATGTCATAATTGTATACTGTGGTCCCTGCTAAATCATGCTTAAATATTTACTAGGCATCTGCTAGAATGTCTCAGACAATTTATAGAATTTTCCATCGTTGCGCGACATAGGAAATAAGAAAAATCTACAAATTCTTCAAGTTTTCTTAAAAATGTCATAGTTGTATACTGTGGTCCCTGCTAAATCATGCTTAAATATTCACTAGGCATCTGCTAGAGTGTCTCAGAGAATTTATAGAATTTTCCATCGTTGCGCGACATAGGAAATAAGAAAAATCTACAAATTCTTCAAGTTTTCTTAAAAATGTCATAGTTGTATACTGTGGTCCCTGCTAAATCATGCTTAAATATTTACTAGGCATCTGCTAGAATGTCTCAGACAATTTATAGAATTTTCCATCGTTGCGCGACATAGGAAATAAGAAAAATCTACAAATTCCTCAAGTTTTCTTAAAAATGTCATAGTTGTATACTGTGGTCCCTGCTAAATCATGCTTAAATATTTACTAGGCATCTGCTAGAATGTCTCAGACAATTTATAGAATTTTCCATCGTTGCGCGACATAGGAAATAAGAAAAATCTACAAATTCTTCAAGTTTTCTTAAAAATGTCATAGTTGTATACTGTGGTCCCTGCTAAATCATGCTTAAATATTTACTAGGCATCTGCTAGAGTGTCTCAGAGAATTTATAGAATTTTCCATCGTTGCGCGACATAGGAAATAAGAAAAATCTACAAATTCTTCAAGTTTTCTTAAAAATGTCATAGTTGTATACTGTGGTCCCTGCTAAATCATGCTTAAATATTTACTAGGCATCTGCTAGAGTGTCTCAGAGAATTTATAGAATTTTCCATCGTTGCTTGACGTAAGGAAATAAGAAAAATCTACAAATTCTTCAAGTTTTCTTAAAAATGTCATAGTTGTATACTGTGGTCCCTGCTAAATCATGCTTAAATATTCACTAGGCATCTGCTAGAGTGTCTCAGAGAATTTATAGAATTTTCCATCGTTGCGCGACATAGGAAATAAGAAAAATCTACAAATTCTTCAAGTTTTCTTAAAAATGTCATAGTTGTATACTGTGGTCCCTGCTAAATCATGCTTAAATATTCACTAGGCATCTGCTAGAGTGTCTCAGAGAATTTATAGAATTTTCCATCGTTGCGCGACATAAGAAATAAGAAAAATCTACAAATTCTTCAAGTTTTCTTAAAAATGTCATAGTTGTATACTGTGGTCCCTGCTAAATCATGCTTAAATATTTACTAGGCATCTGCTAGAATGTCTCAGACAATTTATAGAATTTTCCATCGTTGCGCGACATAGGAAATAAGAAAAATCTACAAATTCTTCAAGTTTTCTTAAAAATGTCATAATTGTATACTGTGGTCCCTGCTAAATCATGCTTAAATATTCACTAGGCATCTGCTAGAATGTCTCAGACAATTTATAGAATTTTCCATCGTTGCGCGACATAGGAAATAAGAAAAATCTACAAATTCTTCAAGTTTTCTTAAAAATGTCATAGTTGTATACTGTGGTCCCTGCTAAATCATGCTTAAATATTTACTAGGCATCTGCTAGAGTGTCTCAGAGAATTTATAGAATTTTCCATCGTTGCGCGACATAGGAAATAAGAAAAATCTACAAATTCTTCAATTTCTTCAAGTTTTCTTAAAAATGTCATAGTTGTATACTGTGGTCCCTGCTAAATCATGCTTAAATATTCACTAGGCATCTGCTAGAGTGTCTCAGAGAATTTATAGAATTTTCCATCGTTGCGCGACATAGGAAATAAGAAAAATCTACAAATTCTTCAAGTTTTCTTAAAAATGTCATAGTTGTATACTGTGTTCCCTACTAAATCATACTTAAATATTTACTAGGCATCTGCTAGAGTGTCTCAGACAATTTATAGAATTTTCCATCGTTGCGTGACATAAGGAAATAAGAAAAATCTACAAATTCTTGAATTTCTTCAAGTTTTCTTAAAAATGTCATAGTAGTATACTGTGTTCCCTACGAAATCATGCTTAAATATTTACTAGGCATCTGCTAGAGTGTCTCAGAGAATTTATAGAATTTTCCATCGTTGCGCGACATTAGGAAATAAGAAGTCTATAAATTCTTCAATTTCTCCAAGTTTTCTTAAAAATGTCATAGTTGTATCTTCTGCTCCCTAAGTAAACAGGACACACACACTCACACAGGCGCACGTGTGGCAATTTCATAAAAATATCTGATCCACTAATCATTTAATATTCGAAAATCGGACTATAAGTTGTTGCCTAATTTTAAAGTAAATAATCTAAATTTTTCCTTAAAATGTCATCTTATGTTAGAAATTATTTTTTTTTGAAAAGGTTGCACAGGGCCCCACACTATTTACGGCCCTGGGTAGTTTGGCTGCTACGTTTTGGCTGCCAGTTTCAGCTTCATTTTCTAAAGCGTTGGTTGTCCCATGGCGTTCACTAGAACAACTCCACAAATCAAAGTAGATTTTTGTCATCCATATGTTAAATTGTGTGTGGAACAAAATCTATTACAAAGTTTTTATTGTGATTGTACTTAAATGTGGAAAATACAGAATGTGGAATAAAATGGAATATGTAATAATGAGAAAGTGTAAATAAATGAATATGAAAAATTTGGAATATGTAAAAATAAGAATTCGGAAAAATAAGAATATGAAGAATTAAGAAATTGGACAATTTAGACTTCGGAAAGCATCGCCGACATCATTGAAACACTATATAAACCTTAACAAATCATTATTATTTAAACCCCAATAAACTTGCCTATGTTTATCTTCAAACATAATAATAGACACAGGATCATGAATATATTTTAACTTTACCTGTGTCTTCTTCACTATCTGTGTACTCAGTGTCTGATGAGCCACTCTCTTCTTTATCACCATCCATCATTTCTTCATCATCATCTCTACCGAGAACTTCCTTCTCTGCTTCCCTGCAGAAACAAATGTACATCAAATAATCTCAATCTAACCACTGTTAAATGGTTTAAGCCCTTTTTGAATAACTTATGATATTTTACGACAATGTGGCCTTTTTGGATAGCATAGATAGATAGAAAAGTAAAGTTCTTTACAGAATGTTGAAATAGAGAACAGTACAAACTTGTATCTACAATGTTAAGTAATATAATACCTGGCAGCAAGTTTAGCCTTGAGAGCCTGTCGGCGCCTCTCAATCTCTTCCTCATCAAGCTCATCTTCACTCTCGGAACTGTCTCTGGCTTCCTCGACACTACTCTCTACTTCTTCTTCTGGCTCTGCATCAATGATCTCTGGCTTGTGTTCTGCGCGTCTTGGTGGGGACGCCGCTGCTTGTCGCAAACGGCGTAAACGCGGATCATCAACCTTTTGAAATGAAATAAAGTCTTTTTGGTAAAATATTGATTGATCCATAAACTGAGTTTATAGTTGATTTCATGATCTTTATTTAAAAAATAAACTTTTAGTAACACTTACTTCTTTCTCTTCATCATCACTATGCTGTTCCTCTTTCTTGCTGATGACTTGTGGCAAAGTTTGTTGCCTACGGTCTGGTTTCTGTTGCTCTATAAAGTCTTCAGTATCAGATTCCTCTGTAGATGACGCTCCTTGAGCATAGTCTGGCTTTTTACCCGATATGTACCTCTGAACCTTCACCTTTTGCATAGAAATCTCTCCTGGAAACGACATTTGGATTTAGCATCAAAGAGAACTTACATGTATAAGAAGCTATGCTAATTTTAATGTAGTTTATTCCTGGAAAATAATATATGAACAGAGATCATCATAAGGCTTACCTTTTTCATTTCGAATAGGTACAGCACCCGCTGTGCTCTGTATCCCAACAGGTTGGGCAGGAAGCGCATTCATTTTGACGAACTTTCTATAGCACTAAAATATAAAAGGATTGTGTATTATGATGCTGCAAAAAAATAGTTAAGCAGTAAGTAAAGCTGTAGAAATAGCTATACTAGTAGTTAACACTAGTGATCATTTTGTTTGGATTATTTGGAACAAAACTACGAATACGAATTCCTGAGACGAACTCAATCTGTCTCATTTGATTGACATTTGATATCGAGTTGACATTTGACGGTACACTGTCAGGCGACAGCATAGACTTTAAAAATATCTCAATGGACGACAGACATTCACAGAACAGCAGAAAAACCATTGAGTTATGAAAGAAAAACACAGTAAAAACGACCATAGACCTCGATACTATTATTATTAATTAAAACCCTTCTACACAGTTGGAACAACCGCACAAACAAGGTGCCCTTGGCTGGGCCAACCAACTGGTGCGTTTATTCTACTCAACTCTCAACGCTACGCAACATCGCGGGCAGCTATACAAGCTACGTCTGACGTCTTGGTTATTGTAAAGTTTAAATACTTAAACTTGTATTTTGTGGATCTTGATGATCACCATATGTTACAAAGAATAAAGCAGTATATATTTAATGTTAGTGTTGTTTTATTTTTATAGTAAAATACGTAAGACAATTAGTAGGTATCTATTGATCTGACATATATTTTTCTAACAGTCAAATATATCCATGGTAACCAAACCATAGAGTTAGTTAACCATACTTCACATCCTCGGAAGTTTTAAGAATTTAAATTTAAATTCTTCAGTCCCATTCTGAAACTTAAATCTGATAGTCTGGGACCGAACAGAGGCTTTGTAAGCATAATTATCAGCTAATTGAATCTGTGACGGAACTTGATTGACAACAAAATCTCCATTGGCGACACATTCCCGAACGAAGAAGTGTTTCACTTTAATATGCTTTGTACGTTTGTGAAATTCGTACTTTGGGTTGTGTGCCAGATAAACGGCTGACTTATTGTCTAAGTGCAAGACAGGTTTCTCTGTTTTGGTCAGATCATTGTATAATCGATTCAGCCATAAAATTTCCTGAGCAGATTCACTCGCTGCTATTATCTCCGCTTCAGTTGAAGATATCGACACTGTAGGTTGTATCTGGCTTCTCCAGCTTATAGCGCCACCAGAGAATATGCACACTATACCGGATGTTGATCTGCCAGTTGTCTGTTCTCCTCCATGATCTGCGTCGCTGTAGCAGACCAAATGTGATGGTGAGTTCTTCGAGAATGTCAGGCCTTTATCTAACGTCCCTTTTAAATAGCGGAAGACGCGCTTGACAAGCATGACGTCCTCCTTAGTAGGTGCTGCTAGGTTTCTGGATGCGACTCCGACAGCGTATGTGATGTCAGGTCTCGTACCTACTGATAGGTAAGCTAAAGCACCCACAGCTTGTCTGTAAGGGAAATTCGTCTTGATAATTTCATTTACTCCCGTTTCATTTTCTTTAATGATAGGTGACGGTGCTGGCTTGCAATTGGACATTCCATATTTTTCTAGGACTTTCTTTGTGTATGCCTTTTGGCACAAGGATATAGTTCTATCCTTTCGCACGTTTATTTCCATTCCAAGGAAGTACGAGGCAGGTTTGGTAGTAATTTTGAATCTTCCTCTAAGTTCATTCAAAAACTCTTCACCTGCTGTTGTCGAATTGTGCGCTACAAGCCCATCGTCTACGTAGAGAGCTACAATGACTTTTGATCGGTCTTTCGTTCGGACAAATAAACACGGATCTGCGTCGCTCTGTTTAAATTCAGATTTTAACAGATACTCTGCGATGCATGTGTTCCAGCAACGTGGTGCCTGCTTTAGGCCATACAGACTGCGTTTTAACTTACAGACCCGTTTCGTCCCATCTCGATAGCCCTCGGGCTGTTTCATATAGATTTCTTCCTTTACTTCGCCGTTAAGGAAGGCGGTGGTTACATCGAACTGAGTCAGTTTTAGATTTTCGCGAACAGCCACTGCTAGTAGCGACCGTACAGTGCTCAGTCGAACCACTGGACTGAACGTCCTGTCATAGTCCACTCCTGGTATCTGGGAATAACCCTTAATGACCATTCTGGCCTTGTACCTTTCGACGGAACCATCAGGGTTCATTTTTATTTTGTACACCCACTTGCTTGGTAGGGCTTTGCGTCCCGTAGGTAGATCGACTAGGTCCCAGGTGTGATTGTCCTTTAATGACGTCATCTCGTTTTTCATGGCTTCCTGCCACTTGTGTTTATCAGGAGATTCCATCGCTTCTTTGTAAGTGTCAGGTTCTATGGGCTTGTACAGGTTTTCAATCTCTTCAGCAGCTGCCATGATAAACTCATCATATCGCTTAGGAGCTGAGATTGTTGACCTGTCTCTCAAAGATCTTGTTATGGTTTCCTCAGCATCAATATTGACAGGTTCGTCATCATCGACAAGGTTAGAACTGGAAAGGGAATCGTAGCGGGACTCGTAGTCGCTTTCGTTGTTTACGTGTTCCAGTTGTTCCGCTAGTTCAACATCTTCAGTGCTGTTGACCAAATTTTGTTGCACCGTAGTGTTGAGATTTTCATTGTCAGTTTCGCTAATGCTGTCAGGTGGTGAGCCGTCTCCATCTTCAATATCGTCAAAATGTATTGTTACTTGCTTACGTTCTGGTTTTAACGTTTTCAAAGGTTTTGGAGGTTCATCGTTGAAGAGATCGGTGATATTATGTTTGTTTGTTTCGTCGTAAAACATGGATTTCATCACGCGGATATCTTTTGATGTGACCACTTTATTTTTGGAAGGTAGTAGAATTTTGAAAGCTTTTGAGGTTTCAGAGTATCCAATAAACATGCCAGGAATTGCTTTTGGTGCGAATTTATGACCACTAGTGCCTTTGATAAGAACAAACGTTTTTGATCCAAAGATATAAAGGTGATTAATGCACGGCTTTCTGCCAACCCATGCTTCAAATGGTGTTTTGTTCTGGATGGCACTGTTCGGACTCCTGTTAGATAGGTAGTTTGCAGTCATGACAGCTTCGCCCCAGCATTTTAAAGGTGCTTTCGCATCGATGAGTAAGGCTCTTGCTTTCTCGATCAGAATGCGGTTTTTTCTTTCAGCTACTCCGTTTTGGTGCGATGTGTAAGGTGCACTAAGCCTTCGTTGTATCCCGCAGCGTTTCAGGTAAGCGTCGAATTCTTTGTTAACATATTCGGTGCCATTATCCGATTGTACGGCTTTTATTTTATTCCCTGTGTGAGTTTCTGCCATCTGTTTGAACTCTTTGAATTTCTCTAAGACTTCACTCTTGTTTTTCAGCATGTACACGCGACTGTAGCGACTGTAGTCATCAATAAAGGTGACGAAGTATTTATTTCCGCTTAATGTGGACGTTCGGATAGGTCCACAGACGTCGGTGTGAATGATTTCTATGAGTTCAGATGTACGTTGTGTTGTTTTCTTACGGGGAGCTGGTACTCGGTGCATTTTAGCTAGAGTGCAGGTTTCACATTCTGGTAATGTTTCTGATGCATTAAAGTTCAAACCGAGTAGTGTTTGGTTTTGGAGTGCATGTTTTAAATCGTTGGCGTTCATGTGCCCAAGTTTTCTGTGCCAGTCATAAATGTTCATGTTTGCCGAATCCATTTTCTTTGAGGATGTCGGAGCTACGTCATCTTTTTCATTGGCCAGGTTGTTGCACTCGTACTTGTTTGGTTTGATGTGGTAGAGACCATCTTCTTCTTTATGAGCAGTGAGAGTTATTCCAGCTTTTGGGTTGCAGACTGTCGCTTTGTTCTTTGTGAAGAGGACAGAACAGCCGGCATCTGTCATCTTGCTGACTGACAGTAGGTTAGTACACAGACTAGGTACGTACAGCGTGTCCTTCAGGTGAGTGAGAGCTTCACCGTCTCCATTTTTCGAAATGAAAGAGACTGTACCTTTTCCTTCAATCTCCGCAGTGCAATCTTCAGTTGCAAAGTTAAGTTTTCTGGATGATTTCTCGATATTTTTAAATAGGTCTCGTTGAAAAGTCATGTGTGATGTGCAGCCGCTGTCCAGAATCCAAATATTGTTCTGAGGCTTCTTGTTGCGTGTAAGAAGGCACTGTGTAGCATAATTGTTTCGCTGAGAGTCAGTGTTTAGTTTCTTAGACCTCTCGTTGTTTTTCTTCCAGCAGTTTGTACATACTTTGTGATTCTTGCGTTTGAAAATGTTACCTCTTCGTTTGCAAATTCGGCAGGACGCGTATAATGCTTCTTCTTCATATGAGGATTCAGGTTCGTTGGTATTGGTTATGTTTTGGTTGTGACGTGCTTCAAATTCTTCTAATATTTTGGTTTTAAGCTCCTCTGGCTTCGGAAGACTGTCGCGCGATTCAATAGCAACTCTGAAGTTTTCATAATCAGGAGAGAGACTGTATAACATCATGATAGTTAACAAGTCGTCGTTGATGATAACGTTCATGTCGGCCAGTTTGTCCACTGTATCCATAAACTTGTTCAGGTGACTGCGTACGTCGTGTCCTTCTAGTTTCGTAAGGATCAGCTGTTTTAATAGAGACGCCTTTCGTGCAGGTCCCTTACTGGCATAGGTATTTTTCAGTTTGTCCCAAACATCTTTGGCAGTGCCGAGTTTTTAATATGTTTAAGCTCAGATGGAGCGATAATAAGGACCAGTTCTACTTCAAAGTATGGTTAACTAACTCTATGGTTTGGTTACCATGGATATATTTGACTGTTAGAAAAATATATGTCAGATCAATAGATACCTACTAATTGTCTTACGTATTTTACTATAAAAATAAAACAACACTAACATTAAATATATACTGCTTTATTCTTTGTAACATATGGTGATCATCAAGATCCACAAAATACAAGTTTAAGTATTTAAACTTTACAGTTATGCCTTTCAAAATATCAGAAAATTAAAGAAAGAAAGAAAATATATTTATTTGTGAACCGCACAGGAGACACGAGATAAGCAAAACACAAACAAAAACAATAATAAAAAATTAAAATAAATAACCCCGTGCGAGACTAAAAAGACTTCTATCTCAGCATGTGCAACGATATTAAAAAGAAAATAACCACCCACTGTTGCACTTGCAAGAGTTTTTTTGTTTTCTATGCACTGTTGATGCCATCATGCCACAAACTGGAGTGACTACGCTTTTCTATGTGCAAGTGAAGGTAAAGAAAAATAAATGAACGCTGACTCAATAAACTATTTGCTCTTGTTCGAAAGCGCATACCTCCCAGTCAAGGTTGTTGGAAGGTCAACTCTATTTGTTTGGCCAACCACCGTCTACACGATCTAATTTAACCACAACACAACCAAGGACAGGTCATGATGTCCTTGGTTGAGTTCGGCGGTTCTTTCGATTGTGTGTTTGTGTGGTGTGCCTTGGTATTAGTCCCACACAAAATGACCTTTACTCAGACGAATAAAAAGATTTCTGTCAGTAATTTGTTCATGTTCTTACTATGGTCCTATTGTCCTCTCTAGTGTACCAAAATAATGTACTGCTCCTGCTGCTGATCACAATCGGCTGATCAAATGATGGCATCCTGCTATGTCACAGGCCATTATTTTTCACCACGAGAAAAACATGTTGCTTTGCCGTAAAACCGGTAACTACTTAGTTTTCCTGTATTACTATCCTCCCTCGCTCGTATTACATCTTATAAAGATTTTCGTTAGATAAACTTGTTTTCTTGATTATTAGTAAAGAGAGGCGCAGGAATCCAAACATACAGCCATCTCGCGAGTTTTTGAATAATTAGCCCTTTAACCGACAGCACTCTTATAATACGGGTACATTCAATTAATTGTAAATACTTTTTTGGTTTATACCAAAAAATAAAATAAAATCGAAAGTCGATTTTCAAGGGTGATTCACTGAATCGATTCAGTACTACATATCGATTTAAAAAATCGATCTTTTTGGCTCCAAAAATCGATTCTTCGATTAATCGATCTCAGATCGCCATCCCTAATTCATTCATCTTTATCACTTGACTGATTAGCCGTTATCTTATTTTTTTTCTCAATTGTCAACAAATTATTATCATCGCTACGGATTCTAAAGTGGCAACTTCTGCTAAGAGATAACAGTATAAAACCGTATAAAACAGAGTATTATAAATTAGTCGCAAATAGCGCCAGTCAAAGTATACATAGTAACTTTGGAGAAAGTCAAATATTTTAAAACTATTTTTGAACATAATGGCAGCTTCGTCGGAACTCCCAAGTTTAGATTTACTTATATCTCAGACCTTGTCAGGCAACGATTTGAAAGAATACAACAGAATTCACTACGGAAGAACTGATCATCATGAACTAGATGTAAAAAAAAGTAGCCAGGCTTGTGCAAAAGAAAACAGCTTTGATGTTGTATCCTACGATTTCCCTACAAAGAAGGAAGAAACTAGAAGTCCACGAATAGTGAGAGTCGGAGTTATCCAGCATTCTATTGCGACGTCTACTGATAAACCATTGGTTGTACAGAGACAAGCTATTTTTGATAAACTTCGGCAAATCATAGATTCAGCTGGAGAGGAAGGTGTTAATGTTCTCTGTTTCCAAGAAGCTTGGAGCATGCCTTTTGCTTTTTGCACTCGAGAGAAACAACCTTGGTGTGAATTTGCAGAATCTGTAGAAAATGGACCAAGCACTAAGTTCTTAAAGGATTTTGCCATCAAATATGGAATGGTTATTGTATCACCCATTTTAGAAAGAGATGAAGTTCATGGGGATACCATTTGGAACACTGCTGTAGTCATCAATGAGGCAGGCAAGGTCATTGGAAAACATCGCAAGAACCACATTCCTCGAGTTGGAGATTTCAATGAGTCAACATATTACTTTGAGGGGAACACTGGCCATCCTGTTTTTGATACAAAATATGGCAAGATAGCCATAAACATTTGCTATGGTCGTCATCACCCACTGAACTGGCTTATGTTTGGAGTCAATGGTGCTGAAATTGTATTTAACCCTTCAGCTACCGTGGCAGGACTCAGTGAGCACTTGTGGGCTGTTGAAGCCAGAAATGCAGCCATAGCAAACAGCTATTTCACTTGTGCTATAAATAGAGTGGGAACTGAATCCTTCCCTAATGAATTTACATCTGGGGATGGGAAGCCAGCACACAAGGAATTTGGCCACTTCTACGGTTCAAGCTATGTGACTGCTCCAGATGGTGCTAGAACCCCATCCTTGTCTAGAGTGAAAGATGGCTTGCTAATAGCACAGATTGACCTGAACTTATGCAGGCAAATTAAGGACAAATGGGGCTTTACAATGACTCAGCGCCTTGATTTATATGCTGATAGTCTCAACAAGGCTGTCAAGCATGATTTTGAACCTCAAATTATTCAATAAATATTTTTATCTTTGATTAATGGCAACTAGTCTTGCATTTAAAATTCTTTTTGTGCAATTGCCGATATTATGATGAAATATCTTATATTTTATATGAAAAATGTTATTTACTATGATGTTGTTACTATTTTTATATGTTATTGTTATCTACTTATGTGCATTTTTGCCATAATACAAAACTGTTCTCAAATTTTGTTTGATTATATTTTAGATATTACTAGTCTTAAGGCAAAAATCATATGCACTGTGTTACTGAATATTTCTATTTTTATACAGACAGGTACTTATTTTGTTAATTATACAACTTATATGATAAAAATGTGTTTTATTTAAGATCAGAAATAAAACAACAATTTATAAAACCATTGTGTATCAATGAGAATAATTCAGAAGTGAGCTATACATAAATATAGAGGTTAGAATGGGGTACATTCAGGCAATAAACACCACATGCAACGAATCACAAATGTTTGAGCACAACACTAATATTTTCTAATCCTGAAGAATGCAATTGAAATTCACAGATGAGAAATGTAATTCATTCTTGTCTGGTAATTTTTACAATACCCTTAGGTATAATTTGAAAAAAATGTTCAAAGTATAAAGTACCTCTACGATTATTATTGTTCTATCTACTTAATTGCACAACAATAACAAAGATCAGCATCAGATTACAGCTGATGTTATTCAAAAATATATTACAACATAAACAAGGATTATTACTGTATGTACCCCAGACCCATGACTGTATAATTAGTTTATCACTAAGCACTAATACTCTATGCAGTCTTCGCACGGATGGCAGCACGCTTTCCGGTCACAGCCTGGAAACCAGACTTGATGCTGGCCACAGAGCAACGGGACCCACATGTCTCACATTGAAGGAAAAACAGTCGAGTATCTTTTTGGAGGATGGTGTCAGGGGAGCGGCATGTATGACATGTAACATATTCCTTGATGTACCGACGCAGTACATTCTCTATTTGTTTCTGTTGGAAACGTCCCTTAATAATGAGTTGACTGTTACCATCTACAGACCCACTCGTACCCAACTCAGCCAGTAAAAAGTCTAGTAAATGTTTAGGCTGCCGATGGAGAGTTTTACAAATCTCTGTGAAATTGGCAAACGATGTTTTCTTAGTACCAATTCTGACAACTTGAGGAGGTCTCATAATGAATTTCTGTTTTTTGCCAGAGACCATGCTAGGGTTCTTTTCCCGCATGATGTCGAACACTCGCTCAAGCAGCTCGTCGTACGTGTAATCTCGGTCTGTACCACTCCACAAATCCCCACTCACATCCTCCACATTTTCCTGGTCTTCTCCCTTACTATCATCTTCAAGGACAAGCTCCTCAATGTTTTTCTTCTTCTTCTTCTTTTTAGTTTTTGAGAAGTCAATGTCTAGATCCAAATCGTCAATAACTTCGTCCTCCTGTTGTTCCGGCTCTTCGGCCGGGGGAGTTTCCGGTAACGTACTTTCGAGTTCCTCCATGTTGAACACTGCTTTCTTCTTCTTCTTCTTTTTCTTTCCGAAATTATCCAAATCGAGGTTATCATCCTCCGGCAAATCGACGTCACCCGTCCCAGCGGGCGCTTCCACGCTCGTGCTCTCACCTTGCTCGCCTGCGAGGGCCGCGTCTATATCAAAACCGGTCTTCTTTTTCTTCTTCTTCTTTAAAGACGGATCAAATACCATATCGTCGTCCATGATTACGTATAGAATAAATTGGTTAAATAAAGTTAAATGTTGTAGTGAATGGTTAGAATTCAAGACAATCTGGCTTGGCAGGTGGCTTGTGGCTTTTTCAGGCTATAGTGACTGTGGCTAATGTCATGTCAAAACGTTGCATCAGCTTTGGTCTATTTCGTCCAGAAACTTAATATTTCGTAACATTGATATACAACTCTTTAGACCTACTCACCTACCTATTGAAGATACGAAGAACAATTAACAAACTGCCTGGTTTAAAGTTAAACAAACATAATTTCATTATAATCCACATTATTATTTTTACTATGCACGCAATGTCTTTGAGAACTACTTGATCGTTCCATTATATCGTGCACGCTTGCTTGATATTTTGATGTTTGACATTTCGATTACAGAACGAAATATAACCTCATAACCTACAATAATAATTTCCGAATTCGAAGTGTCCTCCAGCTGAATTCCTTACTAAAAATGTATCTAAACAGAGTGCATAGAACATTTCCTAAATTAAAAAAGTTAATATCAAGGCCGCAATCCCAAGTAGCATTATTAGAAAAGAATGAATACACCGAAACACCTGAATATCCACCAATCCAGGATATGTCTCTTCAGGGCATAAAGTTACGAGAGAGACAGGCTCTTCATAAGAAAATTAAGGAAATAAATACCGTAGAAGAGAAACAAATAGCTTTAAACATGCCTAAGTATTATGGCTGGAAGTGTGTTATGTTAAACGAAGATAAAGTGCCGTACAATGCTATGCCTTTAGTGCAGCATTACACAAGAAGTCATTTCATTCCTGTTGATAAGCTTCCTGAGTACTACAATGAGTCAGGTGCGGCAGCAGACGCTGTTGTCCAAGAAGTTAAGGCTCTTATTGAAGAGGCTATTCTTATAGAAAATGATGGAGTAGAGTAAGTACTAACAGTATTTTAAATTCAGAATTACTAAACGGTGAAACCGCATAAACACAGTAAATCTTAACATTAAGATATGACGGTAATGCCTGAATAGTGCAAAGGGTAGGTAAGATTTACATGTAGATATATATCTCCTTTAATATTACTCATTTAATCACTTTATAGTCCTTTGCATTATTCAAAGTAAAAAAAATACTATTAGTTTCATATTAAAATTCTCCTACAGACACTAATCAAACAGTCATATTTTTATTCCAGCCGAACATTCACAACCACAATTGAAAAGCCTGAAATTTCTCAAAAAGAGGATGCTTTGGCCAAATGTATAGTGAAGCAAATAAACAGAATCATTACAAACAACTTAACTGACAAAGTGGAACATGCATTGACTTCACAAGTAAGTATACAGACAGTTATCATCATCAACATCAATGGCAGTGGCAGCCTTATTCCACCCACTGCTGAGTCTGCTCTTTCCCCTATATGCCGTGCTTCCCTGGTCTATGGTTTAAAAAAGTAATATTTTTAATAGATTATTATGTGTGTACATACAGTCACTAGAAATTCCTGTCCAAGTTTAATGTTTTAACTCATTACAAAGCATAGTTATTTTTCTTAAAGCAGGAATCGCAATAATTTTTTTTCTCAAGACCATTCTATAAAAACAGAGCTATATTTAGCAGTTGATATCATTATCATTAACAGCCTTGATCATCCATTACCGATTATAGGCCTTCTCCCTTTAATGCTACATTTGCCAGGTCTAAATACATTGCTGTTTATCAATATTATTTTTTTTAGATTGATTATGATCCCCGGCATGAAGCATTTTGGTTTGTTGGTGGTGTTGATCCCCCATATAAACTTGTGAAGTGGAGGCAACAGTATGAGTGCCTTAAGGATCGCTTGAACGAGTCCATTGACAGACCAGTCCAGTATTTAGGTAAAAATAACCTAACTACATATTTGACATGGTATCCCTTCTTTTCGCATAATGTTCTTTTTCCTAATATATTTTGGCATAACTATTTTGGTATAATTTGTTTTGCCATAATATTAATTTGGCATACAGTATATGTTGGCATAATTGTCTTGAAGGCAAATTTGTTTTGGCATAAATTTAATTCGTATAATGTTACTAGGCATAATGACTATTAGCCTAATAGTATTTTGGCATAAAAATCAATAGGTTATAACGGAAACATATTTGAGCCATTTTTACGTATTTATTTTGAATGTTCATGCAAATGATTTATTAATAACTGTCATGCATTAGACATTTCTACGAATTAATTATAACAACGAATAAGTCCAAGGGCGAGCGAAGTGAGCTCGGGAATTTAGGGCACCCTGACGCGGATAGGTTAGATTCGAAGGGGATGACGGGAGCTGAAGTGAGCAAGCAATGAGAGCGAACTTAGCTCCCGTCATCTTCTTCATGTTAGTTTACTTTAGACCCTGCAGACAGAAATAGGAGCACCACAGCTGTTTCTCTCTCACTTAGTATTTAACATTTTAAATTGAACTTATTTTCGCTCGTTTAAATGCTAAACAAATAAAAACTTTTTACAAAAACACAACCGAATTCCAAATAAAAACACTACAACTTAACATCGACTGCCGAAATTGAAGTTATTTTTCACTTTGTAGTGTTTTAATTTGGATGTTGCTTTGATTATAGACAAGTATATAATCAAAGGGATGTTGGTTGTATTTTTTTTTTAAAAAAGTTTTTTATTTTTGCCTTTTTAGTTGTGGTACATAATGGACCAGTTCTATAAGCTAGACACCTATTATTCCCAAAGTGATGCCAGAATAGATTAACACAATCACATGAAACTTAAACAAAACCGTGGAGAGAGAGTGAACTGTTCACACCTGCGTACCCCTTTAGGGCCAGTGTCTTTATGTTATGAAATGGTGTAAACAATACACAGACATGCGATTGCAGCTATCCTGCGTGATATTCTGTCATTTATCGAATGGTTCTGATGTATGTCTCCGAAGCTGTTCATCAAATCTTGATGAAATTTAAATGATCAATGAGGATCACATGACAAGCACTAGCTTTCAAATAAAAATGAATAATAAAAATCGGTACACCTAGTAAAAACCTCTGAGGAAATACATATAAAAAAAATACGGTAGAATTGGTAATCTCCTCCGTTTCGGGCAGTCGGTTAAAAATAGAAGGAACTATAACCAATATTATTTGTATTATGTAGTGTATCAATAGGCACGGAGGGGTTGGCCCTTGGCCAACCTTGGCCTTAAGCCGCCAATATATTTTACGTACATTAAACAAATTTATTAAACTTACCTTTTCTCTAAGTGCATTTGGTGTATGATTGTATTAAAATGTGTTTTAGTGTTTAGCATTTAAGGAGTTAATTATTATGCGTATAAAAGTTATTCATTAATTATGCGTAAATAAATTTATGCTGTGGAATGTTATGCTTAAAAAAATATGCGTAAATATAATGAGGGTAAACAAAAGTATGCCATGTTATATTATGTTTTAAAATTTTATGCAAATGGATAGGGAACCATTTGGCATACTTTAATAATGGGCTTAACAAACAAACTAACTTATACATACTGGGATAATGGAAATGGGTAGGGATAATTTAAAAACTGCTTCTACCAATGGGAATGAACAGCTTTCTAAAATTCTCAAAAAAAAATTGTACCTCCCATATTAATTTTGATCCACTGATGATAACTTTGTATGGAAAGTTCCTTTATTTTAGTATGTATAAATTGCTATTAGCAAAAGAAGAACATACTAATTATGATATAATGCAAAATATGTTATGGGCTATCAATATATTGTTTTAAAAAGCAAAATCTTTTTTGTGATCATTGAAGATTGTTTACATCATAATAATTATGTTTTGTTTTTCTTGTTTCTAATCAAATATATTATTTACCAACCTGTCTATATACCATGTAAGTTTGGCGCTCAGGGGGGTGACTGTATAACCTTTTTCTAAGATCTTATGGTCGGGGTGACCTGAAGCTACAACTAGGCTAATGAACTGCAGTAGCACAGGCAGTAGGCAATATTTGGTATTAAAACAACTAAGTCAGCAAGTCTGGCTTACTCCAGGCTTGGTTTTAGAGAGGCAAACTTATGTGGCGTGGTTTCTAAGTAACTTTACGAAACAAGACCCCTGTATTCCGCACCAGAGGTGAATTAGCACAAACAATATTCACTTGACCTTCACCCCTATTGCAATTAATGTTTATTTACTTTTTTACATTCAGGAACTCCAATGTTAACAATACGAAATCGCCAACCTCTGAAGCCTTTAGTGTCACACAGTGAAGCCGAAAATCCTGCATTCAAGGTACCAATAGTCACACATGTTCCAAAAACTGTTGGATATTTTGAAGACTTTAGACATGGGACCAATATACCAGGTATAAACTATTTCTTAAATACTTGCTATTACAGTCTGTCAATAATTTCTGATTTTTGCAAAAGTATAAAATAATTATTTGTATAATATTCTGTGAACCAACTGCACCTAAATTAAATTTAAATTATTTTCTATACTTACTTAATACTTCTATACCTATTACTTCATTTTTCAGGTTTTTGGCCCGGCGATTTGGATGAATTTGGCTTACTCTCGTATCACGGCCGCGGTCATATCCTAGACAGAAAAGAATCATACGGTCCTGAAGATAATCTTGAAGCATTACACTGTCAAGCTATGAAGGCTAGTTTCGGATGGCTACTAGCTCAGGCTAATTATCAAGGATTCACTACCTTCAATGACATAACTTATCCTTTAGTCACACAAACTGTTATAACCAATGGACAATTGTGGTCACTGTATGCATACCAATTAAATACAATTGAGATGCATAATGATAAGCTAGACAACCCCAAAAACAATATTTGCTTCGGAACAAAGCCCTTGAAATTGTATGACAGCATAGAAAATGGAAAAGTACAAGGACTTAATGAAGATGTATTGAAGATGCTTGTTCAGTTCTACTTAAATGCCCCTGAAGAACGAGAACATGAAATGAAACCATATTTAGGTCAGGAAGAACAAGTTGTAGCAGATATTGAAGATGATAACAAACGCTGCTGGCTGGAAAACAGATACAAACACTTAGTGTCCAACAGACCAAGGCATGACCTACTCCCGGAAACATACTTGTGGGAGAAAATTTATAAGATTAATTTCAATACTAGGTTCTTTGAAGCAAAGAGAAGGCCATTTGAGCTTGGTATAAACCCTTTCAATAGAAGATTGGATGAACATCTGCCCGCATATATTCCTAAAGTTTTGCGGCCATATCCTAGAAGCAAAAAGACGTTTGAAACAACGTATTACCCTAAAGTTTAATTATAAAATACAAATTTAAGTAGATTTAGTGATTCTGTAATTTATAGAGGTAAAATAAATAATAGTAACAGTAGCTGCCATGTTTTAATTTTAACAAACACACACAGATTCGCGTATTTTACCCGATGGCCCCAGAAGTAGGGCAGTTGTTATTCCAGTGTATGCAGCGTTAGGCAGTATTTGAATTACTTGCAATTGAAATACAAATACGTATTCGGTATTTGCACAGTCATCATCATATCAGCCGAAAGACGTCCATTGCTAGACCCGTGCGTCTCGCAACCAGCAGATCCCCGCAACCTTCACCAGGTCAGCGGTTCATCTGGTGGGAGGCCTTCCAACGCAACGTCTTCCGTTTCGCGGTCGCCCTGCCGGAGACCCCATATAAATGGGAATGTGAACTGCCATTTTTTCACGATAGGTGGCACATCTTCGCTATGGCTATCGTTAGCTGTCAAATCCATACATTTTGTAACATTCAGCAAATTTTAATTTTCTCGAAATATCCCTCTGTGTGATGTTCTCTCATTTTTTTCCTACCATGAGTCAATTAAGAATTAACTCGTTACAGCTAAAAAAATATCCTAATCTAGAACATATCACCGATGAAAAATATTTTATTAGTTCACATCCCCATTGGTATAGAGATGGGATTCTACCCGGTAAAAACCTGAAAAAATTCCCATTTGGGCAAATAACGGATACCTACCCAAAAGCAATTTAGGTAACTATGGTCTGAATTAGACTTGAACTACGAAGGCACTGGAAGGCACACACTGAACTCGAACGGAACGAGTGCTTTAGTACTGAAACTCCCTTTGTGTGAATCGCGTGATTTGCAATTGTAGCCACCACTCATCAATCCACGTTTTTACGCTCTGTTTAATAGAAACATTGAAGCAAGCAGTTCTCAAAAGAACTTTTGATCACAGTACGTTTCGCCGCTGTTTATCAGAAACATTGAACCAAGCAGTTCTCAAAAGAACTTTTGATCACAGTACGTTTTTACGCTCTGTTTACCAGAAACATTGAACAAAGCAGTTCTCAAAAGAACTTTTTACAAACAACCGTCGCTTCGGACACGTCTGTCTTGCGCCACGGCCGCCAGAGCCCCGAAGAAAAAGGCCGAATTTACGCGCCACCTATATTTGCAACTTCAGTGCGCAGAGTGCCTTGTGCCTTGTCGGGTGTTTTGGCGCGCATTCTAACCCGCGTGCATCGACTGTGGCGACACGAACGGAACAAACACTCAAACTATGCTACAATCCGATTGGTGACAAAAAGTAAGCATTTTTTATAATTGTAAACATGTAAATGTTACAATGAATGAGAGAACATCACACAGAGGCATATTTCGAGAAAAATTAAAATTTACTGAATGATAGGTTACAAAATGTATGGATTTGACAGCTTACGATAGCCATAGCGACGATGCGCCACCTATCGTGAAAGAATGGCAGTTCACATCCCCATTTATACGGGGTCTCTGGCACGGTGCAACTTTCTGCTTTCTTTGCAGTCGTTATTTGATTTTTTCACATTTTCGTCAGTAAAGAACTAGCTGCTAACTAAGAACTACGAGAATATAAGTGAGAAGTAGTCAAAAGACAAGACTCCTAGGAAAGGAGTCCTAAAATTATGTCAATGTATTGTTGACATTGACACTGACGAAAATTGAAAAATTTATCACTGACAGTTGACACTTGACAGCTGTTCAATCAATTCGGATTTGTATTCGGAATACAAAACGTGTTTTATTTTAATCGTATTATTTCATATTTTTCAAGAATGAGAAACTTAAACCTTTGGGAAGTCGCCGCTGGAGATCTTCATCTGCCGTCAGAAGACAAACTCATAGTTTGTAATGGCCATGATGAAATTAGTTCCTCCAATGAGTTGTATGTTTGTACACATAACCTTAGCGTGATTAATTTTAATAATAATAATGAAGTAAAGTGGATCAAGGAACTATCGGATATTGCCTCCCCTGATAATAAAGCTATAAATGTTACATATCTCACACTTACTAACACTCTGTGTGTGGGACTTGCCAATGGGGAACTCATAACTATAAGCAATGACAGTATAGACTTAGCTGGAGTTTGTGACAGTGGATTACTGGTAAGTTCGTAGGATTTTTACTTACATTACTCTCTTTTAACTATAAGTAGCCTAAGTCAATGACAATCTGGATAAAGGCAGAGGCACCACTGTTTAGTTAGCCCTTTGGAATAAGATAGTAAGAAAACTATTTGAATGGAACAATTTTGCCAACATATCATTGTTTACATCTTTATAATACTAATACAAAGATGTAAACAATACTATGTACTAAATAAAACACTAACATAATGATAATTTTCCAGGCAATGGAATGGAGTCCGGATCAGGAACTATTGGTAATAGTTAACCGAAATATGGATATGATTCTGATGAACATGTTTGATCCTATCCATGAGAGTAATTTGTTTAATGAAGAGTTTGGAGACAAACAATTCATAACTGTAGGTTGGGGGAAAAAGGAAACTCAATTCCATGGGTCGGCGGGCAAACAGGCTGCTAAGGTGAAAAATGAAGTCATCGCTGGTAATTTAAACAATTCATAGTATTTTACTGTTATCTATTCTATCTATTCCATAACAGTCTGAAAAATGCTAAAATGTCATAAATGGTCTCTTTTAATACTAAATTCTTACCAGTTCATACAGAAGTAATTTTTTTTATTATTATCAGAACATATTTTCAATGAATCTTTAAGGAACATCCTGTATGCACGCGGGCTATTTCTGAGAATAGACTTCTTATATAGCATGCCAATAACCTGCAGACACACACTGAAAGGACGCCATCATTGGGTTACTAGTCTGGAGAATGCGGGGACAACCCTAGCCCCCCCGGAATGTCCATCGGGCCCTCCCATCTGGTCGCCAACCAGCACGATGGCGCATTCCGGGCTTTTTCCACAGTTGGCGGGGCAGTCTTTCGTGTGTGGCTGGCACACTACTTGGGCCCCCAACTACCTGCGGTCGCCTAGCGGCGCACCGTGCCTCGGATCCCGCTACCCTCCGCGACTAGTCTCCCGATACATCCCTAACAGCGCGCGTCAGGCTGGTCAGCCTGCAGTAGAAAAGCTATCTCGACCCATATATAGCATGCCGCATGCACCCATATACAGTCTACCCTCAGAAATAAATAATTGCATAACAGATAAAAATATAAAATTTAAGCCTAAACAATGATGAGATGTTTGTGATACCAATTAGTTAAAGACCTAAATATTACGTTAAAAATTTTATTAATGGTTATCCACAATAACATTTATTATTCTATGGTTTCCGTTATCTCTCTTGCTTAGGGAATGCTGTAACAATAGTAGAAATTTTGCTTTTATCGTTTTTTTTTTATATATGGCACATACATAAATATATTGATAGACTCATGATATCACAAGTTTAAACCTTAGTGGTTCTTGGTTGCTATTTAATGCGAATAATCCTGTACTCTTTTGTATAGTTGATAAATAAATAAAGGAAAAAACATATGTTCTAAAAACATACTTTATTTTTACTTGAAAATACATTTTTTTTGCAGATCCTAAAATAGGTGATAGTGGAGTAAAAATATCATGGAGAGGAGATGGCAATCTGTATGCTGTAGGTTTTTTAATGGATGGAATTAGAAGATTTAAAGTTTTTGACAAAGAGGGACTCTTGCAATACACAAGTGAAAAACAACAAGGCTTAGAATCCAACTTGTCTTGGAGACCCAGTGGAAATATTATTGCTACTACACAAAAACTAAGTGACAAATATCTTGTGTCTTTCTTTGAGAAGAATGGTCTGAAACATGGAGAATTTGATATCCCTGTAAATAGTTGTACAGTAGTAGAGGACATCACTTGGAGCTCTGACTCAGAAATTTTAACATTACAATGCAGGGACACAGAAAAGAATATACAGACTCTACTACTATATACAATTGGCAATTATCATTGGTATCTGAAGCAAACTATAATATTCAAAAGTGATCAGAATATAAGCAAGATAATGTGGGATAATGATTTTGATATTGCCAACAATAAAAAACTGCACATATTTTTGCACAGTGGGCAATATTTCTCTTACACTTGGATTTGGAATGTAGATCACAGTAGAGGTCATGGGCCTGATGATGATGCAGTGGTGGCAGTCATTGACGGGAACAAACTTCTCTTGACAGGTTTCAGACAAACTGTTATACCACCACCAATGTCAGCTTTTGAAGTTGAACTTGATACCAGTATCAACTCTGTCCATTTTGCTCCACAAAAGCAGATAGAAGGAGAGTGCAACTCTAATTGTTTCTTTGTCTATACTGCAGACAATAAACTGGTCTTCTATAAACAAACTCATAAGTTGCCTCTACAGTATGAAATTTTTAAAACTGTACTAGCTGATAAATATGACTTTCCATTCCAATGTTTCAATTGGTTCTGGATCAGTGCTGATATAGTCTTATGTAACTTTGTTCATGATAATGACACTAGCAATCTAGTAGAGTATACAATATTATCAGATAAAATTGAAAACATAGGTGAAACCACTTTGCCTGCACCTGTAAGAAGAATCCAATCCCACCCCACAGAGCCTTCCACTTTATTTTTGCAACTCCAGGAGGGTGATATAATGCGGGGCAAACTTGGAGAGGATTTAGAAATTCCAGATGAGTCATTTGGAGTATCATGTCCAAAATTTGATGTGTTCCAAATTGAAAATGAGACATATTTTATTGGACTATCACATAAAGGCCAGCTCTACATCAATCAGAAAATGATAATGAACAATGTGAGTTCGTTCTTTGTACACACTCATTTTCTTCTGTTAACAACTTTGCAACATGTGCTTCTGTGCACAGAATTAAACAAGCCAGGCCTTGAAGCCATTGTGGACTACCAGAAAAACGAATCAGACCATGTGTACAAACGAAAAATTGAAAGGGGATCTAAATTGATTATTGTAGTGCCAAATGACACTAGAGCTGTGTTTCAATTGCCGAGAGGAAATATTGAAACCATTCAGCCAAGACCTTTATCATTGAAGATTATTGGAGAATATCTTGATACTCTTCAGTATCATGAAGCATTTGACCAAATGAGGAAACAGAGAATCAATTTGAATCTAATTTATGATCATGATCCAGAAAAGTTTATAAAGAACATTGAAATATTTTTGGAATCTGTTCAAAATATTTCATGGTTAAATCTTTTTCTATCTGATTTGGAAAATTCGGATGTTACAAAAACTATGTACGCTAGTAGTTATGCGGGAAAACCAGATAAGCCCAAAACCGAAATAGATTCCAAAGTTCAGAAGATATGTGATATTGTAAGATTACATTTGAAAAAGAGGTCCGACAGTGATGCTAAAATACTACCTTTACTTACAACTTTTGTAAAGAAGAATACAATTAAAGACTTGGAAAGTGCTTTATTGATCATAAAAGACCTGAAGGTTCAAGAATCTGCTGGATCTAAGTTGCCAGTTGGATCAGATGAAGCACTGAAATACTTACTGTACATGGTTGATGTAAATCAACTTTTTGATGTTGCTCTTGGCATGTATGACTTTGACTTAGTTTTGTTAGTAGCTTATAAGTCACAGAAGGATCCAAAAGAATATGTTCCAATGCTTGATGAACTGAATGAAATGGAAGAAAATTATAAGAGATTTACAATCAACAAACACCTGAAAAGGTTTGAGAGGGCAGTAGAAAGTCTTGTGATGTGTGGCACAAGCAGACACAATGAATTGAAAACTTTTGTTAAATACCATAGTCTGTACCGTGAAGCTTTGGCTCTGTTTTCACCACACGATGCCATATTCAACGAAATATCAGATGACTTTGGACTCTACTTAAAACTGAAGAAGCAATACACTGAAGCTGGTATAGTGTATGAAAGAGCAAATAGTTTAGAGAAAGCTATTGAATGCTATACAGAAGGCCTGGAATGGGAACTAGCGATAAGTTTGGCCCATGCCGGGCCTGAAGAACATTTTAAGGATTTGTGTTGGTATGTGTCGTTTTCATACAAAATAATGAAGCTTATATTATTTTTCATGTATTTTTTTCGGACGGCCGATTGGGCAGAAAGGTTCTGGAGTGGCGACCGCGAACTGGAAGACGTTGTGTTGGAAGGCCTTCCACCAGGTGTAAAGACGACCTGGTGAAGGTTGTGGGGATCCACTGGTTGCGAGACGCACGGGACCGGTCAATGTGGCGACGCATGGGGGAGGCCTATGTCCAGCAGTGGACGTCTTTCGGCTGATACGATGAAGATGATGATTTATTTTTTTCAAATGCATTTTTGTTTATTTGTTCAGGGATCTAGTGGAACGTCTAAAACAAGAAAAGCGCCACAAGGAAGCGTTAACAATTTTAGAACAATTTTATGGAAATCCCGAAGTATCAATTTCTTATGCCATTGCATGTAGTGAATATAAAACTGCATTAAGACTTTGTTCGCAATACAAAAAACTGAATTTGACAGGTTTGTAGTGAACATTATATTTATCTTACTTTAAAGAATATCAAGCTTGGCTCTATTAATCAATTTTTATTTTTAGCCGAGAAAGTTCTACCAGCAGTACTAGAAGAGTATAAGATTATGAAGGAATTAGTTGAGTTGAACTGGGCGACATTCGTAAGGCACCGGGAACGACTACAAGTTGTAAGAGAAAATAAAACTAAGCACCCAGTGGATACATTCGACTTTTATACCAATAAAGACAGTGATTTATACTCTGATGCAGGAAGTACAGTAGCCTCGTCGTCCAGAGGCTCAAGGTTAGAATTAAACAATATTCTATAAATATCAAAGAAAATAGGCCCTAGAATTGTTCCCTCTGTAACGCCTTTGACGAGTCCAAATACCGTTTACATAGATAGTCTTGTTGAATTTGAATTTAACAATTAAATTTAACAGGTATAGAAATTTAAAGAGCCACATTCTTGGATACAGTTAATTAGAAGCTGTCCCATAAAAAATTGTGATGCAAGTAGTCAAAGGACTTAGTAAGAGACACCACACCCATTATGTCTGCGTATTTTCATTTATGAACTGTGTTAACTGTTCTAATAAACAAATTTCTAGTATTACTCACTTCTACTCTAAAACCTACTTATTTAATTTTCAGTCGTTCATTCCGTTCAAGTAAGAACAGACGAAAGCACGAACGCAAAGTGGCTTCGCTCAAAGAAGGCTCCCAGTATGAAGATGTTGCCCTAGTAATGGCTCTACACACTTTGGTAACCGCTACTTATGATTTGAGGTTGCCAGTAAGAGGTATAGTCACTGCTTTGAGTTACTTCAGTAACGACAAAGAAGCTTACATCCTACAGGTAAATAGATATTTATCGTGCGTTATTCAGTCACTCCTACTTATAGGTGTGTCCACTGCAAGTTATTTTATCAATTTGGACATTATAATTCGCGTTATTTGATAATAAGCAGAGTTATAATACCCAAGGAAGTAGACTGCTATAAGCTTCTTCTTTCAATGTCTTTCATGATCAACTTATAGGAGTCAACTTCATAGTCATAGGCATCATCAATTGGCGCGTCATTTAGCCAATAGTTAATTCAAATACTTTACTTATTCCTCTTTTTTATTTATTGTATACAACGCTAATCTTAAAATTTACCAAATTGTCTATCTGTGGAGAATGTGGTTTATTTCACATTTGTATCATTTCTGTATCCTATATTTTTGTAATTCATGTGTAATTGTTTCTTTTCCCGAATAAATAAAATAGTTCGCAGTTGTTCACATCTAGCTGATATTAGCTAAGCCGTGACGATTGTTGCTTCATCTATTCGTTGTTATCAATGGAAAACACTATGGTATTGTGCGTGCCACGAAAGATGAGGCCGTGATGTGCAATGACAATAGCCCACGTATATCAAACTTCGTTTTTCAACACTTACGAAAAATAATAAATTAAATTATATAACATAACTAGCTGTCCCACGCGGCTTCGCTCCCGTCAACTGGCTATCTACCTATCCATTTACCCTACCTATACTACATACATGATTGTTTCGTAACTTTAACCGCTTACGCAGTGCACGCAACGGAAGCTCTCAAAAAGGAATATATTTTTCCGTTTTTGCAAAAAAAATCATTTAGCTTAGCTCCGCTCGTATTGGTCCTAGCGTGATGTTATATAGCCTATAACCTTCCTCGATGATTAGTCTATCCAAAACAAAAAGATTTTTTCAATTCCAACTAGGATTTCCTGAGATTAGCGCGTTCAATCAAACAAACAAACTCTTCAGCTTTATAATATTAAGTACAGATATTTCGTAACATCTGTTTGTGAAAAAGTGTAAATTACATTTCATTGCGGGCCGAAAAAAAAGGGAAGAAAGGAGTTATTTTTCGAGTGTGTTTAAAATATCTTCTATTTCAGGCAACTTTGGACAAACTTTTAAAAGAAATGAAGGACAATTTCAAAGACATCTGGACGAATGAGCTTGTTTTGGAGGCAACCAATGCATCCATAGCTGCCCAGAATGTGCCAGAAGGCCAAAGCTTAATACCACAAGGCATTGCCACTCTTGGTAAGTTCTTAGCTTATTTCTCCTTCTCGCCTTATCTGTCTATTACAACATGCAAAATATATAACACGATAATGAGCCAGTTTAGTCATGTCGGTCTGATATGTAACATACTCATATTTATAATATTAACTTAGGCCCACATTCACTAAAATTTAACTCAGAGTTAGTTGCTAAAATGAGGTTAAATTGACAGTTAGTTATACAATATTGTCAACTAGCGGACCCCCGGGGCTTCGCTCCCGTCAATTGGCTACCTACTTACCCACCTACCCTACTTTACCTACCCTACCCTAATTTCCCTATCCTACCTGCCCTACCCTACCTAACCATGTAGTACATATTTTTTTATGTATCATCAATAGTTTTCTCAGCGCACGCCAAAGAACGAATTTTGCAACATTTTGCTACTTTGGGTTACATTATTGAAATTTTCATAAGAATCTCTAATTTTTTTTGGTCATAGTGGCTGCAACATAAAAGGAAGATATATGCTGTCAATGACTTTTATTTAGAACTATCTAAGTGAAACAATCCTACGGTACATTATATTTGGGTATCTGCAACGGTTTAGGCAGCGCACGCGAAGATAGCTCCCAAAGGGCAGATCTTTTTCCGACTTACTTGATATTTATCGTTATATTATGACCAAATTACAAAAAATCATTATAAACTGTAGCCTATGTGTTATTCTGATGTGTAACCTATATTACTGTGAAGTTTCATTCAAATCCGTTTAGTAGTTTTTGCGTGAAAGAGTAACAAACATACATCCATCCTCACAAACTTTCGCATTTATAATATTAGTAGGAAGTAGGATTTAACCTCGTGTTAGCAACTAACTCTGAGATAAGTTTTAAGTGCAAGTGGGCCATATTATAGTCACAGATAATTTAATACTAGCATACAGATGCCTCATCCCATACATAAGTATTTCGATCGCGTTCGGATCCGTTCCACGGCTATAGATGGTGTTAGCAGCGACTTGCAAGCAAAAGGGTGTTCTCGGTTCGTGACAATTTTTTTCTTTACAGTGACGATTTGTTTTATAGTATTTTTTGTACGTTTTTACAGTTTCATTGTACCAAAATTTGTTACAATACAAATTTAAAAATCGAGTGGCATGCCTCAGAAATTTAAAACCGCGCCATCTATTCGAATCATTTTAAACGATCCGTTCAAATACCTTTCCATCAAATATCTTTGAAATGTGAATTATTAGAAGAGTTGAATAAAAAAGAAAGTACAATTTTTATGATCAATTCTAGAAAATGTTAATTTTACATACAATTCAATAACAGTACGGTGCATATCGCGCCTTCTAGCGACATTTATTTGAACCACATTGTATTTGTTAGCTCTGGAACCTCGAGGTATAGGTAAAATGTAGTAGGATTTTATACATAGATAAAAATTTACAGTGTATAAAATACTTAAATTAACCACACACATGTAAGTACTCATTTTTTTTTGCTTTTCAGAACCACACATTAGGATAGCACCAGTTATTCCAGACATCAATTGGAAGCTTGAAGGTCTTAATTAATGATAAACATAATATATGTATTGAAACAAATGTTTTAATAATAAATATTTTATTCTTATCCATTAATTCATTGTTTCATTAACTAACAAAAATCATCTGTTAAAACATTTGGGTGAACAGAAATAGCATTGAAATGTAACAGTGCTTTTCCTATTACTATTGAACACAACCACTCTAAAATAGTCCTTCAATTGAAACTCCTTATTCATATAAATTGTATTGTTTACTACTGGTGCACCACAGATACACATATTGGCATTATCTAAAAACTCCACTGAAGTCCAGGGTATAATATTAGGAGCATAAAATAACTTGTGTTTTAGAACAACTTTGGATGCCAAATCTGCTAAACTGCCAATATAAAATTCCCAAGGGCTGTGTTTACTGCATTCTGGCGCTGTTTCAGTGACATCCAGTTTATTTTCAGAAAGGTCCATGTACTCCAGGCGACATTGCAGTAAACCACATGGCAGTGATGTAAGTTCATTCTGAGTCATTGTTAGATACCTGTAACAAAAAGTATTCTCAATAATAATTTAATTTAAACAAAAATGTCAATGCCTTTAAAACCTCATTGCTAGTTTACCCTATTAACTGGTTTAAAATTATCAAAACCCATAAAAAAAAAACAAAGATCATATTATTTTTCTCAGAGGTAATGGTTTCTTTACAATGTTTCTTATACAATAGCCAGGATTAAAATTATTCATAAGAATCAGGCTGGCTTATAAAAATCTATTGATGGTTGTCTTTGAGAAATGTCATAAAAATAAAGTTTAGGTGGGTTTTACCTAAAACTTTTTTTTTGTAAGTGACATATATTGGTTGTTATAAAAGACATTTTAATTACCGCAGGACACATTAGTATCTGGTGACACATTTCATACAGGCTGGTTTTCAGAATTCTTAATTTGCATCAGGAGGAACAGGAGGCAATTTTTTTTCAATAGAAATGATGACAATCTGTTTACCTTAGACTACTCATGCGACCCAGTGTTGTTGGTAGTCTGTCTAGCATATTATTATCCAGCTTCATAGTAACTAGCTTCTGTAACTTCCATATTGACTTTGGTAAGTATCCTAATTTATTTCCACTTATATCCAACAATTTGAGCTTATTAGTGATCTGCAAACAAAATGATCTTTAGTTAAATCTAAAGTGCAGTAATTATTAAAAAGTTATTAAAGTATAAATCCAAATGACTTTTATTTATTTATATAACTAGTACAAGAAGAGATAAGATAAGAGATTTATTTGAAGTGTTGTTATGATGTTAGCATACCTGGGCCCCCATCAACCATCTCCAGTCCACTTCTCCTTTCACACCAAGATTATTGTTTGAAAGATACAATTCACATAAATTTGGCATTCTCCCTGTAAGAAAACTAGATTAATTACAACAATAATATTATTTAGATCAGACCTGTGCTCAAAATAGACACTTGGATGTGGATTTGTTAGCCTTTACACAATACAATATTTATAGAGAAGGCAAATTGTTATTTTTTGTTACTTACCAAATTCTGGAGGTATTTTTTCCATGGCATTATTGCTGAGATCAAGTACAACTAGCTGCTTTAATAACAGAATGTCTCGTCTGAAGTTACAAAGGCCCAATCCATTAATGTAAAGAGATTCTAATGTTCTTGGGAGACCTTTGATAGGAAATTCACTTCTATGACGAATCACAAGTTTAGTAGGAGCAGTATCCTTGTGTGTTACACTTAAACTTGCCAGGGGTGCAAGCTGTACGTGCTGCGTATCACCAGTAATACATGATTTTAACAATCTCATAAAACATTTCAGCTGTATGGCTTCAGTTTTTATACATAAGTCATGTGTCGGTTCTTCAAACCGTATGGTTGCTTTGCCTTCGTTTATACACCTTACAAACAATTGTTTAATACTCTTTACGCGGTATTTTGTACCGCTTTTGTTAACGGATGAGAAATGAAGAATGAAATACTCCGTTTCACCTTTCGGTTCTTTTCCCAATGCTAAAGTTGATTTTAAATATTTCCCACTTGCTCTTATATTTAAGACACTGTGCTGTCTATTGATAACTTCTACTTGGCATTGCAATTTCATGATTAATTAATTTAGATTTAAACTTATAACTAAAATTCAGAAACCTATCCGACCCGCGAAACGAGAATCTTCAATCTGTCTGTCAACATTTCAACAACAATGAATGAATTCAACATGTTTTATTTCTAAATGTCAAACTCGTGACGTTGTCAATGTCAATAACAAAGCAAACCTAACAGACAAAACGGAACTTCCTAATTTAAAGTGATTTCCATTGCTTTTGTGCCAATCGACAATCGATTAATCATTTAGTATCTGACTGATATTCTCAATCCTTTTTCGTCCCAGTCATCCCAGTGTTTAAATGATTATACGAGTGCTAGGTCCCAGTCCCACTCTATATTGAAGGTTATTGATTTTTTGTAATCTGGCAACAACAAAAATATTCAGCTGTCTATTTGTCTAATCCGTTGAATACCCAATAGCGCCGCTTTTTGGGAGTTCTTACACCAGAAAAATAACAGAAAATTCGATATCCCATTCATTTCTAATAGGTGAGTACAAAGTGCAAAGTATTTTATGTTAAGACTATATTTCAGTGAACTATATACATGGACTCTTTTACTGCAGTTATTGGGGTGTTGTAATTTGTAATGGAACTTCATAAAAAAAAAACTCACCCATAATATTATTTTAACTATTTACAAACAGATCCAACTATCTAAAAATGGCTAAAATGGCTGCACTGGTCGTTCAATCCCGATTTGCCGGTTTGAAGATCGAGGATGACGACTTCACTCCCAGCGATACCCAAAAAGCGAAAAAGCAGCCTAAATTAAACAATGATAAGAAGATCGAGCCTCCTAAGAAATCAAAAACCGTCATTACTAAACCCCAGGTATGAATACTAAAAGTTTATTTATATAATACTAGATTCTGCCCGCGGCTTCGCCCGCGTAATAAATGTTTTATCATCCCAAGGGAATACACACTATCCTATGTCCTTCCCAGGGTCTCAACTATCTCCATGCCAAATTTCATCTAAATCGGTGCAGTAGATTCAGTGGTTGTTCCCCTCCAACCTCACAAACTCACTATAATATAAATAACACTCTAACTTGCCTACCTACTATAACTAATAAATAATCGGATAAGGTACATAATCAATGAAGTACCTAATGCAACAATTATTTTATATTATCTTGGTGTTCTACTAAAACATACTCCAGATTAACAGAGCATACAATAAATGTAAGCCAATCGCTCAGCTACTGCACCAACCTTGCCTTTATTTATTCAGCAATGGATGTATCAGATAAAATTTTTGTACATATGTAGTTTTTTTTCATAAAAGAATATCTGCTATTATGGCTGTATCTCATGAATCGCGATAGCTAGACAATTGAAATTTTCACAAATGATGTATTTCTGTTGCCACTATAACAACAAATACTAAAGAAAAAAAAAATATTTAAGTGGGGGGGGGCTGCTATATAACAAACGTGATTTTGCGATAATGGTTTGCCTTTTTTGCAATAAAGGTACAGAACCATTTGTGCGCGAGTCCGACTCGCACTTGGCCGGTTTGTTAAACAGGAGCTTTTCAGCATAGTCATATTATTATACAACAACCTATTATACTAAAACTTCCCTGACATAATTTTGCCTAAATTGGCCATATCCTGTAAACAAATGATTATTCTGATTATAATAGTGTGAACACAATAGCATAGATTGTTATACAATCATTGGTGCCTTTGTATAAAGTCTTTTTTCTTGTTAGTGTTACAAAAAAGAGTGCTTTTATCATCAAATGTTGTTGCCTCCATAGCAACATGTTTATATTCCAAGGCATACTATAAGTTCTTAAGTCTGTTATTAAGTGTTGACAGACAAGAGTTAAGGTTTGATGGCTATAAGTAAACTAATGTGTTTTATGTTCAGTCGACAATCAACAAACGTCTGAGTAGTAGATTGTTTATCTAGGGAGCAAACAACTATTTTAAAGGCGAGAGTGTTTGTTTTAATCCAGAGCGGAGCGATGGATTCTAGAGTACGTAAAGTAGAATCCTGAGCATAGCAAGGGATCCAAATAAGTCACTCAAGCTCAAAATAGTGTTGCTCCCGAGGTAGAAACTCTACTTTTTGTTACCCTCTATGAGAAAATAAGTAAGTGAACTTATGAACAAGAATGTTACGTTTATTTATTAACATACAATTAGGAACCATAAGACATAACATAGAAATAATTCGAGGCTAATGTTTATATTTGGAAAATTATGGAAGTGCATCCTAACAATTTTATAAGTACCATCCATTACAGTTGTAAATTAATTTGTAATTTGGCTCGCGTGCGTTGTTCCAGCCAGTCACTTGTTCTATACAATGTTCTCGTGTGTTCCGAAATAGAATTACAATCACTCATTAACGCTCAAACCTCATACATTCGTCGTAATCGATTTTAGCGTTGTAATGGCTTTGCTTATTGGAACATTTACTAACAATATCCAAATTCCAAATTCAAATCCCTTTTATTACCTAGGGATTAATGAGCTATTTTATTTCCTGTTTACGAAGAATAACCTAGATCTTTTTGAATAGATGTGATAAAAAAAGAATTTTACTAATGTTATGTTATTTTTTTAAAGTTTATTTACCTGCACTTAACTATAAAAGTCATATTTTATTATTGACTAAAGTGATCTTAAACAATCCCCAGATATTGACATTAGAGCTATTTAATCCTCAGACTTATTAACTGAAGAATAAAGCCTGATCCTAAGTTTGTTTACAGTATGGCTAACTGATATACAGTATACAGGTGAGTTTTTCAAGTGGGCACACAAGAGTTTTACAAGGGCAATTTTGATGAAAACTAAAACTGCACTGTTAACTCCAATGTTGCTGTTTTAGTTTTCATCAAAATCGGCCTTGTGACTCCTTTGAATGCTTTTCACTAATCCTCATAGTTTCGGATTTGGACATCCACGCCCACTTGAAAAATTCACCCCATATACCTAAACTTTATATCAAGTCTGTCACATGCCATGTTAACTATATGAAATGGCTATTTGGCACTTTGTAATAATAAATATCATTGTGTTATTAGCCTGTACCCAAGAAGAAGAAGAAACAACAACCAGTCTCAGCCGACCAGTGGGAACAGTGGAAGCAGAAGGATGAAGAAATGGTTGATGGCAACTTTGAGACTGAACTGCAACAAGTCAGTATATACTGCTTAATTTGCTGTTATCATATACTAGTTTCTGCCAGCGGCTTCGCCCGCGTGAATGTAGAAAATTATGCCAAGGAAACGTATTCCCAGGATAAAAAGTATCCTATGTACTATTACAGACTATAACCTGTCTCTGTGACAAATTTCATCCAGATCCGTCCAGCCGTTTGAACGTGAAGAAGTAACAAACATACAAACACACATACACACACACACACACACACACACACACACACAAACGATTACACACACACTCGCACACTCGCAAACTTTCGCCTTTATAACATTAGTGCAATGCGATGTATTATAATATTATATTGTGATGTGATATGATTTACATTTAGTAAAATGAAAAAATTAATTTAATCACACTTTATCTCACAGAATATCGCCTATAGCATAATGTGGTTATGCTTGCAAAATTTTCACAACATGCACTATTTGCTAAGTAACCCGCGGGTTCATAAACTCAAGTCCCGGACTCTTTGCTGCTAGCCTGCTACCAATTATTTCTTACTGGAAAATCGCTATATTTTTTTTGATCTATGGATCAAATCCAGGACCCAAGTCTGAACAGTTGTGCTTGTGATTAAAAAATGATGCATTTAAATACAAAGTACTTGCTATACCTACTTGAAATAAAATCTACATGTTTGCAGGCTATTCTACTATCGAAACTGGACTTTGAAGAGAAGAAAGATGTCTACAAGCAGTCTAAAAAGGAGGCTGAGGTTGAGAAGAAAGTTAACGAACAGACTGCCAAAGCAGGCTCTAAAAAACAGAAGAAGAAAAACGTCATGAGCTTGGACCAGTTCAATGACATGATGAATGTTGGTGAAGATAGTACTATGAAATGTAAGTTATATAAAAAACATACCAGCTACGACTTAATTTTTTTTAAGAGTGGCGACTTATTTAAAAATGGCTTCTGCCCGCGACTTCGCCCGCGTAAACCGTGTTTTATCATTCCAAGGGAATACAAACTATCCTATGTCCTTCCCAGGGTCTCAAACTATCTCCGTGCCAAATTTCATCTAAATCGGTTCAGGAGATCCAGAGATTAGCCCCTACATCCTCACAAACTTTACCTCTTTATAATAAGATATTTTTAGTCTATGTTATCTTACTGCAAGGCAAAAACTTCTCTTCTTCAAGGCAATTATGGACTAGTCCTGTCTGTGTGTGTCGTTCTTTGGCTATGTCTGCCATAACATCGCTGGACGTTTTTCCGAAACCCGGGTCACGGGACACATTGTGATAAAATTGCTCACAGGATTAGTTCGACATGACATGACGAGTCATGTTTGCTTGCCACATTCTGCCAAGCAAATGTGACTGGCCTAGTCCCATCTAAGCTTAGCAATTTTTTCTGAGTTATTCATAACTGATTATTTATTTTCAGTCAACCACGATGATGAAAAGTGTCAGCCGGAAGTTCCAAAGTCACCCGACAAAGATACAGAATTCTTCGAAAGAGTGAAATCGGAGACTAAAAACGAACTTCTAAAGGACAAAATATACGATAGAGTTAAGAATCGACAGCCAGCATCTGATGAAATAATTACTAGAGTACAATTTGCTGACGCTCTGGAGAGAAAGGATCAAGAAATAGCGATGTTGAAAGAAGAGGTGGTCACCCTCAAACATGAACTATTTACAGTCAAGTCCCGAAATAAGAAATTGTGTAACATACTTGGACAGGGAGAGAGTAAGTTGAAATATTTATTTACTGCTACAGCTACTAGCTACAGTATTTGATTCTTTTTATCGCATATTGCAACGCGATGGGTAAATTGCGCCTACTATGGCAGTCAATCCCAATAATAAAAAATGTTATAGCTTAAACGAAAACCAATGCAGGCTTTCAATGGCATCATGGCATGGTCAAGTCAGGTCAACTCTCTAATAGGAATGTTTCCTGGGTAGAAAAATGATAATTCTATTTAGTCCGTCGTTGAGATTATCAAATATTGTTGGACCCGTATTATTGGCTTTATCAAATAAATAAAAATTGGCAAAGATAAAGTGCATTAAACTTCAGGAGTAGGTGCTTGTGTCGTCACTTTGTCAGTATAAAGTGTAGCACATCGTGACGTCAAACGATATTTCAACGCCCTGTATCGTCGTAATTTTTTGTTTACATGGTGGCAAAAAAAAAAATACGTGGCCATTATTTTTAGGTTATCGAACTGGCGGATTGAATAGATATTTTTTGTCAACTACCCTATTGCGTAAGTTTATTGAAAGAGCAATTAGTTTATGTCATGTATTATTAGAAGAGAATAGAATATTTGCCACAATTTATTTGGGGTAGGCGCTGCATGTCTTCTTCCATACATCTTATCCTACTTCATTTGTAGTCATATCATCATTCACGCAATCCATCCAACGTTTCTTTGGTCTTCTACTCCCATAACCATCCACAATCACACTCAAAACTTTTCTCTCGACATTTTGGTATAATTATTTCTAGTCCTATAATACCCGCACGGGTCGAACTCCAACATTAAGTAACCCTTGTTGAGGTCGGTCCGTGGATGAGTGATCATCTTAATATACCGAGGTTCCTCGGTGCCTCAGAAAGCATGTTAAGCTATTGTTCCTGGCTGTCATTTGTAGATCTTGACAGTCGGTACGGATAGTCAGAAGCCAGGAACTCTGACACCAGTCTTGCCGAGAGGTATCGCGTCACCCAGTTATTGGGTTGTGGTGGTCAGATAGGCAGTCGCTCCTTGTAAAATACTAGTACTCAGCTGCATCCGTTTAGATTGGAAGCCAACTCAATATAGTTAGGAGAAGGCTAGGCAGGTTGATCTAGTCGTATAATTAATTGCCTAAAACAAATTACAGTGAAGGACAAAGCCGAAGTGTTGATAGAAGTGGAGCGATTGCGTTCGGTGCAAGCAGAGCTGACAGCGGAAATAGGCTTACTACACACGGACCTGGAAAAGGAGCGCTCCAAGAACACAGACCCTAGAGCCAACAAAGACAAGGTAAGAAATGTACTCCCTTAAGTAAACCCTTCCTTTATAAACCCTTCCTTCCGTAGTGTTCCACGCGCGCCTCAAAGAGATTTACTGACTAAAACTCACCCGTGTTCCTTTAGATGCCTGTGCCAGGGCCACGGTAACTCTCTTTCAAATTTATCCGCAACCCAGACAGGCATCGGCCCTAGCGGACCTCGTCAGTTTTTGCTGACATCTCTTTGAGGCGCGCGTGGAACACTTCGCGCCGTCGACTCGGGCCTGTTCTTTATCGGACGACGAGCTACCCGTTACTCGCCGTCCGCAAGGCCGCGCCTACGGTGGCCGGGAATCGGCGTGCGACTACCGACGCCTGCGGCGGCTAAGGGCGTGAGGGCGTCTCCTTTGCTTCTCCCTCACGCGTTCCACCTCCTCCATCCGACGTTGCCGATTTGTGAACTCTCAAAAAAACGCTACCAATTTTTCTAGACTGTATTATCGTATTCGTCATTTCCCATAATTTTTTGAGCGTGTGTAGCTCATATGAGACCACCTAAAAATGAATCGTGATCAATCCGGGGGTCCACGCCCTAAGCACGAAGTCCGTAGTTTCAGCCTTCGCTACGGACGTTTCCTACTCCATATCACATACGGACGCATGATTCGTTCGGGTTCCTAACTACTAATGAATGACAACACAATTTGACAGTTGTAACCTGTCCATGTCCTGTCCTGTCGATGTGTTATAACATGTCCGAAAAATTGATTCATTACGGAGTAGGGTTCACTCCGAAGTTCCGAAGTACTTTCGGACGGGCCCGTAACTTTGTTCACGGAGTTATGGAGTAGACCCCAGATTTGTCAATCTATAAATAGGTTATTGAGAAAAGTGCACTTTGCACTAAGAAATGCGATAACAAGTAATCTCACCCTGTGATATATAAAAATTTTGCGTTCGTTAGAGTCTCAACGTTTTTCTCCTCTTTCAGAAACACACTACCAAAAAGAAAAGCATACGTTTTGACGTCTCATCAGAAGCTTTACTGGTAAAAGATTCAAGTTCCGGAACTGGTTAATTCAAGATTTATACGTATTTTTAATAAAAATAATTAATGTTATAAAAACCGAAATTTATGAAAAATGATCTGTGAGATTCTTATTCTTTGTATTGTAAACTATGTTTAAGTTGTGACCGTAAAAATAGCATATCGTAAAGCAAAATTCACAGGACTTTGTTTTTATTTAAAAAAAAACACTTGATTACAATAATTATAGTATTAAATGGATGTTTTTTGCACTCTAGATGTACCAGTAGGTTAGATGATACTGAAATTATGAATCTCAATTATTTTAAGAATTGTCAATTTAAGTGAAAAAAATATATTTTTAAAGGGGTCGAAAAAATTTTATGTTTCAGTATTATTAAAGAAAATTTATGTAAACCCTTTTGATTGAATTTAGAGACCCATTTGTTTGTAATATCTCGATTGTAAATTTCAATCATTTGTTATGGATGGTCTTGGCCTTGGACATGCAAGTTAAAATGCCTATCTGAGTAATTTTAATTTTATTTTAGTTTTGTTTCTGGTAGACATATTACTTATGCATACGTATTATATTATTTTATTGATGTATCATCCTCAGATTGTTGTCGAAATAATTTGAAGTTGTATTGATGTTAATATAAAGCAAGAGAATTAAACAGTAGTTGTAAGTAGATGCTACCTATATACCGCTTAGCCTTTTATGTCTTCAGAATCAAGCACAAAATAATCATAAATGATTTTTCCATGGGCCTACCCTCGCTGGGGCAGGGTGGGGCGTTTGCCCAACTTTGATTTACTTTACCCCGATTTGTAGCTAGAAATAGTAATTATTCGTTACATTCGTGTAATGCAAAACAAAATACCAACATTTTAGAGCTTTCTGCGCTCGCTTCTTCATTTCTTTTTCCTGCGTTTTGCCCCCAACCACAAAAATTTCTACTACTACTGTAGTTTCCATGCGGTTGCCCCACCCCTGAAGTTCTGGGTACGCCCATGATTATTTCCAAATCCACAAGCATTTCACTTAAACCTTATTTTGCATTTTCTTTATCAGTAGTCTTGTTCAAAATGGGATTCACTTGACAAATTTTGTATTGTTTAAATTTTATTATATAATTACGTACGACAAATTTGCGATCACTGTCCAGATTGTAAGATTTTTATTTGGTGCATAAACTGTGTTAATTTCACCAATATTTTTCACTGTGATTTATATTCTTAGTAAATGGGTTTAACTAGGAATTTATAAGTTTTGTATGGACGAAAATAAAAACATGACTTAAAACAATGCACGATTTTATTGCCATATCTATTACATACACAATTATAATTGGTACAACAGTATAATGTCACTTAATCAATTGAAAAGAAACCAGCTAATATTTTACGTAATCTGTGCACAATTAAGGGTTAGTTCTTAAAGCAGTTTATTAAAAAATTAAAATTGTGTATCAATTGATCGACGCGTCTCTGATGTATCTTAGAACCGAAACATCAGAAACTGAAAACTCATATACATTGATATTGATATTATCCTTATAATATATAGGGTGATAAATAAAAGTATTACTAACGTTTAAAATTATGCATAGTCACATAAAAGTCACAGAAAAAGGACACAAACAATGCTTCTTAAAATAATATTCATAAATATTATCGGCTCATTTGTTCCAGAATTAGGCACAATTGTATATAGTCCATATTTTCATACACACAAATCATTAGTCGAAAGGAGACATGTTTACAAGTTAACCTTACGCATTTTTTTTATATTATAAAGAAGGGTACTTACTACTTACTGTATAGTGTAAGAGGGTCTACGTTCTAATACTACTCTAAGTTATTCGAACTACATATGGATCTCCACACAATACAACTGTGTATAGCCTGGGGTACAAACGCCTAAGTTGTTGACTAGCTGATTTATTTATTGTCTATAGGTATGCAGTACAAGCGATTAAACAGATTTCAGCTCTAACATAATGGATACCCAGTGTGACAATAATGTGTTCCTTTAAACCACTTAAATATTACAAAATACTCATAATTCATTTGTACAAAAATATGAATCATTCATGAATACATAACATAAGAACTTAAGTAAATACCTACTTATATCATACAAGTGTCATATTGGCAGTAACAGTGATTTATGGCAACGTGAATTTGATTTCTAAAATATTTTTGGTCCAAAAAATTTATATTATACTTAAACTCTTTCACATTACTTTTGCATTATTTTTATAGAAAATACATACACCACTTTAATACTGATGTTACAGAATATAAAATATTATTTATTAGTAGTTAATAACTAAGCGAAGACTATGTTATAACTAGTTACTTATAATATGGCAGTAAGTGGTAATTCCAGAGCATTGTTGACCGTACTCGCGAGATTCGCACGTCACCACGTATGGATACTATTCGAGTACTTACACATAACTGATTTATGTCTATTCGATGGGTTATTGCATATTGCAAAGAATACGTAACAAGTACAAAACACTGGCATTCATAGTCACTCATCCGCGATTCAAAAGTGTTGCTCGATAGAGTCCTACACTAACTTTTATCACTTCACATCTCACTTCAACCATTGCCTATTCAAATGCATTTGTCTCGATGCCATATTTCTGCGTTCCATTCTGAACCCTTTGCTCAATGATGTGCAGGTTTGTTATCTGCTGTACCTGATAGCAGGTATGAGCCGTCGCTGGAGATTTGTTCAAGTGTTGCGAACACTCGGTGTTTGAAAGTCGCTGTATGATATGATTCTGTATCATCTTCGCACTGATCGATGCCCCTATGGATTCATGTCCATGGCGTGTGATATAGTCCCTTTAGCATGCTGGTACGTCTGCACATTTGATGGTGCTCACTGGTTTAGTGAGTATGTCGCATTCGGACTCGTCTATCACTTTGTTCGATATTTTGTCTACGCAGTATACGCCGCGTTGCTTCGTGGCTTCCTCACCCTGTAACAAGATTTAGGTTTGTACAAACATGTTATTTGAGACTGCATATTTTGACAACAGACTGGTTACAGTTAAAGGAGGTAGGTACATATTTTCTAGCAGCCATCTTGCTATAGCTGCTTGCATTGATGTTTCTGAGCAGCGGTAACGGCCCCGACTGTGTCGTAGACTCAGACCCATCCATGTCCATGACCTACGAGTTACTTTGAGTAAATTATTTCATCAACACTGCTCTCAAAACGGTAAAAGAAAACATCGTAAGGGAAACCGGTGTGTCCTAGAACCAAATATTCCAAGACATGTGACATCCACCAATCCGCACTGGGCCCGCGTGGTAGATTAAGGCTGATTCCCTCTCACAGAGAGGAGGTATCCCAGCAGTGGGAACATTAAAAGGCTGATGATGCTGATATTGCTGTAGAACGAGCTATCACGTGACACCTACCGGCATGTGACAGGGCTTGGAGCAAGGGTTCCATGCGCCGACCCACCAGTGTGTGCGCTGCGTGTGAGGCGGGCAGGCCGGCTGCTTACATTGCTGCATCAGAGCTTCGTGTCGTGGTGGCTCGATGTGGTAGCACTGGGACAGTTCCACCGCACCTGTTGGATACACAAGGCATGATTACACGCGATCGAGTGAGCCAGCGCACATATTTTTGTTTATTGCAAACTGAACTTTATTTGTGTGTAGTAAAGTTGTTTTGCTAAAAATGCATACACATACATTAACAGTATCAACTTACGATTATTTTCATCGACGCATTCGTAGTTCCTTCGCATGTAGCCGAGGCCGCAGGAGACGGAGCAAGCCGACCATTCGGAGACGCGGTACTTGTAGCGACGCCTCATGCGCTGTCGGTCCACTGTGTACTGGTACGTCACGCCGGGGTTCCGGTGGCGACCTCGGTATATCATTTGCTGAAAAAACATAATACCACGTAGGATAAAGCCAGCAAATGTAGGTACCTCATATAATGTAATTTTTTCCGTAACTATATCACTTTTTGATGCTGAGAAACATTAGTATGTTTTAAAGATATTTCACTAGAGCCAGAAAGGCTCAAATGCTAATACGAGCGATGCGTTTTAACTCATGCCTAGTGTAGTAATGAGAATGCCAATCCAATGTGAAGATACCTATTTCCTTCATACAATAAACTGTACAAATCACTTAGCCAGTACCTCTAAATCGTAAAATGCTATTGTAGAATTTCACTTACATAAACTTTTATGTCTTCTTTGAGCGGTCCAACTATTCGTACTTTCTCCCAATCACGGTCTCGTTCGTAAATAGCTGGAGTACCCGCTACAAAGTATTCAGTCAATGTAGCATTTCTGTAATTAAAACAAGTAATAGGTTAAGAAAATGGCGGATTCGGTAGAAAAGAATATGGCGAATTTTGTTGAAATAAAATGGCTGTTTAAGTAGAAAGAAAATGGTGGATTCGGTAGAAAAGAAAAAAATGGCGGCTTCGGTAGAAAAGACAAGGCGGATATTAAAATAGAAAATAACAGAAAGAACATTTTCTCGTCAAAATAAATTTCCTTGCTGGCCTTACCGTGTTCCATTCAGGTATATTTTGTTGGACTTCGCACTTTTAATAGTGATGTAATTGCCTGGATTGACTTTCTCCTCTATTTTCACATTCCTTGACCCAGCTGGTATGACGGCAACCTGTTGATAGATATTTGATTAAGATTCGAATGTCAATACTTTATGGTTATGGCCTATCTAATTGGATAACTTGTTTCAACGTAGGATAGGCTACGATAAGATTGGAGATCTAACCATTATAGTTGATGTGGAAAGAGGTGCTTTATAGTCTTCATGAGATAGGTACTTAAATGGGTTAAATTCGATTCAAACTTAAAAGCGGCTCTGAAGATTACTACTCGCTGCGCAATACTCCATCCCTCAATCCCGCTGTCATAAGAAATGGTTACTGCGTAGTGACTATCGGAGTGTTCTGAGTCGTTCCAAATTTGATTTTATAATACGAGTATTTTGGACAAATAAAAAAGGATAGTTGCCGTTACGATCTACTCTGTGGTTTTAAATTATTTATTGGATGCTTACCTCACTAAATCCAGATTGCTTGGTGGTTCCCTTGCTGTAGATACCCTGCACCGTCTTGCAAGCCGAACCGTTGCCGCCACAAACACCACACTTGTCTTCTTCAATTTCTGAACCCACTATCCAGTCGCATCCGACTTTGTAGCAAACGCCTGTGAAATAAAATCTTTTCAGTAGCTGCTGATACCGAAACAGTAACAAAACAGTTTAAATAATTCAAGGCCTGTATTATTCGGGGGTTTATAAGAGTCGTTTTTCTGTACTCAGACATCATTATTTTATTTGGAAACGGTTGGATTAGCATAGGTTTTATAGCGTCAACGTTGAGCACGTTTGAACGATTAAGAACCTTAATCGGTTCAGCGCCCTAATTGCTGTTTTGTGTCGCTTTTATGTAGCACTCAAGGTAAGTACTTGCTAGATTGGCTGTTAAGAACGTTAATAGTCGAAAGGATGGTGGAAATCAAGAAATGTGAAAGCTTAGCGAAGGTAACGAATAGTTTTTTGTTTTAACGATATTTACCTGTTGAATGCCGTAATATCCGAAACAATTACAAAGCGATTGTGTCCTGCGTGGATCCACTTTTCAGGCACTCAAGGTGTTAATCATGATCTACCAGCCTTTAACCTGAGTCGCTTACACTATTTTGGCAATGCGCTTATACTTATTATGGCTTGTTTTAATGAAACTTGATCTGTCGTATGTATCTCAATGGTCATAGAGTTTTAGAAAAATATATGTAGTTGTAGAGAGTCGCCTCTGACACTCATACCATCATCATCTACCTGTGGTACATATCATTGCCCTGCAGGCTGTTACTAACTGCCACAATAGATATATTCTTACCAGCGATACACATGTCCCTCGCCCCCACACTCTGCCGGCAGGGAGTGCCGTCTGCGACGAACCCGCCCAGCATTTCCACATCACTGCCGTCGCGCGCCACGCATTGTAGTTCACAAGGTTTGTCTGTAATAATACATACACCTACGTTTTATATCTGTACACATGACATTACATCACGCCCTGAAGGGTTGAGCAGAGGTGCACCTTAGTACAACCACATTTCACCAGTTATGTTTAAATCCCATTTAATAGAGGGAACAAGTAATGATAGTAATTATGGTCTTAAAACTGTTCACTACTTTGGCCTCTTTCAAGTAACCCGTAAACTTTTTCGAATCTGGCACAGATCATAGCAATTTTGGAAAGTCGGAAAAGATGTGCCCAGGTAGATATTAGACTCAAAATAAATTATTCAATAAAAAGATATTTTTTATAATAAGCTTTTTTCGTATTCTACTCAGCAAACTCTTTCATTTGATACCATATCATGGCAGTGCACAAAAAATAACTAGTCCGCCATCTTGGGCCGTCCGGCTTATTGGATTTAGAATGAAGCCACTTAGCTAAGTATGCATTGTTATCCAAATTAAACGTGTATGCAAAATTGCGTCTTAGTCGGTGTAGGATTACTACCTACTTTAAAATTCAGTTGCGGTTACATACAATACATACCTATATAATGCAAGTTAAATAAAAGCCAGTAATAACACGACATCTAAACAATAATTTTGTGCCAATTTAGATGCTATGAAATAGAAACACAACTTCCGTTTGTTCTCGCTTACTTATTAAGATTATATCTTCTCAGAACTTCTATCTCGGTATAGTATCTTCTAAACTCACCTTGATCGAAGTAAGGTATCCACTCTGATATGGTTTCGTTTCCATAAGTCATGTTGTTATGTTTGGAGCACTGAACTTCCCGGAACGATGGTTCGTTGATAGGGCACGGATCGGTGTTGCAGATCTTGTATCTAGGAAGTGTTACATACATTTAATAAAGCTGAAGATAATGGTATAAGCAACCCACTAATCGCCCAGTAATCCAATGATCAATCTTCAATCAATCGTCGACCAATTACCGGGCGATTTTTTCAATCAAATAGATAGGTACATTGCTGGAAGTGTTCAAAATTGTATTTGGACTGCCAGTAGGCTGCTGAATTAGATTGAAAATATATATTAGTCAACATCAGTTCTAGCACTCGAATTGCATACTTACACGATCAATGTAAACCAGTCTTAAATCAGAGATCTAACAACTCTAATTAACTAGATATTCATTGAAAAATATCTAGGACGAAAGTTCGTTGTGCTCTATGAAAACGAATTAGTCTAAAATGCTCGCTGCTCGCAACTTAAATTCGGAACATCCAGTCTAGACTTCGCTTCAAAATACAAAGGCTCAGAAATGGAGTCATTTAAAACCGTAAAAGCGAAATCTTCGTGAATAGTTGAATACTTACCGGCTTCTATCGCCAATACAGTAGTTGCCATTGTTGTTGGGTTCTGGATTGTTGCACTCGCGCGACTGCGTGGAGACGCCCGCTCCGCATGTTCGAGAACACTCGCTCCATTCTGACCATGGACCCCATTCGCCGTTTCGAGGCTTTGGAGACGGTGTTCGTGCGACGCAAGTCTGGTTTTGGCACCACTGTGGAAGAAAGCATGTTGGTTAGATGATGAGGAAACGGTGATGCAAAATTCTCTACTAAAGCAAGCTTTAGGAACTCAAAGCTAACACGAGCATAGTGAAATACGCCTTACTTTTGTTCCCTTCTTACTAGCAAAAACAGTTGAAAGTGGTGAATAGCGAGCGTTTTGAGGACTGTCTTATGTGGTCAATTATGACGTTGTACGTCCTGATTCATAGCACAATTTGTTGAGGTTCGGGTATTACATGGTTATGCCACTTGTTATTGGAGAAACCTACTGCCAACAACGGACTACTAAGATGATATATTTCGACCAAATGTCACACGATCACACATATCAACTCCAGTGTAAAATCCCATGAAGTACACGTAAAAACACATGTTAGAATGGCCGTCTGTATAAAAAGCTCAATGAGTTTCCTGTGCCTCACCATATCGGGTCCACAAGTGGTCCCGGGCGCGGCGGGACGCAACATAGACTTGCACACGTTGTTGACTTGGCACCACAGATGTAAACACAGCTCGGTCGGCTTCGTGCACACGACCGCTTCCGCGCCGAACTGCAAGTGGCATTGGTATGCTGCGTCGAATGTTACACCTGAAAATAAAAACTAGTTTAATATCTACGTGTTTTCAAGTTTCCCAGCCTAATTGCCGCAAGGCAAAGGACACAGAATATGCGAGGATAAAGACGTGATGTGGATTTCCGTCTATGTGATTGGTCGATAATACATACTCTTTGCCCTTTGCCTTGCCGAATTCACTTACGCAATAAGGCTGGGTCATGATGGGGAGGCAATGAATAATGAAACTTACCAGCAGGAACTTCGGGGTAGACGTACAACGGCTCTTGTGATGGTCGATCGCTAAGACACTCGCCCAGTCCCGCACTAAAAAGAGAAGTTCGAAATTAGGTATGTACCTAACATTATAAACTAAATATAGGTAATAAGTGTTCCGTTTAACAGAAACAAGCCTTAACCAAACAAACATTCCGTTTTATTAAATGTACTTAGATATGCATAAAGTCGTTCAAAGTTATTCAGCGTTAAATTCATTCCAGCTGGATTAGGAAATAGTCGACCATAAAATTGTAGCACAATACGTTTTCTACGTAGCCGAGCGAATAACTACTGAAGCAGAACTGCGGCCGCGCCTACTGGATCCATTTCAGCACATTTCGCACAATTACGAGCGCGTTTACACACTTCACAGTGATTTGTGCGTACGAAACTGCGAATAGCAAACACGCCTCTATAAACGCACGGTTTCATAACCACTCAGTCCTAGGCCAGACGCGTAATAAACATGTCACATTTAGATCCATCAATTTTAACAGCCTCCGTTTATATTTCTATTCATCAAGGAATACTTTATTTAATTCATAAAGAAGCGCATTAATTCGATGTTTTATGATGATTAGTCTGCGAGATGATGACAAATATAAGTTAGGCGCGTGTCCCACACTAGTTGTAAAATGCAGATTCCGTTGCGACATTTAATAATTAATTTTTTGAGATCGTTTATAACGACATCCGGCATTAGAATTCGATTGAAAATCTTTATTTAGTGTGCGTAGGATTTCTGCTTTCAATTTTATTGACACTATAAAACATTTTATGTAGTTTGCTAGTAATGACAGTATTATGTAAAGACTCACTTTCATATGCAAATAATGCCGGAATAAAATGAAGCTGTTGCATTAACAGAATTGTCACAATAATTATAAAATCATCCATGTAACCATTACGGAAGGGGCTTGACCATTCAGTAAATTAGGCAGGTAAGCGTACAATATGCTGCGTATGCGCATGTATTTATGATCGGCCGCTATTTAAGTGTTGCTAAGTAAAATAAAATAAACGAAAAACTTAAAAGCTTACCGCAATTTACGCTATAGACGGTTTTGAATGAGTCACCGAATTTAAGGATAAACGGTAGATTAAAGTTATACGGAATTAAACTTACTTAATAAATAAAGTAATAAATGTCCAATAATTGTAATTCGTTGGTATGATATGATTGTGACTCGATGGTAATTAACTGAGTGGTTGCTCCGGTTATTTAATCAAAGACGGTTTTCGGATCAATGAATAAGTGTAGTACGTAAAAACTATAGAAAATCGATTATCGATTCGAGATTCGCGGGTAAACTGGCTAGATAACGAGAATGGATCTAAAGATCTTTAATGAATGAGTCAGAATACACAAAAACAAAACATTCAGTAGAACCTCCTCCTTTTTTAGGGTTCCGTACCCAAAGGGTAAAAACGGGACTCTATTACTAAGACCGCGGTCCGTCTGTCTGTCAGCAGGCTGTATCTCATGAACCGTGATAGCTAGACAGTTGACATTTTCACAGATGATGTATTTCTATTGCCGCTATAACAACAAATACTAAAAACAGGATAAAATAAATACGACTCCCATACAACAAACGTGATTTGTTTGCTTTTTTTGCGATACTGGTACGGAACCCTTCGTACGCGAGTCCGATTCGCAATTGGCCGGTTGTTTTTAAGACGATGAAAAGTTACACTTACTCCAAGAAGTTGGTGACGTCGCGTTTGCTGCACCTCGACCAGGCCACCTGAACGGTGTCAGACTCGAAGATCGGCGTCATGATGTGCAGGGTCGATCCTTCTCGGCGATGGCAGCCTATCTTCTCTGTGTCGTGGTATAGACCAAAGCTGAGGACAAGAGGAATTGTTTTATTAAATGTTCTCGTAGCTGGTTACTAGGTTTATAGAAAAAGATTTTTGTACATATGTTATTTTGTGTTGTTGTTGTGTGTGTGTCGTTGTTGTGTTGTATGTTATTGTTGTTGTGTGTTTTGTTGCTTTTTCTTTTTATTTATGCACCTGCCATGTTGTCTCTACACCACCCTTGGTTGCCTGGTAGATAATGCCTCAGGCATCAAGTCTGCCTATGTAACTGTTTGTTGCATGAAGTTTAAATAAACAAATAAATATTACAAACTAAATAAGTACTTGGTACCAATTCCATTTCTTAGACATCATTCACACACAAACTTCAACTTGCAGTCTTAAGACTATCCTTTCTCAGTCAGTCTATTGTTTTTGTCTATTATAGTATCTTTACAAGACAAGACTACTGTCAATCCTAAAAGAGTCACATTTTCAAGACGGACAGTGTTTTCTGTTTTACGTGTTCCTTTTGGAGTAGTATCGTACAGTACAAAGATAAAGTTATTCTAGAATGTGCTCATTACAAGCCATCAAGAAGTGCCCATTTAGATTGTCGGGGGCTGGTATCTCTTGCAATTTTGCATACCTCGTTACTTTTAAAAGTGTGAGCGGTATCGGCAGTTTATTAGCATTCTACAGGGAAGTGCATTATAAATGAACACTTAGAACAACCACAGCACGATGATCATAATGCTATCTTTTCCAATAAAGATCAATCTATCATAATAGATACCCGAAAAAAATGATTAACCTAACACCAGTAGTTTATTAATATTTTGACATTCACACATCACATATTTTTAATTAATTTAAATGTAATATTAAGTTTCAAAAATATTGTGATCGAAGCTGTCAATAATTGTATAATTATGTAAATAATACAGAACCTTATGCAATTAATAAATCGCGTCATTGCATCATACGAAATAGCCTCTATTAAATTGTATAGAGCCATTGATATTTCTTATAATTTAATAGTTATTATAGATACGGCCCAGATGGACCATCTTTGCGTTATATATCATTCATACCGCCAGTATTAGTGCACCGATAATGACGTTTATCGTCTGTGTAGCAACAACTTAATCTTAATAGCTCTATTAGCATCGGCTGTAATCGTTATCTCGTTGCATGGACGGTGGCGCTCCTGTAGAGGCACGGCCACAACAGCTGATCGTAAAATCATTATAATGAGAATGACACACTGATGTAGGCCTAGTCTTATATGCGTACAGTGACATACAAGGAAATTTACTTAGATAATAAGCATAGTATAAACTAATCAGGTTAATTTTATTTATAAGTAAGGTCCCAAATGTAGATATCTATACTGTATATAAAATTATAAAGCTGAAGAGTTTGTTTGTTTGTTTGAACGCGCTCATCTCAGGAACTACTGGTTGGAATTGAACATTTCTTTTTGTGTTGGATAGTCCATTTATCGAGGAAGGTTATAAGCTATATAACATCACGCTACGACCAATAGGACCGGAGCATAAATGAAAAATGTTGCAAAAACGGGAAAAAATTATTCCTTTTTGAGAGTTTCGATTGCGTGCGCTGCATAGCGGTTAAAGTTAGGCAACATTCATGTATGTTCGGTAAGTAGGATAGGTAGGTAGCCAGTTGACGGGAGCGACGGCGGGCCGCGTGGGACGGCTAGTGTGATATAAAAGCTCTCATGCCTGACAGTAACCTTCCTCTCTATATCTTGGTAGGCAGGCAATCATCATTTCTGCACTCAAGTTTACATCAAGAATTTTACATAAAATCATATTACCGTTAAAATCCTTTCTACGTATCATAGAGTCCGTTTCTCGTTTATTTCTATTTTTTAAAGTTGAAAAAATAGCGTGTTTTTTTTACAAGTTTTATTTAATGAAGCATAGGTATGCGTGTTCGGTCTCTGAAAAGCGGAAACAATTAATTGTAATTGCTGTCAGAAAGTTCATGAAAGTTCTCAGGTTACAGTCTAAAGTCAAAAGTTATCTATCTTATAATTAATGTTGTATAATTATTATGACGTATGTTCGTTAATGACGAGTAGAAATAAATTATCTTAATTATTAATCTGTTAGGTCTATCTAGTTTATTCTTGGAAACTTGATTGTAAACAAAGTTGAGAATGTTTCCAATGTTATTAATGAATTAATTTAATACCTATTCAGATAATTAAATACTAAAACAAAGTATCTACGTGTTAGGATCGTAATGTTTGCCTGTTTTTTACTGAATATCGTTAAATCAGATGAGTCCTTACCGATTGCGCGTTTTGACATCGTGAAGCTTTTAGACAGTAAGCAAATATCCAAAACTTGTTATGTTTTTTTCTAATTTTATGTTAACCATAAGAGGTAACATTTCATAGTTGAGATTTTCATTTCAGGAAATGATTTCCAGACCCATCTATTTTTAGGCCAGACGCGGTCCAGCCAGACATATAAAACAGTGGGTCAGTCAGTCAGTTGTTGTGATATTTGGCACTAGATCCCATCACTATTATGTATGTTGTGTTGTCGTGTCGCCACCTGTGGGTCTGTGACGATACGCAGGGCGTTATACGTTTAGTTTATGGATAATGTGTATGAAAAACTATTGGCACACGTCCAAAATCAAATCCAATGGACGTTTGGAGCGTGGAAAGCGTCTAGCATATGAATTTTCATTTAGTAGCTAGTCAATCATCATCATCTGTAGTCCACTGCCGTACATAGGCATTTCCAATCGCACCCATCTTGATTCTCAACAACTCTCATCAAAGTATTAAGATGCAGCTTGTAAATGCAATTGCAAAAATCTGATAACAGAACCTTGTGATCGAATTCAATATTTCAAATACAAATAAATAAGACCACTAAATAAATCGAAACGGATCTATCGTGTGCAAAAATATCAATTTAATTGCTTCTCTCAGCCAGACGAATCGAAACTCCGGAAGTGTCGGCACGCGAGGTTACAAACTTGTTAATTCGGTATTTTGGTAGGAGGAAAAATATCGTCGCAATTAATTTTATCAAGATGCGCCGCGACGAGTTTAATTTAAAGAAATGTTACGGCTAATGTTTATCTAAATAAATATAAAATGGCATTGCGTTCAGTAATAAAATCCGAGCGCACCCATCGTGTTTGCTGCATACGACATGAGCGCAAATGTTACGAGTCACGCCTCGCGATCCGTATACACGTCTGTCTGTAAATTATTTAATTTATCGTTAGACCCTTATTCTTTATTCAAGATAACGCAATGAAAAAATAATGAACTTGTGTGGGCCGATAGTGCGGCGTCAATGCACCGGGTGCATTGTACGCGGCCGAGTGATGCATTCATGTCTACAAGAAGGTCAATGGCTGCCTCGCGCTGTTTGCACATTACATAACATGTGTTTGTATTATGATTGTGGGCGTTGTCTAACACCAGTGACAACGCCTTGTTTGTACTAAATAGTACTCATACAAACAAACTAACAGACTCGGAATCCTCGGCTGCAATGCAACTGTTTCATAATTTTCTATCTTGAAAGCAACGTCCTTGCGGTAATCTCGGCTTAGAAACATGACTCAGTGCCGATAACCGAAGCACTCGGCAACCGTTGCCAAATAAAACTAGCACTTATTTCCAAAATAATACTAACAATATTACGCATACTTGTTATAAAATACATTTAAAATATACATAAGAGCGTGTGGACGCCCGGGCATCAGATGATACGTTCGTATTGAAAGATTGTTTATTTTAGAAAAAGTCTAACGTTTGATGTGGTGTTATGAAAAAAACGATTCGTGGTGTGCCTAAATAGCTATTAATTATTAACTTATACGTATTAAGCTGGAGTTTAGTAGATGTCAGAGTATACATACATAAACTCTCGTAATTTTTCCATGGGCGTATGCAGAAACCACAGAACGCCACCTGCTGCGATCCTTACATTGTATGTTAGAGCACGACTGTAACCAAGAACAGACTAAGTTCATCAAAGTAACTAAGAGTCGGCCCACAAGGCAAGTTGCGTCAATGACGCGGCGTCGTAGTGCTGTCGCTGCGTCGTTTTCCATACTAATAACCATAGTTTCCACACGATGCGCTGCGTCGACGCAACGCACACGCGACTGACTGCAGCCCCCGAGACGAAGCGGGAGGGCTGTACCTACTCATTGCAACGCGGCGACGACGCGACGGGCTTCGGAAGACTCAGTTGTTTGTTACTAGACTTCACAAACAATTGAGCGCTTCCAGGAGATTCAACCAAGCTCATTTCCTTATATAACGTATTTTTGTATACTCGTTAAATATATTTTATTTTCATAAAGAAATTTACATTTTACTTATACGAAAACAATAATTAAAAATTAGGGTAAACTTATCAATAACACTGGCCGCAACTGTGCGATGATGGAGCGTTACGGCTGCGTCGTAGCAACGCTGCAACGATGCAGCGCCCGTGTGGCCGGCGATGCGTACAATGAAACAGTCAAACCTTTGAGTTGCGTCGACGCAACTTTCACGCGCCGTGTGGACCGGATTTAACATGTACAGAAAATATAAGGAGAGGGAACAATCTGACTGAACCCCTCATAAACTTTGAACGACAGGCAGCTAAAGCGATCACGAGCCAGTAACCATTGGAGCGATGTTTGTGTAACCTATTTATCTAGGACCGATACGAGTTGCACTGCAAAATTAAACACCTCGTTTGTGGTATACCTACATTGTGGTAAATATTAACAGTTTATGCAGAAACAGTAGGTAATGGGTGATAAAAATGGTTTGAGCACAAAGCTTGAGCGATGAATCTATAAATCACTATTAAAAATCTGTGCGACGTAAATCTAAGATAGATATGAGAATTTATTAGTAACAATAAGTATTTTATGATTCCCTGGTACTGTGCAATGATTCAGTAGGGACTATTACAGATATGATAATGTTATGCTGTGTAAATCTTACTCTTATGGTTTAAATCATTTTTCATATCTAATCCGACATTAAATTCTTTATGGGATATAAAACGTTCAGTAGATCCATGGCGAATTTATGGAGGACTGAAGACATCTATTTCGGGTGGCTATCCAAACACAGTGGGAACTACTCTAGCGGTACATTCATTACGTTATGTAAGCTGTATGTTTATATAGAGATTAATATTTCTAGTTCAATAACACGATGGTCGGTGAGTCATCTAATCGAAACGATTTTCAGAAAATTAATCACATTGTAATCTATAAATAAGTTCAATTTTTTATTCAAGGCCGTGTTCAATGCTACGCTGAAAAACTGCCTTCAGAAAACATTTGGATGATCATTATGTCTTACACAATATTCAAGGTTTTCTAATGCTAACTATCCGTGATCTAAATCTTTCACAGTTAACTTTTCACCTGGATACCGTAGGTTGATATAGAAGGAATTAAAAAAAGAATGAAGAAGGTGCCCGAGATTTAAATAAACTGGAAACAAAGTTTGTTGTTTTGAAAATAGAACAAAATTAATCCAAAAAAATAGATGTTTTTGAAACAAATGTCATTAATTAAAAGCTGGCATAGACCAGCCAGCTAGTTTATAATACTGGCCACTAGCCTAAGAATTACGATTCCCAGAAAATTGCAGAAAAAATATAATATGCATTTGTAAGTTAGAGTAGATTTATACAATCGTTTAATTAAAAATATGAGTGCGTTCAAGTACTTCTGATCTGTCATTTTCACTTTATCATTCTTTGTTATAATTATATTTTAAAAGATTTATAATACTTAGGGTATTCCAAGGCAGGTTATTTCCAAGCAATTCACTGAGATAAAAGTGACGTTTAGGTTTTTTATAATTGACGTATTTGCTATAGGATGTTGTATTTATTTATTTACATATTTGTACTTTATTGTACACCAAGATAAAAACAATAAATAAAGGCAACCTTAAAAAATAAAACATACAAATAGGTGGTCTTATAGCATTCCGCGATCTGCTCCAGGTAACCCAACCTCTATAATATGATTCGAAAGCAGAAAATATGGCTGGAAAAACTCATTATTAAATCAATGGCAAAATGAGTTAAGAAGTCATGTTGTGCTGACCACAAATATATTGGGAAAAGAGCAAGAGGACGATGATATGTCTCTATTTATACCCCGCCGGAAAAAGAGGGGTTTTATAAGTTTGAAGTGTGTATCTGTGTGTTTGTGTATTTATGTAACTGTCTGTGGCATCATAGCTCCTAAATGGATGAACCGATTTTGCTTTAGTTTTTTGTTTGATAGATGTTTTGTCGAGAGTGTTCTTAGCTATGTTTGATCAAAATCGCTTCGTGCGTACTAAAGTAATGCGCATTTTACTCTATGAATCGAGGTATTTTCGCAAGATATTAATAGTTTCGATAGATTTTCGACCGAAGCGTGAAAGAATGAAATAAAAATTAAATTTATATTTTTTAATTCAATAATATTTGCTTTTACCTCTAGTAAGGTATTTGTGCCGGGGGTTTTATAAATTTTTAATTCTTCTTGTTTTTAATATGTGCCAATGAAATTAAATCTCCTTAACTAAATCTTAGATCCTGATTTGGATCATGGGGTTTTCCATTGCGTGAAACTGGTTAAACATATAAATCGTTAAGTAATTAAACTCGCAATTGCGGTCATCCTTTATCTATGTCTAATTGCACAGTATTTTATATAATTAGGTCTGTCTGTTAAACGTAATTAAAAAAGAATGCTCGCACATTTTATCCATTTAGCAAAATAAATGTGGTCGGCTCGCATACGTGTAGTACTTGATTGTGTCGATAGATCTAAAAACAAACTCATCATTTTCATCGCTATTTCTTGTGATATAGATAATTTAGAATATCACAAATCTAGTGCTCATATAGGTTAACAGTTACCAATCTCATTATAGGTCATCACTGGCGGACAGACGGATCTGTATATCAAATATGTCATGTTTACCAGTACCGAATAAACATTGGGGAATATATACGCCTTAACAATTATTGTCAGTATTTTCGTTCCCGTGGCATATCCCTCGTGGATTTTTCGGGATAAAATTACCTTATGGCACTGAAGGGTAGTATGGCTTTCTACAAGTGAAAGAATTTCTCAGTACTTATGCCAGAGATTACCTCTAACAAAAAAAAACCCATAACTCTCAATAATATTAGTGTATATTGACTTACTTGTGTCCCAACTCGTGTGTGATGGTGTGCGCCAGCATGATGCCGTTGTCCTCGTTGACGGAGCAGCTGCGGTCCGGCTTGCACATCCCGGCCACGTGCGCGACTCCCAGCGTGCTGCAACAATCATCCGGTTTACTATACTATGTAGATGATTAGCTGTTTAAGTGTAGCAGCAGTACTTTATAGCAGGCTTATGTATACAAACTTTTAAAACATATGATTAGTTTAAGAACTGGTTAGCAGATTCATTGAAAATTTAAATTTAGAATTTGCTAATCATATGATTAGCGAGTTTTTATAAATATGGCTGAAATATTTATTTTGTGTTTCGTGAAGAATTGCGGTTTTGTCAAAGCGTGACGCAACAATCATCCGGTTTATGGTACCCGTTTATTGCGTAGCTTTAGTTAATTAGCTACAAATATAGTCACACTGTGTTTGTTTTGTGTCTTATATAGAGCGACGTTTTGTGTAAAAGTATGCCGCAACAATCATCCGGTTTACTATACTATATGTGGTGCAGTTATTTTGTGTCTCGTATAGTTTTTTTTTTTTTAACGTGGTGCCACTATTATCTGGTTCACTAAACTATACAAGAGCTGGTCAAAACGTGTCTTTTATTAATTAACTGCAATAATCATCTCGTTTACTGTGCCCGTTTATAAAAAAATAGCAGTCGGAATCCATTTTTTTTTTCTGAATTTAACTTTACCTTATTTTGTTTTGTCTTTGTGTTTGTTTGTTGTTCTTTGTTTTACTGTGTTTTACTTTATTTTGGCTTCCTATGGCAAGTAGGTGTTTTTCGATTATTTCCCTTCTGTAATATTCATAATCTTTTTTAAGTAGTTTATATGTGGTTTTGTAGAGTGATGAAAGTTCCTTGTTTCCTCCTTATTTTTTTGAAGGTTTGTGTTGTAGTTCTTTTCCTTATTTTTTTGAGTTTTTAGTTTCTATTAATACTGGAAGAACAAGAAATCCCTATGAAATGTGCAAAATCACGGCAAATTCTTATATACAAAAAGGGAGACCCAGCGGATATAAATAACTACCGACCTATTAGTCTACTACCAACAATGTATAAGCTATTTGCAATGTGCCTAGAGCCAACTATAGAAAAGAACCAACCAGTGGAACAGCCAGGTTTCCGTCAAGGGTACTCAACAACTGACCACAAGTAGAATGCACACCTTAGAACAAGTAATAGTAAAATATGTTGAATATAAGAGAAATCTATACATTGCATATGTCGACTATGCGAAAGCGTTCGATTCCATTTCACATAAGAGTATCTGGGACGCATTAGAGCATCAAAATCTTCCATATATATACATTAACATTCTCAAGGATATATATAGAAAAAGTACAAGCCGGGTCAAATTAGATAGACAAAGCCCAGAATTTAATATCCGCAGAAGTGTGAAGCAAGGAGACACCAAAAATCTTCATACTCGTATCTTATTATATTCTTCATATGAATAAGGCCGTTAATGTTTATTTTGTGTTTCGTTTAGAACTACGATTTTGTAAAAGCGTGCTGCAACAATCACCCGGTTAACTGTACCCGTAATGTAGCTTTAACTATTCTGTGCTTTAACTAATGAGCTGTTTAAGTGTATGTGTGTTTATATCACCGGGTAATTACAAACACCGTAAGTCTATAATTAACCGCGTAAGATTGTAAACTCTTTCTTCTCAAGTAGGCACAAATATATCTATTGTATTTCAAAATTCTATCTAATGTGTATGGGGTTTATTGTATTTCAAATTATCTTTTCACAGTATATCGAGATTTTACAACTTTGCAAGATTTATTACAAAGTTACGGTGCTTGCGATAATGCGGCGACATAGATATAATGTTTATTTTGTGTCTCGTATAGAGTTACGTTTTTGTAAAACAATCATCACGTTTACTATACAAGTAGTGGTTAAATTCTCTGGCCTTTTCTTCGGCCAGAGATCAGCATTGCCATCCAACGTGGCAATGCTGCCAGTATTCTGGGCACGTTTCCCATTGACATCGATGTGGACGATTTTTTGTGAGCTCTTGTTCGTCTCCCTTTTGTATTTGTATATAGGTTCGTTTTTATTTTAGAATATTCAATTGCACTCATATATTTGTTAATAAAATTAGAAAATCCAAGAAAAAAAAAGTAGGTGGTTTATAATGTATTTTTCATAGATTTTTTTTTTATTGGTGTTTTTATTTTTTTTTCTTTATTATATATTACTACCTTCTGCCAGCGGCTTCGCCCGCATGTTTTGTGTTTTATTATCCCAAGGGAACATTAAACCGGAATGAAATGAAGCCTATGTGTTATTCCAGACTATAATCTACCTCTGTTCCAAATTTCATCCAGATCCGTTCAGCCGTTCTGGTATGATTGAGTAACAAACATACATCCATCCATCCAAACTTTTAAATTTCTAATATAAGTGAGATAAGATCGACGACATGTCACATCTACCAATCCACGATCCACTTCCACTTCCTATATATGAGGCCTGAGTCCCAGCAGTGGGAACATTAAAAAGGCTGTTGACGATGATGATGACACAGACCAGCCGTGGTGTATATTTTGTGTCTCGTGTACACCTGTATGTGTTCTGAACAGAGAAAATGCTCGTATCGTAATCTGTGTTTCCGACATGCGTTTATAACACGAGAGCAGTGTATCCAATTTTCGTAATGTTTGTTTTAATTTATAGATTACAGTTGTATGTACAGGTTTTTTTATATTAATTAGGGCACGGTTACGTTATAAATAATTATACAGCTGCATACGAACTTCCTTTTTAAGTATAAGTTCTGAGTTTAAGTAGGTACTATATCATGTATTTTAATTTGTAGACGGGAAAGGGAGGTATGAATCTTTGAATACTTATTAGAAAATACAAAGTCGTTAATTAGTTCTCATTTCTCTGCATTCTGTAATATTTGATGATCGCTCTACCGTGGATGCCCTTTTGTGAGCATAGATTTTCCTAACGGCTGATGATTTCTCTAAATTAAATAAAAATTATAAGTAAATAGATATAAACATATAAAAAGAAATCAGCGTTAATTAGGCGTACCTCATTAGTCAATATTGTTTTAGCAATTTAGATATCGTATTAGGAGTGAATATCCTACTTGTAAATAGAGCTAGGCATTTTTTGAAAAAGACTTTGCCCCACACTAGGAATTTCTTCCCGTATCTATGTGTGTATTAATAACTTAATTTGATAAAAAAATAGGGTAAAAAACAATTCGTATTCAAACCCACCTACTGAGTTTAATATAAGAAGTAAGTAAGTAAGTTTTTGTTTTTCCTCTATATTATTATTATAAGTATCATATCCTCCAACTCGACCTCGAACATCAAATTGAGAATTATAGCACAGTATGTTTTTAAAAACCGTTAGATTTTGACGCGATTACCAATACATTACATTGTTTTTACGTAAAGACGATTATCACAGAGACTCTAATAAGTTTTTGTTTGCATTAACACCAACGAATAGAATGACCTTGTCCCACTTCATAGAAGAATGGGACAGGAAACTATCGTCAAACATTGAAAGATATTTGACGGAACATCTTCGCATTTCAAATAGCTTATTTTTTTAATCGTTTAATTCCGTAAAATATGCGAGTTTGGAAATTATTATTAGCATACGAGTAATATATTATTTTCTATGACAAACCCATGTATCTCTTTGTCTGTTCCTAATCATATTTAATAACATAACTGTCTATTTACAGTTAAATATGCATAGCCATATTTAACAACAATGTTTGCCTCATTCTTTAGTGTACTTAGTTACGAGCGAATGTACTAAAATAATTATTGTCGCGTAAAGTTATCACACGAGTAACTAAGATATAATGTTTGTTTTACATATGAATTAGCGGCTAATAAAGAAAGCGAGTCGCGACTCCTAATCGCTTGCTAATTATACAGGTACACGGTGGGCGGGGCTTTATTAAAGCCAACGCTAGACGACGCACGCGCAACTCTATCCAAGTCGTGACGAGATATAGGTAGTTAGTAGGTACTATTTATTCTCATATCGTAAAAAAAGTAAAAGTGATCATTCATTGTAATTTTCTTCCGGTTACGAGAATAATATAAATCGATTTCAGACTGTATACAAAATTCGGAAAGACTTCAAAGAAAAGCGAACATTGCGTAACAATAAAAATGTATGAATAGTGATGAAAGTGAAATTCAATTTTCGATACAATGAAAGGGAATGTTGTCATGTCTGCGATGGTCTATTTATTCTTTGGAGTCGGTGCGGACGGGAATAGTCTGCTAATAATACTCGTGCGTCGCTGACTCACGCGGAAGCCGATGAAAAGCTCTATAAATTCCTTGTAATAAATTCAATATACTTACTATACAAGCTTTTTTAACATTAATATGTTTATTTATAACGGCATATATCCACTTTACGAGACACGATTAATCAAAATATTTTACGCATCGATATTTATTATCGAGATGTCACGACACTAAAGTAATTGTGATTTTGGCGAAGATTTATGCTGTTTGATTTATAAGTCGATAAAATTAACTTGACAAGTGTCCCCAATTTAATGTTTTCACCACAATAATTTGATAAATATTTAATATCAATTAAATTGTAACGCGTTGATGTCTTTTGTATTGGAATGCCTTAGACCACCATATTGAAAAACAAAAACAAACATATCAATATGAATTTACAAATCCAATTAAAATACTTTAGTAAAGTAATTAAGAAAGTCATAAACAGAAATTAGTTGTCCAATTACTGTCTGGATTGTAACTTTTTGAGCTATCCTATGACCGTTAATGACCGTTTCAGTGCGTGCTATAAAAGTCCAATTTGAGATTTGGGTCAGCTGTTTTGTTGGTTGTTGGGCTAGGCAACAATTGGCCACTATTTACGCACAATTTGGATCATTAACCAGCACTGAGCTAAACGTGGGTTTTGTGTGGGTGACTATTGGTACACACTGAAATTATGAAATCTTCTGTCCCTGAAGGAAAAGGGTTTCGATCATTTGTGGTTTGTAGTGCACTAAAAGCACTCAATAATTTGAATTTTGCACTAATTTTCAACGCCTTTATTTAATTTCCAGATTTTTTTTCAAATTATTTTATAATCCTACAGTCAGTTCTATATTTACATTTCTTAGAAAACAGTGTTTTCACCGCTAAGTTATAAAAGTTTGTATGATTTTAAATAATCTACTTGACGTTGAAATCTAAACGAATTTTCAGCTCAGCCCGAAGTTTAATATTAAAAAAAAAACTTATTTCCGCAGTAACAGTTAAGTTCAAGGATAGTAATTAATTTATATAAGTGGCATATAGTTAACTAACAGCTTTACAACGATAAAATCACCGAACGTTTTATATCGCTTGTAATACAATCCGCAATAACATGTAATCACCTTTTAATGACTTTAAGGCTTCGATGAATATAATCCTTTTACGTAAACGCTCATAAATCAAACCGCTTCGTTAATTGTTCACTTTGTTTTAAAGCGGGTGTGAAATTACCGTGACCGTTGATTTCAGTCAAAAGGCGCCTCGTATGTACCTACTTATACTTACTATAATATACTGCGGTGTATGTATTACCATCGTATGTACCTATACCTATATAGTATGAAATGGTTGTATGTATGTTTAATGTGTGTCGGTCGTATTAATCTCATATAACTGCGCATATGAATGGACCCGTTTTCGCACGTTTAACAGAAAATTACCGTGGTAATGAAAATTACTGACCTAATATTGATGAATCAAAGCCAGTTTTATGTGTATGATATTATTTGGAATAAAAAAAAAAAAACTAACAGTGAATACAAACAGAGTTTGCCAGACAACGGCTTTTGGCATTGTTTGGCAAACTCTGTTTTCTCTGTTATTTTTTTAATAGTAGAAAGATCTATAGAATAGCTATTTTGCAATTTTCCAATACCTTATTCTTTGTTATGTCACACAAAGCCAGCGTGTAACACGTAGGTGCTAAATATCAGTTTCAATGTATGCGTAACATTGGCAACGCGCCTTTCTGTCTAGCAGTTTGGTAAAGATTCGACATTCGTCCGCCAGAGGGAGCTACAGAGACATACATACAATCAGTGGTAAACGGATATTTTTCAAGATAAAGAATAGCAAGAGTACGGGATTTTGTGATAGGAAAATGTCTCTGACCTTTTTGCTGATCAAAACTAAACCTAATACTGGAATTACCTATATATAGTGATATTGGTAATATGGTTTCTAGCTCCCAATTAATTTAAGCAATCAAGGATTCGAACCTGACCCACATTTTTGAAATACTACGACGACCATTGTGGGAATGAGCCATCGCAAGAAAAAAATGCTAATTGAACGCGAACATGACATCGTGGAGAATTCGAAGAGTTCGCTTCAGGCGGCGCGATCAAACAAGTGGAGAGAGTCGCATTGTGAATTCATACATTTTTCGGCCACAATACCATACTTGGTCAATAATTGCATCGAATAAGGTCAAGATATAGTTATTTCGTGTTTATCGGACGGATTTATGTTTAGTTCGATACGTGTATAAAAATAATTTATGTAGATAGGTAGGTGAATATTTTTTTAAAATCGATTCAAGGATTTTTAATCCATCTTGAAGCATTTATAGCTTTATTGGTCTGAATGTGTCATAAAAAAGTAGTTTCAATAATGTACGGCAATCAATAGGTGGCCTAATCTAAAGTATGCATATTATAAGATTAGTTGGTGGTGTGGCGGAAGAGATAAGCCGAGCAGGTCCGGCGACACCCGAGACAGCGTGGCGTCGCACGACAAGACACGACAACTCACACAACTACGAATTAAAATTAACCGATATCATTATTTTTAACGAGCGCCCTTTGTTCAACAGCCGCTACTCAGAAATGCCACTTCGATTATGCAGAAGATTAATACCTGAAGAGATTAGGTGATAAGTTTAAGGAAGCTTTTATGCGTAATTAGAGCACCCGAGGTTAAGCTACAGTTAAATAAAGTATGAATTATGTTTAGATAATTCTAGAGGGAAAATCACAGATGCTATTACTGACACCTACAGTCTTATATATTAGGAAAAAATAACTATATGATTATGATTAGAAAACCTTTAGTTGATTTTTAATCCAAATTATCCATGGAGAATTTGAAGTAAGAATCGGCTAATTCCCTTTTTTATGGAGAATTTGAATTAGGAATCTACTAATTAGTGCGTAAACTAATCATATAGTTATTTTTTTATAAATAAGGCGGTTTAAGGTGGTGTTAAAAGCTTGTTTTAGAGCCCCCAATTAAAATAGTAATTGACTTAAAATAAAGTAATTTATAACCGCTTCGTGTGTATGAATATGAAATGAAGATTAAAAAATATGTGCATATTTAACTACCAATTACTAGGCTGTAAAGGGTAAAATTGTTTTTTAATTATTTACGATAGTTAAAATGTTAAGTACTTTTATGTGCATTCACTTGGTTATAAAGGCATGATTGATTCTTGAATTATTTACAGTCGTATTTCTATACGATAAAATGCATTACAACTTTTATTTTTGTACATAGTAAGCAAAATAAAAATACCCACTAAAAGATAAAATTAAAAGCACGTCGTCGGCTTAACAAAAAGTTAATAATATTCATAGATGTTAACGTATTGATAATTGCAATTTTTATGCGGTGTGCATAATGCATGGAGGCAGTCAGCCCGCCTGGGCGCCCAGGGCTGCAGGCTGCATCGACACCGTTACCACGATTGTGTTTTGATTGCCGCCTTCCCAGAACATTCGACTACTCGTTTGTACCGTTTACCGAACCGAGCTTCCTCATTGCATTCATTACACACTGGTTTTCGGGCATGCGTGCTCTGGATACGAATTAATGTAGTTAACAAGCCGATACCGCTGTCGCCTCGCTTTAACGCCGTGTGATGGACAACATCTTTTATTAAAGCACCTGTATATACTACGATGACTGGGGGTTGAAAGCGTGAGAAAATTTCTTGATCCGAAAGAAAATTCAAATTGAAAAGTTTCAAGATTGCACGATAGTCTTGCCGATTCTTACATATAACATAAATCACGCATGTATTTCTCGGATGGTTAAGCAGAGATGCACCTATGTATAGCACGACTTTAATTTGGCAGTTATATTTTTTTTTATACATTGGAACGCCTTGCAGTAGTTATACCAATGGAGCACAAACTTATGATAAACTTACTATAAGTCTCACTCCTCACGATGTTATTCACCGTTGTCAGCGATGTCCAAGATAAACTTAGAAAGTCCATATGAATTGAAAAAGTCACATTGGTAGTTACCCAGATTTGAACCCACGACCTCAATCACGAGAGGCAAGGTCTTAGCCGTTGGGCCACGACATGTTATGTTTTATTCCCAAGTAATAGGAGGTGACCCTATTACATTCAACCGAGCACAGACTCTGTCCTGCTACTGACAAATTCCAGATGAAAAACCCAATAACACTTTACTGACCCGGGAATCGAGCCCAGTGGTCCTAGACAAGTGATATTCTGTCATGGAAAGCGTGGCGATCCATTAGACGCGATTGGTCCAATGTTAAAAAAATGTCCAATTTGCGGTTGGTCCAATACGCGGTCGGTCCAATTTGCGGGTGGTCCAATCCGCGGTAGGTGCAATTCGCAGTTGGTCCAGTTCGCAATTAGTCCAATTCGCAGTTGGTTCAACCGCAGTTGATCCCATTCGCACTTGGTCAAAAATCGATAATGTTTTCATAATATGCCAGAAATTGGACGTAAAAAAAACATATTTTTGGTATTTCACCATCGCCATTGCTGATTTCGAATGATACTTGTCTAGAGCCACAGGACTTGCGAGCACTATCAACGAGGCAGTCAAGCAGGTTTTTCCGAGTCATTTTCTGGAAAAACCGTACACAAAGATTATAACGCCCATGGTAAATTAATTACTGTAAAACCGCAAACAACAGTGTGTTTGACCTCACTATGTACTTGTGTTATCTACTTGGCTAATGATCGCGATAACAATAGTAAATAAAAATTTCCTTTCAACATCCGCTTTCCTTGTCGGTATTACGTAAATCGCTTTATTTTCACTTTCGTGGAAAGGTTTTTGTTAACTTTAACTGTATTAAAGTCGTGCACTGAGTTTCTAAGGAGAAGTGAGATTTTCTGTAATAACATTTTTGACTATGAATAATTGAAAAACTTCTTGATTCTTTAAAAACTATTTACCGTCTTTATCCATCCTATAATATTATAAATGGGCAAGTAACATGGTTTGTCTGTTACTATTCATGCCTAAATGGCTGAATGAATTCGGTTTACAAAACCGAATTCCGGTTTCGGTTATCGGTTACCGGGACCGTTTTGATAGACATAGTTCACAAAAGAAAGACTCTTTCTTTTGTCAACTCTCTCTATCACTGTAGGGTTTGCTTGTAGAAAACTCTACTTTGAGTTAAGCTCGCCTTTGTACATCAACTAAAATGAATCTCATTTCTCACTAATCATACTCGTACTATACTATAATATTATAAATGTGAATGTAAGTTTGTTTGTTACGCTTTCACGCAAAAACTACTGAACCGATCATCATGAAACTTTGTACATATATTTTTGGAGGTATTAGAAGTAACATAGGATACTTTTTATTATTAAAAAAAATTAATGGCTTCACTGCGAGCGAAGCCGCGGGTAAAAGTTAGTAATAGTATAAATGCAAAAGTTTGGATGGATGGATGTATGTTTGTTACTCAATCACGCCAGAACGGCTGAACGGAACTGGGCGAAATTTGGTACAGAGATAGATTATAGTCTGGAATAGCACATAAACTACTTTTCATCCCGTTATAATGTTCCCTTGGGATAAAAAAAAACACTTTTCACGCGGGTGAAGCCGCTGGCAGAAACTAGTAAAGAATAAAGATGAATCTTGGCATACGGGTAGACCATGTGCTGTCCCCATGAAAGACTATGATCAATTTACTAATCACATGCGAGATGAAAGACGCGATGTGGATTTCCGTCTATGTGATTGGTCAATTGTTCATACTCTTTCATGGGGCTGCTGGATTAGGACATAGCCTTTTGTTATCCTGGAAGTAAGTTCCTTGGGGATAATTTCCGACTTTTATGCGGACAAATCCGCCGGTAGAAGCTAGTCAGGAAGTTAGTCTTGATTGACTTGTTACTCTACTAAGATATCTTTGTCAGCTTTGTGAGATTGATGTAGAAAACATCCGATTATAAACTGTATATTATACGCTTGTTAGAGGAAGTTTCGTAAGGCAGGTCTGCTTTATCTCATTCGTAGTGCCCAGGCCTGGGATAAACGCATTATGTGTCGTCCGAACTAAAATATGGATTGTTAACGTCGATTTTCCAATCGAACTGCCGCTTTGAATATTTTTTTCAGCGTCGGTTATAAGAAGCACAATATATTTGTTGAAAAATTAAAATGTTGCTCTTTCACACACATGTTTCAACGTCAAATTATTTCGTTCTTGTACAGTGTGAAGCTGTATGATTCATACAAATAAAACATTTGAAACTAATTGATACTCGGATCGTTATTAGTTTTCAATTCATCTCTGCGGTTGAAATCAAAGCCATTTACAAGCGTCTGTAACAAGTCTTCTTGCAACACACAAAACTTCGCATGGCCAAAAAATTGTACTTGTAATTATATAAAGCTATATTGGACATAGACTTTTGTTAAAATAATGAATGCCCAATTTGTAGCCACCCAACATCCTTGGCCTTAATGTCGGCGTTTTTGATGTGACCGCTCGGGCCGGCACGTCGCCGCTAGCGATTCGCAAATACTCGTATACGCAAAAAACCGATAATGATGTAAACAGCAATTTGTCGAGAAGTCCAGCATTTTGACAACGTTTTTATCAATCGTTGTACGTAACTGTGAACTTGATGGATTGTTCTTGCATACTTTAAACGCGTTTATTCGCAGCTTTATTTATTTAAACCGTGTTAAAGCTTTTTGTGGTACTACTACCTTTTTGCACATCCAACTTAAGTGTATTAACTAAATCACTTAAGTAACTATACTTAAGAGACCAATGTCACTTCGCATCTCTACTTGAACTGCAATCGTTCAATGTCAAATCGTACACTGTCAAATCTTTCTAGAAAACACGGTTTGCGTAAAAGAAAATACAATTATTGCAACGAGTGCTGTGCGTAAACGTATCTTAATCTTTTTATCTTGTTTAAAAATAGAAACTTTGTACGATGAAAGTAGGTGTTGATAAGGAACGAATGTTTGAATATTATGACAAGTGTGTTTGGTCAGACACGGCGGTGCCGATCTGATTGAGTGTTGAGCCGGAGCGTGAAGTGTTCTGCGGATTATATCGACAAAGTAAACGTTCAAACTAAATAGCGTACAGACTAAACATGGCGAGTTATGAAACATGTGCGGCCTATACAGGCCACCGGCCTCTTACCGACAAGAACCAAATGCAATACAATATGATTTATTTTAATTACGAACTAATTTTACATTTCTCTCCCCGGGAACTAGGTGAAGTTATTTGCGCGTATGTCAAAATATATAAACAAAGCCTTCATATGTAAGCCAGTCGTGTTTGGATACACCGTTTGCACACATGATTTAATAACATGTTTATAATTCAAATTGTGAGATTTGCACTTTCATTGAGATTGATGCATCGTATGTTTTTGAATCGGAAAAAAAACGAATGAACTAGAAATAACTTAGTCTAGAATGTGCCGGCTATTTATCACTGCTAACCAAAACACTGGCTTTAAATAAAAAAAGAGTTTATATAAACGAGAACATTTCCGATTCATTTAAATAAAGTTTTTTTAGATGTAGGCGTGCAACGTGTAGCACTATTCAATTGAATAGGTGTTTCTAGTTGTGACGTGAATGTGTGGTAATGCCTAAGAAGCTGTTAGACACCTATATCCAGGTGTTGGCGTTCGAATCTGAAAGTGTTCTATTTGTGCGTCGGTTACTCATCTTGATTCTGTTTACTTTGCTAACAGACGGCTGCTCCTGCCATTGACCTTGTCTCGACGTTCAGTAAAAAAGAAATGCTAATATGCTTTTGCTCCTTGAATTCTGAGTGTTATACATAGCGTCGTTTGTGCAGTAGACCAGATGACATTCCGCTTCGATATTTATTTTCTCTCTTTGTATTTCTAATTATACTAAGTATGTTATAATAATAAAATGATGGTGGAAAGTCCGTACCTACAAGGCGCATCGTGTTGGCTGCAGATGTCTTGCCTGGTCACGAGGATGGCAACATCGTGATGGTGAGGGTTCTCGTCGTCCTCTGGGTTCAGCAAGTGTTGCCAGCGACAGAAAGATGCCAGTGTTATGTCGGCGTTGGCGGACACCTCTAGATCAGGGGCTGCCTCTATCTGTTCCACCAGGATTATCTTTACGATCACCACTTTTATGTAGTTACCTATTGAAGGGTCCATGTAGAGTGATGATACCTGTTTGGAGAGACCGTAATAGTTAAGATACAAAACTGTAATATTTTATCTGACCTCAAAAGAGATCATCATCAAGAAGTCGAAAACAATGTTTTCGCTGTCTTGGTTCTAGGTTTTGATTTCAACATAGGGCATCATCTTACAAAACAGCACTGTAGCTCGAAAATGGGAGTAAAAACACGGAAGCATTCCAAATTCAAAGTCTTATTTACACGTACCATATTCATAATAGTAAGCAGGTAAGTTTCCAAGCTACCGTCGTGGAAGTCGGTCATAGATTTGTCGGCGACCAATAAAACTTCTACGTGGCGTGGTTTGCTCACGGAACGCGTCCTACGCCTTGCGCCATCTTGTGCGTGCGCCTGCGCTGGATTGTGGTGTTGGTAACGATGGCCCTGCACCTATAATATTACACAGATTAGTTTTGGTAAACAGAGTTAAATGTAGAAGTCGGTAAGGTACTTGCAGTAACGGGAGGTGTTTGTATACAGGAAACGTGTTATTGTAAAATAATTATGTGAAACAAATTGAGCGTGCCTAGTCTGATCTGAGGGTTAAAACCAGAATTCTAGTGACGCTGCATTTGTATCTGGTGGAGCTGATTATGTATTTTCTAGCAATAGATTCGTTAGTGGAATTTCGCAAAATTGTGCAATGTTTTAAAATATATCAAAGATTCGATATACCTATTCGTATATATGATATAGATATAGTTTATATAGCGTACCTTGTTGCTATGATCGTTATTGCGTTGTGTGGTTATTCTTTCTGTTAGTAAATTTTGTCTTCGCCACTGGTACGTCGGCTGCTTCGTCGCACAGTTTTTCGATCTTCGTCTTCGGCGCCTGTTCCTAACTCTTCGTAGCCTCTGCTCATCGGTTAACCTATTTCGGTTCCTCCTTCTTGCTTCTAACGATGCCTGATCTACAGATTTACTGCTCTCTACTGAGTTGCTTCTAGAGTTTGACTGCTGTAACCTCCTTTCTTCCATTCGCAGTATGTTTTGATGTCTTCTATATTCCGCAGGGTTCTTCCTCATCATTTCCATTCTTCTACGCCTCTGTTCCAAATAATCTCTTCGACGTTTGTCAATAGCTTCTTTGTTTTCGCGATATCGTCTTGCGTTTGGTCGTGTTCGTTTGTTATAATATTGTTGCGTATTCTTCTCATGATTATTTCTCTTCATTTGAGGGTTGCTTCTCATCCTATTGTCTACTTCTCTCTTAGCTCTATGCCACGCTTCAACTTTGTCTACAGCTGATCTTCTGAATATAACGTGCGGTCTTGGTTCTGAGCTATCTTTTGGGATTTCTTTGGATGGTTCAATCCAATACTCTCCGTGCTCCGTTCTCAAGAGACCCGCCTGTTGATAAAAAGTGTAATAAATAACACAAGATAAATTACAACACAACCGCACTGTACGTGCAAAAATGGGTACCTATTAAATAAATCACCTTGATTAAGGTAACAAACGTCTGTAGTCTGTTGTCGGTAACCTCGGTGTTCTTCTGACAGCTTATCTAACTTGCGTCATGGCGATGGCGTGATGATATAATAAAGCATTATGATGATGATACTCTCAAAATACCAAAGAGCTGGGAACTTATCTGCGAAGGTTACATTGAAAAGTGTGGTCCGGAGATTAACGTTGCATACTTAATGTTGTCGGATATTGTTGAGTCGATTTATTAAATGATAATTTATTTCAATAGTAAAAAAAACTATAGAGATTACCGATCAGCATAATATACCTACATCTAAATAACATTGAATGGCCTACGGTCCATTGAGAGCTTCAAACCGGTCGGGCGAGTAGTGGGTCAACAAATCTGGCATGTTTGCTAGTAAAGCTAGATAAATTGATTGATAACGAACCAGAGGCGGCTTTGCGCGAAATTTAATGGAAACTGTTCCATCTGAACGGATATCTTGATCAACTTAGTGGACCGTGTGATTGTGGAATGATTTATTCTCGATAGATAATCAGCTAAACGAATTTCCTTTTAATAGATGAGCTTTTGTTTATAAGACAAAAAAAACACGTAACTCTACATTTATCTTAGTCCTAATCAATTATAAAGTCAGATTAATTGTTTGCTTTGATTTTAAGGTCAAAACATATGTGCTTAAGAACTTATTAGGATGTAAACGTTTAGAATTATTTGATAATCAAATACCTACAGCGAGTTTTTTAGGCGCAATTAAGTACATGTTCTTAATTAATATTGCACAGGTGTTGCTCGACTATTTAGTAAATCACTTCCACGTTGATTTACTTATATCAAACAGTTTTGACGAGCCCTTGAATTTACATGAAAACGAGTATTTTATTGACTTCGCTAATGTTTACTATAATATTTTTGAATAAATTTTAAAACGTAGAAATGTGTCTCAAGTTGCAACGCAATATTTCTGATTTATCGTCTGCATCAGTATGACTAAGAGACTTTCACATAAACTAGAATTATTCTGTGTCATTGCCGCAATAAATGTATTTCTAAACTTAATAGTTTCCAACATAAAATTATCTACTTTACACCGTTAGTACAAGAACACGATCGTGGAGTCAGTCACGTCACAGACTTGTTGCGAAATCGCACATCTAAGACACCTATGTGTAAGAGATCTTGTAGTTATGTATGATGTGGAGTGGTCTGCCTAGCCTGTGTGTCGCCGGCCTTGCCACCAGAGGGCCGTCCGCGAAAGTAACACTGCGCAATTTAACTCATTAAATTGATTGATGTAAAATTTTATTTAATAGCACTTAGCCGGTGTGATTTTGATAGCGAGCAGTCTTAATTTTGTTGCCGCAACATTATATTGCGGTACGAGATTAAGATTCTTGGAAACGTTGCATGTTTTAATGCACTATGAGTCACTGAAACCGTTATGCGCCTCTCTCAGTGGAAAGCTGTTTTCCAGCTCATAATAAAGTAGAGCCGAACAAATTATCAGAAAATCGAAAGATATTCATACAAATCGCTTTATAGATGCTATCGTGTAAAACTTATGCAAACGTTGCTTAACTGCTATTAAATAGCTTTTACATAATTCCTATAGATCGTTAGAGGACTCGTGTTTTTTGTAGCTTATAAAACCGAACTTAGTTTACATTAAAATCTCATTTTGTCGATCTCAATAATCGAAATCGTACTTGTTCGTTAGACTGACTGCTACGAGGGACTCTCATTTGGCCTCTAGCGGTATCACTTTCAATTTTATTATGTTGGCGATACGTTTGTAGGTAGAAAGTGAACATGTTCATGCATAACGCGGATGTGAGCACCAGAGGTATCCAGCTGCGCCCATCAAGTGCTCCTTCAGATGTGCCGATGTGCCGGCAGTTACTGAGCGCCGAACGGCATGCTCGTGCAGACTTTTTTACACATACATTTCCTGTGTTTGTTTGTCTAAGTAGTCCGAAACATTGGTTAAAGTTTCCGTTGAATAAATACATTAGCTATTAAACAAACACGTGTATATGCTAAGTACTGGATGTAGGATGCAAATACGGGGATTTTAATTTATGCACTGCCGTCGGGACAGACTTGGTATTAAAGGTAAAGTGTGTGTGGTGTTAGGGTGTTAAAATGAGCGAATGTCATGAAATTTTTATTCTACATGAAACGCTTCAGACATCATTAAATAAATTCTTATATCATGCCTCTATCAAAAAGGGATTCTTTTCAAAAGTTCTAGGAAGGTTGATCATTTGATATCCAAAGCGGTTTAATCAGGCAACAACATACCATTATTTTTAATTAAATAAAAAAAATGGTCGCTACGGAATTTGAGTCCCGTGTTCTTCGTTCGAAAAACATCTAAGATGTTTATTTTTAGTGTCCGCCTTTTTCACGGAGCACACAGAGCTCCGTGGCCTTTTTCAATTAAATGAACCTTAATTTTGTTGATAGTATAAAATAAAAAACACAGTTGGCATTATCAAAATGATGGTCTGAGATATGATTAATGAGATGTTGAATTCTTCGCAGGTTGTAGGGTCATAGGGTTGCATCTGCTTATTTTTGCACACTTAATTTCAACAGCAAAACATATTTCAGAATCGTTAATATGATAGAATTCTCGGTTTATTTTATTAATTTAACTTTTGCTCTCGCAAATGAATGGGTATGCTGCGAACAGTTCGTATTTTACAAGAAGCGAACATTAATTTATGTTCCAGGCATTTCTAACCGGTATTTTAACAAACACAAAGGATAGCTTGTAAATGAACGAGTTTAATATATCATGTATTTGACACACCTTTAACTTGGGCATTCATTCACCTGTCACAGTTCATTCATCCTAACGATTCTAAAGATTGATGTTGTTTTGTGAGCCTACATAGAGTGTACATATATAAGTTGTTATTATTGTATCAAACTAATCCCTGGTAGCCGCATCTATCATCGATAGTGTTCGTCGGATAGGAAACTCTATAAATATTGCAATAGCTTTTTGATTTGTGTTTTGAGTGCTTATCTCGCGTGCTAGATCGCTTATAGACCTTGACCAGGGATTTATTTGAGCAAACTACAAATCTTTATACAGTCGTTAGGTAAAGAGATGAACAAATCAAAACGTTTGTGTTATTACTAATAGTTTGCATAGAAGTCGAGCGTCAAACACTTGGTATTTAAAGACATTTTGGACGTGTTCTGGCTAATTAATAAACGATCTGAAAGTCATTGTGTAGGTGTCCTGCATAAATGTACATTAATTAATATCAGATAAGCATATTTTTAATATTATAGCAAAAAACTTGGCAGTAAAAATATCATAACAAGTATTATTTATATTATTTTATTGTCTGCTTGTTTAATATATTTTCAAGTCCTTAAAAAAACTTTATAAACGTGTAATAATATTTAATTCATTAATAAATGTTGCGCAATATAAACAGCAATCCATATTAGAGATTTTTAACTTGATTTAAATAAGAAGCCACAAACAGGTGATTGTCGTGCGTCTAAATTGAGCGTCAAAATGATTTCAGGTGACTGATCGTCGTGATGTCAAATCCCAACTCACTGCCACATCCTCGTCTGAATTCTGGTTCCGATTAAAATCCAGGTAATAAAAGAGAAGATTGTTCGTATTATAAAATACTTAAAATGCCTCCACGTAGTGCTGTTGGCAGTTAAATTAAGCTAGCAACTCCAGGAAGACTGCGAATTTTTTACAACACCGTGTAGGTTGAACAAAAATAAAAACTGTTTGGTAACTATTTGGATATAATGAAGCACATCCGTTGCGAGGCTATTAAGTTGTAAAACAAGAAAAATCTACTCTATTAGATACTTATTATGAAGACGTAATTGTTCAGTTATTTTTGGTCGATGGAAAATATAAGCGCAGACCATTAATATTATAATTGTGTGTGTACTTATATCAGATAAAGCGAGGTAACTGAGTTTAGTCCGATGATTTGGATGTTGGTTTTTTTATTAGACATCAAAATTAAATATAGACGATTTCAATTATTATCAGGTGCAAAATTAATATTTGTGTAGGCAGAAGTCTTTTTGTTGTAAAACATTTATCATTTTTTTAGGGTTCCGTACCCAGAGGGTAAAAACGGGACCCTATTACTAAGACTCCGCAGTCCGTCTGTCTGTCTGTCACCAGGCTGTATCTCATGAACCGTGATAGCTAGACAGTTGAAATTTTTATAGATGATGTATTTCTGTTGTCGCTATAACAACAAATACTAAAAATAGAATAAAATAAATATTTGAGTGGGGCTCCCATACAACAAACGTGATTTTTTTGCGATAATGGTAGGGAACCCTTCGCGCGTGAGTGCGACTCGCACTTGGCCCGTTTTTTTGATTTACTAGCCATCTATCCAAGAACACACATATTGCTCCACAGTTAAGTTTACCTGATACAATCTTAATTCGATGGCGTACACTTGAAGCTATAATTTCATGTTTCTTATCGACTCGATCGTTTACAAAAAGGTTTGTTTCGAAGAAGAATAAATTTATATTACCCGCCCACGTGCGTAGCAAGCAATTAGTTTTTTTATTACGTAGCACGTGAACTATAAAGAATGGCTAAAATTATATATTAAACCGACATGTCGATTTAATTTGGATTAATTGTAATATTCGTTAATAGGCGAAATCAAACTATGTACCCACTAAAATTGTAAGTGTGACATCAGACACATATACATTTGATTTGTCCTAATTGCAGGAATATAAAAACGTAACCTTCATTCTCATACAATCTGATTCAACATTTTTAAATAACGCTCGTCTTGTGTTTTAAAAATCTGTAATGAAATTTATCTCATTTGTCAAAATCGTACTACGCTGTGCTACGACACGGCCTACGCGCTATGAAAAAATCAAAATCAGAATCGGAAAATTGACATCATAATTTTGCAAGCGGAGTCACGTGACAATGTCAGTTACATAACATGACAAGGTACTCTTATCACATTCATTCGAGCTGATCAATCATAAACAAATCTACCTACATGTCTCTACAATCAGACTAATTAGTACTAATTACAATGTCAAAACACATAAATAAACATGATCACGCCAAAAGCGACGCCCACTTTCATTCGGTAGTTCAATTTTCACTAACTCGTCTAATTTATGCAAATTTTTGCGACGCAAGTCATATCAAGGCTTAATGTTGGGTCATAAAGCATTTTAGCTATGAATAAAATACACCGATTTTAATATTTTAAGCTACAAGTTATTATGTTCGACTAGCTTCTGCCAACGGCTTCGCCCGTGTGAATAGTGTTTTATTATCCCATGGGAAAAATTATACCGGGATGAAAAGATGAAATTATTTGTACTAATCTATTTTCTGGTTTATCCATATGCCAAGTTATATCCAAATCCATTCAGCCGTTAAGGCGATATATACGCCCCAATGTTAATGCAGTACTGGCCGAGCGCCCGCTCGGAGCCAAAATCCCCCAAACCTCTTTTTGAACAGTTTTAATTCCAAAGTATGATATGATTTACATATGCTATTTCAGTTATGATGAAATTCCAGCCATCAATTTTTCTAAAATATTTTTAAACATCCAAGTCGTTTTGAAGGAGTATCCAAAAGTTGCGAAAAATATCGCTAATTATTTTTTTAAAGCAAAACTATTTGTTCTACGAAAAAATCATGTTTAAAAAATAATGTACATGAAACAATAATATTTTTTTTTCAAACCTTTTAATCTAGCTAGTTACTAAGGAGTATGTTTTAGAAAGTTACCGTTTTACAGCACTAAAGCGGATGTAGGCCCTTAAGGCGTAAAACCTCTTTCTACCATCAAATTCACATTCTCATTTATAACATTAGTCAGGATGGATGACCAGTGTGTAGTAAATTAGCAATAAATCGTTAAAGGAGATATCATTAGGGCTTAAATATTTATTCAAATCGCCGTCTATTTGTCAACCGTTTAGTTCAGATGACGTATATCGTATTATGCACACCTGTTCGCAAGCCGCTGCTGCGCGCTGGCTGGCCCGTCCCCTGCGGCATCAAAATCTTTACAAGTCATCTGTCGATGACCTACTGCTAATAATACTAACACTAGGTGTCATCAACCGACTATTTTTAATGTTCGATGTTATATATATAATCGTCTCAAACGATAGAGCTCTGCACCTGGATTTTTCTTTGTCATCGGTCTCATTTTGAGCTGAAGCGAGCTGAATACTGCAAACATGGAGCTGAAATTGGGTGGTCTAATATAGATTTAGGATGTTGGGGGAATTTAGATCATAATTCTGAGCTTCGTGCATTTTATTTCTGAGTTGCTGATCTATAATATAAAGGTCCCAAATCGTATGCCGGTCACTCTCATACGCACGAATACGCGAAACTGCAAGTGTAGGAAGACATTCGCAAGGGAATATTGTATAGATTTTACAGTACTCGGAGTTTTCGGAGTATTGTCGGTTTTTTTGACGCAGATCAAAGAGCGCGAACCTCGATCAGTCGAGTCTTTGCGTACCTAGTCATCTAACACATACTCAACCGTCAATAGCGCTAGCGACTGCTAAAGATATATTTTTAGATGAGATCTACTTAGAAGTTACTTTTTAACAAAAATGTGTTTAATGAATAACACTGCCATACGAATACGAACAATTTGTACAATAAAAAATAAATATGTACAATGTACGAACATTTGTACGCTTACCTGAGTTCGAGACCATGATTGCGCTAACAACTCAATAGTTACATTAAAATTCAAAGGTTTGCGATCAATGCAAGGCTAGATGAAATTACCCAGATTAACATAAGTGTGTTGATATAACATATGAAGACATAAACGGGCCAATCAATAAAGTATGTTTTATTGCAAATTAATGCTATACTGTCAATAAACAGGTAATCGCCGAAAAGCAATTAACTAAACACTAGTTTTAGAAACCCGACTCTGGCCGACCGCTACTAAATCATAGTTTCACTTTCCATCAAGCTCATCGTCAAATATGAAAGTAAATATACGACATAGCTTTATTATGAACCTGAGGAAAGCTGGCCTATGGATGAAGGTTTCAAAGAAGACGAAGAAAATGTTCAGAAATCATTAAAAAGTTTGGATGAAGGTTTTTGTGTTGACTTTCTCTAAACCATCGCTGCACTATGGCATGTACCATAGGCTACTTTATGTTTTATCCATGGCAGCGAAGCAGCGGGAAGAAATTAGACAGCAATAAAGATCTGCGGGGGCTTAAAAGATCTTATGTCTTTTATAAGGAAACTAAGGAGCGTGACGTTGGGCATATAATATGTGTTCCAGAGTAGAAGTAAGGTTTTTAAATAATAAATCGATGTAAATACAGTTTCACGGAAATCTAGATCTTCGTAAAAGGTAATTTACCCGGTTATTTACCTTAGTTTATTGCCATACATAACTGCCACAAAAATCTAGAATTTTAATGGCCACAATGACCTTGTAACATTTTATTACCATTTTTTTAACTAAAAATGCTAAAATATGTATCTGAAGCTAGAATTAAACCAGGGTGTATGAATGCCATTATGTTAATTAAAATTAATGACAATTAAAAAAAACATTCTAGGAATCAGAAAGGAAAAAAAATATTTATATCCGAATTTTATTTTATGGCTAAATAATTTTATCACAGACGATCTATTTACATAAATTAAATACATTTAAAAAATGCTTGATACCTACCATTCCATTCATGTGTCTAAAAACGAATTAGTCTTTGCTTGCTCACAAAAAATCGATAATATTAATAGAAAAAATATTACAATGTAGACTAGAGTTTCATTTGTTTGATTTAGCTCTATTGAATTTATGGACTATATTTGAATGACGATAAAGATTACCACAATATTCGTTGCGAGATTTCAAAAAGTGATTCTGTCGCGATCGCAATTAATCGTATCGTAACACGATATTCATACCTGCTAATTAAACTAAGTATGTTAATATTGTAGAATCAATTATTAAAAGTAAACAGAAACAATTAAGAAAAGTCATAAAGATACTTATCGGTGAATGAACCCTGACATCTGGCGACTCATTTGTTCACATTAATTTGCTATCATTAATTAGATAGCTTCTACTTATGTTACCTACCTATTAACGCTATACCTAATACCCAGTATCAATAAAATTGGCGCCATATCTATTAGGTAAGCTTTTGGGTGAATGCTTTACCAAAATAATATTTTGGAATGCAGGGAGCTTTCCTCTACTACTAAACTAAAATCCGACTGCTTAAGAAGTGAACTAAATATACGTAAACAAGAAGAAAATCATACTGTGCTGTCGGAGGATGTACATATTCGTGAGCTGGCTGACCAAAACCAGATGTATCCTCCTGCACAGCATGATTTTCTTCTTGTTTACATGTTTAGTTCGCTCCTTAAGCAGTCGGTTTTTTTATTTTTATTTATTTATCACTTTTAGTTAACGTTATTTTTCGAATTCGTTGCGTTTAAACATACAAGTGTCATATATTTTTGAAATCAATTCTTAAAAAAAAAAAAATGGCCCACACAATATGGCGCCCAAAATCCGTCACTTTTCTATTTTCCAATTTAAATGTAGCCACTGACACTCGCAAGGTTAAGACGGATCTAATAACATAAGAATCATTAAAATCGGCCAATGAGTTTGGTCTCTAGAACGCCACATAGGAACAAACATACATATACACATAGACTGATAAACACATTATCCTCCTTTGGCAGTCGGGTAAAAAAGATTTGACAATTAGTATGACAGACATTACAAATAAATGAGAAAACTATAAAGCTCCAAAAGGTAACTAACAACACATAGAAAGAAGTCAACCTGTAAAATAAATTCGATTCCCATAGCTCTGTACTGTAGATATCCCTTTGGAGAACCCAATGGCAAAAAATAAGTGTTACAATGTAAGCCGGGATCAAAGGTTCGAATCTGCCACAAGGGAAAAAGACCAAGACGACGACACACAAGCCAAGATAGGACGTAACTACGTAAGGTCGTAGGTACCAACATAATTTAATTTGTTTGCCTGATTGATTTGGTGAATTCCTGGTATCGGTTTTGTGTCGAATATATTTTATTGCATAACCTCACGCTTGCTGAGGAACAGACTTTGTGATTTATCTTGCATTCCGTTTATTTAAATCTGACGATAAAAATTAACGATTTAGCCGTAGACATAAAAAGTTTGGACATTTGACTAGTTGACGCATCATTTGGCTAACTTTGGTTTTGTTTTACTGCATCTAAATGCAGCTCTTTTTTCAATCTCAAACTTACATCTAACTTGCCGGGTGTTTTAGTTTCCAGCTAATCGCGGTTGTGTTTTATTTTGGGACAATTCTGATAAGGGCCAATACCTTTTGAATGTTTAGGTGGCAATTTAATACCCTAAACCTCTTAAAGGTTCAGAGCTTCGACAGGTAAACAGATAAAGAGATAGTGGTGTTTAAAATGTAATCTTTACCAAAAACAAGCTGTATGCTCATCGGTTTTCGATAGTAATTATTGCATTAAAGCAGTCACGATGGCATTGATCGACCGCAGTCAACACCCTAAAGCTGGTGACTCAAGATTCTCTTACTTATACCAATTTATTTAGAATTGGTGCAACATGTCGCCTTTCCACACTCCTCAATAAGATGTAATACCATCATTTCAGCTCAAAGACGTCCACTGCTGGACACAGGCCTCCCGCAACCGTCGTCATATCAACCGGTTCTGTTCGTCTCGCATCCAGAGGATTCCTGTGGCCTTCAACGGGTCAACGGTTCACCTTGTGCGGTCACTACTCCATAAAATGTTAGCCCCATAGAACATTCGTTGTGCGAGCAATGTGCCCTGCCCACTGCCATTTAAGTTTGGCAATTCTTCGGGCTATTTAGCTGGGGTTACTTACAAGTCCATCACAAGCGGACAGCGCGACGCTAGACAAAGGCTGTCCCCTCACGGAGCCGGTGTAGTGGCAAGCAGTAGACTCAGGGTGTGGTTGCTGGCGCGTCCGACTGCCCACGCTGTGGCGCTCCACCACCATAGCCGGCGTTATGAACGTCACTGATGGCCTGGAACAAAGAGATTCTATTAGCTAATGTCACTTATAGACGGGTCAGAGGTGGAAGATTGGACGGAAAACTTATAAAAGGAGTGGTTTTAGTTTATGTGTGATTGAGATGATAGTCACATAGGATTGCACCTTACTGCTGGCCAAATATGCTCAACTATACACCTCTGCTAGTCATCAGAGAGCGCAAGATCGGATAGAAAATTAAATTGGGATGCTATCACCGGAAACGGTGAATAAGGCTATACCTATACACCTCTGCCAAATCCCTCGAAGATTACAAGCATGATATTGAGTTATGTTAAATGGAACATTAATTAGACCTTTTCATTAGACCTTAACAATTCCAACAATTCGCATGGATCAAATACAGTAAAATATTTGCACGTTTCCTCGTTTTAATGCACTGATGTATAACCCTTGTAGGATTATAACGACATAATTGGGATTCTCGGCCGGAAGGCGCGCCTTATTCGACGAGGTCCAGGCAGATTACCACTAGCTCTCTGCTCAACGCCGCGAGCCTTGGATTCTTGCGCGCGCCGCACAACTATGTGACTACTCCGCAAATAAAACAAGAATAAATTAGGTACATGCAAACTATACTTAGACAATAGATGATTCTCGATTGTTTATGAAACTAAGAAGTGTGATTAACATTCCGGCAGAGCGCCGTTCTATCGTTATTTTCGTGTGGATCGAACGATTTGTTTTATTTTCGCTTTCAACTAACAATCGAACATTGAAAAACTCCAGCCGATAGCTATAAATTGAAACTGCGGTTTAATCGCATATCGTCCAAGGAATCTGTCCACTATGGCGACGGCCGCGACGACCATAAAAAGTAGATTTTGCACTGGCACACGGTCAAGATTTATCGGACAGTATGGACCGGCCTTAGATACCGGGCAGAATGCTGCAATTGTGGAATGTATCGATATATTAAGCGCAGAAAAAGGAAAGAATATACGGCTGCTCACTGTATTTGTAACTAACCGACCTTCATGTCCTATTTTATTGACTGTAAGTGACAATAATTTATGAGTCAGCAATTGGCGTTAAATCAATTTATTGATAGTTGTATTCGGTCAATAACCTGCAGATTACGTAACGACTGATAATAATTGCTGAATTAACGTAAGTTTCAATGAAACACAGTAAAACAAGCGCTCGTCGTCCACTCGGCGCCGATGAGTATACACAGGACAAGTGCTGTTGTTTTTAGTTGTTGTGGACATTATCAGCCTTGGGCCGCAGGCTGTCGATCAGAAGCAAACAGTTCGAGTGGTGAGTACGGCACTAAGCACACAGATAAGGCTCATTACGGCAATTAGTAGAGGTAAACACAGTCGCCCCAGATACGTGTTGACACAAATGTCTGTGTGTGTCTGTTTGGCATGCTCGGGAACTAGATACACTATAAGCCTGTCATAATTGACGATTGATTGTTTCCAACGGTAAAGGAGTGCGGGCATTATGGCGTAACATTGTTGAAAAGTTAACGGATTGACTACAATGCTCAATTTGCATGGCAAAATCGTTTAGTCCGATGCAGTCTGATAGCTTCCAAATATTTGGGTTCGCATCAATATATAGACAGTCAATTTGTTTTGTGTTAGAGAGGTAGCAACCTGTTAATTAATTCCCGTCCTCAATTAAAGATAATGTATGTACCTTCACAAGTCTTATCGTACGATGCTACTTGTTTGCATACAAATTAATCAGCCATACTAGTGTTTACAAGTTGCTGCCACGATCGCTTTGTACCAATAGAGCCTTATATTTTCCTCCACTATCTAATCTTCTAGTAAGCCTCCATTTCAATTCACAACATGTTCTTCATTCACAAAAAGGAAATAATAATACGATTAAATTAATTTAATATCTATTTCATCTCAAATATCTAGAAAAATGGCGCTAAATGGCTAATTTACGTAAGATTTTAAAGCTGGTTTATGTTGATTAGACTTGTTTGTAAAGTATACGTGTATCCTTATATGTGGCAACACAGGCGCCGAAGCGAGACCTTACGAGATAAACGCGCCATAGACGCCTAATAGCCGCGATTAACATGCAAATATCTCTGAAATACTATCATTATACCACCTAATGCTGATAGTGCTGTGCGGTTGCCGACTGAAGAATAGCTCACCTGTAGTTTTCCGGAACTTTAAGGCCACTGGGATGCACTGCTTTGAAATAAAAACAGAAAGTCGTCATACTTAAATATCTATACTTATATTATAAAGCTGAAGAGTTTGTTTGTTTGAACGCGCTAATCTCAGGAATTACTGGTTGGAATTGAACAATTATTTTTGTGTTGGATAGTCCATTTATCGAGGAAGGTTATAGGCTATATAACATCACGCTATGACCAATAGGAGCGGAGTATTAATGAAAAGTATTGCAAAAACGAGAAAAAATATTCCTTTTTGAGAGTTTCGATTGCGTGCGCTGCACAGCGGTTAAAGTTATGCAACATTCATGTATGTAGGGTAGTTATGTAGCCATTTGACGGGAGCGAAGCCGCGTGGGACGGCTAGTTAGTTTATAATTTAGCAGTCTTATTTTATATATATATTTTTTTGCTAGTAAATATCGATGGTTTTACCCCTTGTCATTCGTAGATCAATTGCTAAAAATACCGATGTACACAAATTGTTTTATCTCTATCAACTTTCACCTATTGATACCTACACACCTAGAGAATTAAGTATCTCGTTACTTAATACCTAACTACCAACACGATACATGATCAAAGAGATCTTTTACGAGCGTTTTCAGAAGAAAGTGTAGGTTGTCACTTTCTCAGAAAACTAACTAATGACAAACATTTTCGTCGCCTATTTATAAATTAACACGATAAACATCGTCCTTTTAAATGCCGCAATAGGTGTAATTTCAAGATGTTTAACATTCACGTGTGTCATAGGTCATTGTTAAATGTCAACGCGAAAGCATTACAAAATTAAAGGCAAACGCAGTTGGCGTTAGCTTTTGTAATACCCTCGGTATTTCCTGAGAGTAAGTGTGAAACGTTCCGACGACACGACGCTCCCTTGGCGACACTAAATAAAATAACAAAACTAAAAGCGTATTGTTTTGACTCTGCTGTTGCATTCGCATCGTATCGGGTATCGCACGGTGATGTATACAACGCGTGTAGATATAAATCTCTCAGAGCCCTGTGGTTTCGGCGCCCTGCCGTGCGAAACCTTTATTTTATTACAGCCTCTTACGAGTTCCTTGCACTTGAACTTGCAATGCGTTTACCTGTATGTGAAACTATTATATCTGCGGCCTGCGACTCATTCTGTTACTTCATTTAAACTCTTGAAATAGAAACCTCCTACACAGACATGGGCGGCACCTGTTGTAGGTGGTTCTCATGTGTATTCAATAAGATAAAATTACCGTTTAGGTGAATGAAGGCAGGATTAAAATCATATCAATACATATAAATTAATTATAGCAAAACTATTCAATATCAATAAACACATTCAAACATCAAATAAATCATAAAGATATTCCTAATAAGGAACACTATAAAAGCTTTAATCTTGTAGCAATTACACAAATACCTACAAATTGTTATGCAAATCATATGAACCTAACGACTTGGCACGGTGAACCTGTCTGATATCGCGCCGTGCCGATGTTACCAATGCGAAAATTTATTATCGATGCCCCCAATTTACAAACTCGGTGAAATTTACAACAATCATTAGACCGCTTTGGAGCGATCACTTGTCCAATTTTACACGATAAAAATATTAACCGCAGATCGGAGGCGATAACGGGCGCAATTTTCGAAATAACCTTCGCAACTGCTACAAGTTTCTACTAAGCCATAAAATGTTCCAATAAGGCATTTATTTGTACGTGGTCGAATTACTCGGGCATTTTTCCTCTTGTACCCTTAACTGTGTTCTGCGACTCGAGTCGACAACAACGGCCAGCTAAATTATCAGCGATTATCACTCGTTAAGTGTTTGGCAAATAGCATTCGCTGTTCGCAATCTTAATTCTCAGCTATAAAATCTTATAATTCGATAAACCTAATGGACTGAATATAAATTAGAAATTACGACAACTATTACTATTTTAATAGGGTGAAAGGACCAAATCCCATATCGTTTATATTGCACGTTTATAGTTATTACGAAATCCCAAGAATTTATAGGGAATGTGAACCTGATAAAAGATATTATAGAATAACGCAAAATATAAGATTATTGACACTTCGCGGGAGGTTTACTAATTGACAGAGTTGATATCTTTAAACTGCATTTATCAACTGTTAAGGCGTTGAGTACTTTTGTTTTTTGATTCTGCATAATATACATATATTCAATTTCCAAAATCATTCCAACCTGTCCAATTCCAACTTCAAAAAGGAAGACTCTCCTTGAATTTTAGTACACAGGTTCCAAAATGTTCACTATACTGACTCATGATCGAAATCTGTTACACGTAGGACTATATATGTGTTAACTGCCCATATTACATTATGTATACAAAAAGAGTTCAGGCGTTTGATCGCTGTATACATAAACAATGTTTAACCTTGGCCTTCCTCATATAATTATCCAGTTCAAGAGTAACAGAGTCATTTCATATGGTAACGGTAATGTTTACAGTTCTCAGTAAGGCATCCTGAGCTGTTTCAGTAATACATATATGCAACCGATTAAATACAAGATAAATCTTTTTGAAATTTTGATAGCGGTTTCTGAATTATTTCAGCCATTGAAAACGGCTTGCCTTTGCTGAATCTTCGGCGGCCACCGTGTGTTCGCATAATATAATTGACAGACTGCATTAAACAGTCGTTTTTCATTTATTTGGGTATTACTATATTCGGTGCACGGTCCCGCTACGTAGGGTCACGTTGTGCAATCCTTGCAATATTCATCGTTCATTGTATTACAATAATTGCCACATAAATATGTATGAATTGAACTTCGAAGACCATACAGCAACTTTCAAACTGTCGAGTTTTTGTCCCCAGCACATTAAAAATGCATGAGCCCAACGTCCCAGTTGCTGAATAAGAAGAAATTCGACGAGGTCGCGCGGCCCGCACCCCAGTCTGTCAAGTTTGGTGACAACTGCCTGCATTAAGGTGATCATGTGTATTTTTTTATTGTCAATGAAACGGTACCGAAAAGAAACCACCTAAGGTATTTATTGGCAGTTTTTCATTCTTCATTTAGAAAGTGTGAGCTTATTTAAAAAGGTAGGCTGCAATCAAGTCGGTGTGCGTAGGTACAAAAAGTGCACGGACTGCTTCTAGCTGGTGTTGCGTTCACACGAGTGCGAGTGATAGCGACGCTTCCGCGAAACTATTGCGCGGCGAAAACGCGACGATGCGTCCGCGCAGCTTTGATCATCCTCTGTATACACAACCAGATAACATTACAAGACTTATTCTTATTTTATGGCAATCGGTGGCCAGCCGCTTCTATTTACAGCACAAGCCTCTCTTTGTAATTAGATTTGTCTCATTACCTCGCTGCGGCCATAAATCACTACAGCAGGCTACTTATGAAATCGCAACTTTAATAGCTATAAGAGCATAATTATCTACTCCTTATCGGTAACTATAAATTAATTGGGCACAGAACTCGAATTATGTGCAATTTTCTTGACATGGCCAAAAGGAAAAGGGGCTGTCAGTCTTCTTTTAAGGGTTATGGCAATTTTAACTGTATGCATCGTTTTGGTTGATGTTGCAAACTTGAAGATGTTGGAGCGTGTGATGTAATGGTTTAGCAATAAATGATAATAATCTTGGTGTCGGTGCAAGTGAACAAGGGTTTATCTATTTCGAAAGAAATAATGAGTAGTTCATGTATCTGATCCCGTGTGCATAGCCAACGTTTGGGATTGCGTTAGTCGCTGGCGATGGCGACATTACTGGTACGATAGTATTGCGTCAGCACGACCACCTCAATTAATCAAACTAATATATTATAGTCATATACTGATGCTGATTCCGTATCATGAATATAATGAATGCAAAAAACTAAATGATATTTGAATCAATTTCAATGATGTCTGTCTGGATAAAGGATAATTTCATTTCCTCCTTGCGTTTTTTTACCAAGATTAGATTGATTCGATAAGATAGGCTTATATTTTTCGCACAATTTCTACAACTATTACGAAATCATGTCTTTGAAAGCATTACACGAGACTATTATCGTAAACCATACCCCGGGAATTACCTAAATATTAAGTACATAATCGAAGTACATGTTCACGAACAAATTTAATTTTATTAACTAAGTATCTAGTGTTTCATAAATTATTAACACTATTCGGCACAGGAATGCTGTTATGCCTTCCAGATTTGGAATTCATTATATCTAAGTTAAGATAAAACAAGCTTTAAGCTCGATTAGGAAAACTAAGCATTATTTTGCGCGTTGTAACACTAACAGTAGTTATTGATTTATTACGGCAACATTATCTTAAAGAGTAATCAACTGAGATCAAATCACGGTCTTTTACATCTTTACTACCATAAGCGTATATTTAGTTAAAATATAAGTGTATGAATTTAGTAGTCACGCCACCTGCTTGCTTGTCTCTCAATTTATCTTTGTCACTAATGACTGTATTATTTACTACCAGTTAGCAAAAACAGTCTAGAAAAAACGATTGTTGAACAAGGAACACTAAATGTCGTATGTCGATTTCTGCTAGCGAAAGGCCGGAATATAATAGTTGAGTATTTCATTATACGTTGTGTGATTTATAGACTGTCCGACAAAGCCAATAAATTGAACTATTACAACTAATTAAATTAAGATAAGAAAATGTCTTGTGATTTATTTTAGTGACAGAAAGACCTACATTTCTAGATTTCTTAGTACAAAGTTACAACATTTTAGTATTTCCGACTATTTGACACTGCATTCTACATTTTATAATTTTTTCTCGTTAGTCAGTGTTTGGGATACAAGTTTTGCTGTAAAAGTATACGGAAATAGCCTTCGAAATTTATGAGCTCCAGTAAGTAGTGCGTGCGGTGAGTTAGGCGCGGGGCCAACTACATGTCCGAAATTAATATCTTGTATCCAACACCCGTGATCGAATTCGGCCGGTCGAACTTAATTTCATACTCGATTATTGGTCCTTTTGTACGGACAATGGATTAGATGAAAAAGGAAGGAGGAGTAGAATTTATTTTGAGGGTTCAGGCGCTTTAGCTGGAAATAATAATATAAATGGCCCTTTTTGTAATGTGTCCGTTTTTTGTTTAGCCCAAAAGTGTTAAGGGTCAAAAAAGACAAAACAGTTTAAAGCATATATTGCTTGCCCAATACAAGAAGAAAAGTGTGCCAAAAACATATGTGTAACATTGTGAATCATAGAGCCAGATGCTCGATGGTAGACGTTTAGGAGCTGATACAAATATTTATAGTACCTAATCTAAAACTTTACACCTCAAGACTGTGCAGAAGACAAAAACCGTTACGATAGTGGGATTAAAATAAGCAAAATATATACCAAAAAATCTAATTGTAACTATAGATTGGTAATGCGATTAAATAAATAAAAATTTAAACACACAAAGAGCCATTTGTTTAACTACTAGTGATTCTGTTGCGCCGGTAGCGACAACAGTATTAATGCTGCGTCAGTCGAACAACGGGCAGATTTACTAAGATTTATGTGCATACTCCTCAGAAACGGGCTCAGACCGTCTCAAGGTTGATACTTATTAAAATCACATAATTCCAGACAGAAGTATATATTGTTATATATTTTTACAGAACTGCTGAACATTTTATAATTTTGTACAACTCTTAATCTTCCTTTAATATTATTAAAAAGTTCCAAACATTTAATCTTATTTGATCTGAAAGACCCAAACAAATCTGGTCTTATTGCCTGGTGACCTCGCTTAGCTGGTTATGAACATGGATATGAGCATAATTAAGAGGGTCTTTCGCAAAGACGCTTCCAGATCGATCCTGTTGATAGTGGACGACTGTAAACTTCTAGGGTTCACGTTTCAGTTCCTTGAAATTATATTGCAAGATCTTTGACTTCCTTATTAATGGGACCACGGGTACAGAAGCAATAGCTATTCACAAACAGCAAACGTTTATATTTCTAGTATGCAGACTAGTTTTCACACTCATCTAAATTCATATCATAAAGATTGGCTTCCTAATATGTACGATACTGGCTTACAGATGGCCATAATTCAACTTGATTGATTATTTCAACTTCATTTTTTTGCAGCCATTGAGATAAGTGGGCGTACAAAACATAAAACAAGAATACAATCAGGTGATAGTATAAAACCTACCTGTACATGAAAGCATAATGAAATACGTTAATGATAAGGGTGATAATGCGTCATAAGAAGTTTTGCTCTCTCTGATAAACGTCGTTGTGGCCCAGAACGATAGCGAAGCCAAGTTCAAATATTTGAGAAGGTCGATCCGCGATAGGCAAAAAAACAAACCATTCCAGTCCATGAGTCCAGTCGGCAACAGAGAGCGGCGGCGGCGCGACGCGGGCGCACGCTTACTCTCTTATCTATTGAAATACGTCTGATGCCCGAATTTCACATGGCCCAGGTTATCGCTTGCGAGATACGGCAATCCGAATCATGTTCTCGTGTAACCTTACTAGGTATATAAAATAAAAACGTTAGGTTAAGTTTTTGTAATATAGGAATATGTTTAGGCAAAAACTTAAAAGTTAATTAATTTGTTCTTCTTCCTGTTGAAAAAACTGTATTCTTATAAGAAGTAGCTAATCAATTACCCTTTTGTATATTGTTATGCACCATTGCACTTGTTTTTGTAATGAACAAAACAAAAATTACCTTGGATTTTTTTGTTAGGTAATGCATCCAACAATAAGATCCCTATCAGAATTCTGCTTCTATTTGTTTTTTGATTTTTATCAAGCATTTGAAAAGGTTACAGGTTACATTAAAGACCAAAAAATTCAATTTTTTTTATGGACCATTTTTTGGTCTTACCTGTATATTTTCATGCACTATTCCACTTGTTTTTGCTATAAAAGAAACAATAATTACCTTGGATTTTTTTGCTAGTTAATGCTTCCATCAAAACGATCCCGATCAGAATTTTGCTTCTATTTATTTTTCGATATTTATCAAGCATTTAAAAAGGTTAACATTAAGACAAAAAAAATAAAGTTTATTTAAGGACCATTTTTTGATGTACATAGAGTGGTCTAAGGCAATAACAAAAACGATTTCCGTTCTTAGTAGTGAATCCGCGGGTTCAGTCAAAATTGTACGATCAATGTCCTCTTTGATATCGTTTGCTCAATGCCCGTGAACTTCAGTTGTATCTGTGTGTACTCCAGATACTGTCTCTTATCTATTTAAGTAATAGAAGTAACTACACAAGTAAAAACAGGTTGATTTTTGCCAACTGTTTTGTCTGTCATGAGTTTAACGACATATATACACAGTGTGTTTCCTTTATGCAGTATAATTTGTTATTTTTGCAAAAATATGGAAATGTTTAACTTTGCATGTTAGTTTTGTGTTTTTTATTACTGACAGCTTGTTAATCTTTTGGTGGTTTATCACTGTTTTTCTTTGTTCTTAAAGAAAAAATATTAATGTTATTACGAACTTGGATATTAACTTCCAACTTGTACTCGTAAAACTATTAATAAATTTGGTAATTTTACACTGTTATTGAATACCGTCGTTTGGTTCAACGTCGTGGATATGGAGATGCCTATATTTGAAGCGCATTTAAACGCTCATAATGGTAAATCTACATAAATTCTAGTAAATCAAATCAAAGTTTCTTACCTCAGGTCCAGCCTGAGCTCCCGGCCATCAACAGTGAGGTTATAATGCACGGCGTGAGGCTGCAAATGCTCTGTGTGATGAAGATCCCTTCGTGCACGTGCATGTCCGTGTGCGTGCGAGTGGTCAACGGCATGTGAGACCAACTTGCCGTGCCTTGTCACCTTTACTGGATGCACGACTTGCACCTTCGACGAGTCCAGGTGTCGATGGGAGTAGATACCTGAATAAAAAAAAAAAACGAGATTGAAGTAAGAAATGTTGAACTTAGTAGCGAAGCTTCTTGTCCCAAAAAATGGTCCTTCGAGCAGGATAGTAACTACGCCAATCTGCCTAGCCTTTTCTCAACTATGTTGGGGTCGGCTTCCAGTCTAATTCAGCTGAGTCCCAGTATTTTACATGGAGTGACTATCAGAACGCCACAAACAAGTAAATGGGTAATATGATATCTCTTAGCAAAGACGATTTGTCTGGATTAGGAGCTCGACAATCACGTATGAGACCAAACAGTAAGAAATGGGACATCAAGAGTGGTTTGTAGTTCTTGTCAAAAAAATTGGTCCTTTGAGTCGGCAAGCAAATAATATTTGCTTACCGGCTCAAAGGACCAATTTTTACAGTTTTGAGTAACTTTTTAGATTATACATATAATGTATAATCTAAAAAGTTGCTCGAAACTGTTGATGTCTAAAAAAATGCCTGACGCCCTAGGCACTAATGAGACCTACATGGTGCAGAGGTCTAAAAAAATTGTAATTCTATCAGCGATGGTGATGAAAAAGCGCTATCGAAATGCCAAAATGACATTTCGGTAGCGCTTGGCATTCTCATAAATTTCTTTTTTCCTGTCGCTATGATGACGGTTTTGTTTTTAGAATATCGGTTGTATAGAGCCTCAGTATGCTTAGTACACTTTAAGCAGAAAAAACTATGATTATGTACTCTCATACGTGGGACACTCAGAAAGTTTTGCGAAACTAAAAAAAATTGTTCTATACGTACATATATTTTTATTAAATCTTTTCAAAGTACTTTCCACCAGCCTCTATACAAAGATTCATGCGCCTAAACCAGTTTTCAAAACACTTTTTCCAGTCCGCCGCAGACACCTCGTTTACAGCCTGCTCGAACGCAGCCAGCGCATCTTCCGGCGACGAAAATTGTATCCCTTTGAGCTGATTTTTTATTTTTGGGAATAAAAAGAAGTCACACGGTGCTAGATCAGGGCTGTAAGGAGGGTGACCCAGGAGTTTGACTGGCGTGCTGTCCAGGAAGTCCCTCGTTTTGAGTGCGGTGTGCGCAGGTGCATTGTCGTGGTGGAGCAGTAGCCCGCGGAGCCCTGTGTTTGGTCGCTTGTTGCTTATAACAGAGAAAACTTCTGGCAAACATTTGGTAGTATACCATTCGGCATTAATGCTTCTTTGATCCCGTAAGGGAATTGATACCAAGTGGCCAGTCAAATTAAAAAAGCTAGCGATCAAAATCTTACCCCCGCTTCTAGATCGCTTCACTTTGGTAGGCGTTGGCTCATTTTGAAACACCCAAACAGTCGACTGGCGCTTGGTTTCTGGGTCGTATTGATAAATCCAGGACTCATCACCTGTAACGATGTCGTAAACACGCCGAGACGAGCCTGCTTCAAATTTGTTAAGCATATCACGGCACCATTCCACCCGGGCCTGCTTCTGAGCATCGGTGAGGTTGTGCGGCACCCAGCGTGATACTATCCTCCTCACGCGAAGATGGCTGTGTAGAATCTCGTGAACGCTTCCCGATCCAATCTTCAATATGTGTTGAATCTCCTGATATGTAATTCGCCTATTGTCTTGGATTAAATTTTTCACTGCTAGCACGTTTTCTTCGGTAACAGCCGTCAAAGGGCGACCGCTTCTTTCGTCATCCCCCAAAGTTGGTCGACCGCGCTTGAATTCGTTATACCAACGATACACGGTTGCCTTGGAAGGGCCTTCATCCATGAATGCCATTTGAAGTCTATCGTACGATTCATCCGGTTTCAGGCGACACTTGAAATCGTATAAAATCATAGCTCTAAAATGTTCCCGGCGCAGATCCATATTTCAGTGAGACACAATACTTTGAATTAACTCGCAAAAAATGTGGAGGGAAATTTTGAAATTGGAACTTACTTATTTTTACTTATAAATAATCATATTTTCGAAAAACATTATAACTGGCCAGTCTCCCATATATAAAAACTTTTTTTCGCAATACTTTCTGAGGGGCCTGGTATGTACTCCCCAATTTCTACCGAACCTATTACAGTATAGTTTGTGTTTGTAAATCTTACGCAGCGAGATGAAAATAGCTGCTGGAGTAACGGTTTGCGTTAACGATGAAAGGGTTATACGCACTATTACGCACGTAAATAAAAAGTGTATGTGATAATGAACGTAGTAACCACGTATGGGTTTTACCAGTGATGATACAAAGCTGTAGATAGTTATATCAGTAACAGTTAAATTAAGACGCCTTAAGGAACGGGCCGCGTTGAAGAAAGATGTCTAAATTTGTTCTCAAAGTTGTGTGTATCGGAACTGATGAAGGATTATATTACTCAATTAACATGTTAACTCTTCAAGTCAAATTCTACGAAACGCACCATACATTCTGAAAACTAACAACGATAACCTAGATTTTAGTCATAATATTGACGGCGTTGCTGTTTCGGTGTACGCGATATATTGACGGAGCTTTCCAGCAACAACGGAAATTCAACAAACAAAATCGTCAGCCAATAACCTGTGACGACTTCGCTAACGGTAGTAAATAAATAAATGTCGTTCGTGTACTGCTGCAAGTAAAAAATCGAACGATACTGGAATAGCATACCTAATTTCGTTCGACATTTTGTTCAAAAAATCTAATTTTAAAAGCTATAAAAATAATTTCTAATTAATCGTTATTAACAGGATGAGACTTGACATTTAAACATTTTTTTGTGTTGAATAATAAATGCTAAATAAAAATTCCAATAGGTTAATCGACAATTATTACAATAACACAAACAAAAATACAAAAATAAATCTAGTTGAAGATGTTATAATAAAACAAGAAAAAGACAATGGAACGTTAACAAGTCCTCACATAGAATGAGCAGTGGGCCTTAATGGTATTGTATTTATGAAGTAATGTGGTCCCTGGGCCCTTCGCCCGGGCTCTAAACTTGGCGCCAACTACAGGCGCCGCTTGTACTTTTATATATCTCATAGCGATTAACGCCTTAATTATACACCAACAGCATTCCACTAATAAATTATGATGACATTTAATGCATTAAATATTTTAGTTTTTTATTTAGGCGCGCCTTAGGGCTAACCTCGAATTAAGATAAGAGTTTAAGAATGATTGAACCGAGAGTGGAAGTCGATTACTTTTATTTTAATCGTATTTGTTAATGTGTGGAGAAAATAATTATGTATTTACTGATATTTTAATTCGTTACGCACAAAGAAGTGCAGGGGCGGACTCCTCTGCCAAAATAGTTGGGTAAGCTAATCAGACGAAATCGTGAAGAGAATTAATTTGTAAATTAACACTACATTCCATAGCAATATGAATCACAGTGTAGAAATAAGTGTGTCCCACAATGATCGATGGCGTTACCATTCGTAATATAATCTCATGGCGCGCTAGCCCGACACGTTCCTAGACAACGAAATTCTCGGTAATATGTTCAAGTTTTCATAGATAATCATAATTAATAGCTTATCACTCATCATATGAACAATTTCATATGAAATCTGTGTGCTTGGTCAGCGACGGAGCGGCGCTAGTCACTCGACACTCGCTGACTGCTAAGGCCACACAGGTTCTACTCGCTACTCGTGTTTTTCTCACTCCATATTTGTCTGCCGAGGCTCATACATAAATGAATTTAATTAAGGTAAAAACTACAATTGTTCAAGCCTTACCAAGTTTAAATGCTCTCCCACACGATAAATGGATTAATAGAGCAATAATTTTCTTAGAACTTGCCTTGAAAATTGTTGCCCAGACGATCTTTAATTGCGCGAGTTTTTTTTGCGAAAACCAGAATTTTATTAATAAATCCCAATTTCTAGAATACAGCATGTAAGAATTTATCTATTGTTAAATAGTTTTAGAAATTAAAAGTAGCTATTTTAATTTTATTGAAACGATATTTTATTAATGAATTGTAATCAAACCCAATCTTTTTATTATAGTCGTCATTATTAAATTTATAATGGGCCATGTTTCGATAAAGTAGCCGGTACATCTAGGTACATCTTCGAGTAGGTAGGCTACTTCTATGATATGAATCTAAACCCAATATTATAAGTTTGTTGTGAGAGGCGTGGGCGAGTATAGCATCGTCGCTGTTGTTATGCATGACTGCAATTACTGGTAATTACAGTGCGTAGGTACCGCCCCCTGCCGGGCGACAACAGAGAACATCACTACGTTATGAATGGCTGGACTTAATAACCCCTCAACTTTTATATCCCTTCTATTTTCAATACAAGCGTTTGATAAAACTTCATGAATCGTGATGAACATACAGAAAATTAATGACCTGACATGACAATTCGTTTAGCGGAGTAATAGCAGTGTGGAATACATTTAAAACTGATTACCTACTTTTCTATGTACGCACATATGTTCAGAATAAGTTGCGATAGATCGATTACGTAAATTAATTTTATGCCCACATGCGCTACATCATTCAATTAACGTAAGCAGGCAACCTAGATAGGTAAAGTTATTATCTCTGTAGGGCGCCACGTACGAGTACGAGGCCCACAAACTAATTTGTTCACCATGTAAAGAATTAGTATCGAACCGTCCTTATCTAGACACGAGTAGGTACCCCCTGTGGTTATAATAAGTATATAATCTAATAGAATTAATTATTATTCATCAAGTTCGAATACCGGATAGGAACCAGTCTAGTAATAATCTCAGAATTGGCTCCATATTGGTTTGGTCGTCATTATACTTTGCGTCTTCGGTCAAGGCAACCCATAATTGACATTAGTTTTTATCATTAATTTTTATAATAGCGAATCAAATGCGTAAAACTATGCCCATCCCGGAGTCGCCGAGCAACAACACTAATTTGTGTGAGGCGATAAAAGTGTGTTACATCACCCTTAATTGTACATAATCAGAGTGTTCAAACAAAGGTATTATGTGTGATGTGACAAGAACAAACGTCTTAATAATAGTTTCCTGCCAAAAACTAAGATGCGTAACTATTTACTTTGTGACTAAACTGGCCTCTATTTTTATAAAAGATTTGGATATTATTGAAAAACATGGTTCACTGAAAAGATTAGCATAAACTTGCGAGGCTTTTCCGCTTTCAAGGAAAATAATAATTAAAAAAATTAGTAATAACAAAATGTTTACGTCTTCTACTTTTCTGTGAAAAAATAGGGTGAACAGACGCGATCACTTTACGATCGTATTCGGCCGACAAGTGACAGCTTTACGTCATGGCTCGCGTCACCAAGATCAACAGATTCGCGTCTTTTCTGCACAACTGATAAGATTGCTTGAGCAAATATTGAGCTTATTAGATAAGCGAATCAGGATCGTTATACTTTGCACTTTCCAGCGATAAATTTGGGCAATAATTAAGTACTTTTACGATATGACGATCAAACATTAGCAAGGTAATTTATGGGATGAATTAAAAATTGTCGTTCGTAATTAAGTGTCAATTTTAGGTGGGCATTGTGGCAAAGGGACGAATTTAGAATGAAAGTTCGACGACCGTGTCGCTCACTAACAGCTTTGTTTTATAAATCCTGCCACCGATTGCCGCTTTACGGTTATTGGTTTGATTACGTTTATGCTTCATTTTGAAGCTTTCAGTTCAACTCACTCTACGTTATCCGCGATCTATTATTGAAGTGTTCTTAAGTCTGTAAATAGAACTTCTTACTGCATTAGTGCTTTGGTTAATTCATGTACCATCGACCACTTATTATTGGTTTGAGATGCTCTTAAAATTATCATCGAAGTTCAATGTTTATTAACTCTCTTCAGGTGTGTTAGTCATTTGTATTACGTACGACAAGCGATTTTTTGAGTAGCCAGCATGTCTAAAAAGACAAATGCATACGCAGAAATTACATCACTATTTTATACAGCTAGACAAAAAAATCGATCAGACATCGTATGATTTTACCAATAGCATCATAAGCATTTTATTTGGAGCTGTGTCTGACTAAGCTAGGCATTCGTTTTATCATGGTTTTACCAATGAAACATAAAAGTTTAAAATGCGGCATTTTAATTTTGACCTTAACAAACTGTTGGATATAAATAAAAATATATTACACGTAGGTGAATGTGCAGTAGAATGTCAGTTGGTTACAGTAACACAATACTGTGTTATATTATAGTTTAGGGTTTTATTTTACAGTCTTTCATAAGCCGATTTTATGCGGTAGGTAACGACCTAAAAATTGGATACTTAATTTTGAGATTCAAGTATTTTATAATAAGTTCGAATTGACGATATAACTACTGGTGTGGTCGTAAGTTGGTAGATGAAATTTGTAATTAAAATAATTATATGTTCGTGGATACTGGTCTGTGTTACGTGGTCTGACGTGTATGTAGTATCACATCGATTATAATTTTACAATAGTAATTTATTGTGAACCTGTTTATTATTGCTTGGAAACAAATATTGTAAAACAATGTTATGTAAATTATATATCTACTGTAATTTTGTTTTTGTTTGCCATACAAGATGCAGGCAAATGCCTAGGTGGGGACACACTGTAAATCCTGACTTTGTTAATTTTTTATTTGATTTTTAATCATCTCTACCTATCTCTACGTATATACTTTTAAGTATAATCCTTCATCTCAAGAGATTAACATGTGCATAAACCCTAAACTCGTAAAATTGGGCTGTCTGCACGAGATACATTAATCAAAGAACGAGCAAAGGGCAATAAGGAATAACCCTAAAATGTTCTCGGTCTGCCTGTCACGCATGTTCTGAATCCAATTATCAGTATTTCAAACTTAGTGATGTTTACAAAACAAGACGCAAGACTAGCGGGACGACCTACGGAAATGACACTTTATCTGAATGATACGTTAGACCTATGTCACGACGTATGTCACCCGTCACGTTTAATTGTAAATCGGATAGGATTGCCGATCGGATTAAACGAAGATTTGAGTTTTGACCGCTAACGCCTTGACATGTTTTATATCGCTTTTGATTTACATATTTTGAATGGGCATTATAGAGGTTAAATAAATGGGTCTGTTATCTTAAAATTATGTTTTATTACTTCATGGATTTGTGAAACAAAATGTTCGATCGATTTTATCGGTGAGCATGTTTTAGTAAAGTTTGGGAGTCATGTGAGTATTGTGTTTTTAATGTAATAGTGTTTTTATAACAACATAATTAACAAAGACCACCATGATATTGTTTGTCGACTCGTTGGCATTTAATCATTTTTATTAAGATTGTAGAGCACCTAAGCAAAACACGAAGCGGTGCCAAAACAAAATATTTGAGAGGCGTTATAATGGTCTCATTTAAAAATCGCAATTACTGTGTAAATAAGACAAATGGCAGAGCGTCGCCTACGAAACTATTAACCCATTTCGCTCTGTTGAATCTTAAAAAGTTTACTAGAGGATGCGTTAATGTTTTATTACCTACCTCACTTTCAGGAAAATTGTAACAAGCTGTGAAAATCAAAATGAGAAATAGTTTCTTGGTCTGCTAAGTGGGTGGCTTGGTGTCGGCAAAATAAATAAAGAGCGGAAAGTGCTGAACCGGGCAATTCAGTGTGTGGAACAGACGATGTGATAAATATTTTTTTATAATTTTCTCTACCATTAATGAGAAACTTAACAAATGTTTACTTTTGAAATTGATTTAATGCTAGAATCATCTATACCAATATTATAAAGAGGAAAGATTTTTTTGTTTGTTTGTGTGTTTGTTTGTACCGAATAGGCTCCGAAACTACTGGACCGATTTAAAAAATACTTTCACCTATGGAAAGCTACATTATTCCTGAGTAAAGGCTACAAATAATTTTCAATAAAATTTGAGATGCTTATGAAAATTGCAATAATGTAACGCAAAGTAGCAAAATTTTTTAGTAATAAAATTCATTATTTGGTAGTGGCAAGGTTGGTGGTTAAGTGGGTGGGTAGGTTGGTAGGTTGTAGACGGGAGCGAAGCCGCGAGGGTCAGCTAGTAAGAGAAAAATATTAAACAATATTGTTTGGTGAAACTGAAGCCAAAGCTCGACACCTGCTCTTTTTCCTATAATAAGGTAAACCCCTTAATTTTAAAACCAATCCTCAATAAAATATTAACACTGCATAGGTAAAACCCATAGCCAAAATATCTTCATTTATCCCGAACAATAAGCATATGTAAATAAACTTGTTCCTATAAAAATTCGCATGATTCAAAACGTAAAAAAATATTCAACAATTTAGATTAAATAAATCACCTGAGCTTACAATAGCTACTAGATAATCACTAGATATGACCTAATTACCTAGATTATTAGTTCTTGATTAGTCGATTTTTTTAAAGATGAATTAGCCATTTTTATATAAAAACAATTAGTTTCATAGATTCTATGCTGATACAAGGCCTAGACAAATATGAAAAGTGTGTCATTTGTTTGACGTAGGTATTTTTCTATAACTGAATGAGGTAAATGACATGACCGACCAGTGTGGCCTATGTCAGACAGTGGACGTCTTTTGGCTGAAATGATGAGGATGACGATGAATGAGGTAAATTAATTAATTTGTAGTTCTTAACGGAGGTAAAACCGCAATGAATATAATTTTTGAGTAGATCTTAAATATACTATATTTTTTGTTTTCTTATCCTGACCAGTACTCAGAAATATGTTTCATTGATTTTGCAGATGTGACTCATATTTTTCTCATCATATTTAAGTTATTTTTTCGTTTTTTGCTCTTTTCTGGTAACCTTTTCTTTCCTTTTTTACTATGAAATTGTTAGCGGTATTTGTAAGCACAACATTAAATGGTGTAAGGTGACCTACGGGACCTGTCTACAACTTTATGGACACAGACCATACGAGAGGCGTAAGACTTAAGATATATGTACCTACATAGAAGGAAAAAGTATGTTTTGAACACACGAATAGGGTATACTTATTGATCTAAGTATTATAAGTATCGTGAAAGTACTCACCAGTATGTAATAGGTTCCTTATGCTATCCTGGACGTCCTTATCCACGTCTCCGGAAGCCGCGTCCTCCGTGAGGTCTATCGTCACGTGCTTGGCGGCGCACCACGCCACCAGCAGTTGAAACAATAACAGTTTGAACAACGAACACCGCACATCCAACTTTCTCAGCACCCGACACTCTGTTACACGCATTTTTAGTTCCACGTTTAAAAATATATTAGTCTTAAAAATTCACTTTTTTTTAAATCACCACACTATTACCGACAAAAATATTGTCCTATAATATTTCGGCGTAACATTTACGAAGCTTTATGCTTGTAGTTAGATATTGATAATGTGCTCATCATCCGTCTTCTGAGCTGGTTTGTCATCATACACTACCTGAAACAAAAAATATACATAATCAGATCACGACTCGAACTTTATAGTTTTTGTTACAGTCCTACTTTAAATTCGTCAATGGGTTTCTTTATTGCTGATATTTATTGGTTTTGTAAATGAATGAGACATTATATTAAAAGTGGCCACTGGCCGAATTAAATGTCACAGTATAGAAAATTTATAAGTTTAAAAATTAAACTAAAATGAAGAGTCGCATTTAAATATTTACACAAATTTAACTAGTAACCGGTAAAGCCACGACTGCCACTTACCATAATTGTGTCAAAGTAAATTGGTTTGAAGTTATTGCAGATAATTACGAAAATATTAAAATTAAATAGACCGCTACGTTAAAGTAATTAGAAGCGTCTCGCGACGTGACGCGGCGGTTCCAGTAGCGTTGTGCTGTGCGACCGTGCGACGAACACGACCGCTGCCTAAAGATCGCTATCTGTATCTGAGAGCGGCTCGTAGGTTATATAATTATACATAATTACGTATTATCTCCTCACTTCAGTGTACACACAATTTGGGAATACGTCCCAGAGATATAGTAATCTTTTTATGAAATCCATTGACTAAAAAAACATAAGAACTTTATGCGAGGGAACGAGTTACGACTCTCTTAGAAATATGCCAGTTTAACAAAAAATATATGAAGCTGAACACGTGAAATTGCTAATGAGGTGACAATGGGACATATTAACATAATCACATGTTACAAGAAACAGATGCGTGAGATTGAGACATGATATAATTTTTATTGATGCCAAAAAACTTGCCCCATTAAACGGTGGACGGCAAATAGCTGACTGCTTCTCTTTATAAGGCAGAGCTTTCTTCATCGGCATCGCGACAAAACACGAATGATTGACAGCCTGTAGAGTTATTTACAATTTTAAACCATAAATAAGCGGTCTTCCCCACAAACATGCACATACATTATTGTCGTTATAATTTTAACATGAAAGTTTAGTAATTCCCACAGCGTCTTGAAATGTTATGGTCGCTATGCTAAAAGAGGAAGGGACAGAGAGTAACAATAGCCGTGACAAGACGTGCCTTTCTATGAAGGAATGTATTTTAGGAATAAGAATCAAAGGGCTTGGGCCCACGTGCCGCGATAACGCAGGCGCCAGCTACTCGCCAGCTTTTGTTTTTGTTGCTACTCCGTTCCGTAAGGGAGGCGAGGCGCCATGACTGTTTGTTAAAAATGTTTACTGAGACGCTTTATGCGTCCGTAATTAACGTTATGCGATGGAAACAAAGAGGTACCCCACTTTATCTTAGGAGTAAGCGCAGTTTCACCTGACGATTATGGCATTTAAACAATGAATGAAAGTGCTGCATATAAAGACAAAAGAGTTAACGGCTCCACATAATGCTGGCAGTTGCGGACGTGACTACAGTTTACAGTAATGAGACTACAAAAGACCGTGGCAACAATAGTTTTGCAAATAGTGGAAAATCTTACGAAAACGTTTCAATTATTTTCATTAGTATTGTAATACGATTCTATAAATTTTACGTAAAGAGCGTGACATTACGTTTGTGCCATATATTAGCTTATGTGAGTACATATGCCGTGGCCCGCGTGCCAATATGGGCCACCTGTATCAAACATTACAACAGCAATGTGTTTTAACAGCTGTATAAATTGTTAGATCTATTCTGTCGTTAATGAAATCGACTTGGTAACCGCAGGGTCTGTTAATGTTGACTTTCATAGGTTAATGAAATACATGATATATGAAACGGTAAAGTAAGACTCTCGGTATTTTTACTAGGAAATATGTAACGTTCACTGGATATTATCGTGTATTTATTATCGTGTTTAATGTAGTTTTACTATTTTAAACATTTTGTATACAAAACGTCACGAATCTTAATAAAATCGAATGTTTTGTGCATAATATGCAGGTTTTATCGCAAACAGAACTTTCTTTGAAGTCTGCTTTACGTGCATTTTACAGTTTATGTATCTATCAATAAATTACATCAATTTTAGCATAATATAACGTGTAGAATAATGACACCGCACGCAGAATAAACATCTTAATCTTTACAACTCTCTGATTTCGCGGTATCACGTAGTATCATTGTTATCAGCAAAGATAATAATATCTCTGTGTGTACAACACCTAATCTTAGTGCTGACCCGATTCGTGCCTAGGCTAATAATGACGTATGACCTGGACTCAATCTCTTCCACTGTCTTACTCAAACACCTGATAATGAGACGAGACTTAGTAGACGTCTGTATTGAGGCCACGTTGTCATTTGGACAGTTATATAATTCATATCTTTGTGTAAGTATGATTAACATTATCTGTCGGAGATGAAACAAGCGTCCTGAGAGGCCCCAGGTGAACTTGTACGTAACAAAATTGAAGATGAAAACGCTTAAAGCTCCAATCATGGTCAAAGCAGCCGCGGGTTGGGATTCGATCACGTAGAATTACTGCTCGTAATTCCAACTAAGCAACGAATAAGTGAATTTAAATTACAGCTTGTAATAGTATGCTTAATATAGATAATGTGATGGTCTCGGGTAACAAAAAGTGGTAGGGACGGAGTGACGGACGGGTCGGTGGCGCCAACACCCAACGAAGGACAGAGATACGATTCGGAGGAACGCGCATTCTTATTCCTTTTAAAAACAAGTCCCTTAGTAAAATACTTTCAATAAAAATCAACCTTTGCGTAGTGCAGCATCACTTCCTGTACAACTACTGTGTCTGCGTCAAGATTAAAGATATGAATCATTAAATTAAAATATTAATTACTTGTAGGAGCTCGTAGCTTAAGGCACTATTATGCGCCTACTTTGAGGAAATTTATTTACATGCTGATTGAATAAAATGCAATATTGATAGATTTGAAACTTGGAAACCCAAAAGTTTTGTAGGTAGATGATGAAACAAAATGTCACTGCAGAGTTTTCCCTGTTGAAACAAGATTTTTCTTCGCCGAAATGATTAATGAAAAAACATATAACGTGAGTTGACGTTTTAAGTCCCTTATCATAACTGTTCTATTTTTAAAACTATAATAACGGTTAGATAATTATACTTTTTTTCTCATATGTCTACGTGATAAGAGCGACGTCTTTATTTCGCAAATTCAACACAATTTAGATTCGAATGTAATGTTTTAAATTATTATTTATTAGCTTTTGTATTTCATTCAACGGGTACATGTTAACGATTCCACATCGGATGTTGTAATCCGTTTGCATTTAAAGACAAGATAAACTGTATTTATAATTTTTTGATTAAAAGACACGTGGAAACCGATAATAAAAAGTAATTTATTGATAGAGTTATCTGAGGTATTTATTGTCAATGGAAGTGGCTAAGTTTTGGACCAATCAAATTTGACTTTGACTTTCGTACCAGCGACACGAAGAAGAAGAAGAATTGTCAATATTGGAACATGATTAAAGAAACTCCATGGAGTGTTTAGTTCCGAGATGTGAAGGAAGCTTAACAATGCGCCAGTCAAGTGGTGGCGCGAGCGCTGGGGGCATCCGTCATCGTCTCGCGCGCACTCGCGCTTTGTCTACAGCCATTGTGAGGACCGGTAGCGCCGGTTATGCTCGGCTCGAATTATTGCCCTTTATGAACCGACTGCCCTGCCGAGATCGTTCGAAAATATGTACAGGTATGTGGAATAGGAATAACTTGGATATGTCTGAAAGAAATCTCCTTCAAGATCATGACAGAGTAGCCATATGATTTACCAACCAATTGATAGAACAAATTAATAATCTAAAAATATGAGCTGACATTTGCCTAATTGATTACTACAACATTTAAATTGTAATACCAATATCAGTTAATGAATTTGACATTGAATGATGAAAAGCTTCCTTTTTTGAAGACGGCTAAGATATACATAACAAGCTTAATTGATACAGAGGTCAGATGTAAACAGAATTGATAGTTCAATCAATCCATTAAGCTCAGCAGGCCAGCAGCAGCCTACACTCTGTCTGTCAACCTAGAGTTTGATTGATACGATCTTCAGTAGGAAATCCTAGCATCGTTTAGGCAGCCTACGAATAAAGAAGACCGTTATTGGTAGATTGATTTGTTTTGATCAATATTTAAATCGAAGTACGTGATGCATCAATGATAGATAATAGAGCACTCATTGGTTTTTCCCGAATGGGTTAATAATTCTGAAAAACCCGAGCGAATAAGGGGCGGGACGGTCGTACAAATATAATTTGTAGAACAAAAAGACCCGGAAATTCTTCAAGGGAATCTGTAGAATGTCGTGTAGACGGGCGATGCCACTAATTTTTTCTGTCGTCTATTGTCTCCGAGGCCCGGCGTCATTCTGACAGGTGCCATTAGTTCAGACGGCCGACAAATGGCGACTGTCCGATCCAGATTTCATGACCACTCGTTCTTTTTAACGATCCGTAACCACTTGAGAGCAAGTGGTTTGGAATCGCTCGATATAGTAGTATAAGTATATGGTGGAGGCCTATGGGTTTTCAAGACGGACTTTGAATGATTGTACCTACATGTCTAGTGGATATGATCGACCTAATTTGCCCCATTCAGTTCATCGGCCCTATTTCAGTCTAAGATTTTAAATAGAAAACATTTATTTATGATCTGCTTTCAAAATAGACCTGAATCATTGAGGGAATCTACGATCGACACGAGATTTTCTGAAAGTCTGCCAAATATGAAGGAGACATTATTATTTCAAACACTCAACAGTTACACGATACACGTTGACTATTGGCTGGGTGATATAAATGTACTTTCCTACGTGTATTTATATATTATCTTATCTTAAAGTAAATCTGCTACGTACACGCTACGTCACAGACGACTATTGAACTTCGGCTCAGCTCGGTAAACTGGCCTATCCTGACAAATCCTGTTTAACAGATTAATCTTGTATCATACGTTAACTACGTAATGTTTACTTTCATGCTGTGTAAGCTCCTTCTTACTAACTTCATCTAATACCAAAGATTGAGCTTAATTGCAATCTCTACTTATATTCGCGTTAACAGACTTTGTGAATTTCTTAGTAGGTAATTGTATCGTTACCAAGTGCTACGCATGTAACTAAACAAATAACTAGAATATGAATATGAAATATGACAGCTGTGACGTCTGATTATTTTATCATGTTTTGTGCCAATTTATCAAACACAGATACGTGGCAACGTTAGCACACATATTACACCATCAATGGGAAACGCAACTCTTTTATGAAACATTTAAATGTGTGAATTAAATAAACAAACAGCCGTGGGAGACCGATGTATTCTCAAGAAAATATTGACCATGTTGGAGCACAAAAAGTATTCGTCAACCATTCACCTGTCAGTCTTGTCAGTTTGTTATCAATAGTCCAGGTCAACAAATCAGACGAAGGCGCCATTCATCAAAGTAAAGGTCCATTCAAACTGGATGCTGTCCACATTAAGTTGGCAATTGCATTTTCTGAATGGCCATCTGTATTGGTAATCGATAATAAATACAAGAAAGGAGAAAATGAACTAAAGAAGTCAGCGACAAGTAGATTCTTTATTGTAAATGTAAAGAGCATAACAGTTTTTCTGAATAGAAAATCCAGTTTTGATCTGCGTTTGGACTACATTCGACGTGTGAATTATGACGGTTGTGAGTCAACAGACAGAGCCAAAGGGGAGGTTCGTCACTAGGTGAAGTGAATACTGACACCATCATTGTCTGCGAGACACTATGAATAATTCATAAAAACCATTGTTTGTAAAAGTAAGCCTGAACTATGGGAATTGGAATAAAAATAGATCACGGATTGTCTGTTTATTTTTAGATCAATACGATTTGTTTTTTTTATTCTTGACTTTCTGGCTTTGTCATCATGATCTCTATGACTTGTCAATGTCTACGAGTATGAGTCTCAATGACTTGGGAGGCGCGCCACCGCCATACCAATACCATAGAATTTTGTCGAACCGAATTTAATACTGTGACTCTATTAACTCAAAATTAAGCTATTACTTATAAATCAACAGCCATAATGATTGACAGTGACAACTACAAACCAGTTAAGTCTAAACTTTTAAGTGACTAAAAAGACTTATTAAATTTGCCTTTTATGGATGTGTGGAGTCTAAAGTAGTTTACTTAGGCAATGTGGTAACAGAGTGTAGCGTTTTGTCAGTCGCTCTTCTCGATTTTGCTGACGGTACTTGTAGTAATTTTCGTTGGCAAAGTTGAACGACACGTAAATGCCTTAATACATAATATTTTGTTTACTCATATTAACATGATCTAGGCGTATAAATGAAACCCGAGTCGTGCGGGCGTTTGATGACATTGCCCCTCATCGTTTACATTGACAACCGTCAGTTTCGTAGAACACCGATTTAGGATCGCAAGCGCATGTTCGTTCATGTAACACATTTCGAATGCGTAGGCCGAGATTTATCGGAATACCTATCGTGTAATGTCCTATTGTATTCACCTTTACCGATAGATATCTACTTTATTCGGGTTACAAATTGCATATGATAAGATTTTTTGTTCTCAGAAGATAATTTTCATGAAGACAAACGACTGGTTTGCATCCAAGTGTGCATTCGCACGGAAATTTGTGACAGGAATTTAAAGGCAAGGGTGCGGTACGTACATAACGTACCTTTTGAATAATAATGGAGCAGATAATAGAATTTCAGATTTGAATGCTTCAATTAATTTAATAAAGCCACTATTTGGAATATTTAGCAATAAGCAATATATCAGAGTATTGTAGAGATCAATAGTCTGCCACACAAACCCTAATTTATGTGACAGTTGATCGCTGCAAATTAATATTTTCGCTATTTATGTTCGAATTCCTTTCTAAGCTAATGTAAAATAACAGTGGAATAAATTATGTCTAGCGCAAACATTGTGAGTTTGAATTTGCGCTTGGTGTTAAGAGATCTGAATTAGAAAATCCGGGCAAAGCAGTTAGGGCTTATTTTGCATGGCTTTATTTTTATGAAAAACATGTTTCGTCGATGTACATAATTGAAACAAGATTCTGCAAAGACTCAATATGTGTATGCTCCTCGTGTGCTTATTTATCGAAAGAAGGCAGACACTTTTTAATAGGCAAATCATGTCCGGCCTATTGTCTGGCAGCCCTAGTCCCGCTAGAGGTGTTCCACGTACCAGAGGGTCTAGTGTCAGATTAAGTTGTGATTCTATCTACGGACATACTTGGAAACACGGCATTTACGTACCTATTCCTATATACCGGTTTTAATAGAAAGAATGTTAATAGGCCAGCAAAATGATGTCGGTCGCACCGTTGTCGTACGAGGACTGTGTGAGAATTCGTACTACAACGACACGTTTTACATAAATCAGGGTTTAACATTATGTACAACGTTGTGAATAAATCGTTTAGACTTAGACGTATTACACGGTTTTTATTAGGTGTTAAATATTTCTGTTACGTAAAGATTGTCCAGGTGTTTATTAACTAACTGTATAGGCAATTTATTGACAATAGACGTTCAAAGGTTCTATGTAATATTTCCGAAGTAGGTTGTAAATGTGAAGGGCTGTCACGTGTCGACTTGAATGTATATTTTTTCCTTTTGTAAAGTGGTAAATGATTATGACGTGGCTGGCAGACGGCGGGCACGCGATAAAGGTGCTAATTAGATTGTCAGCCGCATAAGATTTGCATGTGGCAGAGATCGTTGCCTTGCAATTCATCCTGTCACACGCCTGCCTGCCGACGGAAAGGTCGACCGCTAGTGATGTCCAGCCGTTACACTTAAGTTCCTTTTGTCGATAACAAAGCAGGAAAAGCTCACGAGTTTCCTTGTTCTTTTTCAGGCTTCAATTTGTATGGTTCTTTGTGCATCTAATTCTAATTTTAGTGTATTTTCTAAGGCGTTTTGAAATTATATTACAAAGAAAGAAAAGATCTTTGTAATAAAGGATTCACGATCGTTATTGTCCTCGTCGTGAATCTGTTTTCAAAACTGTGACATTTGCTGCAAAACTGCTTTTCGGTTGAATAACCATTGAACAAAATCATTCTTCACAACTAATTATTCAATGTTTTCACAATAATGCTCCCAATTGACCTCCGTTAATTTCAATATAGTCACTAAAATATTCTTGTTAAACTCGTTATCAGTAGGTATAGTTTCGGCCGAAGATTCTCGTTTCGGTTTTTCCCACGCCATTTTACCTATGAATTTATCAGAATTCAACATATACTTACGCCTTATTTTAAAAAGATTACAGAGAAACTTAACGTTTATTTATTTTGCAAGCAAACCACAAAACTGCTCTATCCAAAGCGCCCAACAATAAATTTCTATCTTGCAAAATTTACGCACAAAAGCTTCGAATTATCTATTCATCGACATCGACAAAGTCCCACGGTGGCGCTAGTGAATGTATGGAAATTGAAGTATCGTTTCGACACCGGACAGCACTGGTTTGTATGTCCCATTCACAAGCGTCGTAAATGTAATACATAGAACAACAGGTGAACATTCATGATTTATACCGCTGTCCGAAGTGAAGGCGGAAAATAAATGGATTATTTGTATAATTGATTGCGTCATTAGATACAAAATTGTAGTATTTATAACGTTGTTTCATGTAGGTTTTGTTAGGTCTATTGTATTTTACATGATTGCCGGTTTTAAGAATAGTAGATCACAATCATAATGTCTCTATGGGCACTAATTGTAGGGACACAATATTTACTGCATTATCTATTGTTCTTTTGTAATAAACCAAGTCTGACAAGAAGGTTGATCAAAAAGAAGAAATAATTACGACTTTAAAGATACAGATGAAACGATCCATTCGTCTTTGTCTATCTAGTACTTTTGAATAGTTCTTTTCAACTTCATATAAGTCTTCTGACAAAAAGAAATTGATACCAGTATCCCAATCATTTTTAAGTAAAGCAAGTTCCATTCAATTTAAATGCAAATGTATCACAAATAAGTGCCCACGTACACGGTACATTGTCTGGTGCAAACTCCTCGGTACTTTAGCGGCATCGCGTGGTGTTTTCGCCCACTCATAGACAACTATGCACATATTTATTTTGCCTTTTATATTAAACTAGAGAGCAACAAAGTAAGACCTTTTTAGTTTTACGATCTACTATTAAATACGACTCAATGACGGTTGTATTGGAAGGTATTTTATTAGAGGCTATAGATATAAATAGGATATTATAGATTTTATCATTTCGTAAAACTGCATCATCGTTTTACTTTTCTTGTAACTATCTTTCTTTTCAATTGCGTAATTCCGAATTTAGGTACCTTTTAAATGTTAGACTAGGTACATTTACAAATATAGCAAAAATAATTGCGTTTATTTCAATTGATTTGGTAACAATGATTTTATTGTGTACACATAGGTACTTACGTTTAGGAAGGAAATATGTCAATGTAAAACAACAAAACGGGTTTCTCCCATTTAAAACAATTTATTTTAGTACCTACCATCTCTTTAGACATGGTGGCCATGTCCGATTCTGGCCACCTTTTTAATATGGTATTAGGTTAATTGCACGTCTTAAACGTTTTTGAAGCCATCAACGTTGAATTGGACACCCACATTTTCAAGTTATTTCATCAAAATGCTCGTTTAATAGACACATTAAATGGGATTAGCAGTAAAATTGAAACTTTAACTTTTTAAGGTAATTTCGTATCCGTGTTTACTTAGCACTACCGATGCTTGAAAGTGGTAAGATTGCGACATTATAATTCTCAGGGGAATCACTAATACTAGATGCAACGTAGTAACATGCTATTTATAACCCTAAAGCCCCTACAGATAGGTAGACAGTTAGACAAAATAATGTATACCTCGACTGATGCAACGTCTTTAAATAAACAAAAACAAAACCCGATTAAACTCAACACGAATTATTGAAACCCAAAACAAAAACAAAAGACGTGTTTATTTCACAGTTTGTTTTTATTTTCAGAATAAGGTGCATCCATTAACATAGAACGAGATCTAGTAACGCGTAGGCCGTGAAAAGGATACATAAATCTGTCCTTGATTGTCGGGAGAAAATCGCGAAACCAACGACTGAACTTGGGATTGTGACACCGTTTGAGAGACCGTGGGCGGGCGAAATTATTTATAACTTTTCCCTCTGACTTGCTAATATCTTGTTAGAAAACAATATAGAAATAGATACGAGAAAATTGTGCATTGCAGCAGATAAATTTGTGGTCGAATGCCCACCAAATTACTTTTAAAAGCAACCAACAAGACAACAAGCTGCGCACGGTTGGCGCAGTGGTTGAGCGATTAACTGCTGCGCTGCGTGTCGCGGGATCGATTCCCGCACGGAACAAATATTTTTATTGACCTACAGATAGTTGTTCCGGCTCTGGGTGTTGTTTATGTGAGTTTATTTGTTTGTAAATGCACCCACGATACAGGAAGAAATTCCTAGTGTGGGGCAACGTTTTTAAATAAAGAAAAAGAAAGAAAAGATGACTTTAGCAACGTATTGGAAAGAACTTCCCTGAACTAAAATTTACTCTACACAATATTATGATTCCTATCATACAAATTAATGCTAATAATGATTAGTTTAAAAATGTCGGTTTTGCTTATACAACTTATCTCACAATTACATTAACTAATTGCAAAGTTAAACAGATTGTAATTGGGTTTTTCTATCCCAGAATGACCTGATAACCCCGATTTTATCAAACAAAACCGACTAAATATTCTACGAAACTTTATTAATTCTTTAGGTTTATTCAATCTTTCTATATACTATATCCTTACTAATATTATAAATGTGAATGTAAGTTTGTTTGTTACGCTTTCACGCAAAAAATACTGAACCGATCATCATGAAACTTTGTACATATATTCTTGGAGGTATTAGAAGTAACATAGGATTTTTTATTAAAAAAAATTAATGGCTTCACTGCAAGTGAAGCCGCGGGTAAAAACTAGTAACATTATAAATGCGAAAGTTTGGATGAATGGACGTAAGTTTGTTACTCAATCACGCTAAAACGGCTGAACGGATCTGGATGAAATTTAGCACAGAGATAGATTATAGTCTAGAATAGCACATAGGCTACTTTTCATCCCGGTATACTCGTAGTATTCCCTAGGGATAAGAAAACACTTTTCAAGCGGACGAAGCTGCTGGCAGAAACTACATAGTAATATTATAAATGCGAAAGTTTGGATGGATGTATGTATGTTTGTTACTCAATCATGCTAAAACGGCTGAATGGATCTGGATGAAATTTGGCACAGAGATAGATTATAGTCTCGAATAGCGCAAAAAGCTACTTTTCATCCCGGTATAATATTTCCTTGGGATAAAAAAACACTTTTAACGCGGGCGAAGTCGCTGGCAGAAGCTAGTATTCAATACAGTCGCTTTATAAAACTTTGTGGAGCATTTCGTGATATAGTACGGTTCGCTTAGCAACGGCTGTACATGCATAGTCCACTTTTGTTTGCGAGTTAAACGTAGTGCCAATTTATCGCGTCGGATTGCATGTACACATTCCAGAATTTCTTTGCTTCTTTTCAACGAGAGCATTTTATTTACAGCGCTTTGTGAAATAGATATGCAACAGGTTCTGGTACATTCCCTGTCATCTCTTTGCTGTGGACAAGTTCCTGCCAAATATTAGGATATTGGCAGCTTTCTTACGCCACGTTTCCTCCGGCAACCAGCACGCATGCAAGCTATATTTCATTGTGGGCTACTGAGGTATAATGTGATCAATCGCTTGATCGTGCGCCGCAACGTAATTGAAGTTGCATGCGAGTTGCTTGCAGGTGGAAACGCGGCCTACAAATACGGGCCGAATCAACTCGATATCTATAAGATAATTATGTGATGACTGGCCCTACCTTTGATATTTGATTCTCCGTAGATTTGCGAATTCATTATGTCATTCTTCTTGGAACTGTTCCGGTGGTCACTGTAAACGTTCACACTACCGACGAAACCAGTAAATTGTTTACGACCCCTGCACATCAGTGTAAACACGCTGGTCAATAAACTTGTTGATAACGTATACGATTCGCAAACGCATCAGCCACTGCGGAATTTGTAATAAAGATCCGTTTCTCCGAAACACGCCTTCAAAAGACGTGGTCAGAGAGTAAATAAGTCAGGAAATGGGTTTTACCATGGGTTACGTCTAGGATGAGGAGCAGTGATGCTTACTTACGAGTCATAGGTCGTGGGTTCGAACCCGGGCAGGCGCATTACTTTGTGTAGTTTATTTTATCACCACTTCTCTAATAACGTATAACATCGGGAGGGATCCGGCATGTCCTAGAACTAAAAATTCGAAGACTTGTGACATCTACCAACCCGCAGTGGGCCCGCGTGGTAGATTCTGGTCCATTCTCTCTCATGGAGGGTAGGATTGTGTCCCAACAGTCGGAACATAATATGCTGATTAATAAGCGATGCCATGGTTTAGGAGTGGAAGTCTACAAGCTGATTTAATCATAATAAAGTTATCATCACATAACCTTTTGGTCTTTGATTTGCACATTTCAAGTACAGATAGTGTAGTCACATGTAAATCGTACCTTTGTAACGCCAATAGATGTGATTCAGGAAAATATTATCTGTTGACTATGAATGTAAGTTGTGAATGAAACATGACCTCGGTTAGTTTCACGATAACCTCTATGTTGCTGATTTCAAATGTAACTATAACATGTAGAGACTAGAACTAAATCACGGACGAACTATTTAACCTTATAAGTACGTTCAACTAGAAGATGATAATGAAGTTTTTTCAAATTAAGAATCATGCCTATATTTTGTAAAGAGTTTGAATATGTTGAAATCATTGGATGCTGATCCAGTCATCAATAAAAATCTCTAATTCAAAAACGATTTCTTAGTTATCCATGCATGAAATCTAAAAGAACTCGATTTTTTATAAATTTCTAATCAAGAATTTGAAGTTGAGTAGATATTTGTCTAACTACATTGTAGCCTTAAAACTTGAAAAACTTTGGCATCGTTCTTAACTCATTATACTCAATTCCGAAACCGGCCCTATGAAACTGTCACGGCGGGCATCCCGTTTTTACCCGACTGCCGAAGGTACCCTCCTCAATGTGTTTATCAGTCTATGTATGTATGTTAGTTCCTATGTGTCGTTCTAGAGACCAAACGTTGGCCGATGTTGATGATGCTTACTTCAATCAATACGTCTTAACCTTGCGAGTATCACTGGCTACATAAAAATTTGAAAAAAATTGTGGACTTTGGGCGCCATATTGTGGGGGTACAATTTTATTTATCTTCCAATTCCATCGTGTATCAAAATAAAGGGTTTTAAGAGATGATTTCAAAAATATATAACACTTATATGTACCTAATTCGAAAAACAACACTTATGTATCTACATTTAATTATTCGAAAAAAAAGTGTTAATTCTAAAATTCTAAAAAGACAAGGAGAAAATCATGCTGTGCAGTCAGAGGATACATATTCGCGAGCCAGCTGACCAAAACCAAATGTATCCTTCGACTGCACAGTATAATTTTCTACTTGTTTGCTTCTTCTTCTTTTTTATTCGTCGTGTTTTTATTTTTTATTTTTTGAATTAAATAAATTAAAACTGATAGGTATGAGGATGAATAAAATAAACAACAGTACCTCAACAGGAGGATGTATTTTTAGAAATCTTCTGTTGATTCAGTCATCAAGTGCGGTATAAGGTTGCAAGTCAACTGGCTAAGTGGAACATTTGTACACAGTGAACAGGTTCGGTTAAATCAGTAGCCGTTCGGTGTTCGCACCACAACTGCGATCTGTGCGGAACGCCCGGAGGACACGGTGGAGCACACAGTCGAGGTGTGCCCTGCTTGGGCGGAGCACCGCCGTGCCCTCGTGGGGGCGATCGGCGGCGGAGACCTCTCGCGCCGGGCCTTGGTTCAGGCCATGGTCCGTAGCGAGGAGGAGTGGCAGGCGGTCGCCTCCTTCTGCGAAGCAGTAATGCTAGCAAAGGAGGAGGCCGACCGCATCAGGCAACGGCGCCCTCGCCGCCGCCGCCGGGATACCAATCCCGATATCCAGCCACCGTAGACGCGGGCTCGTGGACAGTGAGTCATGGGTAGCTCGCTGTCCGATCGTCCGGTAACTACCCGGACCGAGCCAAGGCGTCGACGGCGCGCACTGTTCCCGCGCGCCTCAAGGAGTTGTCAGCAAAGAGAGGGGCCCAGCTGGGTCGAAGCCTACCGGGGTTCGGGGTTATCCGAAAGGAAGCTAGAGCCCCGGTATGAAGGCTAGAAGGAACGGCGCGGGGTTTTTAGTCAGTACAAGTCTGACACTATCTCCCGCTCCACCCAAGAGCGGGATTTGTCATAAGATGATTTTCCCCGTCGACAAAAAAAAAAAAAAAAAAAAAAAAAAAACCACAACCGCGATTGTCTATTTGCTTTGCTGATTAGGCGTATCTACTTTTACCTACTTCAATCATTAGTGGTTTGGTTAAACAAAAATTTAGTTTGTCTAGTTTCCTTCCGTGAAAGAACTGTTAGTTATGTTTAACATTAGGAAAATAATTTCAGCTTCCTTAACCACGAAATTATTATTATATTTTTTTTATTTGGGAACTTTTGCTTTTCAGTGTCGCGTGCAACCGTATGACCGGTTGCACATACACGTTTTTTCGCCGTTAAAACCTATGATTTCTTGACCGTACATAGACACGGCCATCAGATTTGTATGGCTCACTATGGAAGCTGGTTGTCATTGAATCAAAAATCTATGGTACAACTGCAGTTGTACCATAGATTTTTGATGGGTTCGCTTTTTATTTTGCCGGAGGATAAACCTTTGTGAACTTTTAATAGACTACAAGTGCCTGCCATTTCCTCTCTTTTATTAGATAGTTTTAGAAAATTTTAGGCGTCAGTAGTTTCGAGAAAGAGATTTCGTGAAAATCTTTTTAATGTAGGAAATTTACATCTTTAGATCACAAAGCCCGAACGCGGGAAGTTCACGTTTCCGCTTGAACCGGGAACTGAACTCAAAACCTAAATCATAAATTTGGAAAACTGATAGAATAGCCTAGTTCGATATCGTCGTAGTATAAAACAGATTATAACTCTTCCGCTTTCAGTCTCAATAAAACTTTATTCGATTTATTTCTATGAACTGTGCCAAATTATCTAATGTTTACTATTTACAAAGTATAATGAACACGAACTTTTCATACAACTTTCTGTTAGGTAAATGATAAGATAATCGTATCTGTGATAAGGAGAGTAGGTTGAATAAATGAATATATTCGAAATAAGAACGAGAAAAAGGTTAGTGTAATAAACTGGATGTAAATCTGAAAGTAGAACAGTGGTGCATGTTTGAGTAAATAATGTTTATCAATTACATAATCATGTTCTTAAAAAATCTAGAGCTCTTTTTTCCCGTATTAGTTGTATATACTAATTTTATACGGACGTTCAATTGTATGCTTGTTTATATGTTTATTAAAAGTTAATCTCTAGAACCACAGATTTAAAAGGGGTGTTTCCTGAGTAGAAAAATGATAATTATTCTTAGTCCGTCACTGTGACGTCACTTTGTCAGTATTAAATGTAGCACACCATAAAGTAAATCACCGTTCCTTTAGAATCGGCCACGGGCTCGAAACCCCAGGAATAAGACATACCTTAATTCATCATCTTATAACAACAACTTTACCTCAAAATCTACCATCCTACCAGTAGCGATACTTGAAAATTTCAGCTGTAAAATGCAGATCAGTCCCAAAACCTCTAACTGTCTGATGTAGTGATAAGCCTTATCTCTACTTTCATGCGATAATGACCTCGCAAGGCCATCCGTCGGCTGATTATTATCTATTATTTATTTTACTAACACGATTATCAAAACCCTCCGTGTTTTACATAAAGCGGTTATAATTTTTAATAAGTGGGTAGTTTGGAGAGATAGTGGAAAGTGTAAAACGTAATACGTTTCCATGGGGATATGGTAAGGCCTGAATTTGAAGATAGTAGATATACTTTCATTGTGCGTATAGTGCGGAGTGGAATTTCCTACCTAGTTAGTTAGTCTTTATTTCCCGAAAGCTAAGGATGAAGGTCTAGTAAATAGGTCACTTCTAGGCAAGCGTGGTCCTCCTTCAACCATATCACTGCTTACAATCATGTGAGATAGACGTTAAACACGAGCCAAACAATAATAAAAAAAAATGTGTAATGTTAATTTTTTTACATACATAGTTACAACTATGTAAAAAAAATTACTTGACACTATTTTTGTTCTTATGAACTTATTCTAAGATCTGCTTTATTTATTTAATTTGTAAAGTAATGTACAGAGACGAACTTAACGCCATAGGCATTATCCGGTAAAATTTTGGTCAAAGACTTTTATAGTTTTAGTAGATTATAGTGTTTTTTTTAAGTTATGAAATCATCATATTCGTTAGAAACTGCTAAAGCAGCTCTTCAGCAAAATTAAAGGAAATAATATTCTTTTGCAAGAAATAAAGAAACATTCCTTTACCGGCGAAAGAATGAGGCTTCAAATCAAATTACCCATTGTACCTTCTTAAATTTTTCATAAAAAATTATCATCTTTCACAATCATTTACATTGTTTCTCCGAAATACTAAAAGCACTTAAAACAAACCATTTAACATCGTAAAAAAATATAAACAATGAACTTTGGGGTCACATTTTTCTCGTATCACAAGTTATTAATATCGCAGAAACAAAACATTGGCTCTCCAATAATTGTAAAAAATATAACATCGATTTCTATAATGTAAAGTAACTAATTATTACAAAGCTGTAATAATTAGGTACATATTAATTAGCTCGTATCGTATCTAAGACCTACAGATACTCGGATAAACTTTACACTGTGTGAATGAGTATAATATTAAAATTAGAAGAAATATGAGATATAAGCTGGCTGGCGCCATTTTTATCTGTCGTCTCATGTCATATCGGGTAATAATTAGAAGTTTTATTAGAATAATGATAAACGGTAGCAGAACCGGATACGCGTCTATTTTAAGCCTCCAGAGTAAAATGGGTGACTGTTATAACTAGGGTTACCAACTTAAAAAAATGGGTATAATTATCTGATTCTGAAAAGGGACAATTAATAGAAAAAGTAAAAGAGTGTTTAATTTATTTGGGACAAAATCTCTTTGTTTTTATCTTCTAGTCAATTTCAATAAAGTCCTGGTTATCTTTTACCACAACTTTGCAAATGTGACAAAACTCCTTCAGTTCTTAATTCTAAATCAGAATCAAACAAAGTATAGTATATATTCTTTTGTAGTTTATAAAGTACGCCAACGCAAAATAGAGTACAATACTCTCTTTTTCGGACTACGGTTGGCAACCCTACTTGTGTCGTACGCGCGTAACTATTGCCTACTAACGCCTACACTCCTGGTATTTTCTATTGGCCTTAATTAATACAAAGGTCCTTAAACTTTAAAGAAAGTTAATGAAGTCATTACTTTGTTGTCTTAATTAAGTACCTTCATGTGCCTAAGAAAATTAAATAAAATTTCTCTTAAGTTTTTAAATCAATCATAAAACTTTTAATGACATTTACAGACAAGTAGGTACTTAATTTGAAAGTGTTGTGTTTTGGTATGAAAATAAATGAGAAGTTCCGTTTTAATGTTTGATCATAAACTGGAGCTAAGTCATTGTTTTGCTTGATTAATATATCTTACGTCTTTACTTTATGAAGCGTAGCGTTTTCGTAGCGTCCCCGTAGCGAGTTCGTAGCACGGCCGTAAACCGTTGCTACGAACATAGCAAATTCGTAGCGTTTTAGTAGCGAGATCGTAGCATACAAAAAAAATTACTATTTTAAAATTTTCACTATAACGATTAATTTTCGAGTATATGAATTGAGAATTAGTTCTCATCTAGCTAACAAGGATGCAAGTGTTTACGAGGATTGTATGCAACCTAAACTAAAGCCTTTGTTATCAAGCTTAACGTCAAACGTTAGACCGCGATAACAACAAAATTACATCATTTACTCTTATCATACTTTGGCAATTGTCACCTGGCAACTGTGCCAAGAGTGAGAGCATTTTCAATTTTAGTGCAATCAGACATCCTGGTAGCAAATTGCAATGTTTGTTGAGATAGTATTGATAAGACATTGACGTAAGTTATGTCAGACTTGTCGTCTCCTGTTAAGAAAATTTTCCTGTTATTATGATTGATTTAATACCTACTTTTTGGGAGTCACTTGAAAATTTGACTTTATCACGGTGATCGGCCTAAAGTTTGATAAAGTAGGTTAAATCTGTGATTTCCCATTAAGTATGATTGTTATCTAATATCAGAGTTATTCATGACTTTATTTACTTTAGCATTATGCAGACTATTAACGTTTATTATTGAAGCCCTTATCAACAGTTTCCAGAATTTTGTAATCTTTAGGTAATTTTAATGACGAGTTTCCTTTTTCGTCTTTGGGTATTTGTGTCATAAGTAGTTTTGATGATTTTTCAGGAACATTATAAAACACGGATCCGAATTTATCCAAAAAAATAATTATAAATATGAAACGTATACGAGAGAGTACACAAACACTGTTTCAGTTAAAAAACATTTCTTTCTTTCTTTCTTACCGTGAAATAAAAGTATAAAAGATATCTCTATCTCTGTCTTTATTGAGTCTTAGCAACAGCTGATGAAAATATTTGTCTATGGCGTTTTTCTCCTACATAAGCACAGATCAACATTTGCGGTATTGCATACGGCCAGTAGTAAAACTTTAACGACATTGCCCGCGTGCCGACCGAGGCTCCCGGCCAAAATAAAAATCGAACGACTCGGTACACCTACTTACTAGCTGCGAAGATAGCTCGCCGAATGGATGCGGCATGTATTATTGTGTTAGATTTTCTTTCTAGTAGACGAGAAACTTTATTTAAGGGAGGATTATGATGAATATTTTTGTTGGTCTTACTTTTGTCATCGCTCTGATACCTATAATGAATATTCGTTTATGATGAATAGGCGAGAGCAGGAATACGGATCAGTAATTTAACTAATTGCTGTTTAAAGATACCGTTTTAAATTTTGTCTTTCAAACTTTAGTAAAACATTTTTGCAAACAATAAAACGTAGCCCATCTAACACACCATATATATACCACCTCCGTAACATATTATACATTAGTTTGACGCATAAATCTACAATCTATTTTCGGCCTCGCCTCGCATCAGTTCGACCGCGTGCAAGTTCAGGGAAACTAGTCGAGAAATGTTTTATTGAACTATGAAAATTAGGCCAATGTGCCAGCCTATCCATAGAGAACACAAGACTGTATTATAGGAAATTTATGTTCCAGTCACACGATACATATACGCTATTTATGTCTTCAACCAATATAGGACGACTGAAATACATCAGAGGTTTAATGGTTCGAAAATTAAAGCAATTGAGGTCAGTTATACGGGTCCCAACAGATTTAGTCTAGAACTGGTTCGGAGTTTCGGATATAATCACGTACGACCCAAATCTAGACCAACATAGTTGCGCCGTGGGTACGAATCACATATGGCATGAATCGCATGTTTTTTGAGAATTTTAAAAATAAGTTAAGTCATTTGAAACGGGTTAAAAGTTGAAAGTGGAGCCGGAACTAATGTAGCGGGAGAGATTTATTTCCTGAGAGGCTTCCTTTCAACTTTGGAGTATAAAATTTTCATTGCCGCAGGTGCACTTTTTAAATGTCTATTTTCACCGTTGTGCCACCTACGGGAGACGCCATTTGCATTGATATGAAATAAAAAGGGCATCGAACAGGACGGAATAACGAAGATGATCATACGTCATTAATAATTTGTCATAATTTCATTTATTTTCACAGCTACGTCAGTATGTCAACTACGAGATGATTAACGGATATCTAACACCAAATGACAGACACCCTACTATTAATTAAAACAAATACTATCTAACTACTACATGTATGACTGTATAGAGTGATTCATTTAGCTCTTCCCCCTCCTTTCTAAGCTTATCAATGAGTACTTTCTGTCATCCGACCTGCGCCTGAGCATATCTATGATCTAATAGATCAACATGTGCCACACATGGTCGTATATATATGTCCACTTCCTGATGATAGTGAGTATGTACAGTTGAGGTGTTTATACCTTCGTCAGATTTTAAAAAATCAACCTGTATCAAGTCAGGACACCTACAGACCTTTTGAAGCTATAGTACTGAGCAGACTCAACTATAAAACTATATATAAATACTTGAAAACTCAGTCGGTCAGAATAATATAAACTTTTCACTAATTTCTAGTTGAAATCAAACTGAAACCTTAAAGTCAACTGGCCATTCTATGAAATATAAGGAACCTTTTTTCCAATCAGTTAAATTAATTTCAGATCCAAGCCAGTAAAATTCATTCTCCGGGACTTCGTCGAGCTTACCTCGGCGCTTTTGATTCTTGTTTTCAGGAGTTTCAGTTGTTTGGGAACAGTGCGGTGGGAATGTCCCATAAAAAAAAATGTAATTGCCAATGTCACATTTTTTAAACTCAGAAACTGTGTTCATTTTGTGACACTGACATTATGATAATAATGGGTCGATCAAGTACATTCCATAAAACATGAAGCAAATAAAAATAGTACTTAAGGTGACGAATCTATTTTTACTGTGACAGCAATTGTTGCTTTGCATAGCGAGCTTAAAAAAACAACTGTTGTATTTAAAAACAACAGTGTTGGGCTGAGTACTAATTACCTAGGTTGGTAGGTGACAGACTAGGTTGGACTTAGATATAGGAACAGTGACGAACTGACGATGTCACGATAATGAATGAGGGTGACGATTGATGGTTTTCTTCCGTTGAAGTGACGTTGACGGTTTCAGATTACAATTCGTCATTTTTCGTCGTAGATTAGGACAAAATCGGGTTTGTAACCAGATTGTTTTTTTTTTTCCATCTTCCTAAAAACTAGTTAAATGGCTATTATTGTTAACTAAAACATACTGTAATTCTTTATTGGCTTTTATGATTTTTTGTCCTGTATATATATATATATATTTGTGTATATATGACGACTTTTAGTGTATGATCTGTCTACTTCAAAACTATTTTTTAAATACTTTAAGTATGTAAGAATTTGTGCCAATTCAACTTCCAGAATTGCTAAAGTTTTTCCTACAAACGTATTTCAAAGCTGGCTCTACATACCAACAAAATACACAAAGCTTGCTGCAACGTGCATAGCTTATTTACTGGGCGGTATGCCGTTGAACTATTAACTAATTACACTCCCGCCGTGAGACAACTCGCGAGCGCGACCTGAGCCGACCCGAGCAGTCCCGAGCCTGCTCCGGTGGGCACCCGCAACAAATCTTCTACATGGAGCACTTAAATTTTAGAACCAAAAACGGTGACATAACAATACCTTGTAGACTCCTACTTATGTAGGGTACCTTAACAATAAGATGGTGCGAGGCACGAAGGCCAAAGCCAAGTTCACGGCTTCGTTCAACGACCGCTCTTATCATTACCATTCAATGCGAAGCCCCGGCTCATTACTGGAGGCGCGTTCGATTTCTAAACTGAAGCGATTAACATTTTTTAACACTTTGATAAATTATATTCATTTGTTTCGCGATTCATCACACCGGTACAAGAATAAATTAATGTCGTGCCAAAATTCTTGTTTGCCGATCGAGTCGGACGATTTGCGGACATGCATGTTTGATTCTTTAATTGCGTAAAACTGCAAACTGTTTGGAAGTGTGTATACAATGTGCTTCACCTACTTTCCAATAAAATATGAATAGTACAAATAATTAAATATTTTTTCTCAAAATCGAACTAGAAATGTTAGACGTCGCTGACTATCTAATAATTATTAACCGTACGCTTATTTGTAGGTCATTTTATAAGTGCTCTTTAATATTCAAGGTCTTTATATCACAACACAGATGTGCGAATTCCATAAAATAAATAAATAATGTTCCGGCCATAATTAAGTTCTTCGGTATTCCACACATTGCTTGTAAATCGCAAGCCGTGTGTGAATTCCGCGGTCAGCTCAACATTTAACTTATAATTTACAAGAGCCCCGAAACCTACTTTACGGTGTCATCTGCATATTTCAAGTCTCACGGGCTGTTACGAAAATGCATTCGGCAAAATGGTCAGATAAAGTTTATCTTTAAATTATGTTGTAGGGTCATTCAAATAATGGTGGTTTAGGATTGCTATTACGACTTCGCTTATGAGAATCAACTGCAATACCACGTCGCTTTCATTGCCGTCAGGCATTTTTTTTTGGCCTGGCCTGGTCCATTCTGTATGAAAAGGTGACGTTTCGTGTCGGACTGCTGCGGCGCCGCACCGGTGCGGAGCACAGTGCCAAGAGCGCAGTGCGGTGCCGCGCCGGTGCCGCGCACGCACTACTGCAGGACGAGTATGTGTGTGCATAAATTAAATGGATTAAATGAATTGGTCGTACGCAGTACGACACCCGCATGCCGCAGCAATCCGACACGAAACGTCTAAGTTTAAAGAGCCCTACAGTGGTACTGGAGCAGGCTGGTATTATTAATTTGACTATGAAGTATGAGCCATTATCAAAAGAATTTGAAAAAAAGAAGGAGACGATTTAAAAACGAGAAGCGATATTCGATTATCAACTGAAAGTGAGACATACGATGTATAATATTTACAAAGAGTTTTCTGACTTCTGATGTTTCGTGGCCTTCAACGGGCCACAGAAGCCGCGGTTCTGTGAGTTCACGGCGAGGGCTACTTTTATTGCTTCAGTCCATTTAACCCATTTCATTGACGTAATCCAGCCGCGCTTTTATCGCTGAGCGGCGTCCGCGCCGGTTGCTGTGTGCGCTAAAACTATACCAGTTACAGTACTGGCAGTTAGTAAAACCATTTCTAAATCTGAATAACTTATTGCCTATATCGCCGCACGATACATCTCAGTCAACGCCATATGGATTTTCTTGCAATAAAAACACACTCTTGCGATCTTAATGTAAACTCCAGGCTCTTATTACCAAAGTAAATACATTGTGCATATTGATGTACAATGATGCATTTGTATTGATTGATATTTATGAAGGATTTATGCCTCATTCGTCAGCTCAGTTAGATTCTTTTGAAAGTCTATGACCTACAGCAGATGACGTATATGTAAAAGCAAGTTTGATTTGTTAAGGCTCACTTTCAACATCAATCACGACCACTTTACTTTTTATTTGATTTGAAGAAAGCAACATCTGCTTCAAGAAATGTTTGTACAAATCTAAAAATATTGTAAACAATGCATTAAGCTAAATGTTTGTTTTTGTATTTCTTTAAAAGTTTTTTTTAAGCAAAACATCACTCTAGCGGAGACCTGAGATTAAAAAAATAAAAACATCAATATAGACTCACTAGGCTCCGTCACGTTTCTCGAACAAGTCGGAAACAGCAGACAAAAAATTACACAATCTATACATCTTAATGAAATAATGAGTTTTATCTATCTTAGTAGGTACAATTACTTCAGCTTCGTCACCACAGCATTGACCGCGCGACCCTGCGATCGATGTCGTTCTCACGAGCCTAACGCGAAAATTAACAACGACGATTTAATTGATACAAACTGCTGCGAGGTGGCCACGACCTGACAGCACTAACTGGCTCGATGAATGTCGGGCCAATAGGACCAGAAGAGAGATTCGCAGACTAATAATACAAAACATTTGGCGGACTACTCGTTACACATGGTGGGCACCCAAAAATTTAGCCAATTGATAAAGACATAAATTTGAATATATGATTATAGTTCCGAATATAACATAATCGATATCGATAGAAATGTAAATACATTTTATAACGAATGACGTCTTAAAAATGCGAGAGGAAATAAAAAAGACCGCACGGGAACATTATATTGACCAAGTGACTGGCTGGAAAACCGCGTGCGAGCCAAATTAAAAAGTAAATCTACAACTGTAACGGCTGGTACTCATAAAATTGTTACGATGCAGTTCCATAATTGTTCAAATATTCTTTTTGTTTAAAAAAAAACTTTGGCCCACACTAGGAATTTCTTCCTGTATCGTGGGTGCGTTTACAAACATATAAACTCACATACACAACACTCAGAGCCGGAACAACTATCTGTAGGTCACACAAATAAATCTACAACTGTAACGGCTGGTACTCATAAAATTGTTACGATGCAGTTCCATAATTGTTCAAATATACTTTTTGTTTAAAAAAGAACGTTGGCCCAAACTAGGAATTTCTTCCTGTATCGTGGGTGCCTTTACAAACATATAAACTCACATACACAACACCCAGAGCCGGAACAACTATCTGTAAGTCATACAAATATTTGTTCCGTGCGGGAATCGAACCCGCGACGCGCAACGCAGCAGAAAATTGCTTAACCACTGCGCCAACCGTGCGCCCTAATATAAACATTAGCTTCTAATAATTTCTATGTTACGTCTTATGGTTCCTAATTGTATGTAAATAAATAAACGTAACGAACAAGAATCATAAGTTGCACTTACTTTCTCATAGAGGGTAATACAAAGTAGTGTCCACCTCGGGAGCAACACTATTTTAAGTTCGAGTGACGTACTTTGAATCCCTCGCAGCGCTCAGGATTCTACTTTAGAATCCTTCGCTCTGCTCTGGATCAAAAAAACACTCACCTTTAAAATAATTGTTTGCTCCCTAGATAAACAATCTACATTTTTTTCTTTTCAGTATCGCAGTGCATTAACGTCATATTTGCAAATGCTGAGCAATTAACAAGTTGGCTCCACAAGGTCTCTTTCAGTAATGGTGGAAAACAATACCGCTAACCAATGACAGAGGCGAAAATTAGCACATGTGAAATACTGTTCATTCACCTGCCTGAGCTGTTATATTATTATCTGTCTACTTCAATATGAACGATCGTAAAAATCACTCAAACTTAGCGATTTGATAAATTTTGTGTCTGAGATTGTCTGCGCACGATACGAATAGCACACGCTTTAATATTATACAATAATATTAATATATTGCAACAAAAATAAAGAGCAAAGATAAAAGGAAAGTATTATTAAATTAAAGATACACATATATTCATAAAATACCACTTGTATGTATAAAAACCAGACAACTGTCTACGTGCAAGACAGGACCAGACAGACAAAACAAATCAATAAAATTGTAAAACTACAGTGGAACAACGATTTCATTCATACTTGGATATTATTACGCGAAGTCACTGTCGGTGTCAAATGTCAGGGGTCATGCACCTGTACGATAAAATTAAATTGATCACTTCAGATGTTCATAATTTATTTTTATCAACATTTAGTCGTACGACAACTGACGTAGAACTAGTATCTAACTAATGGATCTTAAAATATGTAGCTTCAATTTAAATAAGTTCATTGGTCGTGCCGGTTTATTGATAGTGATATGTTACGTATGACAAAACAATTAGTTGGGTTACACTCAATTAATTGCACACCTAGTAACAAACGTAGTATTTACGAACGCCTCCTCTGAATACTTTTAGAATAGGTATATCTAATTAATTATATCAACGTAATTTAAACTTTTATTTTATTTTGATGCAAATTTTTCAAGCCTTTATCACGACTGATGTTTGCATAATATGTTGAAAACTAAGAATAACATAGACAGTGGATGTAACGAGAAGTAGAGAAAGAATACGCGTATAACAGAAACATGGTGACTAGTACCTATGAGTTAACGAAACTGCGAAAGTTCGTTCAGGTGATATGAAATTATATCTACTCGTGTATTTTGATTGTACACATCGAGTACTTGGGCAAATAGAAAACACTTATGGTCAATTAAATGGTCGTCCTGGTCCGATTATCTAACGCCTCTGCTCAATAGATAATGGCTTCGAACAAATATTAAACGCGTTACACAATATTTGCAGACCCGTTGGCTCAGTGACTGTGTTGCTACGTACAGGGTTTACCGTTCGAATCCATGCACTATGAAAACTCAGGATGTTTGAATTTAGACATACACGTTTCTTGCCGACTGAACAATATTTTTAGAAAATTTTGTTTGCAAATTTTATTATCCTTATTACATTTTTAATGTGACTGGCAAAAATCCCAGAGTCACAGAAGCGGAAATCGCTAACAGAACTTTATTATTATAATCATGATTATCACCTATCAGAATATCTTAACATAAACAATACAGATAAAAATAGAATTTATCATTAAAATATGAAATGAGGATTTAATGACATGCAAGAATAAAATAGGGGTGAATACTCACTTGGATTAATGGTACAATCTCCGTTCCATTGAGTATAGACAGTCCGTAGACGAGGATCCTTGCCGGTAAAAAGTGAAATTTCTCGCGACGATGTCGCCCGCTAATTATTTATTCACTCGATGTGAAAAACGTGGATCAGCAACACCGTATTCTGTTCGCGCCAACTATATATAAACACGTGTTTTATTACTTATATTCTAGTCCTCTATAAGGGATGATTAAATAAAATAATCCTCTTTATTTCAATTCAATAAATCGGTATTTCGTTCGCATCAGTGATAGAGTTAAGTGCGTTCGGAAAATGAGTCGGGTGCGTGGAGGGATCTCTCGCGGCTCGAGAGCGGAGCGCGCGTCGCGGCGACTTGCGGGCCGGCCACTGACTGCGCGCGCGCCGATTGCTGTAGATGTTCAACTCTTCCAATTTTAAATATCGAACGGCGGCGTCTGCGCGCTTTTCCGACTAGATTCGGGTTATGTTGAACCTACAGATACATGTAGGTACTTGCTGAAATCCGCGCAAAATGAAGAGTTTTGCAGACTACCTTCCTCCTCTCCCTTTATTGTTAATCAATATTACGTACCTAAATTTATTACTGTAGAGGAAAACAAAACAAATGAAAAAAATATTGGTTTAACACAAATTTATTTTTCATATGATTTTTTTTTAGGTACTTTTAATTTAGAAACAGTTACTATATTATTATGATATGACTGTTAGATTTAAAAACTGTGACAATCTCAGTAAGATTATTAAGAAGGCACGAGGCTTATCAAATAATCCTGGTAGGACTTTAGATGTGTCACTTCAGGTCATGACTTTGATACGTATTGAAGAAAAAGTCACCTCAGACGTAATTAGTGTCCCGTCCTTTTTTGGCTTGAGAATAATCTTACCTAAATGCTTTTTCAGAAATACAAATTTCGTCCGAAATAAAACCGTTATTACCACTTACCTCTCTCCGCAGTTAATTGAGATTGAAACTAATGTATGCAAACAATGTCAACATAAAAGTGATTTGTACTAATTTGTACATTTGTTTTGTAATACAAAGCACAATAGCGTCCTAAATCAATTGATTAGGGCAATCTAATATCTGTACTTTACGACGGAGAGCTCGTTATCAAAATACTGTGCGTAAATTTTCATAAACCCATTAACAATTACTGGAGGCATCCGACCTACTTGTGTATGTTTACCATGAAATGTATGAGACTATTAGATGGAAGGTCGGACAGACGATGATGTCACCAATCACCAGAGCGACTGATTTATCGGCACCACTTGTCAGGATTAGGGCCACACCAGGCGCTACCATCTTCTTGCCCTCGGCCCTTCATCAAACGTAAACATTGCTGAACCAATGTAGCATATTTCAATTTTACTACGCGAAGATAAAATTTAATGTGGTGTTGCAATAAATAAAAACTGTTGGCTCCATATAAACAAATGTTTGGAATAAATTTTAATGAACATGACCAAAGATTTCGCGGACGTTTTGCAGACATAGAGATTGAAGCGTTGAAATGTAACTAGTCTTTGATTTTTCGTCACTAAGACTAGGTGTTTTTAAAAGCAGTACGTAAGAACGTACTTCTTGTCAATGAACTAACATCCACTTTATATTTTGCTCGTGAGTTAGGAAGCTACTTATCGTAATTAATACGCTCCTTGGGTCTCGTAATGAGTACATATAAAAGTAGATGTTAGTCATTTACCCTTGGCTTCCATTAACATAACTCTAATCCTTTGCGTCTGAGAACCTAAGCGACATGTATTATTTATTAGAATAGTTTTATACTCGGAGCAATGGAATTTCAGCAATACATTGAAAGCAAGATCTAATAAAATTTTAGTACTACGGATTGGTACAAAGGACAACATTAATATCTGACTACTCATAGTGTAACTCATCTAAGAACAATGCAGTTTAACCCAATTCCTTCAATCAAGTTTCACAAATGAATCAGGAACTTGTCTGAAACTAACAACTATTAAGGTACAATTAATAATATTTGTACATAAAGTTCTAGACTAGTATTTAGATTGAATACTAATTTAAGTGCCCACTTACCACCGAGCTAGACACAAAATTTTAGCTAGACATTAAGGCCTTGATATTATTGAAATAAACGTTAGTTTCTTATATTAATACTTAGAAAGAGCTCTATAAAAAAATGGCATTTCAAACGAACCTAACACGGATCACCAAAAAAAGACTTCAGTATAATCAAAAGTATATTTAAAGCACACTAGGAGGTGTGTGGTCCCGTTCAGCCATCAACCAGTTGTCAGATAATATCAATTGTCACCTCTGTTGTACAATAGCATTCACTCCTTGTCAGTGATCGTATTAACACGTTCACTCGCACACACGTCCTCTTAATACCTTCTAATCCCTCCTTATGTGTTAATAATATATTCTAAAACATAATTAATAGACTCTACATTGCATAATTTGATATACTTACGATCTAGTTAAATCCAGACTTCGATTACATTAGAGAACTTGAATCGAACAGTCCAATAATTTGAAGTAACAGTCGTCGTAACAAGTATATTTAATTTGCTAATTTGCGAAGTTCTATGATGTTCTGCGGTGGCTGAAAGCGGCGGTCGTTTGCGGAGACGATTGTCTGTCATAACATCGCACCCATTTAGCAACCACGAGCCACTTCAAACAAGATATCTTAAACAAACCCAGTGCCCGTTACTAACTCCAGAAATAACCCCAACTAGCTAACATTATTGTTCGTATTATTATATCTATAATATACCCACCATTTGTAAAGTTAAATAACCAAAATTAATGTTTTCATTGGCCTTTTCAGACTATTACGTGTAATGGCCGTTTGAACAGATTAAGTTGTCACACTGATATTCAAATTATAAAAATCAAAGAGAAACGAAAGAAAAACAGCGAATATTTCATCGGACAGTTGGCACTCTGCATTAATTTATAGTTACTTCTAATATCGTCGCGTTTGTAACAGATTTCTTTTTGGTATCGAGTTGCGATGTGGCAAAAAAAATAATTTTCCTTCTGACCTAGTTTTAATTACATCGCGAAATACTGTATGTCACTCATATATCCTGTTCCAGGCAAAAATATTATGTAAAACATTTCAATTAGACCCATTAAAAATCCCGTCCAAAAAAAACTAGCGCCGCATAACATCATCACCTAAATTCTACTAGGCTGCTTCCGCGATGTAAGTCTATTAAAACAATGAACAAGATATCCGTTACTTTTAAATATTATACGTGCTGGCACGATATGTCTCATGTCAACGTAAAGTGCTTGAAATATACCCCTCGGTTATTGCACCGCTAATTTTGCTCTAACGTTTCATCCCAGTATCTAAGCCTTCTGACGGTTATTAGTCGCTCTACTCGTAATAAAAGCAGATCGTACACTGCGAACATGTTCCAAAATAGTTATAATTCTGAACATGTTTACAATACAGTTTGCAAATTCATTGACCTCTGTTGTTTTGTAAACAAGCGAGTAGGCGCAACTTTTGTAACCGCCGCCTACGTTGTTCATTTTAAGTCCGAAAACGGACCCTCCTGAAATAAATTCAAAAACAAAGCTGGGAATTTTAAAAAAACAGACTATCAAGATCTAACTAGACTAATTTTTGTTCGCTTGGCCTTGGACTCTAGACAAATTGAATTATTGATTATATATATATATATATATTATGACTATCGACGATAAAGGTTGTCAAAAGTCCAATCCAACCTGTATGAGATTAGGGTTACCATTTCGAAAATTTAATAGTCCTGACAAAAACCGGACGATGGAAAAAAGTCCGGACATTTTAGTTACGAAATAAAATTATAAATTCTTCAATATCTAATTATTATTATAGAAAGAGATAAGTTTTGTTTTTTACTCCAAAAATAAAACAAAAACAAAATTTTGCCTTCCAAACGAAAAATCTGGACAAACTAGATGGTCGGACTAAGTCCGGATAGGACGCCAAATGACAATCGTTTTCACTTATAAGAATGTCACTTTGTCTGGAGTTACCCCAATTTATTAGGATACTAGCAAGAGATAAACTAGAAAATATCTAGTCAAGCGCAAATGTTTTATAAGTACTTAGTGTAAATAAGATCAATGGTCAGTTCATTCACGTTAGTACACGCATTAATCCCGGGATGCGGTTTACTTACATCCGGTAGTTCGCAATATGTTACACCAAATCTAGGACACGTTATAATGTGTTCTATTTCATATTTTAGCTTCAAGATTTACCAATCACTTCACTTATGCAAGCAGATATCTGTTCCTGAAAAAACCACCGTGATTCAACTTTTTTTACAATATTCCGCTGTGTCATAATATAATTTTTGTCGCAGTCTGCCATTACTCGCTAATCTTTGTCCGGCGCAATGCCAAATTGTATGATTTACAGATTTGGACCACAGCAGGCGCCACTTTCATAAACCGAGAACGCCAACGTTTTTAAAACTGTGTCAAATGCTATTATTATGACGGCTGCGAATAGTCAACAATTGGTTATATGTGATTATTCTAATATAAAAAATATACTAGAGACACATTGGCGCAATCAGTAGCCAATAATAAGACCTGAGTAAACAGTGCGTTCGGGTGAATCTGTAAAATTAGTATTCTTACTTCAAATATTTAGCCAGCTTGTCTAACTCGTCTTGTTGAGAAATATAGGCCAAGCAATATATTGGAACATCTGCAGTGGTTGGCGCCAGAATACTTAAAGACTCTTTGGTTAAAATAGCGTCAAAACATTAAGAAAGAAAAAAGATTTTTTTAAATACGTACTCATTTGCATTTTCCCGAAGCTCATGCTTAGCTTCTACTAACAGTGTAGTTGAAGTATTTCGTTTATTTTCGCAACTTTTACAGCGAAAGTATTTGTGAAGAGGGAATGATAAATTAGTCTGTAAATCAGACCATTCTCACACAGATCACGTAAAGAGTCTAGAAACGGCTTCTTTTTCTGTACGTTAGTGCGACTAAAGGCAATATCCTAGATGATTTCCATGGCAAATGGGGCACTCACGTGGTAACAATGAGTCAGACGGCAGACCTCTCAATGACGATGCCACACAAAGCAGACAGCAACTACAGAAGTACCAGACCAGACTTACTATTAATTCATCCAGATTCGATTCATTTTAATCATACCATTTTTAAACTATATTCCATTATTAATTGGACCCATCCGCTTGAAAGCTGATATCTGCCTTAATAAACAGTCTCTATTGGAATTACAGTATGTTAATTACTAGCTTCAAGTACCATAAAATAATCATAATTGTCTTCCTACGCCTTTAAGGTTACACTAGTCGATCATTCTTCCATACAAACGTAGTCTGGCGATTACTCCACTGTTTGACGATGTACGTTCAAAATAAAAGATGATATCAATTTGTCTCATCATTATCTAGTTCTGTAGGGAAACAAAAAAGTAAAAAAATAAAATACTTAAAAGTTATGAGTGTCGAAAGTTCCATATTTCATCACTAATTTTAACACACATCTTTGGGTGGAAATAAGAAATAAGAAGAAGGAAAATTGCAAAACGGTCTCCATACAGGGATAGATTAGTAATTCAACATTGCAAATAATTTAATTTTGAAAATATACATTTAGTAGTTTTTTCATAATATCCAGACTCCCAAAGATCTGTCTAGAAAATTTCGCGCGCTCGTTTTCGTCTTAAATCATCATCCATTTCGACACAAATTAGCAAAAGTGCTAATTCGTACGCGAACTAGCTTCTTACTGCTCATCACAGCATCTATCTCTTTCGCACATGTTTTCGGATGAGATAGCATGCATTTTAACCGTCGACTAGGGCAAACTTAACATCAATTCATAGCTGAATTGTCACTGTATTGATACATTTCTCTGTGTTACAGGATTTCCTAGTGCAGTACCCGTCTCCCACGACGGATTTACCAAATAATATTGCACCACTATGTAATAGTTATTATGCAATCTTTGTGGAAGAGAAATAAATATACATATTTTTTTTTTATTTATCGAGCAGTTTACTTTTTGTTATTAACCCGAACTATCCCACTCCTGGGTAAATGTCTTCCCCCATTTCTACCATTTCTCAATTTCTGTATTGTGCTTCTTCACGCCAATTCTCGAAGAAGCTATCCAAGGCGCCTACTTCTATTTCGTCTTCCGCGAGCGAGTCCGAGCAGCATAGTGGTTCTGGAAAATGATTCTAAATTATTTTATTCACACGCTCAATATAGTTGGGCTTCTGTTCTTCTTCATTTGATGTTCGTAGTGCATCTATGTAGTTGTTAGCGAGGCAGACGGCGCCTATCAATTTCACCAATCAGTCAGATTGATGGCGCGCGATCTATCAACGAGATCTTATGTCGACAGACGAGAAATGGAGCACTAATCAAAATAAAAAATAAACCAATCAGACTTAATCGGTGCGGGTTTTTAGAATAAAGATGTTTTTAACTAAAGATGTTCCTGTTTTATATTCCATTCGATTTCGAATTACTATTTGTATTCTTCTAGCTAATCCTCCTGTTTATTTTTTTTCCTGCCCATTTCGACTCCACTTTGATAGGTCCTCAGTTTAGGATAAGTCAATGCCCAATGGGCATGAGCAAGAGCAGTGATGGCCCAGTGGTAACAGCCACTGGGCCACCACGGCAAAAAGTTGTAGGTCGTGGGTTCAAACCCAGGCAGGTGCTCTACTTTTTGTAAATTATTTCATCACCACTACTCTCAAAATGGTGAAGGAAAACATCCTGAGGAAACTGGCATGTCCTTGAACCAAAAATTAAAGACATGTGACATCCACCAATCCGCACTGGGGCCGCGTGGTGGATTACGGCCCATTCTCTCTCTCACGAAGAGGAGGCCTGTGTGAACATTGGAACAGTGGGAACATTTAAAGGCTGATGATGATGATGAATGCCCAATGGGCACAACCTGCGAGTTTACACAGATCACCCTGTATAGTGCTTATGTACTAAGTCTAGGTACACATATATATCTAGATTTTGTATTAGTCCACCTAGTTACAGTGCACAGAGAATATATTTTAATGAGATTAATATGCCTGTACTATCCATGTACCAATCAATTTTGCAAAAAAAATGCAAATAAATAATTTCTAGATTTTAATTAGAGCGGAAAATGTCAAGAAAATGGACCAGTCTAATCAATTTTGAGACGTGATATGACGTAGGTAGAATACCGTTAAAACATGAAGAAACAATTTTAAAGAATTTATAGTTATTTTTTCACATTTTACCTATCGTATTTTTTGGCAGTGGGTTAATTTTTTTTATATTTTTTTTTATTTTATCTTTACAAATCTATACTGTTTCATGCAACAGATCGACCCTCCACGGGATTAAAACCACCAAAATGTAATGGTGTATATCTGCGATATGACAATTTTATAAGGCCTTATATTCTGTTAATTTCTCACCGTGTAAACTAAGGTGAAGTGAGCTTGAAGTGAGCTTTTATTCCTTTCACTTGAGTTGATTTGATAGTTCATTTGTTGCTCACTTCACTTAAGTTTTCACAGTGACATTTTAACAGAATCTCCAGTTATCAAATCATTTAATCTTTTTCCATTGGTAGAATTTTCATGCTCGTGTTCTACCGTCACACGGGCATGCTACAGCTCCGTGTACACCGCTTACATACTTACGGTGTGCTCACCGTAAGTATGCATTCATACATACATAATCACACGACTTTTTCCCATGGCGGTAGGCAGAAACTACAGAACGCCTCTTGCGATCCTTATGTACAGTCAAGGGTCAAAAGTGCACTCATACTCTCCCAAAACATAAAAATGGCTAGTTTTTATAGAAGATGTTAAATTATCCACAACTGATTTAATATTTTGTATAGAAATTAAAGTATAGATTATTCCTACTAACCGCGAAAAGTTGAAATTCTGCTACCTACAAAAAAAATGCATTTTCTGTTTTGTTAGAGTATGACTGCACTTTTGACCCTTATAGTACATATGGTGAATATATGAAGCATCCCAAGCTGCAACATGACCAATATGATCATCATGAATTTATTTTTGATTGTAAGTACCCTTTAAGATGGAGCATAACGTCATCATTACCCACACAAGGTATGTCAAGTAAGGTTATATAAGCATTGGGCATATAATTCAGAAGAAAAAGTGACTAGCAACCAAATAATTCATAAGGTTCTCTGACGTCCCTGGTTTTCATGACGATCATAATATGACGATGGCGGTCAATTTATGTATCGCTAATGTAGTTGCATATAGTTCTACATCCATATATAGTAGTTGGTACCAACTACGAGGGTTAACACAGACGAGGGTTTCGGTAGGGAAAACAGTGACCTAGGTAAAGTTATTTACTAATTGAAATGATCAGCGCATAGGTAATCATTTCAGGCAAAATTCATGCACTATTTAATGGAATTTTTATTGCTTTCCTGTATTTTTGTGCTGTCAAAAATTTCATGATTCATATTTAGCCTACTGGGTCGATGGCCTGTTTTGTGCAATATAAAACCTAAATAGCATAGGTTCGTAAAAATAACCTAGTGTGAAATCATCGACGATAGGTTGGTTCTTTCTGTTTTACAAAGATTGCTATAACAAAATCTGTGATGCAAAGCTGAATATAACTTCCATAAAACAAATGCCGTTAAGGGCCGTAGGCAAAGTAACATTCCAACAGCGAAAAGTATTGATACAAAAAACAAAATTACTACCGACTTCCAAATAAAAAAACTACAAAGAGAAAAATATCTTTCTTCTTGGAAGTCGGTGTCTTTCGTAGGTACCATTTTTTTGCGTTATGGACACCAACTTCCAAAAAGAAAGTGGTTTAGTAAGGTACCTATAATGCCAGAATAGATTACCCGAATATCATGAAACTTGAAAATAACCGCTGAAGTGAGAGTGTACCAAGGTGAACTGTACACATCTGCGTACCCCTTTAGAGCGTACTGGCGTGATGTTATGTCATGAAATGGTATAAACAGACATGCGATAGCAGCAATCCCGAGAGATTTGCCGATATTTATTAAAGAGTTCTGTTGTATATCTTCGAAGTTCTTTAGCAGATCTTCACCAAATTAAAATAGGACCAATTTCGGAACATAATCTTTCAAACAAAAAATAATATTTTCAAAATCGGTCCACAATTGACAGAGATATCGGTGAACATACACAAAAAAAAAACATAGTCGAACGTAGAACCTCCTCCTTTTTGGAAAGTTGGTTAAAAAGTTCAAAATAGGATGCAAATGCTACGTGGTTAATCTCTGATTATGGACGACTCCGTGACTGAGTATCCAGTAGGCTTATTACGTATCTTTTTCAAGAGCAAAACGATAGCGATTTTTGCACAATAATTGCTCATCAATACAGAAGTTTTAGAGTTGAAGTGGAAGTTGGCGATTTTTTTTTTATAAATGCATTTGACAAACAGCGAGGCATTAGCAAACGATTGTGCAGGATCTACCATACCTACACTGCAGGTCATTCCGACTTTTATGACATAAAGCGTTTGATCGCTATCGTTTGCTCTTGCAAAAGATACGTAATAAGCCTGCCGAGCGCTCATCAGACTTATCTCTCAGACAACATGCAGGTAATAATGGAAGTGGTGAACTATAATGGCGATCTTAAATACTCTCCAAGGCCCGATAGGGTCTTCTTCTGTAAATGTCATTTATACATAGATTAGCTTCAGCAAGCGTTCCCTTGAAGATCAAAGTGTGCCACACGATGAATGTTATGAAAAGCTAAATAAACAGACATACTTATCTTGCAATTAATCTTTCAGTGTGTTTCCAAGCCTTTGTTATGATGAATCAACCTGTCATGACTTCGAAAAGCACAAACTGCTCTAATTAGACTCGAGCATGTAATTAAATTAACCAAATCGAAACAAAGGCGTTGGTGTAGTCAGTTTCCAGTAAAAACCCCTGAAAACCTCAATAAAACAAAAATGAATACTGGTATTAGATTTATTTTATCTATTGGAATAGTGATTTATGAATAGTAGTTTTTTTACGGCGTACTTTAAAACTAAGAGCTCTTTTTGTCTACCAAGATAGTGTCGATACATAAAAATATATCTATTGCAAATCTAGGACGTATTTAAATTTTCAAGCCCCTGTCTGGGCGCCACAAGAATAATAAAATAATTTTAGCACAGATACTTATATTTTACAACTCACTATCGTAATTTCTGAGTGAATAGCTTGTCACCGTCAGAATTACATTTAATTTCCGTTCTTATGTTAAAACATGTCGCCGAAGAATTTATACACAAAACAGATGCTTTGGCTTTGACATATTTATTTTGAAACTGTTCTTATTAACTACATTGTTAATTAGAGGATTTGTGCTCATAGTTCTGGTTTTGAATATTTACAATATCGAATTTAAATACCAGTTATTTGGCATATAGTGCAACCCAGTTGTACGAGCAGTAAATATTGAGAGGCAAGCAGAAATAAACTCGCAGATGCTGCGGCTCTCCTATTTGTGGGCGATAGGTACAATTATAAAACAAGTGACTGCTTTCTTAGCAGGCCTCTCGAGCTCGACCCATCAATGTCATGGTGGAGTCCCCGCGACCCATTTCCACAAAAACTCAGCCATCGGCCATTCACCTAATGATCTCATCGCCCCAGAATAAAAATTCACTCGTTTAGACCAATTGACTTTGTTTATGGAACGCTTTCTCAGGCGAAACTAGATGCTCTAGTTTTGTTTAGGTAGCGTTCACGTCTGAAATCCTTCCGCGTGTGTTTTACTTTTGCGGCTGTACCCATAGCGCACGGAGGTGCGGCTGAGGCGGGCGCGTGCGCTGAATAAATGCCACCCAAATATCATAATTTTAAACAAGGAACTGTCCTTTCGAGCAATCATTGCTTGTGGAGAGAGAAAATAATGTGAAAATTATTTTCACAAATTCCTTTTTTACACAAACTCAGTTCGGCCTTATGAAGAAATCTTTTGGCTGTCTTAATCAATAACAAAAAAATTTCATGGATGTCTTTTTACCCGACTGCCAAAGGAGGGTAATGTGTTTGTCATTCTATGTATGTATGTATGTGTGTCTGTTCCTATGTGGCGTTCTAGAGACCAAACGCGTTGGCCGATTTTGATGATTTTTACGTCAATCGATTCGTCTTAATCCTGCGAGTGTCACTGGCTGCATTAAAATTGGATAATAGAAAAATGGCGGATTTTAGGCGCCATATTGTGGGGGACCAAATTTTGTTTTCCTTCCAAACCTATCGTGTGGGATCTATCGTGGGTATCAAACTAAGGGGTTTTAAGAGGTGATTTCAAAAATATATTACACTTATATTTTTGAATGTAACTAAACTAATTGTAAAAAAAATAACTAAAAAGTTGTAAATAAAAAAAGTTAATTCAAAAAATCTAAAAACCCGACTGTTTAAAAAGCGAACTAAAAAGACGTAAACAGGAAGAAAATCATGCTGTGCAGTCGGAGGATACATCTGGTTTTGGTCAGCCAGATCGCGAATATGTATCCTCCGACTGCAGTCGGGTTTTTAAATTTTTTGAATTAACTTTTTTATTATAAATTCAAGTGACTCAGCACCAATAGGGAAAACATGGAAATTAAATTTCGGAATTTAATGATATGAATTTACACCTCATGGATTAAAACTACGGAAACTTGTTTGTTTCTAATCGCGTAAATCGCTCTACTCATTCAAAGTGAAAACCGGTAAAATATTATATTCTGACGCATGTTACTACTAGAAAAAGTTATTAACAACAACCGCTACTGATGATTAAAAGTTTTAGGAAATTAATACATTATGGATGAATAATTAAACAGAAACCAGGAAAAAGTGTACGATCACGAATCCAGCGCTTTATGACGTATCTAGTTTATTTTATTTTTGTTTATTTTTTACCCACATCCCGTCCGTGTGTCGCTGCGGGGTGCCAACTGAAAACCAGCGCTGGGTTTCTAACGCCTAGCAAATACTGAGTTGGTCATCCTTTCGGTATAGGCACGCTCAGCGCAATTTGTGATCGTAATTTATTAGGGTTCCGTATCTAAACGGAGCCCTATTGCTGTCACTCACGTGTCCGTCTGTCTGTCCGTCTATCCGTCGTCTGTCACACATTTTGTTCCGAAGAATTTTTTAACTTCCCATTGACCTATGCACTTGAAATTTGGTGTGTAATGTTTATTGTTACGTATATTTTCCTAACAAATACTAATATATTGATACACTAGCTGTCCTACGCGGCTTCGCTCCCGTCAACTGGCTACCTACCCTACCCTACCTACCCTACATACATGAATGTTGCGTAACTTTATCCGCTTACACAGCGCACGCAACGAAACCTCTCAAAAAGGAATATTTTTCCCGTTTTTGCAACCTTTTTCATGTATGCTCCGCTCCTATTGGTCGTAGCGTGATGTTATAAAGCCTAAAATCTTCCTCGATAAATGGACTATCCAACACAAGAACAATTTTTCATTTCCAATCAGCAGTTCCTGAGATTAGCGCGTTCAAACAAACAGACAAATAAACTCTTCAGCTTTATAATATTATAGTATAGATTGGTACGGAACCCTAAGATTCCGAAGCAAAGTCCGAAACGCACTTGGCCGGTTTTTTTACTTTTCTTCTCTTTTACTTAGTTTTTGTTGTTATTGTGTTTGTTTGAAATAAATGTTTTCCCATCCTATTCATACACACCAAATCCAGACAAATATGGTTGGTATTTCTTCTTCGTCTTGCACTGTACGGTCTATCACACGGTCTAGCTATCGGCACCTTTCATCATACATAATGCCTCTTAATATGGCATGCAGCGTGGGCCAGAATTCAACGCATTGCCAAAACTTTTCAACGCCCCATTGTCTCCGAATGATAACAATGAACGAATGAATTTTGATAGTCTGATTTTCTCGAATGAAATATACTTTTTATAATCGATGACAGTGATGAATATTTTTTTATTATTTGAGTTTGTCGATGACACAATCAGAGTTTGATGTAAATTCATATTCGATTGACGCTGTCTGAATAAATGGACAGGGTTTTCCGTTCTCGGAATATATGTATTTTGTGCATTAAACACAATTTCCTCATTCTAAATACTTCCCGTTATTGCTCAGGAAAAATATATTTGTCCAGCAATGGACGTGATTTGGCTGATACGTGACCATATAGGTAGATCCTCAAAGTTAATTAAAACAAACTAATGAGCACAGTGCAACAATAAGCGCCTCGCAGTCTGCTAGAAGAGGTTACCAATTATTACCTAAGTTCGTAGACGTGCAAACGTCTAAAGTACACAGAGTAATCTCTCAAAACAGAAACAACTCAGGCTTTTAACAGATTGTAAAATTATACACATGAGTAGGTGTTGGTACCTGCAGACGGTCTCAACATACACCCAGAGTCTGTTATTTCAACATGCTAATTAGAGGTATTAATTAGGATAATACGTTCTAATTAGTCTCTGGAGTGATATCATGAGGTTCACACTTCATTTTAAAGGAGAACAGCACTTTCGAGTTTATTGCTGGTCGGTACGTCATAATTGCAATTGGAATAACTATATAAGTCATACATCGACCTAGCAACGTCGGTTTCGCGGATTTTTTTGTTTACGTTCTTGTCATAAGCTCATTGTAATTTTACAATGTGAATTTATTTGTTTCTATGCGGAAATCAAATGCTCCCTTAAGCAAAGAGGAATGCTCTATCGGTATCCCATATAGCTCATCAAAAATCGAATACATACGATTATTAATAAGTTCATGACTCACCGCATAAAAACTCTCATAGTTTTAGAGGACGAAAAGCCATCTGATTTTATGAAGCTGAACAAATATGATGTACTTTTATTTTTTTGCACAAATCATAACGTGATGTCACTAAGTGCATGCTGTATGGAAGCCTGTTAACCGAAGACAATTAATCTGTCTGTCGGCTGTCATTGACCTAATACCCGTAGTTGCTAAAGTAAATACATACTAACATTGTTGTACCATGCTGAATTTACTTACAGCACAATATTAACAATGAAAATTAACCTTCGCCTTACAAACTCCCAATAAACGTGTTTATGGAAACTTTGTTGTGAATTTTCATGTTTACGTTTGAGGCACGCACCGCACGCACACGCGCGGGTTAGTCACTTGTGTCTTTTTAGATAAACTTGCGCGTTTACGTTTGCTGTCAAAGCAAGTAATCTGTTGTAAATTATACGTTGTTTAAGCTTTATTTGTATTTTGGAGTTAAATTTAGCCAAATTAGAGTGTTTAACGTAAATGCCAAGTAATTTGTTTTAAATAGCAGTAATTATTTAAGGAAAAGCAAGCCAAGGTAGTCATAACCATTAATTAAAGGTGGTAAATAGACAGTAGCCACCATAATAAGCATTAGAGTCATTACCTGCTAACTCAAGGTAAGATTGAACTGTACAGAGAAAGCTCTGTGGCTTTTGTGAAAGCGTAATTGTTTTCGAAACCTCATGAAAATCCCACAGTGCAATTATTTTCATATTTGAAGAATAGACTACAAATATGTCGAGAATTATTGGAGGTTCGATAAATAGAGAAACCATAAACTTTATAGAAGAATATTGAGTGAAACAAGGTTTTCTTGAGACCAAAGTAAAGGCAAGAGTAATGGACTAAAGTAAACAAATGCTGATTATACCCCATTACCTAAATTGGGATAAAAGGATAGACAGAACAGGATAGGAATTTAGCTAGGGCTATTATCAGCCTTCTAATGTTCCCACTGCTGGGACACAGGCCTCCTCTCTGTGAGAGAGGATGGGCCTAAATCCAAGGTAAGGTACTTTTGACGTCCACGCAGGGACCGAAAACCTTTATAAATTACGGTACAGGTATCGAGGAATTTTGGTTACCTATACGATTAATATAGGTATAGCGGTTATATTAATATAGCGGTTACCTATCTGGGTAACCCAAGAAGAAGAAACATGTTACCTTTATTTAAGTTAACGTTTTAATCGGCGTTCGCCGGCGCGCGTGGGTTGTCTCGACTCTTTGACACACACACAGGCGATGCGCGCCCTTGCGCGCCCTTTGACAGTTTGACTAATACCGACGGACGGCACGTATAAGATATAGGTAATTTTTATTTCGGTAACCGGTAATAATAAAGGTTGTATTCAATATTTTAAAATTAAGGTAACCTTTTAAAATACCTGTAACTAACCGAAAAATACCGGTATTGGTCGTACCGGTTTCGGTCCCTGCGTCCACAGACTTTATTTGTGTTGAAGTTTTTATCTAGTTTTTATTGGAAGTTAAGTTTTTGAAACAAATAGAAGACAACGTTGTAACGAGACATTTACTAATGACTTAGGTTTTTCTCCTCATACATCATCATCTTCATCAGCCTACTAATTTTCCCACTGCTGGGACATAGGCTTCCTCTCTGTGAGAGGGGACGGGAATTAATCCACCACGCGGACCCAGTGTGGATGTCACGTGTCTTCAACTTTTTCTAGGACATGGACCGGTTTGCTCACGATGTTTTCCTTCACCGTTTTTAGAGCAGTGGTGATGAAATAATTTACACAAAGTAAAGTGCCTGCCTGAGCTAAACCTACGACACGGAAGTCGGGGCCGTTACCACTGGGCCACCACTAGGACTATTAAGAAGAAGGTAAATAGATATGTAGGTTTGGAAAGAAAAAGTTTTTGTTGTCTCTTTTTAGTTTTGGTACCTCAAATTTCCATGAAAGTCATTTATAACCAAAGTACATCATTAAATTTTAATAAGCCCAAACACAACTAGAACCATCATCATCATCATTTCAGCCGAAAGTCGTCCACTGCTGGACATAAGCCTCCCCTAGGCGGCGCCACATTGACCGATCCCGTGCGTCTCGCATCCAGCGCCTTCCCGCAATCTTAACCAGGTCATCGGTCCACCTAGTGGGAGGCCTTCCAACGCATCGTCTTCCGGTTCGCGGTCGCCATTCCAGAACTTTTCGGCTCCATGGGCCATCCGTTCTTCGAGCAATGTGCACTGCCCACTGCCATTTGCGTTTCGCAATTCTTCGGGCTACCAAATCCAAAAACAAATTTCAAAATCGCACACAATTATTAACGGAGAAATCGGTGTAAAAAAAAAATACATACTGTCGAACATAGACACTCCTCCTTTTTGAGTAGTCGGTTAAAAAGAGCACATGCTGTGCTGAACCCAATAAAATTGGTCTATGTGCTGGTTATAGAAGGATCATAGCGAATCAAAATATCTCGACAGAATATTAGTAAAAAATTTAGGTACCTTTTGGCACTAAACAGGAAGCTAGCAAGAAAGAAAACTAAGGACTTTCAGTTTAAAAACATTATTAACATAATCGTTGTTTGCGAAACAATTTCCATTTCATCTTTTTTTCTTTATCATGTGCAGGAAACTTAATGTGTTCATAAACAGTATCCAGAAATGCAACATGACTCACTCTGCTAGGAAATGGACGACACAGATATTCACAAAGCTTTACAAGATGTACACAAGATTAATAACGTTTTTCTAACACTTCGAAGGAAACTAAACAAAAAAGAAAATCTGTAAACAAGGAAAATTTACAAGGTACAGTCAAGGGTCGAAAGTATGCATTTATTCGTTATTCATGCGCACTAAACGTTTTTGGAATACTTTCATTGTGCGTACAGCTGAGATGAGGAATTCGCTGACGGAATCCGTGTTTCCGGAGTCGAAGTCATAGGTTACTACTAGGCAAGTCTGCTTCACCGTCGACTGCATCATCGCTTGAGATACTTAGTGGTCAAACGCGAGTCTATTAATATATTTTTTGTTTTTTTTTTATACAAGTTTAAAGATTTTATGCTTTAGATTCAATCATTCGTGAACTATTGACCTTCTCCTACTAAAAAATAGTCATTTTACTTTTGGGTAGAGTGCGACGTTCCGTATGGTGCCGGACGTTAAGAATTTCACCATCCCATGTCTTCCCGTGGGTGTCGTAAGAGGCGACTAAGGGACAAACCAGAGAATGGGCAGCAGCGTTCTCTGTGCTTCTGTAACAACCATACTGCGATCGCCAACCCGCCTGCCAAGCGTGGCGATTATGGCAAAACCCCCCCAATGAAAAGCACAATTAAAAAATGGCCCCTAGTACCCGGCAGCCTGCCTACCCTCGACTACGGTAGCGGTCGAGGTTACGGCATGGCAAGGGGTGCAAAGAATCTCCGGACGAGATCCGGCTACCCCAACAATCACCGACGACTGGACCTGGCAACGTACAACACGCGCACACTTCGGACCGACGAGAAGATCACCGAACTCGAAGAGGAATTGAGCAGGTTTTTTTTTTTTTTTTTTTTTTTTTTCTCTTTATTTATTTAAGGGTCTTTTACGCATAGCGTATGTCAGTCCCATCGTATCCTAAGACATTGTACTTTCACAACACGTGGGCCATGAATTTGAACAAATCTTTCGCATCATCGTCATTTGGTTGGGATAGAATAGTATGGAACATGCCTACATCAGTTCTGTTCAAATTCAGGGATCTTACTAAATTATTTCTACTGGACTCATATTGGACACATTCCATCAATAAATGTTGTAGGTCCTCGACAACTCCACATTCTTCACAATTGGGTGAAGCGATTTTCTTCATCATGAAGGCAAATTTTTTGCATGGAATGTGTCCAGATCTGAGTCTAAGAGCAGTAACAATAAGTTTTCTTCTAGCATCACTATTCATGAACCAGGGCACGCGAAGAGGTTCACACTGTATGGTTTTATACCATAAACCTTTCTCTAACGACCGTTTATTAAAATATTCTTTCCAATGATCATAGCATATATTTTTAAATTTTGGTAAAAATTCTGAATAATCTAATATAATATTTATTTCTTTTCCATTCCTAGCTGCTAATTTCGCCAACGTGTCAGCCTCTTCGTTGCCCCGCAACCCGATATGCGATGGAACCCACTGCAACCTCAGTTGGATGCCTTTTATAGCAATTTCATCAATTTTAGATAAAATAACATAAGCTATCGATGCACCTCTGTGGCCAGAGGCGCATCGAGCTATATGTTGTAATGAACTTTTACTGTCTGTACAAATGACAACACTTTTATATTCGGAACGATTAATTATATAAGTCAAAGCCTCTGAGATTGCAATGAGTTCCAACGTCATAATGGATGTAGGTTCACTTATTTTAAAACAATTATCCTGAGTGCTTATATCTATATTAGGTATATAATATGCAGACCCATAACCTTCTACGCTCTTCGACCCATCTGTAAATATGTGAAACCAACCACTATACTTTGTATTTAACTCACTAATAACTTCATATTTTAATATGTTACTATCGTATGAACGTTTACATTTTTTTATTGATTCTAAATTTACTATAATTATTTCATTCACATTAATATTAGTTATCCATGTTCGTAAAGTATACATTAATAATGGACAGGATGAAGCTACCTGTAACTCTTTAACCTCATTCGCAACAGATACTAATAAAGGAATGTTTTTATTTTTCCAATAGCAATTTTGTCGAAGAGCGTAGAGATTATCTAATAACTGACAATTTAAATTATTTTCCATAGACTTAGACTTTAGACAGAATTTATAAGCTAAATATTTCCTTCGTAAGTACAGCGGAACTACACCTAGCTCGCTTTCCATAACGTGAATCGGTGAAGTTTTGATAAAGCCTCCTATTATTCTCATAGCCTGATTTTGAATTTTATTTAATTTATCTAAATGGCACTTTGCGCTCGCATCATATAAATAACAGCTATAATCTATGCGACTTCTGATTAGTGCAATATATATACGTCTTAGGTGTCTAGGATGTAAACCCCAGGAAGCACCTGCCAAAACTTTAAGTAAATTAAGGCTCCTTTGCACCTTTTCAACAGTCATGTTAATGTGTTTACTCCAGCGCAAAGATCTGTCTAACCACACACCCAAATATTTATAATTGTCTACTATCTCTAAATTGTCCATATCTAATTTAAGTTCTATTTGTAATCTTCTAAAACCTCTACTAAAAATACAAACCTTTGATTTATTGCCTGATAATTGTAACCCCATTTCATCCAGAATGAGACAAAATGCATTTAATGCTGTTTGAAATTCTATTTGACTTTCTCTTAGGTTTCTGGATGGGGAATATAATACAAAATCATCTGCATATTGACACATCGTTACATTTCTAATTTTCTCAAAGCATTTAATTGTAATTACGTTAAATAGGACAGGCGAAATAGGGTCGCCTTGCGCTAAGCCACGATTTGTATATCTTATAAAGTACTTATTTTGATCGGTTTCATCTTTCATAATAAGGTGCCGTTCACTTAGAAAGTTCCACAAATACTGACAGAATTTTTGCCCAACCCCTATTTCGTCTAAGGTATTTATCAATACATCTATTATGACGTTATTATAGGCATTAGTGATGTCCAAAAAACACGCTATAGTCGAAATTTTACGCGAAAAACCTAAGTAAATTTGGCTTACTAATTTGACTAGGCAGTCCTGACACGACTGTCCTCTCCTGAACCCAGAAGTGAACGGGGACAACAGTTTATTTTTCTCTATATACCACTCTAGCCTTTTTGTCAACATTGCGTGAAAGATTTTGCATATACAAGAGATTAGGGAGATTGGCCGGAGTTTGTTACCACCGTTAGGTGACGGTTTTGGTATAGGTGTTACTAATATGTCACGCCATTGTATCGGGATAGTACCGGTATTAAAAATGTGATTGTACAGATCTAATAAGTATAATTTGCCTGCCGGGGGTAAATGGTATATGAGGGAATATGTAATCCCGTCGTTACCGGGTGCTGTATCCTTTCGCTTAAAACAGTTACACATTTCTTGTAAGGTAAAATTAGCCTCGAGTAAAGTATTATTTGAATTAAAATGTTGGACCCTTGGATAGACATAGTCTGGAGCGAGATTTGAAAGAAGTTCAATCTTCTGATCATTCGAAACGCGGCATCTGGATGAACTGACTCCCTTGATCCAGCCCATGCGTTTCCACATATCAGAACTTGACGTTTGTTCATCAATGCTACTACAGTAACTTTGCCAATCTTTTGTCCTCGCTTGACAGATAGCATCTTTTGCAGCTTTTGTTTTGCGTTCAAATATGGTTAAATTACTTGGTGTAGGATTACTTCTGAATTGTTTTAAAGCCAACCTACGTTGCGCCACTAAATGTGAGAGTGTTGTATTCCAGTAAGGTTTGGGTCGAAAGTTATTTTTTGGATTATTACAGCTCCTAATCCAAGGTATGTGTTCATCGGCTGCTTTATTTATCTGTTTGATAAGATTATCATACAAGGATTGTACATTAAGTGTATGTATAGGATGTAATAAATAATTTTCTAAGGATTTACTATACTCTGACCACTTTGCTAGCTTGAAATTCCGCTTTTTATTTATACATACAGCGTTCATATTGTTAATATTTTTAAATGAAATTTTAACAAACAGATGGTCACTTCCGAGATTTTCGTTCATAACACTCCAGCTTAGTAAAACAGACAAATCGGTCGAAACAAAAGTAACATCGGGAGATGTCCTCTGAACAATATTATCTACTAGAGTCACTCTAGTGGCACTCCCATCGTTAAGAGGAATAAATCCAGCATCTAAAGCCGCATCATAAATCTGAATGCCTCTTCCATCGGCTTTAGAGGACCAGGTTGCATGGTGGCCGTTAAAATCCCCAGCAATTAAGCATTTATTGGAATATAGTGAGAAAATGTGTTCCCAGTCAGCAAGGCTTGTGCGAACTGAAGAAGGGCAATATAATAATACTATATTCTTAATTTCATTACAGTTTAAAAGCTGAATTGACATAACTTCCATGTCTGAATTTCTAGTAGAAATGAAACATTGTTGTGCATTTATCGACTTACAAATAATAATCGCTATCCCCCCATATCCATCCGACCTATCTTTTCTAAAAATATTATACCCACTTACATTGAAATGAGATTCAGGTTCCAGCCACGTTTCCGATATTAAAGCTATATGTATTTTTTCTTGTGACATTAACATCTCAAACTCATTACGTTTAGGTCGTAAGCTTCGTGCATTCCACTGTACAATACGTATAATATTCATTTTTGTTGTATTGTTAGTCATTGTTAAACATAGATATAAATTTTGTATAAATGTCATCTTTCTTCAAAACTTTAACAATCAGTTGACCTAATATTTCCATTATAAGTTTTCCTAGTTGTTTAAGTTTGGTATCCCAGTCGGTTTCAGACATATATATATCTTTGACTCTCTGGAAGGTACTAAGAAAATCTAAGCAGACGCGTGAGTTTTTCATACCTTCTGGGTTTTTTTCTTTCTCTAAATATGTAGGTTCATAGGTGGGTGATGGTAACGAATTCTCTTCAACTAAACTGCACCAGTCCGACACTCTAGTCTCCATCGGCTTCTTTTTCGATACATGTTCTTGCCGACGAATGTTTTTTCTTGAGTTCTTCCCTTCAGTGACATTATTCAGCATCATCTCATCATTTCTACTATTATTAGGCATTCGTCCTGTTACAAGTATATCTCTATATGTTTCCTGTGTATTCTTTTTGTTTCCATGTTGTGAACTGATGTCGTTAATATGTTTTTCAATTTCCCCCTTGTTAATAATTGTTTTTTGACTTCTGTTTTCTTTCAAATATAGCTCTAATGCTTTTCTGTAGGTGTAATTTTGCTTGGTCATGATGTCTCTGATTTCTTTTTCTTTTAGGAAGATCGGGCACTTCTTGTACATGGCCATATGTGGTCCTCTACAATTTATACAAACATAGTTATTTGTTTCACAATTTGGGTGATTACCACCGCATTTGGGACATATAATTTTTTTAATTGGACATGTTCTGGAAAGGTGGCCAAATTTCCAGCAACCCGAGCATTGAGAAACTGGAAAAGTATAAGGCTCCACCTTGAACCTACAACCGTACCCAAATACATACGGCGGCAAAGTGGCGCCTTTAAAACAAATTCGTATTGTTTCTGAGTCTATCCATTCCCCGCTGTCAGACATTCTCTTTAGCCTTCTTATTGATATTATGTCATGCTCACACGACAGATTTTCAAGAATTTCTTTTTCTTCTGTTCCTAGATCTATCTGTCTTAAAATACCATAAGATAAGCTAATTTCGTCAGTCCTCTGAACTCTGTATCCTGAACTAATAAAACTTTCACAATTTAGTAATTTCAAAGCACTTTCTTTATTTTCAAAAAAGATCAAGACTCTGAATGCACTTTTATATACCATCTTTCCTATTTTATCGATTTTTAACGATCTCAAAAGCTTTGCCATACTGAATTGTTTTGGTAAAGTTTCTTTTCCTGTCACGCATATACAAGTGTAGTTTTGTTCAGAGTTTCCACTACTTTCGCCCATTAAAATATCACTTACAGAATCTTTCCTATTTGCTCGCTTATGTCTTCTAGTTACAGTCACAAATTCATCTTCTTCCACTATTTCTTCATCTTCTTGTCGCCCTCTCTTTGCAAGTCGTTGCTCACTCTCTTCGTTCATCTCCATCTCTTCGGTCATATTTAAGTTAAGTTGTTTTTCTCTTTGGGATACCGGCTCTTGCACTATGTCATCACTACCACTCGAAGCGCAAATATCCACGTTAATGTTTATATCAGCCATTTAAAAGTAACTTATGATAATTTAATAACATAGTTATTATGTGGGTAGAAGTAAAAAATCACTCGGTGAAATTACGATGTAGCTAAGCGTGTGCGATCGACTCAACCGCTCGCGCGCAACTGATTGAGCAGGTTGCGATGGAGTATTATAGGGTTATCTGAAGTCCGAAGAGAGGGGGAGGACTCGATGATCCTCAAATCCGGTAACCTGCTCTATTTCCGAGAGGGTGACCGGCAGTCCCAGGGTGGTGTCGGGTTTATCGTCCACAAGTCCCTTGTGAACAACGTGGTGAAGATCGAGAGTGTGTCGACCAGGGTGGCGTACCTTATACTCAGAATATCCTCAAGATATTCGCTGAAGGTCATACAGGTCTACGCCCCAACCTCGGCACACCCCGACGACGAGGTAGAGACCATGTATGAGGATATCTCTAGAGCCATGCATGGTTTCAAAACTCACTTCACCGTTGTCATGGGGGACTTCAACGCGAAACTGGGCAAACGAGACGAGGATGAGCTCCAAGTGGGGCAATTTGGAGTTGGACGTCGGAACCACCGGGGTCACCTACTGGCCTGTTTTATGGAGAAGGAGGGCCTCTATATGATGAACTCCTTCTTCAAAAAGCGTGAACACAGGAAGTGGACCTGGCAGAGCCCCGATGGTGCAACAAAAAATGAGATTGACGTCATCATGTCAACCAGGAAGCAAATGTTCAATGATGTCTCTGTGATCAATTCGGTAAAAACCGGGAGCGATCACCGCATGGTAAGAGGCACATTGAACATTAATATTAAGCTTGAAAGGTCTCGACTGATGAAGTCCACGCTCCGTCCAGCACAGATCCAGGTCCAAAACCCCGAGAGCTTTCAGCTCGAACTCCAGAATCGTTTCGAGTGCCTAGGTAGCTCAGTGGACGAATATAGCGACGGGTTCGTGGAAGCTGTCCATACGGTCGGGTCTAAGTTTTTCAAGACCCGTCGTACAGATAGAAACAAAAAGATCTCTGATCCTACCCTCAAGCTTATGAAGGAGAGGCGTGAGATGATCCTGCAGTCTTCAGATGAGGCGTGCAAATACCGGCAGCTCAATAGACAGATCTCTAAATCCTTGAAAAGAGACCTCCGCCGCTTTAATACCGAGCGTATTAAAGACGCGATTGAGCGAAATAAAGGCTCCAAGGTTTTTTCAAGGGATCTGGCTATTGGGCAGAGCCAGCTCACGAAACTGAAGACCGACGATGGCAGGACCGTATCCGCCAAACCGGAGCTTCTGAGGGAGATCGAGACATTCTATGGGCAGTTGTACACATCAGTCAGCAAGCCCGTTGCGAGTCTAGCAAACGACCCAAGAGCTAGATTGACCCGTCACTATACCGAAGATATCCCGGATGTCAGCCTGTACGAGATTAGGATGGCTCTGAAACAGCTTAAAAACAACAAGGCGCCGGGTGATGACGGAATCACGGCTGAACTCCTGAAGGCGGGTGGAAAACCGGTCCTTAAGGCCCTTCAGAAGCTGTTTGATTCCGTCATACTCGAGGGCAAAACGCCACAGGCATGGTGCAGGGGTGTGGTGGTACTTTTCTTCAAGAAGGGCGACAATGCCCGGCTGAAGAACTATAGACCCATCTCACTTCTTAGCCATGTCTACAAGTTGTTCACGAGTCATCACGAATCGTCTCGCGCGCAGGTTTGATGATTTCCAGCCTCCCGAACAAGCCGGATTCCGAAAAGGCTTTAGCACCGTAGACCACATACATACGCTGCGGCAGGTTATACAGAAGACCGAAGAGTATAACCTGCCTCTCTGTTTAGCGTTTGTGGACTACGAGAAAGCCTTCGATTCGATCGAGACTTGGGCTGTACTGCAGTCTCTCCAACGGTGCCAGATCGACTACCGGTACATTGAGGTGTTGAAGTGTTTGTACAAAAACGCCACCATGTCAGTCCGTCTTCAGGATCAGACCTCGAAACCAATCCTTCTCCAGCGTGGCGTGAGACAGGGAGACGTCATTTCTCCGAAACTGTTCACTGCTGCGCTGGAGGATGTATTCAAGGTTCTGGACTGGAGGGGCCTAGGCATCAACGTTAATGGCGAGTACATCACTCACCTTCGGTTTGCCGACGACATAGTGGTCATGGCTGAGACCATGGAAAGCCTCAGTAAAATGCTCGATGACCTCAGTAAAGCTTCCGAAAGAGTGGGTCTTAAAATGAACATGGACAAAACCAAGATCATGGTGAACGCCCATGTAGCACCCACTCCTATCAAGATCGGAGACTCTACACTCGAAGTTGTAGACGATTATGTCTACCTGGGACAAACGATCCAGTTGGGTAGGTCCAACTTCGAGAAAGAGGTCAACCGTCGAATCCGACTCGGCTGGGCGGCGTTCGGGAAGTTGCGTGGTATCTTCTCGTCCAATTTACCGCAGTGTCTCAAGACAAAAGTCTTTGACCAGTGTGTGTTGCCAGTGATCACCTATGGGACCGAGACATGGTCGCTCACAATGGGCCTTATCAGAAAGCTTAAAGTCACCCAAAGGGCAATGGAGAGGGCTATGCTCGGAATTTCTTTGCGTGATCACGTCAGAAATGATGATATCCGCAGGAGAACTAAAGTTACTGACATAGCCCGGAGAATTGCTAAACTTAAGTGGCAGTGGGCAGGGCACATTGCTCGCAGAACGGATGGCCGATGGGGCCGAAAAGTTCTGGAATGGCGACCGCGAACCGGAAGACGATACGTTGGAAGGCCTCCCACTAGGTGGACCGATGACCTGGTTAAGGTTGCGGGAAGGCGCTGGATGCGAGACGCACGGGATCGGTCAATGTGGCGACGCCTGGGGGAGGCCTATGTCCAGCAGTGGACGTCTTTCGGCTGAAATGATGATGATGAATGATGAGAGTGCGACCGCACATTTGACCCATGACTGTACAAGCTAAGTCACCTTTTATTCCTATAAACTATTTTTCAATAACAAGTTCTGTATATCTAAATAATGGCAAGCAGCATTCTCCAGTCTGTTTAAAACAATAAACTGCTTTGCAGCTATCGTCCTGGGGTTCTACCAAGTTCATTTATTTTGGCAATAACCCTGTAACCGTTCGGGACCTGGAACATACAAAGTTCAAGAAGACTGTAGATGAAAACTATTATACTATGATGGCTGTGCTATGCAAAAACATTCGAAGGATGGAAGGTCAAGTTCCCAGAACACATGGAAAATATTTTGCTAGAACTGAAACTTAAACAAGATGCACTGTTTTGCTTTTCTCGGAAATCAATTGAACGTTCGTTCATGATGTACTTACAGCGATAATCTGGATGCTTCATCATGTGCTTTGGTACTTTTGATGTCCAGTGAACGTTGTTTGTGTTGAAGTTTTTATCTTGTGTTTTAATTGGAAGTCAAGTTTATTTTTTATTTGAGATGGGTTTGCTCTTGACTCTAGTCTAGTAAGAGGTGATAGAGAAAAAGTCGATGAAGGAGTGACCTTACCCAGAAGAAGTCTGTACACTCTCACTTTGAAGAGATTTGGGTTGAATGCGTTCGGAAACAAAGTGTGTGCCACTCATTTGCTGTGCGCATTATGAAGGATGTTTGGAAGCGCTTGGTGCTAATTGGTTGAATGGCAACTAGGTAGGGATTTTAACTTGCTTTGCGTCTAGATATCTGTTGTCCGGTGGTAGAAGAGGGCCGGTGGGATGAGGTCGTGGGGTATTTGAAACAAATAGAAAACAGCATTAATATAATAATATTGGTGTTACATTTCCTGATACATGCCTAACGGGTCCTCTACGAGTTGGCTTCGGCTCCTCGCACGCCTTTATAAAGATCGGGACCCAAAGGTACGAGATAAACAAAAAAAAAAAAAACATTTATTTCTTAAAAAATTTGAACATTATAAATATATGCACAAGAATAACGATTTTTGCTAAAGAACTTATATTTACTATGGGGGGTCGATTAAATAAGTGAGCTTAATATAGGAGGCGGGGTCCAGCAAAATTTCACAGAATCACACATCTCATTAGAAGTAAGGAATGGTTCAATGAAGATCTCATGTCAAGTTTATACTTTAGACAATAAACATTATTAGACAGTGTGCTTTTCCGAGCTTTTTAACGTACTCACTCGTGATAACCTAAACGATTTCTTATGTCAAAATTTATTTAAAAAGTGGTTTCTCCTTACCGTCACCGGACGGCGCTTATCCAGTTTCAATACATATTGCCGTTTAAGTTAACGCGATTGAGCGTGAGTAAAAACTCGCACTAAGGCCTCAGATTAGACAAAATCAAACGCATAGACAAACTTATAAAATATTGCTTATGACCGAGATTCCCCGAATTGAAACAAGCGCCGGACAATAGTGTCATATTTCTTATTTCATTCGGGGAATTCCCTGCCATGCCGATAGGCATTATATAGTTATTTAAAAATAATAGGAAAATCTGACATCAGTGGGGAGGTGGGACGTGGTGGGATATGATGGTTAGTTTATAAAGTACTCCCACCTCCCATTGGACCGCTCCGGTAAAAATAAAAAAAAACACCTGACATAAAATTAATGGACGCCCCCTATAGCAGTATTTATTATTATTACATACCTGAGTACTTATTTGCAGTCGTCAGAGGTCTTTTAATATACAATCTTTCGCCTTTATCATCAAGTCCACTTAGTTTGCCTTCTTTAATTACCTGCATACTATTTACCTACTAGGCGGCTTTCAATTCGAACCAACCAAGTACCAATCTTTAGCTCATAATTGACTTACAAATTACAACGAATGAATACTCAAAACAAGTATAGGTTGTTGGCCATTTAGTTCTTAATTTAAACCGACAAATCACCAACTGTTAACGCTCGAGTAGGTAATTACGGGATACCAACTTTTCTTGATCGGAATAGTAACAAGCAATTTGCTGTTAAAGCCGTCTTAATTTCAAATAATCACTACGTTTTGACTGTTTATGTTTGCGAGAACGTTTGTACCGATTATGTTTGTGAGATAGATGTGAGACGAGGTGTCGGTTGTGCAACAAACCTGCGCCTGCGACGTTGCTCGTTGCATGCATAATGCCGTCCACAAATTACCAATTACCACCTGTTACGTAAGACAGGCTTGCATACAACTTACACAGAGTCCTTTCTGTTAACTGTTTGTTTGATTTTAACGCTAAAGGCGGATTTGAGTTTGTTAATGCAACTGAATAGTGAGTAGACAGTCCTGCAGTTATGTTGCTAAGTATTGAACACTTTCATGAACATACTTGACTTAGTATCTATCTAAAGAGTCATCTCGTTAAGGTATTCAGTCCACATTTACCTAATAGTCACAACAAGCTTGGAATTAAACAGTCCTCCTCTTTCCACGTCACTTTCCGGTATCACACATCTACTATCTCCTACGATCTTTGCCTGTCCTTCGCTCAACGACCACAGGAACGTCGTCTGAATAACACCTTCTCAAGTACCCTGTACATATGTACTTAATGACTTCAATTCTACCTTGTTCTCTTTAACCACTTAGTTTAGCTACAACCTAGGGATCTTCAAGTCAAGAGTGAATAGGTTACTTCTAGGCAAGCGTGCTTCACCTTCGACCACATCATCACTTAACATCAGGCGAGATAGTGGTCAAACGCGAGCCTATAAAAAAAAAAATAAAAAAAAAAAACCGTCACCGAAAAACTTATTCTCAAATCAGATTGGCCAGCTTTTTCCCTGGCATCACTTTCGTGGCCTGGCCTATGGCCTATCCTACTACAGGCTAAATAAAAACTGTTTTTACAAAAAACTACAACCGACTTCCAAATAAAAACACTACAAAGTGACATACATCATCATCAGTGAAATCATCTTCGTAATCGAATTAGTAGGTATAGGTAGGTACTGGCTGAATTCTGGGTCAAACACAATATTCAATAAAAAATAATTGTATCGACACGCTAAGAAGAAGAAGAATTAGGTATACTTCTAGAGATTACCTTTTACAAGCATGTAAACAAACAAATTTCAGTACCTCTTTATTGCATTATTTTAGCCGATTTAAAACGCGATAATCCCTAAAATAATCTTAAATACATAGTTTGGGTTAATAAATTTTAAGTGCCAGTAACGCTTATCTGCAAGATAATATCGCCAATACTTGTCATTCGAGTCAGAGAACATCAGATGAGATCGATTTTGATTACATACAAAGCCACATGATCTGGCCGTTGTTTTAACAAATTTATGCTCGCGTTCATTACGAGTACCTACAGTTATAAATGCCGAATATTATGAACAGTCAAATTTTTAATTTCCTTTTTATTTAGTATGACAGTCGCATCAAATTCCCCCGGTAGGAAGGTACTGTTGGCCGCCTTTCCGCAGAATGATTTGCGCAGGATCCTCTCCGGAATATTAAGCAAATTGAAATTTATCGCTTAGGAACTACCTAATGCGTGACTCAACTTCCTTCACCGGTAAACAGCGTAGGAGACGCACCGACACCCACAGCCAACTAAAGATTCTATATTTTCAGATACAATTTTTGATAAACGATATTGATATGTCAATCATCTATTGTGCTCCAAATTAATTCATTCGATTGACATTTGAAACAATTGATATTAACCTTCTAGTAAACTGCTCCTTTCTCTTTATTTTTCCAGATTATGCAGATAATGACGTACAAAAGATTTCTCTCTTCGTTTCATCCTTTTGTATTTGTTAACGTTGCAGTTTACCGACGCAATACAGCGTATCATTAACAATTACGTTGTCCGTTAATGCGTTTGTTTATGTTCGAGAAAGCTTATTGTGTAAGCTCATATGCGTATTAATGCATGTGCATTGATTTCAGAGGTTCTTCAGTGCGCGTGGCATTGTATGGAGCGGTTCATTGTGTCCATGCTAATGTAATACGATTCAATGCACTCTGATGCAACCATGCCATTCATTAAGAATTGCATAAGGCAAGGCAAACATTCATGTGAACATTTCACAAGTTTCACGGATGGCTGATAAGCTACGATAACATTCCTCGTGGAATTTAAGACAGCAGGTAAGTACAAGTGTTCGGATTTAGGGCCGAGGTCTTGTGTGGTCCAAAGGCACGTGTCTGTTTGGAAATCGTTTAAATTCAATACACGACAGCCTTCGATGTAATGGGAACGGCCTAAAATACGACTTGGTTCACGCGGCTCATTAATTAGAATACGAGGAAGGACATGCAAATTCAAATAACGAATTATGGCTGAAAAGAATTAACATTGCCATTTAACGTGGAAATGCTGCCAGTCTTCTAGGCACGTTGCCGGATGACAGCGATGTGAAGGACCTATTTACAATACCTATGTTTTACAAGGAGTACTTTGACGCGTAAGCGCCTCGGATTCTATTTAATTTCTTTCTTTTTTGTTGTATTTTGTTTTTATTTATGTGCGTAGTTAGGTTTAGTAGAAATAATTATTTACGTATTACATAGGGAAGTTCAAAAGATCGCAATATATTTTCCTTAAAAGCCTAAATCTACTTTACCTACTTATGTATATCGTTAAATAAAGTTATGGAAAAAAATGCGTGGGAGTTCTAGAACAAAGACTTTGAAATCTAAATCGATATACATCAGCTGATCTTGTACGAAGCTGATCTGAGCTCGAGACATGGAACCTCTGGAACATAATTTGGGAGTAATGGCGCGTGTAATGTTAGCGTCATTGGGTGTGGGCTGAGCAGCTCGATCAACGACACAACGACTCGACAAAGCAAGACATACTCCATTGAGCAAACCTAGGGAAATTAATGACTCTTTGTTTTCTAAAAAACGAGGACGAGGTATAGAAAACGATATTATTGTTGTCGATTTACGTATCAATCATTCTCGTGGGAAATAATACCTTGATGGACACGTATTCATAAAACTAATGTTTAATTTATATTCGTCTCCTACGTTGACTTATCATACCCGCCCTAATTGTTTATCATTGACATCTACGATATATAACTTGGCTATCTCCAAAATCTCCTTAAGGTTCTACCAGACAGAGAGCGGTCACACGGTCACGTAATTAAGTGGTCAGTTTTGCGTTCGTTGTGTTGTATTACGATACATAGGAGGCGTTCTGACCGTCAGTCAACCAGAACGCACGCGTTCGCGCGTTCTCTGCTGTTTAAGTGACCAAATTGGAAGGAAGATGGAGACTGAAAAGCTTAAGACAGAGGCTTTAGTAATTGAAAGGCGTTTTTATACGATGCGAAGGATAACGATTATAAAACCCGAGGAAATGTAGCAAAAGCATATTTGGAATTTTTCAGAGAAATTGGGACCGAAAATGGTACCTAAGTCATAAAATAGTTATTTGTGGAACATGTATTTTTTGCCTTTCGTTGAGAAACTGCCAAATTCAATTTGTTAGGAAATAGAAATATGTAATCAATAAATTCAATCATTCGACTTCTGATGAAGAACTGTCGTCAAAAACACGTGGTGACAATAGTGGTACCGCGTAGCGTGGACCGTCCAACAGCAGGGTCGTGAGTAACTGACCGCTCGAACGCAAAACTGACCTCTAGAACGCTTGACCACTCTCTGTCTGTTAGAAACCCTTACTATTTATCAACATCGTCACCATCATTTCGACAGAAAGACGTCCACTGCTGGTCATAGGCTTCCCCCAAATGTCACCACCATCGATCGGTCCTATGCGTCTCGCATCTAGCGGATCCATTAGTGGAGCCTTAACCAGACCATCGGTCCACCTAGAGGGAGGCCTTCCAACGTTGTGTCTTCCGGTTTACGGTCGCAACTCCAGAACCTTTCGAACTTTAAAATAACTAGCAAAATTTCACCCATTATTAATATAAACACATATTTTTTGACAGTGTAAAATCTGTAAAGACTGGCTTCTGACGCGGCTTCGCCAGAACATACTACCGGGAAAATTACTAAAAGTAGGAACCTTGGGTAAAATCCAGGTCATTGTGCACCCGTATCTCAAAGGGTAATAAACGTACAGACAGAATTACTTTCTTATCTAAAAAAATATGCATGAAACCGATCTCTACGGGTTGCTTTATTAGTCAATTTGCGCTCCTTCCACTTCACGGAATCTTGGGTCAATGATCCATATAAGTAAATGCAAGTACATATATCCCTGTCCATCCTGTTTTCGATAATTGTCCTTATGAAGATGTTATATAACAACTTAGCTTTGATCGGCAATTAGGTCGGTAAGTGACACTATCGCGATAAGACAAGCAAAGGGCTCATTGATAGAATGGCGCTAATCATTGATAAAGTACTAACTGGAGTGGCTTTCATTACGTCTTGTTAACAATTAATTATTGATCCTAAATTTGGAGCGGTGATTATGGTAATAGGTTCTTCTTCCTTTACGTCCGTTTAGGTACCTACCAATATTTCCGTGGTCTATGCCACTGGAAATGTTCATTCTTTAGGAATATATAAGTTGGAGGAGGTCTATGCCCGAAATGGGTACCTCACCGTATAATAGAAAATTATATGAGAAGTGTATTAATCAGTATAAAATAAAATTGGATTAAACTTAATTAATATAAAATAAAAAAAATAGAATAAATTTAATAACAAAATAATATAATTAAATAAAATTTCAAATTTCTTATTTAATTATAAAGAATAGAATAATATAGATAATAATTTTACTATTTCATGAAATGGTATTTTTTTTACCTCTGTATAATCTGGTATGGTCATGTTATGAGGAGGGATGAAACGCTGTTGAATCCATCCACATTTATATTATAACTCTTTTAGTAACTTGCGGAAAGGGAGACGAAGGCCAAAGAAAGATGGATGGACTGTGTGAGGAGTGATATGAAAGAAAAGAGAGTCAGTGATAGCGTGACAGGGCGGTATGGAAGAAGAAAACGTGTTGCGACGACTCCAAGTAACATGGGATAAGGGAGAGAGGATAATGATGATAATTTTAGTGTAGATGGTCGACGATGGACGACGGGTGATTGACGATGGAGGAAATATTCTGAAAAAAAAAATTAAGTTGTATAAAAAGTAAACAATCAAAACAAAGATCATTTAATTAATTAGATATCATTTAAACTATTAGCAAATCAATACCGGCTAGTCACAAACTAGGCAACTATTTAACTACTAAGTTATCGGGTACAAATATCATCATAGTTCAATGACTTTAATTGGCCTGAAACAATGATTCTATTATAATATAATTGGTTGATAAAATATATGTTAAGGGCCGTAGGATATTTTGAAATTTGTAATGTTTGAGTTTCTTGGGATAAATGTATTGGTTCGGCACTTCGACAGGAAGTCTTTAGGTGCTATTTAAATTGTATAATACTTTGTACCCGACTTTATACGCTTAAGTATTGTGCTAAACTTATGGCAATCAACTTTGTTTTTCCGTTGCTAAACTACCATCAAACCGTGTCAAAGCGACCATCCATTTAATTTCGTTTGCAAGTATAAATATTTAAGACTGGAATCCGATGCGTCCGGGTTTTATTACAATACCTTTCCAGGTAGCTAAAAGAATTCCGAAGGAGAATGTGTCGCGACACATTCAATGTTTCAATAATTAGCTAGGGAGATGCGTGAACGACCGACGAGACAGACGGTGAAGGCCACCAGCGGACATCCAGTGACGAATCAATTTTAAGGCCACCATAATCGATGAACCGGTGCGGCGGCGTCAGTTCCTGCCTAGGACATGTTCACCGGTACGTCACGTTTAACGGAATCTACCACAAGCGAATACGAATAAAAGTATCCAATTCACTCAATGACAACAAAGAAATCACAGCTTTTTTAACTTTTTGACGTAGGTACGACCACTCGCGGCATGACGTACTTCCTACAAACGTGCGCAGCACACCAATCGCATGCACCACGCTTATATGCGACTAATTAGCAATTACTATGTATCAACTAATTATTAAGATGGCGCTTGTCTTCTTAAGCAGCTTGAAGTTACATTGTTGCAATCTGATACGCTTCGAAAGGTAATGCACGTCCGGTATACTTCAAATTAGTTCTTTAGATTGGCGTCACGCAATTATCTATTTTTGTTTTCATACTTTGGGATCTAAAAAGGACTTTATGGTACTCAAACTGCCTCCAGAGACGTCATAAGTATAAATTTGGGACCACACGTCATCTTGTAATGGATTACATACAGAACATAATTATATTATTATCCATTAAGGAGAGTCAAGGTCTCGTTAAACTAAAATGGTATAGAATAGAATTGAAATAGAATTGTGCGAGTTCTTATACGGTTAAACAAGAAAATAAATGAGTTTAGCTTGAGAAAAATGTCGACTAAATGGTCGCAATTAATTTACTATTATATGTGTAAAAACCTCGACTAATTTGACGGTTACAATTATTCTGCGGTAATGTTCAAAGTGTATGTGAATCGAATTGAAGAATATTTCAAACAGAAACACATAGGCTAGCAACTAAACGCATTCCTGTAAGGATTTTATTCTCTTGCTCGCCGAATGCAATCGTGATAAAAGTTGAAACAATGGTCATAGTTCTCAAAGTGCCCGTGGGTTAAAAAAATATGTTAGTTATCTGATGAAATATAGACGGCGAATGATCTATTAGGCGGATTGTATTCAAGATATTTTAATCCTGCTTATGAGCTGGTAAATTAAGTAAAAAATATTCCATAGTTTATAGTTAACATTTACTATTTATGTTTATCTCAAACATATAAAGGATTAAAATTCCTTCATGCTGTTCCTAAGAAATTCTGCCTTTTTACAAGCACACTATCACACTCATAGTATACAGGCGAAAGTTTGTGAGTGTGTATGTTTGTTACTATAGTCTATAATTACTGATATGACATGGGGCATGTTCCGCAGTTCTTCACGCCAGAACGGCTGAAGTTATGTTATATCGGAAGTTATTCAATTCCGATATTGATTTCCGATATTAATATCGTAATTGCGCACATTCGTTAGATATCGTATTATTTTTTTGTTAATTGTACAAATTCGGTAGGCGGTTTTTTTTTTTTTTGTCATAAAAACTTTAGATTAAGTAGAGTATTATGAGAGTTTATGCAGCGACATATTAAGATTTTCTATTGTGTCTCTGTCTAATCACCAGTGACTGGATAATTGGGTGCTCATTTTCCTAAACTTTACATTTGTTCCCAAGAAATAATACACTCAAGAAATAAATCTAGAAAATTAATGTGTGTCGATCAATCTGAAAGAAGTTCCGATTCGTGAGTAATAATGAGTTATAAATTCAGTATAAGTATCACTAATCAAATCCCATGGATTTAGGAGGGATACGGGAGATGTCTAACAAAATGTTGAAATATTTTGAGTTAGTTTTAGTTTTTAATAGACCATAATAAATTCTGAGCACGGTCTTCTTCATTTGATGCTTTCTAATCAAGAGTATTGTGAGCCAACATGTCTGATATTAAAAGTATTAAGAACGAAATCGAGTCATTGATTTGTATAGGTATCGTAGTGATCGGCGATTGTTGCTTTTAGTGTTTTTTGTCAGTACAACGTTAGCTTATTATTTATATTAAATTAAGCCTGGATTACCGAGATTAACTTATTTCATTAAATAACTATAATAAACTAATAAAAATATAGTAATGGTAACATTAATTATCACATCTTTATTTTGTTCAAAACTAATGGAATATCAAAGGAAACATTGATAATTTAGAGACAATGTAGTCAAGTAGTGGAAGTTGATTAATCCTACAAATAAGTGATCGGATAGACTAATTTGTTTTTTGTTTATATTTTATACAAGCAGACTACTGCAAAATACTACTACATTGGAAATTTGATAAAAAAGTTAACAAGGATAGGTACTTTTTCCGGAACAACCTTCTCAAAAGTATCTAAGCATTCATCATTTCAGTCTAAAGACTGCTGAACTTAGCCCTCCCTCAGGTGACGCCACATTGACCGATCGCGTGCGTCTCGCATCCAGCGGATTCCCGCAACCTAAGCGTTATTCAATGAAACTAACATTGTTAAAAGAAGTTCTATGGAACTGGGTATTTACTATTATAGGTAACATTTTTAGCAATCTCAGGACTCTAAATCCGGGATTTTTCAAAGCATTTCCATATTATTTTTTCGTGAAGTGAAGTTTAAGTAAATAAGCGCCCAATTATCCAATCATTGCTAATCACCGAAGTCAACGGGTTTAACCGAGCTATCGCTCTCGACGCTTCACAAGGAACTAGACAGACAATATAGGATTTTTTCAGATTTCGAGATTCCTATATTGGATCACTCAGTATCGGAATTTAAATATTGGCAATTTCGTTTCGATATTACGAGATTCCGATATTCATGCCCTAGACTGAACGGATCTGGATGAAATTTGGTACGGAGATAGATTATAGTCAGGAATGGCACATAGGATACTTTTTATCCCGGGAATATGTTCCCTCGGGATAATTTTCGACTTTGACGTGGGTGAAGCCGCTGGCAGAAGCTAGTTAATTATAATCAACATTTCAATCCACCCACTTCGATCGGGGTTACGTTTATTTTAGAAAAAATCTTTTATTTTAGAAATTTTTTAGGCGGAACGAAGTTCGCCGGGTCAGCTAGTGAGTTATAAATTCAGTATAAGTATCACTAATCAAATCCATAGGATATAGGTGATGTATCACAAAATGTTGAAGTGTTATGAATTAGTTTCAGTTTTTAATAGACTAGAATAAATTCTGAGCAAGGTCTTCATTTGATGCTTTTCAATCAAGAGTATTGTGAGCCAAGATGTTCGATATTAAAAGTTTTATGAACGAAATCGAGTCATTGATTGGTATAGGTATTGTAGTGAGCGGCGATGATTGCTTTTAGGGTTTTTTGTCAGTACAACGTTAGCTTATTATTTATATTAAATTAATCCTGAATTACTGAGATTAACTTATTTCGATCGAGGTTTTGTTTTACCGCTGTTTGTATGATAAATAATAGGCAAATGATAATCCCTACATAGGTTTTACTAGACAACACTAATAAATTCATAGTTTTTGATTCCTGGTAAGCTGATGTTTCTATAAAATAAACTCTCCTTCAGCTCAATGTTGCCAACAATGACTTGACTTTTTATCGTCGCCTAGAAGCATGCGCCAATTTATCCAATAAAGTTATTAAATTACCGAACGATTGAATGCTAAGAGAGATTTGTACAATAAGAAACACGTGTCAAACAATTTTCAGCACCGTCCATTGAGTTCGTAGACTTTTGGACTTCTAAGAGATCGCGACGATGAATGATCGTGAGAGAATATTCATGCCAAAATCCTAAATCAGTATTGAATGAAGGTTTAGATAAAAGTCTACCACTAGGTGGAACGATGTTCCAGTTGAAGCTGCCGGAATCCGCTGGATCCGAGTCGCACAGGACCGGTCGATGTGAGTATTTTGGCTGAAATAATAAGGATGATGAAGGGTTTGGTGGAGTCACCTTATAGGCAATAGAGAATATGCATGTGATTTTTAATGAAATACTTATTAACTAAACAAATATGAAAGTTTTTTAAAAATCTGGATCAGAGACGAAGTTATAAAGCGTCAAAGTTGAGAATTAGAAAGAGAAGTCCAACGTGCCACATGACGTCAGATGGCACGACGCCCATACAGCTGCCATATAAAACGGCGACTTTGTAGAGAGGGACAGATATGTTTCTTTAAATTGTTATATCTCTTTCGTTTTCTCATCAATTTTGATTCTGTTTTCACTATTAATATTCTATTTAAGCTTTAAATCGAAAAACTGGTCAATAGGAAATAATTTTTTCATGCATATTCACTGATGGTAGGCATACCTAAGTTGACACATTCGTCTGCTTCAGCCTGCAATAACTCACAGTGCAGCAAGAAAGGAGTAAAATAGGGACCGAGTGGCATCCAAGGTCTGGAAGAAGTGTTGGTCCTCCCGCCATGAGACTGTCAGACCGCCATGAGACTGTTGCCATCGCGAGTAGAAATCTGGATGAGGCGCAAGAAAAGAGAGGCAATATGTCAAGCAATTGGCGAAGTCGGGCTGTGAATGACGATAAGGATGATAAAAAAACAATTTTACTAAAAAAATACAACCGACTTCCAAATAGAAATACTAAAAAGTGAAAAATAACTTCAACTACGGAAGTTGGTGTTCCTGTTTTTGTTTCTTCGTTTTTTACAACGACTTCCAAAATTAAAGTTATTTTTCATTTTGTAGTATTTCTATTTGGAAGTCGGTTGTATTTTTTGTAAAATATTTTTATTATGTTCACTTTTTAGTTGTGGTATAAAATGACGAACATCATCAATGTAGTCAAAGTCAATTAAATTCGCATTAATAAGGATAACTCAAAAACTGTTCGTCAGATCTCGAGCAAATTTAAACGGGACCATATGAGAAGCACCTGCTTTCATTTAAAAAAAAGAATAATTAAAATCGGATCTAAAAAAAAATCTGAGGTAACACACAAACACACCTTTTTGAAGTCGCTTAAAAAGCAAGCATCCGTTCAGTAGTTTTCTTTACCTGAAAACCAAACAAAAAGCTTCAATTTGGTCATAGATCTCAATAGGTATCTACAACTAGGTTCGTGACTATAAACGAAACGCAAAAAAAATTTCATGTAGGGACATACTTTCATCAAACAGCCCAATAATTCTCAATTTGAATACAAGATCAAATCGATGATAATAAAAACTCCACGTCGCAAACGACGCCATAAAAATATTTTTTTGTATCCGATTAATCAAAGTGGCCAGTTACTGCGAAACCACGCGAGCTGCATCAAAGAGATGGCATTTTATTATTGTCATAACATTTAAGATTCCAGATTATGTTTGTTACTAAGTAGATATCTAAAACGAACCACACTGAGGTATTTAGGTTGCATTTAAGAATATAGTATTTGTTGCAATTCATAGTTGCGAATGAGCCGTGAACCAAATTGTCTGGAAACATAAAACAACCATATCGTAAATTGTTCTTAATTTAGTCTAGGTAAATACGAGTGTACTGTCTACAGAGTACAGGCCACAGTCTAGACCGAGTTCTACGCTGCTCGTTAACGTCTGATAGTTTGCGTAATACTTTAATATACTGCCGAATTGCAGTAAAGTTTTCTCAAGTTATAAATACTTAATGGAAAATCAAATCAGGTCATCATACTTACCGATTACTATGGAATGCTAGCAATTATATCTGCAGTAAAAGAAAATTATATTCATAGATTCTGAAATCAAAATAAGCTCAAAGATCTGATTCAGTTATGTTAATTGTTGTCCTACGCAGCAAATGGCGAAATGAATAATATGGAAATCGCATCGTAAAAGCTTATTTCTACAAACTCCTACTACTGAGTATACGAGAACCAAAAAGCGTTATGAAGTTAAGGAAATACTGATAAATAAAAGTTCTACGGTAAAAGAAAAACTTGCAAGCACTGACTAGTACGAAAAACGTATAATTAATTAGACAAATAGGGCGTTTGCACACCTACTTACTGCGTAACTGATTACATAAATAGGTAGGGCACACTTCATATGGCCATAAAGTTTGATAGACGAACTAGAGTCGGCGAGTCGCGATGTGAATCCCGATGAGGCGCGGCGCCATCTTTGCATATTAGTATGAACCAGGCATAGCTAATTATTTGAAACGTGCCCTGTACTTCAGTCTTCAACGCACTTGCTTATTCCGCGCAATCTTTAGTGTCAATATGTTCCCAGAAGATATAACCAAATCAATTTATTAAACAGTTACGTATTAGGAATTTTTGTTACGAAGAATTTTGACACGGTCACAATCTCAACATTTTAATCATTTTGCGGCTACGGGTCGAATGCTAAACCATAAATCAGCACCTTAGTACGCAGAGTATTTTGATACGTTGAATAATAAACAGGAAAACTTAGGCACATTTCGCATGCACTCTTTTTTTTTGCTTCCAAAAATAAATTTTCTAGTAAACGTCTACTCCACTCTTCTGGCTAGCATCAGTCTTCATGTTTACCTACTTACTGTGTTTCACTTTTTACTCGTAGGCAAGTAGTTAACATGAGCACTAAACAATGTTTCAGTTCTCATAAGTGAACATATCTGTCAACATGTGAAAGTGAAACTTTCCGCCATCCATCATGATCTATTCTCAAACTGACTGCTGCTATATTTTACGAGACAAATTCATCGTCCTGCCGCTACCGTCTAGATTTACAACTGTGAAGTCAGAATAGAGACAGTGGCGTCACCTCGTCATTATGTTTTATACCTTTCATGTTACGGTACTGGAGCGATTTCACTACAGATTTGCATATGAATGTCATTGGACAGATGCAGGAAGTCAAATGTAGCCATTAATCAGGAGCTATTTATTACAATCATTCAATAAAAATGTACCGACTTATACGACATCGTTTATTACTCATGTTACACAATTTTACGACGATAGTAATAGACATTAATGCTTTAACATGATATGTAGTAGACCCTTAGCGTCGCTCGAATTCACTAAAGCACGGCCATATCCATAATATTTACCAATTAGGGACTGGATTCAAAGGTCCATAATCTGGCGGGCTTTATAAATTGAACGCGTCGTATTGCTGGTTGGATAGCACAGAAATCTTTAAACGTTAGAACAGTAGGGTCAATACGCGTGAGTAACCGTTTCAAATGTTATTACATTAAGATTTAGAGTAGTTGTGAAGTCTCGGTGACATCACGAGTGGCGCCGCCGCGCGCCAATTGTCCGCAATTGTCTCGTGCTAGTCCTACTCTATAGTACGTCGCGCGTACAATTTGCTAAACGACCTAATGAAATCATTGCACAGTAATAATTATATTTACTCCCATTGTATAAGGGCATTGTAATATCTTAATTGACATAACCGGTCTCCTTGAGTTTTTATAAATAAATACGACTGACGGTCGTCGCTCTCATCAATCAAGACCTTTGCATCAATTAGCTTTTGAGAGTTAACTGCGAGACTGCAGCGTAATCTGATATGCTCCCATATTGTTGAACATTACCCACTTGGAAGCCCTTAATTGGATGTATGTACATGACATTTTGAGCGGCCATTGAAGTTTTGTTTTTATTCTAACCGAGATAAAGAACTTTATGGGTCTCGATTTGATTATTACGGGTGGTCAAACGACGTGAATTTCTCGGATGGATAATTGTCGTCACGCGAACTGACAAGGTGTAATAAAGCATAAAATGAGAGATTGTAAGGCGGAAGGGATCCAGACGACCTTCAGTCGAAATGGGTCAAATATAATGTGGAGAATAAATTTTGAATGCGCATAAATTGTTCAAGAGAGTTAATTAAGGCCCTACCATCGCTTTAGTGCCGTAAAACGATTACTTTTTAGAGCATACTCCTAAGTAACGGCTAAGTTAAGAGGTTTGAAAAAAAATTATTATTGATTCATGTGCATTATTTTTGAAACAAGGTTTTTTCGTGTAACTTATAGTTTTGATTTAATAAAATAATTAACAACACGATATTATTTCGCAACTTTTGGATACTCCTCCGAAACGACTCGATGTTTAAAAAGAATTTTACTCAAAAAAATTGATGGCTGCAATTTCTTCATAACTGAAATAGCATATTTAAATCAAATAATATTTTTCAAACAAAACTGTGCAAAAGGAGGTTCAATATTGATATTTTAGGATCGAGCGGGCGCACGGCCAGTACTGAGTTTACATTGGGCGCAATGTAAATATTCTAGTAAAGTTTACTAGAATATCATTGATTGGGCATAAATATCGCCTTAATACTTGACATTTTATAGTTATGTATATTGACATTTGAGCACGACAAGATAGGTTATTTGACCAGGAACTTTATTAGACGGAATAAGAAAAATGTTCGAGATAAGGAAGTAGGTACTTATAATAACAATGCCAGCCTTTGTTTTCCCACAACAGGGCAAAGGCATCTTCTCATTAAGAGAAGGCACGAGCATGAATCACCACGTTTGCTCAATGCAGTTGGCGATTTAAGAGTTATAATAACTCAGGTATTCTCATGATGTTTGCCTTCACCGTTGTCAGCGAAGTCCAAGATAAACTTAGAATGTACGTACGTAGTAATAGTACTTGCCCGGATTTGAACTCACTACCTCTAGAACGAGGAAGAGGTCTTAGCCGCTGGGCCACCATGATACCTACATATGTAAAAATTAAAAAATTCTGAATCACTCTCTATATTTCGTTATTATTTATTTATTTATTATACGCTTTATTGTACACCATAAAATACATTAATAAAAAGAAACTTAAGTCTAATACACATACAATGGGCGGCCTTATCGCATACCACGATCTCTTCCAGGCAACCTGGTATGGACAGTAATTGCTTGGACATGAAATGGGGCGGTCATTGGTGTAACAATAACAGTGCTAAAATGATATACTACAATAGATACACAGATAAATACATAAGCTATGTAATAGATACATAAATACATACATACCCACTTAATATAAAGGCAAATACAAAAAAAAAAAATACGACAATCTGTTGATAATGACAGTTCTGTTTGAAATTGACAAGCTAAGAAGAAGACAGCGACAGATAATGTTCCTTTACAAGTCTTTTAAACACAGGCAATGATTGAGCACGTTTGATTGGATCTGGCAATGCATTCCATAGACGAGTAGCCTGTACAGTAAATGATTTATCCAAAAAAGTCGTGCAATGCGCTGGCATTTAAAGTCGTAACTCAACCATTATTGCTTCTCAAAACCCTTTTGTCTCCAAAACAATAATTACGCACGCCACTTAAAGCAATTTGCATAAAGGAAGAACAGAATCATAACGGCTGCGGTGCAAGCAGTTTTAGGAGCATCTTATTTCCATTAGTACCCAAGAAACTGATACAGAAGCACTCAGCCACTCATCATAAACATTATTTTGAGATTTAGAATGCATCAACGTCCAATAAAAATATCATTACAGTCCTTTTCAGACGTTTGTGTGAATGCCTAACGTTTAATATAAGTTTTATGTAAGCTCAGGCGCCTCTGAGTCAGCTTCAATGCAGTAGAGATTCGCAAGTGTCTAATCAAAGAGTTGCCTAGGATATCTTTTTTTTTTGGGATGGGACATCATCCAATGACTTCTCCCGCTCTGGGTGAAGCTTAAGGGCGTGTCAGATTTTTACTTACTAAAACCCACCCATGTTGCTAGTGCCAGGGCTCTCTTTCAAATTTATCCGCGACCCAGACAGGTGCCTAGGATATCTACTAGGGATATAGCTCGCCGTCACAGTATGAATATGGACAAACAGTACGGAAAGTACCTACAAATGCTCGAAACGGCACACTCGTACAAACATGCGCATCGACGAGACCTCTATGCGGTTTCCGAAATGCTGTCAGTAGTGCTTATTTCGAGCGTTTGTAGGTAGTTTCCGTACTGTTCGTTTATATTTATACTGTATCGCCGTCCGAGCGATGGAGTTTCTTGTGCGCTCTTCTCCATAACAAGCTACTTTTTCGAATGCACGGTAGAATCAATTTTTATTTTATTACTTGTTAATTTTAATTCTTTGACGTTCAAAAGTGCCGCTTTTTGGCCTAGTTGAATAAATATATTTGACTTTGATTAGGACCGGGGTCTACTCCGTAAGCACGAAGACCGTAGTGTCGGCCTTCGTTACGGGCGTTTCCTACTCCGTATCACCTACGGACGGATCATTCGTTCGACGCCCGAACTAAGAATGAATGAAAACACAATTTGTCAGTGGTTCCTACTCCCGATGTCTTTTTACCCGTCCGAAAATTTTTACTTAATACTTGTTTTTTTCACTCCCTAAGTTTCAGAGAACTTTCGGACGGGGCCCGTAACTTCGTTGACGGAGATAGCGCGTAGTGTTCAACACGTGTGTCAAAGATATTTCAGCAAAAACTGACGGGGTCCGCTTGGGCCGCTGCCTGTCTAGGTCGCGGATAAATTTTAAAAAGTGTTGCCGCGGCCCTGGCACAAGCAACTGTAGGAACACGGGTGGGTTTTAGTCAGTAAAACTCTGACACGCCTTCTCGTTTCACCCAGAGCGGGCGAAGTCACTGGACAATTTCAAAGCATATCTACTAGTGATACAGGAATGACGACATTTTGTAAATAGGATAACTGACTCTGTCCAGTGTTAGAGCTAAAACTGTGAGTATAATACAAGGGATACCTATTGTCAGAAAGCGTTTAAAAGTGTACCTACTCCGCAAACAGTCCGGCAGGCTTATTAAGTAAGAAACAGCAATCAGCAATCATCGCGCGATTAAACGCTTTATGTCATATACGAGTAAGTCGGCATTGCCTACAGTGTAGGCATGGTAGGTCCTACAGAATCTTTTGCTAATCGCTCGCTGTTTGTCAATTGCACTTATATTTAAAAAAAAACGCAAAAAAATCTAAAACTTCTTTATTGAAGAGCAATTATTACCTACGCAAATAAACGCCATCGTTTTGCTCTTGCAAGATACGTGATAAGCCTGCGGGGACGTTAGGAAGAATCGTTCATTCGATTTGTGTCTGTGTCTATTTTACATAAGTAGATTTAAATCGATCTGAAAATCAGCAACTTTTCGTACAAAATTTCTGGCTATCTTGGTTTTTCTCCGAGGGATTAAGTACACCTACACTATTCACTGCTGATATTTCCTAGTGAGATTTAAAAGCATGGTCAAATTAAGAGAGAATCACAAAAAATTGACGGTACCTAAGTTAATTTTTCCATTTTCACTGACCTGCCTGAATCCCTGCATATTATTGCAGTGACGCATTTTCGACTCTGTCATGTTCACTAGCATCGGCAATCCAACAATTCGCTTTTATTAAGGCACTATAGTCGTCACAATCTAAGAAGCCCGTTGACGTTTCTCATTTTACATGCCGCGATAACTTTCTACGTAAGAATTTGAAAAATCAAATTCATTATCCTGTTTAATTACTATGTTACCTACCCATACACTATAACAACGAGTATCATTCGCAAGCATCAATTTTAATTAATAGATTAATAGTATTTTTATAGCTGTCAAAACGGGCCTTTTATTTTTTGACAATTTTAATTTAGGTTATGACTAGTATCAGTGAAAACGGACACTGTCTTGTCAGTATGTTAAAATGTACTCTGTGCTGTCTTGCAACACTCCCATACAATTTAACCATAAAAATAAAAAGAGTTGCATTACCAGACGCAGCCACCTTGTCTCGTGAAATGTACATTTGTGTTAGTAAAATTAAAACTCTTTGATGATAATCTAGACTTGGACGGACGCCAAAGAAACGGGCTTCTAAATTAGACGAAAATGCACTGTATCTATTTGCTTTAATAAAATATTATAGCTATTTATATGTTCCTGTGGTTGTATCACCGAGACTGCGGTATCGTCAAGTGCCAAACCATCTCAAATAAAATATATAAAACTTTTTTATGCCCAAAGAAATGGACTTTTATTTTACGCTTTATGTCCCATACCGTCTACCGTCTTACCTACCTAATTCTAGGTTATTATGAGATTTAAGGATAACAATTAAATATCAGTTATACGTACTTAAATAATGGATAGGTCACCTTGTTTCCAATGACCAGAAATGTTTTTATCATAGTGTCATAGTAACGTCTTTTTTGTCTGCGCATTATCGTTTTCCTTATAAAAACCTAAAAGTTATTTCTAAGGCATTTTTTATTACAAAACATTGCGCAAAAATGCAGAAATACCTACGTTAGTAATATTATGGGGTTAGACAAGAATTCAAATAACATCCTCGACACCTATTTAATCATTCTTAACTAACCCTAATAATTAAGTACCTACCTAGGTACCAATTCCAAAGTACAATCGTCAGTGTAATTAGCAATTCATCATTGTGAAGTAAAACTATGAGGTACACCAAATGAAACCCGTAATTAGATAGGATATTCCATTTGACAATTACCTAGTTATTTTTTTTCCTTATTTACCTATCCCCAACTCCCAAGGCTCAACCTACAAAGAAAACTATATTTCTGAAAACTGTGGCAAAAAAATATCTTAGCAAAAATTAACACCGTTGAGTCTAGCTCGTTAACGATGCGTAGGCACTGGCACTCAACAACTTAGTCGCCGCAAGATTCACTGGAAATGCAATTAAAAAGTTTGGCGTCTCGTCAAAATGATCCCTCATCACTCTGGTGTCAATAAACGGTCTAATTTTTCGATGTTCGGTGTCGACCGGCATTTTGAGATCATCGTAAATAGCCAAGATGTCGGGAGTTAGCGGACCTATGCTCCAGTAGCCGAGATCGCTGAGCCGGAAGATATGGCGATTTTATTACATCGTTAATACTCACAAACAGTAATGTTAATACTCAGAATTAAATAAAATAGATGGAATAGATAGAAACAAATAGAGTAAGTACCTACTAGGGGTGCACCCAGGATTTGCAACTGGGGGCTATCACCGGGGATTTTTTTTGTTTGGGTGCTTAAGATTGCATTTTATATTGATACTTAAAATATATGTAAGACACAATTTTTAATAAGGGACATGATTTTTATGTGTCGATACCTACTTTTTTGTGGGTTGGACACAGATAATATAATACTGGTTGGGTAATCATCCAATGACTTCTCTGCTTCTCCCGCTCTGGGTGAAGCGGGAGGGCGTGTCAGACCTTGACTGACTAAAACCCACCCGTGTTCCTTCTGTTGCTTGTGCCAGGGCCGCGGTAACTCTCTTTCAATTGATCCGCTGCCCATGCGTTGAACTAATATTATATTTCGTAGAGGAGGATAGATTTATCTTAATTCTATAATACTTATAGAATATTTTATAACATTTTTGCTCAAGCAAGCTAGTGCCAAAATGTATTATTTTTTGGACTGTAAGGGGGCTTCAGCTCCCTCAGTCCCCTTACTCCCGTGGGTGTGCTACGGGCTACCTACACACAATTCTATTATTTTCGCACTACAATCCTCAACTAGGTCTAATTTAGTCTCACTGTATAATAAGAGCATACTAATGTATGTGTCTAATCAATTTTACAGACAAAAAGAAGCCGAAATGAGAAAGCCAAAAACTTCAGCAAATTAAAGGTTAATTTCATGGTAATCATAAAACTATTATCAGTAATCCAATTACAAAAGTATCAATAACATAACGGTGCAAATTGAAAAAAGGAGGATCCTAATGAACTAACCAATCAAAAATTAAATTACAAAGCTAATAAATTGCAATACTAATTCCGTAATTACCTTTTAGATGGGATAGGACTTGTTACTCATAAACTAACTATTCCTTTTTTAGGGTTCCGTAGTTAACAAGGAACCCATATATTTTCGCCATGTCCGTCTGTCCGTTCGTTCGTCCGCAGTATATATTAATCACGCCGACAAAGTGGCAAAATAAAACCACATAAAAAAAGATGGTTACCTCCTGACGAGATTTTTTTTTCTTTTGTCGTCTATCCCATGGTGTGCGGTATCGCCACTCAAAAATATTACGGGTCTGTGAAAACCATTTTTCGATTGAGGGATCCGTTTGCGTAAAATTAAGCTTGAAGGGCAAATTTTTGTTAGAGTCAAGCGTCCTTCCCCCTGCCAGCTAAATGGTTGCTTCTATATGTGTGAAAAATTCACGGCAGTAGTATAAGTACATAACGAAATTAAAAGGAAAACTTGAAACGTCGAAAAAGGTACTTGGTACATCAGTATACATTTTGTTTACTTTTGTAAACAAAATGTATACTGATGTACGGAGAAAACAGTTTTGGAAGGCAAAATTATTTGTGTTGTGTCTTCGTTAGAGAAATGTTCGGTGCTTTCATTTTATATGAACGTTAGTAATGTTATCTATTTATACGAAACCTGCTGTGCGCGAGTCAGACTCGCACTTGTCTATTAATTAATTCTTGATGAATAAAATATGTTCTATTGAAAAAACGAGGTCTTCAAACTAATAAAACTTTCATGAACCTCTCCTTAAACCCACCTCAGGCTTCTGCGACTTGCATATAGATTCCATGTTTGTTTGATATTCATCATATTCATAATATTATTGGAATTATGTTCCTTACACTAGTAGGTCTCGTCTTACTCACATGTATCGAAAATAGATTATCTGAACTAGAACCAGACAGCCAGACTCGACAAATCATCTACTCATGTGCTGTGTATTCAAGTGTCCATTCGCCTTGCTTCTGTGTTCGCCTTATCTTTAGCCGTGAAAAAAGATTGCTTTTGTTAGTTTTAAATATTGCACCGTGAAACTTTGCCTATAAAATAATAATTCATGAGCCTGACTAGGTAGGTATCATCATCATTAACAGCCAAAAGTTCCTGCAGCCTAAGGGAAAGCAGGGCAAAGGAAACAACACCATGAAAGAGTATGACACATTTCCTTTAAATGCTTTTGCGTAAATAATTTAGAAAAGGTACGGCCTCCACCTAATGAGTTGAATAAATGCATATATCCTTGACATAACCTATCCCCTTTCGAGTGTATTTACGCAATACGAAAGTCATTATTATTTTAAAGGTGTCGTTACCCTTACCTATACGTGTTATTTGCCGAATTCAATTGCGTAACGCAATTAGGCTGCTAGAAACGAAACCGCTGGACATAGCATAGGCCTCCCCCACACGTCACCACATTACCGGAACTGTGCTGCTCGCATCCAGCGTATTCCCGAAGTATCCAACAGGTCATCGGTCCACCTTATAGAAGGCATTAACACGTTACGCCTTCCGGTATGCGGTCGCCACTCCGAAACCTTTCAGCCACTCACTTAAATTTGGAAATTGTTTGGGCTAGATCGCTAACTTTAACTTGCCCGCGGATCTCTCCATTTCTGATTCGTTTCATTCGACCACGCAGGCACACGCAGGGAAACTCCGAGCATAGTATAAATAAAACAAAAAACGCAAAGCAAGGCCGACAGATAGGTACCTACCTACTCAGACACCTCATTCAGAGTAATCCGATGAGATGATAAGTATTAAAAAATCTGTACGTCGTAGTTTATTGGATTTAAAAATATAGATGGATAGTGCTTGAGGCAGGATGGTTAAGTACGAAAACAATGATAAAACATGGGACCCGGCTAGCTTAAGTTTTACAGAATAGAAAAAGTTTTCTTCTCGACGTGAAAATACTTCATTCACCCGTGAGTCGAACCTTTAAATTTTTCATGGTATTTTTATTTTATTGTTGTGTTTACAATCGGCTGAATTTTTATTTTTCAATTCAGTCGTCCAACAAGGTACGGTACCTACCTAAGCTATCTTTGAGTGAAGAGTTTGACTAAACGATAATTTTCAAGCATCTTCCCTTGGTACTTTATGACGAATGAATGAACCAGTTGTGGTGGCTTTGTCAACTCTAGGAGAAATAGGCCTGTCTCAAGTAAAAAGAAAGCGAAAGTAGAAATAAAGCCGGTAGTCAAAGGAAACAGATTCTGATGCTAGGACAGTGCTCTCAGTTTGTGCACAGTTTTGCTAGAATGGGGCATGCCGCTCATTGCTGGAAAGTCATTACGACCTAAACAGGAGACTGCAGCTTTTGTATCCATCATAATTCCTTTTAATTTAACGAATAAATAACCATCGAATTATTGTGCCAAAAATGAGTCATTGGCCCATCATAAGCCATTGTGTATTTCATGTCAACCAGTAGAAATTCCATTTAATTATTTTCCAATTCCCATTTATAAGTATATAATAGTAATCTTTGAGCTATAGCTTGCTTATTTTAATGATTGTTCACGCATGTAAAAAGGAGCTTCAGCTTCAGCTAAAGGAACAATAAATTGAAAATTCTACAAAATGATTAAAATCCACATAGCTAAAGCACACATTTTTTGACAATGTTAAAAAAAATATGTTTTTGTCTATAAGTTTTGTTGTCTTTCATTCTGATTGGTTACAATGTACCACCTGAAATAATGCGAGTTGCTGATTGGTGTTATCGCTCAACATACATGATTGTACCAATAATCATTTAGTTTGTAAACGGAAACAAACCATGTGCTAACATGGCGATTTTTCATCATTCTTCGCATGTCGTTTGATAATTTATTGCGTGGCTGTTATGGGAATTTGCTTTAATCGTGCAATATTTTATCTTTTTGACACATTTTCTTTGTTTTGTTCAATATAATTATATCGGGGAAAAATGAGTGTGGACGCCTACGGACCAAGTTCACAAACACTCACGTTTTTGGACACTGAGGAAGCGGATCTTATTGGGGCTGATACTCAGGGCTCCGAATTCGAATTCACTGACTTCACCCTTCCTTCTCAAAGCCAAACACAGGCTTCCCAACATGATCATGGATTGTCATCTTCAAATCAGGTTAGTGAAAACATAGAACAATATTTTTGTTTTCCCTCTAACCTTATTTTGAATGAATACGTAACTAGCTAAGTTGCCATGATAAGTATTTTACTTGGTATCGTTTGTATTTCAGGTGAACGGTTTGGGTCGTTCTGACTTATCGTCGAAAGTTTCCAATGTGACTAATGCCATAGCGGAATTGCAATTTGAGGAAGAAGATGAGGCCTTGTATAGCAAGGAGTTGCCTGACCACGCGTGCAAGTACTGTGGCATACATGATCCGGCCACTGTTGTCATGTGCAATATTTGCAACAAGTGGTGAGTCACTTTCTCACCTAGAGTCTTGTTACACTTGAACACTATCTGTGAGTAGTGTCACGTCAAACAAAACAGCCTATCCTATACACCTTATCACTAACCTGTACCAACGATTTAAGGCTCCAAACAATAATATGCCAACATGCTACAACATAGTCAAATAACATCTGTAATTTTGTACCACCTGCATTGTTTTACAGAAATATTGGTTTTACCCAAATGGGAAGGTCATATTCAACTAATTTATTAATAGTAAAACAGCAGTGTTGTTTAACCTTCCCATTCTTTGAAATTACTAGAACTTTCAAGAATGCCAATTACATTTAGTTTAATTTGCATTACAATATATTTAATTTGCATTAGATTAGACCACAAACTTTAAGCATAAGACAACTATATATTTTCAAAAACGAGGGTTATCTTGTGGTAAATCCAACTAAAATCAGTGTTGGACTGTATTTATATAATTCCAATTCAATCAGCTGACCTTGTTTTCAGTGAATGTGCAACAAGATATAAAATGGTTACAAAAGTAACTCAATAAACTACAAACTAATGGTTACTTTACTGACATCATTGATAAAGATATCACACATTTCAATATTGCCAGCCTAAATACTTGTGTTAAGATTATTTTCAGTGCATATTGAGATACTGAGACGTCATTTTAAAACTTATTGAGCAATATTCCTTTTATAGGTTTTGTAATGGGCGTGGAAACACCTCAGGTTCACATATCATCAACCACTTGGTGCGTGCCAAGCACAAGGAAGCCGCACTGCACAGAGACGGACCACTCGGGGAGACATTGCTGGAATGCTACTCATGCGGTGCCAGGAATGTGTTTGTTCTTGGCTTCATACCAGCTAAGGCTGACTCTGTTGTCGTGCTGCTTTGCCGGTTAGAGAAACACTCATTTATATTTATACAAACATGTGTATTAGATAACAACATATTTAGATTGTGTTATTATATAATTTCTTGCATAATATTATGTAATGTTTTTGCTAAATTTGAGATATTTCAAAAGCTGTAAATTTAAGAAGATTAATGAAATAAGCAGAGGTTCTTCCTATGGAAATAAAAATATTTATTAAAATTACAATCTTTATTTCAGCCAACCCTGCGCAGCTCAAAGCTCCTTGAAGGACATGAACTGGGATCAAGAGCAGTGGAAACCCTTAATATGTAGGTTTTGTATTATTTTTCACTACACTAAAATTGTTTTAAAGTCCCCTTGAAGAACTGGGCTGGAACTCTGTTTTTTTTTTTATTAGTGAAGTTTCTATCTCAAAATTAAATAACTTGTTTCCTTATGGTAACTAGTTTTAAAAACAATTAAATTAAAACTCATGATGAGCCATGAATATTCATTAATTTAAAAAGTCATTTTATATCTTGCAGCTGACCGTGCCTTTCTATCGTGGCTGGTGAAAGTACCATCTGAAGCTGAGCAGATGAGAGCTCGCCAGGTAAGCCCGTCCTGTATATAATAATTAGTAGACCCTGAAGGATAAATACTCAGATTTTGCCACAATCTCATTTGAAAAAGTGTGAGACTATTGCCATTAACTGGGCTCAAAAACAAATTCGAGGCTGGTACCGATAGAGGAACGACTGGTCAATCCTGGGTGCCACGCTCAGCAGTTGTGCAAGTGATCACTAGAAAATATGGCAGTTAACAATACCATAAATGATATGACAAAGACAGTGTAAACATTGTAGATATAGAACTAGTAATGTTATGTCCTTTTGTGTTAGTAACCACAATGTCTAAAATAGTTAGTTTATAACAGGTAAATGTACAAGATATTAATGTTTTCCTTGTTGCTGAAAATGGATGTTATACAAAGATGTTTCTGCTTCTTCTAGGTGACTCCGCAGCAAATAGGACGCCTAGAAGAGCTATGGCGTGACAACGTGGATGCTACCTTCCAAGATCTGGAGAAACCTGGCGTGGATGAGGAACCTCATCAAGTGCTCTTGAGGTTAGTAGCAATGTAATCGATTTTCTTCTTGTCTGCTGGTACCATTGACATACAAATAAGCTGAACAGACCGAATGTGTCTCTCAAGGTCATATAATATCTAAAAGTTAGTGATTACCATAATTCCGTTAGATTATAAACATGACCATGTCTTATAATATTTTTACTGAAACCAGCGAATTAGTAAAATTAATAAAGTACTAAAAAAAACAAGTATTTAAGTAAAAAATTACAATTTTGAGTAAATTACACTGGTTTTGTGGAAAAAAAAATCCTGATTTGGATTGTTTTTTTGCCAGAATATATTCCTAATAATTTAAGTCCCCCATTTTATGATAATGAGTAGCCATGTTGCATGACATTGCATTTTTTTGAGCCCATATGGGATTATTCTAAATCGCAAAAAGCTGCGAATATAGTGCATGTAATGGATTGCCGAGATTCAGATTTGCGAAAGAGTATTGTATTTCAAAACCTGAATAATTACATAATGTAAATAAATAAAAGCTGAGGGGAGGTTTTACTTACTCTTAACTTAAGCCTTTTACCCCATGGATGTCCATGAGAAAGAGGCTGGATGTAGAACTATAAAACACCACCTACGATGATTCTATCATACTCATACGATTTTGCATAGTACTAGATAAAACATTATATTTTAAAATATGTTTCTCTTTTCAGATACGAAGATGGCTACCAATACCAGAACATCTTTGGCCCTCTGGTCAAGCTAGAAGCGGATTATGACAAAAGGCTGAAGGAGTCTCAAACTCAAGAGGGTATTGAGGTACGCTGGGATGTGGGACTCAATAAGAAGACCATTGCGTACTTTACGCTCGCTAAAACTGATAGCGATATGAAATTGATGCATGGAGACGAGTTGAGATTGAGGTAAGTTTAGAAATTACTGGCTAATCTATTATCTTGCTTTGTGAAAAATACATATTATAAATGCAAACCAATAAATCCAACCCAATGATAAAATTTTCGTGTCGTTCATGTCCCGTGTTTTCTTCTATTGTTTATTCCAACACAATAGGATTATGACCAAAAAATTAAGTGTAAAATTGCCTGCTTAATCTTGAGTATAATAAAAGCGTCTGTTCTATTTTCAAAGCTCAGCCCAGTGGTGAGAGTTGAAAATCCAAGAATCCAATATAGGGATCTATTTATGTGTTTTTTTTTTAATTTTTATTATTGAAAGCTTTAGTTAGTGAAAACGATTTTAGAATCGTTTTCAGTCTTATTAATGGCCCATACAGTACTTGTATGTTAGCTTAGATATTCAATAGACGTCCATCTATTCCAGATATGTGGGAGAGCTGCATAAAGCCTGGTCTGGAGTAGGCCACGTGATCAAGGTGCCTGATAACTACGGCGATGACGTCGGCCTGGAGCTCAAGAGCGGCGCTGGCGCTCCGCTAGACTGCACCTCCAACTTTGTGGTGGATTTCATCTGGAAGAGTACTTCCTTTGACAGGTATGTGAAATCCTACTAAATAATTTATATGTGAAACTCTGGGTGATTACTAACCAATCACGCCTCAATGGCTGAACTGATTTGAATGAAATCTGGCACGTGTGCAGACCATGCCCTAAATTAGGACATGTAATCCTCTTCAGCTTAATAGTATATTTCTCGCCAAACTTCTGGGCCGCCCTGAAGTTGGCTTGCCGATGCGCAAGGCGCGGATTGGTGCTGTTTTTGAATGAGATTTACTGCTGCGCAGCCATTGTAGCCAACTTTAGGGCGGGCAAGAAGTATATGGCTGGTAAAAAATGCCTTTAGCATTAAGTCCGCCTCTGTACGTTTTTGTGCATGAAGTATTTAATACTTCATGCACAAAAACGTAAATAAATAAATGGCGAGAACTATACATTCCCTTAGGATATTAAAACTTTCAAGAAGGCAAAGCCTCGGTCAGAAAGTAATGAACAAACAAACTCTTTAGTGTCTTACTTACACTCAGATATTGTAAAAAACGTCGATTTTTTTTTTACTAATATTGTGCGACAATTTAGATGGTTGTTTTGTTACGTAATCACGCCAGAACAGCTGAACGGATCTGGGAAAAAGATAGTTATAATTTGGAATAGCACATAACCTACTTTTTGTTCTGAAAAAAAAACCGGTCAAGTGCGAGTCGGACTCGCGCACCGAGGGTTCCGTACAAACAGCTACATTCACCAACATAATTAGGTAACTAGGTCAACGGGAACTATCATATAGATTTTCGACCCAAAACCTATAGTGTACTTCCGGTTGACCTAGAATTATCAATTTTGGTTATAAGCAAGATCTTACAGCACAAGTACAGGAAACATTCCGAAAAATAAAAAAGTTGAAAATTAAGGTATAATTTGGTCCTTATAAGTTTTCGTGAAAATATAAATTTGCCCATATCTTTTTATCGTGTTGACTTGATTTTTATACACCTAATAGGGACTATAGACCTCAGTATCTGGTATAAATTTCAACTTGCTGGGTCCACCCATTCCTGAGAAAGTCGGTGGTGGCACACGGACAGACAGACAAGAGAGTGATCTTATAAGGGTTTTCCTACCCAACTTTTTCAACCCTAAAAATGAATGGTTCCCGTGGGACAACTGCCGAAATTCACGCAGGCGAAGCCGCTGGCAGAAGCTAGTGTTTTATAAGTTCACAACATGAGAGTTATTTTGCACTTAGTATGCTGCTAGTATAACATGGTGTAAATCTTGTTAAATAAACAGCCACGAAAATGTAGACTGGTATTATATTAATTTGTACTTCCTAGGATGCAACTAGCCCTGCGCAAGTTCGCTGTAGACGACTCCTCGGTGTCTGGCTACATCTACCGCCGTCTCTTGGGACACGAAGTTGAAGAGGTTTTGTTCCGTGTTCATCTGCCGAAGCACTTCAGTGCACCCAACTTGCCTGACCTCAATCGTTCTCAGGTAAATATAATTTTACATGTCAGAATTAGACGCGTAACACTTTGTTTATGTATGTAGTTTTTTTACAATGTTTATTGTTTTTGCAGGTGTATGCAGTAAAACATGCTCTGCAGCGTCCCTTATCTCTAATTCAAGGGCCGCCAGGAACCGGTAAGACCGTGACATCAGCTACAATCGTGTACCAACTAGTGAGGCAAAACAGCGGCCCCGTGCTCGTGTGTGCTCCGTCCAACACCGCCGTCGACCAGCTCACGGAGAAGATCCATAGAACCGGCCTCAAGGTCGTCCGACTCTGCGCCAAATCGCGAGAAGCTATGGAGTCCTCAGTGTCGTTTTTGGCACTTCACGAGCAAGCTAGGGCTCTGGGCTCCGCAGACAGCGAGCTCAGGAAACTGACCAGACTGAAGGAGGAAGCCGGAGAGCTGTCGGCCGCCGACGAGCGCCGCTACCGGGCGCTGCGCCGCGCCGCCGAGCGCCGCCTGCTGGACGCCGCCGACGTCGTGTGCACCACGTGCGTGGGCGCCGGCGACCCGCGCGTGGCGCGCATGCGCTTCCAGTCCATCCTCATCGACGAGGGCATGCAGTCCACCGAGCCCGAGTGCATGGTGCCCGTGGTGCTGGGCGCGCGCCAGCTCATCCTCGTGGGCGACCACTGCCAGCTGGGGCCCGTCGTCATGTGCAAGAAGGCGGCTAAGGCTGGCCTCAGCCAGAGTCTTTTCGAACGTTTGGTCGTCCTCGGTATCCGTCCATTCCGTCTTGAGGTCCAATACAGGATGCATCCTGAACTATCGCGTTTCCCTTCTGATTTCTTCTATGAGGGCTCTCTGCAAAATGGAGTGAGCGCTGAGGAACGTCGTTTGCATAAAATTGACTTCCCGTGGCCGAGACCCGACCGCCCTATGTTCTTCTATGTTACGCAAGGACAAGAGGAAATTGCCGGATCTGGCACATCTTATTTGAACAGAACCGAAGCTGCTAATGTTGAAAAACTTACAACTCGGTTTTTGAAAGCGGGTGTACGTCCTGAACAGATCGGCATCATCACACCTTATGAGGGCCAACGGTCCTACCTCGTACAGCACATGCAGTATCAGGGTAGCTTGCACGCTAAGCTGTATCAAGAGATAGAAGTGGCCAGTGTGGACGCTTTCCAAGGTAGAGAAAAGGATATCATCATCATGTCCTGCGTTCGTTCTAATGAGCACCAGGGAATCGGATTTCTAAGTGACCCTCGTCGTCTTAACGTAGCTCTGACACGCGCTAAGTATGGTCTCATAGTGGTCGGCAACCCCAAGGTGTTGAGTAAACAGCCACTGTGGAACCACTTGCTAGCGTTCTATAAGGAGCGCCGCGTCCTGACCGAGGGTCCGCTTTCCAATTTGAAAGAATCGGCTATTCAATTTGCGAAACCAAAGAAGTTGGTGAATGCACAAAACCCGGGTTCGCACTTCATGTCGACGTCGATGTTCGACGCGCGCGAGGCGATGGTGCCGGGCTCGGTGTACGACCGCGCGCGGCCGCTGCGCGACCCGCTGGCCTACGTGGGGCCGGAGCGCGCGGCGCTGCTGCACGCGCCTGTGCCGCCCGCCGCCTTCAGCGCGCACCGCGGCCTGGCGCGCGGCCCGCTGGCGCTCGGCGCTGTCGGCGCGCGGAGCGGGCGCAGGCGGCCGCCGCGCCTGTCGCAGGAGCCGCTGTCGCAGCAGCCGCCGCTGTCGCTGTCGCAGGGCGCGTCTCAGCCTGACTTCAGCCAGGAGTCGGCGGCGCCCGACTGCCCGTCGCAGCCCGACGGGCTCCTGTCGCAGGACTCCACGTACCAGGGCGGGTTCCGGGCGCGCTGCAGCCAGTACTGAGTGCCGGGCGGACCGCCGCGGGGCCGCGCCGCTACTGCCGACACACCGCCGGGTGGACACGCACGGTACTGACGACAGACGCCTGACGACGGAGCGCAGCGCACGCCTGACGACGACGACCTCAGCTCGGGTGTAGAGACAGACGGAGGATTCCCCGCGGTGATCGATCGCGGGGTTGAATCGGTTGCGCCGGCGGCGGAATCCGACCGCGACTTTGTTAGTCTTCGCCCATCGACCGTATTGAAGAGTGAAAACTCAAACTTAGAAATTGTGTCACGCGCGGAGCATACTTGAGCGACAAGTTTTCGTTGCCTAAGTTAAAATGTAACCGTTCCATTACAGGGATAGTATTTTTATAGGATGTTGAAACAGAACCGATGTACTACAAGGGTTAATTAAAATAATGCAAGCTCACTGAGCAAATTGGTCGTAAATGTTAAATGTAATTTCATTAGACACGTATGCACCAAATCGACATAGCTATAAAATTGTTGCTATCCTCTATTGCTACACGCGTTACTTTGTAACAATTAGAAACGAGTAGACAATGACGTCTAAAGGGAGAATCAAGGTGGCTCGGATTGAATTTTGAAGGCTTGGACGCAAATTTACGAGAGAAGAAGGGTGAATAATTATGTATAAAATTTTGTAACAAAGAGAAGCTATGTTTGAGATACAGCTCATGAAATCGTGTGGTAATTATAATTCCTACAGTGGAGGGATTATGCGGTACTATTTCATTACGCCCAAAAATCAGTAAAATACTAGAGGTATTTATAGTTTTTATTTGAGTATGTAAAGACAAGACTTGTTTTCTCGTTTCTAGGTGTAATTAGCAAATCGCGACGAACCAAAAACTTGTACGCGGACGAATACCACCTCAGTTCGCATCATAGAAATTTTAAACTCATTTTTTATTTCAAATTGTAATTAAAAAAAATGAAATGTTAAGCCAGTTAGTCAGAATATAATTTATTAGGCGACACATGCAGTAATTCTAGTATTGGTTTGTTTTCGTCATAGAGAAATTCACAATGTTCATATCTAACTTCATTATCATTGACGATATCAAACAGTGTCAGATCTACATGTTAGACAAACAATATCAAAGTTAACCGGACTCTATTGTTTTTCCTTCTCATCAAACTGTCTGATACTTTTCATGGCAAATTGACGAAATAATACAAGAAATCATTATATTTTTATGGACTTATGGTTGATACCTATCGCGTAGCGATCAGAATATACTTTTATAATATATAATATTATCTTTTAATTACATAGTTATATATGTACAAACTGTAAAATTAGCTGTATATTTTATGCTTTCTACCTCTCTAAATGCAATAAAACACTGTCGTTATTCTTTTGTCTGCGAATACATGCTTTACACATTCCTTGAGATACTTTTGGAACAAATTGTTACATTTTTGTAATAAATTGTTATCAATGGGCTATCAATAAAATTTCAAAGTTGTCTTCAAGACTGTTTTAAAATTTGGAAACTGTAATTAATTATTATGGAAACGTTTCTGTGGCTATTAGAGTCGTTATATGTATTTCCTGTTATTATGTTAATAATGAACTGTCTTAGACAGTTATAACCCTTTTTTGTTTGTGAAGGAAAATCAATAAACAATGTCATAAGTATTTAGCAGTTTTATTTGCAAAAACATAATATCAAACACTTTTCTGTTTTATCAATGCAATACAAATGTCGACTTATAGATAAATATAGAATTTTATATATTATTTACGTAGCTTAATAATATACATCCATAAACTTTGAAAATAAAACAATATTAGTCAACCAATACCTTTCATTGTTTCAAAATATTTCATTCTAGTGACAGTAGTTACATACGCAAAGTATTTTCCAGTGACGTTGGCACGGTCTTTTAAAGCTTTTTATCTGGCCGTTTAAAAATAAAAGGATCATCTACACAACATCATTCGACAGCAAGATCTTTATCCCAATATTGAAGCTGCCATAAAAAATCATTCAATATTATATCAGAAAATCTATAATCCTATTTTTACTTAACAACATTTACCCAATAAGGTAGTTTCTTGTAATACTAACAGAATCATAACAAAAATGTTTAATTTGTGCGAAGACATTTTTAATACAAATTCAGTCCAAAAACATACAAATTTTTAATTACTACAAAACATTGAAACCTTTTTTCTAATTACCAATGCATAAGATCGAGCAGTGAAGACTTGGTTATAAAGCAGTCGCCCCACTAATCAACGTACGTAGCCTAGCAACATATCATGTTAAATACACAGTACCCGCAGTCTGCCAACACAAATTGACTGATATTGTTAAACTGTGTAGCTAGTGTTTCTGCCTCCTATCATATACAACATACGACTTATTACCTTGAGTACCTATATTCGGTAACAGCCAACGCCGTTTCTTTTGAAATTTCAAGACCTATGTGAGCAGTGCACATTTTTTCTTAACAATACATTAGTACAGTTTACAAATTGAAATAGCATATATAATATCAATGTTAGTTTCACAACCAAACTAGTGCGACATTGCCAAAAGGCGGTAGGACTATTCTAGAGAATATATTATAAACATTTTGTAAATATGGCTTAAATATTAAATACGTTTAAAAATGCTAAGCTCTGCTCGGTATGAAGTGGTCAGATCTACAGTGTATTTTTCTTACATATTTGGATACCGGAAGTATTAACGTACGGGACATTTAACGAAAATGTACCTATACAGGGTGTAATGGAAAGGTCATATTTAAAAAATTGCTTCTGTCCATGTAAATGAACAACTTTCTCAAAGGAAGGAATTCCCAAAAAATAATTTGGAATTCCCATACAGTTTTATGAACCCACCTTTCTATTACATTCTGTATATTATTTAGTAAACAAACACGGAAATATTACGAGATTTCGTTTCGATTGCACACTTTGTGAGATGTGACACAGATAATTCAGAATTTCATTTCGTCATGCTTGTTTACCAAACAACACAAGTTAACAAAAACACACTTTACTGAGGTAATGGAGGAGGCAGGACGGCAGCGTAAGTAGGATAATATGGAGCAAAGTTGTTCGGGCCTCGGATCAACATATGGCTAGACTCGCCCCTGTCTTGAATCGTGCGCGCCGAGTAGGGAGATTCTTTGTAAATTGGTGTAGCTGAAAATTTAAAGGAAAATGTTTTACAAACAATGCTTACTACATTGATTCGGATTAAAAATAAATTGGGCTCAGTCGGAATCAGAGCCATTAAGTATGAGTAGACCGTGTCGTTAAACATACTTTGTTACCTGTGTTAATCAGGCACTTAACAATATTTCACTAAGGGCCGATTATTCAATAGTCTGATAACTTTTAACTGAGGAATGAAAATGGCCCGTTTGAAGCTTTCAAACCGCCATTTTTATTCCATCTTCAGTTAAAAGTTATCAGACTATTGAAAAATCGGGCCGAATTAAAACAAATAATGGTTACAGTTCAACTCACTCAAAGTCGGGTACAATGTCTGGTACGGCTGCACGGGATCCGCTCCTGGCATCACCCATCCTCCTGGGGATGCATCACCTCCCGGAGCTGAAGGTGCCTGTAAAGACAAAAAAGTTTGCTTTAGTTTAACGTCAACTACATCAATACAATTCTCATTTTAGGAATCTATTTACCAATTTGATGAATATTATCTTAGAATGTTTTAATTCGCATGACTGAATATTAATATACTTTCTGGTATACATTTATGTACAGGCAGACAAGTGTACAAATTCAAAGCAATTAAACCTTACGCTTCTTGAAATTGTAACAACTTTTAGGAATTTGTACCAATGCTAATCTGGATTATGGGCTTGCATTCTCGTGCCGTTATCCTAATTTATCCTATAAACCTTTCGTGTATTTAAGACGTGGAAGATCCACGCGAGACAATGGATTTCTATTGTTTCGGTAATTAAGGGCACACAGCCGGTTAGTTAACCTCTTTCTAGCCATAATAATATCATCGTTTATAAGAGCAGTGGTGGCCCAGTGATAACGGCCGCGACTTACCCACGACCTATAGGTCGTAGGTCGTGGGTTCGAACACAGGCAGGCGCTTAACTTTGTGAAAATTATTTCATCACCACTGCTCTTAAAACTGTAAGGAAAATATTTGGAGGAAACCGGCATGTCTTAGAATCAAATATTCGAAGACATGTGACATCCACCAACTCGCACTGGGCCCGCATGGCGGATTACGGCCCATTCCCTCTCACAGAGTGGAGCCCTGCATGCACAACGGAACAAATTGGAGTGTAGTACGGAAAAGAGGGTCCATCTATCCTATCCTATCCATCTATACTGATATTAAGAGGAAAATTTGTATTTTTGTATGTAACGAATAAACTTAAAAACTACTGGAACAATTTCAAAAAATCTTTCATCATGGAAAGCTACACTATATCCGGGTGAAATAGGCTACATTTTATCCCTGTATTCCCACGGCAATGGGCACTACGCGGGTGAAACCGCGAGGCGTCCGCTAGTCGTTTATCCAGTTTATTCATCGTTTCGTTCAATGGGGATGATGATGATTCATCGGCTCTTTGGTCTTCTGATATTATAATTCTCATTCAAACTCAAAACTTTCCTCACAATATATTCCTCAGCAGCTAGCACACCTCAAGAAATATTTAACTAAAGGATGTCCGAAAGCTTTTCATCTACTTACCATAGGTTGTCCGGGACTAACGGGCAGAACAGCTGGCTGGCTAGGAGAGTACGGTCCAGACCCTCCGTGGCCTGTGATCTCAGGCAGCGGTGCGGTTGGCGTCGCCTGTCCGATCATACCGACCAACGGTACCGTGCCGATGGCAATGTATTTCTTACCGCTCATATTCATATGCATGCCTGATACCACGCATTCTACCTGAGGAACAAGGAATAATATATTTTTAGAAGGCTCGTTACTTGTTTACTTACACTCTGTAATTTAATTGGATACCTACACTATATATTTTCAGTAGACTATAATGCTTTAATTCGTAGGTTACACTTAAATTATCAAACACAGGTAGGCGTTGCAACCAGCACTTACTAAGTTATGAAATAACTTCTATTAAGGGCAGTGGTACAATCATCACCATCATCAGTCTTTAATTTCCCACTGCTGGGACACAGGCCTCCTCTCTGTGAGAGGGAATGGGCCGTAATCCACCACGCGGGCCCAGTGCGGGTTGGCGGATGCCACATGTATTCGAATTTTTGGTTCTAGGACATGCCAGTTTCCTCAAGATGTTTCCCTTCACCGTTTTGAGAGCAGTGGTGATGAAATAATTTACACAAAGTAAAGTGCCTGCCTGGGTTTGAACCCATGACTTATAATGGTACAAGCTCAAAAATTAATAAATAACCAGAGAATAAATGTTTGGTAAACTCACGTAGACATAAGCCTTATTAGCAAATATAATAAGGAATTACAATTAATTTATAGTGATCATGTCTGTGTGCAAAGGTGAATTGTATGTGATATCCGGTGGCTCATGATTATGTTTTCGGTGCGAGGTTTTAAGGAGCATATATTATGATAAGCAGGAGTTCTGTATCGAAGTAGTTAGTTGAAAGCAGCAAGCTTGTCAGACATTTTGTAAGAGACTAGATTGTAAGAGTGTACAAAATAACTTTTTTAATGAGTTAATTCTATAATTGATGATGTTGTAAGCAAAAAAAAATCGTAAACGCGGAACTTCTGGACCAATAGAGATATTTGATTTAAAAAATAACAAAATGCACTACCTTTTTGCTACTATTTGTTACCTAATTTCGAATATTTAGTACTTCGATTGACAGTGAAAAACGCGTAAAGAAAGTGGCCGGACATTCTGACATCAGGATGTTTGGACCACTTTGTTTTTCATAGTTCGAGACAACACAACTAATTTATATCTTTGTAAATATTTACTACCTTCTTAGTAGCAACATACATATATTTTTATCCATGAACATCTCATTCCAAATCCCTGTAAAATCGCAATGTCAATGTGTGTGTGCAAAATGACGTTGTTCGAGTGGCCTCTGAGACTGTGTAAGAAGGTAGTAAATATTTACAAAGAAAAATAAGTTAGTTGTGTTGTCTCGAACTATGAAAATAATAGTGGTCCAGAATATTCGTTCATCAATCACGCGGTCCTGCCTGAAGGACTGAGCCTCTATTGTGACATAGGACACTTTTATCCCGGAGATTACGTTCCCTTGAAATAGTTTCCGACGAGACGAGTTTACAAAGTGGGCACTGAAAGAGAGCTTGAAAAGTTCAAATGTACAAACTGGGAGTAATTATTTCCATTCAGTCTTCATTGCCATATCTAATTTTATTAGCATGTTCCGTGTGAATTTTTGTTTGGCTTCATGTATGACATCATCATGAGATCATTCACAAAAAACACCGCCAGATAAGCCGATCTGTATTACATAGCGAAGTAACCTTGAAAACTACGGCACAAATTACATCCTTGAACCATATAATTAACTGGTCTCCATTGAATTTATTGCCCTACTAGTACGACACAAGTTATGTAACTGTCAGACACGTATCTGTTAGAATGCAGACTTCATATTTGCTTAACTATTTACACATATTCACTTTTCACTGCATTCAAATGAAAATATTATCCTACAGTTTACTTTTGATAGCCATTCAAAATTGAACCTTGTTATTATGAAGTTAAAGTTCACTTTTGAATACTCTGCAAGTCAACTGTACTTATGTTTTCATATTTGGAAACGGATACTCCGCTACTTTCGACGCCACACAATCAAAATGCATATTATGTCAATGAATCGAAAATCTAAACATGAAACATTGAACTACTACTTACTGAGAATTTGCTTACCTGCACCCAGTGTATAGGATGTATTTTTTTTTCCTATAGCCTGTCGACCCTGAAATTATAATAGAAATTCAATCGGTCTTACGTGGGTCTTACCTTGAAGTCGTAATCCAAATCGATAAGGTTACAGTTGACGAGGTCGGATGGCGGTATCGGCGGAATTTCCATAGTCAATTCCCAGCTTTTTGTGGACCCCGCGGGCGCTGGCCCTTCTTGTATGGTCAAAACTATATCTTTTATTTTCTTTGTTTGAGTTGATGGAGATGTAGCCCTGTATGTCACCACCTGGAACAATTTAAATGATATTACCTTTCAATCATTTTTAACATTGGATAAGATGAATGGGTTTCTAGGAAGGCAACACATTGTTTGTCTCATCTTCATATGAGCCGAAAGACGTCCACAGCTGGACATAGGCCGCCCCCAAGCGTCGCCACATTAGAATAGAATAGAATTTATTTCCAAACGTAAGTGTTACATTGTACACCACCACTTAAAACTAGGTATTAAACAAAATACCATAACATTGGCCGGACCAACGCAACGTTTTCACGTCCGCGGTTGCGACTCCAGAACTTTTCTGCCCCATCGACCATCCGTTCTGAGAGCAATGTGCCCTGCCCACTGCCACTTAAGTTTGGCAATTCTTCGGGCTATGTCGATAACCCTGGTTGTCTTGCGGATCACTACATTTCTGATTCGATCACGCAAGCAAACTCCGAGCATAGCCCTCTCCATTGCCCTTTGGGTGACTGTAAGCTTTCTGATGAGACCCATTGTGAGCGACCACGTCTCAGAGCCATAGGTCATCACTGGCAACACACACTGGTCACAGACTTTCGTCTTGAGACACTGGTAAGTTGAACGAGAAGTTACCGCGCAACTGTCCGAACGCTGCCCAGCCGAGTCAGATTAGACGGTTGACCTCTTTCTCGAAGATTTCATTGTTTGTCTATTCTAACACATTTAGTTGTTAAGGGTATTTGTGTATCTCCATTCATCTCATTGTGACATGAATGGAGTATAGTTACAGGTCATCTGTAAACAGTTTCTGTGTTCGTTCAAGAAACTGTTTACAGAGCCGTTTTTATCGGTTCCGTAAAGAAAAGTACTATACGTGACTACACTTGAGTCATTACCGAAATAAAACATTCGCCAAAAAACGGTCTTTTAAAGTGTAAATAGTTTCTGTGTGATCACGCTATTGCTTGTGACTTCTTTCAATCAATTTGAATTTGCACACAAAAAATTGTGTCGTTTTTAACAATAAAACAATGACCCAAATTCTCAGCTAACAAGCTATCAAGGACAGTCTGCAGAGACTCTGTAGTAAAATATAATCAAGTTTCATTAACACAAGAGCATAGGGCATGAGATATCAATTAAGTTAATTATTGCAAATTAGTGTTAACATCAGGCTTGCTGAAGTTAATTGAAGGCTTCCTACATTTCATTCATAAAAATAAATTGACTTTAATTAAATTATTTGATTTTATTTTGCTTATTTTGATTTTTATTGGAGGAGCTCATGGCTAAATAGTAATAGCCGCACGGGTCGATCTTCAAGGTTAAGCAACGCTTGACGAGGTCGGTCTATGGATGGTTGAACATTTCAACATACCGAGATTCCTCCGTGCCTCGGAAAGCATGTTAAGCCGTTGGTCCCAGCTGTCATTTGAAGATATTTGACAGTCGTTATGGATAGTCAGAAGCCTGAGATCTGACACCAGTTTAGCCAAGACGTATCGTGTTACCCAGTTACTGGGTTGTGGAGGTCAGATAGGCAGCCGCTCCATGTAAAAACTGGTACTCAGCTGAATCCGGTGAGACTGGAAGCCGACCCCAACATAATTGGGAAAAGGCTAGGCAGATTGATTTTATTTTTTACTGTTCTCATTGCTGAAAGATTTTTTGGAATATCTTCTATGGTTTTGAAATGCTTTTCATGATGGATTATTTTGATTATATTCTACATTCTAATAATCACAAAACAATCACCTATGAAGACTCCATCTGTTATAATATTAAATACATAGATTTTTATTATAAACGACCTAAAATAAATAAGACATAGTTTTGTTACCTTCCTCAAGAAGATCTTAACCAGATGTAACTGCACATTGCTTTTGTTTTCGATTTCCACTCGTATGGGTATCTTCTGCCCAGGAACATAGCCCGACACGGGCGCTTGGACATCGACGGACAGCGGCGGCGAAGCACAACAGAAGCAACAGAAAGTTTTCTCCAGTTGAATGTGAATTGGTTCCTAGATAAGAATATTTTGTATTAGTAAAGTAAAAACCACCTTTAGAATCAATTGATAATTTTAAGACTATGTAAAGCATTTTGGATGATTGCCTTTTAATTAATTTCAAGTGTAGTATTGATTAGTGAATATCTATCTATGTATTATTGTCTATACCAATATTATAAACAGTAAAAAAATTTTTGTTTGTTTGTACCGAATAGGCTCCGAAACTGCTGGACCCATTTTAAAAATTCTTTCACCTATGGAAAGCTACATTATTCCAGAGTAACATAGGCTATAAATTATTTTAAAAAAAAATGAGATACTTATGAAAATTGCAATAATGTAACCCAAAGTAGCAAAATTTTGCCTATAAAATTCATTATTTGGTAGTGGCAAGGTTGGTGGGTATGTAGGTGGGTAGTTAGGTAGGATAGGTAGGTAGGTAGATAGCCAGTTGACGGGAGCGAAGCCCCGGAGGTCAGCTAGTATTTTATACAAACAAAAATTCAACTGATATTTCTTTTAAGTTGCATCTGCCATGTTGTATCCTTGCACCACACCAACGTGATAAAGTCCTCTTTAGAACAGTGACTTATTTGTGCATGAAGTTTTAAACTTTTAACGTGTCTTTGTGACTTAGACTTGTAAATTACATAAATAAAGAGATAAGTAAAGTGGAGGCAATTTTATAAAAAAAATTCATTATAAAAAAACTTTTTAACAAAAAATCAAGTCGGTGTCGAATAACGGAAAACAATGGGTACAAAATACACCGACTTCGGAAAAGAAATTTATTTCTCGTTTTGAAGCGGTTTGTTTTGGAAGTTGGTTCGATTTTTTGTTAAAACAGTTTTTTATTTTCCTCTTTTTAGTTTTAATAGGTACCTCCAATTAACATGAAAATAATTTATAGCCAAAGTACATCTCGTGACGATTCTAATAAGCGCAAACAAGACTAGGATACATTGTTTTATTTCATTAATACATTGTGATCTTCTTCATCAGTTCCACTTCATCAAATGGTACTTTTTGAGTGCAAATGATTGCATTATTGATGAAAATACCAAAATCGCTATTGCCTATAATATTTGAGGAGTTCCCTCGATTTCTCTAGAATTCCATCATGAGGTCCTGGTTTCCTTATCATAGTACCACCATTGGGTTGGCTTTCCAACAAAAAAAGAATCATCAAAATCGGTTCATAAACGACGAAGTTATCCACGAACAATCATAAAATAAAAACTTTTTAACAAAAAAAACCACCGACTTCCAAATAACAAAACTACAAAGTGAAAAATAACTTTATTTTTGGAAGTCGGTGTCCATAACGCAAAAAATATGGTACCTACGAAAGACACCGACTTCCAAAAATAAAGTTATTTTTCACTTTGTAGTTTTGTTATTTGGAAGTCGGTGGTTTTTTTTTGTTAAAAAGTTTTTATTTTTCACTTTTTAGTTGTACTTACCTAATAGGCAAGTTGTCTAGTAAGTTACCTTAACGCCAGAATAGATAACCCGAATATCATGAAACTTGAACATTACCGGTGAAATGAGAGATCTGCATACCCCTTAAAAGCGTACTGGCGTGATGTTATGTTATGAAATGGTATAAACAATAAACAGACATGCGATTGCAGCAATCCCGAGAGATTTGCCGTTATTTATTGAAGAGTTCTGGCGTATATCTTCGAAGTTCTTAATCAGATCTTCACCAAATCAAAATGGGACCAATTTCGAAACATACTCTTTCAAACAAAAGAAGAATTTTCAAAATCGGTCCACAACTGACGGAGATATCGGTGAAAATACAAAAAAAAAAAAAAATGAAGTCGAACATAGAACCTCCTCCTTTTTGGTAAGTCGGTTAAAAAATATATATATACAGTCGAATTGAGAAATCTCCTCCTTTTTGGGAAGTCGGTTAAAAATACAGAGGAATGACATGTGAGTAATAATAATTATTTTATTCAATTGTCATCACTTGCCTTTGGCCTTATATGGTTCAATAGTTTTAACATCTCATATGACTACAAATCCCAAGCAGAAGTTATTATTATTATTTATTGAGAGACTAGGTAGAAAACTTAAATGTCTCAATGAACCAGGATAGATATGTTTGGTTCAACATTACAGGGAGAGCTGACCCTAAATAATGACCTGATGACCTTATGGGTAGGCAACAAAAAGGGAGAAAGAAATACATAGTAGTTATTCCAACAGCTCCTTACCTTATAAGAAGCATTGAGATTCAAATCAAAAGCATTGATCACAGTGAAAGCCATCTTCGTTTCTTGGTCGAACTTCCATGGCCTGTCCAGGGTAAACTTGATGGTATACCTGACATAGCCATACTGACCCTCGAAGGATGAAGGCAGCACAGGAGGCAAGGTACAAGTGAAGTTGTACACTTGTTTGCCTGCAGGGATTTCTATTTCATTTCCTAAAAAAAAAAAAAAAGAATATTATAATTTTAAAGAAATTGTTGGTGCAACAATTAAATGTGAGACAAGTGAATCCGCTTTCAAAAATTCAGTCAATCAACCATAGAAATTATATATCTTTTAACAATTTTCACATTAAATTTGCAATAATTCTAATTTCAGAAAATGCACTTTAAGACCAATGTTTTGTTACAAGCCAATATTGTAATGTGTGTGAACTGTCGTGTGTGTGTGTCTGTACTGAAAATAAAGATATGAAATGTCTTATATTAATGTTGAGTGATCCGTTAATTAATAAACTGGTGATAATAAAACAGAAAGACTGTCTTTATTTATAGCTCAGTAAAAAATCGACATTAAAATCGCAATGCTTGATGCATTTCAGCATTTTTAGTATGTTGTATGGGCCAGGTATTGTTAATCCATAATTTCAATTTCAAAAATAGTGCACAACGCACCATGCGAAAAATTGCGATATTTTGGGACATTTTTCACATTTTGCTCTAAAGTCATAAACTATGCATTATTTGATAAACATATTGTTTTAAAGTTAATTAAATTTGCATCAATTTAAGCCTAACCACAGCTCTATAAACTTGATAGGGACCAAGCGTTTTTCGCATGATGTGTCGCAAGCACACGTTTTTCGAAGTTGCTAATTTGGATTAGCACTACCCTAACTGGCCCTTACAACATACTGAAAATGCAGATTTACATCAAGCTTTGTAATTTTTGCCATTTTTAGTGTTGATTTCTACTGGGCTATTGACTGATTTATAATAATAGCCATAAAATATAATCTTTACTAGTTATTGCCAATTGCCACCAGTTTTATGGAAAACTTATTCATGAAGAAGCAAAACCAAAAAAAAGCAAAACAAAGCAAATTTTTCTGTGTTAAACCAATATAATATGTGGTCCTAGTGTTTTCCAAATTCTAAAAATGCTTGCATTAAGACTGATGTAGTCTACACAGGCTGATTTGATTCTTAGAACTCTGGCTGATTGTAGGAGTGTAATGCATTATTCATACTGATGATTAATGCAATGTTTACCCCTACTAAGAAATGCAGGAAAAATATCAACAAATAACTGTGTAAAATGTTATTAGTTTATTACAATGACCATCAGTTGTTTAAAATAAGTAATTTTTGGACATGCAACTTTATCATATTTTGACAAGGTTATATTCTGTTGCATTATGGAAACAAGATAAATCTTGTTATCTTGTTTACATTATGTAAAGTGCTTTCTAGATAAGATGATGTATTCAAAGAAAATTACTCATCTCTATAAAGTTGAATGGACATTTCTAGAGTCATCTAAATGATGTTTAAAGAAGATTTAATGTTACTTATTAAATTGATAAGTTATCTTAATGAATGCAAATACATTGAAACTGAAAGGTACATAATTTATTATAATGATGACCCAAAGGTAAAGATAATTGCATTTGTTTGTTTTTATTGCATTAATATTTGATTACAATAATCCTATCTAGGCAATACAATTTTATTACTGTGTCGATATGGTAATTGGAGTGTTTATATTATTAACTAACTGTCCCACGCGGCTTCGTGTACTGGTTACCTGCCTACTCATCTAAACTGTTTACGCAGCGCATGCAACGGAAACTCTGAAAAAGGAATATTTTTTTCCCGTTTTTGCTAAATTTTTGTGATGTTATATAGCCTATAACCTTCCTCGATTAATGGGCTATCCAACACAAAAAGAATTTTTCAATTCCTGAGATTAGCGCGTTCAAACAAAAAAACAAACGCTTCAGCTTTATAATATTAGTATTGATTTAACTGATATTCACCTGAATTGCTACCGAGCAAATAATATGAAACTTGGAAGTATTCCTCATTTCCCGTATGCAAGGTATTGATAGATTCTTCCTTCCCATCGGAGGTTTGTTCATTTTTACTTTCTGACCATTCAGTATGTGCTTCTCCCTTTATCTTGACATGGATACCTAAGAATAAATATTCATATTGTAAAAAAATTCAGGGCGTTTCAAGATTTCTTAAATGTCTTTTTCGATACTTATAGTTTTATTTTCGGGCTCGTTCTACTGGATGAGTCAGAGACCATAAAAAAAACTATGTAATCGTATGTGTTACATACCTCGAACTTTTTTTGGACTATCAAAAACATATTCTATTCTTCCATTGATGGTTTGGCCGGCGTAATACGTGTTCCATTGGTTATCTAAATAAATGTTAGCTTCCTTTATACCCATTTTAAGACAAAAATACAGGTAATACTAAAACCACACCACCAAACGCAAAGTACTAAACTATAAAATAAAATACTTGCTTGACACTGACAGGACAGAAAAGAGCCTCCCCTGTCTGTCTTCACAGACAACATCAAGACAAAATCACAGAGACTTTGTATTACCTGGACAGAACGTATTTACGACGAAAAAGAAACTGTCGGGTCTTTCGTTCTTGCTTATAGAAAAACTCTATGAAAAAAAAGAGACAAACATAGACTAACGCTACCTGAACCTGAACTTCAAAGAGACAACTTTTTACTTTTTCCAGCCGAAGGAGGATAATGTGTTTATCAGTCTATGTATGAATGTATGTATGTATGTTTGTTCCTATGTGGCGTTCTAGAGACCAAACGCGTTGGCCGATTTTGATGATTCTTACGCCAATCGATTTCTCTTAACCATGAGAGTGTCACTGGCTACTTTAAAATTGGAAAATAAAAAAATGGCGGATTTTGGGCGCCATAGTGTGGGGGACTAAATTTTTTTTTCTTCCAAACCCTTCTTGTGGGGTATCAAAATAAAGGGTTTTAAGAGGTAATTTCAAAAATATATAAAACTTATGTTTAAATGTACCTAATTCAAAAAAAAAACTAAAAAGTTTTAAAAAAAAGTTAATATAAAAGTATCAAAAAACCCGACTGCTTAAAAAGCGAACTAAACAGACGTAAACCAGAAGAAAATCATGCTGAGCAGTCTCAGATTATCTTGGCTACCAACGAGTTTTGTAGCCAATCAACTGCGTCAAAAGGCGCCACGCCACGCCACGACACGTAAGTGTGGTTCCGTCTTTAATTCTACCCCTCTATTCTTCTTATTTCCCCGAGACATTTTGTCAGTGATGTCACTTGTCAGTTGAGCGAAGGTTGAGCGACGACACTTAGTGACAGTACACTACAGGTTGTAAGACAAGACACTACTGACAGTAATCGTGCATGTGTAGAAGCAGCTAAATTAAATATAATTATAATATAGTAAATGTCTTTTGAATTTATCGAGATTCGTCACTGGTTCATTGTTCATTTGCTATGAACTTATGCATATGCCTCCACAAGTCCAAGTTGCTACACAACACAAGAATGTGCGTCTAGTTTGGTTCACCTGTATAAAAACGATTATAGTATTATTTAATTGGTAGGTTTATTTTGGGGTCCTACGCTCCTACCAAATAAATCTAATATGGCTGAAATTTCTGTAATAATACCGGTACACAATGGCGAGAAATGGATAGATAATTGCATGAATTCTATAGCAGTCCAATCTATTAAAAACACTACTAGTTTGGAAATCTCTGTTTACAATGATGGCAGTTCTGATAAGACTCAATCACTATTAGAGAAATGGGGAGCATATTTCGAGTCTCAGGGAATAGGTTATGTATTATCAGGCAGCGAAACATCAAAAGGGGTAGGTTCAGCTAAAAATGGGGCTGTTAAATACAGTACTGGGAAATTTCTGTGCTTTCAAGATATTGATGATGTGATGCACCCTCACAGAATATATTTACAGTGGGAAGCAGCAAAGTTAAACCATAATACTCTTATTGGTAGCAAAATATCTAGAGTACCTGTTAATTCAACACCTCGTTATACTCAATGGGCTAACAGGCTGACTGATAAGCAGTTGAAAATACAAATATATACCTCCAATGGCCCTACTTTGCTTATGCCAACATGGTTCTGTCATAGATCAGTTTATGATAGAGTTGGAGGGTTTATTGAAACTGGGCATGGAATACCTGAAGATCTGCTATTTTTCTATGAACATTTAGATGCTGGTGGAGATTTACATCGGGTGGATGAAGAACTGCTTGTATATACTTACCATGAAGGTGCAGCTACCTTTTCTGTTAAACGAGAACAGATTTGGAAAATACAGCTTGACAGAATACAAAAGTGTGTAATACCTCATTGGGACTATTTTACAGTTTGGAATGCAGGAAAAGCTGGTCGAAGATTAGTCCGCTCATTAAGTCCAGATAATTTAAACAAAGTAAAGGCATTCTGTGATGTTGACAAAAATAAAATTGGTAAAATCGTTGAGCTGTATTGTCCTATTCAAAGGAGGGTTATTACCAAGTTACCTGTAATCCATTTTACAGATGCAAAACCACCTTTATTGATATGTATTAAATTAGATCTAACTAATGGTGAATTTGAAAGAAATCTCAAATCATTGAATCTCATAGAAGGAATTGATTATGTTTTATTCAGTTGATATTGTAACATGTCTTGACAAAATGTTTTAGCTATATTAAAACTGTATTAATATTATGTGTTTCATTGATTAGTACTACATGTCAACATGCCTAAAAGTTATTTTAGTGCTGAGAAATTACAGAGTATATCTTCATAAAGTTCCTATAAATGAGTATAAATACTACACACAATAAAAACATTAATAAATATGTTTTGGATGGAGTCTCTAGTTCATGAAGTTTGAGGAACTCTGACGTAGTGGTGCAGATAAGGTTTAAAGGGTCGAAAATTTGGCAGTACACTTTTTATGTCCAATCTAGTGATGGCATTTATGTCCCCAAAGTATACTAAATAATCACTTCTCTTTTGCGAGAAAATCAAAGTCAGGCTCAGTCTACTAATTTAATGTTCAAAGTTCTCTCAAGCTGTACTCATTACAATGGCGCTATATCTGCACCCCAGCATATATATATGTAACTCACACCAATTGACATTTCAAGCCATCTCTTTCTCTGATCTTCTTCAAGTGCAAATATATTCTTCCATTGTTCCAGCATATTGAGGCTACTTTTTATTTACAATAATTAAATATTATTGTTCAAGACTCTTGTCTCATACAATGATAGCATCACTACAATCTTGAAATTAAAGTAATGATACTTTTAAAGCTCAGCATCAAGAAGTTCATTCTGTATTTTATCAATGAAACTATCATCAAATATAGGAGAAAGTGCCCTGCGTTCCCGGACACAATGACTGCGTTTGTGGATTAAAGTTCGAGGTTTATCTTCAATCGTCTCTCTGCCCTGTTGAAAGGCCCCACACCATTTGTAGATCATAGTCTTACCGGGACATTGAGAACCATAAACAGCTTTCATCTCATGTAAAATGGCTTGAGGTCCTTTGCCTTGCTTTGTAAGGAATTTGATGACAGCACGGTATTCTACCTGCTGCATATCCAATCTATTCAAGGCAGCAGACATTATTACAGATGTCTGTTTTATTTCAAAATGCTTATAGTGCAGTCTATTAAGTCAGCAACACTACAACAAGAAACAATATCAAATTTATATGACATTAATTCCATAATATAATCATTGTGTTCCATTGGTGTAATTGCTGCAAGGCGTTCCAGTGCGAGGATAAATAACAAATAAATAAGCAGATTTTAAAAAGTGCACCTATAAATGTGTTTGTGAAACAAAGGATAGATTTGTGGTCAAAACTCTGGAATTTAGCCAAAGCTTTATGAACCGTACTATATTATAAACACTACATTATACCTGGTGCCTTGCCTTACTCCCAGTCAGTGAGATTACTGGCACTGCTTAATTAGGCTTTAGCTGCTTATGAACAGCCTTGTTAAATCATTCATGCCATGACTTCTTTTTTCTATCAATTTGGAGAGGTTTCCAATCATGAAAATAGCTCTTGCGTGAGTTCAGAGATAAGTGAGCGAGAATTTATATATAATATTTTTAGGGCGGGGAAAGAACAAAAATAAAAATCTCGAATCTGTCAGTGTCAAGCAATTTGCTTGCTTGAAGCAAAGGAGCAAATGTCAACATTCTATAGTCTCAAACGTCAAAAGCCGAAATTCGTAGAGCTGCCCAAAAATATCGGTAGATCTGGTAGATTCGTACCCAAAATAGGTAGGTAAAAAAAAACTTTTTTAGATTCTCGGGATTCTAGGGTCCCGGACCTTTGAAAGGCGTACCAGGGGCCGCAACCAACTCGCAGAGGCCTTCTTAAGGCCGATTTCACCAATGATACTAATCGCGATTAGTTCAACTAAACTCAGTTTATGTAAATACAGCGTTCTGATTGGTACTTTCTTAGCGGTGTCAACCAATCATATCGCTGTATTTGCATAAACTTATCTACGCCTGTGTCTACCGATCGCACAGAGTACCTTAGTGAGGCGGCTGATGCGGCACAGCAACGGTACCCTTCCGCCCAATTAGTGTTACTGGGGGACTTCAATGCCCACCACCAGGAGTGGCTCTTCCCATACCAGTGCACTGACCATGCTGGTCGGGAGATGCGTAAGCTTTCGCTTGCGCTAAACCTTACCCAGCTGGTCCATGGAGCAACATGGGTGCCGGATGTTGATTCGCAGCAACAGATCCAGACCGATACTCTGTGTCGATAACTTCACCTTTGGGTAGTTCCGACCACTGTCTGGTCAGCTTGATCCCAGCCCAAGAGGCACCCGGCGGGTTTGGCGGTACAGGTCACCCGATTGGGATGGCATGCGATCTTTCTTCGCATGCCATCCTTGGCAGCCTACTTGCTTATCTTCGACTGATCCTTCGGCGTGCGCGGACGCCGTGATGGATATGTTGCGTCAGGGAATGGAGTACTACATTCCGTTCTCTGACGTCACGATGTCCAGCGTTGACCGACCTGAGTTTGGCGCCAAATGTCATCGCGACGACGCATTTAAACATGAGGCGTACCCGGCATGAGTCGACGCGCGATCGCGCAAAGCGAGTGACGTTGGTCAGAAGAAGAGGGCCTTTAACAGGGCTGCCAAGTCCTGCAAGTTGGTGTTGCGAAGGGCTCGGTTCGACCACATTAGCTAAATAGGGACCAAGCTTGCTTCTTACCCAGCAGGTAGTAAAGCGTTTTGGTCCTTGGCTAAGTCGGTCAAATCGAACTTCTGCCGTCCCTCACTACCACCGCTGCTGAAACCTGATGGGTCGCTGGCCCACTCGGCTGAGGAGAAGGCAAATTTATTTGCCTCTCTTTTTGCAGAATCTTCGCGTTTGATTCCTGGTGATTCGCGACTCCCTCCTCCTCCTAATGGATGTGAGACCAGTATGTCGGACATTCGCATCCATCAAAAGGACGTCCGTAGAGTGCTGCGCAACCTCGACGTGAACAAGGCTAGCGGCTCTGACGGAATACCAGCTATAGTTCTCAGAACATGTGGATGGAATCCGGATGAAACCGTGCAAATAACGGACCATCTTGAGCTTCTTGGCGTTACGTTGACATTAACTCTCAATTTTGGGCCATACATTGAGGCAAAGGCTCAGCTGGCTTCCAAAAAGTTGGGGATCCTTGCGAAGGTGAGAAAGTACTTCACGCCGGAACAGCTGCTCAACTTGTATCTAGCGCAAGTTCGATCGTGCATGGAGTACTGTTCTCATCTACGGGACGGATCTGCCAAATACCAGCTTGATGCACTAGAGTCGACCGAAAAGCGGGCCAAGAGACTCTACGGCAATGAGGCACTGGTCAAATCAAAGCTCCAGAGCCTTAAACATCGTCGCCGAGTTGCCAGCTTGTCAGTTTTTTATCGGTTTCATTTCGAGGAGTGTGCGATGGAATTGCATGATCTAATTCCGCCCAGCCCGTTTCATCATCGGACTACCAGACGTACGGCGATGCGCCATCAGTACATGGTGGACCTCCCACCCATACGCACTAAACTTTTTGAAAATACTTTGATTATGCGTACAGCTCAGGGGTGGAATTCCCTGCCGGAGTATGTGTTCTCGATAGCTACACTCTAGGGGTCTTTAAGTCAAGAGTGAATAGGTTACTTCTAGGCAAGCGTGCTCTACCGTCGACCACATCATCGCTTACCATCAGGTGAGATAGTGGTCAAGCGCGAGACTATAATCAATAAAAATAAAAAAGATTTTGTAAGCATATGAGTACCATGTTCCTATTTAAGTATTTATCAAATGGATATATTTTACTGTTATTGCTTGTAACACTTTGTACCTATGCATGGAACAGCCGTGTTATTCTTGATGAATCTTGCTTCAGGAGGTACTCATGTATAATTTGACGAAGTAGCCTTTAAATATCAATTGATTTGATTTGTTTCCTAATTTTTGTAAGTCTATATGCAAGTCGCCAACTGATCTATATGCGAATTAGTCACGGGTTTCTATTCAGGCGAATAAATTTCAGATCTTGTAAGTATGCGAGTACCATGTTCGTATTTATCAAATGAATCAATATAACTGAAAAAGTTTATATCTATACATAGAACAGCAGTTTCATTCTAGGTGAATCATACTTGATAAGGTAAAAGAAGGATTTTATTTTAAAGAAAAAAGTAAATGTGGAGTTTCTTGTCCGTTCTTCTCCATAACAAACTACCTTTGCAAATGGACAGTAGAATATTTTTTTTTACTTTGAACTTTTTACATTCATAAATAAATGGCCATTAAATGGTTTAATTGATTTCCCTTTGACTTTGAAAATTGACTCAACAGGCCAAGTGTTAGGTTATCACCGGATAGGTGTATGAGGGCATACACGTTGTCAGGATGGTCAAGTGTTACGTTATCAATGTGTTTTGTTTGTCTCCATATTTTGCAATAGTCCTGCTACACCAGCCGGGGATTGTCTTTGGGTGAATTTGCGTAGTGCATACAGGGATAATTGTCGATTGGTGTCACATTTCAATGTACATGTCTAAGGGATTTCCGACCAATCAGATTGGTACTTTCTCAGCGGTCTCAACTAATCATAACGCTGTATTTGCATAAACTGAGTTTAGTTTAACTAATCGCGATTAGTCTCATTGGTGAAATCGGCCTTAAGAAGGCCTCTGCGACTTGGTTGCGGCCCCTGGTACGCCTTTCAAAAGTCCGGGACCCTAGAATACCGAGAATCTAAAAGATAAAAAAAGTTTATTTTTACCTACCTATTTTGGGTACGAATCTACCAGATCTACAGATATTTGTGGGCAGCTCTACGAATTTCGGCTTTTGACGTTCGGGACTATTTTGTTGACATTTGCTCCTTTGCTTGACAGATTCGAGATTTTATTTTTGTTTTTTCCCCGCCCTAAAAATATTATATATAAATTCTCGCTCACTTATCTCTGAACTCACGCAAGAGATATTTTCATGTTTGGAAATCTCTCCAAATTGATAGAAAAAAGAAGTCATGGCGTGAATGATTTAACAGAGCTGTTCATAAGCAGCTAAAGCCTAATTAAGCAGTGCCAGTAATCTCACTGACTGGGAGTAAGGCAGGGACCAGGTATATTGTAGTATTTATAATATAGTACGGTTTAAAAAGCTTTGGCTAAATTCCAGAGTTCTGATCGCAACTCTATTCTTTGTTTCACAAACACATGTGCAAAAAAAAAGTAACTTTCTACTTTATTCTCGAAGAAGTTAAAGGCGGAACCACGTTTGCGTGGCGTGGCGTGGCGCGGGATAACACACATTGCGATTTTTGTTAACGCGCTCATTTTTTGTAGTATTATTTCCGCGCGATTTTTTTACCACAATGCGTGCAGCTTCGTACAATTCCAAAGGTCGCAGAATGAGCGGCAAAAAGTCGCGCGAATAAAAATTGCAGTACGTGTTAAGCCTTACACTATGCGGTATTCAGAATTAAGGGCCCTAATTTAGGTTGGTGTAAAAACAGTAATGAAGCTAGGGGTGACCTGCAGGCTTATTACGTATCTTTTGCTAGAGCAAAACGATAGCGATCAAAATAGCGACCTTGTTGACACTGAATGGTGGAGACTGGAGCGATACGGAATTCAAAGTCCAGAATACCATGTAGTGAAGCGCTTGAGTTTAGTTATTTTCTCTATGATAAGATGAGCATGACATTTTTTTGTCTTTGCGGACTTTGCATTAGCCAATCATGACATTTTTGTTTGTGTGCAGTGCTCAAGCTCAAGATTGTCAATGTCATTGTTGAGTTGAGATGTTTTCTCGGGAAAATAATTCAATAAATTAGATGAAAGGACATAACAGAACGGAAAAAAAATCTATTAATTTGAATTATTTGCACAACACAACTTATTAATAGGCGCGTAGGCTTTGATCAAGAGCATGGAGGAAAACAAGAAAGGTACCCAGACTGCAAGCGTAGAAGAGCTCAAAATTAAGGGTAACGAATGTGTTAAAGATGGAAAATTTATTGAAGCCGTTTTACATTACACTCAAGCTATTAAGATTGACCCTAATAACTACCTCTTATACAGCAACAGATCATTTGCATTTCTTAAGTTAGATCAACATTACCTCTCACTGCAGGATGCTAATGAAACAGTTAGGCTGCAACCGCAGTGGGCTAAGGTAAGTTTCCTCTGTCTACATTTTTTATTTGCCTGTTTTACGTACTATCAAAAAGCGTCAAGTTTATCATTTTCTTCTAGGGATACTTCCGTCGGGCCGAAGTCGAAGCAGCCAGTGAACTTTTCGATGAAGCTATAATATCATATACAAGGGCGCTTCAATTAGACCCTCACAATGTTAAATTAATGGATTCAATTAGAAGTATTACAGATATGCAGAAAAAGAAAATTAAAGGTAAGTAAAATTATTACGACCCATATTTTTTATGGGTCATCATCTATACTGCCTGTATTGCTTCCTTATACTGAGCATGTTGTAGTATACAAAGAGCTTTAATATTTTAGCATTCCATCTCTATGTCCATAACTCTACCATCCACAGGTTGAATATTGACATGTAAAAGTGTTTGTACAAACCCACTTACAGAAATAAAATCATTTATCATTTAAATATAAGTAGCAGAAAAATTGCTCCATCGGTGTAATTGGTTTATTGCATTCCAATGGGAGGATTAAACTAATAAATAGTTTATACTTTAAGATTCTGTTGATTTTTCCAAACTCAATCTTCAATATTGTGAGTTGCTCTATGTACCAGTATCATAAAAAGTTTTAATAATAATTTCCAGAAAGCCAGAATATAATATGGATATGTACCTGTGTGGGGCTAATCTTTGGAATTGCAATTGTGGTATTGGACTACAGCTTAACCTCAAGCCCTACATTATCAGTTAGTATGACACTTAGAATATTGTTTCCTAGAGTTCCTTACAAAAAATGTAGACTAATTTTGAGTAACCAGTAATTTGTGATATGGGCAGTACTCACCATAAGTACTTGCTTCAGGAATTTTGAAAACATTTGTTGAGCATGCATTTGTGAAGTAAAGAACATTAGTAGTTGAAGACAGTCTTTTAAAAAATTATAGGTCTTTTTTTAATTTAAACTATTCTTAATTTTTCAGCATCCCTTCAGCATGTTAGCATTTTCCCTAGCCTTGGCAGGAATGGGCTGGGCAATAGGAAAGAGTGTAACCCTGATGAGTATGTGGAGTGCTGGCAAATCACTGCAGCCCCCTGATGACTTAGGTATGTTATTTTGCTATTATGGCCTAAAACACCCATAAGATTCCTCCCTCCTAATATCGGTTATGGTAAAAGATTCAGTATGTATAGTTTTCACCAAACTTTTTGGCTGCCCTGAAGTTGGCTACAATGGCTGCGCCAGTAGTAAATCTCGTACAAAAACAGCACCGTTTCGTGCCTCGCACATCCAGTAAACCAACTTCAGGGCGGCCCAGAAGTTTGGCGAGGACTATACCTGTAACCAATTAAGTCTCCAATTAGACATATACATTGATAAATTATTTGATCATATCACTATAAAAAACTGTCTTCTCATAAGATATGTTATCATCATTACACAGCAAATAAACTCATTTTATTAACTGTTTAAATCAGATCATATCACTATAAAAAACTGTCTTCTCATAAGATATATTATCATCATTACACAGCAATAACTCATTTTACTAACTGTTTAAATCATGTTAATAAGTCAACAAAAAAAGATAATATTCAACTATGAAATAATTGTCACATTATGTGAAAAAACTTCATAAAAAGGAGGTTCACAATCTTCACATAATTTTAACTCTATGTGGGCTTCTAAACAGGTGTGCCAAATTTTTTATTGGTTTAAATATCTTTAACTAAGGGTATCTATAGTGCAAGTCTCATCAAAAAAATATTTCACTACAGATCACAATATTATGATTTCAAAGTAAGATGTTATCTGCATGGTTACTTATCAGTATCACCATTGAAAATCTTACTATTTTGATAAGTCTGTTGAAAGCACACATCCAAGCAGGAGTGCTATTCTGTTGTTAAAACAGCATCGTGCAAACTAAGGTCAAATTTACTGTCATTGCACCTTGAAGCTATTGGTTGACAGCTCACTGTGCCATTTTCACAATGAGTTTTTTACAGAATAAACTAGCAGGAGGCATGATGTGGTTTATCTGATGTGATATTAAATTTATATTTTTCCCCTATTTGATAACAGCCTAGTTGTAGAATAGAGCCAAAGCTGCCTTTATTATTATTATTTTGTTTTGATTGCAGGTGTAAATGATAATTCTAGTGAAAAAGATACAACTGTACCTGAGAAGAAAGCAAAGTACAGTAAAGCTCAAGCAAGACAAAGATATAAGCAAGGGAAACTTTAGTTATAAGAATCTGCCTCATATTTGATGATCCAATCCAATTTTTATAAGATTTATTAGAATGTAAGCATGTATCAGTGGCTTGGTGGGTGGGGGTGTTGTGTTGTTAAAGGTTTCGCTAGTCCAATTAAATAATAAATAGATAGCTCTTGTTTCAAAGACTTGACAAAAAGACATTTTTAAACTACAATTATTATTAATCAATAAATTGTTCAAATAACAATTAAGGTTTATAATAAAATATTTACCATTTCCTGAAAATTTAATCCACATTTAGTATTTTTATATAGTTATGTTAGTTTTGTACTTAGAAAATATTTTGAATTTATGTTAAATACTGAAATATTTAAACAATCTGTTTACAATCAGAATCAGTAACCCTATATTCTGGATGTTTTAAAAGAAAATATAAGACGAAAAATACATAATAATTTGTTTTATTCAAACATACATTTTCTTATCAGGTCAATTATTAAAACATAAAATAAAGGGGAAATACTTTATTGATCCTAGTGTAAAATGTATTTCGAAAATTCCAGAATACAATATTATATCCTTTGAATAAAATTCTTGGTCTACCTTACACTTAAAATAAGTTTAACATGTACGGGGGATAAAAAAATCTGTACAACAATAGGGTACCTACATTTACAATAAATGACTACCTTGACAAAATTTACAGTACATGTTTGACCTAAAACATACTCGCGAATGTTTTTATTGGCAGAAACTATGTGGTGGTTTCATTAGTTACAATATTGCAAGTTAATTGTTCTGTTGCGTCACAACATGCCAGTACTTTAAAAATATATAAGTAATTGAAAATAAAAATTAAACTCCACCGTAAATATCTGATAAAACCATGGATCTCTTCATAAATTACATAGGCAAATTATGCGACAGTGATTTAGGTACCATTCTTTGAATTGCACCTGTGTAATAACATAAGGTAACAAACAATGTATTTATTACACATACTACTAATATTTATTGTATTGTAGAGTTGCACTTTGGTGTTTTAAATTACCGTCCTTTCTACAAAAGATATGTCAATCACTATCTGAGATTGCCTTCTTTCTTCGCTTCGCCTGCTTAGGCTTAACTATCTCTTCCTCCTAAAAAAGAAAAGAAATATTATATGTAATGAATAAGGTCAATGTGGGGTCTATTCCATATGACATGCATTTACTATTCATTCCAGAATAGTTTCGCTATTACTGACTCGGTCAATAAAACAGGATCAGTTTTTAGTTCCAACTATGATTCATAGATAGAGCAACGTTGTCGACAAGAGCAAAAAAAAACGTTTGAAGTTTAGTTGTGCTCCGAATTCGAAACTCAAGTGTTGCATGCTGCCGTTTCTTATGAGCTAAATATTCAATTTTATAAGTTACAACTTTCTGAGGATGCATATCATGTAGTTTAATAAGTGTTTCAACGGATTTTTCTATTTGTTTTAAATAAAAAGCAGTAGATACAGAAATAATCGTTATAGAAAATATGTAACCTCAAAATGATCAAGTGGGAAAATCCGTCTAATATCAAAGGGGCTAAATCGTCATATACCGGCATTAACCCATTGCAGATGTCGTCAACACTTAATTCGATTTTTACAAAGACAAAGTGTGCCGAAAACCGTTGTTTAAAATTTCAATACCTAACCGAATTCATTAAAAATAACCCTGCTTGTTTAAGTCCATACAAACGTCATAATAAGATTACCTAAAAACTAAACTGATAGTAAGTAAAAATAATTAAATTAGTTTTCAAAGTTTTTGGAAAGGTTCAAAATCCCTGGTTATAAAAATAGGACGGATTAGCCCCCAAAAAGGATTTAAGGGAATAAAACGTAAATTCAACCTTATATTTATGGTGTTACAAAATGTTTTTGACATCATTTGCATTTACGTGTTTACAAATTGCAAACTTTGATATAACGGCGTAATTCTAGGAAAATTTGCTACTAGACGAATTTGCCCCAATCCTCGGGAAAAGCCATCTAACGACCAATTTAAAAAAAAAAAACATTTTTATTTAAATATGGAGGACTGTTCTGTTGTTTCGAATGGATGTGTATAAAAGACAACAAAATTCTTTATCGCTTACAACCATCAACTTTTATTAAAGTCGTTAAGCGTATCAGTTATAGTCAACAAAATGCAACTTTCAAAATAATATGACGGATTTGCCCACATTGACCTTAGTCACTTCAGTAGTGCTGCGCCGAGCCCAAATAAATTGATTAAACGCCAGAATGCCAGAAGGCCAGATGATGAAGTTTGTAACTTTATTTTCGAAGTTTGCTTGATTCTTTCGATGATTTAGAGTCATATAGACCAACATCTTTTGTTGGAATGTGTCCAAAACAACAGTTAGATGGTTAATTTTTGAAAATCTCTTGATGAATTCTTTGATAATATTAAAATGTGATTTTATGGGATTGAACCTACTTTGCAAGTATGCCTCTCAGCAATGCATTTTTAATTAACAGTATAAATAAATAATTGGCATATAAATACATGTTTTAGACTTAGGTATTTACCTCACTGTCTTCATTAGACGAATGCAGAGTCTGGTTAAGTGGTAATGAATTAGAAACTAATTTCCTGGCTCGTCTTGATATCGGCAACTCGTCCTCCCACGCCAAAGCAAGTAAATCACTATATTGTCTCTGTAACCATAAAGAAATAACACTAAGTCAGTAGGTGTATACTAACCAACCGCCAAAATTGAAAAGGGTATGCTTTGATGGTTTGGTCATGTTGAGAGCATGACCGAAAAGCGAGTAACAACACAGAGATGGGTGGAAAAACCGGGAGGGGACGCCCTAGAAGGAAATACACGGAGCTTGTAGGTGATGTTCTTCAGAAAGGCTAGGGGCGCAGCTTACCTTTTACAACGGGCAAAGGGAGAAGTTTCTGTAGCAAACTATAACGTCACACATTGCAGTTCTTATTCATTGAGTCGTCACTATTATATTGGGATTGAACCACACTTACTTCAAGCCAAATCAACATTGTAACCACTGCATTATTCTACTTTATGAGTTAGTAAATAATAAATATATTCAAAGAGACATCATAATGGGTGTCTTTGTTTAAAATTCCCAAAGGACTTACGAGGTTGAGATGAACATGCTATTAACAATTTAGAGAGGTTATGGCTTCGTAATGAGTCTCGATTTCAGTTGGAAGAACGTGACTAACTACTTATTGATATTTAATTAGTATCAGGACATACTACTTTAGAGGACTCAGATGTTCAAACGAGTTTATCAGAACTAATGGTATTAAGCAAATGTTTTGTAATCCTACAGTCGGATTTGTCCTGTTCCAACTACATATTGATTTCGATTTTCCTTATATTTGTTACTAAAGTATAATAATCATACTTTTATTCTAATTAAAAATAATATGCCCGTTGCGATCCCTAAGGCCAACTACCCCGCCCCCCGGCCTTATAAATATTTGATTAATAATAAATAAATGTAATTAATGAAGATGTTGCATGTAACATGTTTTGTCTTGAACTATCCGTCTGCAGTTAAGAGTAAAGTGGGTGCCGGCTATTGTCATTAAATCTTGGAGATGTTAATTGGAAAGTTTATCTTGGACACTATCTAGATGCGACACGCACGGGACCGGTCAATGTGGCGAGTTGGCGACACTTGGGTGAGGCCTATGTTCAGCAGTGGACGTTTTTTGGCTGAAATGATGATGATGGAATATACAAAATTGGTAAGCGGTCCTGATGCGGACCGTGGTCCGACATTTGGTACCCCTGGATTAGGAAATTGTTACCGTGGCATAATTCCTGCCAATAAAGATGTGGTAATGGGATAGAGGTAATGGAACATTTTCAAAAAAATTGCTAGAACTTACCCTTAAATTATCACTACTATTCGACTGCGCTTGCTGAAGTGCTTTCTGCATACACTCCATCTTAAAAATTGACATGTCGTTTTGTTCCACACAGCACACTCTCATTTGCTCCAAGTGGCCCAGCACCTGTATAACAGACAACAATCCGTTAGCATTTTTGGCAAAATAAAATATGTGTCGTATAATAGTAGAAATGCAAAAATAAATCCCATGGTGATAATGCATATTAAGTGGTAAGTCCACCAGTCCATTAAAACCTAGACCTAGACATTAGAAATCTAGACCTGTGTGGGCTAGGAACAGAGATCAATATTCAGTTTCGAAAAAGGGATAGGCAGTGCAGTGCCACACGTCTCAACGCTGGATCTTCATTTCGTGCTGGAGCAATAATGACCTCTAACACGTCGCAATATGGCCCGTGGTAGAAATCGGTGGAAACACGAATTTCGCGAAAGACGCTTAGTTAATTATAATAATCATATCATCGTAATTACGATAGACATTTCAGATAGTCAGAACCTGTTTCTCGGTGCAGGCAAAGGAGGTCTACAAGATTCAAAGAAAACTATAGTGAATGGGTCTCTGGCGATCAAGAGGTTTTCTGCTTGCGCTCTTGGGCATGTTCAAAAGCGTTTCAAGGATATATTGACGCTCATAGGCTAGCAACCAAATATTATCTTTGAAACTCACACAAGCCTGCGACATGGTTTTTTGCTTTGCAGTTCTAGTCATCCCATTAGTGAAGTAAATGGAGTATTATAAAAACATGAATTAAGACGTAACTTAGGATGAAGAAATATTTTTTGAACAATAAAACAAGATATAAAATGTTTAATATTTACCAGTTCAGCAGAAGGCGGAGCGTTAGGCGGAATGCTATGTTTTCCCGGACGTTTTCTTTTGTTGGGACTGGTACCTGGATATCTTGTGCTTAAAAGAACTGAAAGTAAATCGCCAACTTTGTCCTCGAAATCTTGGCACCAATACATTAAAGTTGATACAACAAAGGTATCCTCATCGTCTACATCTCGGCAGAACAACTGTCGTACTACATCGGCAGTGGGTTTTTCCTGTTTTAACATCAAAAGAACTGATGTGAGAGCTTCAGCATGCTCTTTATACATCAGCTTGGGGATGATAGGTAGAACATCCTCAACTGATATATCATGTGCTGTCAGAAGTTGCCAAAGGCAATATTGTTCGAACGTCTCCCAGCCCAGGCTCGTGGATATCATTAGTGTGATGTCATCTGATTTGAACATCATCAAAGTTCCCTGTAAGGTGAGGCACACGAGTCGCTGTAGCTGACTCGCGTCCAATGTTGAAACAATAGTATGTAACAATCGTATGTGGTTCTGGGCCTGATCTTTAAATTCTCTGAACACATCAGGGATCAACCACACCAAAACATTTGCATCATATTCTTGACATTTTTCGAAGTCGTCAGCTAAACTTTCAGCAAGCTTTATCTCTAAATAGGTACAATAATCTTTATATACATCTGCTTTAAATTTAACGTTTCTCCTTTTCGCTGCGTCGCGTTCACCGCGTCTTTCGCGCTCATAGCAAACTTTTAAATAAAACAGCAAACAGAAACCCACAGTGCGAAGAGTGTTTTGAGCTTGAATTTCTTTAAATGTTTCTAGTATCAGTTTACGTTTGGGTTCATCACTGCTGGTAAGGAAAGTAAACATGGAAAAGATTGGTGAATTAAGAGCCACTTCGATTTCGGCTGGGGTTGGCGTACGGCTTGTTTTCAAGGGTGCAACTTCTTGCACAGCTGCTGTAAATAGATCAGCAAGAGCAGTAGGTGTAGGCATCGGCGCGCTGCAGGCGTTGATCAGAGCAGTGGCTGCCGCGGCCGTGCGGTCATCTAGCAATGTTTCAGCCAGAGGTCGTAACATCAGAGGCATAGCAGCTGCTAACTCAGGTCGTTCCCGGGCACGAACTTCCGACAGGGGCAAATCGTCATCATCTGTGTCCTCTGCAATATGAGGAGCATTCTCCTCTTCATCATCAGAAAATGCAGGTTCGTCAGGACCTCCTCTTGGTAAGTCATCATTCCCTTCTTCACGGATTCCTGACACACCTTCACCATTACCGTTGGTGCAAAACTCTTTAAAAGTTTCTCTCACAGTTGTTCTTAATTCACGGTCCAACTTTGGTGAGTCAAATAGGGGATGTAAGTTTGGAAGCACTCTCTTCTCTATGATCTGTTGAAGTGAATTAAAAATACCTTGCCTGACCTTTTCAGCAAACGATGGATAAAAGTTTGGAATGATGCGACATAGAAAATCAAGTAACGTGGCAGTTACAGCAGGGTGTGATCTCATTGAATGGTGCATTACAAGGATGGCTGGTTCAATGTTCATTATGTTATCTTTTTCAGAGTCATAAAACAACCAGTCATAGAAAAGAGCAAGTTTTGCATTTGATGCAGCTACATTTGAAGTACATGTGGTAAGTAGCCATCCAATGACTGCCCACCGTGGAATGATATCAGAACAAAGGAGCTCGTTAGTAGGGTGTATTACACCAACAATAAAGCGAATCATGTCACTTCTAAGTGACTGGGACTCAGGAGTGGCCAGATATTGTCTTTGAAACCACTCCTGGTATTTCTTATGATGACCAAACCTAACTTGTGATGTCAGAAATACTAGTTTCCTCTCCATGTCTGGAGTAAGTCTTGACTGCAAGTATCTGCGAGATGTTCTTGTTTGTAAGAGTTGTAACACATTAGTAAAAGTGGGACATAAAGTTTTGGGATTTAACAAAATATCTTGCCATAGCTGATGAAACTCAGGAATACGAGCTACATTCTGTAGCAGTCTTATCAAATCTCGACCCAGAGTCAGTACATCTGTGAAGCGTTCTCTTATGAGAGTGATAACAAAATTGACTTCTTTCTGTCTCAAGCTCATTAACTGTGGTATATTATGATCTTCTATCAATCTCATGTATGTGTACACCACCATGCAAATAAGTACAGGAAACTTGTCTAGCCATGCTCGATTTTCAATATAAATATTTAAAAGAGATTCTACCAGTATTATATTCTTTGGAGTAATGTCTCCTCCAGATGCATAACGCATTAAATTCCAACAGACACTGTCTACACCAGTGACTGCATTCCTTATCATTTCCTTGATCAACCATAGCAGCTGATTGCGAGTAGTATCATGGAACTTCAAATACTTCTCTAAGATCAAGTTGGATAGGTTGTTGAGCACGCACGTCAGGCCATCTCGAGTGATCAGTGTCAGATCTCTGTAGCACTTGGTTGCATTGTGAGGTTCTGTGAGGATGGACATCAGCATTCCAAGAGACACGTCTTCATGATTCTTACATACGGCATTGTTGAGGGCATCGTGAGCTTCCTTTTCGCTGCAGTCAGCCACAAGTGATTGGAAGTAGTTGTAAGCCCTCTCGTACCTCTGAAAACGACAAATTCTAATAAGATCACAGTAAGCACTCACTAAAAATTGAATTTCGCGCCACGCACACTGCAGCGCCACCACTACTAGTGTTAGAAAATACGATTGTACATGGCCGACTATATAGATATTCTTTGTTGAGAAACTGCGAAAATTTACACAGTACCTCCTCAACTTCGTCCTTGTTTTCTATGGCGGTGCACACAAATAGTCTAGGTGAAATAGATTTACTCTGCTCCATTATTTGTAGACTATTAAAACTACTTATTTTAATAAAAATTTAGCGCAGGTTGCCTCCTGCATGGCTATCGTAAGCGAAAAATATTTATGAAGCAATACAATCACAAACATGAATGTGTGCGTGTATATGTCACCGACCGTGAGGAGCAAACAAAAGTTACAAAATGCCGACAGATAGCGCTTTCGCAGTTACTTGAGCAGGCGCCTAAAAAAATCGGTATTTCATGGTAAAAATGTTAATCGCTTTACTCAGTACTTTATGAGGACTGGCAACATTCATCGTTAATAGAGAAAGATCTCATAGCTGATTGGGTGAAACGTTTTTTATTTAAAGTTGACCTTTTCTCTGATTGGCCACAGGTGCCATTTACTTCGAAGTTGCCACTACATGTGACGTAAGAACTACTTTATTATAAAGCACATAACATACATGTTACCCAGATGGTGATCAAATTATAAATTTACGAAACAGATGGATAGGCCACATCGAAATATATTAATAATAAAACAATGATTATTGTGTGGTGCTTTTAAGGGTTTAACCTTGAAAGCATCTGCTGAAAAATGACCAAGTTGTGTGGTTTTTTTTCTAATAATAATAATTTCATCCTCAATCGTTCTTTAACATTGGTAATCAATTTAATCTTAAAAATCATTTTATTTGCTCAAACGTGATTACCATAACAAATTTTCAGCATGAAGGGACATTATAAAATGATAGAACGTCATGTACGCCTTGGAAAATGGCATTCAAATACAAAATCGCTTAAAATAAATGTCGTGCAAAAGTCAGTTAAATAATACAAGTCAAAATTATGATCCTAGAATGTCAGGTAAAATAATAAAAAATATTAAAGTTATTAAAAAAATAAATCAATTTAAAATAATCATTCTAGAATGTCAAAGCAAAATTATTAAAAAATATCAAGATAAGAAAATAATGACTGTGTAAAGACGAAACCACACTTACGTGGCGTGGCGTGGCGTCGCGCCTTCTGACGCAGTTGATTGGCTACAAAACTCGTAGCGTTATGACGTAGGCTGGAACAGAGTCGTTTGATTGGTGGATCCCGCGCCACGTGGTTCCGACTTAAAATGCAAATGTCATGTGTTAAATGCATGTCAGTATCGCAGACTACTTTGATAAGTAAATGGTTTGCGGAACTTTCCCCAAAACATTAAGTCTCTTAAATATATACGAAGAAGATACCAATATAAAAGAGAGGCAAGACACTCGAAGACACTCTGTGTCGTGATTGTATAAAGACTGTGTAAAGTCTATGGTGGTAGATTTCGCATGCTCAGTTATCTTGACCGAGTTAGAGGAACAAACAAGGCTTGCGATGCGACGCATTCATTTGTTCAGCACGGTCAAGTTATTTGACGACTGAGTATCCGAAATGACAAATCGAACGACTCCACTCCGCCTACCCGCGGGGCGTCCCGCGTTTAGGGTTTGACCACTATCAATCGACCACGGACCACATTTGACCACCACACAGACGGATACCACATCGCGTCATTCATCTCGCATGTGATTGGTCGATTTGATAGCGGTCAAACCTTGCACCTTGCCGAATTCACTTGCGCAATTCGGCTGCTGGTGAGCCAATTGGATTCAATAACGCGAGCCGGACGTCAGAGTGACATTTCGCGTGCTCTCAGTAAAGATTCTTCTGAGATCTTGACTATTTGTTGTGAGTTTGTTGATCTTTTTGTGGTTGTCCTGTCCATGTGCCAAGCGTGTGTTGCCGGCTTATGAATAAAATTCATACCACAAAAACACCATAAAACCCCTTTTACACAGTCGGAACAACCGCCCCACCAAGGCAAGCTGGTTGAGTCAACAAACTGGCGCGTTCGTTTTCATTCTTTACGGTTGCGTGATTGACACAACTTTGGTTATTTTTTTATTCTCGGGCAGTCATACAAGAGATGACGTCTCATAGCCTTTCAAAATATCAGACAGTTTGAGTGGCTGTAGCTCTTATGAGCAAGCCAAGAAAAAGAAAAGAAATTGGACTAAGACTCACTCACTCAATGTCCTCTATTTGCCCTTGGTTGCAAGCGCATCGCATACCTTCCAATCCCAACAAAGATTGTTGGAAAGTCTACTCAATTTGTGTGGCCAATCACCGTCTACACCATCAAGTTTTACCGCAACACAACCAAGGTCATGATGTCCTTGTTTGAGTTGGGCGGAGGCCTTTGAACTCAGTTTTCTCACTCTCAAGGAAAGAAACAAAATTACGGTCACGTTCTCACGCAGGATTTGCCTCAGCTTCAGACCGTATCGATTTCGATATTGTAAACAAATAGTCGATTATTCAGCCCATTGGCAACACTCATGAGTCGAGTAATGAGTTTAGTGTAGTGATGATTTTCCGCTCCGCCTGGTTTTGCCCATAGAGTATAGTAACTATTAGAAGTGTTACATACTCTTTGATTTTACAGTAAAGGGCTTTGCTTGCCGCCATTTTGAGAGCAATTTCATTGAATGTGATTTTCCGTCACCAATAATTTGGTACGTTTTTTCTTATATTTGATCAAAAAACTGTGTCGCTTGTGATTTTGTGAGATATCAATTGACAAAATCTGGTAAGTTAGTTACTTTATCTGAGAAGTAATATTTATCTGACATCGATTTTGTATTGCCGATATGCGACGAAGTACCGGCGTTTACTTGGTGCGTTCATTTTAATTGCATTATCATTATATAATTAACTTAAGCATCCTTATCAGCAGTGACTTGTGATGGATAATCAGCGTGAAAAAGAGCGTGACCGCTCGAGGCGCGGCGACCGGCCGTCTAGATTTTCTGACGCCGCCAGGGACCGATCCAATGACCGCGATCGCCCTGAAGGAAAGAGATTATTTGTATCCAACATTCCCTATGAATTCCGCTGGACGGAATTGAAAGATTTATTTAAAGAAAAGGTATGTTATCATTACCATTTTCACATGGTTGTTTGCACCACAACACTGTCTAACATTTTGTTTTAACTGTGTATAGGTTGGAGATGTAGCTTACGTTGAACTATTTAATGATGAGAACGGCAAACCCCGCGGATGTGGGGTTGTTGAGTTCAATAACTCAGAGGCAATGAAGAAAGCCCTCTTTGTCATGCACCGTTATGAATTAAATGGACGAAAACTTGTGTTGAAGGAAGAAACAGGTACTCTTGTTTTACTTGCTTTATTCTATATACTTTTTTTTGTCTGATTACCATTACAAGTTGTTTTAACCAAAGTTTCAGGGAATGATAGGAACAGGCTTAACTCATCAAGGTCAGGAGGTGGCGGTGGCGGTGGCGGCGGCGGCCGTAACAATCGAGATGATAAGGAGTAAGTACATTTATTTATGTTCACTTTGGTTAAGTACTTTATTGCCAATAATAGGTACATGGTAACAAAAAACTTAGGTGGAACCTGATCTTATTCTGTTCACTGTACTTAGATTATGCTAAATGGTTCTAGCACAGAACATGGCCAGAACACAACGAATTGGGTAAGAGGTCATTTGGCAATATCACGTTACCTACTTAAATTAAACATTGCTTGCCAAACTACCCTACAGACATGAGTATCAACAAAAAATGTTTTTATAATGGTATATAAATGCTAAAACATGTTCAACATCCATCTAAATAAGCAAAAGAGATGTGGGCCCAGTATTCTATTCAAATTTTTTTTAAAGTTGTAACTGTTCCCTGGTCCAAGTTCATAATGGGCTGAATGACCTATAGACCATCTTTGGCAAATAGTCATGGCAATATACCAAAGGTATTAAAATTTAAGAAATTAATAATTGTCTAGTATCCATCTGAAGCATTACCAATCAATATTAGGTGAAAAATCAGTAAATTTTCAAAATGTGAATCATAGATAATATTATACTAACATACAGATGCCAAATCCCATACAAAGAAACCGTGCCGACGTATCTTATGTTTTTCGTCAGATTGTGATTTGATCACGTTCGGTTCCATTACTTCCATTCCATGGCTATAGATGGTGTTAGCAGTGACTTGCAAGTATAAGGGTTTTCTCTAGTATTTTTTTGTATGTTTTTACAGTTTCATTGTACCAAAATACAAATATAAAAAATCATTTCTGAGGCATGCGCTTCAAAAATTTAAAATGGCACTATCTATTGGAATCAATTTTAAATGATCTGTCCAAATAATCTTTGAAATGTGAGACCAATATTCCATAATTTTGTGCTTAGGAAAGTTGATTAAAAAAGATCATACAATTTTGCACATAATGCTGTAACAAATTGATGCAAATCGCGCTATCTAGTGACATTTATTTGTACCAAAATTTCTTTGTTAGCGCTGGGGCCCTAGTCCCAAATAAAACACCTTAAATCTCATTAATTTTAAAACATTCTTTTTTTGTTGCTTTTTTTAATTTGTTCTGACTAAGTAATTTTTCTTTAAATCAACTTTAATTTTTTATGCTTTGTTCTTTTTTTTTTCTAATAATAGAACTTTTCCTATTTTTAAGTAATTTCAGTTGGGGAATCAACAAACCAAGGGAACCAGAGAACTACAATACATATGGTCTTAGCCTCCAGTTTCTTGAGTCCATCAATGTACAGCCTCCACTAGTCAAGAAAGTGTTTGTTGCTAATGTAAGTGATCAAATAACAATAACATTATCTTAAAACTTTATAAATTCTTTCATAATTGAATTGTGTTATGAGCAATTGCCACAACTCAATAAACCTCAATATACTTCAATCAATGACAGATATGTTAATTTTTAAGAAACATTATTGTATTTTAAATTAATCAAAACAAGAGTGATTTATCTATGGTTAATTTTCAGCTTGATTACAAAGCAGACAGGCCTAAGATCAAGGAGATTTTCAAAATGGCTGGAAAAGTACGCAACATTGATTTGGCAGTAGATAAAGATGGAAACAGCAGAGGATTTGCTGTTATTGAGTATGACCACCCTGTTGAAGCCGTACAGGCCATTTCAATGTTTGATAAACAACAGCTGTATGAAAGAAGAATGACTGTTCGCATGGACAGGGGTGTAACAGATAAAGGAGAAGTCAGGCTTCCTGAAGGTCTGAAGACCATTGGTCTCGGTCTGGGACCCAGTGGGGAGCCCCTAAGGGATGTTGCAAGGAACCTACCACCACAGACACCAGCAACAACTAACTTGGGTCTTGCAAACACTGGATCAGCACTAGGTGCTGGCGTTCTTGGGGCGGTGCCATCTGCTGGTGTGAACCTAAATGGTCTTGGTGCAGGATTGACAGCAAACCAACTGAATACTAACTCAGCATTGGGTGGAAATCTAGGGCTTTCGGTAAGAGGAATTTATTATAGAATGAGTGTTAACTTGGTGCACCCATAGGTATGTTACCTTTATAGCAAAGTATTAAATCATAGTCTTGTTTCCAGGCCCTGAGTCTGACAGGATTGGGAGCTCTTCAGAATCAGTTGCTCCAACAAGGATTAACTGCTAGTGACCTTGCATCAGTGCTTACTGCTCATCAAGCCAATGCAAACTCAAATAATTTGGGACTTGGTAATCAAGATTTGGGCTCTGGATTAAACCTAGGCAACTCTGGCTTGTCTAACAGTGTGATGGGAAATAGTTCCCTCAGTTCTGGACCACTCTCAGGTTGGTATCGCTATATTTTATCTGAAACTGTATTAAAATAATAATATTGAAATTAATGGCTATCCAAATATTCTGTTGTGATTGCACTGATGAAAAAAGACTTGGAAATTTTATGCCAGAAATAATTTATTTTCGCAAGTCTCGTAAAAATTATGTCGAAGAAATCCTTCAACCAACGCGTTTGGGACTTTTTGAACCTAACCTATCCGTGTCGGGGTGCCCTAAGCTCACGAGCCCGCTTCGCTCGCTCTTGGACTTATTCATTTTTTTTTACCTCACTAATTATATTTAAGTAAAAATATGACATAAAATTGAATAAAATACACCTACTAATAATAAAATACCGTCAACGGAACATGAAATGTCCACTTTGAAGTCTACCATGACAATTTATCCAACCTAAAAATTTGCAAACGGCGTGTTATTTTCCAATTTGTATGGAAACTTTAAATAATTATATCTCGTAAACCATGATATTCCGAGTCTTGAAAATTTGTTAAAAGCTTTCTATTTATGAGTAATATCTACAAAAAAAAATTAACTTCCAAATCAAGGGCCAATAATGGAAATTTTATCCAAATATTCTCTTGTCACAAAATTACATCTTGTTTAGAAACAATATGATGACTGTAAAAAAGACAATTGGCTTAGGTATTATTTCATTGTGATTGGCATTTAATTATTTTTTTTCTAAGGAACAGGCCGACAAATGGGAGGTGTGACAGTGTCTGCGCAATATGGACGGGATCCTGGTGTGCAACAATCGAACCGGGATAAGACATCCGACATGGTCATCATCACTAATGTAAGTATAATCACAGCACTAATCTTATCTCTCAACATTTTTTTGGCCATATTTTCTGATATCTTGTCAGAGTATTGATTGATTGCATTACCTATCACTTTACACACATGTTCCTATTACAAATTGTTTTTGCAATTAAAATGATTAATTGTATTTATAGCCTTTTAAAATTAGGAACGCGATTTTTTTTTATTGCACTCAAATCATAAACACACATACAGTTATAATAGGATAGTATTTGTACAAAGGTGAGCTTTAACCAGTAATTGAGTTCTCTAACAGCAAACCCCATTTGCATAGAGTAATTGCATATAAAGACAGTACATCCATATGCAAAATAAAAACTAAAAAATAATAATACTTACAACAACTATACTAGTTCATGTAACTTATATGTTTTCTTTATCATAGCTGCCCCCCACCGTGACCTGGCAATTGATACGCGAGAAGTTCAGCGAATGCGGCGACGTCAAGTTCGCCGAAATGACCGCACCCGACACAGCAGTGGTCCGATTCCACAAGGAATGGGACGCTGAAAGGGCAATAAGTATCCTTTTTACAATGAGACTAGTCATTTTAGAAATCATCTGGCATACTTTTATTTCCGTAATAATTTGAAAAATAGTGTGCAAAACTAATTTGGTTTAAGAATATTGAACTTTAAAGTTAATTTAATATTGTATGACCACCTTACTTCATTATTGTGTAATACATTTCCTTAGCACGATGTTCAGAAATGTTCGACCGGACCCGCATCGATGGCAGGACCATAGACGTACGCTACTTCTAGCATATGGAAGAAGGAGAGTAAGTGCGTTGACGTATTACAGTTCTTGTTGCATTCTGTTTTCCTTGCGTCGGTTTTTATATTCCAGAGATAACTGAAACCTTTGCTTTTAGGAATACTCTCTGCAATTTCTCTTCGTGTCTCGTAAATGTTAGACTCGCGCCTTCGGGAAAATTTTATCAATGAGTAGATTTTTCTAACACTACCTAGATTTCCCGCGCCTAGATTCGTGTGTTTCTACTTCTTTTCCCATTTTTGGGTGCATAAGATCTAAGTATATTTTATCCTTAGTCTTTTACAACTATTGACTGTTGTCAGATGAAAAAATAAACTTCTTAGTTTTGTGTGCATTCGAATATGTGTCGGGCTCCGTCAATAGCAATAAGCATGACTTTTTCCTGCTAATGTCGTTCGTCCGGCTTGCACATTTTGTCCTTCCTAGGAGATCGACATGTGACCTGCTCCCTGTCTTTACTTGTCTTGAAATTCTAAAAATATATTTTGAAGAAACTGCTGAAAAATCTACTCATCATAATAAATTGGTGTCTATAAGTTGCAATTGAATGGAGATAAATGTCTCGGAAAGACTTCTAAATATTGTAATTTTTGTGATTTCAGGGAAGTTTTGAAGTCGGTCTGATTTGGGGTTTGTATACACTCAGCTGCCTGGATTAAGAAATGGTTTCCCATCTTCGTCTTGAATTGTGTTTGGTGATGTGTTCTCAAAACTTTGTCTCGTTTGACGTTATTATGGATAAAACACTTGTATTCTAGGTTAAGTTAATGTAAGCGTCAGAATGTTTTATGTAGCCCTAAATAAAAGCTTAATAAACTTCATTTGAGGAAAATCATTGTTATGTTCGCCATAATTTTCAACTGATCCATTAATAATTCTATAGATTTGAATCTTTGATAATGAAAACACTTCCTGGTTATTATTTACACATTTTACGTCTCATGCTATTTCGAGGTGTCATGCAAATAGTGTCATTTTGCAACTGGTGTTCTCGCTAAGTGTGCAAACGCAAAAGTTGTTGAGGCGACTGTCTGTTTCTGGAATAGTGAAGCAACTTGGAAAATTTTGTAAGTCACAACTTGGCATTAGTGCAACCATGGGGTGCTCGTTGATGTAAAGGCGGAAGACGTGCGGAAGGTGTGAGATGGTGCATAATCGATTTAATTCCTAAAACTACAAGGTATTAGTTATGTAAAAGTCTTGAAAATTCTCGCAGTATCTGCAACCAGCGGGCCTGTATTTTTGAATTTGCTTTTGATGTTCCAATTCCATTGCCAGTTGAAACTTACATACTATGTTATTGTTGAGAACGCATGAAGTATTGGAACGAAGTTCCTTAACGCGGCTTGCGGTAGGTGTGATTCGGGAGAAAATGTAACGTCACGTAAGATTTTTGCGCTCTACCCTCTCCATACGCCTTTCTCTCAGTGTATCTTTCTATGTGCAGGCATATACGCACATCGCGCGCTCTCTCTTTTCTAGTGTATCTGTGAGTGTGTGAAAAATACTTGGACTAAACAGATTTTTATTTCGAATAACTTAAGAAGTTGAAAAAAGCTTAAGGAACTTCGTCCCTGACGGGGGTCCCCTGACCGCACACTTATTTTTTTTTTTGACAAATCGGTTGCATAATATTGGCTACTACTATTAGGCACGTGTTAAAATTGACCAAGTTCTGGTAATAAAACTTATCGCAACACAGTTTAACTGTGAAGAATTTACACATATATTTGAATTTGGTCGACATCTGTTCGTGCCACACTCGTTAGTTGGTTATGTGTAACGAGAAGAAATATATCAAGTTCATCATTATGCCAAAAATAGCTGAATGAGCTATTCTATCGGTTGCAATAATTATTGTAATTTACTCACTAGTTTATCTCTCGACCAGTGATTGTTAAAATTGGATTCGCAGACATGTAGCTATCCTTGTGTGTACTTCGCAATAAGTAGCTAAATATTGCACATTGAGCTGTCTCATTTACCCAGAAAAGTTTTCGAAGATTGCAAAAGTTGGGTCTGTGATGCGTCGCAGTTACTATGAAATACGTCTTCAGACTACTTCGACTTGAATGGTAAGTTTTCTGTCATCGAACTTGGAATTTTGCTATTTGTTTCGGGTGTGCATGGGGTTTTATAGAACTTTCAATATTTAGATAAAATGTCCATACTTGAATCACTGCATAGGGATGTTTAGATCGATGCCGGTTTCTAAATTTTGAACACTGAAACCCTCATACACGTCATGGCGTATCCAGCGTTTCAAGGAGCGACTTTTGAACCCTCAGTACTATGTTGGTTATCAGTCAACTTGGGAAGATTGGTTTGGTCGATCCGTGTACTGTCCGCTGCCCAATACGTTAGTATCTTCCACATTATCGGACACAATGTGACTCAACATGTGTAAGTTGGTTTTGATCTTAGGTACCTCGTCATTTCTATTCGAAGGTTTCGTGATTCATGCCATTTTGGATAACTAGTTGATGATTGGATTTTTTCGTAAATCCTTTTTTTCTAACTCAATTTGTAACTTTAAAAAGTTTTTGTTTTAATAATCATCTATTGCAGGTGACAAACAACGAGTTAGACTCAATGTTCCTAAAATGGAAAGATGATAAAAGCACTTCGACTTCACGATCCATTGAGCGGGATCCTGCCGTTTTGCCGAAAAGATTTTGCCAAATTTTCATTACCCAAACAAATTTTAGCAACCTTTTTTTATACCAATGTAATATTTGGAATAATTTTAGTACGCACATTTTCATTTGGTCAAATGTTTACTTGGCAGATTGTTACCAAGGATAATGTCATTAAGGTTTTTGGTCTTTAATCAAATGATTTATTACAGCAAACAATATTTAGACAATAAACGTTTAGTCAAATGAATTGTTATGACAAAAAATATAAAGGCAAAAATAAGATTTTTTTGGGAATTGTATAATTAAAAATGCAATTTTATTTTAATATAGGTAATCATTTATTAACGCGAGTACACAATAGCAAAAGTTAGGTTATTTATGGAACTAGTTACAGTAGGTTATTAATTTAAAAAAAATGGTTAGGTTAGGTTAGGTTAAAACTGTGACCACCTACGCACGAGCCGAGCGAGCGTAGCGAGCGGTGCCGCGGCAGCGGCCGGCGAGTGCCAGAAACGACTAGATTATATAGAAAAAAATTTTTGCGTAAAATATGTTATACCAACTGAAATATTTGACTAGATAAAAAATGGTAAAAGTACTAGTTGGTGAACAAGTTATTGATCAAACGTTCACTTGCCAAACATAGGTTTTCGTAACAATTATTTGTAAAGAGATTGTTTGGTAAGTAATAATTTGGCAAATGAAGTTATGCGAAAATTTGTTTGGGAAGTGATAATTTGGCAATTTCTTTTCGGTAAAACAAGGGAGACCCCCATTGAGCTGACAGAAATGCAGGTAGATAAATTTCATTATGGATTTATTTCTGGTGTTTATCCTTAATACTTAAATTTTCAGAAAACCTTCACTAAATTTGGATGAAAGACAAAATAACATAACATAGCTACAGAAGGCTGTATGTCAGTGTTAAAACTTTGAACTTGGCCTATCGTGATACGGAGTTTCAAGAGCTTACCCCCCTTCTTTTATCTTTGACGTGCGGCCTACTGGAAGTACTATTCGTTTATACATCTCCATCTAGTAAACGCATAGGGCTTCAATGTGTAAAATTAAAGGATGTGTTTTTCTATTTGCAGATGGCGCATGTACAATGTAGATACTGTCTGGTCCTTCAAGGCGAAAAAGGCAGTGAACGATGTGATTCACAACGCTTCAGACGACGAGGTAAAAATTAGACAGTTTACTGTCTAAGTAGGTACGCCTCCAGGGCGCGGCGTGGTTCTTTCAGCTTTCAATTTTTTGCTTAATTCTGCTTCTTTTTGTTACAGGTGCCGTTTCTGCGGTGCCGTTTTTAGTTGATAAGTGAAGGGTTTATTGTAAAGAAATTGAATAAATCGCATTTACTTCACATTTGTTTTTTATTGTTAGACAACCTTGGTAATTTTGACCTTTTGTACCTCCGCCAGACACCCTTTGCAATTTGCATTATCTCGTAGATAGGGATCCTTAGGGCTGTTAACATTAACTCCATTATTGAAATTACTGATGTGCCGATACATAGGTTTACGACTCCACCACTTCGCACTGTAACAAAATAACCTTACTTAGATGATTGTTCATTAGAGCAGATTTGATAGTTTGTAAAACGTTCTCAACGCATGTTTTTTCATTGATGTAATCTCGACCATGTTCTTCACCCTCGCATGATCAAATGATTGTATTTTCATCCGACTTTGTATAAGGAATCAAAATCTCACAAGACTGACAACTAGTTCTAATAAATACTTAATTAATATACTTACAGAAAAGGTCATAGAAACTGAATATAATCTCCCTCATAACTCTTACTTTCGGAAACGCAGATACACTGACTCTCAATCGGTTCATAGACACTTGAGGCAAGAATGTCTCCCTATCGTTCTTGAAGACGTCCTCTTCACAATTACCCAAGCAACCACAATCGCGGAACGATCTTGGCAAATCGTCTGTGTTATCGAATTTCCCCATAGTTTCATTGTTAACCGACAGTTTCATAATTTCCTTTTTGTATTCAAGAACACACTCCAATTCAGCCAAGTTGCATATTCTTTCGTGATCTGGAATCAAAAATAATCTTTTATTGTTTGTCTGGATACCGTAGCTTTTGTTTACTTTAAAACAAAAATCAACTAAACTGAAAATCATGTTACCTACACACTTAGGGCGCGGTCCCATCTATTAGATAATTTTCACTACCAAACTAGTGAACTAGGTACCTAGTTACTAAGTAGTAAACTATTGCAATTCTTGTCTAAACTTCAGCTCTTTTTGAACTATAAAAACATAAATGTGAAAATAGCAGCTCGTAACTTCGATAACACTCGTTCCAGATTGCGGAGGTGATCTTCAAAAGTCCGACCCATGATGATAATGTTATCCGAGAAGACATGGCAGGCGTAATCTACAATCAGACCAGCAAGTACCCGCTCCATCAGCCTCTAAAATGCGGCAAGGGCATTACACATGCACAACCCATTACCTGTAGAGAATGCTGTGTTTTATTTATCTCGACGGTCTGTCTCGACTTGCCAGTAGCCACTCTTCAGATCTAAGGTGAAAAACCACTTCATTCTCGTTAACTGTCCTTTTACGTGATGTCGTTTAGTCGACGATCGTCTTCAGAGAAGCGCATGCTGCCAGCCTTCTTCTTCACCAACACTACCGGTGATCACCATGGACTGGACGAAGGTTCAATCACGCCATCTTTCACCATACACATGATCATGTCGTCAACTTGACGTTCCCTTGCCTCTGGTACACGTCTTGGTCGCTGGCGGATTGGTACCTCATTCCCTAAATTTATTGTGTTGATCTAACGCAGTCTTTTCTATGTCGGCATCATTTGTCGAGAACATGTCGGCGAACTTGTTCAACATCTTCATAGCCTTGTTCTTTTCTTCTTCCGACAAGTAATTCTGGCAGTCCTTCAAAAGCAAAGACACGTGGAATCTTGCCCTCTAAACCGTTGGTAGGATGTTCGTGGCATCTACGCATCCAAAACACTCCTTCGAAAGTGCCTAACATTGTGCCATTCTTGTCACTTGTGTCAACACACTTGTGTGCACGTACCGATGAAACACTAGTTCCCCTCATCAAGGTGCGCGCAGTATTCCAAGAGGCATCGTTATCTAATCCTTCTATAAGTACACATCGGTTTTCCTGATCAGAATTACTTGGAAGACAAACTGGTATGATTGTTTCCGACCTTGGATGAAGAATAACCTCTTCTTGATGCACCTTCCATGGAGACTTCCTCTGAGCCACACATCAACACTCCTTGATAAATGTCGATCTCACAGTGATGTTTTCGCATGAAGTCCAAACCCAGAAAGCAATCGTCCACTATGTCGGTCACGATCACATTGTAGCGGTAAATTTTGTTCCCTAACTTCATATCTACCTCCTCTCCTCGGACGGTTATGTGCTAACCGGTGGCGGTTCTCAGATGTACACCATTATGTTTACCGAAGAAGTCCCCAAGAAAACATTTTTCTAGTTGGAAACTGTTAACTTTTTGAGAAGCTCCAGTATCCAATGTCAGATTGTATGGTATTCTGTTAATTTCGCCTTCGATGATCAGGCTATTCCCGTTACAGGATTGTGAGATCGAGATCCTTGGGGCTCTTTTTCACCAGCCTCACCCGCACCTTAGCCCTGGTGCCTATTCGTGGCCTTCGCTTCGGGCAGCTCAATCGGATTTGCCTCTCTCCGCAGCCATAGCATCGGGGTGAACTCGCAACCTCCCTGATTCGGTGAGTTCGATCGTCCCGTCGTACTGCCTCCACCGCCAAAGCGTGGGCTAGAGCGTCCTTGAGGTCTTTGAAATGATCTAGCCTTACGGCAGCCCTAACCTCCATGTCACGGATGCCGTCCGTGAACACCTGTACGTGGTTCCCGTCGATCAGCACTGGTGAAGACTGGTAAGCCTTCCGGACCAACTTTTCCACCTTTCCACGTTTCATGAACACGTTGCGATCGGTCCTTCAACTGGGCGCGAAACACGTGTTCAGGTGCGCGTCGTCGTATCTAGCTTCTGATGCTTCCAGAAGCTTCTCGAAAGTGACGTCTTGTCCCAGCGCCTTTAACACAGTAAAAGCCTGGTCGCGAAGACCCAAAGTTAGGGCAGTCAAGGCCTGTTCTTTAGTCCACCAATTCGATTTCATCACGGCCTCATAATGAATCTTGTAGGCAGACCATGACGACGAGCCATCGAATGGTCGCACTTTAAAACCACCTGGCGAAGGTGCCACTACCGCAGCTGCCTCGGAGATGGGACTCCAGATTCGAGCCCACGTAATGCCTTCTCCATCTCGACGATGCGGGTCTCACGTTGCTGGACCTGGTCCTTTACCTTCTTCGTCTCCTTATCGATGGATGTGAGGAGGTCCTTGATCATCATTAACTTCTCCTCCATGCGGCGAGCCTGCTCCTACTGACGGCGAGCCTTCTCCTGACGGCAAGCCTGTTCCTCCTTGTCACGCTACAGCTTGGCGGGCTTGCTTCTGCATAAATACCATGAAAGCGGCGAGGTCAGGGCCAGTCAGGGGTCACCGGCGATTGAGCTGGTACCACTGCTGCCGGGGAGTCTAGTTGTCCACCTGACGACGGTGGGGGAGCGTCTCCAAAGCCCTAGAGGTCTAAATCTTGCTGGCGCTGACTCCTGGTGTGCATCCCCTCCGTTTCTTCTTTCGGCAAAACCGGCATAATTTAGTATAATCCGCACTTCTGACACCAATTTGTTACGAACTGGGATTCAAGGATAAATTGTTTTAACAGCAGACTTTAACTAATCACTCTTTATTACTCAAACACTTTAACCGACTTCTTGAAACAGTTTTCTTATTTCGCACTAGTTCGCTTCTTGATCGATCTGTGTGTCGCTTCTAAATCGATACTGTCCCATGACGAAATCGACCGCTCTTTATATAGCACGGAAGATGTTTCTGGAACGTTTCATACTCTTCTAGATTCTTCAAGAACTTGCCAGGATATTCGACTTTCGAACCCATTGTTCCTGAAGCGTCGAAAAACATCCAAGTTCAATTCGAAAGGAGCTTTCAAGAAGATTAGTTCCGCTATTCGATACTAGAAGGTGCTACTAGCTACTACTAATTCTTCCACTGGTCACTAGATGGCATTGTCTTGTAACAATATTAATGTTCAATATGCCTCTTAACATGCGGTGATCGCTTCCGGTTTTCAACAAATTGATCACAGAGACATTATTGAACATTTGCTTCTCGGTTAATATGATGATGTCGATCTCAGTTGCACCATCGGGGCTTTGCCAGGTCTAATTTCTGTGCTCACTCTTTCTAAATTAGGAATTTATCATATAAACCTTAACCATAAAACTAGCCAGTAGGTAACCCCGGTGGTTCCAACGTCCATCTGCAAATTTCTTGCAGCACTTGCAGCTTATCATCGTCTCGTTTCCCCAGTTTCGCGTCGAAGTCCCCCATGAACGGTGAAGTGAGTTTTGAAACCATGCTGCCGGGACGGCACGATGGGGGGAATGATCTGCAGATTTTTTTTTTTTTTTTGGTGTTTTCGGACCTTCTGCAAATAACTCCAACTATCGCCTTGTTTCGTTTGATCCACGATTTTTCCCACGTCGTTTATCGAACCTTTGCAACAGTAGACGTACATAATGTTTACTTCGGACTCGGATGATGATTTCGATGAAGGCTTTCAATTTATTTTTATGCACCTGCCATGTTATTTCTCCACCACCCTTGGTTGTCTGGTAGAGAATGCCTCAGGCTTTAAATCCGTCATGTACCTTTATGTTGCATGAAGTTTTAATAAATAAATATATTTTTCCAGCAAATAAACTAATTCAGAGCAAAAACAAAAAAAACAAGGCAAGGCAATTTCTTCCCAAGCAGCATTTCAGCACCTTAATTGCGATCTATTTTGACACCACGAAGCACAGTCCTTGCCTTTCATTTTGACAACTCAACAGTATACATTGCATGTTTTACGCTGTCGAGTACCCCCATCACAGCTCTGGCTCAATCGATGGCGAGCAGTCCGCGCCACGAAGGAACGCGCCATGCCACACCACGACAGTCAAAATGTGCCTCTAACTATACCAAATGTATGAAACCGATATGCTACTGGCGCGACACACCACGTCACGCTACGCAAGTGTGTTTCCGCCGTTACTAATCAATAGCTCTCAATGGGACCGCGCAGTAGATTCGAGTAGTTTAGCAAGGTTGACTCAGAGGTTGATGGATTGGCTGCTGCGCTACTTGTCACGGGTTCGAGTCTCGCTCAGAAGTTATCAAGATATAAAATTATTGACTTACCCAGTGGCTTATAAAAATGTGGTATGCAATCACACAGTTTGAAAATCATTCTGATTCTGCAGTCCAACAAGCAGCGATTGTACGAGTAAATCGGGTATCTTTTACTAATTGTTTCGTTGGTAAATCTGCAATAATCAATAAGTAGGTATCTACAGAAGATTTATTTTCGTATTAAGTAGTTACAGTACTCGCAAAAATCCTTGGTCTCCCTGAAATTGGCTTTCCGATGCGCAGGTACGGCGTGGTGCTGTTGTTGTTGAGATTTACTCCTGCGCAGGCGTTGTAGCCCTCACTAGTTCTCGCCCTGTAGTTCTCGCTAAACTTCTTGGCCGCCCTACAGCTAGAGCGACCAAGAAGTTTAGCGAGAACTGCCCCCGTACCCTGACGTGTCAAAATTATCATGGTTCGACTGTGAAAAAGGGACAGATGTACCTATACAATTCATATACATCTGTCCCTTACATATCTACTCAAAATAATCTTACTCTAAGAGCATAAGGTCACCCCTATGTACCTCCTTATGTAAGGCTCCTAGTAGCACCGTGGTAGGTGGTCTTCCGTACCTGCAAACTCTACGGAGGACAGTGGTGTGTGGTGTGAGTTTATGCTGTACGCAGGTAATTATATTTACCTACCACAGTTTTCTATCGATACCTATGTGGAAAAATACTTCTCGTTAAGTAAAAATTTGAAAGGAAAAATTACTTTTACTTTCAAATTTGTATAAAGAAGTAGACTAGATACCTAATTACTTAACAAATAAACAAGTCAATCGCGACGAGCTACACGTATATGCCTGCAATCTCGTCGTCGCCCTTACCTGCACTTCCGAAGATGCAAAGGAATGTACTTGAGATCCTCTGAAGCCCGAGTGCTCGTAATTTGCACTCCAAAAGACAAGAACCCTTCAGTTTCGAAAGTTAATGCTGGCGTCCCGAGCATAATTACTTCGTCGGGACTCAGGGTATAAACCTACAATTTTAAAATGTGTAGTTAGTATCAACTTGGGAGGTAATATTTAATAGTTCGTATCTATAAATACACGAGACTGAGGCAACCGGGTATTGTGTTTCTATTATTAGACATCAATTAAAGGGTTTTGGAAATCAATAATCAATTAAAAGGTCGGTAAACCAATAGTAGCAGATTCTGTAATGGCTGTTAAAGATGTATAAGTAGGTGCGTATATACAACTTTGCACTGAGTTGGGTAACTAGGTGATTTCCTAATGTGCTGAAGCTTTTATGGAATTAGACTCAATCTTTCAATGTCCCCACCACTGCTACATAAAAACTTTCTAACGAATCAGCTCATCGTTGTGTTTCTAGACCACAGCTGATCATGGTATGTCTGTTAGATCAAGGATTAGATAATTTAGAAAATCTACATCATCTAGTATTTAAGACGCAGGCACCCCTCAGTAGCTGATATTAAAATGAGAATCACGTTTAAAAGGCAAGTTTTTTTTTTTTAATTATTAATTCGACCATTTTCTTAAAAATTAGATCTAAGAGAATTTTATGTTTTATTCGTATAAAATAGTGTAATTATTTTTTAAAGTTAGGTATGTCTAACACGGACAAAAACACGACAATCGCACCAAAACTGCTATTTTAATGAAATTGTCACCATCTCAAAGACAATTTATTTATCTACATTTTGATAAGGAAAGTATAAAAAACTACTGCATTTTGGATAGCTTGGGTGTGAAACGAGTGGCGTTTTGTTCCCTCAAGGTCGTTGAGCGGCTATCGTCGTCTTAATGTGGTAGGTACTAGATTTTGGTATCGGCTTCGTTCGTATGAAAATTTGGAGTTACCTTAGTGAATGTATCGGTATTAAGTGTAATAATAGGCGCGCATAGTCAGGAGATTCCTCTCTCAGGAGCCCTGACCACCGGTAGCTTGGACCCTGTTCCCGATACCGGTGGGCTACTATTTTTGTATTTCTAAATGTTTTTTTTATTTTATTTTTATAGAATAATATTTAAAAATATAAAAGTATGTTTATAAAATAAATAAATGGAATAATAAAAATTCTTTATTTTTTTATCTCTACATCAAAATACAGTGACAATTATATACGTAACCTTGTATGGAGAAGGGTGTCTGAGATAGGTAAGGCCCTGTGTTACAGATCACCCATTTTACATAAAAGAATTAACAAAATTATCAAAATTAACCATTAAATAATTTGTATGTAGTAGGTATACTCTTTACAAAATCGAAAACTTAAGTTTCTAAAAGCTACAACATGGTCTACTGGTGTGCTAAGTTTCATTCAAATCCTTCCAGCCGTTGAGGTGTCCTTGATTAACTAATATGCGAACGTCTATAAAACTAAACATACAGACATTTCTATTTATAATATGAATAGGATGTAACTGCCTAGGAATATCTAAATAGATACGCAGAATTTACCTTATAGACACTGGCGTAGTTAACCAACTGTACAAAAAAGTCAATGTCGTGTACAGAGAGCTCAATGTTGTTTTTGGCGTATGCCACACTGCTGTCACTCCATTTGCTGCAAAAAACGAGAATGTTACCTAATGGAACACGCTTCGTGTGGTGCTTCGTCATGCAAATGTAAGTGCATTGCCTACAAATGAAAAAGCTGTTGGGACGGGAATGTAAAAATTGGATTCGGTTTGGGTTCGTTAGATTTCGTAAATTAATATTGATTGGCGTCCTTATTTGCTTTAGCGACTTATATAATTTTCTATTTTTTGCTTTAATTATTTTTCTGCGCAACGCATAGGAGGGTAATGTTTTGTCATTCAGTTCTTCTCATTACCATCAGAGAACAATTCTAAAGGGCCGGTTTCTGAATTAAGTAGATGACAAACCCTACTTTAATGTTACAGTTTGACAGATTTTCAAAAATCTGATTCTTAATTCAGAAATCGGGGGTATGACTTTATTTGTCAGTTTTGTATGTTCTTTAGTAATGGTTATGGTTTGGCGTATGCAGATGGTTTCTAATCGAATCTACCCACAGGTATCTAAGTTAAGGGACAACATTTATTGGTTTGGACGGTTCTCTATGTAGTGTGTTTTGAGACATGGGTCTGGGACCGACATGGGTTTTAGAAGGTTGCATTGATTCGGCACGGAGGTAGCAAGTGGTAAAACAGATCGATCATCAAGCTTTAAGTAGACATGGTTAATATAGATGGTCCTAAAATAAACGCTGGTTTAAATTATACATTATATTATCTGTGGTCACAGATAATGTAATACTAGCATACAGATGCCTAATCCCATACAAAGAAACCGTGCCGACGTAACTAGTGTTTTTCGTCAGATTAAACTGATTATTTTTCTAAAAACATCTATCGCGTTCGGTTCCGTTTCACGGATATTGACGGTGTTAGCAGTGACTTGGCGGTTCGTGAATACTTCTTTTTTTAATACTGCGACTATTTGTTTTATAGTATTTTTTTTATTTTTTTATTATCAATAGGCTCGCGCTTGAATTTTCTTGCGTTTTTACAGTTTCATTGTACCAAAATGTGTTACATAAAAAACGAGTGGATGCCTCAGAAATTTTAAACCGCGCCATATATTGGAATCAATTTTAAATGATGCATTCAAATAATCTTTGAAATGTGCCTTAAGAGCCCAATATTTCTTAATTTTGTGCTTAGGAAAGTTAATGTTCTTGTTTAACATATTTTTTTATGATCATCTCTAGAAAATCTTAATATTTCACAAAACTCAATAACAAATCGAAGCTTATCACGCCATCTAGTGCAATTTATTTGAACCAAATTTTCTTTCTTCGCGTTGTGGGCCCATGGTTATACTAAGATTTGTATTGAAATTAGGATTCTATCGGCTTCCTCAGTGTTTATATGTTTCAATCTTCAGGTTTTATGCGACGTTTCTCCGCAGACCATGGCCCACCTTTTATCTAACGCCACAAGCTTTGCAATCTACCATACTGCATCAGCAAATGGTATTACCGTAGCGGAATACCGTGCCTAAATTAATATTCAACATTTAAAAAACTATATTTCGATATGAAGAAGTACCTAGAATCCTACAGTTTAACCGTTGGTAAGTATGGAGCAGCAAAACGTCTCATAATTTTATCTAGCAGGGTATATCTACTGTACAATGAGATTCTTACTTAAAAATGCTTACGTGGGGTCGTCGAGTATCGCAACGTTCGAGTTGATAATATGGCATAATCCCATCTCAGTCATGGTAGTGTCCACGGTTATGGGCCATTTGATAAGAGTCGTCAATGTCTGGTTGTTAAATCGCATGAACAGATCTGCTGCGATTGTCGCGTACTCTTCTGGATTTATAAGCTTTAAAAATAAAACGTTATCAGGCTTTATCGTCATATCAAGCAAGGAGTCTTGGAGAAAAGTGGTTAGTGAAAGTTTGTAGAAGGTACAGGAGATTCGAGATACCTTTAATATTTCAGGAGGTGGTAGATCCAGAACATTTAATGCTTCCAAAGACACTGATATAATAGCAGAATAGTAGGCTTCCAAATTATATCCTGTTCTGTTGAGGGTATCACTGAAAAATAAAATATTTTTGTATGCAAATGCAAGCATTATCTAACTAAATACCTATTTATAACGATGTTAATAAAACATACTTGACATAATAAGTAAACATTTCATCGTCAATTTTGGTCACGGGACACAACACAATCGCCGGGTAAGACACATTCCAGTTCAAGTAGTCTTTCTCTACGCTGTTCACTATAGGTTGCTCCTGAAAATAACATATAACAATCAACATTGTCTCACAGATGTCGAAAAAAAAACAATCAATCTGCCTAGCCTTTTCCCAATTACGAGTATATTGGGGTCGGCTTCCAGTGTTGCCGGATTCAGCTGAGCACCAGTGTTTTACGTGGAGCGACTGCCTATCTGACCTCCACAACCCAGTAACTGGGTAACACGGTACCCCTTGGAAAGACTGGTGTCAGATCTCAAGCTTCTGACAACCCGTAACGACTGTCAAAGATCTTCAAATGACAGCCGAGACCAACGGCTTCACGTGCTTTCCGAGGCGCGGAGGAAACTCGGTATGTTGAAAATTGTCACCCATCCACAGACTGACCTCGTCAAGCGTTGCTTAACCTTGAAGATAAACACGTGCGGCTGTAATTATTTAGCCACGAGCTCCTACTGCGAAAAAAAACACATAGGGCCTTATTTATAACGACGGTGTTTAGCACGTTAGCTACTGATTAAAAGTTAAAATTCAAATTCTATATAGAAATTTATAATTAATCATCTCCAAATCGATTGCTAAATAGAGTCGAGATTTTTATAAATAAGTACCATTGTACAAGCTTTATCCGTAGATACGCACAGTATGTCTGTGCCACAACGATTTTTAGATATAAGAAGTTCGGATTTGTAGAGCTTCGTTCCTGCTGCTCATACCTGCAGCAACGCAAAGAGTTTGACCGCTATCCAAACGACCAATCACATGTGAGATGAATGACGCGAAGTGGATTTCCGTCTGTGTGATTGGTCGATTGGATAGTGATCAAACTCTTTGCAATACGGTTGCTGGGAAACGGGTACTCTCTCTCCAAATCTCCAATTCTACTGTTGGTACCCTGTAGCTTTTTCGTTTTAGCAAAGCAGAAGCTGTCATTGTCCTGAATTTTCAACTATAAACCGAATCTGTTGAAAATAAGTAAACTAAAAAGCGAAAAAATATCTTACTAACAAAAAATGAACCGACGAAATAACGAACTAAGACAAAAATTGAGGTTGTCAATAAATGTAGGCTTGTCAATGACCGCGCTTTTGCCATGCTAAAACGCAACAGTTATATACGGGTTTCTTCAAATGACGGAGGTATCTATATACCGATATACTTACCACAAGTCTGGTATATTGAGAAGATAAAAGGACGAAAATTATAGCGCAGGATATGCCAAAGCATGCCGCCCAAAATATTCTGTAAACCAGAAAAAAAGGCGGTTAAAATGCTTTTCCAAACTAAATATTTTGACCTCTAACCTAGACTAGAGTCAAGAGCAAACCTAATTTAATATTAATAAAAAATGTAAAGCCACCCTGTTAATAAGTTGGAGAGATAAAAGATGAAGAAAAAGAAGACGGAAGGAGAAGATGTGCCTCTCTGATGACGCGTGTACGCGGCGGTACCAACTGTGGGGGCGCGACCTAAGTGGTACCTGATGGGATTCACTACTCTACTAATTTTACACTCAAATAACTTTCAAAGGTTTATTGCTGAGAGCTTACAAGGTAACGTTTAGGCTAAGCTATCGCTAAAATGAGAAAATGGTGAAAATGACAGCACCCGCTTGCTGTCCGTAATGCACTGAGCTCTCTCGCGGCGCATTTAGTGCGCTAGGTCAACAAAACGTGGTTGATTGCAATGATTGCTTCGAACAGATTTGTGTGATTCGCCGATGATGCAGAGGTAGATGCAGCTCCGCGCTGAAGTGTAGCTGTATGTTATAGTTTATGAATGTACTTACTAACACTAGTTTCTTAAGTTAATTGTTACTAACCCTATGGACGTCTGAAATAAAAGTTTTATTTATTTATTTAAGGGCCTACATCCGCTTTAGTGCCGTAAAACGGTAACTTTCTAAAGCATACTCCTTTGTAGCTAGGTTAAAAGGTTTGAAAAAATATATATTTGACGGCGCTACGTCATCGTACGATTGTAAACGGCACGTGCACCGGAACGATCAGGCGATGTCGCTATCCCCACCTCCCCACTACTCGACTTGTTTGTGCTCGGGTATAAAAAGAGGCCGAGCGGAGCGATCGGGGACACAGACCGATCTCGTTCCGTCCTCGCCGCCGAGGCCCGTCGCGAAGTCCCCGTCAAGATCTACAAGCCAGCCCGCGTGCTGTGCAATAAATATAGTTAGATTAACGTTAGAAAATATCGGAGTTTCTTGTCCGTTCTTCTCCACGTAGGCTTTTTCCGAACGGATGGTAGAATCACTTTATTAAGATCCAGCCTTAGTTGTGTTGTCCCCCCAGCGACGCCCTGAGCCGAGGTCCGACCCCAACTGGGGTAGCCCTCAGCGCAGTCGCTTAGTTTTAGAATTTTTGCAAGCCTGGCTGGAGGCTATAATATAGCTTAGTCTCCACAGGGTAGTCCGGTTAAGCATTATCCGGTCACTTTGACCGAACTGTGAGACGACAATTAAAAAAAAAAAAAAAAAGCGATCGGGGCATTCTGTTCTCGACTTCGTTCCGATGCGCATGTTGTCATAGCGCCTAGAATTACTAAGTACGGTGTTATAATTGTTACGCGTTCGTGTTAACTAAGTGTCAGTTGTAATTAATTGATTAAAGTGTCGAGCGCGCCACCTGTCGGCAAATCAAGAACAACTACGCTGTGGCGCGCTTTCTCTAACGACCTGCGTGGTGGGGACATAGAATATAGGAGTTGAGTACTGACCGCCCTAGAGCGAAGACGTTGTAAAATCAGTATCGATCAGTAATAATAGTGAGCAAGATTGTAACTGTGAACTATTTAAATAAACCCAGTGTATCGAATAATTTATGTTATTTCCTTTGCACGACTGTACCCACCGACCTGCCCATACACGATGTCTTAACCTAAGGGAATACATCCTAACTTCCCGATGGTTTGCACCTATCGACCAGCCATGATGCGACATCTGAATTGGGATTCGGTCGTGCTAATGAGATCACACGTAAAAACAATGCTAGTGAAAATGGCGGTTACATTCTTGCAAAAAAATGCGGTGTCAGTTGAGAAAAAAAACAGTAGTGGTTCGTTTCTGCGACTACCCTCAGTCTTGAATAAAAAAAAAACCAGTCGAGAGCGGAGCAGCAAGGAAGCTAGCAACAACCAAGGAGCTGGACAGGTCAAGGTGGAGCGTGTGGACGTGTGGAAAGATCCATACACATGGATCTTTAAGCCAATCTGGTGAGTCGTTTTCATTTTGTTATTGACTATGGCCCAGAGTGTTCATTATTCAAAATTCTGGTTTTTTGGCGGTCAATGGATCGTCGGGGTGGCCCGTGTTAGGTTATAATTTCATGTTAGTTATCGATGGTCAAGTTGGGTGTTGCTGAAGGGTTAACCGGGCCAGCACATTACTGAAACCTTTTGTTAATAACTGTTTTTGTAAAATTGTAACTGCGCTGTAGGGATCTCACCTGCTTTAGTGGGTGACGATTCAGACCAGCTTGATTGTAACTGTAGGGGTTTTCTGTTGTAAAGAGGTACTAGACCAGTGATCCTTTCGATATGTAACTATGCAAAATGTTTCCTCACTCACCTAGAGTATGAGTCAGGATTGGACGAGCGAATACTGTGTGGCGATTTTGTGTTTCAGAAAACTTCCCTTGTATGATGGGAGACTGGTAGAACGGAGTGGACTAAGAACGTGTAGCGCAACACGACATGAGATGGCATGGAGCAAGGACAAGAAGATGATGCCTGCGGATGATAGATTTGGGGAGTCTATCACCTGAGAGAGGCCCGAAAATTTACGGGAAGTGCCTCGTGGACAATCTGGTTTAATAGAAATTGCAAAAAATATCAGTGATGATGACGTGACGGCGAATAATAATAATGAGCTTGTTCATGAAACAACCCATGAAAATATTTTAAATGATAATATTTTAGGGAACAGTGACACCGTGTCGGTTAATAGTGAAACAATGACTGCCGATTCTCGTACTTTAGAGGCCAGTAGCAATAGTCAAATTAGTAGATCACGTACATTATCGGTACTCTTTGGAGCCTGAATCAATTAACGTTGTGACAGATGCTTAATGAATTAGCACAAAGGCAAATTAAGATTTAATTAATTATAAAAGCTACAGGGGCTATTTTAGCCCGGTCTAAAAAATTCAGGGCCAGTATAAACTGAAGTGATCTTGAAGGGTCGTCTATGACCGGACCAAGCAGTAATAATCCTGAAGGGTTAGTTATAACCGGCCCAGGCGATTACAACTCTGAAGGGTCGTCAGACCGGACCAGTAGATTGTAACTCTGAAGGGTCGTCAGACCGGACCAGTAGATGGTAACTCTGAAGGGTCGTCAGACCGGACCAGTAGATTATAACTCTGAAGGGTCGTCAGACCGGACCAGTAGATTATAACTCTGAAGGGTCGTCAGACCGGACCAGTAGATTATAACTCTGAAGGGTCGATGGACCGGACCAGACCATAAGACATGTTTTTAATGTCAGGATGAACGAACACTAATGTTGTGGTGGTCAGATATATTCAGATATCTAGGTAGTACTTCTAGGGTGCGCGTGCGAGGACGTACGCACGTCAGTATGGCCGTGACGGCGCTACGTCATCGTACGATTGTAAACGGCACGTGCACCGGAACGATCAGGCGATGTCGCTATCCCCACCTCCCCACTACTCGACTTGTTTGTGCTCGGGTATAAAAAGAGGCCGGGCGGAGCGATCGGGGCATTGGGAACGTCCTAGTCAGTCCCAGTGCGCGCACGTACATACGTTGTCTCGCACTAAAAACTCTCATTCGCTCGGATCGCCATTGTCTACCCTCCTTGTCGCCGATAGTGTAGGTTTCTCAACTTATGCTGTCGGAGGCAATTAGGGCGGACTTCGTAGCTGCCCAACAGTTATTGCTCGCGCAATACTGTTGTTGCGGTCGCGGAAAAACTAGCCCGTTAGTTTTTCATGCTTTGTAGCATAACTAAAAGAAGAAAAAGAAGAAAGTGAAGAAGATGTCACCGCCTGGCGCCCGCGGCCCCCCGGGTCGCGGCGCCCCCAGCCACCATGGACATCATCACCGCCCGTCCATCGACAGGACGTCGTCGCTCCCGAACCTGGAGCTCATGATGACCTCGGAGATGCCGTCAGGAGCCAGTAGCAGCCATCGCGTCAACGAGGGAAGGGGTCAAGGTAGGCAGACTGCCACCAACTCTCCAGCCTCACCCACGACGCAATCACAAAGGTACAGTGCCCCCACAAAGTGCCGACCTGTCCCCAATACGCCGGTACCCGAAGACCGTAAAATCACCGTGAAAACGCCCGAGAGCAATTTTTCAAAAATTTCTCCGCCTACCCACACTGACCAAAGGTCATCGATGGCCCAGGCAGGTACCACTCACCCATCGCGACCTTCCACCCAGCAGCCGCGTAGCACTACCGCGAGCGCTAGTAGCAATAATAGTAGTAGCAAAGCGCAATCACAAGGAATGCATCCCAATGCACCCCGCGCACCCGTACCACCGCGTTCGACAACGCGCACGACTCCCGTCGCTGCACCTGTACAGGTCGCAGCCTCAGCTCCGTCCAACATAATAAGCACCACGCTCTGTACCTACATCCAGGCCCCCGGCATCATTGAACCTAGAAACCCAAGCGCGCATCGCTACCCGCGACCCGCGCATTAATAAAAACCCGGAGCTTCGCCACCAGAGGGCAGCACAAGTAGGTTCGTCAGCCAATCACGGCTCGCCTGCACCCCCCCCCACCGCCGCGTACGATTCCCCCGCGCCAAGATCGGGCCAATCATCGCTAAGTGGGTCAAGCACCTCGCTTGCATCCTACGGGCGCAGGGCAGACCTAGAGGAAGAAACTGAAACTCCGACCTCACCAAACCCGTCCATGGACTTGGACTTAGATTTCCAGGCGGGGGGTAGGGCGCTGCGGAGCTGGCAGAGGAAGCCAAGCGCTACTGTCCCAGCTCACAGTACACGCGGGCGAACAATGACAAAAATACCAAATCGCCCACATTCGCTGAGGCCGTACGACGCTCCCCATCGCCGAGGTCGTCCACCGCCACCACAGCCCCAAGAAGAGAGACCACAGGGGTAAGTGAACCAGCCGCGAACGCCCCCAACCCAGATGCAGCCCCCACCCAGGCCAAAAAGAAGCGCCCGCGCTACCCGCCGCTGGTAGTAGAAAAGCTGCCAAATTGGGCGACGCACTTTAGGGCCCTAGCCGCAAAACTGGGGCGACCACCCAACGCTCGCCCCTTTGGGCAGGGAGTCAGATTCTCCCCTGAGAGCGAGGATGAATACAGGGTGGTGCAGAGGTACCTCACTGCCCTGGAGAAACAAGAAAACATCAGCTGGTTCGCCTACTCGCTCCAGGCGGAGAAAAAGCTCAAAGTAGCAATTAGGGGGCTGCCGCCAGACACGGATCCACAGGAGATCGAGGAGGAGCTCCGCAGCCTTGGCTACGAGCCAGAGTACGTCAGGCATATTAACGCGCGCCAGGGGCGGCCTGGCTGCGTGTTCCACGCCGTGCTCAATAAAACAGAGAATGTCAGGGCAATCTACGACACCTCCGTGTTTCTTTTCATGCGAGGTGTCAAAATAGAAGCATGGCGTGGCAAGCGTGGACCCGCTCAGTGCCATAGGTGCCAGAAGTTCAGGCACAGCTCTCATCAGTGCCACCGCCCACTCGCCTGTGTGCGCTGTGGGGAGGGGCACACAGAAAGAGACTGCCCTCGACCCAGGGAAGAGCCGGCCACCTGCGCAAATTGCGGAGGCCCGCACCCTGCCAGTCACATAAAGTGCCCGATATTCCAAAAGGAAATCGCACACAGGCGAATGGGCACTGTCGCCATCACAAACCCCGCACGCCGACCACAGAAGGTGGCCCAGGCTGAAGGGAGGCCAGAGGAAGAGGCCCAGAATACGAACACGGCAACGACTCTGATGGCGGCAGCAAACGGGCCCACACAGCGCGGAGATGCTGCCTCCTCCTCAGGGCGGAGGAAGAAGAAGAGGGGGGGGAAGGGCAGAAAGCCACACCAACCCCCTGCGACCCAGGAAAAACCACCAAGGGCTGCCCCTGCCCACGATAACGTTGAAACGCAGGCAGTGAAAAACAATGAAAATAAAAATAAAAATACTACTAACCATGAACGCACTAGCGCCGCCGCAACCTACAGCCAGCGCCACCTGACGGCCAAAGAGGGAACTAAAAGTTGCACGGACCAATCGGGCGGCGCTAGACAAACAATGATGGCCAATCAAAAGCGGTCACAAAATGAAGACTATGTTTTATTTGTATATGTGTATTATTAATATTTATGTATTAATTTATTTGTATATGTGTATTACTAATATTTTTGTACCCATTCCACAAAGTTGTCCTTTTTAACCCAATGGTTGACTGGTAGAGAATGCCTTGTGGCATTAAGTCCGCCTATGTACCACTATTGTACATGAAGTTTAAATAAATAAATAAATAAGACTCGGAATCATCAGAAAGGAAGAAGAATTTCACTGCCTGCGCAATACAGCTACTAATGGACCTAATTAAGGCCATTAGGCAGGGCCAGGACGTAGAGCAGGTCATCCTTGACGGCTTAGCCGCGTTGCTAACGCTCTACCATGGATAAGTCGTTAAGGGTGATCCACTGGAACGCTCGCGGCCTTAGACCCAAGGTCGCACTCCTCCGCCATCTCCTGCAGGAGCAAGACGTCGACGTGGCGCTAATAAGCGAGACTTTCCTGGGACCGGGAGATAGGTGCACGTTCCCGGGATATCTCGTTTATAGGAAGGACGAGCAGTCGGCAATTGGACACGCCTACCGTGGCCTGGCCATATTAGTAAAGAGAAGAGTCGTCCACCAGGAGCTCCCCCTCCCATCACTACAAACGGCATACGCGCTGGGCGTACAGCTACATGTGGCCGGCGAGGATATTGAACTATACGCCTTCTACAAGCCTCCCAACAACAGAATGATACTATCGGAGCTAAATCAACTCCTTAAAAACTCCGAAAACCCGACCATCCTCGCCGGCGATTTCAACGCAAAGCACCCAGCATGGAATAGTTGTCATATCAACGACGAGGGGAGACGACTCTTCGCGGACTTGGAGGCCCACGGGTACACGGTGTCTGGACCTGAAACACCGACCCACTGGCCCGACAACCCACTTCACATGCCCGACGTAATCGACATCGTCGTACACCGTGGGCTAAACTGCTGCAGCAGGTACTGGAGGACGAGATGATGTCCGATCACCACCCAGTACTTGTTGTATTGTCAGACATGCCGACCCGAATGAAGCCTCAAGCGCCACGTCGACGAATCGACTGGAAAACGTTTACAAAAAGGATTGACTCTACCACGCCAACTCGGCCTATCACCTCCGCCGCCGACGTTGACCTACTAGCCAACGAGATCACTGCTTGCGTACAACAGGCACTGGAAACAGCAACGATGACGCAACAGCAGGGGAGAGTGCTGCAGCCGCCCCTGCCAGCGCGCATACGTCGGCTTATTACCGAAAAGCGGCGACTACGCAAGCAGTGGCAGCAAACACGCTGCCCCACACAAAAGACAGCCCTCAACAAACTCGCGGAAAAGGTGAAGGCCGAGCTGAGTGCTCTAAGAGCCGCGAGCTGGGAGGAACACATCGACGCCGCGGAGGGCGATTGGACCTCCATCCACAAGTTGTGCCGCCAGCTTAAGAACACCCCAGCTCCGGTACGCCCACTGAGAAGCACTGACGGAGCGCTGAAATATGTCGCGGGAGACCGAGCGGAGGTCTTTGCCGAGCATCTGGAGCGTCAATTTCGCCCGAATCCGACCTCGCTGCACGAGCATGTCGCAGCAGTCGAGCAGCACCTTAGAGACTACTTCGCTACGCCGATAGCTCCCGATGAAGATGCCATCCATTTCTCGCCTGGCGCAGTCCGACGCGCCATCTTGAGAACGAAGCCCCGGAAGGCCCCAGGTGCCGATAACATCCCGAACACAGCGCTGCGCCACCTGCCCCACCGTATGGTCGCGGCGGTCGCGCGCCTGTTTACCGGGATACTCCGCACGGGCTCCTTCCCGGCCTCGTGGAAAGAGGGGCGCGTCATCATGCTGCCCAAGGCGGGCAAGAATGTCCTGAAGCCGGAGAGCTATCGGCCGATCACACTCCTGCCCACCATCTCTAAGGTGTTCGAGTCCCTCCTGCTGCGACACCTCACTCCTCACATCTCTCCACGTCCTGAACAATTCGGGTTTCGGGCGGAACACAGTACGACGCTCCAGCTGTCCAGGGTGCTGCACCTGCTGTCGTCAACGATGAACAGGAAGGAATACGCGGTTGCAGTATTCCTGGACATGGAAAAGGCCTTCGACCACGTGTGGCACGAAGGACTTGTCCACAAACTGGCCACTTCCAGCGCGCCCCGTCGCGTGGTAATAGTAATTCAATCCTTTTCGACCCAAAGGACGTTCAGAGTGGTGGTAGAGGGCGAGCTGTCCGCCCGCCGCCTTATAATGGCGGGCGTGCCACAGGGCGCCGTCTTATCGCCTGCGTGTTACTCACGTTACACCGATGATATCCCCACAACCCCAGAGGTGAAGCTGGCACTGTACGCCGACGACGCAGCATACATCACCAAATCCCTTAACGCCAAGCACGCTGCAATGAAGATGCAGCGCGCCCTCGATAACATCCCCGAATGGCTGGCGAAGTGGCGGCTATCGGTTAACGTGGGTAAGACGCAGGCTCTTGTTACAGGACAAGGAACTCTACCACCACGGCTGACACTACAAGGAGCCGACATCGAGTGGTCGCCTCACGCCAAGTACCTGGGCGTGACCATCGATCGTCGGCTCACGATGAGATTGCACGTCTCGAAGGTGGCGGCGCAGTGCAGGGTCGCTCGTAACCTCCTCCTTCCAGTGCTCTCGTCCCGCCTCCCCGCCCGTACCAAGCTGGGCATTTACAAGACCTACCTGCGCTCAATACTCACTTATGCAGCCCCAGCTTGGTACGCCCTCACAAGCGAGTCTTCTAAGAACACCTTACGCGCTCAACAGAGCCTCATTCTACGTCGCATACTGGACGCCCCTCGCTATGTGAGAAACGATGTAATCCTGCGGGACTCCGGTATAGAGAGCCTGGACGGGTTTATTGAGCGACTCGCCACAAATTTGTTCGCGCGGGCCGACGCTTCTGCCTGGCCTCATGTCAAAGACATCGCGCCATGGCACGCGCGCCCGCCCGACAAAAAGCGCCTCCCCCGTGACCTCATTACAGACGCTGCAATCTCATCCAATACCCGGATTTGACGCCTGAGTATGCAACATCAGTCTACACGTTGCATACTCAAACAATAATACTACCCACCCACACAACACCCCGGCGTGAAGATTGTTCTAAGTTAATATAGACACTCTTCACGTCGAAATCAGCCAATCACTACTCTACACTCGCTAGTACACTTGCACCGAATAGCGCTGCGATCGCCTCGCACGCTATTGGTTCATGAGCGGTGTAACTCAATACATTGCTGCTCCTACATACATAAACGGCGCTAGTAGTCGCTAGTCGCTTTCACTACCAAACTGTAGGCTCGTCAAAGTCGGCACTCCTGACGCCTGGTTACTCTCGCTGGGCTTCTTGTGGTATGCCACAAGTTCCACCTGGTGGGAGTGGACCGCCAGAGTGCCGTGAAGAAGCGGCGAGTCGTTCATTAACGCTCGCCGGGGCGCGCCTACAGTCACATACAACAAGCCAAACATAGCGTGCGCGGATTCAGAATTCGCGCACGCAGGAAGCTGGGTCCAGTGGACCATCCAGCGACGGGTTCGCTGCTGCGAGCCCCGGTGCTGCACCCGCGGGCTGGGAACCATGTTCCGGGACCGCTCGCCTCGCCCCCTTGCGGGGGCGAAGCGACTACCACAACGGAGGTCGGGGCATTCTGTTCTCGACTTCGTTCCGATGCGCATGTTGTCATAGCGCCTAGAATTACTAAGTACGGTGTTATAATTGTTACGCGTTCGTGTTAACTAAGTGTCAGTTGTAATTAATTGATTAAAGTGTCGAGCGCGCCACCTGTCGGCAAATCAAGAACAACTACGCTGTGGCGCGCTTTCTCTAACGACCTGCGTGGTGGGGACATAGAATATAGGAGTTGAGTACTGACCGCCCTAGAGCGAAGACGTTGTAGAATCAGTATCGATCAGTAATAATAGTGAGCAAGATTGTAACTGTGAACTATTTAAATAAACCCAGTGTATCGCATAATTTATGTTATTTCATTTGCACGACTGTACCCACCGACCTGCCCATACACGATGTCTTAACCTAAGGGAATACATCCTGACTTCCCGATGGTTTGCACCTATCGGCCAGCCATGATGCGACATATTTATTAATGTTTCATGTACATATTTTTATACACGGTTTTTTCGTATAACAAATAGTTTTGCTTTAAAAAAAATATATTTTCAACATGATATTTTAAGCAACTTTTGGATACTCTTCCAAAATGACTTGGATGTTTAAAAATATTGGCTGGAATTTCTTTATAACTGAAATAGCATATATAAATCAAATAATATTTTGCAAACAAAACTGTTCAAAAGGAGGTTCAATATTGATATTTTTGCACCAAGCGGGCGCACGGCCAGTACTGCGTTAACATTGGGGCGTATATATCCCCTTAATTTATTAACCATTTGTTTTAGACCAAAATAGAGAAGAGAGTAATGCTAATTACCTATGAAGTATACAGTTAAGTTTACTAAGCTATGTGGACGGTTGGAGTACCTCATCCCGAGGGGCAAACCTTGTCGCACCGCCACTTCGCTTCTCCTTCGTACTTCGCGTCACACTTCCAGCCGTTATGATGGCTCCTTCTCTGTAACTTCAGTGCACCTCTGGAATTCTCACCCACACTCCCTACGCGATAGCCCTTCTCTCGATGTCTTCAAGAGGAAAATTATTGAGCATTTCCTTTTAACGCAATGTTAATATATATATTATGTACTTATGTATATATTTATGATTTATTTTTATGATTATAATTATGTTATTTTAAAATTGTACACTGGATCCTACCCTCTTTTGTCATCATTCTCTGTCACTCTCTAGGGTTTGCTGTAAGAGAACTCAACACTGAGTTAAGCTCGCCTTTGTACATGTACTTTATTATCACATTGTATTGAATATTGTTTTTGGTGTACAATAAAGAATTAATAATGGAAATAAGTAGATAAGTCAGAGCAAAGAAAATCTGGTTGACCAACGCATGGAGTCAATAGGTATCTTTAAAGACATATTGACTTTAACGCTTGGAGCTATACGAGGCATTTAAAGTTTTATACCAACTACCCTACCTATCTTACCTACCTACCTAACTCAGATGTATTATCAAATTTAAACCATGGCATCTCAGTGGAGAATAGCTGTCTATGCGGCAGATATTATACGGTGCGAACAAAAGAAAACAAAAATACAAAAAAATACAATCGACTTCCAAATAAAAACAATACAAAGTGAAAAATGACTTCAATTTCGGAAGTCGGTGTTCCCTTTTTTCGTTTCTTCGTTTTTTGACACCAACTTCCGAAATTTAAGTAATTTTTCAATTTGTAGTGTTTTTATTTGGCAGTCGGTTGTATTTTTTTGTAAAAAGGTTTTTTAATATTCACTTTTTTGTTGTGGTACATAATGGACCAGTTCTATAGATTAGGTACCTATAATGCCCAAAGAGATTGCAGAATAGATTTACCCAATAACATGAAACTTGAACAAAACCGGTGGAATAAGAGTACACCAGGGTGAACTGTTCACACCGGCGTACCCCTTTAGAGCGTACCAGGGTGATGTTATGTTATGAAATGGTGTAAACAATAAACAGACATGCGATTGTAGCTATCCCTTTTTTTCCGCGATTTATGGTACAGTTCTGATGTATATCTCCGAAGTTCTTTATCAGATCTTGATGAAATTTATTGGGGCCACATGACAAGCACCAGCTTTCAAATAAAAAAAGAATCATCAAAATCGCTTCACCTAGAAAATGTTCTGAGGCAACACACAAAAAAGAATACATTCGAATTGATAACTTCCTTCTTTTTGAAGTCGGTTAAAAATCTAGAAACAAGTAAAATTTAAAAACCCCGACAATTTTTTATTGCATGCTACACAATTTATATAGTAGTAGACGCGCTTCGATCGACAATCTATTGAACACTAAAACGCCCATAACTTTTGAACGGCCGAATCGATTTTCATCAAACATAGCCAAAAACATTCTCAAAACAGTCACCTTTAAAAAAAATGAAATCAAAATCGGTTCATCCGTTTAGGTGCTATGATGCCACAGACAGATACACAAATACACAGGTACACACGTCATTTTATAACGCCCCTCTTTTCCCGTCGGGGGTTAAGAACAGAACACGACACAAAATTCTTTCAAGATTTAACTGCCACAAACAATATGAGAATAGACGGTAGGTACCTCTCAAACCAATGTATTTCAGTATTAGCGATGTAAGGCAGGCCATGAGTGGTAGAAGTTCTTAACTCGCTTTGTAAATACTTGATCAGTTTCTGAGTCTTGAGCCGGCGCGCGTAATTATCACGTTTCTTCTTAAACGCGGGCTTTTCTTTCACTGTTATTCTTAACATCCTTAGTTTTCATTTACAAGATGAGTCTATCCTGCTTAAACTTTTATTTGTATTAACTTTGAGGCTTTCACGTACTTGGTGTTAAGAACCGAATGACACCAAGCTATCAACTAAACAAACCGTTTTATTTAGTTATATGTGATTTCGAGTAGGTATAACGATTTTGTGAACAGAAAATTGTAATGTGATTATAACGACGCTTTTGTTATTTACAATAGGTTTCTGAAATCAGTGGAGTGTACCAGTCTCTAATGTTCTTTCATTTTATTCCAACGAATAACAGAACTAAATTTTGCCTGATACATGGCGTAAATCTTTTAAAGAAATAAAACTTATGCTATGAGATAATATAAATTAATCAAAGTCAATATTATTTTAAGATACTGATTCGGTTACGCTCTACGATAGCAGCATAGCAGTCGTAGCTGCTACGTCGTAGCTCCTGTTGCTACTGGGTGTAGAAGATGTTGCTAGTATGCCATTTCGAGCGTTTGTAGGTAGATTCCGTACTGTTCGTCCATATTTATACTGTAGCGTGGCTGATGTAGCCACGGTGTAGCGGATGTAGCTACGGCGTAGGCTATCCTGATAGAAAGCGTAGCTGCTGTAGCTACGGCATAGTGGATGTAGCTGCAGCGTAGGCTATTTTGATAGAAAGCGTAGCTGATGTAGCTACGGCATAGGCTATCCTGATAAAAAGCGTAATTGATGTAGCTATGGCGTAGGTAATCCTGATAAAAAGCGTAGCTAATGTAGCTACGACATAGCGGATGTAGCTGATGTAGCTACGGCGTAGTGGATGTAGCTGCAGCGTAGGTTATCCTGATAGAAAGCGTAGCTAATGTAGCTACGGCATAGCGGATGTAGCTGATGCAGCTACGGCGTAGTGGATTTAGCTGCAGCGTAGGCTATTTTGATAGAAAGCGTAGCTGATGTAGCTACGGCTTAGGCTATCCTGATAGAAAGCGTAGCTGATGTAGCTACGGCGTAGGCTACCCTGATAGAAAGCGTAGCTAATGTAGCTACGGCATAGCGGATGTAGCTGATGTAGCTACGGCGTAGTGGATGTAGCTGCAGCGTGGGCTATTTTGATAGAAAGCTATGGCGTTGGCTATCCTGATAGAAAGCGAAGCTGATGCAGCTACGGCGTAGCTGATGCTGCTACGGCGTAGCGGATATTGCTACGGCGTAGGCTATTTTGAAAGAAAGCGTAGCTGATGGAGCTACGGCTAAGGCTATCATGATAGAAAGCGTAGCTGATGTTGCTACGGCATTGAGGATGTAGCTGCAGCGTAGGCTATTTTGATAGAAAGCGTAGCTGATGTAGCTACGGCTTAGGCTATCCTGACAGAAAGCGTAGCAGATGTAGCTATGGCGTAGGCTATCCTGATAGAAAACATAACTGTTGTAGCTACGGCGTAAGCTATCCTGACGCTTTCTGCGTAGCTGATGTAGCTACGGCATAGCGGATGTTGCTGCAGCGTAGACAATTTTGATAGAAAGCGTAGCTGATGTAGCTACGGCTTAGGCTATCCTGATAGAAAGCGTAGCTGATGTAGCTATGGCGAAGGCTTAGGGAAGATGGCAACTGTATTCCAAGCAGAAAAATATGCCATAATAACCTGTGCTCAAGAGAATATAGATAGAGGAGTCAGAGGTAAATCCATATATATTCTTAGTGACAGTCAGGCTGCAATCAAAGCCATGGCATCCTTCAAAGTGGACTCCAGACTTGTACTGGATGCTATCCGGACCCTAAACAGGCTTGGGAAACATAACAGGGTAAGACTGATGTAGGTCCCTGGGCACAAAGGAATCCATGGTAACGAAGGGGCAGATGAACTGGCAAGAGAGGGCTCAGCAAATGATTTTGTGGGCCCAGAACCATGTGTAGGCATTTCGACGTGTCTCGTAAAAGCCGCATTTAGGGAGTTTGCAGACAATGAACACACTGGCTGTCTAATACCGGTCTACAACACTCAAAGAAATTTCTAGGCTCTACTTTCAAAGCCCGGAAATGCATTTGGAATATGAGCAGGGAGCAAATCCGCTACCTACTTGGGGCCTTTACTGGGCACTTTGGAACCAACGACATGCTCATGAAGATGGGTCTGGCCGCGACACCCATGTGCAGGTTCTGTGGGGAACATACAGAACGCCACAGACCGAGGAGATCTGCAAGAAACTAAGCAAATCTGCATACATTTTATATAATTTGACAAAAAAAATTAACACAGACACAATTATTACAGCTTATCATGGTCTCGTCGTTTCTGTTTTAAGATACGGAGTAGTTTTTTGGGGTTAATTGCAGTGAGAGAGAAAGGATTTTCAGAGCCCAAAAATATTGCATTAGATCAATGACTGGAATTAATTCAACAGACAGCTGCGTTCCTATGTTCAAATCCCTGAACTTACTTACCTTTCCGTCTCTATATCCATATTTTGGAAATGGCACTGTTTGTAAAACGTAATCAAAATTTATTTTGTTCAAATATTGATCACTCAACGAGGCCAACATTAATAAGATCTCAATATAAAAATCTTTTGCATACAGGTAAATTTTAAACAGCACTGTTGAAAAAGAATATCATGCATATGGGATCAGTGGTATACAATAAAATACCTGATGATATAAAAAATTGTACATTACAAATATTTTAAAAGAAATTAAATAAATTGCTAGTTGAAAAATGTTATTATACAGTAGATGAATATTTGAATGACAAATCCATATGATTATTTATAAACAATGATTTTCAGATTCAGATTTTAATTGTATTATTTGACTAATTGATAACCTATTATTGTCATTGTATTATTGACTAATTATTAACTTGCTTTTGACATTGTTTACCCCTGAATGAATTTACAAATTGAATGATTTATATTTTTTATTGACTATCTTATTCATTTGACATTAGATAAATTTTTGTTTTATAAATTATTTCATAATTAATTCTATTTCAAAAAATGTTTGCATGCCTCACGGTAGAATGTATTGGATCCTTCTCTTACTTAACACCATATGTTTGTACCTACATTCTTAACAAAAAAATTATTTCATTTCAACGCATGGAGCACCTTCTGTGTACATGCGATGCACTGGCTGGTAAGCGAATGAGTTTCTCCTAGGGGTTGGATATCCAAAACCAGAAGACTATAGGCTCATATCACCTAGTCTCGATGTAAAACTCATGAAAAGAGTTTTCAACGAGATTGGGGAGGAGTAAGTTATCTAGGGGACCACAATAGATCCCAATGGGTCGAAGTGTCCGAGTTATTTCTCGGCCCCTCCACAAGATAAGATAAGATACGGCGAAGGCTATCCTGATAGAAAGCGTAGCTGATGTTGCTACGGCGTAGGCTTTTTGCTACAGAGCGTACCTGATGTTGCTACAGCGTAAGCTCTTCTGCTACGAGCGTAGGTGGTGTTGCCACGGGCGGCGTTGCTCTTGTTACTACAACGTATCTTCTCAGTTGTAGTAACAAGATTTCTTGTTACGTCGCAAACACTAAAGGCATTTAAAGTTTTAATAAAAAAAAATAGTTACATTCTTACTCAATGCCTTTTACCACCAACTCTAACACAATGGCCACAAAGTAAAAATATTACAAACTTTTAAAGCGTTGATATAATTTCATGCACTTTAACTGTATGTATAAACTAGCTGGATTTTTTTTCTTGATCCCGGGCTTACATCTACGACCAAGGATTCGTCGAATTTGTAGCGTCCACTGCGAACACTGACAGTGTCATATTTTTAGTTCCGATAAATTTTTACGTATCCTTGGAAAAACAAATAGGTTTAGCAGCAAAAAAAAGGTATTTCATTTTGAACAGAAGTACTTACATTAAGTTTCCCCTAGTCGACGGCACGAACTATTTTGTGCGCGAGGTTAAAATGCATGCTGTTGCATCCGACAACACGTGCGAAAGAGATAGTTGCTGTGATGAGCAGTAAGAAGCTACTTCGCGTACAAAATAGGACTTTTGCAGATTTGTTTCGAAATGGATGATGATTTAGGACGAAAACGAGCGCGCGAAATTTTATAAACAGACCTTTGGGGGTCTAGATATCATGAAAAAAGGAATAAATATATATTTCCAAAATAAAATTATTTCCATTGTTCAATTACTAATCTATCCCTGTATGGAGGCCGTTTTACAATTTTCCTTCTTCTTATAATTCTTTATTGTACACAAAATAGAAATACATATACAACTTGATTGATTATAAAGTTGATGTACAAAGGCGAGCTTAACTCTAAGAGTTTTCTACCAGCAAATGGTATTTATTTCCGCCCAAAGATTTGTTAAAATTGGTGTTGAAATATGGAACTTTCGACACTCATAACTTTCAAATATTGATCTTTTTTTACTTTTTTGTTTCCATAGAGTGCTAGATAAAGATGAGACAAATTGATATTTTTTTTTTATTTTAAACATACATCGTCAAACAGTGAAGTAATCGCCAGACTACATTTGTTTGGAAGAATGATCGACTAGTGTAACCTTAATGTATTTTTATTATAATACTGCGGCATACTTAGTAACTTGTTGTGTAAATACAAATTGTATTCTTTGTAAAGCAAAGAATGGGGCTATTGTAGTAATCTTATAAAATAATCCTAACAATAGCCCCTGATGCCCTCATATTTTATAATGTAATAGGTAATTGAGATACTAATCCAAATAATGGGTTGCCCATGATTGTTTTTTATTGACATTAATGATAACCGATTGAAATGTGCTTGCGAAGAAAAATCCACATAAAATATTTATGGAAGAGAATTGGAAGAATTAATTTTTCAAGAATATTCAAATAAGATAAGTAAAACAAAATATCAAATAGAACGATCGAAATAAGCGATGAGACCATAATGGATTTAGAAATAATCTTAATTAAACCTAAAGCTTTCAATTTGTCGAATTGGCCTTAATAAAAGGTTTAATGGCTGAATCTCGTTAGAATGAGGTTGAATTAATTTTGGCGAAAACGTATTTCACGTAGTAGTCTTATTTAAACAATTGAACGATTTGCATTAGTGTTTATTAACTGTTTATTCTGCGCGAAATTAGTAATTTAGATTGGAAGTGGAGTCTATGCTATGGTGCAATTTAAAGTAAGGGGCGGTATAAAATATCTCAGAAAAATTCTATTGCTTATAATAAAAACAAACAGAATTGTACTAGAGCCCAAATAAAGACTAAAAATTCTGGAAATAATATTTTCGGACGCAGTTTAAAGTTTGCTGCACACATAAACAATTCAAACCTTAAAGCATGTGAGTGATTTAATGTCGGAGCAATCTATTTGTTAGCCATAAAACCCACGAGACTCGTTGCAAAGCAAACGCTAACTTTATCAGAATGCCCGTGTTGTAGTCAAGAATGCCCTAATCGGCCATTTGCTAGCGTTAAGCCCCTATTTATTATCGTAACTAGTGGAGCACTATCGCTTTCGGACCGAGTCGGAGATCGTTCCGTGTTTCTTACATGGCCATTTGTCTGTACCCTCTTACTAATTCAACAAAACGTGAGAGCCGCCAAGATAACAACTTCGATTCGAAGATTGTCGATACAATGGCGCTATCGAGCGATAAAATGGCGCCGCTCGTTTGTTCTGCGTACACAATAACTTATTATTCGACTAGACGTATGGTTTTTCCTTTAGAATTACTACGTGGTTACATTAGAAATTTTGGTGGATCGTGGTTCATTGTTATAAACTAGAGTAACACCATTAATTTGTCAAAAATATAAAGTAGGTCCTAGTAACCTGAATCGTTGACAAGGTAAGTACATAACAAAGAATGAAGCGGCGGTCGCATATTGTCAAGAAACATTATTTCTTTTGTGTAAAATCGCGAGTCTGTGTAGTTACGGCGGGAGGTGTCGGTCCGATCGCGGCGGATCATTACTCTTTGTCAAAGTTGGCCGGTCGCTCACCGCGATCCCGTGCGCTCAATCTCCGGCCTCCGCGGCACCGCCAAGCTCACCTAGATTGCTGCATCGCGAAACCAATTTAAACTTAAATAAAATTGCCAACCACTGTTAGTAGGCCCCATCTTGTTATGCAGACGTTTTTACAGATCGTTGATCAGTTTGGATAAATGCTTCAATTCTCTATAATAGGCATGAAATAAATTCATCTTTAGGAGTTATGCCGCGCCAGATAAAGAATGTTGCAAATTCTTCTTTAACGAGAAAGCTGTTTGGATGATTTATGACTGTTGTTTGATTGTATTACTTGCAATAAGTTCTTAGTGTAGCTTTTTAATGTTTTGCTAGGTTAAAGCTCACATATAAAAATGTAAGTTTGTTTGTTTATTTATTTGTATTTTTTTGAGCTGCCATACTTTCATCCGATTGCGATAAAGCTTTGTCAATATTGCTTGCACTTTATAATAATATGCTTAAAAGCACAGCACTTGTCTACAGGAGGTGTATGACTGGCACATGTAAGTTAGTTATGCTACGCCTATAACCTTCGCGAAAATCATTTCTTCTGCGGCAGCAACGCGTCGGGTACCAAATAGTTTTAAATATAATGTGAGGTCATTTTCACAGTCTGCAATTCTTTAAGCTGTTAAATATTTGAATTTGTTGTTAACTGTACCGATACCCATATGGGCGCACGGTTGGCGCAGTGGTTGAACGATTAGCTGCTGCGCTGCGTGTCGCGGGTTCGATTCCCGCACGGAAAAAATATTTGTATGACCTACAGATAGTTGTTCCGGCTCTGGGTGTTGTGTATGTGAGTTTATATGTTTGTAAACGCACCCACAATACAGGAAGAAATTCCTAGTGTGGGGCAAAGTTTTTATTAAAAAAAAAGAGCCGGATTGTAGCATTCACGAACATGTTCTATCCTCGCGGGATACTCGGAAAACATATCATAAAGATCTGTGTAAGAAGCATTAACTTGTTTTGAATTTATTCATAAAGAACATTGTACAAAAGTACATAAAGTTTATACCGAGATTTGAGGTCGAACGAAGCTTCAGCGAGCAGAGGTAAATTTATCAAAATAGTATAGCTAGATTGGTCACTGGTACCTGTAGGTACTTTGGAATTTATAGTGATTAGAACTAATAAAATAGATAGGTAGATAGATAGGTATAGATAGATAGGTTTATTTTATTTTAAGAATAGTTAGATACATAGATTATTGTGGGCCAACTGAGCTTGCTATTAGAAGTTCAGATAAAACTAGATAATTTAACAGACACGAACTATTTTTCAGTGGAAGCTGATAGGAACTTTAAACGTCCACTGAATGACCGATGGATAATACAGTAGCCGTAAAGAACTTACAGTTATACGAAACAAAAGCGTTACTAAATTAATCCTGTTCAGTAAAATTTCAACATTATTATACAAGGTATTATCTACCCACGACATTTTCCAAAGGCCACTCCTGACAAAGAAATTAGCAATTTATTGATTAAATGCCTATTTAGAAATACGTCTGACCCTGACCCCTTTTTTTTTTTTTTTTTTTTTGTCGACGGGGAAAATCATCTTATGACAAATCCCGCTCTTGGGTGGAGCGGGAGATAGTGTCAGACTTGTACTGACTAAAAACCCCGCGCCGTTCCTTCTAGCCTTCATACCGGGGCTCTAGCTTCCTTTCGGATAACCCCGAACCCCGGTAGGCTTCGACCCAGCTGGGCCCCTCTCTTTGCTGACAACTCCTTGAGGCGCGCGGGAACAGTGCGCGCCGTCGACGCCTTGGCTCGGTCCGGGTAGTTACCGGACGATCGGACAGCGAGCTACCCATGACTCACTGTCCACGAGCCCGCGTCTACGGTGGCTGGATATCGGGATTGGTATCCCGGCGGCGGCGGCGAGGGCGCCGTTGCCTGATGCGGTCGGCCTCCTCCTTTGCTAGCATTACTGCTTCGCAGAAGGAGGCGACCGCCTGCCACTCCTCCTCGCTACGGACCATGGCCTGAACCAAGGCCCGGCGCGAGAGGTCTCCGCCGCCGATCGCCCCCACGAGGGCACGGCGGTGCTCCGCCCAAGCAGGGCACACCTCGACTGTGTGCTCCACCGTGTCCTCCGGGCGTTCCGCACAGTGGCGGCACCCGGGCGTCTCTTCCGCTTGGATCCGATGCAGGAACCTCCCGAACTTGCCATGTCCGGTGAGGACCTGCGTCATGCGGAAGGTAAGGACGCCGTGAGGTCTTTCCAGCCACGCCTCAAAGAGGGGACTTACCGCCATTATGGTGGCGTGCCCAGCACTGGGTTGCGATAGTCGCTGACGCCATTTCACCGTGAGATCCCGCCGGAGCTCTGTCCGCCATACCTCGACCTGTCGCGGCAGCGGACTTTCACCCCGGCGTTGCATCTCCACGCGCATGTCGTGCATGTGTGCAAGGACTGTTGCCTCCAGATCCCACGGTGGTAGGCCAGCCAGAAGGCTCGCCGCTTCGCGGGAGATCGTGCGGTAACCCCGCACCATCCGTATTGCCATGACCCTCTGGCAGCCGTTCAGTATGGTCGCCGGTCGCTTTTGCAGCGACGGCGCCCACACCGGCGCCCCGTAGAGGGCCATGGACCGAACGATCCCCGCGTAGAGCCTCCGGCAGGAGGCGTCTGGACCCCCAAGGTTGGGCAGGAGCCGTTTGAGAGCAGCCCCAGCCCGGTTGAGTTTGGGAGCCAAACGTCGGAAATGTTCTCCGAAATTCCATCGGCTGTCGAGAACGAGTCCCAGATACTTCATCGTCAACCCGACGCCGATGCGAACTCCTCCTACCGTAAGCTGGGAGTCTGGTGGCGGCGCATTCCGAGGGCCATGAAAGAACATGGCCTCGGATTTGTGCAGCGCCACCTCGAGTCCCAACTCCTGGATCCTACCAACGACTATCGCAGCCCCGCGTGTCGCTAGAGCGACCGCCGCCTGGTGCGACTCTCCCTGCGCCAGGACCAGCGTGTCGTCTGCGTAGCAGACCACGCTGACCCCGCCAGGGAGGTCGCCGCGCAGCACGTAGTCGTAGCCGATGTTCCACAAGGGTGGCCCCAGAACCGACCCCTGCGGAACACCGCACGACATCTCTCGACGTTTCCAGTCTCCCTGGTGACCGGGGTAGACAATGTACCTGTCCGACAGGTAGGCCTCGACCACTCGACAGAGGTATTCGGGCACCCGGTGGTACCGGAGTGCCCTCCGGATCGTACTCCAGGGTAGGGAGTTGAAGGCGTTGGCGATGTCCAAGGACACCGCCACGACGCTCCCACCCCGGGACACCGCATCCCCTGTCGTGAGGGCTCGCACGCGCATGATGGCGTCCACCGTAGAGCGCGCCCTGCGGAAGCCAAACTGTCCGTCCGACAAGTCCGGCCCCACCCGTGATAGGCGCGCGACGAGGCGGTTTGCAATGACTCTTTCAAAGATCTTGCCCACCTCGTCGAGCAGCACAAGGGGCCGGTACGCGGACGGAGAGTCCGCAGGGCGCCCTGGCTTCGCTATGAGGACCAGTTTCCCCATCTTCCAGCGAAGTGGGAACTGGCCCCTCTCCATACATGCGCTGAAGAGCCCTCTTAGTCGAGGCCCGAGAGCCTCCATGGCCAGGACCCAGGCTTTCCCTGGCAAGCCGTCGGGTCCTGGGGCGGTGTTCTTGGCACTCAGCCTTCGCACCGCCACTCTCACCTCTACCTCGGTCACCTCTGGAGTATTGTCGTCGTCGTCGCTGTTGTGGTCCGCGTCAGACACCGCTAGCGGAGGCGGAGCCATGGGCGGGGGGGAGTGTTCCCCTCGCGCAGGGAACAGAGTGGTTACCACACCCTCCACGAGTTGGGGCCGGAGACTCCGAGTCAGCGGCGGAGCCCAGGGGCGAAGCTTGTCCCGTACCAATTTGTACGGGCGCCCCCACGGATCCGCGTTCAGAGACCCCAGCCACACGTTGCGGGCCTCGAGTTTGGCCCGCTTTATCTCCGTTCGGAGGGTGCGTTTTGCCTCTCTGTATCCCTCATACAGCTCCGCCTCTCTGGCCTCCGCATCCGGCGGGCGGATGCGGCGCCTGCAGTGTCTGTCGTACCGGCGGCGCGCGTGATTGCACGCGTTGCGCAGTGCGCCGATCTCCGGCGACCACCAGTACACGTGGCGCTTAGCACGACCTTGATGGACTCGGGGCATTGCCGCGTCGCAAATTTGCGACATGGCCTCCTGGAACCACTCCGCCTCGACGTCGATGTCGACAGGCCTGTCCGGTGCTTGCACCCAGGCCTGTACCGTCGCGGCTTCCAGGAGGAGCTCCCGGTCCATCTGCTTAAGCGCCCACCGCGGACCACAAGGGCTCTGTCGGACCGGCGCGGCCGAGGTTTCGGCGGAGACGTCAAACCGGATGTACCGGTGGTCAGAGTACGTCTCCACCTCCTCCATAACGCGCCAGCCGACGACACGCGGCGACAGAGCGGGGCTGGCGAACGAGATGTCCACCACTGATGTACCCCGCATCCGCACCAACGTGGGGACAGAGCCCCGGTTCAGGACGGCCAGGCCTAGCTCCAAGGCCCAGTCCTCCACCATCCGACCCCGTCGGTTCGTGTACCGAGAACCCCAAGCCGTGTTCCAGGCGTTGAAGTCCCCGCAAACGACCACAGGGAGGGAACCGAACCCAGCGACGACGGGATTTAGCTCCATCAGGGAGACGTGGAGTTCGTCGAGAGATCTGTTCGGGGACAGGTAGACGCCTACCACAGCGATGTCCCCGAACCGTGCTGCCACGCAACCTCGCCCCCTCGTGACGGACTCGGGGGGCGGGGTACCGGCGGCGGCCGACGAAATTAACGTCACCGAGCCGTCCAAGTCCTGAATCCAGTCTCCACGGGGTTGGACAAAGTACGGCTCGGCGACGACGGCGATATTGATCGACCACTGCGCCATACTCTGGAGCAACAGATCCTGAGCGGCGGCGCAGTGGTTGATGTTCGCCTGGAGGAGACGTAATGGTGTCTTTATTGGCATTCCATTACCGTCTCCTCCTGAGCCCTTTGTGGGGGTCCTGCCGCGGCGGCGGGAGCGGCGGCGGGAGCGGCGGCGATAGCAGCGCTAGCCAGGGCAGCGGCTGCGGTGGTGAGGACGTCAGGGTGGATGGGCCTCCTGACCTTGCCCTTGGCCTTGGTGGGAGGGTCGCAGGACCTGCCCCCAGCCCGGTGGTCGGCCGGCTTGCCGGCCGCCGCACATGCGTAGCAGTGCGGCAATGCACGGCATTCGACGGCCTTGTGACCGGGCTTTCCGCACCGGTGGCAGTGGTCACTGCGGTCTACCTCTGCGGCGCAATAGGCCCCCACGTGGTGCCCCACGTGACAGCGGTAGCACCGCAGAGGTCTGGGTTCCAGCATCTTGACCTGGGCTGAAACCCAGCCCACCAAGAGCCTTCGGCCCTCGGCCGTGATGGCTTTGGCCGCCGACACGGGGCAGCTCACCGTAACGGCTCGCATGCCCGTGTTGTCAGCGCGGATGGTGCCCGCCCTGACCTGATCGGTCGTGCACCCTCCCGCCCTGACGATGGCGGCCACCACTTCCTTCACCCTGACGGAGTCGTCCAGACCCATGATGCGCATGTCTACGCTCTTGGTGGGTCTGGACACTCGGGCCTCCTCGACGTCCAGAGACGCCCTGATCCTTTCGGCCAAGGCGTCAGCGGCCTGTCCGCTGTCCGCACCTGGGACTTCCAGGATCCGGGCTCCGGTTGCGGTGCGCCTCATACGGAAGCCCCCGGAGGCTCCGTATTCGTCAAGGTGGCCCACCACCGCCTGTTTCGCCTTGGCCATGACCATGTCATAGTTCACGCCCCTCTTTTCCGCAGCTGGCTGTAGTGTGATCACTACAGCTGCGGAAGTTGGGGCGCGAAGTCTGGCGGCCATGGCGCGCTTCTTCCGCTCCTGTCGCCGCTTTCGCTTCTTGGCTGCCCTAGCCGCCTTGCTCGCCTTTTGCTTGGCGCCGGCGATCGTCCACTCGGCGCCAGCCGAGGAGTCTTCGGGTGGAGGAGGAGGCGGCGGCAGGCGCGACCCAGTCGCCGCTGCGGCAGTACGCCCCACCAGTTTGGTGGCAGCCGCTACCCTGCCCTTCGGGGGAGGGGCAGGCTTCCCCTGCCGCTGCCGCTGCTCGGTAACCGGGGCCGGCCTCGCAGCCTCCGGCGCCGCGGCCCCGCGCCCGCTTTGCCCCGACGGGCCTGCCCTGGGCGCAGCAGCCGTGGCCGCGGCGGTAGCGGCATATGGCACCGCCCTCTTCTGGCCGGAGGCCGCGAGAGGAGGGCGCAGGACTATGCTCTCCAGGACGGAAAGCTGGCTCTGGATATGCTCCTGAAACCGTTGCTGCTGTTGCTGCTGCTGCTCCCTGGCAGCAGCCAACTCTTTCCGCAGCAAGGTTAGAACCTCGCTTTCCGCCTGAGGCAAGGGCAGGGAACGGCCCTGCTCCTGTGTGCTACGCCCTTCCAGTACCGGATCCGGTTCAGGACGGGAGTCCTGTAGACCGGCCAAGGCCTCGAGCCGGCCAATCCTCCCTTTGAGGGTCTGCTCGTAGGGCTCAAACACGAACCCCAGAGCCCCCTCAATCGTGGCATTGGCCAGCTCGATGGAGCGCTTCTTGGCCACCCTCTCCCGTTTATTGGCCACGCTTATGATGGCGGCTGCCACGACCTCTTTAAATTTGGCCATGGCCTCCTCCATTCCTTCCGGCAGCTGGCTAGGGATCGCCGGCACTATGGCTCTAGCCTGGCGTCCCTCGCTGGCGCTCTCAGCGGGGAGCCCTCTCCCTTTGCCTGTCTTTCGGCCGGTACCCCGCCCCGAGGTCGAGACCTTCCGGGCAGGCACCGCCTCGTCGTCAGAGACGGAGCGCAAAAACTCCGCCTTCCTTTTGTTATTGGAGGTGGGTTCTCCCGCCTCCATAACGTGAGAGTAGTGTGAGGACGCGGCATCAGAGTCCGACTCCGCGTCCTCACTCACCTCTCTGAGGCCGAAACTACGGCCAGCCTCCACCGGCGTCGCGGACGTGCTGGGAACTGGTCCCAGGGACTCCGCGCTGCCGGCTAGTGAGCCACCCTGGCTCTTTGCGTCCACGAAGGACGGTAACAGGTCCTTTGCGGACCTGGCGCGCTCTTTGCCCCCCCCAGAATACGAGGGGCAGACCAAGCTCTGCTTGGTGAGGGATTCTCCGCCTGCGGGGCAGGCGGTACCCTCCTGGGGTAATGTTTTTTGGAGATGCGCGTCCATTGTTTTTTTACCTTTTTGGCAATGGGGTGGGGTCCCCAATACACGTTCGCCATCGTGGTCGTGTCTGATAAGCAGACACGTACCCGAGGCGAACCCACTCTCCGAAATCGCTGTCCAGAAGGCGCCAACAGCTGTTGGTGCCAGCGCTCCTGGACAGCGCACCCTCCGGGCGGTCCGACTGGACTCCGCCGTGTGTGTTCCTCTTGGTCTGGTCTCTCACTTGAGGCCTTCCGGCATGAGTAGCTCTACCGGCAAAGCCCTCAAGATCACTGAGACACGCAAGCCCCACCACGACGACAACGTGGGAACACAAATGGTGGGGATACTCTTTCATGGATTCAAACCCTTTGCCTTTCCGAATTTACTTACTTAAATTCGGAAAGGCAAAGGGTTTGAATCCAATGAATAGGCTCAATCGGGACTTTATAATAAAAGAGTGGACTGTATTAAAATAGGTATATTACTGTTATTACGCTATCAACTCAGATAGAAATAGGTACAAAGAAATGCCCGTAATGGCTGGTGTCTGTGAGCAGGGTAATACATTATCATTCTGCGGTACTTTATAAATTGAATAAATTAATTTGAAACAGATGTTAACTAACTGATTTGCATGCTGGCGCTACATTGAGTGTTAAAACCTCTAAAGGGATTCGTTTTATGTAATTGGATTCCAGATTACTAGGGATTTGTGCGTCATCAGTATTGCGTGTGAATGCTATCGTTTAAACGCAAAATTGCTTGTTTCATGTATAGTTTATGAAGTGGAAACTTATCTGTTTGGGTCATGTTTTCAGTTTACTTGCTTTGACATTATTGTATCAAGTAATGGTTTCTTAATTGGCGGATAAAGGACCTTTGACTCAGATAAGGGATATTTCTGATTAAAATAATGAGCGGCAATATTTGATTGGCAATTGGACGAAACTATTTGGTTAAGCCATTAGTCTTAAGACTCTTTTCCCTTGGCCACTAGATTATCACTGAAGTTATGTAGGTGTCACCAACCCGCATGAATGTCTATAGGCGAATCGATCAATCATACCAAACTATGATGATAAAGCTCTAATAACGAAAATTGTTGCAAGAAACAATGACGTTTAATCTAGTAATTTCCCAACTAAGTTGCGGCTAGTCGCTAAGTTGCGTTGCGTTAGTCTAGCTGGATGCTGCTAAATACAAGTATTTGAAAGAGACCGACTGCCTATCTGACCCCCACAAGACAAAAGCCCCGTGCCAGTCTGACTACCAGCCCCCGTGTTAAGACAGTCAGTCTAAGGCCCAGTTTTTTGATTCTTAGTTAACCAACCAATAGTTAAATATGCTAACTAGTTTGAATTTTCGATAGAACGAGTTTATTCATTAATTGTTAGTGTAACAAATGCTCAAATAATTAACTAGCCAACTTATTTGACCATTTGTGATGAAAGATCCAATTAAACAAATATATCATTACACATCACAAAGTTTATTATAATAAACAATCATACAGGTTCTTTCCAAATCTTTATCAACTATTAGTATTTACTCTAACACCCCACACAAGAGAAAGATCTAACCGTAGACAAAAATAGAATTCGCTAATCACTGTCATCTCTAGTCTTTCAGCTACATTAGTAATATTTATATTTATAGATTATTGTTTAACTATCAAATTGTGGGGATTTAAATCCCTTTGTTAATTAACTTTGTATTCTTAAATAACATTGAAATATAACCCAATCTAGAAACAACGCCATCTCTGGGTAACTCTGGAGTACTAAAGTTGCTTCCAGATATTCTAGTAGATGTCGCTTAAGACGTCATTTTGCAACGACACAGCCTTATGTGTTTCTGACTACCCGCAAATGACAGCCGAGATGATTCTGGGACACGGCGTAATGATCTCTGTATATAATTGATGTTCATTTGTCCACAGACCATCATAAATGATGTAAGGCACGAATTCCCATGCCCTCATCATCAACATAATTTCAGCCGAAAGACGTCTACTACTGGACATAGGCCTCCCGCAGGCGTCGCCACATTGACCGATCCCGTGCGTCTCGCATCCAGCGCCTTCCCGCCACCTTAACCAGGTCATCGTTCCACCTTGTTGGAGGCCTTCTAACGCATCGTCTTCCGGTTCGCGGTCGCCACTCCAGAACTTTTCGGCCCATCGGCTATCCGTTCTGCGAGCAATGTGCCCCGCCCACTGCCACTTAAGTTTCGCAATTCTTCGGGCTATGTCGGTAATTTTAGTTCTCCTGCGGATATCTTCATTTCTGATGCGATCACGCAAGGATACTGCGAGCCCTCTCCATTGCCTTTTGCCCACTCTCCAGTCTGGCACAGTAAACTTAATAAACGTGACCTTTGTTTGCTGGCAGTAATTAAACGACCTACGATAGTACTCGGAGAACACCCTCGTTGCTTTAATTACTGTTGATTTACCGCCAAACGGTAGTTGAAAGCTTGCGTTTATTCACTTCTCTCAAAAAATATTCCTAATACGTTTTTTAATAATAATCATGCATGTTTAACAAGGCTTCTGCGAGTTGGCTTCGGCCCCTGGCACGTCTTTCAAAGGACCGGAAATGGACCGGAACCTCAGAGTCCTGAAGACATAAATAATATTAATAATTATTTATTTTCAGGTAACTGAGGCCCATAGATAAAATACACAAATTAAACATACAAAATAAACTAATACATAATTTTTAACAAAGGTAACACGAATCTATTTAATACGTTGGATCGGTGATGTATTGCGCTGTGTCCTGGTATGTAGCCTTCCACGTTTAGTATGAAAAACTAGTAATGTGTTACGTGTTAATGAATCAATCAATCAACTCAGCTTATCACAGTCACAGTGCTCTGATGGACTGATACTTCACAAATATGAACGCGAAAATAACTTTCAATTAATAGACGTTTGGACTTTGTTGCAGAGATAGTGATCACAATTATTACCTATCATCGTCAGCCTATTAAAGTTCCCACTGCTGGGACACGTGCTTCCTGTCTGTGAGAGGGAATGGGCCATAATCCACCACGCGGGCCCAGTGCGGGATGGTGAATGTCACATGTCTTCGAATTTTGGTTCTAGGACATGGCGGTTTCCTCACGATGTTTTCCTTCACCCTTTTGAGAGCAGTGGTGATGATATAACTAACTCAAAGTAAAGCGCCTGCCTGGGCTCGAACCCACCTACAACTTTTAAGTCACGGCCGATACCACTGGGCCACCACTGCTCTCTAAATATATTAGTAGACTAGTTACTACTACTAGTATTATTACCTATATCTTAGTTAATTAAGTAATTTATAATCTGTGTGTATTTGTACCTATATAAATAAATTTAAGCATATATTCTAGCAAGCTCTATCGTATTGGCAGGTAGGATGGTCCTATTTTTATATATCCCCCAACGCCAAGCCAATTTTATAGGTCTTTTTAATCGACTTTCCGAAAAGGAGGCGGTTCTTGTTGATGAGGTTTGACTTGATGTTTGTTTTTTTTATTTTTGTATGTTCACCGATTTCTCCGTCAATAGGGATTATGACAGGGTACGAAACAGCAAATTCTACTTAGTCAGCCGATTAAATTATCAAAAAATACATACATAAACTCACGCCTTTTTCCCATGGGGGTAGGCAGAAACTACAGACCGCCACCTGCTACGATCGTTACATACTTCTTTTGCTTCACTCACATTCATATGTTACAGTTAAAACCCGTTTTTCGTTAGAACTTGTTTTCCCTAGTTAAAACTAGTTTTTACTAAATGTCTTTGTTAAAACTAGAATTACCTAATCAAAACTAGAATTTACCACTGATATATTTGATTTTTCAGATAAAACTAGTTGTCAACCCGACCTTTAGTTATCGGGAATTGTAATAAATACTAATTTAAACTTCTACATTTATCACATTGTCTGGTTATTATGAATATTGCTACGTAACGGTTGGGCAATTTGATAATTATGATCAATGGATTAGTTCAAGAGCGAGTGAAGCGACCTCGGGAGCTTAGGGCACCCCGACACGGATAGGTTATGTTCGAAGGAGATCAGCTCCCGTCATCTCCTTCATGTTATGTTACTTTAGACCCTGCAGACAGAAATGGGAGCCAGCCAGGAGAGCGCAGCGGGGCTCCGTCGACTTTGTTGCTTATATAGTAATCGTACTTACCTATTCTATATTAAAACTAATGTAAACATTAAAATATAACATTATATTAGTTTTTATCACATTGTCTATTCATATTGGGCATTTAACTGATATTCAATTTTGAGCTTTAGTAAATTCTAGTTTTAACAAAGGTATTTAGTAAAAACTAGAGCTGCGTATCCATTATGCGCTCCTGGCGCGTGTGCCATGAACACCCGCGCCGAGAGTGCGTTCCGCGGAACGCGCTCCAAATATTTAAATGATATCAACTAAGCGCGCATGGCGCGCGTGGCAACTGTTCCAGTGTTCGGTCCAACATGCAGGCCAGTCGTCCACGAGCAGCAGCAGCGTTTATAGTAATTCACAGTATTGTACAGAAGAAAAAACATAAACGTAAAGTGCGCCGGCGGATGAAAGAGTTGTACCGAAATAGGATGCAGTATGGAGTGAAACTTTTGATAGATATGCAGTATGAAGTGGTTGAAGACACAATCAAAAACTTCACAAGAATGTCAACAGAAGATTTTAATCACTTGAAAAACTTAATTATGCCATTTTCCCGTCTATAAGATGACAAGAGCACAGTAATTTTTTCTTCAATTCTGGCACAGGGATTCCCATTTCACAACTTATTTCTCTCCAAGCGTCTTCTCTGAGCGATTTATTATGATAAAAAGAACTTTTCCTATTCCACAGCAGTTCTTTTGTACCATAAATTAAATAAATTTACGACAACTCTGATTATCCAACGATCGGAACGCGTTCGTTACACACAAAATAATATCACGTCCGTCTCAACAGGCGCGCGCGCCACATCTGAGCTTCTTTTGATGCGTGGTAAAAAACCGACTCTAGATGAAACGGGCCGCTCTAAGTTCGAGCGTTCCAATAAACACATTGGCACGCGTTCCAAAATGGTACCCATTTCGCGCGGCCGGAACGCGCGCCAATGTTCGTCCTCTTGGAGCGCGAAGTCGATACGCGGTTAAGTTCTAACTAGGGAAAACGCGTTCTTTCTAAAAACTGGTTTTACTGTAACACATACGTCTATTATGCTTATTCAAATCAATAAAAAATCACCATGATAAAGCGCATCAAGTTCGGGAGTGGGGGCTTGCCTAACTTCCATGTAAAAAGTGTGCCAAGGCATGACTGACACTGTATCGCCATCATTTTTGTTAACGTGGCAAAAGAAAAAATACGTCGAATATTTTTTCTAATTGACGGACCAAAAAATATTTTTTTTAGGAATCATCCCTATTGTAGACCGATTTTGAAAATATCTTCAATAAATGACGGCAACCTCTCGGGATTGCTGCAATCGCATGTCTGTTTATTGTTTATACCATTTCATAACATAACATCTCGCCAGTACGCTCTAAAGAGATACGCATATGTGAACAGTTCACCTTGGTACACTCGCATTTCACCGGTAATGTTCAAGTCTCATGATATTCGGGTAAACTATGCCGTATGTATTATAGGTACCTTACTAAAGAACTTGCCTGTTAGGTACAACTAAAAAGTGAAAAATAAAAAAAACTTTGTTACAATCTTTGGTAGGTTTTTCACCATTTTTTTTCGTTAAGGAAACCGACTTCCAAAAAGAAAGTTATTTTTGACGAAGTAAATAAAAATTTGATGAGTAATATTTAAGAACAAAATTATGTACTTCTTTCTTGTGTAGTGTTGCAATGTATTCTTCTGACATTCAGCGTACGTAATGACTGACTTGGATGATTGATGCAGCCCTAATTATATTTTTTTACTTTCGGTTAGGTCAGCAGGAGTCTTTCTTCTAAAGGTGCTCCCTCACCTGGAGCGTTAGCTCGTAATATAATATTTCAGATTCGATTTTGAGCATTACAATACAGTAACCTGTAATGTAACATTTGATTCGATTTTGAGTATTTAGTTGATTCCACGATGTCAGACGATGCGGTCGTTGATATTACAAGTTGTATTAAAATATTACACAGTGTATCATCAAGTTGCGCACTGTAATGCTCGGTTCTCCACCCTCACTGATGTAATGCTCGACACTGTAACGTTACATTACAGGCGAATGCTCCAAGTAAGGAAGCACCTTTAGTCGAGTGAGTCATTCTTCATTAAGTTCTAAAGAACCAAAGAGGCAAAACGCATGAATAAAGTGTTGGTTTTAGACAAACGAAAAGCAGGTTTGAACACTTAACAGATCTAATTGATAACATTTGTCAAAATGGTCAAGAGAATATAATGATTTACTCTCTAAAGGCTAAACACTATCTATTATTTTATTGAAAGAGTAAATTTACATTTAGTAAATACAAACTGTTATGTGATGGGTAAATGTTTGAGGCACTCACGTTCAATTTCCGGACTGAGTATATTTTCTGACAACTCGTTCCAATATTTAGGTGAGCACCAAAATGTAAATATGTACACAGTGGCGGATCTACACATTTCCCAAGCAAGGCTGTTTAATTTTTGCTGTCCTTACCACTACAATTGTCATTTCCTAGATTATTTTACGTTGCATCAGCTTAAATGAAATTGTACAAGAAACAGTGTTTGGGAATGTTTCTGAGCTTATCAAAGCTTTATCATGTACGAATAATAGCGTCGATATTCTTCTTACATAATAATCACCCAGTGTAATGTTTACTTCTTCTATACTTTCTGTAACTTTTATGGTGTACATAATAAAGAGTATTCTATTCTATTCTATTCTAATAATCGAAATTCTGTTAACGAATTTAAATAATCCTTACTTCGCTTACAAAGTGTAAAAACAATCATAAGTACATTTACAATTGGTACCTAACAGAAATCTTTTTAATTCATTTAAGCAACAAAATGGGTTTCCAAATTTGCCACCTATAAAATCTGCCGCCCTATGCCCAAGCCTACTGAGCCTGCGGATAAATCCGCCACAGTGTGTACATGCATACGTATGTAGCTATTTTGTTTGGAATCATTCGGATCTATAAACTGATTGCGGCTTTTGACGTGTGCGTTTTATTTGCGAGTCGATTGTAAGGCTCTATTCAAAGGCAGTCTGACGTCACTAAAATGTTTATTTGTGTTTTATTTGCCTAAGTTGTTTCTTTTATTTTAGTAGTGTATTTTATAGTTTGGAGTACATACTTACCTAGAGATATATATATATATATAGAATGCCTTGCTACATTAAGTCCTCCTATGTATCACCATTGTACACGAAGTTTAAATAAATAAATAAAAATGTAAAAAACAAATGTCAATAAAAACATTAAAAATTAAATTAAAATGTCAACAATTCAATTTTTTAAAATGTTTATGTTATGTTACTTATGATATGCTTCAATTAGCCAAAGGACTATAATATTGACAATCTAAGAAGACCGATGACGTTTCTCATTTTACATGCCGCGCTAAACTTTGTTTAAACGTCTACGAATATTTTTTTTTTATTATCTCTCGCTTGACCACTATCTCACCTGATGGTAAGCGATGATGTGGTCGACGGTGGAGCACGCTTGCCTAGAAGTAAACTATTAACTCTTGACTTTAAGACCCCTAGATTGTAGCTATCGGGAAACACAAAAATCATTCATTTTTTTTTCATAATATAATTAATTACTATGTTACCCATACACTAAAACAACGAGTATCATTCGGAAATATCAAGTTAAACTTATATACTCATAACGTATTTTTATAGCTGTAAAATCCAACTTCTTAGATTGTCACGACTTTAGTCATATTAGACTACAAAACAGAATATTAAAAACTTTTATTTTAACGCCTAGGTTCATGCATCATTAAAGTAAAAGGTGTTGTATAAAAGCTACATTAATATTGTATGTGTCGAAAGAGAGTTTTGCATTAAAAACACATTTACTGAACAATATAGATAACAAAGAATGAATGAATGTATGCAGTGGCACAACTAAATAAATGTTGTTCTATCGAGGATCGGTCATGTTTGCTCAGCTAATTCAATGCATGTGTGTTTTAGAAATTGTTCGCAACGGGTATGTAATAAAGCGTGTATTTACCCATATTTTCATACATATTCAGTGACTTTAATAGTTATTTGTTATACAAGAGTGCAAAGTTGCTTTCTAACCGCGGGTTCAATTTTGATGACCGAGCAAGCGATTGATTCAAAAATTTGAATCCTGAGCGTTAGCGAGGGAATCAAAAGAGCATGAGGTGAACAATCTTTGCACTCGAGTGCAACACGTAACTTTTCATCCCACCTCAGGGAGGAAATGCGTAATGCAAAAAAAAAACAATTACAATCAGAAGATACTTTTATTTCAGTTTAGGTATTAACTACTACATTATGATAGGTAAGTATTACAGAATAATCGTTAAATTTTAACAAATAATACGTAGGAATTATTAAGAAAGATTTAAAGTAACGTTGGTACAGTTACTTTAGTTGAGTGTAATATTTTTGTTAGGTGGTTTTGGTGGGTGTGGTGGTTATTGGTGTTAGTGACTTGTGTACTGTTTTTCGGTAAACTATCTATCTTATTTAATAGTTTTACCGATTCATCGGCTTCCCTTGGCGTAAATATTGGCGAGAGAGGGCGATGGTTAGGTGTTTCGTAACGCCTAATTTTTGATGTAGAAGGCCCAGTCCAAGGATCTGACTGAGGCTCTTTCAGATGCCTTTACATATTTTAGACTTCTCTTGGATGGAATCCTCTATGTATTCCTCTACAACCGCATTGGACTTCCAGCCTCCATGGCGCTTAAGGGACAGGAGATCAGCTCCTGAATCGGACAAAAGTGTGGCTGAAGTTCGTCGGAAACAATGACCCGTGTACAACGGGGGTTCTGGAAGTTCAAGAAATGTTGCTATTTCTCGTGGGATACTGCCAATTTTATTAGCTCCCATGGGCTGTCCAATACACTTTCCGTTGCGATATTGTTGATAAAATCGATTGATTGGTGTGTTAGGCGGGCGTAAGGCTTGATATTTCTCAACAATTGTTACGTATTCCTTGCGAATGGCGAAGTTGCAGTCTCTTTTTGTCTTTGTTTTAGGTAAATTTATTAATAGTAAGTCATCTGAATGTTTCTCAATGTTTTGACATTAAGTTCATTAGTTCTACATGCTCCGTTTATATCAATAATAAGAACAACCTGTAACGTAAAAAGTGTTGTAGTCGATAAATTAATAAAATTGATATGCATGTATAATTATGCCTATCAACATCTATTAAGTACGTGTTAGATTATGTTAAGTAGTTGATTAGTGTACTTAAGTAGATACTGAATGTTTAACTGACTTACTTTTGTCGTCAAATATACGAAATCAGGTGCTTCCTTAAGAGACTTTTCAATTTCAGATGCTGTGAAAACCTTCGAGTTTTTGGTTGATGACCAGATGAAGCTCTTTTTAAAAATGCCACTAATTTAGGATAGGTGTCGATATGTATGTCTTTTTTCATCTTTCTTGTTGCTTTTAACATTGAATAGGTACTCCATAGAGTGCTTCAACGTATCTCGGATAATTCAACAAAATAGCAAAACGTTTTCTGTGAAAGTTTTGGCTACTTTAGCTAGTCGCCACGCGTTAAACATATCGTACTATTTCAAATACTTCTCGCGTGATTGTTGAGGAAGAAAGTTCATTTGCGCATTATTAACAGTTTCTGTCAATTCGGTTGACGACAAATAAACTCGCTAGAATCACAAATTTTAGGTTTTCACTTGTTTTCAAGTTCCTTGTTTTTAACCTTTTTTTTGCGTGGGAAAACGCTCATGCATACTGCACTACCACGGGGAGATAGTGCAGTTATGTGGGTCCACTCACACTCTAACCCACTAAAACTCCACGGTGTCCTCCTGTGCCACTTATGGCGGGAACACGGGTACACGTTAGCACTCACCGCGAACCCGCCGCGGCTGTCCGTCACCGGACCCTCCTCGGGGGAGTACCCCCATCACCGGCGCACCAGAACACTCTGTACGCCGTGACCACCCCAGGGACCAAACCAACACATGGGCGCCAGACGACCCCGTGTATGGCACCCTTGGTCCCCCTGTGACGGGTCAAGGTCAATGGCCCCGCCACCTACCATTTTTCGGCCGAAGGGAGAGCGGCTAACGCAATACCGAAACTCCTCCTCCCCTGCGGCCCCACCGCGTCCGCCATCAGACGGTGGCGACCGCGACCAGGCCACGGAAGGTAGGGAGAGCGGCGCATCGCAATACCGGCACTCCTCTCCCGCCGCGGCCGGGAAAAAAAATTACCAAATCCCGTTCGTCCCACGAGGGGGACGAAGTCGATGGGACGAACGGGAATACACGGTCTTCAACCCTAAGCCGCGACATGGTATGGGACTTGGGACGCTCCATAAGACATCGCGGTCCGCCTCAGTTGCGATGTCGCCTGTTACCAAGCGGCACCACAACCTACTAATTGGCCGCTACGTCGTCGGCTTAATCGGCATAAGCCCTGACGAGTGGCTGCCTTCGGGTTCCTCTTCGCTTCACCGCGGGTGACCAAGCCCCGGCTACTGAGACCCCCGCTTCGACAGTGCGGGAATCCACCGGAGGGGTTCTTGTTTTTAACCTAAGGTTTTAACAATATGACGAGAAAAGAAAATGGCACGCGCAAAGAAAATTAGATAAAGAATACCTACACCCAGAAGTTTCCTAGTCTGAAGTTTGTATGATAAATTCGGCACCATAGAGGTAGAAGTAAATAGGTTTAATAATGTTTTGAATTCACAAACTTAGTGCACACGATGTTCTAATAAATAGTATACGTTCTAAGAAATATTTATTCTAACGAATAAATAACAAATAATATGGATTTGCTTGATTGATAGTTAAATATGTCAATAAATAGGCGCAATAAAATACCATATGCGAATGCAAATGCAAATGCATGTGGTATGTTATTGTGACTGATATACTTGTATATACTGCGTTTGCTAATTCACCTGGCAACTATCTGTGGACTACAGATTTTCTTTAGTGATTCGTGATATTAAAAGGTTTACACAACGTATAAATAAATATAACACCATTTACGAAATAGCAATTTAAACCCACGATATTCATGTGATACATTCAAAGAGATCTAAATAAAATAATTCAGGCAGTTTTGTCGAGAATTAGAGATCACAAACGAGCTCGGACGTTTTTTATTTGGCGCTAAGCGCGCACTTGAAGCTGTGAAATATTCAGGCCGGGTGCATATTCAGTGCACATTTGCTGGGAATGTGCAATAACTGGCGGAATAAATCTGCGCCGTTCTTGCTTTCGGCACTGGATTGGCGTCGAGCGTCGACTATCCGATACCAAGCCCATTCTGCATTTTCAGCTCTGACTTTGTGAAATTATTCCCACATTTGTTTATACAGATCCAATTTACGAGCAAGTACAAATGAATAATAAAAGTACGATTTATATCCGAAACCATAAATGTGAAGGTTACGCTGCTTTCATGTCTTCTGCAGGTTCACAACCATAAAAATTAAATTTACTGTATACTACCCGCTCTTGTGGTTTTATGTGTCTACAATAGGCCGTTACTTTATTTATATCGGAGCCCATATAAGGATTGTAGATAGAGATGAAAGCATGATGGACGAAATAGGGACCCAAATAAATATCGTAATCATAAGTGGCGATCTTTACGGTATCGTAAGGAATAAATTTACCTATCTTCTGGTACCTACTCGTATTACCCTATTAAGTAAGGGTATAAGAGCTTCCGAATTCCAAAATTTATGATCCAACACATATTCATATCTATCTTATTCGATTAAACCCGGATATGTGCATGTATTTACTACTAAAAACTGACTAAAACTGTTTTCATCGAGATTGTGTTAGTTTTATTATTCTCTGCTTGCCAAGAATCATTTTATAAAACGTTGAAGTCAATATGAACACCAGGAAGTAGCCTACTGATCTGATATTCAATAAATTGCACCTTGAAATCTCAAAAAAAGTAATGTCTCGTAGCAAAACTTCTAACGTTACGAATGTGTTCGTATTTTTCAATATAACTATTATTTGGCAATAGTATTTTTCTTGATCACACAAATCCGACTTTCATTGTTTTCAGTCCGCGTTCTTACGCGATCGTGTTTTGTATGACAGGGGATTTGGCCAAAGCTTCGGCCGTATATCACCCGAAGCCGAATGTGTGGCCGAAACATAAGCCGAGGCGCTCGTACACCACTATTGAGTTACCTATAGTCTGACTGCCTAGTGGCGTTTCACACAACGTTACAGTTAGATTTTAATTTTCTTTTTAGAACTTTGTAATAGGAGTTACTTTAAAGTTTCACGAAGATATTTTATGTTCATTATAAACTAGTCTCAAGGAAAATTAGTACGTAATTTGATTTTAACCCAAATTGCAATTTTAATTTTGGTATTGTGCGTAGTGATTTTTCTATTAATATTAGGGAAAATAAATAACCTTTGTTCATGTTATTACTGGGAATATTACTGTGGCGTTTTGTATGCCAATAGAGTTGCTAGTCACTTCATGAAGATTTTAGTGAAGAATTATAAAACTTCTACACTGAAAAAAGGGATAACCGAATCAGTTTTGTAACTTTAAATTTAAGGAAACTTTAGTTATTAGGAAATTTACTGTAATAAAATGATACAGAACTAATTTGCAAATAGCAAAACTCTGTTGCTAGCAAGACATAGTTCGCAAGTCCTAATAATTTCGTAACTGACAAACGAACCGTTGGTAACAGTCATTTATTTTTTTAGTGTGTTCAAATTATTCGTATGAAAATTAACTTAATTCGGATTTACAAACTCATCTGCACTATTTAGGTAAGTGTTCTATAAACAAGAGCAATTTAATTTAAGATTAGAAACGCAAATAAGGTATTGTATGCCACATGTCTTTACTGGAGTTGGGAAAAAGCTATTTTAAAGTTAAATTAGATTAAAGTTTGCACATTTCGATTGCAAGCTGCCTTTCTGGTGAGTCGACTCATTGCGCTAAAAAATTCCAAACGGATTGAATATATTACGTCAGTTTGTCCCGAAAATGTAGTACAGTAACAGTCTAATCCATACTTATATTATAAATGCGAAAGAAACTCTGTCTGTTACCTTTTCACGCTTTATTAAACCACTGAACCGATTTAGATGAAATTTGGTATAGAGATAGTTTGAGATAGGAAGGATATAGGATAGTTTTATCCCGGAAATTATCCTTTAGGGGTGGACAGAAGTTTTTATGGTGAACTCATAATTTCTCAAGTAAGGCAACCCACACATCTCAACCTATGAATTACATTTTTTACATTGCTATAAATAATCTCACAATTAGGTCAATAATCAATTCTTAAGTAATGAAACCTTTTTAAAACGTATCAAGACAATTAAGGAATTTAATATTGCCTATTTGGTCATTCTTAATCAATATTCGAAAGAATGTTGATAGTAAATGACAGCCTTGTACTAATTGTCTCAAAGGACTTATAATACCAAAATAGCAACATAAAATCCAGGATATATCACAATGATCATTACAAATTATGTAATATTTTATAGGAATATCATCACTATCGCTTAAATGTAAATTTAGAGTTATTTCCTGTACACAAAACAATATTTACTCACCCACCTGAGTAAATATTGTCTTATTGTGCTCTAACAACTGTAGATAGTTAGATTTCGGGAGCGCAAATAAAATAGCGTTTGCGTGGAAGTAAGATTTTATTACGACCCGAGCTTTACAGAAGTTCATGTAAGACTAACTTAGCCTATCTTAATTTTATTACATAGCAAAACTTATCCATAGGCTGGTGCCGCTGGTGGTCGGCCACCTGCGGGCGACACACATCCTGTCACGTACGCCTCAACGCAAAGGCACCAAGTCAGCGTCTAGACTCTACCTCAGCGTAAGGTTGGGAACATAACTAGATAGTTGACAACACAATAATAATTTAGGTAGGAACTTCGACATTTGTCGGTAGGTGCTTAATAAATATTACATGTGAAACGTGAAAATTCATGATTTAGTGACGTCACACGTACTTCCAATACTAACACATGCATACTTAAATCTAATAGGCATAAGGTATGTAGAAGTATTCACTAATATTAGGAAACACCTAAATGAATGCCCAAATACCCTCTTAGATCAGTAAGCTTTTATTTAGGCATTTATTAGTGTCGGTTCAAAATCTGAATTGACTACAGTTTGAGTTAATCGACACGAAAGAAGAAAAAGTGTCGGTTCGAGAAAGTGAAAGTTAATGTGAAATAAATAGTCTCTTCAATATTTGACGAGGCTAAACAAAGACTACGGATTGGAGCGTTCTCCATAATTATTTTTTTAAATCACGTCGGGGTCACCAATTTAGAGGTTGCTGATAGTGTGAGGTTTCTTGAGGAATGTAAGGCGAATAAGAACAAGAATCAATCTGATATTTATTTTCATAATTCATTGCTTATATATTACCGTAGGGTAGCATACGAATAGTGGTGGTACTGTGGAGCTATACGTCCAATGGTTGCGATCCAGGCTGAGGATACCGGCGGAGGATGACGTAGCAAACGTGCGCGGTGCGACACGTAAATACACTCGGCTCGGTCTCCAAGCCTCAGTATCCGATGGTCATCGACGCAGGGATGTTGTCGCGTTCGTTCGGCGCGGCGGCGCGGGCGCGCTAAGTCGAGTGACTCAGTACGCTGCGCGCTGTGCCGGCGACCGCACATGTGATGCGCTCGTATGATGTTTATAATGTGTGGGTCACTACATTATTCCCCCCTCAGCAAAGCGTACAGGAGGTTTTGATGTTCTGCCGGATTTTGTGACGTAGCTGTAGGTGACAGGTGCTTCATCTGCCTGCTCCTCTTGGCACTGGAATGCAGGCTTCAGCCGATCAATGGATATATTTGACCTTCTATTCTCCAACTGAACGGTGAAGTACTTATCTGTACGATCTATGACGCGATACGGACCGTTGTAGGTAGGTGTTAACGGTTTGCGCACGGCGTCGTTGCGAATGTAAACATGTGTTGTTTTGTACAGATCGCCGTGAATGAAAACAGCTGTGCTTTTGTTTGCTTCGCGCTGCACCTGTGCTTTTTTCAATGCTTCGCTAAGATGGCTCATGAAGTGCGATGATGTGTTGCATGTTGTTATTGCTTCTCCGTAGAATTCACCAGGTAGGCGTAGCGTTCTCCCGAATAATAATTCCGCAGTACTGGCGCCGATGTCTGTCTTGTATGCGGCGCGAAGTCCGAGTAGTACAGTGGGTAACTCGTACGTCCAGTTCGCTGTATTTAATCTAGCGGTGAGTGAAGCTTTGAGTGTGCGATGCCAGCGTTCTACCAAACCGTTCGATTGGGGGTGGTACGCTGTTGTTCGTACGTGCTGGATTCCCATGCGATGCATCAGCTTATTAAATAGTTCGGATTCGAACTGTCTGCCTTGGTCTGTTGTTATGGTCGCGGGGCAACCGTATCTTGCTATCCATGTTTCGTACAGCGTATTTGCGACTTTTTCTGCCGTCATGTCCTCGATTGGCTGGGCTTCTGGCCACTTCGTTGCTCTGTCGATCATCGTTAGTATATAACGGCAGTTGTTTGACGTTGGTAAGGGACCGACTAAGTCGATGTGCAGATGACTTAAGCGGTCTACTGGCGTGAAACTGGATACTGGTGCCTTGGTGTGACGATGAACCTTCACTCGCTGACATTGGTCGCAAGCTCTTGCCCACTGTGTGACTTCTTTTTTCATGGTCAACCAGAAATAACGTGAAGTAATTAATCTTCTGGTCGCTCTTACGCCGGGGTGGTTAAGGTCGTGTATCGCTTGATAAGCTTGCTTTCTGTATTGTAGCGGTAAGTACGGGCGTGGGCCTTTTGTTGACATCTCGCATGTGACTTGGGTAGCGGAACCGGGCAGTGCTATTCGCTTGAAAATATAACGGTCGCTTTCCATGAGTTGTTTTAGTTCTTCATCTTGTTTCTGAGACTTTGCTAACTCGTCGTAATTTATTGGTGTTGGACATGAGATTGTGTCCACCCGAGACATGGCGTCGGCGACACAGTTATCCTTGCCTGATACGTGCTTGATATCTGTGACGAACTGGCTGATATATTCTAAATATCTTGTGCGCCTCGGAGTTTCGTCTTTGTAGTTCGCTCGCAGTGCGGTGGTAAGAGGTTTGTGGTCTGTCAATATGGTGACGTCACGGCCTTCTATTGTCCGGCGAAAGTGACGTACTGCCATGTATATAGCCGTTAGCTCTCTGTCATACGTGCTGTATTTCCTTTGAGCGTCGTTGAACTTTTTTGAAAAAAATCCAAGCGGTCTCCAACGGCCTTGTATCTTTTGTTGAAGTACCGCCCCCGCGCAAGTATCGGATGCGTCGGTCATAAGCACGAACGATAATGTTGATGATGGGTATGACAACAATACGGCGCTGGTGATGTCTTCTTTGCATTTTTCAAACGCCTTAATCGCTGTCTCGCTCCACATAATTTTAGTTTTGTCGTTTTTTTTCGAATCTTTTAGGTAAGCGTCGAGTTCTTTTTGATATTCGGCGGCGTGTGGGGTATTCTCACGATAAAAATTTATCATTCCCAGGAATCGACGTAATTGTTGGATTGTTTCTGGGCGAGGGTATGATTTAATGGCTTCGATCTTTTCGTCAGTTGGCTTAATTCCTTCGGTGTTTATGGTGTAGCCAAGAAAGTTGAGTGTTTGTTGGCCAAATGTACACTTAGCTACATTTAGTTGTAACCCATGATCGTTAAGCCTTCTGAAAACATCCTCTAGTTCTTTTCTGTGCTGTTCTTTAGTCTCAGAAGCCACTAAAATGTCGTCGACAAATGGGAAAACAGGTAGTCCCCGTAGAACGTTATCGATGTGTCGTTGGAACGTTTGCCCAGCGTTGCGCAAACCGAAACACATCCTCGGGAATTCGAATAACCCGAATGGTGTGATAACGGCAGTCTTCTGAATATCTTCTTCGCGGGTCCTCACTTGATAATAGGCTTTTTTCATATCTATTATGGAGAAGTATTTTTTTCCTAGCAGGTTGTAGGTAAAATCATGCAGTCTTGGAATGGGGTACCGGTCTGGCACGGTTACCGCATTGAGACGACGATAATCTCCACAGACTCTGTATTTGCCGTCCTTCTTGAGGACAAGGTGTATTGGACTGGCCCAGGGACTCTTCGACGGCCGACAAATGCCTTGTTCAATCATGGCGTCAAATTCTGCCTTGGCTGCCTTGTACTTGTGCGGTGGCAGCGGTCGTGATTTCGCATATAATGGCGGGCCGGTAGTCTGTATGTGGTGTTCCACTTCGCTGTCACAGAGCTTCAAGTTTGGTCGGGTGATGTCTGGGTACTTGGCGAGTAGATCGTGGTATGGCTGCTGGTCATCTACGGTGTTGATGCTGGAGTCTGAAGTAGACGTTATGTAGCCGACAACGGACAGGCCTGTTTTTTTGTCGATTAACCTTCGTCCGTGTATGTCTACCGTCAGTTTGTTTTTGTGTAAAAAATCGGCTCCCAATATCGGTCTAGTCACTTCTGCGACAACGAAATTGCACATATACGGTCGACGTAATCCGATGTTCAACGTCATAGTGCGTTCGCCATATGAGGGTATTCGTGAACCGTTGGCGGCGTAGAGATATTCGCTCGGCGTAATTTTTTCTTTACGTACCCTCTTGACAGGTAATACCGAGACGTTCGCGCCGGTGTCGATGAGGAAATGCAGCCCAGTTCCCAACTCTTTTATGAACAGACGGTGTTGGGTTATATCGTTGACTTCGGCTCCCGTCGTAGCTAAAGTCGGGGCTAGTTTTCCTGGTTCGTATTCATCTTACTCACAAAGTTACAGGGCCTTTGACAGCGAAACGCTTCCTTGCCGAACTTGCGATGGAAATAGCAAATCGTTGCGTCGCGATTCGTGGACTTGGAACGAGATCTTGAGCGGTATCTGCCTCGCTGCGGCCCACGGTGGTAGTTGCGCGATCTGTCCATTTTCAACGCAGCGACCTCTCTCGTAAGCGCCTCGATCATGTTAAAAATACGATCGTTAGACGATGATGTCGGCGATTGTGACGCGGTGCTAGCGTGACTGCAGGAACACACGGAATTTACCTCTTTAGTCTGCTCACTCATCTTATCTGCCATCGCCGCTAGCGAGTCTAATTTGGATGCTTCGCTGACCGCCAATACAGCTCTCGTCGATGAGGGTAGGTGGCTCATCCACAACATTCTGAGGGTTTCATCGGGCATCTTGTCACGGGCCAAATCACGCATACGCCGCAGCAGCTGAGAAGGACGCTGGTCGCCTAGTTCAACCTCGTTGAGCAGTTTTTGTAGCTGCTTATTCTCGGACTCCTCGTAGACGGATAATAATCGGGTCTTTAGCGCTTCAAATCTACCCGTCCTGGCCGACGATAATATGATATCGCTAATTTGTTCGACGTCTACCTTGTCGAGTTGGGCCACAGCAAGTCCGAACTTCGATTCTTCGCCTAGTTTCTGGTTCGCCACCATGGTTTCGAATTGCGCGAACCATAATCTGGGTTTGTCGCGCCAGAATGGAGGTATCCGAGACTTGACGGAGATCATCTCAACATCTTCTTCAGACAGCGTTGTTCGCGGCACTTGACTTGCGTTCTCCATAATTATTTTTTTAAATCACGTCGGGGTCACCAATTTAGAGGTTGCTGATAGTGTGAGGTTTCTTGAGGAATGTAAGGCGAATAAGAACAAGAATCAATCTGATATTTATTTTCATAATTCATTGCTTATATATTACCGTAGGGTAGCATACGAATAGTGGTGGTACTGTGGAGCTATACGTCCAATGGTTGCGATCCAGGCTGAGGATACCGGCGGAGGATGACGTAGCAAACGTGCGCGGTGCGACACGTAAATACACTCGGCTCGGTCTCCAAGCCTCAGTATCCGATGGTCATCGACGCAGGGATGTTGTCGCGTTCGTTCGGCGCGGCGGCGCGGGCGCGCTAAGTCGAGTGACTCAGTACGCTGCGCGCTGTGCCGGCGACCGCACATGTGATGCGCTCGTATGATGTTTATAATGTGTGGGTCACTACACTACACGCAGCATGTTTCTGCTACACGGCACATACCTACATATTCATAGTTCAGCAGTCAATGTATATTTTCATTACAAATTCTTTGCACGTGACTCAGGCTTAACTTAGGTACCATGATGGTAAGGTCATGTTTAGATAGTACAGGTCGGTAGTAGGTACAAGTTGTTATGCAGGTATTAAAACTTCTGGGTCAGCATAGTATAAGTTCAAAGTTAAATTCAAATTCAAATCTTTTTTGCTCAACACAGTATATGATTATATATTTCCAGATGTTAGGTGAATGCATATTTCACTGTGTTGTACCAAGTTAAGCATGCAAATTTATTATTTAAATTATACAAAGTCACAAATTGTTATTAAAAAAATCGTACCATGTCGTAAATTTCATTCCAAATTTACAATGTCATACATTTTTGTTTAAATTATACAATGTCACAAATAGTTGTTGAAAACATACCATGTCGTAAATTATTAATCAAAATAAACAATGGCGTACATTATTAATTAAATTATACGATGACATAAATTATAATAAAATTATACTATGTCATCAATATCATTCAAATTATACAACTGCATAACCTATTATTCAAATAATACAATATCATCAATTATCACTAAAATCATACCATATCATAAATTAAAATTAAAACGAATACAATTTCAATGTCATAGATTGAGATCAGCTAAAGTAATGTTAGAATATAAAATGTCATAATGAGTCTAAGGACATAGGACACATAATAAATTAATTAAGTGGAACGGAACATTAATCGGCCCTTGGATACAGAAGATTTTCCGCGTCTTCTAGTACAAAATCGGTTTGTCTCGCGGCTGCATCTATACTTCACGTTTCGACATCGGTTTGCAAAGGCTTGATTTGTGGAGTAGCTTCGGAAAAACATAACTACCTGAAATTAATGACAAACCTCATCTTTACAAAAACACGTATATTGTTGTGTGTTTTCGTGAATATATAAATGGTCCTACGTATTCCGCCTTCGCCTGAAGGGAAATAACTATAATTAAGCTTGAAAACTTTTTTACATAAGCAAGTTCCTAAATGACCCATAGACAATTCAGACTTTTCTCCGAATAACTCGGGCGTAGAGCCGACACGCTGTTAACATTTTAACACACCATTACTATTTTACAAGCTTTTATTTAACTTGCAATGTATGTATGTATGTTCGGGTCTATTCTAGCAACTGAATTTTAAAACAGTTATCCCCAATGGATTGAGCTGAAATTTTGCATACACCTTTGGTTTGAATGGCAATGCACGGTTAGTTTAAAAGCTTGTTTTTTTTTTTTTTGTTGCTGCTCAAATATTAATTTTCCTCAACAAGTTTTTCAATGACCCGTGTTGTCATTCAAAGCAAACGTACCTATATAATTGTTACGAAATTCAGTTGCATGATTTGACCCACGCATACTAACAAACTAACAACAACTATATACTGTCGCGACAATCTAAGAAGTCGGATTTGACAGCTATAAATAATTAAACTTGATGCTTACGAATGATACTCGTTATTCATATTCTTTTTCTAGTGTATAAGTGCGTATGATGCGTGCATACGTAGTACATTATGATATAAGTGCGGTAAGTTGAAAATTACAGCCGAGGCGATATTGCTAAAAGCAGAGGCTGCAATTATCAAAGCGCACGTATGCCATACGACGTTTTATAACATGTTTGCGAGGAAATAAATAAAACTCGGACTTTCTTAAACGAATATATCTTTAATCACTTGTTAAAACAGTTAGAAAAATTTGTAAAATTGATTATTACGTTGCCAGTTGGCATTTTTAATGTTGTCAAGTTATTATTATTAGTTACAATTTCACCAGTCTCTCTTTCACTCTCTTGAGTGAAAGTAGGAGAAACAAAACCACAGAGTTCTGCAGTCGGTGGCGGCGACGTAGGCGGCTGCGGCGGCGGCGACGATGGTGGAATGTACGCGTGTGTGCTCGTAGATGGTCGAGAGTCAACACTTGGCTCCAAATTTATATTCCTTGTAATGCGGGAGCTAATTTCTTCTTTATTTCCCATCGAGTCATCTATGTAGCCCTCGGCTACACTGTTCGACCGCCACCCTCCATGTTTTAGTGTCAATAAGTGCGCACCTGAATCGGCGAGCAATGTAGTCGAGGATCTTCTGAAACTGTGCCCTGTGTATTCATGTGGATCATCCAAATTTAAGAAAGTGGCAATTTGTTTCGACATTGTTCCAATTTTATTTATGCCAATGGGTTTGCTAGTGCATTTTCCATTTTGGTAATTTTGAAAAAATCTGTTAGACATCGCTTTTGTTGATCGAAGCGCTTCGTATTTCTACACTATGTTGTAAAAAGGCCCCTGTATTGTGAACGAATTTGGAATTTAATTTTTTATGTTTTTGAACTGGACAAGAAGAACCCGCCCATGGTTCTCGACATCATTAGTTATAATGTTTGCCAACTCTTAACGTCTACATGCACCATTTATGCCGAATATTAATACAACCTGAAAAGAGATAAAAACAGCGTACAAAACACTTATATTGTAAAGAAATACGAAAGTAGAACCTTTGTTGCCAAATATCGGCAATCCGGAACTTCTTTTTAACATTGTCAGCCGAAAATACTTTCAACTTTTTACTCACATGTCCACTTGAGCGTCTTTTTAGAAATGCCAGCAAGTTGGAGTATGACTTGATATCAATACCATGTTTTGTTTTCACAGTGCAGTTTTAGCATTGAATAGTAGCACACACTTTCTGAGAATGAATTTGCATCTTTGCTTATTTTCCATAAGATGAAATTTTGATACGCTTGTAAGTATCTATCGGTCGATTTTTCGGGCAAGAGGCTTAGAGTAGCCTTTTTTGCTGCCTCTGAGACTTCTTACGGTGTCGAATTAATAAATTCATGATTACTTGACGAAATTTTCAAATAAAAACAATACAGAGAAAAGAAAAAGCACGCGGAATAATTTTTACTTGTTCACAAATTAGCGATGCGCGCGCATCAGCGCTTTTTTTTAAGGCATAGGCATAAAAACAGCCAGTATTACTAATAAAGTAAATTAATATTTTTGTGTTTTGTTACAGATAATGGTTGTAATTTATGGTCAAAATAAATTAAATTAAAGAATTAAATGTTTATTTATTATATTTTATCTCCCAAAGTTTATTTTATTTATAAAATGTTGACCATTTTTCTGACATAAAAACTCTTTGGTAAGATTTAAAAAAGTACCGTTCGTTTTAGACGGAGCATCTTGATAAACCGTGCTTTTTTACCTTATTAAAAAGAAACTCGTGCGTTTTACATTACAATAACGCACAAGTACGTAAAGAGATACAATACGATATTGAAATTGGTGAAAAAGAGACCCTTTACGAGCAAATGTGTTATAAAATGAGAAACGTCATCGGATTTCTTAGATTTTCACGATTACAACTAAGAGTTAAATATTTTTTTTTAATAAAAGAGAATTCATTCTAACATCTGTCACACTGGGGGGCTCGTGGCTAAACAATAATAACAGCCACATGGATCGATATGCAAGGTTAAGCAACGTTTGCCGAGATGGGTCTTTGGGTGAATGACTACCCGTTACATCCCGGCACCCCTGCGCACCTCAACTTTCATTCATAGATCTTTGACAGTCGCTTCGTGTAGTCAGGCGATCGAGAATCTGACAAATCTTACTTGGTTGTATATGTCAGATAGACAGTCGATCTATATCAAATACTGATATTTAGTTGAACCCGAATCCAATTAGACAGGAAGCAGAAACCTACATAGTTGGGGTAATAATACGTAGAAATTAAAAATAATAATAAGTGAATAAAACTAAATGATACTTAGTAAGTAAATGTATATAATTTATAAAACCATAATTATAATTCTTAAATTCAAATGTGTATTTATATAACAGTATAACTTACTAATACTTAACAATAATAAAATATATCACATTAAAAAAAAAAAATTATTAACTTCAATTTGTACAAGAAAACACTTATCTAAACACGTTGCGTTACAACTAGAGAAAAGAGTGTTTACGATGAACTCTGGCACCCAATGTAAGATTTAACTTGTGTTTAGGGTGCCAGCGTCCTCGACTATAATTTGAACATGAAACAACAGTTGTAAGACGAACACAGTACAATTATCATTATTAAATTATAATATATCTACCAGCTAATGCAGCTATGATGTAGCCTGGTTATGTACCTATATGGATGTGTATGTGTGTGAGGGAGAGGTAACTATGATGAAAACTTGTGTTTATGTAAGTCTGTATAAATATAATTATAAACATATTACTCTATTAACTACATTAAGGTAACCAGTCAAACGACGATTGCACACCATGTGTGCAGTTCACAATAAAGTTTCTAGTGTGTCTGCTAATTGGTGCGCAACGAGTCAAGCAATCGATATTTGTAGTAATTTTTCGGTCTCACTGTAACATCCAGTGTTCTTCCTCCTCTCTTCTACTTGATCTATGCTGTGCCCACAGATATCCCGGGGTCAGGACGGCCACCAGTCGGTATGCATTCAAGCGGAAGTTGCGGCTTCACTTTCAAAACAGTTAAGCAGACTCATATCACTTTCTTCTTTTCTGTTACTTAATATAAGTATATGTATTTATATAAGTATATATTATTTTCAATATATGTATGTGTATTTTACCAATTCTTAGTTTTTTATGTAATATCTGATTTTATATTTATTATTAAACAATGCACCTGTCATGTTGTCTCTCCACCACCCTGGGTTGACTGGTAGAGAATGCCTAAGGCATTAAGTCCGCCTTTGTACCTTTTGTACATGAAGTCTAAATAAATAAATATAAATATATATAACTAGATGACGCGTTTGTATGTACATGGCATGTCAAAAAATGGAGTAAAATTACGATCAATGATCGTACTTTGAGCTTTTAATGTATTTATTTATTTATGTACACGCAAAAAAAATAGCATTATCGCCACCGGAAATCCACCGAAATCTAGAAAAATGCCTAATTATGCCATATTGAGTTGTACAGACTGTATAGAAAAAGTTGGCCGAGGCATTGGAAAATGTTTTTTTTTCATTGGTAAGTAAATTTGTTTTAAAATTGTGTGTAAAAAAGTGGCACGCTTGGTTTTCATACAGATGGAGGGATTTGCGTTATCTAGTTAGATTTATGTCTGTGGCTGTGCCCGACAGGTTCCATAATTGTGACTAATATAATAATTGCCCTACCAACGAATATACATTATGGTACGCAATAAAGAATTGATATTGTGCTTCTTTTTAATTAAATTAATACTAACCGAAGAACGGACAGACCCGTGAGCACGCTCTGCTCGCTTTCACACTCGGTGTCAAGCAGCTGATTGTGGGCGTCATTAAAATGGACTCCACTGAGCCCCCATACAGCGAATCCCGTTTCGAAGAAATCAAGAAGGAAGTCTCCTTGGTTGCGCCAACTTGCAAAATATGATTGACATCCGCTGTTTCCTATACCTATCCCTTTTCCGCACATCCTCGCGAGTGAATAGGAAGATATGCCCCGTCGTTTTTGGAGATGTCTTCCGAATTGAACCGCATCGCGTACGCATATGGCGTTGCCTCGCTCCGTGGAAAAGTATTGATAACTTTGGAATTACCGCGGTTTCGCGTGTAATAAAACTATAATCAACAATTTGTGTTTGTGTTTAACGTGGAGATGACAGTAATTTGAAGCCCAGCTGCCCTTGAACCCTGGTGAAGTGTTTCAGTGCCACGAAGACGCTACCACGCGGTTCCAGAAAAGGTTTGTGCATCCTCCCCTAATTATTTTCGGGTTGTACTCTATTGTCCATCAACCCCGCAACTCGAATTACCTATCATCAAGCGTTTGTCAATCGTTTTGTTTCGCACCGCATATACAGTCCACTAAACGCGCCACCATTTTTTTTTGGTCCCTCTCACCGGATAGTTCGATATTTGAATTTGAATTAGGTATCTACATATTTGTTGTAGTTTAGTATTTAGTATTTATTCCATTTGGGAATAAACGCACCCCAGCTTTATACCTAACGCAATTCGTTGTTTTTTTCGCATATTGTTCATCTATTGCCTGCGTAAGTAAACAATACCTGTAATACATACGCAGCTATAGATCGCTAGTACTAGTTATTCATTCGGAAGTCAAGTATTTGTAAGTATTTGTAAGTATCAGAAACAGAGACAACCTAGTGGGTGAATAAGAATTGATTTAAAAGTACCTACGGTTCGTTTATTTCACGCGCAGTTCGTTTCTAACTGCCTACCCACTTTTATTAGTTATTGTCCGCGTCACTGTTCTTTATCGCTTATCAGTAAAAATAACTTTATTTTGTTTGTTTACCGCATTGATAGTGTATAATAGTTGTTTACGATGCCTCCAAAGGACAACAAAGTTCAATTTAAACTTTTATATGCTAAAAGAGACATGCTGTTTTCACGCGTGCAATCTATTTGTGATAATACACTCAAAACAGCTGATCTAGCTGTTAGAGATTCTTTCTTATGTTCTGTAGAAAACTTGGATAGTTTGCGCACGGAATTTGAATCCGTAATTCATGATATTAATGTTTTAGGGATAGAATTAAATCCAGATTATGCTGTAAGTTATCAAGCTTTGGCGTCGTTCGATGATTTGTTCTGTCGCATCAAACGTGTCGCGAGAAGCTTGGAGATGCCGTCTGTCCATCAGAGCCAGGCAAACCACACTCGCGATCGACCTAAATTACCGCCCATTCAGATACCTGAATTTATCGGTGATATTCGCAATTGGAATCTGTTTATAGATAGTTTTGAAAACACTATAGATAAGAATGTCTCTTTGACAGATCATGAAAAATTATACTATCTGGTTGAAAAGTTAACTGGTAAAGCTAGAACTGTTTGTGCCGGCATTACTTTTAGTGCCGAAAATTATACATTAATATTAAAAACATTAAAGTCGAAATACGAAGACAAAAGATTAGTAGCTACCGCATATTTAGATCAGTTATTCGAATTGAAAAATATTACGGTTTGTAATGAACACAATTTAGAGGGGTTTTTAGATACTTTTGCATCATCTGTTCGCGCAGTAAAAAACCTAAAGGTCGATGACCTCTGCGACTTTTTGTTTTTGTATTTGGGTTTAAAGAAATTAGATAGTGAAACTGTTCGTTTATTTGAAATGAACCATCGCAGTAGTAAACTGCCGAAATTCAATGATTTAGAATGTTTTGTACGCGACCATATTAAAATATTACAACGCACTTCGTCAAACCATGAAGTTACGAAGAAAGTAGTCACTAAATACGACCGTCGAACGGATGCGTCTTCGAAGTCACAAAAGTCGACACATACGTATGTGAATACTGGACCTGTACAATCTATTTGCTCTTTGTGCAATAGTCAACATTCGCAATTGTACAAGTGTTCTGGTTTCTTAAAATGTACACCTTATGAACGTTATAAGTTTGTTCGCGATAACAATTTGTGTTTTAACTGCCTAAGTGACAAGCATCGGGTTACGGCTTGTAATAGTAGTCAAAGTTGTCGTAAGTGCCCTTCAAAGCACCACACTTTACTACGCAAGGAGAAAGGTCCTAATAATGCCGCATCCAATGTGAGCACAGTTAGTTTATCAAGCGGGGACACGCCGCAGCCGCAGCCAGCGCGCGACGTTGCCCGCTCGCAGGACGCCGTAAGCGACGTCACGTTGTGTTCGATGTCCGCAAGCCGTGCGTGTACTACCGTATTGCTCGCGACCGCTCACGTTGTTGTTCAGGATGCTTTAGGTAATCCGTGTCTTGTTCGAGCGTTGTTAGATTGCGCTTCGCAGAGTAATTTCTTAACTCATAATTGTCAACGCCTTGGGCTTGATATTAATAACCGGCCAGCCTGCTCAGTAGTTAAGGGGTTCGGTGGTTTAAAATCAACCATTCATGGTTCGATTAAAATTAAATTCGCATCACGTTTTAATTCCGATATTTGTTTTGATATGGATTCGCTTGTCGTAGATAAAATTACGGAACAATTGCCCACTGTCTCGGTTGACACGTCTTTATTGGCAAAATTTAAAGACCTACCGTTGGCAGATGAATCTTATGGTGTCCCTGGAGACGTCGATATGTTGATCGGCGCATCGATTCTCCCGCACCTCCAGTTATCTCGTAAGATTCAAGGTCATTCGTATATCCCGCACCGCACGCCCTAGAAACAGTTCTAGGTTTTGTTATTATTGGTTCCGCACCCGCAAATTTAGATAGCTACTCGACTGTGTCACACTGCTGCACTGTTGAGCCGCCGCTGGAGTCTACCATCCGCAGGTTCTGGGAAATTGAAGAGGTCAATTTCCCGCCTATCCTAAGCCCTGATGATAAGGTGGCTGAGGAGATTTATTGTCGCACGACTACTCGAGATAATGATGGTCGATACGTTGTCGCGCTCCCATTCAAGGGGGATATTTTTTCGCTCGGTGACTCCTACGCTTCCGCTAAAAATCGCTTTTCTTGTTTAGAGCGTAAGATGCAAGCATCTCTGAAGTTGAAGCAAGCCTATGATGAGGTCGTTATCGAATACCTAGATAAAGGATACACCTCACTTGCGCCCACCGCCGAGACTGACGAGACTCGCGATCATCCATCTTACATCATCCCGCACCACGGAGTTGTTAGAGAAGATAAGCTTACTACCAAGCTTCGCGTGGTTTTGGACGGCAGTGTTAAGACTAGCACTTCTGTATCGCTCAATGATATTTTGTATTGTGGTCAAAACCTACAAGGTAACTTATTTGACATTATTGTAAATTTCCTATTGTTTGCTGTCGCGCTCTCCGCCGACATAAGGCAAATGTTTCTTTCTATTGGTATTCGCGAATGCGACCGCAGGTATCAACGTTTTTTGTATAGATTTTCGCCTCAAGAACCTTTGAAAGTTAACGAGTTTAATCGTGTTTGTTTTGGGCTGAAGTCGAGTCCTTTCCATGCGCTTCGCACTATCAAACAATTGGCCGCTGATGAGGGCGAAAGATTCCCGAAAGCGAAAGATACTATTGAGACTGGGCTGTACATGGATGACTTTGTCTATAGTATAGCCAGCGAGGCAGAGGCCTTTGAGACCGCCGCTCAAGTAATATGTCTTATGAAAGCCGGTCAGTTTGATCTTGTGAAGTGGACAAGTAACTCGCAGACCGTCCTAGATTCGATTCCACTGTCACATCAACTATCTTCGGTGAAGGAATTTGATGGTGATGATATGCACAAGGTTCTAGGCTTAAGTTGGTCACCCGCGTCTGACATGTTCAGTCTTAAAGTTAGTTCGACGCCGCAAATTTGTACTAAGCGCATTATCCTGTCATGTGTAGCACGTATATGGGATGTTATGGGATTTGTAGCTCCCGTCGTTTTATATGCCAAGGTTCTTATAAAGGAGCTTTGGCTTTCCAATAGTGATTGGGACGACCCCGCGCCCGACAATATTGTAAAATTGTGGGCTCGCTTTCGCCAGGAACTTCCATTGCTCAATAAAATAAAAATTTCGCGCCATGTTGGTATATTGTCAGAGAGTATAGTTACTGTTGTAGGCTTCGCAGACGCCAGTGAAAAGGCTTACGGGGGAGTAGTTTATTTTCACGTTTTGAATGCTGATAAGGTCTCGGTTAGTCTTATAAGCGCTAAATCTAAGGTTTCCCCTCGCAAGACCATTTCTCTGGCGCGCCTGGAGCTGTGCGCTATACTTTTGTTAGTGCAATTAATCAGCTCTATTGTCAATGCTTGTAGGCACTGCATTGTTATTGATAGAATTATGGGTTTTTCTGATTCTACTGTAGCTTTGTGTTGGGCACATTCTTCACCCCATCGCTGGGACATATTCGTCGCTAATAGGGTGGCTAAAATTCTGTCCGAATTACCACCACAAAATCTCTTTCACGTCGCTGGCACAGATAATCCCGCCGATTGTCTCTCCCGTGGATTGCTACCTTCACAAATTCTAGATCATCCGCTGTGGTTCTGCGCTCCGTCTTGGATTCATTGTGTGCTTGAGGAATGGCCGGTTAAGCCCTTTAACCCAGCTGCCTTTTCAGAACCACCCGAGGAGAAGAAGCATTCGCTGGTAGTTTCGGTTCCACGTGAAGAGTCGATAATTTTATCGTTGTCTAATCGCGTCTCGTCTTGGTCGAGACTTTTACGTTGTGTGGTGTATGTTTGTCGTTTTATAAAACTGTTACCCACACGCTGTAATATAACCGCCGCTGATCTGGATAAAGCTGAGTCAGTCGTGCTTCGTGAATTGCAGAGACTTTACTTAGCATCCGAATTTAGAAATTTAGAGTCCAACCAACCTTGTAGTCGCGCAATCCAACATTTGAAACCTTTTTTGCAGGATGGTCTCATTCGAGTAGGTGGTCGTTTGAGGTATTCAGATTTAGGATTTGAACAAAAGCATCCAGTAGTTTTACCCCGTAAGGACCATATTTTAGATTTGATTGTAGATTATCATCATAAGGTGAATTGTCACGCAGGTCCGGACTTGTTGATGTCTATCCTTAGACAGAAGTACTGGATACTTTCCGCTCGCAATTTGATTCGTGCTAGAGTGCACAAATGTGTGCCCTGTTTTAAGCTTCGCCCGCGTTTTATCGAGCCTGAAATGGCCGATCATCGCTCTTGCCGTGTTGTTCAATCCGCTAAACCTTTCGTACACACCGGCACCGACTTCGCCGGCCCGTTTAGAGTAACTATTGCCCGTGGTCGTGGTGTACGCTCCACAAAGGCTTACGTTTGTTTATTTATTTGTATGACGACTCGTGCGGTTCATATAGAATTGACCGGTGATTTAAGTACGCAATGTTTTATGTCCGCGTTTAAGCGTTTTCTGTCGCGCCGTGGCCCCGTCAAACGTTTATATTCGGACAATGGTACTAATTACGTTGGTGCTCGCCGTAGTATCTCGGAGTTACACGCATTCTTGCGGTCAAAGTATTATCAGAGTGAATTCGCGCATGTTTTGGCCGAAAATCGTATTGAATGGCATTTTAATACGCCCGCTGCTAGTCACTTTGGTGGCAATTGGGAGGCTAATATTAAGTGCCTCAAGTCGCATCTGTTCCGCGTTGTAGGCGTACAGATTCTCTCTTATGAGGAGCTGAGTACTGTACTCGCTCAGATAGAGGCAGTAATGAAGTCCACTGTGTCGAACTCTATCTAGTGACCCGTCGGAGTCTTTAGCTTTAACGCCGGCTCACTTTTTAAACATGACCCCTCTTAAGTATTTGCCCGCTATGGATGTCGATGAAGACAGACTGCATCTCCTAAAGCGTCACACTCTTTTGGATAAATTAGTTCAATCGTTTTGGAGGCGTTGGAGAACAGATTATTTGCACACGCTGCAGTCGCGTCAAAAGTGGAATACTCCAACGAACCCAGTCACCGTTGGTACTGTGGTAGTTTTAATGACCGAGAATGCGCCCCCCCTACACTGGCCTCTAGGTATAGTGGAGGAAGTTTTCCCGGATTCAAAGGGAGTAACGCGTATAGTAAGAATTAAAACCGCAACCGGTTCGTATTTACGTCCGGTTATTCGCCTCTGTCCTCTGCCTAATCAGCAGCAGGTTTCAACTTAGTTAAGTAGTTATGGTAGCGCTTTATACATATTTAGTTTAGGAATAGGTTAGCAGTTAGAGGTTACACCTGAATTTAGTTTTGATTAGTTTCGCTTATTGTTTTTCGAAGGTAACCCTTCAAACCCGGGGGGAATGGTTGCGCCAACTTGCAAAATATGATTGACATCCGCTGTTTCCTATACCTATCCCTTTTCCGCACATCCTCGCGAGTGAATAGGAAGATATGCCCCGTCGTTTTTGGAGATGTCTTCCGAATTGAACCGCATCGCGTACGCATATGGCGTTGCCTCGCTCCGTGGAAAAATATTGATAACTTTGGAATTACCGCGGTTTCGCGTGTAATAAAATTATAATCAACAATTTGTGTTTGTGTTTAACGTGTGATGACAGTAATTTGAAGCCCAGCTGCCCTTGAACCCTGGTGAAGTGTTTCAGTGCCACGAAGACGCTACCACGCGGTTCCAGAAAAGGTTTGTGCATCCTCCCCTAATTATTTTCGGGTTGTACTCTATTGTCCATCAACCCCGCAACTCGAATTACCTATCATCAAGCGTTTGTCAATCATTTTGTTTCGCACCGCATATACAGTTCACTAAACGCGCCACCACTCCTCTTACATCAAGAAGATTGGTTACAACCCAGCTGCCGTCGCTTTCGTACCCATTTCTGGCTGGCACGGAGACAACATGTTGGAGGCCTCAACCAAAATGCCCTGGTTCAAGGGATGGAACGTTGAGCGCAAGGAAGGCAAGGCTGTAGGTAAATGCCTCATTGAAGCCCTCGACGCCATCCTGCCCCCTGCTCGCTCCACAGACAAGGCCCTACGTCTTCCCCTCCAGGACGTATACAAAATCGGTAGTATCGGCATGGTGCCCGTAGGCAGAGTCGAAACTGGTATCCTCAAGCCTGGTACCATCGTCGTCTTCGCCCCCGCCAACATCACCACTGAAGTCAAGTCCGTGGAGATGCACCACGAAGCTCTCCAAGAGGCTGTCCCCGGAGACAACGTTGGTTTCAACGTAAAGAACGTGTCCGTCAAGGAGTTGCGTCGTGGATATGTCGCTGGCGACTCCAAGAAAAACCCACCCAAGGGCGCTGCTGATTTCACAGCCCAGGATTGTGCTGGATTGCCACACAGCTCACATTGCCTGCAAATTCGCCGAAATCAAAGAGAGAGTGTAAGGTTAGCAAATTGTATGCGCGCGTGATGTATGCATGGGAACGAGGAGTTACTGCGCACTCCGGGCGAACGGTCCTCTCTCTCTGGGAACACGCGAAATATATTCGGTCAACATAACCCGATTTTCATTGACTCCAGAACCCCGATCCAGAAGGAGCAGTACTCAAGTAGGGATGACTGTGGACACTCACCCGTTTTGTACAATCCCTAAACTATCTTTATTAAAATACCCAAGCCAGTTCTGTTCAAAGTTTTCCGCGACAGTAGGCAATGCATGTGACGCAATATTGCTCTACTCGTCTTTATTACTCCCGAAACAGTGACAACAGAACTATTTAACTTTGTAAAATCTAAAGTAGGTGTTGTTCACTCAGAGCAACTTGTACAATAACAGGGGTAATTGTTTAAGTTTGAATTAAGTGAGAAAAGGTTACTGTTCTAGATATAATAACGCTATTTCTGCGTCTATCTGTTGCAAATAAACGGATTTTGATGCTTTCGTGAAGGTCGTAAATTGATAAAATTTAGATAAAGAAAACCGCCATTCGGCATCATTGGTGGCAGTGCATAGGTCCCTTTTATTGCAGGTTTAAGTGTAGATATCTCGATAGCTGAAGAGTGCTCACATGGAACTCCAGCTACCTTACCTCTCACTTACTTTCCAGCTCTTTGTGCCCCAAAACCTGCAATACACTGATGTATCTTTGCATCTCACGGTGATGCCAATTAGGCTCTTTGATGGATTGTCCGAATGCGATTTGTTCTGAATGAATCAACCACTTCACAGACATATTTATCCCGAATTCTAATATGTCCGGTAACATACGCATCGAGATTCTGAACTTACCTTTTAGTTCTGGTAATAAAACCTCAATAGGTTTTATTACCAGAACTAAAAGGTGCGAACGTGCAATTAGATTCATATTTTTTTGACAATTCATTAGTACCTATAAGGTTTATTTGAAATAAACTATTTGATTTTGATTCAGGCTGGTGAGTAATTCCAGTTCCAGAACAAGCGGTAACTATATACTTATATAAAAGTCAAGAAAAAGCAATACCAGTTATTAGGAAGAATAATTAATAGATCTGGGAATCGTGTGTTTGTGTTTCGAGGCAGACAGAAGATGGTATAAAGTGAAACGGGAAGGGATTCCTGTAACAATTTGTACTCGTGCATTTCGCGGGACCCTGTTTTCAGGTTATAGCATTTTTCTTTCTCAAAAGATGCCTTCGGTTGGTATGGAATGTCTACATACTGAACTCTGAAAATGTATGTACTAAATAAGATCTTATTTTACTTCTTTTAAATATCGCTGCACATTTTGAAATAGCTCCTAATGAGATTTATTTTTGGCCTCGCACAGTCTTTTTATATTGCTAGTTTTAATCACTTTTATTGTTTGTCATGTGCGAGTCACAAATAAGAACTCGTCAAATTTTGACAGGTTGTCAGGCTAAAGTAGAGTTTGACAACTACTTAACTTCAAATAATTAATTCAGAAATCGAATTGTGGGTCCTATTTGTTTGCATTAGGGTAGATGGCTAAACAAATCTATTTAGTCCGTCAGTTAGATTACCTAAAAATATTGAATTATTACATATATATCGATACAGTGCGTTGAAATATTGTGGGACGTCACGGTGTGCTACACTGTATACTGACAAAGTGACGTCACTCGGGGCCCGCTCCTGAACTTTGATGCACTTAATTTTTGACAATTTTTATTTATTTGATAAAGCAAAAAATACGGGTCTAATATTATTTGATAATCTCACTGACGGACTAAATAGGATCATAATTTTTCTACCCAGAAAACATCCCTATTACTTATTGGCAAACTCAGTACTATACTTATACGAAGTACTTCCCGGAATCGCGGCAAACTGGCCACATCGGCTTGTTTGCGCTGTCTCGTTAATTTAATAGTAACGCAATTAGAACCAATCTTTATTAATTTTCCATGCCGTTTGCTCAGACCAATCGATACTCATTTCCAACAAGTAAATGAATGGTTTCTCTCTCATCACTATTTATTCAAGTAAGATTGAAAATCTTGGTTTTTAGGGTTCCGTACCCTAAGGGTAAATACGGGACCCTATTACTAAGACTCCATTGTCCGTCTGTCTGTCTGTCACCATGCTGTATCTCATGAACCGTGATAGCTAGACATTTGAAATTTTCACAGATGATGTATTTCTGTTGCCGCTATAACAAAAAATACTAAAAACAGAATAAAATCAATATTTAAGTGGGGCTCCCATCTCATACAACAAACGTGTTTTTTTTTTCTGCGATAAAGTTACGGAACCCTTCGTGCGCGAGTCCGACTCGCACTTGCCCGGTTTTTTATATTGACTTTTCCTACTTTATGTACTGTGGTGTTCTGCTGTGCAGACCCACATGTTTTAGTCTATTTACGTTTTATAATACTATACAAATCACACCTTTTTATCTTTTTTAATTGTTTCAACTCATGTGACTCACCTTTAGGAATTCTTTGATTCTGTTATCGCCTGAAAAGCATACTTTTAGTTATCTCTGATTATTGTTTTGTTATTTTTTGATTGTTTTAATATCCCATAATTTATTTATATCGCTAATTTGTAAAATCTGAGAATATTTTATACTCTGACATTTTCATCTGAATTGACATCAGTTTGTCCAATTTATTTTTCTTAAGCCATAGACATAACATACCATGGACTAGGAATTCTATAAGCTCGTTGTTCATTATCTTCAAAATAAGGGCAGCGGCAGACTGTACCTTTGTAAACCGTTTTTTTATTCGTTCTGGTCATATAATTGATATTTTGAATTTGAAATTCGGAAGAGATAACACAGAACGAGAAAAAAACGGGCGTCAGCTTTTTGAGTCAGATTCGGGCAGGAAACGGCGAAAGTCGGTTGACTACTTATTACTACCAAGTGTACTATAGTATCTGAAAAACTCTTAAACTGTAATATATTCAGCTGTTGAATGCGTGTAAAAGAATCTCTAAAAACTAAAAAAATAGCCTGCACTTGAAATGTACTTTTACTTTAAAATTTAATTGATGTGCCAGTCCTCAATCTGCATCAATCAAGCCTACAGAGATGCGCGCGGCCACCGCGCGCCCGCCAGCAGAAGGCGCAGGTTCTGAATCCGCCTTATTGTCCGTCTGCCTGAGACGCCACAGCTTAGCTCATCGTCATTACATTGCTGCCAGCCTTCCTATCTACCTGTTTATTTATTTATTTATAATAAGCACACCTTTTATGATATTGCAGAGGGCATACTGCTAGAGAAAACAATTATTATAGGTTTTCAATATTTATTTTACATGAGCCATCTTCTACAGAATTACCTTGACACCTTTCATCTACTTATAATATTTTCTTTACACCACAGACAAATACAAGTAGGTTACATACCTACTTAACAACACCAACAACACTGTCACTTACAATTCATATAAAATAACATCTAAAATCGGCATTTCAGTAACCATGCAAATAACAGGTATGCATGACATTGATACAATCAATATTAGAGACAAAGTAAGATAAAAAGTGTTACCAATAGATCTAAATCTAGGACACTACAAAATCAATACAAATTGAGTTATATAAGCGTACATTGTTCGCACTGTTTATATAGGGAACGTCTTACCTGGTAACCTGCCTGTTTTGCCTGCTCACCTGCCTTCCTCAAGCATTCCACTTCTTAGAAGAGTTCCTGTCCGTCCTGCTGCCTGTCTATCTGACGACCACATACATCCTTCGACGTGCGAAGCCGGCCCCTTTTTCTTTATTCACAAATATCCTTTTTCTTAGTTTTAATTTATAATCACTCATATTTTTTTCATTAACGTAGCTTACATTTAGCTCGTCTGAGCTAAACGTAACGTTGCAGTACAGCGGGTAGTAATTCAATACAGTGGATAATTCTGAATACCAGGCCCCTCAGAAAGTATTGCGAAAAAAAGTTTTTATATATGGGAGACTGGCCAGTTATAATGTTTTTCGAAAATATGATTATTTATAAGTAAAAATAAGTAAGTTCCAATTTCAAAATTTCCCTCCACATTTTTTGCGAGTTAATTCAAAGTATTGTGTCTCACTGAAATATGGATCTGCGCCGGGAACATTTTAGAGCTATGATTTTATACGATTTCAAGTGTCGCCTGAAACCGGATGAATCGTACGATAGACTTCAAATGGCATTCATGGATGAAGGCCCTTCCAAGGCAACCGTGTATCGTTGGTATAACGAATTCAAGCGCGGTCGACCAACTTTGGGGGATGACGAAAGAAGCGGTCGCCCTTTGACGGCTGTTACCGAAGAAAACGTGCTAGCAGTGAAAAATTTAATCCAAGACAATAGGCGAATTACATATCAGGAGATTCAACACATATTGAAGATTGGATCGGGAAGCGTTCACGAGATTCTACACAGCCATCTTCGCGTGAGGAGGATAGTATCACGCTGGGTGCCGCACAACCTCACCGATGCTCAGAAGCAGGCCCGGGTGGAATGGTGCCGTGATATGCTTAACAAATTTGAAGCAGGCTCGTCTCGGCGTGTTTACGACATCGTTACAGGTGATGAGTCCTGGATTTATCAATACGACCCAGAAACCAAGCGCCAGTCGACTGTTTGGGTGTTTCAAAATGAGCCAACGCCTACCAAAGTGAAGCGATCTAGAAGCGGGGGTAAGATTTTGATCGCTAGCTTTTTTAATTTGACTGGCCACTTGGTATCAATTCCCTTACGGGATCAAAGAAGCATTAATGCCGAATGGTATACTACCAAATGTTTGCCAGAAGTTTTCTCTGTTATAAGCAACAAGCGACCAAACACAGGGCTCCGCGGGCTACTGCTCCACCACGACAATGCACCTGCGCACACCGCACTCAAAACGAGGGACTTCCTGGACAGCACGCCAGTCAAACTCCTGGGTCACCCTCCTTACAGCCCTGATCTAGCACCGTGTGACTTCTTTTTATTCCCAAAAATAAAAAATCAGCTCAAAGGGATACAATTTTCGTCGCCGGAAGATGCGCTGGCTGCGTTCGAGCAGGCTGTAAACGAGGTGTCTGCGGCGGACTGGAAAAAGTGTTTTGAAAACTGGTTTAGGCGCATGAATCTTTGTATAGAGGCTGGTGGAAAGTACTTTGAAAAGATTTAATAAAAATATATGTACGTATAGAACAATTTTTTTTAGTTTCGCAAAACTTTCTGAGTGTCCCACGTATGTCTCTAAAGGTTTTCTTTTATACAACATGGAGTTTTTGAAATCTTTTTGAGAGTAAAAATCAGATACATTGATTAGAATATCTTGTCTAGACTCCTGTAGCATTGAGAGTAGTTAATTTAGCTTGTGAAATGTTAAATGAAGTTTACTAGTTTCACTAGTATTGACTAAATAAATAATGAGGATGCCCAGACAAGGTCAAATACGACACCCAATCGACTGACCCAATCTTGTTAGCCTTTAGGGTTGCATACCAAAATGGTATAAAAAAACATTTTACAAAAAAATACTACTGACTTCCAACTAAAAACACTACAAAGTGAAAAATAACTTTATTTTTCGAAGTCGGTTTCTTTGGTAGGTCGGTAGTCGGAGGTCGCGGATAAATTTGAAAGAGAGTTACCGCGGCCCTGGCACAAGCAACTGAAGGAACACGGGTGGGTTTTAGTCAGTAAAAGTCTGACACCGCTTCACCCAGAGCGGGAGAAGTCATTGGATGATTTCCCACCCAAAACAAAAGGTCGGTAGTCGGTAGTATTTTTTTGTAAATTTTATTTTTTCTTTTAGTTGTATCTAATGCAAGGCAAGTTTTAAGTAATGAACTTACAATGCCAGAATAGATTACCAGAATACCATGAAGCTTGAACATAACCTGTGAAATGAGAGTGTACCAAGCTGAACTGTACACATCTGCGTACCGGCGTGATTTTATGTTATGAAATGGTATAAACAATAAACAGACATGCGATTGCAGCAATCCCGAGACATTTTCCGTTATTTATAGAAGAATGCTGTTGTATATCTCCGAAATTCGTCATCAGATCTTCACCAAATGAAAATGGGACCAATTTCGAATCATATTCTATCAAGCAAAAAAGAATTTTCAAAGTCGGACCACAATTGTGGTCCGGCTCTGTCAATTGACGGAGATATGGGTGCCAATAATAATAAAAAAAAACAAACATGAAGTCGAACATAGACCCTCCTCCTTTTTGGAAAGTCGTTTAAAAAGGAACCCTTATGGTGCGACTCAGTATGTCTGTCCATCTGTCACAGCAGGATATCTCAAGAACTACTAAAGCTATCAACTTGAAGTTTGGAATGGTTTTAGATGACGTTTGCTCAATTAATTAGCAAATAAGAAAGAAAGAAATAATTATATTTTTTTTTGCAACAGGGACTGATAGGGGTCTTAAAAAATCGAAGTATGCGAGGTATCATATGAAAGAGCGCAATTTTCACATTCTCAAACAGCTTTTCCTTTTTTTTTAGGCCGCGTGGTTTTCGAGTTAGGAGAAAAATTAAAAAATAAATACCGTTCCCCCCTTATCTCCGAAGCTTGCATAGAGAAAAAGACAACAGAGAGAAAGATTACACGAAAAATAAAACGATGTCTCTAAATAGCACACTTTTTCAGGAATCATAAAAAAATGCATTAGTTCCACTATCGGTCAAGAGATGGCGCTGCCCAAAACTTCAATAATCTACACCGCAGTGTTAAGATTCTCTGACGAATATAGATCTCGCCGATGAAAATTTTCCTATTTGTAATAGGAAAATTGGTTTGCAGTGATTGCAACTTAATTTTGGTTTGGTATGGAACCCTAAATATGCGATGTCCGATGCGCACTTGGCCGGTTCTTTTTTATATACGTGGCTTTTATTATTCCTTCCAAAAATACAGCATAAACAAGTCAAAATATTTTTAAAGAATACAAACGGCTAAAACTCGGCGAAAATATATGCACCCACACGCGTCAGAGATTTGGTGGTTTTCTTTTTGTCATTTTTCATAACAACGCTAGAAAGAAGCTGAAAATATGAAACCTTTTGTGAAACTTTTTTCTTTCAGAGATAGGTATACTGCGGTAGCAAATAAAGCTATCTGACAACTCTTCAAGCTTTATAAAAACCTACCAACGTCCCGTAGGGCTGAAAGATTCGTAAATAGACACACAAAAATAACTCTAACCTTAATATCGTCGGATTCCCCTATAAGTTTCTGATGCTGAACTTTTCTCTCACCTCGGGATAATGTAAGGTTCGTCGAAAAACACTTCTGATACGTGACCCAGCACTGTATCCTTCGGGAACCTCTCATTGATATATTGTAGTATCGGAAGGAGCTCTCAGGAGCCTATCTCACCTAACTATTCTTGTGGAGTGTGTAAATCTTGCCGTACGGAGAATTATCGCTCATTAAACGTATTTCGAAGGTTTAAAGGGTGTGTGTTAAGATAGGTTGTTTGGATCCATCGAGGGGTTTCTGATAGCCATATTGTTGTATAAAACCTTATATATTTTGTTATTATATTTTATCAGGCAATCTGTTTTCGACTAAGTCAGCAATTTTAGGAAATTCTGCTTTCCACCATATTAATATTTCAAAAATTTTCGGTTTGACGTAGCTAAGCAAAGTTAGAATCCTTTTCAATTTTATTCGTAAAAATATCCCTCTGAATTTCTGAAAGTCTGAACCCTGCATACACTTATGTTACAAGTCCTTTGAGTACTTATTTCACAAAATAAATACCCACTTAACTTAGGGATTACAATGAAAGTCTAATATGCTAAACAAACGACTTTAGTCCTTAAGTATTTGTGCTGGAAATAATGCTAATTTATGTGTTCGGAGTGTTATTTAAATAAATTGTTTTTAAAGTCCTTATTTTAAGTGGCTTGTAAATCTTGTAATCTAATTTTAAACATCTGCGGTTTAGGTACTTGTTCATTAAAATGTTATTATTTCTATTGAATTAGGTACTTAGGAACTATTTATGTTCTATATTTAGATATAAACTATCTTCCGCTCGCGGTTTCACCCGCGTTAAAAGTGTTTTATTATCTCGGCTGGGCAGCATTCGGGCAGTTGCGCGGTATCATCTCATCCAACTTACCACAGTGTCTCAAGACGAAAGTATGACCAGTGTGTGTTGCCGGTGATGACCTATGGTTCTGAGACGTGGTCGCTTACAATGGGCCTCATCAGAAAGCTTACAGTCACCCAAAGGGCAGTGGAGTGGGCTATGCTCGGTGTTGCCTTGCGTTATCGAATCAGAAATGTAGAGATCCGCAAGAGAACCAAGGTTACTGACATAGCCCGAAGAATTGCCAAACTTACATTGATCGCAAAACGGATGGCCGATGGGGCTGAAAAGTTTTGGATTGGTGACCGCGAACCGGAAGACGTTGCGTTGCGTTGCCTCCCAGTAGGTGGACCGATGACCTGGTGAAGGTTGCGGAGATCCGCTGGATGTGAGACGGCGGGACTTGTCAATGTGGCGACGCTTGGGGAAGGCCTATGTCCAGCAGTAGACGTCTTTCAGCTGGTATGATGATGATGATGATGATCCTGAGGGAACATGTTATCGGGATAAAAAGGCAACAGACCGGATATTCCAGACTATAATTTATATCTGTGCCAAATGTCATCCAGTTCCGTTCTGCCGTCCTGGTGTGATTGAGTTATAAATATCCATGCATCCATCCATTCAAACTTTTGCATTTATTATATTAGAAGGAATGTAAATCTAATACATTGTATACTTGTATTGTCCTTCAGAAGTGATAAATATTATCCTTTGTGGTACATTTCGCAATCAATCGCCGGACCAATAGGTAGTGCACACTGCCGACACACCGGTTGAATTAAACCTGTATCCTGTAGGTGTGCGCAGTGATTTATAACTTTACAATGAATAGGCAGCCGACTGGGATATGTCGGAGGAAACCTGCTAAATAAATACCTGTCTAGCAATTGAAATCCCTAGCTGGCACAGCTCGAACTTTAGGGGCTTCTAACATTTAATTACTCAGAAGAAACATCATTTATTATTTGGATTACTACCTTCTTAGTGCAGGGTGATTATGACAACCCTCCAAATGATAAGTACAACGAAAAAATGGAGAGGTCTATGTCCATGGACGGCTTTCGCACCTTCTTGCAAAACCGATTACCGATGGGGTTTTAGGGATTGTACAACACGGGTGAGTGTTCACAGTAATCCCTACTTGAGTACTGCTCCCTCTGGATCGGGTTTTTGGAGTCAATGAAAATCGGGTTATGTTGACCGAATATATTCCGCGTGATCCCAGAGAGAGAGGACCGTTCGCCCGGCCGGACCATTGCGCAGTAACTGGTCGTTCTCATGCTACATCACGCGCGCATACAATTTACTAACCTTGCACTCTGCCTTACATACATACATGTGTCCCTACACTACTTCCCCCCAAAATTGTACAAAAATTTTGTTACATCTAGTTTTTAAGGGTAGTTGCCGTAACTTCCACTCTGCAATAACATACATACATGTGTCCCTACAGGGTCAAAAGATTCTGTAGTATCGCCACCACAAAATCTTTTGATCAATATGCAGTCGCGGAAGACGAGGTGTTGGAAGTTATCCAAAAAGTGGTTCAATTATCTGGTGAGGGCTAAGGGATTCCAATGGATATAAAAATAACGTAATAGTTTTATGTAGCGAGGCCTACCTGTGGACGTCATTAACTAAAATTAAAAAAAAAAACACCGACATAAAAAACCTCTAAAAAGCAAAAAAATAAGCCTCATACTAGCGTCGGGAAACCGTTAACATTTACAGCAGCTTATTTTATTTACGTAGCGGTTCCCCGAACCGAAAAAACCCATATTCAAAGAGTAAAATGCGAATTACTTTTGAACTCTTTAACCGATTTCAATCACACATAGCTAAGAAATCTCTCGACAAAGTCACCATACAAACAAAAAAAAAAAATTAAATCGAAACCGGTTCATCGGTTTAGGGGCTTTGATGCCCCCGGGTGTCACCAATGTGTGGATCGCCCGGAGGACACGGTGGAGCATACAGTGGAGATCTGCCCCGCTTGGGTGGAGCACCGCCGTGTCCTCGAGGAGGCGATCAGCGGTGGCGACCTCTCGCGTCCGGTTCTGGTTCAGGCCATGGTACGGAGCGAGAGGGCATGAGAAGCTATCACCTCCTTTTGCGAAGCAATTATAATGGTCGCGAAGGAGGAGGCGAAACGCGAGAGGGAGACGCAACAGACACACAGATACCCAGATACGCAGACACACATTAAACTTCAAACACCCTCTTTTTCCGTCGGGGGTTAAAAATATTGGGTAGATGATAAGGCAGGAGTCTTTGGTCAACTGGACCCACTCGAAATGAACCAGCGGGATCACTCAACCCAATCACATTTTGAATAGGTCGACTGGACCCACTGACCAATTTCATTATTAGTACAGTCATGGAGTATAGCCGAATCTTTTAGTTTTAAAGATAAGATAAAGATAAATTTATTTTTTTAAACACACATGTTTAAATAAATGATACATGAATATTAACATATAGATGGAAACAATTTTACCGGACCAACATGTTTTGCTTCACTCGGCGCACAAAATGAAAATAATATGTTATTAATTAAAGTTAAATGGGCAATTATAAATTGAATAAATTAATGTCAGTTTTTATTATTTTTATGATTTAAAATCTATACTTAATTTAAATAAAATCTTAGAGACGTCAAAACTGTACATTGAATATTTTAGAAAAAAGTAAAAGCTGACGTAATTTTTTTTTAATAAAATTTTTGTGTTTGGACTTAGATATTGTTAATTTGTTTAAAATGATTTTGTTTGAGAATTAACGTTTAAACCTAATTGAATTTCGTGTTATTATATTTGATGCTTTTTAGGGTTCCGTACCCTAACGGTAAAAACGGGACGTTACTAAGACTCCACTGTCCGTCTGTCTGTCTGTCACCAGGCTGTATCTCATGAACCGTGAAAGCTAGACAGTTGAAATTTTCACAGTTAAAGTATTTCTGTTGCCGCTACAACAACGAATACTAAAAACAGAATAAAATAAATATTTAAGTGGGGCTCCCATACAACAAACGTGTTTTTTTACAGAAAATAAATTATGTGGTCAAGTGGACTCGCGGGTCCAGTAGCGAGCGGGTCCAGCTGACCAAAGACTCGTAGGTAGGTGTTTATTTATAAATTATTGACAAGTTGGTAACTTGCTAAGGAGATTTGTTCGATACTTGGTAATTGCTAAGGAGATTTGTTCGACCCTAGCTAGTTGCTAAGAGGTCGTCTTTAAATTTACTGAAAGGGTTTCGGCAGTAAGTAATTGGTAGGTAGTCTTCTCTCTTGAACCTTGTTACAGGCCATTGGAATATCTTTATAAGTACTATACCAGTATTAGTTGCTATTGAATAGCTTCTTGTGACAAGAGCCTTACGCTTCATGCCCGTTTCTACTATGTAAACTAAGTCTCTTTATATAAACAGCTCAGTAAATTGTATACAAAAGCATGGCCGTATAAAAACGTAAATGATAAATGATAAATGATTTTATTTCTGTAAGTAGGTTTGTACAAACACTTTTACATGTCGATCATATTTTTAAAACTAGATGAAGTCGGCGTTTCCTATCTGACTACTCTGAGAAGAAAGGCCGAAACAAACTCAGAGGTCACAGTCTCTTTTAAGGTCCAGACAAAATCTTTGTTAGATCATGTGAAGACCATGTAGACTGAAGTCTGAAATGGTCTTTTTAGGAAAGAACCAGCCAGATTGAGTGGACCTGTCCAGTCAGTGCACGCATTTGTCAATAACCGTGCAGCTCAACTCAGAAATTAAGGAGCTCAACGATTCGACGAACAATACCAAAGAAAGGACATTCGGGTAGGCCGCATAAACTACTCAAACTGCCAGACCATGATTAAAACTAGTTTGGATAAATTAAAATTAAAAACAAACAAAAATTGAATCCACATTGTCTTCACATTCACAACAATTAAAATAAACTAAAAAAAAATATAATACTTTAAAAAGTAAATATTCTTGTCATTGCAAGAAAACAAAAAAAAAAAAACAAAATTCACGTTGAAAAATATAAAAAAAAAAAACAAATTAATTGAAGCAGCTCAATCCCAAGCCTGTTTGTCCTCAACGTAATCTTTTATTGTATAAAACGCTTTCTGGCACAACTTATGTTTAATGAATGTTTTAAATTTATTAACACTTAGATCTTGTACGTGGCTTGGAAGCTTATTATAAAAGTGTACACATTGACATCTAAACGAGCCACCTATTTTCTTGAGCCTTGTTGCAGGTACTACAAATTTGTGTTTGTTTCTAGTATTTATGTTATGGATATCACTGTATTTTTTAAACAATTTTATATTTTTATGGGCATATAAAAGATTTTCATAAATATACTGAGAAGGCACTGTCATTACATTAATCTCCTTAAATTTCTCTCTGAGAGAGTGTCTCGGGCTTAATTTATAAATCGATCGAACAGCTCTTTTCTGCAAAACAAAGATAGTCTGGATGTCGGCGGCATTTCCCCACAACAGAATACCGTACGACATTACACTATGAAAATAGCTAAAATATACTAAACGGGCTGTCTCTATGTCAGTTAAATTACGAATTTTCCTAACAGCATATGCTGCGGAGCTTAGTTTTTTCGACAATTTATCTATATGTGGGCCCCACTGAAGCTTAGCATCCAAAGTTAAGCCTAAGAATACTGTGCTATTTTCAGGATTCAATTCTTCGCCCTTTACCAACACATCAGTTTTCACCTGCCTAACGTGAGGTAGGGTAAACTTAATACATTTGGTTTTTTTTCCATTAAGTAGTAAATTATTAACATTGAACCAGTGAACTACTTTTGAGATCGCGCTATTTACATCGTCAGTAACCAGCTGCTGACGTTTGAGTTTAAACAAAAGTGAAGTATCATCCGCGAACAACACTATATCATGGTTATCCTTTATGAGGTAAGGCAAGTCATTAATGTAAATAAGAAACAAGAAAGGACCAAGAATCGAGCCCTGCGGGACGCCCATCATTACTATAGATCCGGGAGATCTTTTTCCATTAACGTCAACGCTCTGAATCCTATTACTCAAGTATGAAGTGAAAAGATCCAGAGCGCTGTTCCGGATTCCGTAGTGGCGGAGTTTCCTGATTAGCGTATCATGAAGAACACAATCAAATGCCTTGGACAAATCACAAAAGATTCCCAAGGCATCGCACTTATCTTCCCATGCATTATAAATATGTCCTAAAAGCTCAACACCGGCATCAGTAGTTGAACGACCCCTTGTAAAACCGAACTGTTTGCTATGTAATAATTTATGTTTATTAAAAAATCTTTGCAGTTGCTCTAAAATTAATTTCTCAAATATTTTACTAAACGTAGGTAGTACTGAAATAGGTCTATAATTTGAAGGGTCTGATGTACTACCTGATTTAAACAATGGTATTATTTTACTATTTTTCATAAGGTCAGGAAACTCCCCACAGTCGATACAATTATTAAAGATAATAGCTAAACTAGGTGCGACAATATCAATAATAGACTTAGCAACTTCTACAGAATGACCCCACAGATCTGCAGTCTTTTTAACATTTAAAGTGTGAAAGGTTTTAATTATGTCTCTACAAGTAATATGTTCAAAAAGAAATTCCGAATCGCAAACATTAACATTTTCTTTTAGCAAAGACTCAGCAACAGAAGGTGATGAGTTTAGGGATTTAGTAGTTGAAATGGGAATATCTGAAAAGAAATTTTCAAAAGCCACTGCGACTTGTGAATCTGATTTTATGATGTTGTCATTAATGGACAGGCTGTAGTCAATATTTCGGTTACCAGATCTTCCCGTTTCACTATTAATAATATTCCAAGTCGTTTTAATAACATTACTACTATTTTTAATCTTCGAACTCAAATAACGCGACTTGGCCAAACAACAAACTTTTTTAAATAATTTTGAATAATTTCTAACATATAAATTAAATTCAGCAGTGTTAACAAAAGTCCTTTCATTGTACAACTCATAAAGCCGTTTCCTACTTTTATGAATACCAATGGTAGCCCAATCACTGAATGATGCATTACCATTAACCGAGATAGTCTTGGGAATAAAGGTAGAATTAAATTGTTTACAGTACATATTAAAAAAATCATTGTATAGTTGATTTGGATCGGCATGAATTGATAAAATTGGTAATTTATTAATGAGTTTAACTTTAAACGCTGCCAAGCGACTTGCAGTTTTGGGGTTAACAGTGATATCCTTTTTAGCCACTTTGTTATTTTGGTTTGGTATAGTAATCCTCTGCCCGCAATGATCAGAATCTAGTAAATTTATAATTTCTTTGTGGACTGGCACAACATTAGTATAAATATTATCTAAACATGTGGCACTAGTAGGGGTTATTCTTGTGGGCTCCAAAAATAGATTTACAAGATTGTAGGACTGAAACAGACTTATTATTTTACTACAATAACCTGAGTTTTCTAATAAATTGACATTAAAATCCCCACAAGTGATAACGGATTTATTCGAGTTACAAATCTTGTGTAACACTTCATCCATTACCTTTTCAAAACAGTCATACAATCCTGAAGGGGGTCTGTATACACTTAATACAATAAACTGCTCCAATTCTATACAAGCTATTTCGACTGTCCGCTCAACAGATAGGCTCACAATATCCTTACGGTCTTTAAATTTAAGCTGGTTACTTACTAAAATCAATGAGCCACCATGTATAGCATTAACTCTGCTGAATGAACTACCAACCTGGTGATTATTAAAATTGAACAATAAGATAATCGTAAAATCGTAGATAATCTTATTGAGACAAGATGTTGGCGAAGCAAATTTTGTTTAGGCTTTATTCTGTGTCATGCTTGTTTACGCGGTCTCTTTTCTATGAAATACAGTATGAACATTATATTTTACATTTAATTCGATTTATTTTATCATTGTGCGTGTTTCTGACAATATTATTGATGTTTTGTGTACGAACGGAGGTCATTAATCAGGTACCTCTTTTCACTAAAAACACTATTATAGAGCCGTTTTATTGCAGTAATCGACTTGTTGACTGTAGTAGTCGGTAAAATGTATATCAAATCCTGTTGCTGAAAATGGTTCCACAGTAAAAGTCGCTTGAAAACTTAAACTCTGGCAGTATTTGTTATATAGTAGAAGCGCATCCTGCATACTTCAATACTCTTGAATCCACTCTCAGCGATCTATGTTCCATGTATGAGCACATTATTTCAATGGTTGATCTTAGTAGTTGCTTGATTAGAAATTAATCTATTAAATGTTCAAGATTTTTTCATCTTTGGAACACACTATTTTTCTAAGTGTACGCCTTCGTTCTCACACACTATTTGTCTACATTTCTTTTTCATTTTTTCTTTTCGCTGGTCTGCTGTTAGAAATTACTTAAGAAATAAGCAGTACCTTTATATTCTTTTGTCTTGCTGTGTTTTTCTGTATGTATTATACTGTATATACATTAATTATAAAATAAATGAATAACTACTTAGTCTTAATTTTCAGCGTAGAGTGAAGTCTACGAATTTGACACTAATTATACCTATCTGCTGTAGTCAAACAAATCCATACAACGTATTATGTAAACAAAGTTCAATTCGATTACCTAATTGTTTATTTTAATCAATTAATCCGGCTACACGTTCAGTTAAATCCATTGAAAACGTACATATAAATATCCAAATAGGTTTATTTTCCACACGCCCTGTTTGATTCGCACAGAACCAAATAGAGCTGGCCCACATGGCGTGCGTATCGGCTTAGCCCCGTTCGATAGCCGCTGTAATAGATAAAATATAGAGGAATTCCAATGCCCGCAATAGAATTCCGTTGCATGGTTTAGAAAGCGATATTTAAATACCGGTTTTTATAGATCTTTGTTGTCTATACCTGCCTGAATTGATTTTCCCCAACTATTTTTTTTTTCATTTTTCAGTCTCAGCTCGGAGTCTCGACTTGAGCCCAGTTAATGGCAACAGACTTGTCAAAAACAAATACAAACAAATATATATAATTTTAGTAATATGTACCTCTACCTTACACCCTACTATTATGTTACATGTATTCCAAAAGTTAATCTCCTTTCAATTTAGATATTTACCGAGAATGTTAAACATGATACTTAGGTAAGCAATTAAAATAATGAGATTTTAGAACTTTAGAAGATTATGCGTAAAATGAAAACAATATTTGACTTGAGACGGGCAAGCGCAGACTAAAATGAATAAAAAACTGCGATTATTACGGTTCTTTCTGAGAGAAATGTGAAAAACAAAGTCTACAGCAGAACACAGCTCTCTTCTCGTGGGTATCTTTAAAGACAACTAAGAAACAATTTCTAAGGGAAGGGATTTTTCTCCACTGTGTTTATACACCACTGTATTCTACAAAACTTACTTTGTACGGCCGTAAAGTTTGTATGTGTAGAACGTTGTGTCTGTCTCTGCAACGGTACGCTAATACGGCCGATATACGCCCGCTTGGATACCTGTAAATTTTTTACAGGTATCCTAGGTACCTTTTATTCCTATGCACAACTGCACGTCTGCCAGATTGGCATCATGAAAGCTAATCTTGGAAACATAGTTTTCAATACAGCGCTTCTTCAAAACTGGGCTTAACACCAATAAAGGCAGCAAAGCTGTTTACAGTCTCTTCCCGAACACAGTTTTGTAATCCTTGCCGGGTTCGTGTGCTTGCCCTGAATACAAATTTGGTAAAGGGTAAAGGTGTATTATTGGTCAAGCAGATTTCCTTCTACGTGATCGGGTAGCTTAATATAGTGGCGAATACTAAGTGTTTTTCCGTGTGGGCTTACTATATTGTAAGGATATACTTAGAGGTTTGGTAACGGGTCAATTAAAAGACCCTACGCTTTTATTGTAGGTGTTAATGTGGGTCGCTTGCGAGGGTTGTTACTTGCTTTATTTAAGTAGTTGAATTTATTTTACAAAAGTTAAGTATCTCGGCATTAAGAAGAAATTTACACTTTATAAATATTAAACGTTGAGTTGAAGAATCCTAATAGAACCTACCTTTGAAACGGTAAAAGGAAATGCAGTTCAGGAAAGTGGGGGTAGATAACTGTAACTACTCTACATGTTTAAATAGATCAACTGTCTTTTGTACTGTACATCATCATCTGCCTAGCCTTTTTCCCAATTATTGTTGGGGTCGGCTTCCAGTCTGTACATTGATATAAAAAATCCTAGAATACGATTTTGAATAGAATTGCTGCCGATGTGTTGTGTTTTAAGAACAGGTTTTGCTGGAAGTGTATCATTTGTTTCTAATATTTATGGCAAACCAGAAAGTTTTAAAACAGGCTCCGGACGCTGTTGGCCGAAGCAAGGAAAACCGTTTTAGGTGAAGATTAATGAATTCTGTGGAATAGCACCACATTTAAATCCTAGATGGTACCGAAGGCGGTAAATCTATTCAATTAACTATGGTAGATTGCCATCGACACACTAAGAAGATGAACGTTTTTGGATACAGTAGCAGCCGTCTATGGCTCCACTCTCGTGTAATTTGTATTTTCCCCACTATCTTTATAAATAATAACCCATGTGTTATGCCCAAGCTATATTACTTTAAAGTTTCATGAAAATTCAGTAGTTTTGACGTGAAAGACTAACAAACATCTATCCTCACAAACTTTCCTATTAGGTACTAGTAGGATTTTGAGGACAGACATTTATCAAAAATCACAGTGTATGTCTTGTCAGAACTGTGATTCCAATCAATCAATTCCTAACCTATAGGTACACTCGCTCGTGTATACAGCGGTAACACTCGTCGAGTTTGTTTGCGATGTAATGACACGTCTCGCTCTGAACGGAAATATCTGTTCACCTTGAGGAGATGGATAGGGCAACATGGACATGATTGGGTTTGGTATATAAGCTATAGTGTTATGTTAACTGTCTACGTACTATTTAGAAAATATATCGAAGTATGCCGAACAGGGTGTGAAGTCCCGCACCTCCATTGAAAAGGGGGGATCACCATTTTTGTGTCTGGTCCGGGCAACTGGCCGATTGTTGTATGTGTATAAATCACACCTAAAATTCTCATTGCGCGATGCAGGAGTCTGTGTGACGTCAGGATGTGGTAGCATACCTTTTGGTTCTCGCCAAATTTCTGGGCCGCCCTGAAGTTTCTTTTCTTTCCGATCGCAAGGCACGGATCGTTGCTGTTTTCGTATGAGATTTACTACTGCGCAGCCATCATTAAATATTTTTTTTATGAAATATCGTTTCATAAAAAATGTATACGAATGAGCATACGTCACGTCACATCATGGGTGCACGGACAGGACCGCGACTTGGCGTTTTGAATGCAACACCACGTCCGTCATCCCGTTCCATTCGGCATTAAAACACGTTACGTATGCTTCGGCCTATAGTGCCATATAATAGAGGGCGAGCCTATTGCCATCAACCGGGACCAGATCCAGACCCCAGGCATTGAGATGGCGGACGCGATGGGACCGCAGGGGAGGAGGAGTGTCGGTATAGCGTAGGCCGCTCTCCCTATCCCCTGCGGCCGAAAAGAGGTAAGTGGCGGGGCCACTGTCCTGACCCATCACAGGTGGACCAAGGGTGCCATACACGGGGTCGTCTGGCGCCCATGTGCCGGTTTAGTCCCTGGAGTGTTCACGGCGTGCAACGTGTTCTTGTGCGCCGGTGACGGGGGTTACTTCTCAGAGGAGGATCCGGTGACGGACAGCCGCGGCGGGTTCGCGGTGAGCGATAATGCGTGCCCGTGTTCCCGCCATAAGCGGCATAGGAGGACACCGTGGAGTTTTAGAGGGTTTGAGTCCCACATAACTGTGCTATCTCCTCGAGGTGGCGCAGTATGCATGCGCATTTATCGAATCAAAAATAAAGGTTGCTACTGAGAAATTCTAGATGGAAAACCTAATTAAACTATGAACATCCCGGGAACCGAACCCAGGACCTTATGCTCAATGGAATACGAATGAAAAGGATTACAATAAAACCGTTGTTATATTCCGATGATAACAAATTTCAGTCAAAAAAGGTTTGAGAAATGAGAGTAAAAAAGCAAGTTGTGAAATGAAGTCAACCTCAAATGGATCCAATTGAGTAAAAGAAAACAATGAATATAATATAGACACTGAAGAAAAATACACCTTTATTTATGTAACCTATATTGAAAGTGTTATCGTACGTAAATGATATTTTTTTCCCTTTGCTCGTCTTCTGTGTTAACAAGACAGCTGACATACAGTATTTTGATCTTAGCGATATACATAATATTGTATATCGTGTATCATATATTGTATGTCGTGAATTGATAGATGTATGACTTACGCCAACATCATATTTATTTTGGAACGGTTTATATCTCTTAACCAGCTTTACTAAAACTACGCATGAATTCATTGGTTTTGAAGATAATTCTATTACACCTATAATTTGAAGCATTTTAGCTTATTAAGCACAAAATAGTAATTAGTTTTATTAAAGCAATGTTGAGCAATAAAATATACAACTATAGTCTTCACTTTATTGCATCATCATTACATAATGATGATGCAATAATCATTATGTAATGATTATTGCATAATGATCGTTATGCAATAATCATAGAAAGCACAAATCATAGGAAGCAGAGTTCATAAAAAGCACCTCTACATAGAGGTGCCTTTTATGAACTCTTGCTTGAGGTCGTGGGTTCAAATCCGCGCAAGTACCAATGTGACTTTCAAATTCATATGTTCATATGTTCTAAGTTTATATTGGACATCAAAGGCAACGGTGAAGGAAAATGTTGTGAGGAAATCTGGACTTATATAGTTAATGTAAGTCTGAAAAAGCCAAGTCAGAGGCCTGTGGGGTTCCCAATTGTGGCTAAATTAACTCTGACACCAGAGGTGGCCACATCCTCACACGAAAAAAAAGAAGATGATCATCATTTCAGCCGAAAGACTGTTGAACCCACCCTCAAGTGTCACCACATTGACCAGTCCTGTTCGTCTCACATCCAACAGATTCCCTTAACCAGGTCATCGGTCCACTAATGTGGGAGGCCTTTATTTAGTTCAGTAATTAATTAATCATAAACAATACAAACCTATTACGCACGAGGCACCCGGGACCTTAAACCTTGCCTGAGGCAACCACTGAGAAATTGTTAACGGGTAAACCAAAACTATCCTATTCGGCAACTTTTAGCAGGCAACCTTGCATTGCAGCCTTTTCCTTTGTTTTGCACTCACATATAACATTTGAGTATCACATATTGTATTTTTGCATTTATGGTCTTAATTATTTTATAATCGGCTTGTTTTACCCGACTATACTTAAAGGGTAATGTTATTTGCGCGTATCTTGTATGTATGTGTGTAATATTCTTTAAAACCTCTAGACGGATTTATATAATTACTACATCGTTAGGTAGGTCTTGACCACCCAAGTGTTCTTAGATTCTTGAATTCAATCGGAGGAGACATATGGTTTTGGTTAGCCAGCTCGTGAATATGTATCCCCCGACTGAACAGCATGATTATCTTCTTGTTTACATTTTTTTAGTTCGCTTCATAAGCAATCGGGTTTTTTGATTTGATTAACTTTTTTAATGTTAACATTAACAAAACCAACAGCCAATGGATCACGGTCCTGTTCACATGAGCGAAGCCGCGGCCACAGCTAGTTAAGCATAAAATAGTAATCAAGTTTATTACGGCCATGTCTAGCGGACGACGGACTTACAAGTTGTAGGTCGTGGGTTCGAATCCAGACAGGCGCTTTACTTTGTGTAAATTATTTCATTACCACTGCTCTCAAAACTGTGAAAGAAAACATCGTGAGGACACCGGCATGTCTTAGAACCAAAAATGTCTTAGAACCAAAAATTCGAAGGCATGTGACATCCACCAAACTGCGCTGGACCCGCGTGGTGGATTACGGCCCATTTTCCTCTCTCACTGTGAGGTGGCCTGAACGCGCGACAACAGACCAAATCGTAGTCTAAGTGCGGAAAAGGAGGCCCATCTATCCTATCCTGCAATGTCTAGCAATATAACGCTTTACACGTTAATTAGTTCAGAAATTAATTAATTAAATTAATCATAAACAATATGTTAGAACGTCGGCAAAGTTTCTCAATTTTCGACTTATAAAACTGAACCTCTAATTAATGACAATGAATATTTTAATAATTTTTATTCGACACTGCCTAACGATACTAATTAAAGGTAACTTTCACAGGCTTTTTATTTTGTTTTTCATAAAATATTACGTTAGTAAAATGTTCTTTTTTGTTTTCGTAAACCAAGTTTTATTACTTTCATTAGTTGTAATTTACAGTTTATTAACTTCTTTTACTACATATAAGATACTTTTATCATAAAGCATTTAAACTCCATACAGGGAGCAGATGTTGAGGATTATCTCTTGTGTAAAATCCATTTAGAAAGTTCTCTCTCTTGAAAGGAAAATGCCTCTAAATACTAAACGCTTACTTAGAAAAGTTTGTAGATACGTGTATTATGCCGGCTATGGAAACTGTTGGTACGAAGAAATCTATGATGAAAGTATTCTTTACCAGCTGTACAGTATACTTACCTTCTCAATATACACCACAATGATTTTCCTTGAAAACGTTGCGGCTTTGTTTGGGAGTTTCCCAGAAGTGGAAAAGAATTCCGCAGTCATGTTTGCTGCGATACATAACATTGTTCTCACGAAGATGTTTCTTCTATTTTATCATAAGAAGTCTATAAGGAAATTAAACTACGAAATGTCTACGGTTGGGGCGGAGTTTGAAGAGGATTACGTGATGAAGAAACAATATCGGAAAGTGACAGTGGGTATATGGTTGTATGTTATTTCTGTGTACCTGTCGCTCTCAGCGTATGGTATCGAGAGTACGAGGAGGGCGATCGTGGAAGGTTGGTTTATCCTGCTTTACTTGTACAATTCTTTCGTATCTTTATATCCTTACTCACATGGGGTTTCTTTATCTACTTGTATATCTAACCAATATCATATACATTTTTTTCTACTACTAATATTTTACCCTTTATTACCATCATTAAGGCTATGTTTAGTAAGTTATGCCTATCTACAGGTCCATGCACTTCATCACCCTTATTATTACTATGCAGCCAGCTTAACGTCACGTTCATGGTATCATACGGGTAGCCAGATCAACGATAATCATAAATTCTTTGCTTTGTGTTTTCCTTTTCAGGGGCCCCTTTTTATACCGTGGTCACATATTTACCGGTTTACGATGACAATTCAGTCTTGGCATTGATTTTCCGAATATTTTTCTACGTAACATGGTTGTACATGATGTTGCCGATGATGTCGGCTGACTGCATGCCAATCACACACTTGATCACCATGACTTACAAGTTTATTACTCTGTGCCATCATTTTGAAAGAACACGGACGGAGTTTGATAGGAATATAAAAGTAATGAACAAAAGGGAGGCTATTGACAAACTAAAAGCTGGATGTTTGGAAGGTATTCGGATGCATCAGAAACTTCTGTAGTAAGTTCTTTTGTTTAACTTTTGTTATTGTATTATTCAGCGCGACTATTGTTCGCCGGCAAGAAATAAACAGGATTTACGGACGACGTAATGAATTATTCTAGGATAGAATTGTTTCTTTGTTTTCATGTAGCGTAGTTTATCGACACAATAAAATATCTATAGAAGCTTATACAAAAGGAAACGGCTCGAAATCGCAAAGTGTATTATAAAATGACATAATAATATTCCAATGGAGTGGAATAGTGTTTTGGAAAACTGGAAAATTTATATTGCAAAAAATCACGTTCATTTAATTGTAAATAAACAGCACACCTGGCACTGTAAACGATAGCAATAAAACTGTTATAACAGAAATGAAAAAGCCCTTTGGCCATTTCTAAAACCATCAGCAATTTCCAGAGAATGGTATGTTTTTGCAACGAAATTGTCAATTTGACGTTAGCCGAGAGTTTTTTTTGTTGAAGGCTTCATGTAATGTTCTTTGTTTAGTTTAGCGGACGAGATACATCGTGTTTTCGGAATAATAATGTCACTTCAAGTGTGCGAAAGTTCCGCCGTGGCCGTGCTACTTTTGCTGCGTTTAGCGGTAGGTGAAACCGCTTTGGAGTACATCTTTAAAAGACATGTTACTTTTTAGTTTGTTAAGTATGTTGCTTTTTGGTCTTATGAACATGAAAGCGAAGTAGTATTTCGAAAGAGTTGTTTTGTTACTTGGACTAATAATAAACACAATTTTGTTATAGTTTCAATACTCGTGTACGAATAAAGTTACTAACATACGAAATCTATGTTTTTTTTTAGTTACATATAATTTATTAGAAGACTTAAGCACAAATCACTGATTGCAGACACCATATTAATATATTCATTCGTTAATTCCAGCTGTCTCCACATCTGGATCTGACTAATGCGTTCATGACGTATACGTTCGTCGGATCCCTCTTCTTACTACTCGCATTAAATTTATGGAATGCTGGAGAAGTCACTTATCAGGTAAATATTTCCATTTCATTATTACCATTCAACGTGGTAATACTGCCAGTCTTCTGGGCATTTACCCGGATGACAGCGATGTGGAGGAGTACTTCGATGCCTAGTTGTACTATTATTTTTACCGACTTTACGTATATTTGTAAGTAGTTATTCTATTGTCTTTATTATGCTCGTAAACGAATTCAAACATATTTAGAAAAATGCTCGACGGATAACGATAGCAATATAAATCTTCTGTATGTAGGCGTCCCGCAGGGTCTTATATTGGGCACCACTTTACCTACTACATCAGAAAGGTTTATTGTAAGTATACAAAGGTTTATTCCAACACGAGAGCTTTATCCTGTCGATTTTAGCCGGACTATTGACTCGATACGATATGGGTACGAATACATGGCCTGAATATTATATGAATTAGAAATAGCTTTCAGCGTAGAAACGTTTGGAGTGAAATAACGATCTTAGTCTGTAGTAATCCCTTGTAAATGAACCTCTGCTTTTAAATGTACTTTCCATTTAGTATATTGCTTGCTTAGTGGGCGTCTTAGCAGTTTTAATACTAGAGATAAATTAAATGTTTGGGTTACTTTTAATTACAAAACTAACATCCACATAATATTCTGAAATGCACCCTCCATTCATTTTATCTTTTGGTTCTGATATTTTTTTTCTAGTTTTGGGACTGACTTAGAAAAACATATTACTATAACTCATATCACAATGGCAACAAGACGAGACGAAACCACTTTAAGTAGAAAAATCGAATATGGAACGTATTTCACAAAAATTACGATGCATAGTGCAGTCTCGAGACGTTAACCGGTCCGAATCACACAAACTGAAGTCACACAAAGTTACATAAGTACCTACTGCAAGGATTTTTGTGTGCACGGTACCTTGTGACGTCTCTTGGGGGTAACGCGCAGGTAAAGGACCACTTCCGAGCAACACGTCATCAAAAATTCGTAGAATGAAGGTTCTAAGCGCCGTATTGATACTCATTGCTTACGCGATCGAGCCAAACCACTTCGATCGCAGTGGCTCCAATAGTCGCGGCGATAGTCAGTTAACTCCAACGAGTAAGCGACTCGTATAAAGGATGAATTATGTTAGATCGTAGCGGATGCGAGCCGAACCCCATGCGAGGCACGGGCGAGGCATGGATACAAAACTTCACGAACATTTTATATGATGCGGTCCATGCTACACCGTGCGACATCCGCGTCCCGGCGGAGGCTCGGACGTGCCCCGAGGATGTACGGTTCCGCCCCGCGCCCTTCTCCACTCGTCGCATAAACACGTAGCACGTACGGGGCTCGGACGACTCGGACACGGCTCGCACCCGCCATGGTCATGGCATAATTCAACCTTTACGGCGCTAAGCGCTCTTATCTGCAAATTTCCAGTGTCACGGCGCGGCGTCAGTTCCGCGGTGCCGCTTTGCTTGGAAGTCTACCGTTTGCCATATGCATCTGTTCATCTCGCCTCGTCGAGTCTTGTCGCTAGTATCTTTCAAACTAACGTGGTATAGCCCACAGTGCTTCTATGAAACATCGAAATTTATAAAAAGCTGTTCCCCAGGTGTGGGTGAGAGAGACAACGCTCTAGAGACCGGAGATTTTTTTCAAAAGTCAACCCATCAGCCTGGCCTTTTCTCAACATTGTTGGGGTGGGATTCTAGTCTAATCGGATACAACTGATTACCAGAGGCTTTAGATAAAGTTTGATTCTATCAGCGATGACGATGTCGAAATGTAAGAAATTGATCACGTGACATTTTTTTAGCGCTTGGCATTACATTTTTTAAATTTTACCCTTCTCTGTCGTGACGGTGTCATTGATAGAATGTCACTTATCTAAAGCCTCAGTACTCTATATGAATCATCGATATATATGTTCTACGCACTAGATTTGGCGATCCAAGTGTTCGGATTGGCAAATTTAGTGCGTTCAACAGTCACTCTGTTCGACTGAACTATTCTGCAATCCGTACACCTTACCGACGTTACATGCTGAACAAAACGCGTACGCGCCATGAATTTCATGGCACTTACAACGTTTTGATCGCGAGTAAACTATACTCTGTAAGCGATCTAGCGCTGCATGTTTTGTTTTGTTTCATTTTTCACAATAAATACAATTTAGCGCTGCAGCGAACTATAGTTATAACTCGCCAGCATTTGAACAAATGGTTTTCATGAATGTTTTTGTCTATCGGCAAAATGTATGACAATGAAATGAAGCGAATTTCTGTATGACCTCCACTGGTATCAAGATACCCGTTGGAAAGATTGGTTATCAGACTATTTTTTGTTTTCTAGGCTTCCTTGCTATCAAGCGCTATATTCTATAACTGTGGCTGGCATCTCGGCGAGCTAGAAAAGGATTCCCAGCGAGATATTCGAAGTCTGGCTCTTATTGGTTGTACGCAGGCGCAGAAGCCACTTATCCTCAAAGCGTTTGGAATCGAAGATTTGTCCTATGAAACTTTCGTATCGGTAAGTTTTTAAAATATGTTAGGATGTTACTACCAGACGAATTGATCGATCCCGATCGACGTCTGTTGATTGGTGGAGTAGCCTCTGGCTTCAATTTGGTGAAGAAGGAATGGTCAATCGACGACGGCTGACATCGATTGATCAGTCGATTGGCACAACCTTAAATAGGCTTTAGTTTGAGATTAAAATATACAATGAATTGCGTAAGTTTCTATATGGCTAATATCTATATTGTAAGGATACTTCACGGAATAAAATAATGAACATGTTTTGCAAATGATTATTTACGAGCTATTCCGAGATTGGAGTTAAAATTACGAAATTACGAGGTGTTTTCCCGAAAAAGCTATTAAATTTTCATGTTTCCCATTGCAGGTAGCAAGAATGACGTACTCGGTGTTCGCGGTGTTTTACCAAAGAGGCGAGTAATGTTATTTTAAGCTGGAGGTAATTATGCGGAACCGTCAAACAACAGAGTGTTTTTTTTTTAAACAGAATCATTTGTTTTGAATACGTCGAGCTTTGTAATGGTACCTGTTTATATATACATTTTCTTTTTAATCCAATTAACTGCGTTTTAATGAAGTTGTCACAAAAGCCATATTATATAAACCCAAAACAAATAAACACCTAGTTGTTAACGCCATTTAGTTCTTCACGCAATTGAAACAGATAGTCCCAGCTCTTTAACTGACTATTTGGCACGTTAGAGGGTATTACGGAGCCTGAAAATTAGTATTCCCTTCTCAAAGGGTCCATATTATGTGCCGTAGAAAGTTTCGATAAATCCTCACACGGACCTCGAGGCATTTCTAATGATAGTCGACGTACAACTTGGGTAGTGTCCGACCGAAGGTTGGTTTCGGGCCGAAGCAGAGTCTGAGTAATCGGCTATCGCTACAACCTTCGGCCGAAACCAAAGCCGAAGATTGAATAACCCTAAGAAATTCATGTCAAAATTGGAATTGTTTTTTTGTTTTGGTTATGATGTGGCTTTTTGTTGGTAAAGGCGACTGGCTGGCGCAACGGAGTATGTCCCTTGTCCCCCGCCCGTTGCTTCTTCCATCGCGCTCTTGCACATTCGTGACAGCTTGTTCAATTTCGGCACTTGACCTTGGGCTTCGGCCAAAACTTCGGTTCATTTTAGCCGAAACCGAAGGTTTGGCCGACGGTGATATTTTTGGAAACTTCGACCGCAGCCGACGGTTCGGTCGGACACTAAACTTGGGTAGGTATACGAAAAGGTCGCATGCCTAATATATTTAAATTAGTTTAAATTCCATTCGTTTTGGTGAACAGTGAACTGTACTCACTCTCGACGTGTTTATTAGAACCTCAATGAAATGTATATTTATTGGTAATCCATAATAATATTGTAAATGTGAATGTAATTATGTTTGTCAATTTTTCACGTTTACCGACTGAACAAATTTTGATGAAACTTGGTAAATGATAATGATAAATGATAAATGATAAATGATTTTATTTCTGTAAGTAGGTTTGTACAAACACTTTTACAAGTCGATCATATTTTTTAAAACTAGATGAAGTCGGCGTTTCCTATCTGACTACTCTGAGAAGAAAGGCCGAAACAAACTCAGAGGTCACAGTCTCTTTTAAGGTCCAGACAAAATCTTTGTTAGATCATGTGAAGACCATGTAGACTGAAGTCTGATGATGGTCTTTTGAGGAAAGAACCAGCCAGATTGAGTGGACCTGTCCAGTCAGTGCACGCATTTGTCAATAACCGTGCAGCTCAACTCAGAAATTAAGGAGCTCAACGATTCGACGAACAATACCAAAGAAAGGACATTCGGGTAGGCCGCATAAACTACTCAAACTGCCAGACCATGATTAAAACTAATTTGGATAAATTAAAATTAAAAACAAACAAAAGTTGAATCCACATTGTCTTCACATTCACAACAATTAAAATAAACTAAAAAAAAAAAAGAAAATATAATACTTTAAAAAGTAAATATTCTTGTCATTGCAAGAAAACAAAAAATAAAAAAAAAACAAAATTCACGTTGAAAAATATATAAAAAAAAAAATCAAATTAATTGGAGCAGCTCAATCCCAAGCCTGTTTTTCCTCAACGTAATCTTTTATTGTATAAAACGCTTTCTGGCACAACTTACGTTTAATGAATGCTTTAAATTTATTAACACTTAGATCTTGTACGTGGCTTGGAAGCTTATTATAAAAGTGTACACATTGACATCTAAACGAGCCACCTATTTTCTTGAGCCTTGTTGCAGGTACTACAAATTTGTGTTTGTTTCTAGTATTTATGTTATGTATATCACTGTATTTTTTAAACAATTTTATATTTTTATGGGCATATAAAAGATTTTCATAAATATACTGAGAAGGCACTGTCATTACATTAATCTCCTTAAATTTCTCTCTGAGAGAGTGTCTCGGGCTTAATTTATAAATCGATCGAACAGCTCTTTTCTGCAAAACAAAGATAGTCTGGATGTCGGCGGCATTTCCCCACAACAGAATACCGTACGACATTACACTATGAAAATAGCTAAAATATACTAAACGGGCTGTCTCTATGTCAGTTAAATTACGAATTTTCCTAACAGCATATGCTGCGGAGCTTAGTTTTTTCGACAATTTATCTATATGTGGGCCCCACTGAAGCTTAGCATCCAAAGTTAAGCCTAAGAATACTGTGCTATTTTCAGGATTCAATTCTTCGCCCTTTACCAACACATCAGTTTTCACCTGCCTAACGTGAGGTAGGGTAAACTTAATACATTTGGTTTTTTTTCCATTAAGTAGTAAATTATTAACATTGAACCAGTGAACTACTTTTGAGATCGCGCTATTTACATCGTCAGTAACCAGCTGCTGACGTTTGAGTTTAAACAAAAGTGAAGTATCATCCGCGAACAACACTATATCATGGTTATCCTTTATGAGGTAAGGCAAGTCATTAATGTAAATAAGAAACAAGAAAGGACCAAGAATCGAGCCCTGCGGGACGCCCATCATTACTATAGATCCGGGAGATCTTTTTCCATTAACGTCAACGCTCTGAATCCTATTACTCAAGTATGAAGTGAAAAGATCCAGAGCGCTGTTCCGGATTCCGTAGTGGCGGAGTTTCCTGATTAGCGTATCATGAAGAACACAATCAAATGCCTTGGACAAATCACAAAAGATTCCCAAGGCATCGCACTTATCTTCCCATGCATTATAAATATGTCCTAAAAGCTCAACACCGGCATCAGTAGTTGAACGACCCCTTGTAAAACCGAACTGTTTGCTATGTAATAATTTATGTTTATTAAAAAATCTTTGCAGTTGCTCTAAAATTAATTTCTCAATAAAACTGGTATATGGATAGACCAGAAATTGGATTAGGATATAGTATACTTTTCATCCCGGTATAATGCTACCTTAGATAGTAAAGCACTTTTTACAGAGGAGAAACCTCAGTCAGAAGCTAGCATCGGAATAATTGTGATCCGAACTTATTGCAGCGCTTATGACAGGCCATGGAGACGAATGTTTTGAAATGACAATTAAATTAAAAAATAATATAACTAACTATATGCAACCAAAATGATATTAAACTCTCTAATGGTCGTTGATGTGTTTGTTATAATTTATATCACATAAATGACTTTCATATGGAAGTGATGTGAAGTGAAAATATTCCGCTGGTCAAGTTGTAAAAGTCAACGATTGTAAACTAGTTGGATTTTATTATTTATTTGATTAAGGTCAAAAGAACTTTGAGTATATTCTCTTAAGCTCTAATCTATAATTGTAATTCTCTCAATCCACTAGATTAAGTAGTGGGACATGTTCGCACAATCGCGCACAAAATCAGAGATTGCAGGAGGGGAAATTATTGAATTTGGACTGTCAGACTACACCACACAGCTTTTAAGATATCCTGTTAAAAAAACTTGTGCTATTAAGTCATGGCGTATTAAGGGCCTTCCACCGCTTTAGTGCCGTAAAACAGTTACTTTCTTAAGCATACTCCTTAGTAACGGCTAGGTTAAAAGGTTTGAAAAAAAATATTATTATTGATTCCTGTACATTATTTTTGAAACAAGGTTTTTTCGTTTAACTAATACTTTTGCTTTAAAAAAAATAATTAACAACACGATATTTTTTCGCAACTTTTGGATACTCCTCTAAAACGACTTGGATGTTTAAAAATATTTTTAAACAGAAAAATCAATGGCTGGAATTTCTTCATAACTGACATAGCATATGTAAATCAAATAATATTTTGCAAACAAAACTGTTCAAAAGGAGGTTCAATATTGATATTTTGGCATCGAACGGGCGTACGGCTAGTACTGCGTTTACTTTGGGGCGTATATATCGCATTAAACGAAGAAATTATTGGGACCGAAATAGAGTCGGCAATTGTGACTAGATACCTTGGTGTTATTATAGATACTAACTTGTCCTGGAAACCACATACGGACGATATTTGTAAAAAAGTTATTAAATTTGCATATGCCCTCTATAAATTGGCTAAAATTGTAAACATAGAATCTCTTTTAATGGCCTACCATGGCTATGTTGCATCCGCACTAAGATGTGGCATAACATATTGGGGCAATTCAGTAAATAAAGAGTATGTTTTCAAAGCCCAAGAAAGATGCATCAGAGCTATGTGTGGTTTACAGAGTACTAACAGTTGTCAACCTCTATTCAAAAGCCTCAAAATCTTAACCTTGCCTTCCTAACCTTGCTTCTCTGTATATATATGAAGTAAATGTATTTGTCAAAACAAACAACACTCTATATGAAATAGCTTTTAAAAGTCATTTCAGGAAACTTCCTGATAAAAATAACTTAGAGCTTAAAGTACCTTGTGCAGGCACGGCTTTAATGAGTAAAAGCTTCTTCTGTATGGCCCAGAGAATATTTTATCAGTTGCCCTGCTCAATAAACAGTCTAAATTTAGTCAATTACAAGCATAAATTACGTACTATATTAATACAGGAATGTTACTATTGTCTCAGTGACTATTTTGATGACAGTTCTTTGACATAATAAGATTTGTATACCTATAGCATGCCCCATGAATAAATATGTATAATGATGACTTTGCAATTCTGTGGAAATTATCACTTTTAATTTTTTCTGTTAACAATAACTTATACAGGAATGTTACTATTGCCTCAGTGACTATTTTGATGACAGTTCTTTGACATAATAAAATTTGTATACCTATAGCATGCCCCATGAATAAATATCTATAATGATGACTTTGCAATTCTGTGGACAATATAACTTTTAAAGTTTTCTGTTAGCAATAACTTATTGACATTATAACTATTTATTACTAATCTGATCGCATTTATAATTATTATTCACTTTACTTGACATACTCAATTACACAAAAAAAATGATATTGATTACTGAATTTTCATAAATTAATTTACCTAATTGGCAAAACCTCACATAAATGAATATTTGTACGCCACATGGCTAAACATATAGAAACGTTTATAAATATATTTTGTAACATCTTGCACACTGCTGTAACCTACTTATGTTTACAAATAAAGACTGATTGATTCATTGATTGACAACCAACAAAGCATACACAAATAAAAACATGTTAAAGTACACATATTTTTACATTTTATAGTGTAGCCTTAATTAAAGACTCTCGGCATGTTAGGAAAAGTGTAACAGGCGGACAGGCGGTGGGAAATGTAGAACAATTATAAAACAGATTCTACTTATTTACATAAATACAGTTTATTGTAACATAAATGTGAAAACGAATGAAAACTCATGAATTAATGCTGGCTTTGCTCTATTAATCCAATCAATTTTGTTCGACATCGTGCCAACTAACGAAAAAAAGAAAAAAACACAAACATATTCAAATCTTTATGTTTATGTAAGTGAAAAAGACAAAAGAAAAATAAACTACAATATTCTTTTCTCTTTTACACTTTTGAGATATGCAATATGCAAGACAGACTTGACTTTGCTTGACTTTATACTGGAATATATCACGAATCGCAATCTTAGAGTAACGAAGAAAACATTTTGAAGAGATGATTAGTCAAGCATTCTGCAATGTTCGTAGCGACACTGACTGATCGTAGAGAACTGGACAAACCTGAAGTTTATAACACGCAAGGCTCTTACAATCTCAATCTTATTTGATTATGCCAAAAATTCATAGAAAACTTGAAATTAAAAAACTTGTGCTACAAAGTAATCAAATTAAATAAGATTTCATCAGATGCAAATACATAAATCAAATGCAGGGCTTGAGTGACGCGCAATACGGGTTTATGAACAAAGTTTTCAGCACCTGTCGAAGATGCCGCATTCAGTTTCAAACTGATTATAAATTACTTTTTAATATTAATAGGTAATTCTTACTTAATATTCATTGGTTTATAAAGTTTATTTATTGATGATTATAGTTTTAGGAATTGGTCAGTGGTTTTTTTATAGGTATCCACTGAATATTTACTATATTGATACCCGTCTGTTACTGACAGACGTTGTTAGTTTATTGCAGAGCAAAAGCCTCTTCTCATACAGAAAAGATAATTATGTGCATTAATCAACGCTCTTGTTCATCGCGGGTTGTCACTTTCAAACCTATATTAACTAGGGGAAATACGTATGAAACGACATATACGGACAAAATGACACATTGGGTTCTATTCGTATCTGGCGGGCCCGAAACAGCCCTACGTAACCATGTTCGATAGTTTTTGTACCAGTGACCAACCTCTCAAAACACTAGCGCCAATTCGTCATTCATTTCGACAGTTGCACTTCAAACAAGTTTCTTGTTGGTTCAAATTTATTTTATGTCGATTTTTATTTTGTTTATAGTGAGTATTAATCCATAGTTTAATTAAAGTTTATTGAGAGAATTAGTCACAAATGTGTTATCCTAGTGATGGTATATTGTTTTTAGCATAATAATTTGTATTTTAAGTGATTCTATGATTTTAAAGATTTAAAATTCAATACGGACAAAATGGCATACATGGGCTAAATGACATAGGTACTTCTATCCCCAACACTGACGAAACAAAAAAAAATTGCCAAGGAAGCCACCAGAAAGAAAAAAGGCACAAACTCTTTTATTTCAGGCAGCAGGGATGTTGAAGCTAGCCCAGATAATGGCGACGGACAGGAAACTGAAGATGACTGTGACACAAGTACGTTCTACGCCTGGTGAAGGTTTGTTGAGTTGTATGCATTGTTTTCGTTTGGCTCATGTTGACTGTTTTGATCTACCAAAGAGAACTAGGCGTTCCATTAGTGCTCAACGCGGATAAATTAATGAAAATACATGGTATGTCGTTGTGTTCATCCCCTGTGTCATTTTGTCCATACTACATGGACAAAATGGATTATTATTGATCTCTATTAAAGACTTAAGTACCTGGGCGACCGAGCTCTGCTCGGGTGAAAATAGATAAAACGACGTTTTCTAAAAATGAAACTTAGCTAGATCGATTTTTCGCTCCCGAAACCCCCTGCATACTAAATAAATTTCATGAAATGAAAATCGTTGGAGCCGTTTCCAAGATTCAGATTATATATTGGTCGTTTAAAGATAGTAGATAACTTGCTGCAAATCAAATCAAATCTTTTTATTGTGGACATAGGTTATACAGACAGTTGTTAGGTAAATTACAGTTCCACTATGTCCTGCCTAGTGGGCGTATATGTCAACATGCAGTATAAAAAAGGATCATAGGTATCACTTATAAAGCAAATCTATACAAAGTAAGAATTACATGCATGGTGACAGATTGTAGGTAGTAACTATTAAGAAAATTTTGATAGTGCGGTAAGTTTTGTAAATAAATAAATTATGCAATTTATATTTGAACAGTGGGAGTTCTTTGGTGTTTAAAATGTCCACAGGTGTACTATTGTAAATTTTAGATGCAATTCCAAAAAGACTTTTGCTTTTAGTAATTGTGGTATACTAGATATTTTAAGTATATATCTTTTTGAATTTAGTTCATCGAATAGATTTTTATGTACTTAATAAGTATGTGATTTTATTGTTTTTACTTTCAAAGTTATGAGCCTTAAACAAATCATCATGTCATTTTGTACGTACTTCCCCTAAAATTTCATGATTCCTCAAGATATTTCTTTTCAGCGATGTCCAAGATAATATCATTTAGATAGTACATATGAATTGAAAAAGTCACATTGATAATTGTCCGGATTTAGACCCACGAAAAGCCGCTCAAGGTCTTAAGTCGCTGGGCCACCATATTTTTTTTATTTTCTTGTTAAAAGAGTTCATCCACCGATTCTTAAAACATAAAATCATTAACTAAGTTTCTTAGTTCATGGAATAGCTATTCTTAAATTTAATGCAAAATTTCGAAAATCAATATATTATAGACGTAACCGTTAATAAGCGAACGAAGACATCGTAAATCACATGAGACAACAGAAATTTAATATCGCCGGTAAAGATGTAATTTTACGCTAAAGTTTTGCAATAGATAGCTAACTTCGGCTCATTGGGGCCTCAGTTTTAGATAGAGCGGTTATTGAGTACCACTTTCCACCTAAATCAATATGCTTTGAGGGAACAATACCATTGAGATTGTTACCGTTTGAATAGATCAAGACTTGTGTTTTTGTTCGAGGAGACCTTTTTGTTTAGAAACGTTTGAAGTTAGGTACTAGATTAGAATACTCTTTATTATGTAAACCATATAAGTTACAGAAAGTACAGAAAAAGTAAACATTACACTGGGTGACACAATGGGCGGCCTTATCGCTAAAAGCGATCTTTTCAACACAACCTTTGGATGGATTTTTTTTTGTTGTCTACTAGGACCAATGCAAACTATTTATGAATATCCTTACTAGCTGCCGCCCGCGACTCCAACGCATAGAATTAGAAATTCTACCAATATCTTTATAAATTATGCTATGAGCTATAAAACTGTAAAGTTTTATCAAAATTCGTTTAAAAGTTCTTGTGTGTAAGAGTAACACGTACATACGAAATAATAACGATAATATAACATATAAATGTACAAACAAACTCACAAACTTTCACAATTATAAAATTATGTAGGGTAGGATTCGCAAGTCGATATAAGGTTTATGCCTGTCATTTGAATTATTTTTAACCCCCGACGCAAAAAGATAGGTTTTATATGTTTGTAGTGTGTATCTGTGTATTCTTATATGTGTTTTCTATGGTACATAGCTTCTAACCGAATGAACCGATTTTGATTTAGTTTTTAGGTTCACTTTGTCGAGAGTGTTTTTAGTTATGTTTGATGAAAATCGGTTCAGACGTTCAAAAGAAATTCGCATTTTAGTCTTTGAATCGGGGTATTTTCGCAAGATATCTTGTTATAATTACGTGTTTCGATGAATTGTCGATCTTAGCGTGCCTACTACTAAATAAATAATGTAGTTTAAAAAGCATGAGCTAATAAGCCTGGCGGGTTTTTTAAACTTAAAAGTTTTAATTTAATCTATGATAGATTAAATTATATTATAATATTTTGTCACACGTGCCTTTTTTTTTGTTTACGGGGAAACCTTCAAAAGGCGCCTGGACTTTTGGGGAAAAGACCAGGGAGTGTGGGATTTTTACCGCACTGAAACCACCCCGGTGATCACCGTCAGCACGTAGAAGAGGCCCCGCGACCTCTCAAAAGATCACCCCGGAGCCCCCTCTGTGCAACGCCTGTTAGTGCACTTTCCTGGGGTTGTCACACGTGCCTTAGGCTTGTCAGTAGCCTGACGGTTTTATTCTGTATTTTTAAATCCAATTCTAATTTTGAACGTTGGTTCAAAAGCAGTTCGAAGTATTACTTGCCAGCCTACATGCTCTAATAAGGTTTATGACAGCATGCAACCTCTATAGTACCTATTACTAAGGAAAAATGTTTATTAATCTATAGACATCTATAAAATCTTGCTGGTCAGTCATTTCTAGTCAAACTCAACCATAAATTACCAAGTTTTTTGCAAACCATTAATAAAAATAAATTAACATTTCATTAAGTCCGACTTCGAAAGAAGATCTTACAAAAAAAGTTGATAAGTTATTCATAATTCGTTCTTATTTCGTTATTTAATACAATCAAAACTCTTAAGTGGTTAAGCAGCGTTATAAATCATTGAGCCCGATTCCTATTTAAGTGCGTACTCCGAAAAAGATGTGATTACGTTGACAGACATCGCGTTTGTTATTGTGATTAACGACCAAGTCGAAATGTTCTGTTTATTGCTTACCTTTACGCGCTTTTCTGCTGTATGGCCGTCTGACTACAGCGGTGAAAATTGGGACGACGAATACGCCCAAAAATCTGAACGGAATAACTTGAAAAATTTATACCCATTTTTTGCGAGTGTACTTTTATTGCGCTTTTTATCGTAAATATGGCAACAATATATTTTGATTAAAATCATGAGTGAAGTTTCATTTTTGGTTGTGTTTTTTGTTACGCGCTTGCAATGATTGTTATCAATATTAATGAAATTGATATCGTCATCATCATTTTAGCCGAAAAGACGTCCACTGCTGGACATAGGTCTCCCACAAGCGTCGCCACCACAGACATGAGTCTAACTAGATGACGCGATTGTAAGTACTTCGTGTGCCAAAAAACGGAGTAGAGTTACGATCAATGATCGTAACCTGAGCTTTTCATATAGCATTATCGGCACCGGAAATCCACCGAAATCTAGAAAAATGCCTTTTTATGCCATATTGAGCTGTAAAGAATGTATAGAAAAAGTTGTTCGAAGCATTAGAAATGTTTTCTTTCATTGGTAAGTAAATTTGTTTTTAAATTGTTTGTAACAAAGTGGCACGCTTGGTTTTCATACAGATGGAAGACTTGCGTTATCTAGTTAGGTTTATATCTGTAGTCACCACACCCGCAACCTCCGAAATTGATATATAAAGTTGAAATTGATACATAACTTATTTAAAATACAGTATTACTACCACTGATATGTTTAGAAGACGCCAATGCAGCAGACGTAGATAATAATAAAAAGGAAGAATAGCAATAACAATTTATAAACGATTAACAGATTTCAGTTCAAAATAGAGCATAAGCTAATAGAATTCTGACAATCGTTGAATGTTCGCCAGAATTTGAGAGATCTGAACTAGCCAATGAATATCATTACTCCCTGTTATCGCGCCACATTCAATGTATACTTTGGTCAGACCGTCAAACCCCAAGGGCATTGGGACAGTTGGCAAATTCGGCACCGAAGCTTGCCGGTTATATATCAACAATTATAGATAAAAGTAACCAGAGACAAAGAATGATAGATGGTTGTTTTTTGCAGGATTGCGTTTTGAACACCTCTAATTGATCGATCGTTTTCACCAAATCTTTGGAATGATGAATCGTGTCTTGCGACTTGAGAACTAGGGACATGTTGTTTTTATTAGTGTTAATAAAAAAGAAAAGATGGTTTTTGAATGTAATTTGGTTTAGAAATGACAACTTCTTCTTGTTCTGTAGCGACCTTATTCCATTTAGTTAGGGTCGGCCCTCCATATCCTTCTCCTTCCCTGTGCGCGGTCTTGCGCCGTGCTGGCGTCCTGCGCTGTGCGACAAATATAGGTGTAGAAATTATTCTAGCTACATAATATAGGCACATAGCCTACGAAATTAAAGATTCAACTCAATAAAGTAACGGAGATGTAACATTTCGTTAATATCCAACCTTTACGCAAAAATGTTGTAACTGTAACAAGAAAATATCATGCCAAGATGAAATTACAATTAAAAAGCGTAGATGTCATACTTAAAACAGAGATTCTATAATTTATTATCCCTCCACCTCTGCCAACGTTAACTATTATATATTCTTGGAAATATTGTAATGAATAAAAATGTTACTTAGGCAAACAGACCTTGGCTTCATTAAAATATGGAAATATTTAAAGTAAATAGCTATGAACTAAATTTTGTTTGCTGTGAAAGAAAACACTATTTACTTAGGTATCTAAAATATACGAGTAATTCAAACGTCACTTATTAAGGAAAAGTTATTAAAATAGGGACTAAATGTTTACAAACCTTTCTTAATTCATATAAAGATACTCTACACATGACGTTGCTAATGAACAAGACAACATCACAGAAAACAATATTCACAAAATGCATGCACGCGATCCATGCATTTTTGTTTGCGGAATGTTTCGTTCATAACGATAGGATGGTTCTGCACATCGTGCGTCGTCTGCCTTCCAATATCGCGACTATTGCGACCCAGTCCGGTCAGCATATTCGTAAATACTGGTGGAGTTAGCCATCTGTATAGCTTCGTAAATATGGCAAGTGTTAGACCAGTGACGCTGGCTGTTTGCGAAGCGCCGGAGTGCTTTGTAAATTAGAGATCTGTTGGGGTTTGTCTTCGTGTTGTGTGATGGATGCGTCATCTTTTTAATTGTGAGTGTAAGGTTATCAATCTCACGTGCAAACATGATTGGTTATTCAAATAAGTTTATGAAAATCTGACCGAGAACAGTTGGCTAGTCATAATATTAATTTATAGTTTTAGAAGTTGATCATGCGCCGTATTTGCGAAAACGCGCGAAATGTAAACTACACAAAAATTAATCAGTTGATAGATACCTTATTTCAAAACTCTTTTATAATAATCCTAATAACACAAACAAGTGCTCATTAACACACGAGTAGGTTATATCTGTTTCTAATCCCATTACGCTGGAGGCGACAAATAAAATTTACAACTTGCGTAACCATTAAAAATAAACTCATTACGCGCCCAACTAATTACTCAGGTGATTCTAAAGCTTGTTTCGTACATTTTATCCGGGGATTTTTGGTCTTAAACCTATTAAAAAGTTGCTTTCCCCGCGGGATTAATACTGACGTTGCCAGCCAGTTTGTAAGCGCCACCCACAATTTTAGTTCCATCCAAGTCAGTTTATGAGCGTTTTGTGTTTATATAGTTACTCAAAAATTTTATTTTCAAGATAATTTTCAAGTTGGGAAGTGCTGTGCTTAAAATTAATTAGGTTGAGGCCTTGACGCCGCGCGCCGACGCCAGGCCTTTATGTTTGTAGCGCGCTCAAGAATACATGTCTCCGCTTAGCGGAATACTTGGAGATTCACGAAACCGTTGAATTAAGATTTTCGAAACAATTTATTCGATCCTCTGCTGCTTTAAGCAAACTTGTGTTACATTTTCCAATTAAACAACGAATAAATAGCTTTTAAAATGCATCCTTTGCAATAAATTTATATGATTTTCCTTATTACTTTGCTGCTTAATAAATGAAACTCATATTTTCAGTGGAAAATAATGATATCCATCCATTAGCAGAAATTAATTTATTTACTTGCAGGCGCATTCAGCGCCCACTAATTGATTACTGCTCTTAAATCAAATTAGTCGACGCGCACAATGCTGAATTGCTTAGTTTCATAAAAATATAATACCGTTTGGTAAGGTTGAGGTATCTTCGGAATATAGTAAAGAGTGGTGAACTCGATGTTGTAATATTGAAAAAATCAGGTTTCAACTTTTTTACACATAGCTAAGTCCCTGGAGGCGTGACCTCACGTCATATTAGCGCAGTTTATGGCAGCTTTAACGACGAACACCTACAGCTCGTTAACCTCTCTATAATTCGGGAATACATTTTTTCATGACGTCACGCGAGCTCCCGGTATGCTCCGATTAAGTAAAATTCTTCTCAAGCCACCTTAATCTCAATGATATACAGCTCATTTTGCGATGGCAGCAACGTCGATACGTTTTAAAATATCGGAACTTCCCGCTGTGGAAATAAATGACTGTGTGCAAACACTTTGAAGTATTTCACCAATTTATCAATTTTGTTTTCATCTTTTCATACCTGCGGTGATGTACCGACACTTTTATAGCCTTACTTTATGTAGCACGTCATATTTGGAATGAAGACAAGGGAGATGAATATAACATACATCACGGCTCGGAAACAGAAAAAGTAGATAATCTTTGTGACAAATTGTAAGGATATTCCCAGGGATCGTGAGGTATGGACGTCATTAATATAGAACAAACTATGGGTCCCGAATGGATCAGGGAGCTTTGACGAACGTTACTTTGATAGATGTAACAGTGGTTATAATATTTCGAAATGTTTAAGGATTTGTTGGGTTGTGGTCAGGGACATAAAGGTGCGCTATCTATCATTTAGATGTCGTCCTTTTGTGTTCTAATAGTACCCGTTGGTCCCTTTACGCATTCGAAACATGTTGCCTATTATTTCTAGTCAAGGCAACGAAGGTAGATTAGTCCACTTAAACCCAAAGAGAATACAGCTAATTGAGGCATAATATCAAATATCAAAGCGTCGTAATAATGATGATATTGGATATTCGGGTTGGCATTAATTGCGATAATTAACTCGCACTTCTGAGATGTCCATAATATTTAGAGGGATAGAATGAATGCGGCATGTGTGCGGGATGGCACGGCGTGTCCCGCTCGGAGCCGATCGTGTGGATAATTTGCTTCATAACGAGTTGGCGGCCATCCAACCTCCACTGGATACGGTTATGTTAAGCTACACGCAAATTATTAATTTTCGCAAGGTTTTTATCGCTTTTCGTATTGTTATTGTTACTTAAGTTTGTTCTCTAGTAAAAAGTTCAACGTCTCCTTTCGAATTCGAAAGTCGTAACAATTGGACTTCACGTAAATTCTGTTAATTGGTTGATAATTGTAGTCTTCAGTTTTATTGAGAGACACGTGTCTATTTTAATTATTTCACTTAACATCATCACAGTTTTCCCCGGATGGTTAGACAGAGTTATACTATTGAACATACACGTTTCGCCAGTTATGTTCTTCTGCTTCTTTTCGTGTGAGGATGTGGGCTTCTCTGGTGTCAGAGTTAATTAAGTCGCCTCTGGAAACCCCACAGGACTCTGACTTGGCTATTTCAGACTTACATTAACTTTATAAGTCCAGGTTTCCTCACGATATTTTCCTTCACCTTTGCCTATGATGTCCAAGATAAATTTAGAAAAAACATATGAATTTGAAAAAATCACATTGGTACTTCCCCGAATTTGAACTCACGACCTCAAGCACGGGAGGCGAGGTCTTAGCCACTGGAACACTACGACTCAAGTTATGCTTAAGTCCCACATAATAGGAGATGAGGCTATTGTCATCAATCCAGTCCAGACTCCTTCTGTTACTTAAAAATGCCGGATGGAAAACCCCAATAATATTTTGCCCGACCCGTGCATCGAACCCGGGACCAAATGCTGAACAGTTGCGATGCGACTACTAGACCAACGAGGCGAGGTTTTATTTTACATTTTATTTTATTCGGAATTACCATCGATGAAAATGGAAACACTTGAATGTAAATAAAATTAATGAAACGGTACATATTGAATCAACACATTCAACATATACCTGAAGCTTGGTTTTGTTTATGCTCTTAAATATCCCGCAGTTGAAGCAGCAAATATTATCTATTCATTGTATGAAAGTTCAGCCATTCAAAAGTACTTACGAGTATACCCTCTTCGCAACAAACAAAAGCCTCAAAACTGCCGAAAACCAGTTCGTAAGCGGCCTTTTTAGTGGCCGTTTTTTTGGCTTTCATTGCACAACAAAAGTTTCGTTGCGCTGCACGCTGGTTGGACAGAGTGTGTTCTGTGCGGAGTCGCGTCGGTTCGAACGTGTCCCAACAAATTGGTGGAAGGCTAATTGAATGCAGGGAACTACGTATAGTCAAACAAGAGATTAGATAGCAGACTTGCAAATTCTTTTTCACACCGCCTGCTCGACAATATCCAATTACATTTAATGCAATCTCAAAGTAAAGTAAAGCTTTACCACATATGGGAGGTTAAGTTGTATGAAACTCCCAAAGGAGTAAAGTGATTTGAATTTGGAACGTCAAATTCGTATGGAAACGCGTGGCAAACTCTAAAGGTTTGTTCGAAAATCCAACTGGCTGACGATGTTTGGTGATGTGATTCTCAGTGAATTTTATTGATATATTCGTGTTGACAAAAAATATGTCGAGCGATAGTGATTCTATTCCAGAGTTTATCAAAACTGCTTGCTTGCTTTTTTTTTGCTTTGTTTTAGAGATTTTTAATAATCATTATCATGAGAACAAAAAAGTAGGAGTCAAAATTTTTCGGAATCCGTCCTTTTTGTTTATTTCCAACTTATAGCAGAAACTCGAAAGTTAAGCAGCCTTTGCATTTATTCAATGCTCAGATCTATACTCAATTTATGAAGCTCTGGCTTATTATTGTCTCGCAGAAGGTGTAAAAATACAGTATGCCCCTCTGGGATAAAGCCTGTCTTCGTCTTAGGCAGCTTGAAGCCCTCGCTCCGCTCAGGACTCAACATAACTGTTCAATAAGCCACCCGTGATCTAAGACACTGCTTTATCCCCTTGGTGCATAATCTACCATTGAACAATTTGTGTGGGAGAATATCTATGGCAGTTCTCTTGTTTGCCTTATTTTATTTGCTGTAGTAGATAAGATTCTTTTACCCAGTTAAGTTTTTCTAACTTTCTAGCCCAAAATGAGTTATTTTACTTGCCATATCTTGGGCAATGGTCTTCTCCATAGCCGTCCACTGTTCCTGGTGTTTTGCCACCTCCAATAAATCGTCCGTAAACGATTCTAACTCGTCACGTCAGCGATTTCTAGGCCTTCCTCGGCGACTTTGTCCCGTCTGACATTGTGCGTTCTGCATATATGACCTGGCCAATCCTATTTCAGCTTTGCAGACTTGTAGCACACATTTAAGAACATATTTTTGCCTAAACATCTAAATCTTTTGCCAATTGTACCAGGTAGGAAAAGTCGGGCCGACGCGAATGTTGCACTATTGCAGTGGATTAGTTTGGTTACCTACCTATTGCTTCTGCCCTGAATTCTGCGCGTCTAGGGTTTTAGTTTGCACTCGAACGTTCGAATAGCCAGTTCAATGATTAGCGCTGAATCTAAAATTAGTTTATACACAAGAGAATGGAATTAACAGTTAGTTATAGAATATTGCTTTCACAATGGAAATGGTTAGTTGACTGTTTATTGACGATAATTACGAGCTATCTATGAGTAGATAATAACTATTGAATCATTCATTGATTAGAACGCAATGCTTTGCAAGCACATGAGCTAATTGAAGTCACAGCTGTGTTTTTAACCGACGTCCCAAAAAGGAGGAGGTTCTCAATTCGAATGTTATTTTAGTATGTTCGGGCATAACTCCGTCATATATAAAAGGATTTACAAAATTCTTTTTTTGCTCGAAAGAAATTTATTCCGAAATGGCTCAATTTTTGGTAAAGATCTCATGAAGAACTTCGGAGATATACAACAGAACTCTTCAATAAATGACGGCTAATGTCTCGGGATTGCTGCAATCGCATATCTGTTTATTGTTTACACCATTTCATTACATACCATCACGCCAGTACTCTAAACGGGTACGCAGATGTATATAGCTCACCCTGGTACACTCCCATTCCACTGGTTATGATCAAGTTACATGTTATTCGTGTTATCTATTCTGGCATCACTGTGGGCATTATAGGTACCTTACTATAGACTTGTCCATTATGTACCAGTTGTACCACTAGAAAGTGCAAATGATAAAACTTTTTTACAAAAAATACAACCGACTTCCAAAAAAACACTACAGAGTGAAAAATAACTTCAACTTCGGAAGGCGGTGTCAAAAAATAAAGAAACGAAAACAGGAACTTCTGCAATTGTGGTTATTTTTCACTTTGTAGTGTTTTTTTGGAAGTCGGTTGTATTTTTTGTACAAGGGTTTTTTTATTTTTTCTTCTTTTAGTATCAATGGCTCGTATTTACCGCTCAGTCCGTAGCGACTCTGTCGTTCGCCTCCGTAACTACCGAAGGGCAGATACAGGTGCAGCAGAGAAGACATGCTTTATATTGAGACGGGGCTCTGCACTCAACTGTGTTTGGCTTTTGTGACTCTTCGCGGCTACTAACCAAGACTAGCAGCCTAATTGCGTAAGTAAATTCGGCTAGGCAAAGGATTTTAACCCCATCAATTGACCAATCACATAGACGGAAATCCACATCGCATATTTCATCTCGCATCTTTGCCTTGCCGAATTCACTTAACGCAATTAGACTGCAGGACAGCACGGCTACATAAGCAATACAACACCAATGAGCCAAAATGTTCAGCGCAATAAACGAATAAAAATATTGGGTAGTAATTTTGTAGCGTATGTCCATTGTCCAGCTCGCAACTAGACTTGCAGCTGGCACAAGGCCAAGCTGTTTCTCTGCAAGGCACAGTAGCATCTGGACACGCCATACTTACGCGTTAATGTCTACTGACATTAGAAATGAATGGCCATGTGCGTAAGTATATGGTTATTATATTATTATATGTGTTCACGTCATAATTTAATGTATAGGAGCTCGTGGCTAAGTAATAACAGCCGCACGGGTCGATCTTTAAGGTTAAGCAACGCTTGAAGAGGTCGGTCCGTGGATTTTCAACATACCGAGTTTCCTCCGTGCCTCGGAAAGCACGTTAAGCCGTTGGTCCCGGCTGTAATTTGAAGATCTTTGACAGTCGTTACGGGTAGTCAGAAGCTTGAAATCTGACACCAGTCTTGCCAAGGAGTACCGTGCTACCCAGTTACTGGGTTGTGAAGGTCAGATAGGCAGTCGCTCCATGTAAAATACTAGTGCTAAATCCGGTATGACTGGAAGCCGACCCCAATATAGTTGGGAAAAGGCTAGGCAGATTGATTGTCATAATTTAATGTATAACTAACTATCGCCAGCAGCTCCCACGTGGAATTATTACCTAGCTTTGCACAAAATCTTTTAGCTTTTTATTAACTTGCAATGTATGTATGGGATCAAATCTTGCAACTGAATTTTAAAGCAGTTATCCTCAACCGATTAAGATGACATTTTGCATACATGTTTGGTTTGGATGACAATGCAAGGTAAGCTAAAAAGGTTTTTTTTAATTTCAAAAATTATTTCTTTATGACCTATGCGTCGTTTCGATGTATACGCTATATTACTGTAAAGTTTCATCATAATCAATTGACATATATTAACAAACATCCATACACCCATACTCTTAATTTTGGGAACACTGCTGTACACACTGCCGAAGAAGTAGTAATACACACAACCGACTTGTCCTTCATTGCAAACATATATGACAATGAGAACCTCCTCCTTTTTGGGAAGTCGGTTAAAAATAGGATCAAAGAACTATGATAATACACAAATATGATTCTAGAGGCATACATGTAGGAAAAGAGATAGATGTTTGATCCTAGATAAATGGTAGTGTATTACCCCCTTAAGCATGATCATCTGTCACTTATGCTTATATGCGTTTCTAATTAACCTTTCGTGTGTATAGGACGTCGATCAACGACAGGATCTATTGTTTTTCTATTTTTTCGCTAATTAGTGGCACACGAAAGGTAAACGTTTTCCTAACAGTAATCAAGCTTTGAGTTTACGTAGTCAAAGTCATGTTATAGCATATTTATCTCATACATAGGACCGTCATTTACGTGAAACTGCATTTCACAACACCACCCTTCATAAAAATAACTACAGGCAAAAGATTAAGTATTAAAATATTATGTTCGGAAAAGATATTTACAGCTTTATAATAAACCGTGTTAAACAGCTTACTCAAGTGCGTAGGTACTTGATCTTAGTAATCTTTCGAAATTACTGAACATTATTAAGATTTTTTTTAAACTTTCATAATCGCTTTAGATTTTCTCAAAAGTTTCAACAAGAAAACCAATTGAAATCGTTTAATTTATATGTATTTTAATATTTTAAGACCACTACGAAATCAGCGAAAGTTGTGCATATTCATGAATAAATTAATTTGTATTTTACATAAGTTTAAATAGTTTTCAAATCTGAGTTTGCTTAGAAAATAATGAATACTGACTTTGGTTGACTTTTTGACTTGTTACGAAGATGTATATGATAAGACGATGCTGTGGCCAATCGGAGACTCGGAAAGGGTAGAAGGAGTAAAATGCAAGCCATTTTACTCCTTCTTTCCATTTTCTTTGAAAATGGAAGACAGAAGAAAACGTAGCATCTGGCGGTTGCCCATAGAAAACAAAACAAATGTGACCGTTCTCAATGGCGGTCGGGGAACAACTCAAAAACTGCGCAAAGCGAGGCGAGCGGCGCGAGCTGCCGAACCCCTCCCGCGCCCCGCCAACCCTTCAATAACTGCGGACAGCACCGAATGCTAACCCTCTTCCTGTCTTCATATTTATTTACAAAAAATAAACACAAAAAATACAAAATATGTCTTTCACAATCACATATTAAACAGGTATGTACAATTAAGGTCTTATTTTTACCAATATTTACAATTTATATTTCATTTAGGCAAGGTAAGTTCGCGTCGTTAACACTGGCTATTTGATGACACATTCACAGGTGATTCGCAAAAAAACCTAGATTTGCTAAATAATACACCTTCACAGTATCATGTGTTCCTCAAGGAAGAGTTTTGGCCGAAGGGTGTTGTGTACCGCCGGTTTCGTGGCCAGCTACGTGACACCAGTCAGCGAAACACGACGCCGACACTTCGTGTGCATTAGTTTTAGATAATTATGTAATATATATTTATAGTATTTTTAAGTTTTTTATGTAAATATAGTATTGTATACATTTATATGGGCCTTGATGCCTGAAATAAAAGGATAAATAAATAAATAAATAAATTAATTAAGCTTCAGATTCCAGAATCAGGAAGTACGAAGAAAGATTTAGATTATGCTTTTACAAAAACTTCGAATGTAATTTGTTTTGCGTCACTGACCGTGTTCTAAGAATTCTTCTTTTGTCTAAATAAATGATTGTTGGCGCTTAATTAGACTTGGTAGCGGCTGAAGTAATTATCTCCGTAACACAGTATTATATTATTTTCTCGACCTCAACAAAAACATTTTTGTTATAATAAATCATCATTTAGTGGCTTAGAGAAAAACGATTTAGAGAATCTAATGTTACGAAATGATAGTGAAAATCTACACCTACTAAATTTATTACGTCTAGCTATATCTCCAACTTAGAGAATAGACCGTTATTTCCCAAAACGGTTTTTCTTCGAACCCATTTTTACTCAAGATTAAAGTACCCGAAATATCCTCAGTTCATGAAATTGGGCAATAACTTTTGGGTATGATAGAGTTTTAGGCGTGGTACGAATTGATATGACTGTGTTAGTGTGTAAACAGAGAAAATAGTTTGGACAAAAGTTGAGTAATCAGCTTCGCAAATAATAATATTTTTATTCTATCTTTCTTCACCCGATACTTTTTACTTGCGTAACATTAGAAGATTTGCAATAATCACCTTTAATCCGCTTTCGTGCCGTAAAACGGTTACTTTCGAAAGCATACTCCTTAGTAACGGCTAGGTTAAGTTGAAAAAAACATATATTTATTATTGATTCATGTACATTATTTTTTAAACATGGGTTTTTTCGTATAACAAATAGTTTTGCTTTCATAAAAATAATTAGCAACACGATATTTTTCGCAACTTTTGGATACTCCTCCAAAACGATTTGGATGTTTAAAAATATTTTTACACAGACAAATTGATGGCTGGAATTTCTTCATAACTGACATAGCATATGTAAATCAAATAATATTTTGCAAACAAAACTGTTCAAAAGGAGGTTCAATATTGATATTTTGACATCGAGCGGGCGCACGGCCAGTACTGCGTTTACATTGGGGCGTATATATTGCCTTAAACGATTATGAAAAATACTTTTACTGTTCATTTTGCCCTTTCATCTCTATGAGGTATTTTAACAACATTTATTTTTTATTTTTGGTACTTGACGAGTCTTTAAAAAAATGAAGGTTAGAGCGGGGTCATTGCTTAGAACTGTTACAATTTCTATATTAAAAATGTCAGGATTGTCTTCCTAAATACACAGCCCCTGAAGGCAACTGAAAAGGGTTGTTGAGGACTATTGGCATAACCTTACAACACGAAAAACAAAAAGGAACAAATTTTTCACGAAAGCCTGTAAATGAGTTATACAAAAATTATATAATAAACTTTTAGGGCTGTATTCCCCAAAGGATAACAGAACCATAGAGGTGTAACAGGAGAGCAAACCTAAGGCCACTATAGACTCAAGGCAGCTACTGAGATAACTCTAATTGCAAAATCCAACAAAACTTTACTTGACCAGGGAAGCCAGGTTCAGGGACATATTTAAACCTGGCAAATCTGTGAGTACCTATCGCAATATGTCGTATTTTTGTGTCAAGGGTTTTTTAAATTATAAATTTAATTTTTATTGCATGCTTTTTAAACTATATATAATATAACTAGTAGTAGACACGTTTCAATTAAAAATCTAACGAAACACGTAATTATGACATGATATCTCGAGAAAAAACCCAGATTCAAAGAGTAAAATGCGTATTACTTTTGAACGGGTAAACCGATTTTAATCAATCATAGCTAAGAACAGGGTCTGTGGAGGAGCTTGTGGCTAAATAAAAACAGCCGCACGGATCGATCTTCAAGGTTAAGCAACGCTTGACGAGGTTGGTCTGTGGATGGGTGACCATTTTCAACATACCAAATTTTCTCCGTGCCTCGGAAAGCACGTTAAGCCGTTGGTCCCGGCTGTCATTTGAAGATCTTTGACAGTCGTTACAGGTAGTCAGAAGCTTGAAATCTGACACCAGTCTTGCCAAAAGGGTACCGTGTTACCAAGTTGCTGGGTTGTGGAGGTCAGATAGGCAGTCGCTCCACGTAAAACACTAGTGCTCAGCTGAATCCGGTAAGACTGGAAGCCGACCCCAATATAGTTGGGAAAAGGCTAGGCAAGAGAGAGAGAGCTAAGAACAGGGTCTACCTTTTATAGCAGAACTTTTTAAGTCATAATATTACTTCATTTCGCAGAAAAGCAGAAAATACGTTTAAACATAATTATCATGTTACCTTGAATGCAGTTCATTTATAATGTATTCGTAGATCAACTAATATAGACGCAATGATTAATATAAAGATTAAACATAAAAAACTACATCATTTATTTTTAAAAGTGCTCATTTACAATAGATCAATTAGATTCTAGAAGATCAAATAATATTGTCCCATAAAATTATTCCAAATGAATTTCTGCCATCTTCATAATGTCAAGTGAAATTATGCCTACTAAAATTCTGCCATCTAAAAAGTATGCCATTGTAAATTCGGACACATAAACATTCGGCCAAACGATAATTATATTAAATAATTTTTATGCCTTAAAAATATTCGTCCAAAGAAGATTATGCCAATTGTGTTATGCCATATAAATTTCGGAGCATCAAAATTCTGCCAGATACTCGTAGAGGGAACCCCTAAAAACACTCACGACAAAGTCACATTTCAAACAAAAAAATAAAATAAATTCAATATCGGTTCATCCGTTCGGGAGCTACGATGCCACAGACAAATACACACACACACACACACACACACACACAGACACGTCAAACTTATAACACCCCGTCGTTTTTGCGTCGGGGGTTAAAAATGAGACAATTATGTAATTTTTAATTACAATAATTAAATATAGCCCAGAGAGGTTTGTTTAATTTTTATTATATATTATTGTTTAATTTTATACCGAAAAGCGACAGATGACAAATTGTCGTCCATCAATTTTGTAAATGTCTTTCATACATTTCGTCGTGAAAATGTCACAATTATGTCATTAATGACCATTAGATAGAGTCCTTGGGATCCAGGACCTTATTCTTGCACTCTCGCAAGAAGCGATAGATTTTCTCGGTATTTTGGAACTAAAGGATGATCACTAACATTAACATTAAGCGGGATATTTACCATGTTTACTGTTTGTTGCGAGTTTCCGATATTTCGGTGCTGTTGCAAGCACCATGATCACGGATATACTGAAATGATTGCGGGTGGGTGTTTATGAGAAGACAAAACGGTCTACCCTCTTTCTTGTTCGTTTATCCAGCTTATAATGTTAGTGTTAGTGACCATGATAGTTTAAAAACTTATAAAGAATGCTCAAAGCGGCCTTTAAAAAACATCTTCGATATTTACGTTACACCACCGAAGTAGGTGTAATATTGCATTAGTGCGAGAGTAAATTAACGGCAGGTGGCGGGCAAGTCGTAGTTAATCCGGAATTTGTAGGAATAAGTAACGCTTACTGGCTCCGATCCAACGCGGGGAGTATTGGGTAACTGCTCGGAATATTGGGACCGCTTCATCACTATGATCTGTATACCAACGTACTTCAGCGTATAACTGAATTAAGTAATAACTTTGTACTAGGAACATGGTTTTGCGGTGGGGCTAGTACTACTACTAAGGAAAGGTCAAACGTCAGAATGGCATTACGTATTATTCACTTGAAGAATCTTTGCAAAAATGCACGTCTCTTTTCTTCTAATTTCATCATTTGAATGGTCCTGTGTTTATTATGTGTGAATAAAAGACAAGTCTGCAAATACTGGCATTCAGACACAGCTAGGCAGGGTTGCAGCTTGAGATAGATAGAGAGACCTTGGATTGCATTTTCAAGATTTGCGAGATTCTCGAAGATCGAGTTTGCGAGATCTCTCAAAAGTGCGAGTAATGGAAGAAATTGTCTAATAAAAAATATGGTGGATGTAACAAAAAAAAGTAAATTATTGAAAGCCACATTAGTAATCCATTAATATTAAGGATTATTTATAGATTTGATTCAAAACACGCTAAATAATAAAAATAATAATGACGTATAATCAAACGATTAATTTCACAAACACTCCTCTTTGATGGCCGACAGAAGCACGCGATGCCTTTAAACGTAATCAAAATCATTCATTTTAATGCAATTAATGCTGATAAGTGCGTTCGACCTAATTGGATTAGATTCCGAGTTCAATTAAGTATACCATCTTGGGAATTGAATAGATACCAGTAATCTATATTTTTCAATATACACAGGGCGGTAATGTTGAAAAATGTAGATTACTGTTTTTAATTTATTCTCATTTGGTAATCCTTGAAGCACTTAGCAAATATTGATAATTTTAATATTCCAGAGTATTTTCATCAATACCGTTAAATAGAAGAACCATTTTGGTCCCAGTTTTGCAAGTCTTTATTCTATAGCAAGATAAAGTCGGCAAGACACAATTTAACCGTTTTTCCGCACAGTTCAACCAATATTCCTTGAACAGCTTTTGTTTGAGGAAACTTAGCAGACGTATTGTCTGCTCGTTTCATTTAAAATATACGGAACGAGATATTATTGTGAGCATCGTTTTGAAGTTGCTTCACTAATGTAGTAAAAAGTGGGCAGAAGTTTATATGGTTTGAGGAAAAACTCCAACTGTACTTACTATTGGTATTTTTGTGGGTTGGATATAACTTAATGGTGGTCTTTATAAAACGCGACAACACGACTTGGTCACCCATCAATTGGCCAAGCGTGGTGATTATGGAAATAATTTATCAAGAACATTAATTACTCTGGCCCTATTAGGAGACCCCACTTCGACGGTAAACTTTTTAAACCTACACTGGTACCTATCGATAAAGTTGGTTTGAAAAACCCTGAAAAAAAAAACTTTTGACAACAGAAACTGCTACAAACCGTATTTTACTATCCCTTTTTTTGTTGCTAGCGCACCGCGCAATAGTATTTTTAAATAAATAAACGCAATAACTAATAGTCGGCAGTGGTTCGCTTGCTCCATGTTTGGCCAAGAGCCAGACATAATGGGCCGATGTGGCCCGACGTGGCTGTTTGGCCGCGATTATTTCAACTAGATAAATTTTACGCTGCTTAAACGTAAGGACGTGCAAAGTGGACGGCTTCTTGGGATTGTCTTGAGATGTTTGCTTGCTACGTAAGCACTTAGCGGTATGAATTACAGGGGTGGGTAATTAACACCATGGTGAAATTGTTTTGGTGAAAGCATGGTTTATTTCTGGGACAGAAATATATTTATGTTGGGTGGCAAATTCAACCGAGTGCAAATGTACAGTGCGGCAATCATCACAACTTTGTCAATTATAGCACTTTTGGGTATCTTTATACAAAAAAAAAAACACAAAAAATATATTTAAGAAAGTAAGAACAATTCGAAGATCAGTCGGAGCGAGAATAAAGCTATCAACTCGACTTTTGTCACCTTTCCTAAAACCTTATCACCCGATTCCCAATGAACGAACTGTAACCGCTATCAGCGCTGACCTTTCGATTATATTATCGTTTCACAAAATTCAGATTAGGATCACGCGCCTCCTCGTCGGTAACAGGAACATTCGGTGTCCTTAAAACCGTTGGTAAATGCCGACTGGCTGTTTGCCAAACACTCCGATAATTTACCATCGATGTGCTGCATGCAAATTTCCGTCTAATCTTTATTTTTCATTTGAAATCCGACCCATTCACTATTTGCTGAGGATTAAAATATGTATGTGAGATCGAGTTTCTGGTTCGTGTGGCTTGCTTTTCATTGCTAATGTGGTTGAAGTGGCTTTTTATGAATTTATTTCTTTGATATCGAAAGTAGTGTAGTATAATTGCTTCGTTTTTTATATCAGTGTGATACTCGTAACTACTACTCTCATCTAAGCGCATAGTAGCAGACATCAGACTCGTTTATACATATTTTAGTGCCATACTTCTGTTGTAGATGTTCATCTATCAAGATTCGATCTTTTAGTTGCAATAAGAGCTATACCTACACAAATAATTACAAATAACACGAGACTTTTACTTACCTATATGTAAAGAAGCCCTCCATAAAATTAGCGCACTTTGACCGTACAAACATTACAAACTCAAGTGAGGTTTCTTCGTTCCTCTAAAACTGTCATAGCGTAATACACTTCGCTTCCCCAGTATTCGTGGAAGCGCAATTTCATTAGTCGCAAAGAGCTCCATCGCGGGGCGACAACCGTGAAGTTGTCATTCATTAGTGTGAAGTTATGTGACCCAGGCTCCGTGACAGACTCTATCTACATCGAATCAGGTTACCCTTTGAGATCAACCCGATATAATTCGTAGGGGACGTTCCCTCCGGCCTTTATTAATTTATATACTGGTGCATGTTCGACGGACGATTATACTGGGTATTTATTAGCTAATAACATTTTGTAGTTTCTGTAAGAAACCGAGAAAACTCTGTGTACATTTATCATCATTAGCAGATAGGTACTCTAGATCGATCGTATATGAAACTTTCTTGGTGTGTTGCCATAAGCTATTTTATAGATTCCGGCCGAATTATCGCATACTTTAGTGGAGAAAACATGTGCTTTGAAAATAAATGTCAGTCAGATATCTCACAAACATCCCTACCTACTAATGAGATTTCTACAGTCAAGTGTCTTTTACAAAACCATGTAAGTATTATTAAAATGCAGACAAGCATGTCGCCACGGTCTGAACTTACACGTACGCTGAGGTACGTACGACAATATTAATAGTTTTAAGGAGCGCTGTCATTGCGGCGTGGTGGCAAATTAGTTTGCAAAGTCTTCATTCATTAGTACGAAGTTGTGTGGTTTAACTTTGACGGGAGTGCTCTGTATGAGCCGAGTTGTACAAATTGTAATGTATTACGGGTTTAGACGTCGCCGTCGGAGAGTGAAAGCTGTGACGTGGCGCTCTGTAATTGTTTGTAGTTACGTTATTACACTTCACCTTACCCGACACGTTTGTTAGTTAAACGACTTCATTTAGTCCAGCAGATTTTCCATAATGTAATAACAAGGAATAATGGTTGTACGTGACCGAAGTTTTATGAATTTATTAAGAGCTCCGTACAATTGGTGTTTATGCGAATTCAGTCACGACTTTACGAGGAACTTACGGAGTTATTTCTTCTGTGAAATATTATTTTTTGAGTGACTTATATAAGTTCGATTAAAGGCCTAGGAACGTTAATTACTGCTACTTAGAAATGCCACGTGTACAGTGTAGGCGTGTGTATTCTATTGTATCCTCTCTAATAATAGGATTAGTTTAGCTTTTGTGACTCCTTCGTAAAACGATTAAGAGTTCTATTCTTGGCTGACACGATAAAACAACTATTAGGTGTCATACAAATGTCACTATAATTTGATGTACATTTATTTTTGTTCGTATAAGAACCATGACCTTTGATTGTTATTTGAAAGCTGAAAAAGTCACAAAAAGAATAATTTTAATAGAAGGTAAGATAGAAGATAACGGAATTTATTCAATTGTCTATCATTCAAGATATTATAATTATTAGCAAAGAATATGAGCATAAATTTAACTATGTAACTAATTGGTCCCGTGGTATGAGTGTTTAAGCAATCGTCTGGTAAATCAAAGGTCTTAGGATCGAATCTAACCAATGCGATAACTTTTTGCATTATTAAAGCCCATTTTTTTCATTTTAGTAATATATTTTTTTTTTATAATTTACCATATAATACGAACATTATTGGAGAAAAATTTATTGAAGGAAAATTAAATAAATTTTTAATAAGAAATCAACAATATTTATTGACTAGGTTTTTAAAAAAAATATAATTACAAAAGTTTAGTGCATCACAAATATTTTAAGTTGGACAAGAATTAACGGTATTTTTGATACTCAAATGGGTAATTTATTTATAATTGATATGAATAAACATGTTAGTAAGTTAGATTTTAAGATACAGGTATCCTTAATTATTGTAATGTCATTAACAATAACATCATTCACATTAAACAAATTTAATCACCCCCTGATATTTTTATAAATAGCCGATTGGTACACGGCTTTTTGTTAGCCATTCAATCACAGTCAAATTTTCTTGGACGTTAAACCAAGTTGCACGCGATGCACAGCGCAGTTTCATGCACGAAGTAAATGTGTTTTTGCGGGTATGCGATGCGCACAGTTGGTAGCATCATGTTTTGTAAAAGGTCCAAGTAACCTTGACTGATATTGCGACCCCCTACTGCACTAAATTACCGGGACCCATTGATGGCATCCATCCGCAATATCCCAAAGTAATGCGGAAATTAGACCTGCATTGAAGAATATTTTTATTTTATAAAGCCATCACCATCTTTTGCCACACACTTAAAACATTTTTCATCGCTAAATATAACTATATTATTGCACCAATCCTAATATTCTATTGCGAAGCGTACCCGGTTTTGCCTGTGAATATTTGTAAAATTTTCTTGTTTTCTTGGCTGGCCTACAACATTTCAAACCAGTTGCACGCTCGGGGTTCCGTACAGTTTGTTATGTCACGTTATGTTTAGTCGCCCTGGAACGAGTAGTGAATTAGTGAGGAAGGGCTAAGCCATATGCCAAGCAACTATATCACGGTGCCGCGCTTTGGCATCTGTGTATGCAAATCCAGCCTTTGGTCGCTGTCGGCGAGGATCAATGCTTTCCGAATCTGCATAACGATGGAATCACAATAGCACAGTTCTTCTCTGTGAACAATAATTAAATATTATTACAAACAACAATCAATAACATGTGAATAATTTATTTACTTATATTTATATATAGTTTATTGTACATCATGAAATACAGGAACAAAAGAAACTTAAAACTAAAAAAAACAACGGGCGGCCTTATCGCATTCCGCGATCTCTTCCAGGTAACCTGGACACATATTTAAACATATTAAACATCTAAATATAATAAAAACATTTTATAACTCACCGATGGCGATATCATTAAACGCCTCGCAATTTCATTAATTGAAACGTTTTGCTCATGCAAAATAATTATCTCAGCTCTTAAGTATTCAAGTAATTTAGTAAAGTGATTCAAAAATAAAAGCACTTCTCAAAACTTGCAGGCTATAATGACTAAAACGTAACGAAAACCCGATAGTCAATAGCATTGTGACGATGAACTACTACTAAGTGTAGTAGTTCATCGTCAAAAATGAAAATTCATATATAAGTTAGTACTTTATATGAATTTTCATTTTAGAGATCTATGTTGGTGTGGCCTGCAAACCTATCTGATTTGCTTTGTGTGCCAATGTAATTTTTAAAAATTCATATGTAATTTCTAAGTTTATATTGGACATACAGGCAATGGTGAAGGAAAACCTGGTGAGGAAACCTAGATTCATGTAAGTCGGAAATAGCCAAGTCTGAGGCCTGTGGAGTTCCATGAGGTGGCTTAATTAACTCTGACGCCAGAGGAGGCCACATGCTCACACGGGAACAAGAAGAAGTCGGAAAAGTAATTCAAATTAAAACTATTCAAATAATACTTCTTAAAACAACGAACTCTATTACTTATTTGTTTAGTATATTTTTTATGTTTGGGAATCATATTACTATTTGATATTTGTACGCTTTGTCGGCGAAACATAGCGAACTATGTATCAATTTTATTGACAACACCTATACATATGTTTTACAAATAAATATTTGAGTTAGAGTTTAAAGAATTCAATGAAACATTTCTTTAACGTTCTTAAAACGATTGCAAATTATTTCAAACACGCTCAAAATGAGCGCAAATTGATGAAAACTTCCCAAGGTTTCAATAAAACAGGGGAATGTCGATGAAAGTATCTTTTTAATTTATTCGGAGTTCAATATACACAGGTACCGCGGCAACCCACGCTCTCTGATGTCGCCCGTTTGCATCGGAATCTAATAAATTGGATGTAAAAATATAATGGAAGCGTTTGAAAACGAATGATTTATGGGAAATTAACTGTTCGGTACATAAAAATAAGCACTGTTATAGGATGGGGAAGGGAGGCCTTTCCTTGCAGTGGAACAGTACAGGCTGATAATAATATGAATATTAGATATTAGTGACGTATTTTTACCCGACTGCCGAAGGAGGTTAATGTGTTTATCGGTCTATATATGTATGTATGTATTTATGTTCATATATGGCGTTCTAGAGACCAAACGCGTTGGCTGATTTTGATGATTCTTACGTCAATCGATTCGTCTTAACCTTGCGAGTGTGCTACATTAAAATAGAAGAATGTCGGTTTTTGGTCGCCATATTGTGGCAGCCCTTTTTCTCTTCCAAACCCATCGTGTACAGTAAAAAAACAAAGAGTTTGTTGAGTACACTATCTACCCACATAGCGTGGTTTTAAGAGGTGGTTTCAAAAATATGTAACACTTGTATTATGTTTAAATGTAACAAATTCGAAAAAATAAATGACTTAAAAGTTATAAATGCAGTCGGAGGATACATCTGGTTTTAGTCGGCAGCTCGCGAATGTCACCTCCGACTGCACAGCATGATTTTCTCCTTGTTTACGTCTTTTTAGTTCGCTTCTTAATTATTTATTTTATTTATTCATTCATTTATTATGGTCTATTCATAGTTGTTAATTATATGAAAGTGTTACGTAATGAACAGTTCGTGAATATTATATACACATAGATATTGGACATGTATTTTGAAATAAAAATGTTGAACTTCTTGATACTTACCAAAACACCGCCATCTATGTTTTGCGCATAACAGTTATGTCTTGCCTTGAAAAACGTCCTCTACAATTGACCAGACCAAATACTAGGAACATCCCTGAAAACAAGCACTTCACTGAAGTGAGGCTATTTAAGGTATATTTTGCTAATCGGATTTATTTTCTTATCTATTGCAAAGAAGAGTGATTACAAAAAGGAGAGGTTATTTTACTTAAAGGAAAACTATTTCTTAGACTTTCGAAATTGGCTTTGACGCTGCAGAACTAACCTGATGAAAAAGGCGCATTGATTCTGAATAATTTTCAGGAGATTTATTTATTTAGACATTGTTTGAGTTTCTAAATAAAACTAAAACATTGTTCATTTATTAACATATATACAATTGAATATTCTAAAATAAAAACAAACCTATGTACAAATACAAAAGGGAGACGGAAAAGAGCTCATTGTGCATCAAAAAATTCGTTTACATCGATGTCAATGGGAAACGTGCCCAGAACGCTGGCAGCATTGCCACGTTGGATGGCAATGCTGATTCTCTGGCCGAAGAAAAGGCCAGCCCTCTGGTCACGTGAAGAATCGACGAGCTTTGTGCTAATTTCTCGAAAAACTCGATGCGCACTCGGACCCCATGGACCTAATGTTTCAATCTTAAACGGCTCAAACATGTAACTTCCAATAACGTTGTTATATTTGCGCTGTTTGAGGTTTTCTGCACCGGCAGAAGCCGCCCCAGCACAGTCCGCCGTGTTAAGAAGAAAAAACATACATACTATAAAAAAATATATACATTTGTATTAGTATAATATTTTACGATGCATAAAATATCTTAATATAATCAGAAAATCAGACATTGTTTTATTTGTTCAAAGAAGACAAGTTACGTTCATTTTTCTGAACCTTGGTTCTATTGTAATCATCAGCCAAAAACAAATGAACAGAATGAGCGTGTGAGTTTTGACGATTCGTGAAAGTCCATGGAGGGCAAATAGAAAATAGTATACGTGCTTTTCTACCAAAGATGTGCGAGGTACGATTAGCTCGGTGGTGCGCGAGGAAGAAGTCCACGAATGGGATCATTTTATTTTCCTCGTTTAGCTCAGCACAGGGCTGCAGGAAAAGGGCTAGTGGAGCTAGATATTACCATTAACAAGAAAGCGAGAGATGTGTCCGTGTCCGTGTCCAGGACGTGAGCGAGGAATTTCCCGTCGCCTCTGCCCACTTCAGCACATCACACCTCCCAGTGCATAGCTGAAAAGAGTTCACTGCGCTTTCCCACACCTTTAAGCTACACTAAGTAGCCTTGCACCGCGCAAGCTTGTCGCACAGTTTTGGTGAAAAAAATCACACGATCTCACTGCGCCGGCCGCTAGACATCCTCTGATGGAAAAGCACCCTAAGTATAGCACTACTTACTATACTAAGCACACTCGTAATACACAGAATTATCACTCGATGTGGTTTGAAGCGGCATTACCACTTCTGTATTATCTCAACGAGATAAGCTTGGATTGGCAGCTGTTAATCCGATAACATGTTGACGTATCCTAAGCTACGTTACATTATAATATATTATTTGAGCAAAAACGTTTTCACTGTTTTGAAGGCTCATTAATTAGGCATAAGGTTCGATTTCCTCTTGTCTGCCAAAACCGGGAATGTTAAACCCTTGGAACCCTTTAAAAGTTTATAAAGGGTTATGTTGGTTCTAAAAATTAAACTTGGATTTAAATTTTATCGAGTTGAATTATGGGTTATATTAATACTAAAGTTATGAGTATTATGGCAGGGCAATCATCATCTTCCTGTCCTTATCTAATGTCACTTGGGGTCGCCGCAACACGTTTTCTTCTTCGATATCGTCGTGTCCCCTGTCAAGCTATCACTGACTTATTTCCAATCATATCACTTCTCACAAAGTCCATCCATCTTTTATTTGGCCTTCCTCTCCCTCTTCACCCATCAACATTTATATTCATAACTCTTTTAGTAACATGCAGGTCAATGACAGAAGAAAAATAAGGTTAGGTGCATCTTTCTGAGTGCACGCTTAAGCAGTTTGCATTGTTACGTACTTGCACCCCACTTAGCACATTCTACTTTCAAGTTGTCTACAGAGTATTTAAATTTTGAAACTGCTGTCAGATATTTTTGTAAATAAGGCTACCTAAGTTAAGATTAGCGATTTGTATTTCGATTATGTGAGGTCTGCTAACACACTTTTGATTTCGGATTTTCGAAACTCCAAAAAGGGGTTACATTTTCAGTCCTGCGAATAAGTCGTAATCGTAGCTGGGTTGCCAAATGTAGTACCTAAATTATAAAAAGCTAATTACCCTGCAGTTATTTTCACAGATAACACAAGACCCAATAATAACATGTGAATATTTAAAATATGTTTAACAAACCCAGCAAGTACACACTGTAATCAATTTCTACTCTGGTCACCCAGGCGATAGAAATTAATGACGAAATTATTACAAATGTAGGCACAGCTGCTCGTATCGTAAACAGAATAATCCACAACGGGAAACGGAAATTTACAGGTCAACGAATTTCTAATTATGTAGCGAACACCGATGTTTCCTGAATAACAAGTTCGGTTTATAGTGTGTGGTGAGGTTATGTGTAATTCTTGTTATGTTTACGTGATATGTCTGTCTATAGTATACAGGTCGAATTTACCAAAAATAGCGAAAAACACTCAAAGGAGTCACGAGGCTCGAGATTTTGATTCATACGTTTTTATTCCAAAATCAACAGGTTTGATTAGGAATATTCATTTTTCAAAATTCCAATGATGCAGCTCGTATAGTTTTCATCAAATTCAGCCCCGTAACTCCTTTGAGTGTTTTTAGCAAGTCCCCATATTTTCGGATTTGGCCATCCAAGCCCACTTGAAAAACTCAACCTTTATGCTTTTAGTACTGACTGGAAGTGCTATAGTAGTTAACAAGCCGAATGCCATATCGGATTTCCTTTCCGCATAAATGACGAACTGGCTGAACACAATGTTTTATATCTCATTAAAGGGATCATTCCTTTAAAGAATAAGTTCCAAAAATTCTTCCTTGTTGTTTATTTCAAGCTTCTAGACCCATTGGTTCAGGATGTGTGTTGTTAATTAATTTAATTCAGAAGATATTAACGTGAGTTCCTTTTAAAGAATCAATAATATCTATTTAGTGAACTTTTAGCTATTCCACATATTTCAGAGCGGGGTAAAACATGTTCAATAAGAAAGAATGCACGATAGTTGAAGAAATTTTTTGGAGTATTATTATATAGTACCTGGGCGACCGAGCTCTGCTCGGGTGAAAATAGAGAAAACGACGTTTTCTAAACATGAAACCTAGCCAGACCGAATTATCGCTCCCAAAACCCCCTGCATACTTAATTTCATGAAAATCGTAGGAACCGTTTCCGAGATTTAGATTATATATATACATACATATATGATAGAATTGCTCGTTTAAAGGTTTTAGATGGATTATATTATATAATAAAAAATATTATACATTTTATTAGTATCTTACTGTAAAATTGTACACTGGATTGCGATGTGGAGGGAAGGAGGGGTTAAGTAAACACTGTGGTGTATACTTCTTCATGAGTCAACTGGAGACTGAAGACTCAAGACAGGGAGTCTTGAGTCTTCAGCATTTTATTAGCAGAATATAAACATAGTGCGTGTGTGATATTTTTATTATAATAAAACTATGAACATAGCTTATCTACCTTAACATAAATTAAGATCTAAACGTGACGTACGTGTCACACCATAGGATTACTGCCCTCTATTATTATGATCACTCAAAGGTTTGGTGGCAGAATTCCATTTTGGATTTAAGCTCGCCTTTGTACATGAATATTGATTTCACTTTGGGTAAATGTATTGTTTTGGTGTAAAATAAAGAATTAATAATTAAAAGAACAAAAGAAATGAAAATAAAATCTGAAATACAGACACGTTTGCGTCAATAATAGGCTTCTATCCTATCGCCCATCTATTCTCAGAAATGTTAAAGTTCAAGGTTTAAACGGGTACGTTATCTATCTTCCTTGTGTAGACAGATCTCCAAATGCCTTTGATGTGTTTCTCCTATAAACGTTGACTACTAGTATCACTCCAGATACTAAGCTTTACGCACTGAGCGAGAACTGAGGGATTCCGATACTCTGTGTGATCGGTCATCCATCGAACGGGATGTATCAACTACAGCCCAACCGTACTACCCGATCCAGCCATTTACCCGTCAGACATACTCTACTAAAACCAACCCTCTCTAACTGCCGATCAATCACGTTTTACGTCTATTTAAATGTACACGTGAATAAATATTTGGTGTCACGGAAACGCTATTTATTAACCCTTGAATTCCCCGCCAACGCTATCGAAGTTTTCCTTTTGCCGAGGCTTCGGATGTTGACTAACTAATCGGGCACCTTGCCTCAACACCACTTTGTGATGTCGGCCTCACTAACTATTTTAGCATAGCCTCGTTGGATCGCTACTGGTTGGTTGATCTTTTTTTCTTTTTTTTCGTATTGCAATGCTCATGCATCACGCATGCCGCGTCCGCCATCAGACTGCATCGTCATCGACATGCTGACACTGCCGACTGCTGCAGTTTGGCAGAAGATTTGTATAATACCCACTCATGTAACTTTTGTTGAAATAAATAAATAAAAAACATCGTGGCCCGCCTCAGTTGCGATGTCGCCCAAGCGGCACCGCAACTTACTAGTTGGCCGCTACGTTGTCGGCTTTTCGGCAGAAGCCCTGACGAGCGGCCCCTCATCGGGTTCCTCTTCGCTTCCGCGTGGGTCACCAAGCCACGGCTACTGAGCCCTCGCCTCGACAATGCGGCAACCCACCGGGGGGCTTTGTACTTACCAAACTACGTGTCAGACATATTGGCGTAGTTTTAAACGGGATGGACTTCTCATTTTTCTGCGTAAGTGTAAATGTCTGGGGTTGAGTTATGCGGCTCACGCGCTGCTTGGGCATCAGGTCACGTCTCATAAAGGGGTCAGGCCACGAATTCGCCAAATTCCCATAATAGCCGTCACCAGAAATCAGCTATCCACGCCCTGACTGATCACTTAATTAACATTCATCCTTATACATACATCAGAAGAAATATAATCTAAACTAATATAATACAGAGGTGATATAGTATGTTTAGATGTTTGAAAAGGGTTAACTTAGAAAATCGTGTTACGTTTACAAAGAATCTTGCAGTACACATTGGAAATTGTGTTCTAGAAAAATTTAATAACGGATAGGCCCCACGATTGGAGTCATGGGCAAAAGTTAGTCATATCATAACAACATTGGACCGTACTTCAACCTGTATTAAAATTTCGAATAAAAAACTCAATAAAGTATTGGAGTGACCTATTTCCGTTTGTGACTTCTGAGGGAGACATAATAATTGCTGCGATAAGAATAAACGAATAAGTCTACATAATGACTATGTAAGTACATAACTCTCGACCTTTATCATTTGAATATCAAAATCCAGGTGCTCGTAACTCTAAACGGGTACGAATAAATTGAATCTCTTTAAAATAATGGAGCAATTTCTTAAGTACTGAGGCATACCTATATTTTCAACAGTTATGTCTATATTATCTGAACTTGATGTAATAAATAACGGCACTTCAATTATTTTATTTTGTGACGTGAACTGTTTTGGTATTGAGGTACGTTGTTTTAAAATAGATCGCTTTATTTCCTTTATAAATGTGGTTCTTACCTGGGCTAAAAGTTTCTTACCTATTTAGGTATTAGGTACATGTCGCAAACATCACAAGATGACGGAACCGAAAATCCCGAGTGTGAATAGCGACTGGTAGCGTAATCCATCAAGCTGTGGTTTGAATATTTTTTTCTTCAGTAGTAGTTTGGCAATAGAATCGAAAGTTGATTCCGGCGCAGTTCCTCAGTACTATCTACAGAATTTGCAATAAATTGATACGTTGCCAATCTTAGAAACAAATAAATGTCATATTAACAGTGGGTTTAAATCGCAACCCAGCCAACTAATCCAACCAAATGTGGTGGTTGTACAGGTGGTTTTGAAAAGGGGATAATACTAGCCCTATTCTAGGTAATCAGCGCATTTACTTTTATCCAAAACTAGCTGCTGCCCGCGGCTCTGCACGCGTTCAAAGTTTTAAAAAAATGCTCCGATCGCCACCAAACTTTACTGGATTATCGCTGGGTCAATCTAAAGATTGTCTGAAAATTTCACTAAAATCGGTCCAGCCGTTTCAGAGTCAATAAGGAACATACATACATACATACTTTCTCTTTTATATATATAGATAGATTAGCTGCCCGCCCCGGTTTGACACGGGTACACCCGTGAAGAAAATGTTTTTTTTTGCTTCTCTCATTGTCCTGACAATTACAAAGACAACTAAAATGAATTAGCCAAATAGGTGCAACCGTTTTAAAGCGAAGCACTGCCATACATTCAGCAATCGATTATTATTTACATAGATAAAAAGTTTTCTATTTTATTTTCTTGCTTCGTCGATAAATTAGTAAAATTTGATGCGGTTATAGCATTAATCGGGTGGACTGGCCCATCGCCTGATGGATCACCGCAGGCTCTCTACACACGATCAATCATTCGCTCGTTCCCGGGGCCCGCGACCAAATTTGCTTTAGTGCTCGTCTGTAGGCAACCTATCGAGTAATGAACAACTTAATAATGATGCATAATCTGAATAGAAGTTTGCTAAGATAAGATTTTACTAAAGTAAAGATCACTTTATAGAAAAGAAATCGACGGCCGGCTTGAGTAAGCATGATGATTGATGTGTGCCTTCTCTGGAAGAGAAGTCTTAAGGTGATTATAGACTACAGCATTTACTTGAAACAGAACATCGAGCATTTGCTGTTTTAATATTTGCTCGAACCACACTTCGAACATGACGCTTGATGATTTGTTACAATATGATTTTTTAAAAAAACGAGCGTTTTGGTGTAACATTTTATCGAGAAAAGGCATGAGCGCGGGTGACATGGAGTGAGGTCAAAATTATGAACGCAAAGTACAATGAAATGTTACAGGTAAATGCTTACTCGCCGGGACCATTATGTCGAACGCGGAGCCGAACATTCGCAAGAACGTTACATTACATGGAAATGCTTTAGGAAACTGAGCATTTCTCTCTGAGTAGTCTGTATTGTACCATTCTTAAGAACATTACATTGTAATGCTCGCGAAAATGCTCTAGTGTATACTTACCTTTTGCTCTGCAGTGAGTTAATTTCAGGCTGGTATTATTATACTTTCAAAGAGATTACTATGAGACTAAATAAGGGGAAAGTACAGTAACAGCGGTTTTATATGATCGGAGCTCACTAAAAGAGATTCCAAGTAAACATGTATTTTCAATTTTGGACGGTGAATCCTACTGATCATGGGCAAATTTCTTTAGCATAGCTATATAACATCGCCTGTATAACTCTCAAATCATCACTTGTGTAGAAAAATAGAAGAAAGTGCAAAAAACAATGAAATGATGAAGGACAACAAAAAGACATTCTTGAATGAATTTTGTCTCTATTTTTACCTGCCTGCACTTTAGAAGACCTTATGCTCGCCACTGACGCCGCAGTTGGAGTGGCCATCTACTGAGCTGGAAATTTATAAAAAGTTTTCCATCAACACGAAAAGTTAAACCTGAAAAACTTCTGTATTAGATTCTGAAACGTTCTTAACTACAAATTCTCAATCCAATAGCCGGCTCTAAATAATCTAGAATAACTTAACACAATATTGAATGATCTGTTACCACTAACCAGTCAAGTTTCCATTTATTAATTTATTCCGTAGACAGACTTGTGTAAACTAAGCGTTTGCATATTCATTCGTGTCGGTGACTGATCCCAAATATTACAACCGATAGACCTCATTTTCTATCTTGTTTGAAGAGTTATATTAATAAGTAAATAAAATCAATATGAATAATTTTTAAAATAAATGGTTTTTACAATGTTTCTAAATAAATAAATGTATTTAATTTATAAAACAGTAATTGCAATTCTTAAATTCAGTTCTGTAGTTATTAATAAAACAGTATAACTTACTAATGCTTAACCAATAATTAAATTTATCAAATTAAACACTCAGTGTTCTCGCTCCTCCTATTTGATCGGCTATGCCTGACAGGGTTTATATTTGTGACTAATATCATTATTTCCCTAACATATATTTACATTATGGTATGCAATAAAGAATTGAGACTAGAATTGAATTGAATTTATTTAGTCATTGAAATAAACACAGAAGCACTGCCTTTCAAAACGACTTTCAAAACAACAAAACATGAAACATAAAAAAGAGCATTTAAATCACTAAACGCCGTTATAGAACCCGCCATTGATTTTTATACAACTCATTGATTTCGTGTACACCAAAGCGCGTTTCTATCTACCTAATATAATTATTTATTTACATTATGGTACGAAATAAAGAATTGAGAATAGAATTGAATTGAATTTATTTAGTAATTTCTTTTTTCTTTTTAAAAACGTTGCCTCACACTAGGAATTTCTTCCTGTATCGTGGGTGCGTTTACAAACATATAAACTCAAATTCACAACACCCAGAGCCGGAACAGCTATCTGTAGGTCATACAAATATTTGTTCCGTGCGGGAATCGGACCCGCGACACGCAGCGCAGCAGTCAATTGGTCAACCACTGCGCCAACCGTGCGCCTTTAATTGAAATTGAAATTAACAAAGAAACACTGCCTTTCAAAACGACTTTCAAAACAACAAAACATGAAACATAAAAAAGAGCATTTAAATCACTAAACGCCGTTATAGAACGCGCCATTGATTTTTATATAATTCATTGATTTCGTGTACACCAAAGCGCGATTCTACCTACCTGCCTACATATATGCAAATGTTCGCATGAGCACAGTTATAAATTTTACGATTTCTGGAACTCGTGACGACGTTCGATCAGAGTAATGTTTATTTGAATAACATTCAAGTCCGTCGCCCGTTTACGAGGGCAGGCCATGTAATATATTTTCATTATGTACCATTTATTCGTGAGTTGCCGATATTGACTCTTTATATGCTTACCTTCAATGTTAACAGCGTTGGTGAATGTACGGCTTTTTCATTATATTTACATAACATTTTTCCAGTTCGCCTTTACATATTTCTGTACTTAAAAAAAAAAAAAAAAAAAAAAAAAAAAAAAAAAAAAAAAAAAAAAAAAAAAAAAAAAAAAAAAAAAAAAAAAAAAACCTCTATGTTGTATGGCCCATTGTGGGCCCCGGACGCTTTTAAAATTTTATTCGGTCAGTTTAGAGCTTGGAATTGTGAAAATAAAATATACACTCAGAGAATATACCTTGTATTTTTCTGTAATCCTTTTCCTGTTAATACAACTTACTAGTGAACGTACTTATTTCTTTGCGAGTTAGATAAAATAAGAGTACACAAACCAACAAGAAATGTCAGGTACTACAGAGAAACGGCTTTTGACTTAACCAGTCCGAACCGCAAGTATGCATCAGCCTCAACTTACAGCTTTGTTATGCTGTAAGTTGTGGCTGATGCATACTCGATAACCCGCAGACGTTAATCACTGTTCATCAACACTATTTAACCCTGCGTTGTTCACGCAGATTACAATTAGTATATAATGCCTAAAAAACAGTGTTACAATACTAGAGAAAAAGTTTGCTTGTGCAACGCGAGCGAGTGTTGTAGGTTGCATTTAAATAGCCAAGGTGAGTTCTGTGATGTCCATGGATTACTTTTAATTGTAATCCGCGCGACGTGAAAGTTTTTGCCAAACAAAATAAGGTACGCATTTTCTTGTTCGTTTTAAGTAAAGTTAAGATTTTTTTTTTGTTTAGAAATGAATAATTAGAAAGTAGTTATTTGTGTTTTTAAAGAACATATAATTATGCTATTTCTATCTGAAGTAGCAGAGTTTTTTATTGGTTTGTTTTTATGTATTTAACTATATTAATTAACTATAACGAAAATCTTGCTTTTATAACATTCTAATTTTATACTTATTTCAAAATTGATAATATTTGTAATCCACGCGACCACTAATGTTCCGTGACCCCTGTGTTTCCTGTTTATGTCCTCCACTATCAACCCTTAGTATTCAGTTTCTCCGTAATTTAGTTACCGCTAAATGCCATTTGATGCTGAACACATAAGCCACTATGCATCAACGATTGTGGTGGAATTTAAGGGATCAAGTGGTTGATTAGTACTCTGGTTACTATGACTTGGATTTCTCGTTAAAAGCACTTGAATCGGTAATGTGATTCCAACGACTAATCGATAATTGCGGTGTGGTAGCTAAGAGCAAGTATCTTCTCAAAATTGGGCGCTGTGTGCATTTGTTTTTAATTTCGTTGGCGTTATCTCGTTGGTCTAATGGTTGCAAACGCTACTACTGAAAACGGGCCCGAGTTCGATGCCCGGGTCGGGAAAAATGTTATTGGGTTTTTCCATCTGGAATTTTACAGTAACAGCCCGAAGTCTGGACATTGTGCCCAGTTGTTGGCAATAGGATCGCCCCCTATTACATAGGATTTAAAAAAGGTTTTTACAAAAAAATATAACCGACTTCCTAATAAAAACACTTCTTTCGTTTACAAAACACTACGTTCCTGTTTTCGTTCCTTCCTTTTTTGACACCGACTGCCGAAATTGATGTTATTTTTCAATTAGTAGTATTTTTATTTGGAAGTCAGTTGTATTTTTTGTAAAAACCTTTTTATATTTTTCACTTTTTAGTTGTGGTACATAATGGATAAGTTCTATAGTAAGGTATATAATGCCAGAATAGATTACCCGAATAACATAAAACTTGAACAAATCCGGTGGAATGAGAGTGTACCAGGGTAAACTATACGCATCTGCGTACCCCTTTAAAGCGTACCGGGTGTGATGTTTATTATGAAATGGTGTACACAATAAACAGACATGCGTCACAGGCAAATATCTCGGGATGCCTTTCGAGATCAGTAGTCATTTATTAAAGAGTTGTGTTGCATATCTCCGAAGTTCTCTATCAAATCTTTACTAAATTTAAATGGGATTACACGAGAAGCACCACTTTCAAATAAAAATAAATAAAAAAGTATCATTAAAATCGGTTCACCTAGTGAAAAGTTCTGAGGGAGTAAACATTAAAAAAACAGTCGAATTGCGAACCTCCTCCTTTTTTTACTTGACTGCCGAAGCAGGGTAATGTGTTTATCAGTCTGTGTATGTATGTTTGTTTCAATGTGGCGTTTTAGAGACCAAACACGTTGGCCGATTTTGATGATTCTTACGTTAGTGTCACTGGCTACATTAAAATGGGAAAATACAAAAATAGCGGCTTTTGGGCGCCATATTGTGGGGGCCAAATATTTTATTTTCGTCCAGACCCGTCTTGAGGTGTAGCAAAATAGAGTTTTAAGAGGTGATTTCAGAAACATATAACTTTCATATGTTTAAATTTACCTAATTCGAAAAAAAATGTTAACTAAAAAGTTGTAAATAAAAAAAGTTAATTCAGAAAATCAAAAATCCCGACTGCTTATGAAGAAAACTAAAAAGATGTGAACAAGAAGAAAATTATGTTGTGCAGTCGGGGGATACATAATATTTTGATCAGCCAGCTCGTGAATATGGGCTAAGGCCTTATGGTCACCCTGACTATAAGCTCTTAGAGCAAGGTTATTTTGAGTGTGCGTATGGGACAGATGTATATGACATGTATACATCTATCCCTTTTTTACAGTCGAACTATGTTAGTTTTGACACATCAGGGTACGGGAGCTTGTTGTTTGATTTTATAAAATTTTTATATAAAAATCTTTTGGTATATATTTTTTTAAACATATAAGGGGTATTCATTTTTGTTATCACCACTAAACCCTTTATGCTGATACCCCAATGAATGCGTTTGAAAAAAAAAATTGGGATCGTTACAATGTGGCGCCCAAAAGCCACCATGTTTGTTTTTTTTAACGTCACTTTTCTAAGCACTCTTAGGCGGTCAAAACCTATCTAACGATGTCTTAATTATATAAAAACGTCTAGTGATTTGTAAGATATGTCGTAATAAAGAATATTACATACATACATACATACAAGATACGCGCGACAAACATAAACCTTTCCTTGCAGTCGGGTAAAAAGGATCAAACACACAGTTTTGCATATCGTCGAAATAGAACTCGAGCCTCCTTTGGCTTTTAAACAATTTTGTACTTCTTTCTTATTGTATTCTCCTGCTTACAGAACCTTATCTGTATTTCAGACCGAAATTATTTCTTCATTGAATCGAATTGATTCGAAATTTCAAGAAAGTAAAACTTAAACCGAGGAACCAATACACATTTGCAAAGTTAATTTGCCCGTGCAAGTTGCACGTTAACTTTGTTTGCCCAGTTTCTTTGCACGTCAGTGTAATCCTAGCAGTTTCTGTGACCGTGGAATTAGTTTCAACTACGAGATGAAGGGGCGTGGTCAACGCCACACAAAGATAATAGTATATTATGCAACTAGTGAATAAAGGACGGATTTAAAGCGAGGACCATAGATGATTCACGAACAAGTGAAGGATTCTAACAACTGAATCACGACCGTGGGGAGTGATTTATGATGATTGAATCACGAGCATAGCGAGTGATTCAAGTGTTAGAATCATGAGCGACGCGAGTGATTCATGGCCCTCGATATAAATCCGTTTTATTCAAGAGTTGCATACTATATTTTATACCATGACTACGAGAAAAAAAAAGATTTAAGCGAAAATTACAAGGAATATTAATAAATAAATGGTTTATAACCTTCAAAATTAACAAAAAATGTGAAACCCTGACCCCTGTGTTTCAGGGGCCAGTGACCACCTCCGTTACGTTACATAATTACTTATAATTAATTAAACACCAATGCCATTAATTTTAATTAGAATTACAACCCAAATAAGTATTCAATAAATATCCTAGACTACAATTTAAATCATTATTATAATCCTAAATATAAACAAACGTAAAATTGAAGAAGGAGTTTGAAAGCCGAGTATTCTTTGCACAAGAAGTTTGTATCGAGTATTTTTGCGCAAGAAGGTTACCTATATAGCATTGAGATGGAGGTCAAATATATTGGTGTATTCTAAATTCAAACACCAAAAAAGTGATTAAAAGTGCTTTTTATTCACTGTTTTCAGTGAATAAAATAAGCTTTTTAGAGGGGGAATGGTATAAAAATATATACTTACTCGTTTCATTTATATATAACTACAAAAGTTCATGTCGAGCCAGTTCAAAACTAAGTCTAAAAATTTTCATAGTAATTATCGTAACTCGTGGCAGACTCATGAGAGAGTGCCACTTCAAATCAGGATCCTAGTAGACGCGAGTTCAAATCTGGGCTGCACGAAGTTTCTTTTTGTATATTTGGTAACATATCTTATCTTATCTTGAGGGGATGCCAAGAAATAACTCTGACACTTCGACCCATAGGGATCTATTCGTGGCCTATACTCATGGCAATAAATAATGACTAGTAGTTTCCACTCCGCTGAGGAGAGAGCAAACTTGTTTGCCGATTTTTTGCGGAATCCTCACGCCTCGATTCTGGTGACGCGCAGTCCCCTCCTTCTGATGGATGCGAGACGAGTATGTCGGACATTCGCAACCATCAAAAGGACGTCCGTAGGTTGCTGCGCAACCTTGACGTGAACAAAGCTAGTGGCCCCGACGGGATACCGGCAATTGTTCTGTACTTGTGCGCCTGAACTGTCACCGATCCTGACACGCCTGTTTCGCCTTTCATATGAGACTGGAAAAATAACGAATGCTTGGAAGCAACCTAACGTTCAGCCTGTGCTCGAGAAGGGCAGTTGGGCTGACCCAGCCAACTACAGACACATTTCAGTTACGTCCATCCTCTGCAAGAGTATGGAACGGGTGCTCAACTCCAAGCTCCTGGCATACCGAGAAGCTAACGACATCCTCAGTGACCGCCAATATGGCTTCCGCCAAAATCGGTCAACTGGGGATCTTCTAGAGTATGCCATTCACATACATCTGGAGTGAGGCCTTCGAGAGGCATGGGGAAGCGCTTGCCGAACATAATATTAATTAATAAAAGGATAATAATATATTTTGCTATTGTATTGAATATTTTTCTATCATATATGAGATTTCATAAAAAAAATTGTTAAGATTTAAATCTTTATTAATATTTATGCTTTTTATTTATATGAAGAAATAGACATAGAATAATTTGATTATTTAAGTTAAAAATAATATTAAAAAATGTATAAAATGTGTATAGAAAATTAATTGAAGAAAAATTAAATATTGTTATTTTTATGTGTTACGGGATTTGACCAAGCCTGGTTTATCTAGCATTGTTAACCGCTAGGCCAGATGGACACTTATGTTAGGCGATGAAATTAATACCTCATTCTAATCAAACTTACTTAAAGGTAAATGATTATCTACCGCACTCTATAGGATACTTGATGAATAGCAATATAAGGGAGTAAGTGTGATCGATTTTGGCGACAAAACGTTTGGGTTATGAGTTTGAAATCTACCCAGAATGTTATAAAGTTTAGGTAAACTTTTGTTTTATATTATAATATCTACAAATGAGGATGTATTTGAAACACCACCACCCACATGTTTTGTGATTTTAATAAATAGTATGACGTTGTGGCCATGACGCGTTCTCATTGGTTCATTATGAGAGAGTTCGATATACAGGTGTGTGTATGTGTGTTATGTGTCTTTAGAAGAAGGTCGTAAGTGGGACTGATTGGCTATGCTATAGTTTCGTGAAGTTATGACTGCACTTCAGACCGTGATAGTATATTGTGACCGGATTTAGTTTCGTTTCGCACCAAACGTTGCGATAACTATCTTTAACCATAAGTGTCCGATGTTGGGGTTTGTTAACGACGTCGAACCAATGAAACACAGGTTATATCCATTTGTGTTATTCAAACATAATGATTATTGTAACAATTGAATACCTAACTTTGGATTTTGAAACCATCTATTTCTGCTGTGATATTAAATACTATCTAAATACCACTTTTTATAGAATGTTTTCTAAATAAGTAAGTCCCAGTATTATTATATTATTATTATATTTACAGATGTTGCTTGAAATAATACAAATTATCGTAAAAGATATCCACAAATAACTTAAACATGTGCATAAATTTTGCCCAAACCAGTCTGAAATAACTTGAACATAACAGTAACATAAGTTTATCTTGTCATTAATATTCCGATCTCAATACAATATCAATATCATGTACATTACATATGTAAAACATAATAGCGATCGATCAGCGATACATAGCGTTTGTCAGCACGATATCGCGTGCATCTTAGCAACCACAAATATGACTTTGACTTTGAAAGTTCAATGAGAACATGTCTATATGGTCGTTCATTTTCTCAAAAGAATAGGGTTGAGTGCACATTGAATAAGAATTTGTTTCAAACGAAGTCTGTATCGTTTGTGGAACTGATTGTCTTTTTCAGATATGATCGATTGGTATGGTTGAAGGCGATAAGGGATCGTATATATGTTCGTAATAACCTATGTTACAATCGTTTTTTGGCTTGGATTTTGGAAGTATACTTTCGGGCGTTCCTTTTTCATGAGGAAATATAACCAAACTGTCGCAATGTGTCATGTTTTAACTCAATGCACTAAAAATGTTTTGTTTCGAAACTGCGCTCAGCCACAAAATAGACTGTATACAGAAGGGCCACTCCCGCCGTTTGACAGCTAAACTTGAAAAATTCACTATGGTTGCTACTATATTGATTCTGAATTTAAAAAAAGAGAAGGTTGTATAAGTTACAAACATAAATGCGAATCTATCATGCTTACATGCTTTAGAGGGTAGACAGAGCATCAAATATCCATTAAAGATTACGACTCCACATACGACGAAGATTGAATGGTAACAAGACGTAACAATGGTGTAATAATGATACCACCAAAAACATAAAAATGTGAAAAGCACCAAGCTCGAAAAAAATGTAAATGTGAAAAAAAAGGTAATAAAATCAAAAAACCCGACTGCTTAAGAGCGTTAACGCCGATTTTGGCTGTTTGACCCAAGAAGCGTACTTTTCAAACCGTTTAATCTCCTGATAAAACGTATCTAACGAAAGTGTGAATTACTAATTATTGTAGGAAATATTTCGTTCTAAAAAGTTAGGTGAGAACATTTTTACATTAATTATGTATTCATGAATTATGACCAAATACACGAACAGTGTTTTCTAAATTTCCTTTACAGTGGTCATTTCAAAGCTTGAAATAGCCGAAATCAGTCATAAAGTTGACAAACAAACAAACTTATTTAATTGTTCATATCCTTGAGCAAATAACTAGGAGAGGATTTTTTGATTTTTAGCCACTAACATAGATAAATCAAACAATAAACAAAGTGAAATTGCGCTTGTTAAATTCATTATTTCCTCCAATAAATCTCACTCAATTTCACAAAATAAAGGTGTATTTTAATAGGAGAATATCTTCTTTTTAAAATATATAACAGCATTCAGAGTATTTAATTTAATTTAATTTATTACAATTTTTTCAAAACTACTATAAAACTGTGGGCGTAAATCGTTTCAAATCAGTCCGCCGCGAGGCCTTTCCGGGAGTGGACGTATCGCTCGGTTGTCTCCGCGTGACCTCGTTTGACCCTTAGCGTCGAGTGAGTTTATAGTGCGACTTAACGATCTTGGTTTGGTAAGTATAAGATTTAATTTTATTTATAAGACTGACAAATTTTTTTTTTAGAAACAACAAAAATTGTTTCAGGTGATGGGGAATAAAAGTAAAAACACACGACTAGGTTTATCGAGAAAAAAGAAGAAATTTAATCTAGAAGCTTTAACTAAAGCTAGGGCTAAAAGGTTAGTAAAATAATATTTTTATCTATACTAATATTATAAAGCTGAAGAGTCTGTTTGTTTGTATGTTTGTTTGTTTGGTTGAACGCCTAATCTCCCTACCCCTAGACCTTATATAATATTAAATAGTCTGATGTTCTGATGATTTCATGTTCCTGATTCTAATATGGCTGGGGCTTCTAGTTTCTCTCTACCATTTTATTGTTTTTTTTTTGTGCTTACTGGACTTGATTCCGAAAAACTTCTTAAAAATTGTCACGTGCTTTTTTAACATTTTGCTTCGCCATTGCTCGTCGACGTTATTTACTTGCATTAATTGCCTTTATTGTGTTAAATTATAACTTTTGCATGCCTTTTGGTAAAATATGGCTGAACATAAGAGGTATCTTATCTGTTTACCACCATATACTGTTTTTGCAAAATAAAATTTAGGTACTTTACGCTCACCTAGCAGACCGAGTGCAGGCGAGCGCCAACGTTTATACCGACCAACATGTGAATAGCTCCACAACAACTCGTGAACAATGGCAGTTGGCATTGGTCTCTTCCGACGTTGACCAACATGTAGACCGTAATACTCGCCTTCTATCAATTGGCCTACGCTCGAGTTGACTGACGCTTGGCCAGCATGTATTGCCGGCTTACGACTTTCATTTACTAACACTGGTTTATGGTTATCTTCAGGCATTGTAAAGAAAAAACATTTGTTGAGAGCACGGAAGATGTTGAAATGCAAAATGAAGTAATGGTAAAGAACAAGTAACATATTTTTAACAATATTTCATATTTATATATTATGGCATTACAACAACTTTTTTTTTTCAAGACTTCGTCAAGCTTCAACCCAGAAGTAGCCGCGTCGTCTCAAACTATAGAAGCATCTGACTTGGTAATATAACTCTCCAATTAATCCATTAGCACCCGATAAAGAAGAAATCATATTATTCATTTTATTGTTAAACGGACGGGCCTGTTGGTCTAGTGGTTAGTGACCCTGACTGCTAAGCCGGAGGTCGTGGGTTTGATTCCCAACCAGGACAAACTTTGAATGATGAGCATGATTGTTTGTTCTGTGTCTGGGTGTAATTTATCTATATTATGTATGTATTTATAAATTATATATGCATATCAGTTATCTGGTTACCATAACACAAGCTCTACTTAGCTTGGGATCAGATGGCTGTGTGTGAGTTGTCCCAAGATATTTATTTATTTTTATTTGTGCACCTTGTAAACTTTAGTGAAAATTACTGTTTCATTAGACTATTTTTACTATATTTTCATTCGTATATTAATTTTCAGGTTCTTGAAGCAGAGGTGCCGCTCGAAACCAGTATAGTTATTGAAGGTCGGAGAATAATTGATCTTCAGTTTTTTATAGATCAAATTAAAACGTTCAATAACCATAATAGGGCAACAGGCTGCACTTTTGACAACTTGAATATCATTAAAGAGCGCAAGGACAGTCTGAAATCGTCATTTACCATGAAATGCAACATGTGTAACATGCAGTTTCAGCTATTCTCTACTAAAACTAGTGCTGCAAATATGGACGTCAATCAAGGTGCTGTGACAGGGGCATTAATGATTGGATTAGGAAAATCAAATTTAAATGAATTGTTAGCTTCCATAGATTTGCCCACTGTCACCCAATCTTCATACGATAAATGTCACGATGAAATAGCTACGTGGTGGAAGTCAGCTGCAGAGGACAGCATGCAAGCCGCTGCGCACGAAGAAGCTTCAGAAGCTATTTCTTGTGGTGATGTAAAAGATGGTGTTCCAGTATTAACTGTTGTAGCAGACTGTTGTTGGTCCAAAAGATCTTACAAGACGAACTATTCTGCTGCGTCAGGGGTCGCAGCTATTATTGGATACAGAACGGGTAAAGTGCTGTATATGGGTGTCAAAAATAAGTACTGCGTTATCTGTGCTCGAGCAGCAGTAAAAAATGTACCACCTGCAAACCACGAGTGCTTCAAAAACCACAACGGTTCTTCTACCAGTATGGAACAGAGTGTGATTGTAGAAGGCTTTAAATCATCAATGGCGAGGCAAAATGTTATATATGGCACATTAATAGCAGACGGCGACGCTAGTACCTACAAAAAAATTCTTGAAAGCAGACCGTATCCAAACTATCAAGTCCAGAAAATCGAATGCAGCAACCATCTGCTCCGAAACTACAGTGGCAAAATTATTAACCTCTGCAAAGATACGTCAATACCTTTACAAGAAAGACGTTTTCTTACTGCTGATCGACAGAAAAGGCTTCGGATGGCCATCAAGTACGCTGTACGTTTTCGAAAGGCACAAAATTTAAGCCATGCTGAGCAAATTATTAACTTGAAAAAAGATATTCTAAATAGCCCCTCTCACATTTTTGGTGATCATCGCGCCTGTGAGAGTTACTTTTGTACAGAAAGTAGAAAAGACGAAGAAAATTTAAAGCCGAAAATAAAAATTTTATTTAAAAAAATTACGGAGTATGCAACCCTGCTAGCCTTTCACTCTAAGAGCCTACTTTGTAACGTAACCAACAACAGAGCTGAGCAGTTTAATAGCATTGTGGCAAAGTTGGTAGGAGGCAAGCGCGTAAATTTTTCGCTAAAAAACTCATACGCTGTCCGATGCTATGCTGCTGCAGTTTCATTCAATACTGCTCGGCCTCAGTACACCATCTATAAATCCAAGTTTCACAGGAGTCCAGGTATACTCTTTATTTAGTCCCAATCTTTAACTAAGCTTACATTCCTTATAAGGAATACTTCTAACTTGAAATGGGATTATTTTTTCTCTAGGTATCTCTCTAAAACGGATAGAAATGGCACGACTCAAAAGGAAACAATCCGAAAAGAAAATTCGTCATCCCAAGAGACGACTCATTTACGACGACAAAGCGGATTATGGTGAAGCATGTCAAAAGCCAGATATGCTCAAAGATGAATACGAGGTTGCAAAAAACAATTTTCTACAAAATCTTCAAGAACAGGTACACCCATGATTCATTGCAAGACCCACACATTTCATATTTTGTTTTGCCCTTTGAATGAATCAAACTTTATTATTATATTTTTAGGTCAACAATAAAGAAGAAGTGGAAAGAGACACCATTCTTCAAGCAGAAAGTGCACTTTGGCTAGAATTGCGGAGGTGTCTTTTAACGGCATCATCATTTGGCAAAGTGTGCAAAAGAAGAAAAAATATTAGCTCTGCGCCACTTGTAAAAAGTCATTTATATTCATATTCTCTTGACCATATAAGCAGTATAAGGCACGGCAAAACTAACGAAGCGATTGCAATTTCACAACTCGAAAACCAAGAGAATATAAAAATACATAAATGTGGTCTCTTTATTGACAAAGATTTTTTTTTTCTGGGGGCTTCACCAGATGGCGTGTATGAGGAAGGTATTGTAGAAATTAAGTGTCCGATCTCAGCATTTGGTATTAATGCCGACGACGCCATCAGAAATAAAAAAATAAAATTCTGGCATTCAGATGGGACCATAAACCAAAAACACGAATGGTTTTTTCAAGTGCAAGGGCAATTACATATTGCAGATAAAAAAATATGTCTATTTGCAGTCTGGACGGGTAAAGAGTTGCCCGTGAAAGTGGAAAAAATTACCAGAGACGATGAATTTTGGGAGAAGGCAATGAAAAACAGGTTAATAGACTACTATAATAAGTGCCTGTTGCCAGAAATTGTTGACCCACGTAAGTCTAGGTCGATGCCACTACGGACCACTACCTTCTAGTCATACATGGGGCACACTAAAACTTTTGCACTCCTAGCTAATCGGCCAACAAAACCAAGTCATTTTTAGCTTCCGAAATTAAAGATTTTTGTTATTATAAATAGCGTTTTTTTGTTGTTTTTGCATTTCAACGTGAATTGATTTCATGTTTAGAATTAGGGATTTTCCTATTATTGATTTCTTTTTCTATTATAAACCAACGGATTTTTTGAGGTTTGTAGACGTGTGGCACACACATGTCGGGTATTTTTCAAAGTCAATAAAGGGACACGTTTTTTTTTAAATCTACATCCAAATAAACTCTCAGTCTTTCTTGTTTATAATTATTACTTAAAAATGTGGTCTGCTATTCTGATGTATACTCTATATTAATTAATGTATAGTTTCATCAAAATCCGTTCAGTAGTTCTTACGGGAAAGAGTTAAAAACATCCATCCATACATCGTCAAAAACTTTCGTATGTATAATAATGTTTGCAAGATTTTACATTTTTATTACATTTCTAACTTTTCTCCCCTGATTATTACTATACTTTATAAAGTATCCAATATTGCCTCTTTATTTCACAACGTTGTAATAAAAATAAAAATAGTAAATAAAAGTCAACTGACGATTAAACAAGTTTCATTAAGCAAAACTCAACAGGATCAGGATCAACATGGGTTAGTTTGACTATAATGACAGAGCGCACCAACTGTACGCACACAGACACGCGCGTATCTGTGTGAGTGCAAAGAGCATTGCAATTACCTAAACTTGGTGCCGCGCATTTGGCGTTAACGCTCTTAAGAAGCAAACTAAAAAGATGTACTTAAACAAGAAGAAAATTATGCTGTGCAATCGGAGGAAACATAATATTTGTGAGCTGAATAACTTAAACCATATTATTATGACAAATTTCATACCCTTTCCAATTTCGTCTATGGACTTTTAATATTAGTTATTACTGAATTTTTAACTAATCATCTTGAAAAATTAAATGACCTTTACTTATAACTTAAAAATTAAAAAGTATATTCGGTCTGTAACTATTAATAAAGGTAACCCAGCCAATGCAACCTCGTCAGTACAATGACATGACAAACGCCCGCACAAAGCACTCGTGACATTCGCTACTGAGCTCGGTCCATGATTGCCCAATATTCCCTGTAAAATCGCAATGTCAATGTGTGTGTGCAAAATGACGCTTTGTTCGTAGTGGCCTCTCTATCTGTCTTACGTACTTTGTGGCTCAGCTAAAGCTGTAGTTGCACTGGACGATAAGAATGAGATACCTCAAACACGGCCACTTCCTCAAGAAAAAAGAGCTTGTTGCGGCCACATAGCTACCATCGCATCCTGTGTGACCATACCGTTAGGCTTTGTCCAAAGTAAACGCGGAGACTAGGGTAAAGACGCGAGTATGTAGTCACACACAGTGGATTGTGAATAGTTGTTGCGTGCAGTAGACGCTAGAATGTTTCCTCAGGTTAAGCCAATTGATGATCTCATACGATATGCCACTTCAGTAAGAACGCAAACGGCAATCATGTTTGGTACATCGCGCCTGTCTTTAGCACCCGCGCAAGCTTCTCACCCTGACCTTGGCCTTGCTGTAGTACCTACACATTAATATGTTATATCGATCTTGAGGATATATTTGAAGGTGACATAGTCTCCTCGTAATGGTCGGGTTAATGTTGTAAATGCGCGTAATTATGCACGATATTTAATGCTTTATGCCTATGTGGTCTTTCGTGGCAATTAGCGGTGTAATGTAAGTGTTATGTACCTACTTTAAAGTTTGATTAAGTGTTATAGTATCTATAAAATGGAATGTTATTATTACAGTCGTTTTATGACCTAATTTAGGTAGTTAACGAAACGTTATTATTAAATTAACTGTTGAGATTAGGTTAACTTTGGTTTCAATGTGGGTTTATTACCGTTTCTGTTAATGAAGATCTAATAAAATCATAATAATTTCAATCGAACTTTTGTCCTTTTTCTATAATTTCAGCCTAAAGACGTCCACTGCTGGACATAGGCCTTCTCCAAATGTCGCCACATCGATCGGTCATGTGGGTTTCGCATCCAGCAGATTCCTAAAGTCTTAAACAGGTCATCGGTCCACCTAGTGGGATGCCTACCAACGCTGTGTCTACTGGTACGCGGTCGCCACTCCAGAACTTTTCGGCCACATGGCCAACATGGACCATTATATAGGCAGTCTTACCCCGTAATATACAGTTGCTATTTTTGTACCAGGTTAGACTAGAAGCCGTCCTCAAATATATAACAACTAGTTGTCCCACGCGGCTTCGCTCCCGTCAGCTGGCTACCTACCTACCCATATACCCTACCTGCCCTACATACATGATTGTTGCGTAACTTATACCGTTTACGCACGGCACGAAGCGGAAGCTCTCAAAAAGGATTCTTTTTCCCGTTTTTGTTACATTTTTCATGTATGATCTGCTCCTATTGTTCTTAGTGTGATGTTATATAGCCAATAACCTTCCTCGATAAATGGGCTATCCAACACTAAAATAATTTTTCAATTCCAACCAGTAGTTCCGTTTTAATTTTTCAATTCCAATCAGATGATGTTAGTCATGTTCCGTTATACAACAGACAGACAAACATAACCTATTTGTGAAAATATATTTTCAGTACCAATCAAGCAGCCACGTACTACTTCAGTATTTTTACAGCAACGATACAAAGTAATCTGTGTTGATAATGTAAAAAGTTAGGTAACTCGATGTGTAGCAGACAGAAAGCAATTTCACACGAGCTCAGGTATTTGGAGCAAACATATTGTTACTTACTTGTACGCCAATAATAAATGTCTATTTATAGATACACTTATAATTTTTACCTTATAAGTTAATAAGGATCGGTCAATGTGGCGACGCCTGGGAGAGGTCTATGTCCAGCAGTGGACGTCATTCGGCTGAAATGATGAAGATGATGAAGTTAATATCTTAAAATGGGACCTTGACGAAAAGTCGGTCCTAAATTTCCATTACCATCACGCTTGGCTACTTTATTGTGATACTAACTTTTTTTACGGGTTTGCTCAATTTTTTTCTGGGTTTATGTACTTTGATGACACCCAGCGATACCTTTCAGTAATATCTATGACGAAAGTAAAAATATGATATGAACTAAAATAAAAGTACAACAGTCCGACAACAAGGGTTGGGCAGTTACCCGGACCAGACACAACACCTGTCTAATCGGAGGATCCTCCTTTTTAACCGACTTTCCAAAAAGGTTCTATGTTCTACAACTAAAAAAGGAAAAATAAAAAAGGTTTTCACAAAAAAATACTACCGGCTTACTTCCAAATAAAAAAATTAAAAAGTGAAATATAACTTTCTTTTTGGAAGTCGGTGTCCATAACACAAAAAATTGGTAACTACGAAAGACACCGACTTCCAAAAAGTTATTTTTCATTTTGTAGTTTTTTTATTTGGAAGTCGGTGGTATTTTTTTGTAAAAAGTTTTTCTTTCAATGGAGACTTTACACCCTGTTCCGCATACCTCTAACTTTCTACCAGTTACATAATTTTCGTAATATAATCAGTACTTCCTTTGCAAATATGTAAACAAACGATTTACCTCGTTATAATATCAGTCGAAATAATGATGATGTTATAAATTCATTATTTACCAAAGGAACCTTTCCTAGAAGCCACAACGAATTTTCCTTTTATGTTACATAAAGCTCCTCTGTAACATCTAACTTAATATATTTTCTAATGAAGTTGATATAGAGAGAAGAACGCCACAGGGAGTGGTAAGACAAATATCGAGCATTACTCCGTGGCCGATAAGAGCGACGTTTCGACATTCATATCAGATAGCATGGGAGATGTATGAACTCCACATTTATAGAATAGAGGAGGGCAGAACGTACTGAATTTATTAGAACGCTGGGAAGACATGTTTTGGGGTTTATTTCTTAGTGATGTTAAAAAACTGGCCAAGTGCGAGTCGAACTCGCGCAAGTAGGGTTCCATAACACAATCGCAAAAAAAAAACAGCAAAAAAATCATGTTTGTTGTATGGGAGCCTCACTTAAATATTCATTTTTATTCTGTTTTTATTATTTTTTTTTATAGCTGCAACAGAAATAAATCATCTGTGAAAATTTCTACAGTCTAGTTATCACGGTTCATGAGATACAGCTCAGCGGGTTCTTTCAGACAGACAGACAGACGGATCGTAGAGTCTTAGTAATAGGGTCCCGTTTTTATCCTTTGGGTACGGAACCCTAAAAATGTATGCAAAATGTGGACTGTATTAGAAGATAGGTCAACAAAATTGCGAATCGCTGACACAAATTTTGTTATTTTGACAGTAACAATATTAACGAGATTGTTAACGAGTAAAAAATCATAAATGTATAAAAAAAAGGTCGCAACAGCATCCCCTCCGTGTAGCAATGTCGCAACACCTACTGGATCCCTTCCAGCACGGCTAACTTTCTCGCGGACGTCTTCAGCTTTCCGAATGTACCATATTACGATGTACAATGTACTTACATAGGTAGATATGTACCTACTTGGCTTCGAAGAAAGAAGTAGTTATGGTTTAATTTTAATTTAACAAAGTTTCGTGCGTGCCTGTTGTCTCTACTAAGTTAAAGACTTGTAGGCATAAGAGAGAGGGGCTTATACTAATATTGTGGTGTATTATTGTGCTTTTTCTATTATTATTTCCTTTATTACTATTATTTTGTTTTGTATTGCTTTAATTGTTAAATGACTTTTTAATTTTACTGAATGAGACATTGAATTTATTAACTTGTATGACGTGTAGTGAATTTCGTACAAGTGTGTTTTTTCTTTTTGTTTGTTATTTTGGATATTTGTGTGATTTAACATTTGATTTGTTTAATTATTATATGACTAACTTTATAATATTGAATCTGACATGAATTTATTAAGTATTGAATTTATAGTGGTGAGATGTTGTATTTTTTTGTTGTATTGCTTGGTTTTTAGTTTACGATTTAAATTACTACAATTTAAATCGTTAAAATAATAATTTAATGGTAATATGTTCAAACACAATTTAAATTGTTTATGAATAGTATTGATACGAGTTTGCCTGTAGTTTTATAACTTAATTGTCTTTTAATATGAATCTCTAACAGATTATTATATATTATAAAAACTTTTTAACAAAAAAAAACCACCGACTGCCAAATAACAAAACTACAAAGTGAAAAATAACTTTATTTTTGGTAGTCGGTGTCTTTCGTAGGTTCATATTTTTTGCGTTATGGACACCGACTTCCAAAAATAAAGTTATTTTTCACTTTGTAGTTTTGTTATTTAGAAGTCGGTGGTTTTTTTTTGTTAAAAAGTTTTTATTTTTCACTTTTTAGTTGTACTTACCTAATAGACAAGTTGTCTAGTAAGTTACCTTAACGCCAGAATAGATAACCCGAATATCATGAAACTTGAACATTACCGGTGAAATGAGAGATCTGCATACCCCTTAAAAGCGTACTGGCGTGATGTTATGTTATGAAATGGTATAAACAATAAACAGACATGCGATTGCAGCAATCCCGAGAGATTTGCCGTTATTTACTGTCGTATATCTTCGAAGTTCTTAATCAGATCTTCACCAAATTAAAATGGGACCAATTTCGAAACATACTCTTTCAAAGAATTTTCAAAATCGGTCCACAACTGAAGGAGATATCGGTGAACATAAAAAAAAGAATCAAACATAAAGTCGAACATATAACCTCCTCCTTTTTGGTAAGTCGGTTAAAAAGACATAATTAAGTTTACATCCTACAATCTTTAAGCGAATAAATTATTTCTTACACCTCAATGCTTACAGATTGTCTCTCTAGGGTTTACAATGGAGACGCCCCCACGCCCCAAGCCACCGTCGGGAGTTGCAAGCCGATTCCCGGCCACCACAAGCGCGGGCTTGCGGACGGCGAGTAACTTGTAGCTCGCCGTCCGATAAGGACCAGGTCCGAGTAAACGGCGCGTAGTGTTCCACGCGCACCTCAAAGAGATATCAGCAAAAATTGATGGGATCCGCTAAGGCCGATGCCTGTCTGGGTCGCGGATAAATTTAAAAGAGAGTTACCGTGGCCCTGGCACAAGCAATTGAAGGAACACGGGTGGGTTTTAGTCAGTAAAAGTCTGACACGCCCTCCCGCTTCACCCAGAACGGGATTAGTCATTGGATAATTTCCCACCCAAAAAATAAACAGGATTTACAATAGAAACGTTTGCCCATGCGGTTGCGTTCATAGCTTTCTATGGGTCAATTATCGCCTAAGTAAGATAAGCAAAATATGCATATGCAATTCACCATTACTGATCAAACTCTGAATAAGATCTGTTCTAAATTAATACTTCCATCCATTACCTACCTGTGGAGAAGCTATAAATTGCTAATCACCATGAATTATAGGTAATAACTTAGACTATAGACCAATACCACACAAGTTACCATAACACATATATTCCTGCTTTACAAATTCGCATCCAAGGTCCGAACTCCTAAGACATACGGACAGGGTGGATCTAAAGCGTAGTGAATGGCCGGGGATTCGCTAGATCAATGGGGTTTAACCTCAATTTATTGGTCAAAACGGTCGAGAGGCAGACTGCTGTCAAATTAATCGCCTTCAATATTGCCCATAATTCTGACCATTACTATGTAGACTTCATATAACGAATTTAGAGGACGTTTAGTAGGCTTAGTGGTTTACTGAACTCGAAATGTTTTTATTCGACTTGAATTAGGTCGTGAATTTTTTAAGCATTTTTTTTATTATTAAGTTGGAAGGTCGACTCTGTCTAAAGGTCCTTTTTGTACTTAACTACTGCTGCCTTTTAGATGGTATAATTTTTACGACTTTCCATTACCTACGTCAATCACACTTTAACATGCATTCGTACACGGATTCAGGACACAAATTATAAATTATGTATTTTATGGAGCTTTTTAATAAGGGGTTCCGATTTACCTTTTAAACAAAAACAGTTACTTATTTATAAAATAAGACCGCATTCTATATGTATTCGAAATATTAGTGGATCTGGCAAGTCGGGCATCGGCGAGCGCTTAAGTTCAGATCTAATAACTTCAACAACCAGGGAATTGTTGATATTATTGGTTCTAGTAATCTATACTAATATACTAGTAATTTATGCTTATCTCAGGAACTACCGGTTGGAATTGAAAAATTCTTTTTGTGTTGGATAGTCCATTTATCGAGGAAGGTCATTGGCTATATAACATCATGCCACGACCAATAGGAGCGGAGCATAAACGAAAAATGTTGCAAAAACTGGCAAAATTATTCCTTTTTGAGAGCTGCCGTTGTTTGCGCTGCGTAAACGGTTTAAGTTACGCAACAATAATGTATGTAGGTTAGGTAGGTTAGATGGGTAGGTGAGTAGCCAGTTGACGGGAGCGAAGCCGCGTTGGACAGCTTGTAACAAGATATTTTTCTTTTAATAATTTTTTTAAAGGCTCGTATGTCCATCAACGGATAGTTTTGGCACAAAATAAATATTAAAGTCAGAACAAATGGGCTATCCCTAGAGCTCTTACTTACCGAACTTGCATTTTAATATAATGCTCTTTATCAAGTATATTTCACCGAATAATGAGCGTAAATGAATGGATCGTATGTCTGTAATTAATTGTTAAAGTATTAACATAGTGGTAGCGTTGGGTGATCGATACACGAAAATGCATGCGGTGAGACACTCGCAGAATTTCCCATTTTAATTCAACCGTGTATTCCAATTGCGGTACATTCGTTTACAAATATTTGCATCGCACCTAAACCCACATTAATTAGTGGTTGTTATACAATAATGGTATTTGAATTCGTTTATGAGATACCGAATTGGAAGTTGTAACAAAAACTAGACAAATCCAGAAATGTGGTTTTCATTTATGCGAGTTTTTATGCTTGCATAACTCAAATTTAGTGAACAGCTGTTTTTTTTTCGCGACTTCAATTTGGTATTTAAGTAATAGTTGTCATAATGAAGAGTACAATGAACCTTTGTCAGGAATTGCGTTATAAGTTACACCTAGTGTATGTATCCTACCTATATTTCTGCCTTGACCGAATTGAACGATGAGGAAACTAATTTGTCGAACCAAATAACATTCATCTAATTCTTATTCCGTACAGATAGCGTAATCAATCTACGTACACAAAAGAAATTTTTAGAATTTATTTAAGGAATTTCCCGTCTCCCGTCCCCTCTGAGGCCTAGTTAATCTATGGCGATTTGAAGAACGCCCATCGTTTCCCAGTGACCCGGCCGCGCGGCCCTCTAAGATAAATGCACCTATCATTAGTTATTCAACCTAAAGATATTATACTAGCGCCGAGTGATTATGGACGTAATATTTCGTCGCTGATCCTAATATTTATTAGAAGAATTTTCGCAAAATATTATGAGAAAGAACAAAATTTTACTCGTTTCATTAAAATGATTTGTTGTAAGCTACAGTGTGTAACGTTGGTTAATAATTGTGTACTATTAATTTATATTTCAGGTCTCATTTAATTATGTAGTACACGCTACGTGTATGGTGGACGACGTTTGATTACCTTTCATTTTTACTTTTGAATGAATTAGTGAGCCAGTTATATTTCGTGCCGTTTGGGGTTGAAACTCTTGGTCCGTGAGGTCCGAAACAAGGCGTTTGTTTGGCGCCTTGTTTCACTTCGCGTGACCTCATTGCTGGCTTTTACCTTGGTCAGAGGATAGGTATTGTTATACAACGTAGCAATGCTGTCGGTCTTTTGGGTACAATACCAGTGGACAGCGATGCAGAAGAGTTTTTCGACGCCATTTTTAAAATTAGTTTATTTTTAAGCTTTTTTCAAAAACTGGTAACTAACTGTTACCAGTTTTTGAGTGTGTATGTATCATCATCACTATCATCAACCTTAAGCATTCCATTGCTGGACATAAGCCGCTCCAATTGCACGCAATTTCGTTTTCGTCATTTTGGCAACTGTCATCCAGCTGCTACAAGCCACCCTGCGAAAATCGTCGGTCCACCTAGCCTGAGGGTGTAGATCCCAATGGGTCGAATTGTCCGAGTTATTTCTCAGCCCCTCCACAAGATAAGATAGCCTGAGGGTGTACTACCTTACGTTTACCAGTTCACGGTCTCCACTCAAGAACACATTTACCCCAACGGTCATCGGTTCTATGACTTCTATGGCCCGCCCATCGTCACTTTAGCTTGCTTATTCTGTGAGCTATGTCTTTAACTTCGGTTCTCTAACGGAACCACCGTCTCGGACTCGATCCCTTAAAGAGACTCCGAGCATAGCCATTTCCATAGTTCGCTGATCAACTTTGAACTAATACACCAGCCGTACTGTGAGTGTCCACGTCTCGGCACCGTAGGTCATAAAAGATAGGATGCCCTGGTTGAATACTTTGGTCTTTAGGCTTTGTAGAATACGCGACGAGAAGACTCGACGAAGTTTTCCAAACGCCACCCAGCCCACCTTTCTTTTGCTAGCCTCCTTCTTTAAGTTGTTCTTACCAAACTGCAGAGTTTGTCCTAGGTATACGTATTCTTGAACAACTTCGAGAGTTCCGCTATTGACTACAATCGATGCTGAAGCGACGTGTGAATTGAACATAACCTGAGTTTTGTCCAAGTTTATCCGGAGACCGATGCGTGCAGAAGAATCAGCTAGGCCATCCAACATCTGCTGCTAGTCATGCAGCGACTCTGCTATTATGACGATGTCATTCGCAAATCTCAAGTATGAGATGTACTCGCCGTTTATATTAATGCCGCGTCCTTCTCAGTCCAGCATCTTAAACATATTCTCTACCGCGTTGCTAAACAATTTCGTGGAAATCACGTCCCTTTGTCTAACCATTCGACAGATAAGAGACAGTGAGATATTCCTTGTTTGCCGGTCCTGACTTTGGACGGCCATTGTTGCGTTTTCGTAAAGACATCTCAGCACTTTGATCTATCGCCAGTCAACTTGGCATGGCTGCATAGACTCCAAAACAGACCAGACCTCGATGAAGTCAAAAGCTTTCTCATAGTCCACAAAAGCAAACACAGGAGCCGATTATACTCTTCGGTCTTCTGTATAATTTGCCGCACTGTGTGGATGTGGTCCTTCTCGGCAATACCTGTAACTTATACGTGACTAAGGAGCGGAATTGGTCTGTAATTCTTCAAAAGGGTCTTGTCCTCTACTATGCTACTGGAGTTCTCCCAGAGAATAGGACATAGTTAAAGAGCTCCCCAAGCTTCTTCTATACCAGGCGTCCTCCCGCTTTCAGGAGCTCGGTTGTAATTCCAACCTCACCCGGGGCTTTTCCATTTTTAAGCTGTTTGAGAACCACCTCGATTTCGTCTTGGCTTATCTCAGGCAGGTCTTATGTAAAATGGCGGGTTAAGGTGGCTCCAGAGCCCTTATTTTCGAGATCAAGCCGAGCTGCAAGCGATGCGTAGGCTGTAGAAGTTTTCAACTTCCGAAAGAATCTCCGGCCTCGAAACGACGATATCCGCATTCGATTTAGCCAGCTTCGTCAGGTGACTCCTCCCATTTGGCTGGACGAACACTTTCGATCCCCGGTTTTGCTCAATCGCTTTCTCTATAGAGAACATATTGGGTCAAAGTCAGTGTCAAAAAATGAAGAAAACAAGAACAGTGACTTCCGAAAAAGAAGTTATATATCACTTTGTAGTGTTTTTATTTGGAAGTCAGTTGTATTTTTTTGTCAAAATGTTTTTTGGTCATAGTATCGGGGCTTTGCCACGTCCACTTCCTTGGGAATGTTTCTTAAAGAAGGAGTCCATTACGAAAAGTTCCATCTCTAGGACAAGTATTTGCTCCCTATGATTTCTGATGCCAAACCCGTAGGATCCTACTACCGATTCGCTGCAATTCTGTACTTCCTCTTTAGCGTTAAAATCCTCCATGACAACGCTGTAGTAACAATAAAAAAGATATAAAATTTATTAATAAAAAATGGGTACAATTAATCTATCCTAGTCAAAAACAGTGAAATATAAAGTTTTTTTTTTGTTTTTTTATAGATGAGAAGAGTGAACGAGGATGTCTGTACTAGTATTAACTGTGTTACAGACACCGGCCAGTGGGTTCTAGTGGTGGAGTGCAAGGCCTTGGAGATGTCCTCGAACATTGCCTTCATTTCGTCGTCCGAGTGCGCCGAGGTCGGTGTGTAGACTTGCACAACCTTGAAGCTATATCTGTTGGTTAGCTTCACTATGAGGTACGCTATTCGTTTCGACACACTGAAGACTTCTACATCGTTGCCAAAGATGGATTTGTTAACTTGGAACCCGACACTGTCTTGGGATAGCTGGTCTCCCTCTCGGCAATACATAAGGTGGCCCGATTCAAGAGTTATTGTGTCCTCCCCCTGGCTTCAGACTCACTCAACTCCAGAATGTGCCACCTTATATTCGCTCCTGTTCAAGGTCGTCACCAGTCTGTCCCATTTAGCTGCGAAGTTATGTTGAAATGGTTATATCGCCATTTGTCGGCTGTCGTCAGAGCATCTTTTGTTGCAAGATGCATCACGCATCAGAAGGTGAGGATGACTTGTGGCGCTAAGTTTGCGAGTGCACCCGCTTAAATTCCGTGTATACAGTATACAGTAGTATATAGTCAGTTAATTAAGTATTTTATATGTTCTCTATACATAAAATACTATATCTGTGTAAATAAAATTATCTTCACGAGCACGAAAAATTAGTCAGATATAATGTTTTTATGAGGTTGAGTACTTAGGTGTCAGAAATGTTTGTATCTGCGAAACTTGAGTTACCCAGGTAGTCTGCGACTAAATATAGCTTTCCTGGGCTGCGGCCTTTCGTTCTCCTTACTACGTTACTATCAAATATAGTGTTCGATCTTAGTCACGGCACAAGACGCTAGTTTCGTGGCCGTAATACTTAGCACTTAGCTCTTTTTTACCCGACTGCCGAAGGAGGGTAATATGGTTATCAGTATGTATGTTTGTTCCTATGTGGCGTTCTAGAGACCAAACGCGTCAGCCGATTTTGATTATTCTTACATCAATCGATTCGTCTTAATCCTGAGAGTGTCACTGGCTACATTCAATTTGGAAAATAAAAAAATGGCCGATTTTGGGTGCCATATTGTGGGAACCAAATTATTATTTTTCCAACCCCATCGTGTGGGGTATCAAAATAAAGGGTTTTAAGAGATGATTTCAAAAATATATAATACTTGTATGTTTATAATTTGGTTTGGTCAGGCAGCTCGCGAATATGTATCCTCCGACTGCACAGCATGATTTTTTTCTTGTTTACGTCTTTTTAGTTCGTTTTATAAGCAGTCGGGTTTTTTGATGTCATTTAATTAACTTTTTTATTATCTATTCCGTGTCAATACCCAGGCCAATGCCGGTACCGCTACAAAAGGAACCGACATTGACTTACCGACCGCATGCGGTAAGTCAAAAGTAGTGCGTGTCATAATAGAGTAGTTATCTTTTACTTGAATATTTGTGCAGATAACACAAAACTGGGCCTAAATGCTTATTCTTAAAGCCGTAATTTCGTTGGCGCAGTAAACATTGCGTCAACGTTCCGTAATGTCATGTTTGTAGTCGGCAAGACTTCGCCATTTGCATAATATCTCACCTACCGCCGGCCGAAATTTGTAATTCAATTTAGCTGTTGCCCGAACACATAGTTTATCAAGATTATGGACATTTGTCTTTCATTATAACATGATTTTGGGGAAAAATGGTCTAGTTCATAAATTTTTCGAGTCGACCCCCACCAAAGTGGCAGTTTCAGCGGTGGTCGAGTCTTGTGAAACATAAAACCTGCTCTTAGCTCGACTGGCGTGTGTACAATATTGGATTTTGGTAACGAACTAAGTAGTCTTTATAATGAATAAATTCTTCAGAGTTTTTATCTTGAGGCAGTGTCCCAGTTATGTTTTAATAGTATATAAACACATTTAGCTCAAATCTCAAGTATGAGATGTACTAGACGTTTATATTAATGCCACGTCCTTCCCAGTCCAGCGTCTTAAACAAGTCTTCCACCGCGTTGCTAAACAATTTCGGGGCAATTACGTCCCCTTGTCTAACCCCTCGACGCAGTGAGATACTCCTACTTTACCGGTCCTGACTTTGGACGGTCATTGTTGCGTTTTCGTACAGACATCTCAGCACTTTGATGTATCGCCAGTCAACTTGGCATGACTACATAGACTCCAAAACAGACCAGGCCTTGATGAAGTCAAAAGCCTTCTCATAGTCCACAAAAGCAAATACAGGGGCCGATTGTCGTCTTCGGTCTTCTGTATAATTTGCCGCACTGTGTGGATGTGGTCCTCCTCGGCACCCGGCCTCGCCCAGTGGCTGAAACTTCGAGTTATAGCCAAGTCAAGTAGTCTTTATAATGAATTAATTCTTCAGAGTTTTTATCTTGAGGCAGTGTCCCAGTTATGTTTTAATATTATATAAACACATTTAGGTTATAAGCTCCAGCTTATAAGGCGTACGGGTTTAAAGTTATGCCATAAAACAGTGGTATTAACGTTTCTTTAGATTTACATTTATGTTTCTTTGATAACGGTTTAGAAATCGTGTTGTAAGTCCGGAAAAACAGGGACAGAGAAGTTAATAGAGCGCACGTTTACGACTTAAAACGATCATAATGCGCAATGTTCACGTCAAAGTCGACTTCCCACGGCGCACAAAGCCATTGTACTAAGTACGTTATATACTCATATTCGAATTAGTGTGTTGTCATGGGGCCGACAAAGGTTGGCTAACGCCTTGGGCACTTAATAACATGAAGCACTGTGATGTCCCAATTAACCGGGTAAGTACGCACTTTACATGTGACCCTAGAGTCGGATGACCCATTCAAGTTCATAAAACAAACACCGTTTTATTCTACTTCACTAAAACAACATAAAACATTTAAATGAAAATAAGTTGAAATTAATTTAAGGTAGGTACTAACTTTGTAATCGTTTAGGTTTCACAATAGAGGTATTAAATTCTGTGTAAAAGTTACGTATCTATTTATAGAAAGGAACTAATTTCGGCTCGTTGTTTTACTTTTTGCTGTTTAGGACGGGCATCAAGTGACGCGTTTTGACCTATTTTCCTGACGAACATAGTTTTATTTGTGCGGCGGAATACTAGGTTTTTAAATCGAAATTTTTGAGATAAGAATTTGTCAAACTATTCTTTAAGTTTTTTTTTTTACTTTTTTTTTAGGCTAAAGTAGAGTTGGCAAATACTTCAAATTCTTCATTCAAAAACAGAGTGAAGTGGTATATAAAAACTGTCAAAATAGGTGTCTTTTGGCCGATTAAAACGTTGCTTTTTATGACCCTCGGTTAGTGTTCCAGAGGCGTTAATGTCCTTGTGACATGTGAGAGCTGCCCATTACAACTATTATTACAAGCGAGACGTGATCTCTGATAGATGTTATGGGCGGAGAAACATGCTTGTGAGAATTGGCGACCATTGAGGGCCGTTTACTCGCTTAGATCTTTTACACGTGTTTGATTGGCACTTGATGTTGTTAACAACACAATTTATTGATTTTGTTATTAAAAAACTTTATTGATTTTGAATGGTCCTATTTTTTTGTTATGTAATTTATAGATAGACAGACGTTACGTGTAGTTTTATCAGACTGTTGACGGTCTGCCTTCGTAAGATTCCGGAGCTTTTTGGTCACATAGCCAGGAAGGAAAGACACAACCTCGAACAGCTGATGGTCACTGGCAAGATCGAAGGGAAAAGTCCGAGAGGTCGAAATCCAATCAGATGGTCAGACCAAGTCCGCATATCGTTAAACACCAGGCTGCACGATGCTCTCCACGACGCCAAAGATAGAAGCAGATGGCGCAAATTGGTGAAGGAGAATTTAATTCCACGAAGACTAGGGAATCACGACCCTCAGTAATGAGGAACACGATGAGAGGAGGAGAAGGCGTAGTTTTAGAAACTAGTAAATCTGACACCAGCCTTGGCAAAAGGTATCATGTTACCCAGTTACTGGGTTCTGGAGGTTAGAGGCAGTCGTTTCATGTAAATACAGGTATTTAGCTGCGTCCAGTTAGACTAATAATAATAAGGGAAATATTAAGCGCTATTCCCCTCTCCTAGACACTGACTGTATCTAGAATCTTGCTGTGCCCGACAGTGTCCATAATTGTTTCTGTAACTTATATACCACCTGTATGTACATTATGAATGCAATGAATTTAATTTGAATTTGTATTTGACTGGAATCCGTCCCCAAAATGACATTGGGAAATTAAAGGCTAGGCAGTTTTTTTGAAATAGATTAAACTTATTTTGTGACATCACTAAGCGAGTAAGTAGTGAGTAAGATAAGCACTTTAAGTAGTGTCTTTCCTAGATTCGTAATGAAATACCAAGAAAATCATATTGAAATACAAAAAATTATAATAACATCGAAGGCAATATTCTAATCTTTATTCTAAGAGTTGTTTCATCCAGTGAAATAGTAATTATGTATACATATATTTTTGCTAAATTATAAAAAAAAATAGAATTTCCAACATTTCGTAATCTATGGTTTTCTTATTTCTAGCCTATAGACTCAGAAGTGCCAATAACTGAAGGGGTGGTAGTGATGGGGTGGTTTATCCTATTAAGCATTTGATAAAACAGCAATTCGGAAAGAGCAATCACCCCGAAAAACTACCCAATTATAAATCCTATTAATAGCCAAGCTAGAAAAATGGTTTTAAATACTGCTTTAAAATGGCCGTGACGGCTGAATGCTGTCAAGTATATTTTTATTCTTCCAATTTGGCCTTTCACACACGAGCCAAATCCTGAATTATTCAACGGTGTTGCATGTTTTAAGCACAGAAAAAGTTTTTTAATACGAGCATCCGTTCCTGGCCATGTCAAACTTTCATAATGTGGCCCAAATGATGTTGATTAATAACTGACTTTGCATGAAGCTGTGTAATCCCTCACAGCTGCGAATATTTCGGAATACTAAAATGTTTTTTGTTAAGACGCTAGTGTTTTGGGCTAATTTGTTATTGTAATTACTTAGCCTAATTAGAATCTCTTGTTTGTCTTGTAACAAATACAACGGCTGGGCATTGGGTCTTGGGTTCATTTTTCAGGTTGGGAAAGGTATTGTTAATTTTTCATGAAGGTTCCTGAAAAGTAACCTAAGAAATAGTTTGTTCATGTGCACGTCGTCCAATGATGTGCTCATGTACAGTGCATAAGTTCCATCTTACTTCTATACTGTATAATATAAAATGTTATAAAGAGGTACTGTTTGTGGGTTAATGAGGTTGTAAGGGGTAATCTCTGGATCTACTGCACCGATTTAGATGAAATTTGGCATGGAGATAGTTTGAAACCCTGGGAAGGACATATTCAATGGAAACGACATGATCAATTAAAATTAGAATCAAATCAAATAAATGAAAATTATAATCAAATTATTGCCAAGGGGTACCGTGTTACCCAGTTGCTGGGTCGTGGATGTTAGATAGACAGTCACTGCATGTAAAACACTGGTACTCAGCTGAATCCGGTTAGACTGGAAGCCGACCCCAATATAGTTGGGAAATGGCTAGGCACCCAGGCAGAATCAAATTAAAACTAAACTGAAATCAAATAAAATTAAGTTACAATCAAATAAAAATCAATTAAAAATAAATGAAATTAAATAAAAACAAAATATAATCAAATTAAAAACAAATCAAATCAAAGTCAAAGTCAAATGTATTTATTTCGATTAGGCCATTGAGCGGCACTTCGAACGTTAAGAATAAAAATTAATAAGTAATAAAAATTGATTCTACCGTGCATTCTGAAAAGTAGCTTGTTATGGAGAAGAAACTGCTTACTCACTCTTAAAAAAAAATGCTTTTTACAATATTAAAGTACATACATTAATAAATTCATATACGTGAAGACGATGCACCTAGCACTACTACAATACGTATAAGTATTTCAAGCACTAACAGGTAAATTCCTTCACTTGAAAAATAGGAACATGGTTCTCACATACTTATAAATATTGCAAACATCTAAAATACCTAATTCAACAACAACGGAACAGTGTGCGAGTCATATATATTTAAAAAAAAAAAGTGTAGATAAAAATAAAATAAAGCGTTACTATAATTAATTATGAATATAATACAAATCAACCAGTTTGACTTTGTCTACACCAAAGATTACCCTATGGAGCAGGACCAGCATGTTTCCAAGCATTCTTATCTTGAATATAATCATCTAATTTGTAATATGCTTGTTTACAAAGTGTATTTTAACTATTGTTTTAAATTTTCTTTCATTTAGTTTTAATATCTCACAAGGTATTATAGAATTTAACACAGTACCCCATGAAAAATGTGTGTACTTTAGCTAATCTATAAGATGGTTGATCTAAATTATCTAATTAATCAAAATGAAATCCAAAACAAATCAAAGTCAAATTAAAATTACCTTAGAATCAACGATGAATAAAGTAAAATTCAAGGATAGTTCAAGGGGAAAAGAGGGTAGAAACAACAAACATGCCTGATTGTGGATGTTGTGAATGTAGTTGAGATGATGAGTGTTTAATGTGTGAAGTGTGAATGAGTGAAGTAGGGTTCGCACCCTTATACACGTGTAATATGCAGCCGTGACTGTGGAAATTAAATTCGGCACAGAGATAGATATATTATAGTCTGGAATAGTACATAGGCTACTTTTTCTCGCAGTATAATGTTCCCTTGGGATAAAAAAAAAAATACTTTTTATGTAGATGAAGCCGCTGGCAAAAGCTAGTTCAAACATAAAAGGGAAAATGTGGCTGTAAGCTACTACACTTCTACCTATTCCTTCGGGGTATACAAGCGTGATGATATGTAATTACCTAAGTAGGTTAGGCCTTCAGACAACAATTACAGAGGGACACAAAATGGCGGCGGCTACATAGTCAGTTTGGGACACATCAGATGGACGAAGGTAATGTATTTCGGACAAGATTAAGGAAGATCCTAATAAGGTGTTAAGCTTCCAGACCGATAGATCTTTTGATGCTTTATTTAGTCGCGAATTACGAGTTTCAATGCATATATTATGTATATTGGGTGTGTGTTGTAAAAAAATGTTGGTACCCAAGATACCGGCTAGCCTAGTTTGGAGCCAATGAAATTCTTTATAATACTGTTCTTTATTAAATAAAAATTTGAATCTGAATTGAAAAATTTATTAGCAATACCACTAATTAAGCCTTTTTAACCGAAGAGAACAAAATGAAGCAGTTTCTCAAGTCAACTCATTTATTTTTTATTGTTTACGGTCGTTCCAAGGTTGTCTGGTAAATATTGTTATTAGTGACAAGATCGCCGTTGTACACATACAATTTTCAATATTGAATAAAAGCTGTGTTACAATTTTGGTTTTCAATAAATTATTTGTGCATAATAAAATTTTATATAGAAAACACAATTGTCTGACATTCGGGATTGGTAATAATTTGCCTAAAAAAAGAAAAAAAATGTCTCCCAAACAATCTATTATTAACGTCATCTAATCCACTCAGAATCAGCGTTCCTTTAAGTACGACTTTCTTAGTGACAGCAAAAAATGTCGAGCGTTCAATATTTCAGTCTAAAAGCTCCGACAGTAAGTGATGAGGTGTTAATTACCAAAAATCCTTCTCTAGTTGATATAAAAAAAATATTTGAGAGGCGTCTTTAACTTCAGCCACATAGAAAATCGTTTGTCAGCCATCTTCAGCCAACAAGGTCAACTCATATTACTTATTCTCTTCGCATGTTCTTTTTTCGCAGAAACATTTAATTTTGTAAGGTTTCTACGTTGGGTTGTTGAAAAACTCAACTTGAATTTTCTTTGATAATAATATTCGAGGAATAAAGTTCAGTCGTCCATGAAAAATATTAATAGAACTGACACATGACACCTTATCGCATTATGGCGTTCAAATAAGCCCTGGTTCATAACCTACTGGAACATTACACGAAACATGATACAACAAAGTCCGTAATGTAAAATAGGAACGAAGCGAAAATCGACTATCGATCGAAAATAATAATGTGTGGCTTGCGTAGTTTGCTACGCCGTAGCAAAAGCGTAGCATTTTTGCGGTAAGAACTTCTACGCCGTAGACCCTTGAAGCAATTCACATTGTTGTAAAACGAAAGGGACGTACCTCTTTATCTTCTTTTCAGGTCCTAAGAGCCGATCATAATGACAATTTAGTAATTGCAAGAGCATATTATACGCCACGTATGGTGACGTCATAAGCTGTCGTACTCAGGTCAGACTGCGCTCATTAAGAACGGGAGCCTAATGATGCAGTTGCTTGTTAGCCGTCTTGTTGCTTCGCAAAAAAAAACGGTCAAGTGCGAGCCGGTCATCGTGTAATTAGTGACTTGTATCCCTCCTTTTTATCAGATTGGCGCTGCGAAAGATGAAGGGAAAATGCAGGAAATGCTTTTGCTACGTGATAAGTTTTGTTTTAGGTTGTTGAGTCAGAGTCGAGGACTTTTGAGTACGTGAGGTGTGTCGCACAAGGATGTTTCTCTAATTAATAGCAAACACGTACGGAGTGTTATTTGTGTGGTTATTTTTTCTGAAACTATTTGTATTTAAGTAAAGTTTTTACTACATTTTCGTAAACATTTTGTTTTAAATAAATACACATGGTGATAATAAAAATACACTGTATCTGAATTTTACCGGATTAAATATCTTTATTTATTAATAAATATAAAATGTCTTTAAATAAACAAATTATCGAATATTTTTATAAAAAATGACGATGGCCAAAGGTATTTCAATAAAATTGTATCCAGGAAACATTTGGGACTACCTATAAAGTATCTAAAAAAATAAACAATTTACCTCATCATTATAATGGCGTTGGAATGTTGTCAAAAGAGAAAAAAAAATATGAAGAGGATTCTATATTCTCGTATTCGCAACCAGACCAATATGGCGGCAAACTTTGGATGCAGCTAAATTGTAAAAAGAACAAATCTAAAACATTTTCTTCGAGTTAGCACACGTTTTAAAAAATAACACTCGCTTAACATATTTTTAATAATACAATACAACACATACATGTAAGCAATTGTACCATTCGTTACGATAAATCATTTATTCCCACGCTTCCTTTTCCCCTCATTTCCGTAACGTTTACTCACAAAATGTATTTAAACGCGTTGTGTGAAATATTTTCACAAGATAAGTACAAAAGGTCGGCAGCCATACAACGAGTGAAATCGCACACACACGTATACAAACTTCACGTACAGCGAGCGCAGCCGTACTCGCGATTTCCACTTTTTTGTTAATTATTGAAAGATTTGCGTTTGAGCACTATATTAATCGATGGTAAGACATGATGTGGTCGACGATGGATCGCGCTTGCCTAGAAGTGACCCATTTACTCTTGCATTTCTCTTGTGGGTTGTCGATAACCGGAATCTTACACCGACAGGGAATTCCACTCTTTCGCTATAGCTAATTCAAAGAATTATAACTACCGGCAGGCTTATTACGTATCTTTTGCAAGAGCAAAACGATAGCGATCAAACGCTTTTTGTCATAAAAGTCGGCATTACCTGTGTAGTGTATCTATCTCACTCAGACGTTCGCTTAGTCATCCCCACTTTCCCCCCACAGACATACACAATCTCGTGCGCTCCGCGTCAGTATTACAAGAGCCACTGGCCAGTGTAGACGTATTGAAGTGTGGTCATTTAGTGCGTGAACGAGCCTGTGAATTGCCCCACGATAGGACCGGTCACTACAACCTGCAGTGTAGGTTTGGTAGGTCTTACACAATCGTTTGCTAATCGCTCGCTGTTTTTCAAATGCACTTATTTAAAAAAAAAAAACCACCAGCAATTCTAAAACTACTGTATGGAAGAGCAATTATTGCGCAAAAATCACTATCGTTTTGCTCTTGCAAAAGATACGTAATAAGCCTGCGGGACTACAAGTATCCTAATCAAGGTCATGTTCTACCAGTGTATCATGTTTCATCCAAATCCATTCAATAGTTAAGACGTGATTAATCAACAAATTCAAAAACCATTCCTCTTGCAACTGACTTTCGCATATTTTATATTATTAGAGGGATAGGATGCCCAAAACTTTTCGATTCTCAGTTTGTTTGATATCACTGTAGGTACGTACGCGTCTTTGTGTGCGTGTGCCTATTTTTATTTTCACTGTTTGTATGTTTGTATGGAACCGACATTCTGTGCTCACCTTGTAGTATTATTGTCGAACAACACAGCAACCACTCTCAAGGAGGACACACTTTACGTAAGCGTACGGTGTTTACTCCTGTAACAGGACCACCGCCCTTTGACGGCTTCTACAATTGAATTCTGTACACAATGTAAACTTACATAGGCTTCATAGGAGAACTACTTATTGCGTAAATTGAGCGTAGCGTGTATTATTCTTCTGTTGCTGCTTATATTGCATATTACACAACATCAGCAACAATCTCGTAATTGTTGCTTTTTTTGTGTCTGTGTCGAATAAAGGTTTTCTGTACTTTGTGGTAACCGAAAAGTATAGTAAAAAAGTACAATAAAAAAATGCGCAAAAAAGCGTATTGATGACTGGTTTCCGGAGTAGTTCGTGCGTTCGCTCGAGTCTGAATCTCAGGCAAATGCGATACAAAATCTAGAGCTAGTTATCTACATTAAAAACATTAACATAAATGTCTCTCACGAAAGTTATTACTTAGCATTCAAAGGCATTTTTCTCAGGCGAAGGATGTTTTGTTTTTTTATTTTATGCACAGATCTCAAATTCTAAGTATTAAAGGACAAAAGCAGAAGCCCATACATTGTCTTAGCTGAGATTAAATTCCTTAATTCAGGGTCATGTTCTGAATTAGTTTATGCAAAAATTTTTGTTCAGGAACGCCGAAAATAATAGATATTCAGGCGTAAACTTTTGTAGGTCAGATATAACCTAAAATATATATAAGGTAACTTTTAATAATGTGTTTAATAGGTAATATTATACAATTTCGTGTAAGTAAAAGGGCAATATCGCATTAGTATTTTCCTTTGCTAGTTATTTCAGCGTGAAATGTAAAATATACTATTTGCAAAGAGTATATTTATTTATCTAAGCGACTTTGACGTGAATCAAAAGGTCTTCGTCAACAACCAAGCTATATTTTTTTTGATTTGGATACTAGTCTTTTTGCCTATCATTAATTGAAATTAAGTAATTCATTTATTTCTACTACACTACAGTATTCTTACCTACCTGCAACACACCTACACTTAGACATAAACTGTATTGTTAATTTATTTACTACGTTTTATTATAATAACAAATACAATAATGACTTACTACAGTCACTACTTGTTACTTGGCAGAATAAGTGTAAAATGGTAACACCAAGCTAATGTGAGTTAACGAAAAATCAAATGACTTACATTTAAAATGTTTTTTTTTTATCCGTGGTGAACCAGTTATTGATACACTTTGAAAAAACGTAGTCAATTAATAGAAATTCATTCGTATATAACTCACTTTCAGACGTCCATTGTTCATTGTTAAACTTAAGTATTTTTAACAACTTCCAAGAAAAGTAATTGACGCAAACAATATTCATCATTTTAGATGACAAGCGTAGGTTTATCTCATGGTAAATGTTTATAAATAGAAATAATTAAAATTTTATTAGAGAGAATTAAGATATTTTGATGGTCGTAGACTGAACAAGATCTTTTAACGTCGCCGTTATTTTAATATAAGCTGACAACGTAATGAAAACCGAATTAATTGCTAAGAACGGGCAATAAATGAGAATTGAAGAAGTAGAATGCTATTAGCCTAATACAGCAGAAATCCGCATTCGGGCCGCAATGGGCCATTTAGCCGGGGCTGGCTTTACAAAACATTGCTCCGTAAGCCGCCGCCAGAATAACGTTTATTAGGAAAAATGTGTTTACCCAGAGCGTAACGCATGCTTATTTAAAATAGTGTTGTAACGGAGGTCATTTAGCAAAGTCTAATGTTGATGCGGAGGCGGAGTTGAAAAGAAAAAAAAAAGAGGATTAATTGTCATTTTTTTAAGAAAAAGTCGAATTATTAGTGATATAGGGGCTAACTATATTGCATAATCACAATATCAAAAATTTTCAGCTCTCTCCTCTTTTAGCCGATTTCGTTTTAGTCGGGGCAAAAAAAACATACGAGTATATCTTAATTATAATCTGAACTCAGTTCGAAGACTCAATTAAGCCAACGCTATATGGTGGACCATCGCTTAGTTGACCTACGTTACAACACCGCATCCACTTCTGCCACTTACGGAGGTACGATAACATGCGACTCTTGCGGAAGTTCCGCATTTCGAGATGCGGAGGCAAAGATCCCTTACAACCCGAATTTAAATACACGTCATGAAGATTACTCGTATTGTGTGCGTCGTTACTTAGATTTGCGTTTTGTTCACTGATGATGAGGTGGGCCCCGGCGACGGATTTACTTTGTGTGTTCGCATTTGTGTGGGCGACGTTTAAATTGTTTGTTGTGTTTTAGGATTATTTATTTTACGATTCGGTTTTTCTGTGAGTTTTTTCGCGTATGTAAAGTGTACCTGTATGAATATCAACATCAAGGTCATTTCAGCTAAAGGACCTCCACTGCCCTATAGGCTTGCCCCAAGCTTCGTCACATTGATCAGTCCTTTGTTTCTCGCATCCCGCGGATGCCCGACTATCCATTAATTAAATTAACTTCTGTAATAACTAAACTACCGACACAATTTGTGTCATGTATAAAATCTCTTGACTGAATCTAAAAGTCAGTCTTTATTTACAGATTTGTATCTTCTAAGCATTTCTCATAATGCGGGAAACGTAGGCACTTGCGACTGTAAGCACAAAAGCCGCTTCGCAAACACTACAGTAGATTTTGGTAACTTTTCCTTCACTGTGAACATAGAGCTTTAAACAGTACTTATACTATATTATTATATTTCGGGAACAGTGACCCTTGAACCTTAGAAATAAAGTCTTTTTCTCAACATAATGAACTCAATTACTTAAATCTCTTTAGTCTTGAACGAAACAATGGGAGCTGAAAACTGTGATTACATTTTCAATAAAGGTGTGCTTCGTACAAAATTGAAAATGCTGTTGAAATAATTATTTATTGTTGATTACAACACGAAATTTCGCCAAGAAGATAAGTAGCGTCGCGCTGAACGTGACGAATTAATAAAAGGTTTGTTTATGACTGTCGTGCCTTAAGCACCGGCGTACGTTCCCTAATCAGATTTCAAGATTTATTAATTAATTCGAACACTTTGACAACTTCAAGAGGTTTCGGAAATTCTCTAATTGGTTTAATTTATACTTAAGTCATTCATCACATCGCGGATCCTAAACAACGTTTATTAGTTAAAGGTGGGCGAGGGGAAAGTAATTAATTAACAAACTTTTAGTGAGACTTAACATCGAGAGGTTTCTTATCAATTTGTCTTACTGTTGGTGGGCTGTGCTCGCAGCTCGCAGATTTACACTGGATCACTCAATTGTGCCAACTTTAAATAAGTTTTATCAACAGGTTACAATTATGATGTTGAGCCTTTAAAGAGTTTAAAATAAAGTGATCCTTTAGCTGTTCACTGTTGTTTTGAGTTGATATATATCCCATTCAGAATTAGATTTTTTTATTTGGTTGGACAAGTTTAAAGTTGTATGACCGCTATGATCAGCCAATCAAAGCCATACTTTTCGTCATACACCAACGTTCTATCATCACATGGGAATTCGCACGATTTACACATGGGAATTTAGTATGTAATCTAATCAATGTTAATTCTGTATCATATATATGTAAATAGGTAATCTATCTAATATTATAGCTATGTTATACATTTTGATTAATGCCAGAATTGCCAGACAGGTGTGAAATTGAAGGAGCTAGGAGTATTATGTACAGTTTGGAATGTAGCCAGGTAAGCAACCTGCTGTTCGGCAAATACACATGAATTGTATTCTTATTACCCGACTGCCGAAGGAGGGAGGAGATGTGTTTATCAGTCTATGTATGTATGTATGTATGGCGTTGATCGATTTTGATGATTCTTACGTCAATCGATTCGTCTTAACCCTGCGAGTGTCACTGATTACATTAAATTTGGAAAATAAAAATATGGCGGAATTTGGGCGCCATAATGTGAGTCACCAATTTTTTTTTTCCAAACCCATCCGTGTGGGGTATAAAAATAAAGGATTTTAAGAGGTGATTTCAAAAATATATGGTACTTATATGTACCTAATTCCAAAAAGACGTAAACAAGAAGAAAATCAAGCTGTGCAGTCGGAGGATACATCTGGTTTTGGTCAGCCAGCTCGCGAACACATGTATCCTCAGACTCCACAGCATGATTTTCTTCTTGTTTAGGTCTTTTTAGTTCGCTTTTTAAGCAGTCGGGTTTTTTGATTTTTCTTGTATTCTTTATTGTAAACAAAACAAACATTATACAAATACAAAAGGAATACTTATGTACCAAGGCGAGCTTAACCCATAATTGGGTTCTCTGACAGCTAACCTCAGAGTAATAGAGAGATTTACAAAACCGTATAATCTGTTTGATGTAGGTATAACGTTAGTCTTATTGTTGTCTCTTATAACTTTAAAGAAGTTACAGTGTATCTGCCAATTCATTTTTCAGATTAATTTGTTTAAATTGTTTGTGAAAATGCTTCTATCGTATTGCAGTAGCACAGTTCAGTAGGCTTTTATATTACACAAGCTTCTGCCAGCGCCTTCGACCGCGTGAAAAGTATTTTATCATCCCAATGGAACATTATACGTGGATAAAAAGTAGCCTACGTGCTATTCAAGACTATAATCTATCTCTCCAGATCCGTCCATCCGTTCTGGCGTGATTGAGTAACAAACATATATACATCTATCCAAACTTTCGCATTTATAACATTAGTAAGTTAACATAACATCATTAGTTACAACGTCATGTAATTCGCGAAAGTAAGGTAAAGGGGCACCTATAGTATGCTCACATTTCGCCAGTTATCTTTAAGTTCCTTGAAATAGGGGGTGAGCATATTGCCATCAGCTGGACACAAATCCAGATTACGCGGGCTGCTACTGTGTTATTCCAGATGAAAAACCCCAATAATATCAAATCAAAACAAATCAAATCATATCAAATAAATCAAATCAAATCAATCAAATCAAATCAAAATACTTTACTTCAACTGAACCATTTAAACCTTTGAATTGTCAAACAAAAGAAGAATCTGATAGCACATTCGCAAGCGTCAGTAGATCTCTATGGAGAACTACGTGTAAGAAACTCCACGGACACTCTTTTCCATCAGTTCTAATATCAAATATTTGGTTACATCATTCTTGTTGGTCTTGTTGGTCTTTCTCACATTTAAGTGAACCTCTCCAAATCTGGCGGTCCTGGTCTTATACCTCCAGTGCCGACAGCCTAGTTGTACCACTGTGTATTTTATTCAGGCGGTCCCTTTAAGAAGGCATAGTTCCGAAAATTTGGAAATCGGCATTCGTTACTTCAGTTTTTTAAAAAGATAATAAGTCGCATATCTTTAATTACCGACCAATATCCAAGAAATGTTTGTTCTCAAAAATCCTCGAACAAGTAGTATTATGGACGACAACTTTGGTGATGAAAAACAAGGCTTTCTTAGAAAGCGTTACTCTACTATACAACACAAGTTTGGAGTCCTCAATACGAGATCTATAAGTCTCGTATTGAGGGCATCCAGATAAAATTTCTTAAGTGCCTAGATTGGAGGGCAAAGCAAGTATCAGAAGATTACACTCATCGATGCAGAAGGTACCATTTTCTGCCACCGTAGACGTTATATTAATGACGTATACTACTTGTTTAATATCGCTAATGGTTCAGTCGACTTCCCTGAACTTGATCGATTTATCGCCCCCGAAACCCCTGGCATACTAATTTTCTTTTTATAATCTATTGGATCGCGTTTGACCACTATCTCACCTGATGGTAAGCGATTCAGATTATATATATATATATACAAGAATTACTCGTTTTAAGGTATTAGATTTTACTATAACTCACATGAAAACGTGTTGGTCAGAGACGACAGGTTATAGACACACAGTTCCTTACACAGATAAAATATTAAACTAAAAATAAAATAACTTTGTGTTGCCATCAACAATCTTCAGGCTTCGACAGCGACCACTTCTGCATGTACCTTATACAACTACTAATTATAAGCGTAATGCATACTTTCCGAGAGCCAGTCGCAGTTTTAACGAGATTTCTTGTGAACCTGGCGTTGATATATTCTGCACCAATGCAAGCAAAGTAAGGAAATTATTAGCAAAGCCATTTCTGTACAAGAGGCACCTGCCTGCACTTAAACAGTTTATTGTCCAAATTGCCTTAAAATTAATAACAATAAAATGAGCCAACTTTACGGAAGTACTCATAGCTTAAATTATAGGGAAGTAATAATGTTTATTTATTTGTGGCAATTTAGTTATATATTATTGTTATTATAATATTATTTATTTATTGGCCTATCTACAATTGTTAACACTGTTTATTCTAATAATACAAGCAATATGATACAAGCATAGTATAAAATATGATGCGATACAGATGATGCGATACAGACACAGCATGCAAAAACAAAAGTTACAACATCCATAAAATTACAATAATAGTGCAGAAATAACACTTACAAAAACTAGTGGGTAGTTTTAGAAACACAATAGGTACAAAGATGACAAAATATAAAAAATATGGTTATTACTTTTGATGGACTTGGCGCTTGAATTTTTGAAGTGTTGTGGAATAAATATTCCTGTTATTAAATCTGACCAGATTGCCATCGCCTCATTCGGAGACTGCCTGCAAGGACAGGTTAAAACACTCCACTATGGCTTCACGGAGAGACCGGATCTGCGGCTCAGCAGCCCGTGCATTGGACAAGTATCTATCAGCAACAACGCTGTCGTCTGCATACCCAAAGGTTTTAGCAGATCGTTAATGTGCAACAATAATAAATACCAACCGACTAACCTTCAAAGTCAAAGTTCGCGAACACATTCGTAAGAAGTTGGCAGTAGTATCGTCACAGCGCAAAATTTTACCTATTGTCTAATTCAACTAATTGTTAAGTAGTACCTGTATTTTGTTTATTAGTAGTAGAATTAATTGTATAATTAAATTGTATTTATTTATAGCTTATATTTAGGCCTTGTATTCAAATCCATTTTACTATCGAAATTGCACCTACCACTATTTGTATCTCCATCACCCAAAGGTTGACTGGTAGAAAATGCCTAAGGCATTGGGATAGTATTTATGTATGGTCCCTTGTTAGGTCATACATTACTTTTAGATGCGACATGATTGGAATAAAAGGATTTAATTATTTAAACACTGATGTATTATCTGACAGGTTTTAAGGATAAAATGAGCTTAATGAAATGGTGTAGGAAGAATGAAGTGAGTGACGCGGCCCTTGTTGGCTGTTACGAGGACGCCTGGCTGTCTTGATAGCACAACGCGAACTAAATAATTATATTGAGTAGAAATGAATGTGTGGCGTAAACTGCTGAATTGCAGAATGTGCGGTTGCACCGTTTAATTTAAACGAAAATAAATTCAAATAAAAGATGTGAAAAATACTGAATTTAGCTTACTGAAATAATAAGTGGGCGATAAACAGTGGGTGAATACGAATGTTTAAAACAGCGATTTTAAAAATAATTGTTCGTCCACGGAGCCCCGCTCCGCAGGGCTCCTTTTTCTGTCTGCAGGGTCTAAAGTAACCTAACACACAAGGAGATGACAGGAGCTAAGTTCGCTCGCTTTGCTCGCTCACTTCAGCTCCCGTAATCCCCTTCAAACCTAACCTATCCGTGTCGGAGTTCTCCAAGCTCCCGAGCTCGCTTCGCTCGCTCTTGCACTAATTCAGTTGAAAACACGAAAACACCCGAACTCTCGCTCTGCGCCTCGATGGTTGTTCAGCTATTTTCAAAAGAATAATATGCTAAAATAGAAAAAATAGAACTCCAAATACAATAACACTATACAGGAAAAAATTCCTCGTGTGTGGCAACGATTTCATAAAAAAAAGTATGTAACAATATTATTACCGCAGCTCACAAAAACCTCCCAAAGGTATTATTCAAACCGAATAAATGGTTACTTACCTAGTCGCCCATTCAGTAAATTTTTCGCCCGGTTAATAATTTCCCCTAAATAAATAAATAAATAATGTTTGTGATAGTACCGACCCTACCGACCCCTGAGGGACCCCGGCATTAATATCCAATTGATCCGATGAGTAGCCATCGATAACCACTCGAATGGACCGATCTCTCAGGAAGTCTGCAATACAATCACATAGACTACCGGGCAGATCGAATGAAGGAAGCTTACCATTAAGGCTTTCATGCCAGACCCTATCAAAAGCCTTCGAGATGTCAAGTGAGACGGCAAGCACTTCCCCGTGGTTCTCGATGGCCTCACTCCAAATGTGACTGGCATACGCTAGAAGATCCCCAGTAGACCGATTTCGGTGGAAGCCGTATGTGCGGTCACTAAGGATCTCGTTAGTGTCTAGGTATGCCTGGGGCTTCGTGTTGAGTACACGCTCCATTCTCATACAGAGAATTTCTATCGCCGTTTTTACTAAAAAGAAGTAAATTCTTTCTCACGTACCTACACGATATTTTCGTAAATATATTGTCAAGATATGGTTATGATTTTAATGTCCTGTTACTTTAAAGAATCGCGCCGGCGAAGATTGTATATCGCTCTGATGGCTCGTTTTTGCAGAATAAAAATTTACTCGATATTGCAGACATCGGGTAGAAGCCTTGCCCCATTGTAAGAAACCGTAAGATACTATAATAAGAAAGTAACTAAAATAGACCAGCCTCGCGGTATTTACACCAGTAAATTGACGAATTATTCTAACAGCATAAGCTGCCGAACTTAGCCGCCCTGCAAATGATAATATATTGCCTTATACGGAAATCGAACCCAGGACCTCATGCTCAGCAATAGCGCTTGCTTACCTTCTAATACAAGTATTATAATTATGTGAAAATGTGTATGTTTGCATGTTTAGATAATGGTTTATCAATCACACCTCAATGTCTCAGCGATTGATGGGTGGGATTAGAAAACGATAATTTTTATCGCGTTACGTTCCCTTGGGACAAAATAAAAGGATGACCTTAAAACTATTACATAAAAAGTGAATAAACCGATAGAACAGGGGTCACCAAATGGCGGACCGCGGTCGGGATCCGGACCGACGACTTAATTTTTGTGAACCTTATGTTAACAGTTCTATATAATTTACTTGTTTTACTTGAGTATGTATTTAAATCATTTATTCTGGACTTTGTATTTACAGCCGTTGTTTCGGCAACGAACGAATCATGTCATTAAAATCTTCATTGATATTGAATCAATGTTTACATTTTAACTTCATATTTCAATTTTAACTAACAATAAGAAAATATACGTGACGTTTAAAAGCCGGGGGGAGAACTTCCAGTAGGTGATTAAAGCCACACACCTTACGGACCGTGACGGACATGTTATTTTAGAAAACGGACCTCAAATGAAAGTAATTGGTGTCCCCTGCTATAAGATATAAAATTATCTTCAGAAATCAAAACAAAAAGGGTTTGTTTTAGTATTCTCTTTTCATGAGACTTCAGTCTTTTTTCTCTAAAAGGACATTATTCATTCATCATTAATAACCTTCCAAAAGTTTTCAGGAGTTGTGGTTTTTATTTTAGTAGTTGCCCGACCTTGCCTCACTTTGATTGAATACTTAAGCACTTCTAGATAGCTAACTTTTAGGTTTCTGTGACTATTGAAATACATATTTTATTATTTTCAAAACTTAGTTTTTTTTTATAGATCCACTTTGAGAAAGGTATCGTTATCATATACCATATATAAAGGTATGGTTTGGAAACTGAATTCTCTTTCAATTCTCTTATTGCTGTAATATCCCAAGAGCCAGCGTCGATATGACCTTCATCATTAAAATAAGATAAGATACAATTATTTTATATTAATATGAGGTGGCTACATGTTTTGCCATTTATGGCGTACAAAATTAGTTGCACTAGACAAACAATAAAAAAATACAATATCAAAATATTATTTTTAATTTTATAATTTTTCATTTTATAAAAGCTGAAAGTGTCTCTGTGTATATGAACTATGAATCTGGCTTTGGGAGATTTGAGGTACCTGAGTTTTATAAAATTACACCTCACTTTTGTTATAGATCTCAGTTTTTATATATTTTATTTGAAATAACACGACGGCAATGACGTGGCTACGACGTTTCGTTCGACGTTTGGGAGACGGTACTTCACGCCAGAACAGCTGCTTAAGTTTAATCAAGCGCAATTTCGATCTTGCATGGAATACTGTTTTCATCTCTGGCACGGATCTGCCAAATACCAGCTTGATGCACTAGATTCGATCGAAATACGGACCAGAGGCTCATCGGCAATGAGGCACTGGTCGAGTCAAAGCTCCTGAATCGTGAACATCGCCGTCGTGTTGCCAGTTTGTCGGATTTTTATCGGTTGCATTACGGGGAGTGTGCGATGGAATTGCATGACCTAATGTTGCCTAGCCCGTTGCATCATCGGACTACAAGATACACGTAGACGTAGAGTACGGCGATGCACCATCGGTACATGGTGGACGTCTATGCACTGAAGGAGCACGTGTGAGAAAGCCAGGAGACTGTTGATATAGCGACGCTCAGAGGATGGCCTAATAAGTCCAGCAGTGGTCGTCTTTCGGCTGATATGATGATGAACGCTCTGATAATTTCAGTTATCTACAACAACTACGTATCTACCAATTATTGTGTTTGTATTTTCCTCAAATTGGTAACAGAAACACAGATCAACTCTTCATGGAACTAATATCGAACAAACAAACAAGGAAGTGTTTCAATACAAAAGAGCGAATCATTCTTCCATCTAATCTCATATCCGCAGCCTGTCGTGGTTGTTCAACCATTTTTTATTTAAAGGCTGTCGCTTGCTTGACAACTTAACAGGTTAACAGTTAGGCCAACAATCAACTCAGCTTGAACTTTCGGTCAACAAGAGTTTGAAAGTGGTTGTGACGAAAATAAAGATCCTTTAGATCTATAAGCGGCGTGAAAACCGCAGGTCAGGAAACGTGCATTTTTTAATCATAATCATAATCATTTATTCATTTGCGAATATGGGTACAAAAGAAAAGATCTTATATATAAACAATAGTGTCCATTAGCCATATCCTACCATAAGGCATGCAAATTTACAAAACTATACAGGTATCCCTTAAAACTAAAAATTAACAGTAAAAAGTATATTATTAATGTATGGTGATAAATATCGTATGGTACATTATATAAGTTTATCCTGTAAATTATTTGAGGTACGAAGTAGCTATGATACTTAGGAAAGGAAAAGTAGCTTTTTTAGTGAGAGAATCTTTCGAAATTGGATAAATATTTCCTACACACAATTTTATTTCGGTCTAATGTTAGTTTGGATAATTTCACTTGCGAGCATGGTGTTTTTCTTTTCTTGCTGGTTTCTGTCAGTCTTTGAAATCAAACTGCTGGAAAAAGGCACCTCTTCAATACTGTTTCAGTCTAGGCCTAATGTCAACTTATGCTATCTAATTTTATATTCCGTGGATCTGGGAAAGAGTGCACAAGACACGATTACCACAGCAGTCGTACCTATTTGATAAAAGTGGGAAAAACGCGTTAAAAGTAAAGTGGTCAAGTAAGCGATGATTTTTATAAAGTGGGGTGGGATTATGTGTTTATGGGGGTTACCTTAACATATTAGAGCTATTTTTCGTCTATCTTATACGAAATAGGTTCATTGAAAAATACGGACGGTTCTGCTTGAGATATTGATAAGTGTGTAGAAAAATAGTGAATTACTACATGTCTTTCCTTGCCACATTGGTTACAGTATTTATATTTGAAAGAGTTTGTAATTACAATAGTTCTCAACCTGAATCAGTCATTCGAAACCAAAAATAAAATCGCTATATTTCTGTGGGCATTAATCATTCAAAACACAATTTAAATGGAATTGACTTCACTTAAGGACAACAATATGACTTTTTCTTTTCATTTAATTAAAACAATAGATGCAACAAAGGTCGCTGGCCAACATTTTCGTCTCGAAATACTCTAGAGGAGAATTAAACGAACTTTCGCCACAATTTGAAATGTCTTCTTGACAAACGATTTAAAGTTTTCGTCTTATCGGTATGACTTTATCCGCCGTCGAGTCTGGCTTTTACTAAAGTATTTTTGTAATTACCTCTCGCCCTTTGTAAGCACCAAAAGTTTGTGGCTACCGAGAATTTGAGGCACGGCGACGTGAATTTAAAATGGTTTAAACCAAATATGTGTCATAATCCATCAGCTAAGCCTTTTTCCAATTACTCGTAGGTAAATATGTTACAAGGGATTCTACACAAAGTAAATTTCTATGAGCAATAACTGTTTGGGAATTAGCCGTGTGACATTTCGGTATGGCCCATATCAAACCCATGCGTTGTGAACTTTATGGTAATTGACATAGCTGATGAATTTGGGGCGCACGGTTGGTGAAGTGGTTGAGCGATTGACTGCTGCGCTGCGTGTCGCGGGTTCGATTCCCGCACGGAACAAATATTTGTATGACCTAAGATAGTTGATCCGGCTCTGGTTGTTGTGCATGTGAGTTTATATGTTTGTAAACGCACCCATACAGATACAGGAAGAAATTCCTAGTATGGGGCAAAGTTTTTTTAAGAAAAGAAAAAAGTATTATTAATTTATCTAGGCCCCATGGAGCGTCTTGATATGTTGCCGTAACTCGGCAATACCGAAAAATACAAATATTAAAGTATTTTTTTAGGAAACGGGCATTTTGTAAATTTTTTTTTTTTTTTGTTTTTCGATTAAAATAAATTCGACGGTCGAACATATGAGAAAAAAACAATCTACTTAGTTCGACGGTCGAACAATTGAGAAAAAAAAAATGTCACTAGTCCGACGACCGATCCAATGAATAGAACTAGTGAGAGCAAACGGACATTGTAAGGTTACACCAATGGTATGATTTTTTGGTTATTGTCAATCTAATGAATAATATTGTTTTATTAAAGATACAGTTTCGTGGGATTGTTCTTTGCCATGAGCAGTTAATATACTTAGGATCACAATATAATGGCCTCACAAATGTTAGAAAATTTCAATGAAGGTAAAAATAATAGATAGATTACTTACTGAAAATCTGAGGTGCCTAAAAACTCTTAAATCGATTTGTAAACATGCCTGACGGCGGTCTACATAGGAGTAAAAAAAAAAGGCTTTTAGTAAAATGTTGTTCTTAAGGAACTGCCGGGTAGTTACTGGAAATGGAAAGCTTTTAAAATAAATGCCCGAACCTGGGATCGATCTAGGGACCTGACTCAGCTGTAGCGCTTATTACAACTAAACTTACCAAGCAGGACTGCTTCATTAGTAAATTAAGTGGACTCTTAATTTCGCCACGTAAAACTTCGCAAAAATCCTTACGCCCACATATACGCAAAAGTTAACTCGGAGAAAGTTGCTAACACGAGGTTAAATTGACAATATTGTATGACAAACTGTCATTTTAACCTCATGTTAGCAACTAACTGTGAGTTAAATTTTTCGTGCACGCGGGTCGTATACAGTCCGATTGATTGAAGGACAAACGCAAGGGTAGGTGCTAATAAGATTTCAAAGCAAAGCATTGAAAACATGCGTTCTGCCATTAGCTGCACTTCTAAAGTATTAAGACCAGGTTTCCTGTGATGAACGCGAGTCGCCGCTCAGTTTATATTCTTGATAGAGAAGCTATTTCACAATATGTACGACCAGGGAATGAAACTTAGGATCATATGCTCAGCACTTGCAACAACTAAACCAACGAGACATTCTTTTTTTAAGGGGGGAAAACCTTCAAAAGGCTCCTAGACTTTTGGGAAAAAGAGCCTGGCGTATGGGATTTTTAACTCAAACCACTCCGGTGACTACCATTAGCCCATAGAAGTGGGCCGTCCTCCGCCTCCCGTGCGGACCATGGGACGGTCACGTAAGAATTTCCAAGCTATAGACCAACGAGGCAATCCCATAGTGTAATAGTAATAGCATCCGGTTACGGTCCCACTGCTGGATAAGCGTCTTCTTATACACAGAAGGCAAGAGCATAAATCACCATGCTTGCTCAAGCTGGGTTGGCGATTCCAGGCTATATATAGGCTATATATAATAAATTACAGGCAGTGCAGTGCGATCAGCCGTTGCAATCGGACGCCACTAAGCTGAACGCGAAAATTATTTAAATAGTGCCTAGCGCGGCAAGTGCCGCTGCCGCCATGCTTTTGGAAGAACTTGTGGCGAACAAGGTTCTGGCATTCCTGGAGTTAATGGACGAGGTCGGTGTTATACAGATCTGCACGTCTAACTTCAATGAAGAGGAGATACGCAGGGCAATATATCAATAAATATGTCATATTCGACCACATCGACGTCACCAGGCTACTGCAAGCCAGACTGTCAAGCCTGGTCGAATTGCAGTTGAAGTTGGAGGAATCGTAATCTACCATCAGTGATCTACCTACCGAGGTAGCAGATTTACGCAACACAGTATGTAGGTCACACGAGCCAGCTAACAACGACAACACACGGCGCGTACAGTGCATCGCAGCATGATCGCAGCCGAGTTTCGAGTCACTGCAAGCGATGCAAAACCGCGCACCGCCTTCCCCACGTCTCCCATCGCTGTGGCGCCGACGAATAATAGCACGTCAACACCAGGACGTGCTTACTCGGCTGCCGTTATTGCTGCTCCTGCAAAAGATCAGCGGCAAAACAAAAAAGGCAAGGGGTGCCCAGCGGCCCTCTGATCAGGTTAGAAGCTTGTTTCCAGAGGTAACAAGACCAGGATAGACCGATGAAAAAGGCTTCGCTCGAGTGGTGAAGAAGAAGAAGCCTGCTTGTCGCAATCAGTGCGGTTCCGCACTGACCGGGACGAACATGTTGCTGCGTCCCGCTATTCCGTCGACGCACCTGTACGTGTCACGTCCGCATCACTCCACGAAGGCAGAAGAGGTCGTGGAGTACATATAGATCAAGACTAAATTCTCTCTGAGAGTCGAGCAGTGGGAGTCGCGTAACAAGATTAATTTCAAATCTTTTGTGGTGCGGATTCGGACTCATCATTTGTAGACCTTCATGAAGAATTGGGCCGACGGGTGTCGTGTATCGGCGTTTCCGCGGAAGGATACATGCCACTACGACTCAGCGCAAAACGTCGCCGACCCAACGTACTAAATAGATTTGTATTTATTTTGTTTAGAATTATGTATTAGTTTATTTTTGTATGTTTAATTTGTGTATTTTAATCTATGGGCCTTAAAATAAATGATAATAAAAACCTGGTGCCGTACTATAGATATGTGCCCGACCCAGGTCTCGAAAATGCCAATATCACATTGTACTGGGATCGGTCCATCATCACTCACAGGACTATTGTAGCCAATAAGCCTGATATTGTGGTGGTGGAACAAATCGAGTGGCGTGCAATGATTGTTGACATTACCGTCTTGCATGACGGCCACCTTATGAAAAACGAGAAAGATATCCAAATCTTATCTTGACTTGGCTCGCGAGTTTGTCGGGATATGGACACAGCGATCATTGTACCGATAGTCGTGTCAGCCAATGGCTTAATACTCGACCAATACCTTAGGAGGCTCGCGTTAGGCAGCTGGGTCAAGGGCCTGATCCAGAAAGCAGCCAGTACTGCTGGACACGGCTCGTATTATTAGGAAGTTCCTCTCTCTGGAACCCTGACCACCGGTTCCAAATACCGGTGGGCCTCTATTTTTTTATATTTTTAAATGTTTTTTTTTTAGTTAATTTTATAAAAATATTTAAAAATGTAGATAATATGGAAACTAATAAATAAAGGACATTATAATAATATATAAGTCCAACAGTAAGTAAGTAAATTGGGCAAGCAAAGGGTTTGAATCCATGAAAGAGTGTGACAAATCATCATCATCATTATCATCAGCTTTTTACTGATCCTACTGCAGGGACACAGGCCTCCTCTCTGTGTGAGAAAATGGGCCTTAATCCATTACGGATAGCTGGATACTCTTTAAATAATTAAGTTTTGCCAATAATTATTGGACTCTTTTGAAAAGAGTATCTTCACACATGAAAGCTTCCAATTTTTTTTTGGTAATACATGCTAGTATTGTATTATCTGTGGTAATAGCTAATTACTTAAAGAGAATATGTCGTACGCTTTCATGGGGTCAAACTCTTTGCCTTGCCGAATTCACTTACACAATTAGGTTGCAGGTTTCCTCACTCTGTTTTCCGTCACCGTTGTCAGTGATGTCCAAGATAAACTTAGAAAGTAGGTACATATTAATTTGAAAAGGAACCCACGATCTCAAGAACGAGAGGCGAGGTCTTAGCCACTGGGCCTCCACGACATTACAGTAGTTAACTTAAATATAATGTATACTGCAAAAACACGTGTAAACAAATGCCATATCCAGTCTGCATTAATAACTAATGAAATTTTCAAGGCAAAATACTGTAAACATGAATTCCGTCATTAGCTACATATACAGTATTTAGGCCAGACTTCCTTTGGAGGACACGTGTAGCCGCTCGGCGTCATTTCATCTCGGAAATTAAATAGGAATGAATGTGGAACATTTATGTATGGAAATCAGAACGAGTGTTGAAATAAAAGAACAACGAAAGCTTTGTTTGTATGGAATCGCAATAGACAGAGCAGAGGGGTGGGTGACCATAAGCTTTCAAAAAAAGATTATTTTGAGCGTGCATAAGGGAAAGATGTATGACTTGTATCTGTCCCTTTTTCCTAGTCGAACCATGATAGTTTTGACACGTCATGCTGGAAAATGTTTCATAAGTGTTTTTAATGATAAATCTATTTTGAACTAATTATAAACATAAAGATAAGAATAAAGAGAGATAAGAGAAGAACAAAGTAACATTTCCTATCAACATGACGCATAAATATGTATTTGTAAATGTACGATTTTAGTAATGTATTTTATTGTAATATAGTATGTATTATGTTTACACGTAGACATCTGTTTACTTTATTTAGTTCGTAAGAATTTTAAAAATTCAATGTTTTTTAACTTGGAATTTTGTTGTACACTTGGATCACTGTCCTCATATGCAAATTTCCTATAACATCTGAGGTTTGCTGTTAGAGAACCCAATTATGGGTTAAGCTCGCCTTTGTACATAAGCTGTCCATTGTATTTGTAACTCAATTTTATGTTTTGTGTGCAATAAAGAATAAGAATAAACATTATCATTCTTTTGCCCTCATCCCAATTTATTAGAGGTCGGTGCAACATGTCTTCTTACTAGCGGTCATTTCAGTAGGCAGCTCCCCCAAGACAATGATTGATTATGAACTAAATCAAAACTGTAATTAAGTTTCAAATAGAATGCAGGGAAGGGGAATCACTCACGGTGAAGCGACGTAGCGGCCAACATGTAGGTTGCGGTGCTGCCTGGGCGACATCGCAACTGAGGCGGGCTGCGATGTCGTGGGGCCTCCCAAACCCATACGATATCGCGGCTGAGGGTTGGAGGCCGTGGCGGGAAAGGAGTGCCGGTATAGCGGTGCGCCGCTCACCCTATCTTTCGCGGCCTGGACGGGGTCGCCATCGTCTGATGGCGGACGCGGTGGGGCCGCAGGGGAAGAGAAGTGTCGGTATAGTGTTGGCCGCTCTCTATCCCCTGCGGGCGAAAATGGTAGGTGGCGGGGCCATTGACCTTGACCCGTCACAAGGGGACCAAGGGTGTCGTCTGGCACTCATGTGCTGGTTTGGTCCCTGGGGTCGTCACGGCACACAGTGTGTCCTGTGTGTGTTGGGTTCTGGTGCGTGACGGACAGTCGCGGCGGATTTGCGGTGAGTGCTAACGCGTGCTCGTGTTCCCGCCATAAGCGGCACAGGAAGACACCGTGGAGTTTTAGTGGGTTAGAGTCCCACATAACTGTGCTATCTCCCCGTGGTAGCGCAGTAAGCATGAGCATTACACCAGGTAAAAAAAAATAGGCGATGATTCTCTGCGGCGTGTGTTTGAGCACGTTCGAGCGTATTTTCCCTCAAAACTTGACAGCATAAAACTAACACGTCATCATATCATGCTGTCCTGTCTGCATTCTAGATTGATCTTTACTTGTTACCAACGCATTACTAAGCTATTTGTTTTTCATTCCATCAACGTCTTTTACCAGGGACTACTAATTAAAACATTTTTAAGACATCCCATTGACGCAAGCAAAACACAAAAAATATATTTATAGAGCTAAAAATCTAGACTTATTAAAAGCTATTCAATTTTGTACATATTGAACATAACTACTTAATTAGCTGTACACTTACCGTGTTATTAAATTGAAAATATTTACTCAAATTATAGATGAAATGATGGAATGAATTACGACCAATTTTAGATACTTGTCTGTTTGTTTTGATATTTTGAGACTTGGGATAGTGGTAGCTTATATTCTGGAGCAAAATAACAACCTGAAAATTTTATCATTAATACAAAAAAAAAGTTTGTTTGTTCTTGACTTCGTGTTACCTTTGCCCTTAGAGGACGCCATATTCAATTTAATGTGACCTCTTATAGCCTTTTAATGGGAGGAGCTCGTGGTTAAATAATAACAGCCGCACGGGTCGATCTTCAAGGTTAAGCAACGCTTGACGAAGTCGGTCCGTGGACGGGTGACCATTTCAACATACCGAGTTTCCTCCGTGCCTCGGAAAGCACGTTAAGCCGTTGGTCCCGGCAGTCATTTGAAGATCTTTGACAGTCGTTACGGGTAGTCAGAAGCTTGAGATCTGACACCAGTCTTGCCAAGGGGTACCGTGTTACCCAGTTACTGGGTTGTGGAGGTCAGATAGGCAGTCGCTCCACGTAAAACACTAGTGCTCAGCTGAATCCGGTAAGACTGGAAGCCGACCCCAATATAGTTGGGAAAAGGTTAGGCAGATTGAATCTTATAGCCTTATAACCAGTGGATTTATATATATACATACATACCGGTCAAAAACATGACCCTTCCTTTTGCTTCGCCGTAGTCGGATAAAAATATGTTCGTTCTATTTATCAACTCAAGAGTTGACTAGCCCAATTCTCTGACGTTTTACTATTTGCGAGTACACTGATTTTGCACGGAACACAACTAAATAGACTTTAATGAAAACTATTCACTCAAGTGGAACCGCGCGCACAGCTAGCTAATAATAATTTGCCACGGGTAACGTTAAATTATTGCAAATATGTTTGTATGCCGTTGTTGTTTTTGTTTTAATCACCCCTTATGTTTTGATTAAACTCATTTAATATACATATTCTAGCGTTACGGAAAATATTATGCATTGTTGTTGTAACAAACAACATAATATTATTTTGAACTTTATTTTCAATTTAGACAGGGATTAAAAATGCCGTTTTAGAGTTTGCACGTTTTGTTACTGGTTAAAATGATATTTGGCGTATAGTGTTGAAATAAAAGCACGTACTTTAAATTTTCTTCATCTCTTATACATATCATCATCAGCCTCTTAATGTGCCCACTGCTGAGACACAGGCCTCCTCTCTGTGGGAGGGAATGGGCCGTAATCCACCACGCGGGCCCTGTGCGGGTTAGTCAATGTCACATGTCTTCGAATTTTTGGTTCTAGGACATGCCGGTTTTCTCACGATGTTTTCCTTCACCGTTTTGAGAGCAGTGGTGATGAAATAATTTACACAAAGTAAAGTGCCTGCCTGGGTTCGAGCCCACGACCTACAACTTGTAAGTCGCGGCCGTTACTACTGGACCACCATTGCTCTCCGCATCTCTTAAATATCCTTAGCAGATCTTACAACCCAACTTGAATCAAGCATCTGTAGGCTAATGTAAATTAAAGCAAAACAATTGTGAACTTGTTAATTAAATCCACAATTTTCCTGATAATCAACAAAAAGTAAATTAGATAAATCAGATGCTATTTCGACTAGGTGTGAGACCGATAATTCACTAAAGGGACAAGCACACAAACTCGCTGTCACACCCTGCCGACGTAACGCTCAATTAACTTTGTTTTCTGCAAGAGTTTTCTTATCTCGACTCTAATTAGAGAACACAAATAATCGCAAAATCTCTTCCCACTTCCCGTCGTTGAAACAAGAGAAACAATATATGCAATTATATATTCCGGAAACGCGGGGCAATTAACATGGAAATTCTCGTTAGCGTTTCGCAAAGGGGAACTTTTGATGTTAAGGAAGTGGGAAAAAAAATTCAAGAGCCGCTCCCAGCCTCATTAACAGGCCTTTACTAGTGAGATGCTTCCGGGCAACGGCTCCGCAAGAATTTTGAGCCGGTTGCATTTTATAACCCTTTGTTGGACTCTTTTTGTCGGTCACTACGTATGAAGAATCGTTTCGGACGCGGCTCGCGGTTCCTGATGTATTTATGTGACGTTTTATAGCACCCTGTTATTGTTCCGCAAACCCTCTTTGGAATTGTAAACTGTACATTTGTCCGGGAAAAATATTACTTTGACTCGACCTTCGAATACCTAACCAATCTTTTACTTTACTAAATTAGCAAAAAAAAAGTTTTGGTTACTCTTCTATAGTGGCGAAAGTAAAATTGATTTCGATCCTGGAATGTTAGGTCTGTTAGCTTGAAGGAATTTGATTTCTCTCCAGTAAATGGACTAACCGAATTCTAACAAGTCTGGGCTTAGATCCCTAGATAGAAATAACTGAGCCGGACTTGTATTCACGTCTTTATAATACAGAGGGAAAGGGGTCTGAGGTTCGTGCTGACATTGAACCGTGAACAGTCTTTCAGTGGGCCTTCGTACGTGGCTCACCCAAAAATGTTATTAAGTTACATTCTTTTATAACCTTCGCCAAGTTTTGGAATTTTTGCGGCAATGCTGAATACACTTTTACAATATTGTGGCGGAGAAAGGAATAAGGACGAGATAAAGATGAAAATATTTTCAGTCAGTAACAACGGTTTGACTACACCGTTTTGAACTCTATTTCTCAAGTGTTACGGTTTAATTTTCTATCTTATTACTAGAAAAGGAATCGTTCGAAATAGTCAGTCAAGTCGACTATTAATTCTAAGTATTCAGTCAGCTGAATAACAGACTCGTCTGTACTTTAACTGCTAAACTTGAAATCGAGAAGGATTTTCTTTTGTGTCGAAATAAACAATACCGGCAATGGTCTCTTTTTAAAGTAGATCTCATATACAGCCTCACAGGCTGTTTATGAGATCTATGTTGGAAACTAATAAAATTAATTCATTTTTCGTCTGTTAGATATTTAACAGCCATCTTGAAACGTAAAATTGAAGTTTTGCGGCTCAAAATAATTGATAAACTTTTAAAAATAAGACAACGTAGAAAATTATAAAAAATTCTCATATACCTACGTAATTTTTTGAAAATAGAAAAACACGTAATTCTGAATACGCTCGTTTACATTTAGCTCACTAAAAAAGCGATCTACTTCAGAAACCGGCGCGTCTGTAGTAAAAATAGAATAAAGCGCGGTGCACATCACAAGTAAGGCTTTTAACAGATCGTCTGTGTTGTTGAGAAGTATCCTCCGCAATGTGCAGAGTGAAAGCTAGGTGACCAGAAAGAACGGGAGCGAGCGCGGTGGCGGGTGCGATTTGGTGGCCACAGTGAATCGCTGGTTATTGTAGCTAGTAATAGTAAGTTCGTAGCCGACTTGTACGACACCGCTTAGATCCGGCAAAATAATGGTAATGGAAATGTAAGCCTCAGGGTGTCTTCTGTAGACATACTTTACATTGACAACACAAATTTGCAGACAGCTCGCCGTAAGCGAGCTTACCGCCACCGTACCATTCGATAGTTGATGTCTCTCTTACCGCATGCTTACCACGCGCTTCAAGCGGGCGGCCCGTGCGCTGTACGCACGTAAACTGCTCGCTTGAAGTTTGTCGAAAAAAGAAGGCGATCGGTCGGATCGGCGGTAAAACAAAAGACTTTCGCTCGATAGCAAAGCCGCTCCGTCAAGTCGCGCCAAGTGTCCGCCATATCATAGGGCGAAAATAAACATGCCTGTAACTTATATGACATTGACATTGACATTTACCAATGAGAAGCAATGTTATGGCAGGATAGCATGCAAGCTACTTGCATATGCACACTTTTATATGTATGTCTAATGGAAACAATGAGATGCAATGCGACCGACTTGGACATGAATTTTTCTTAGAAGATACTTGTATGATGTCGCCCATCGACACAATTTGAATTGCGTCGCGCCATCGAAAGGTCCCTTACAAGTTATTTCGAAAATTTTACTGTCAAAAAGCCGGACTTTAAAAAATACGCCGTATATTTAAATAACCAAAAAAATAAGCTTTAAAAACTTAAACAAAACTATAAAAAATTGCGATATGAAAAGTATGAAACAAGAAAATAATTCTTAGAGATTAACCGAGGCTGTATGAAAAAAAAAATTACTATCCAAGCGAAGAATCCGGACAAATTAAAAGGCCGGACCAAATCCGGACAGGAGGCCAAATGCATGGACATATCAGGATAAATCCGAATGGATTGCAATAAGTCTTTCACTTCAGTATGGAAATAAACGGCGGCTTCATATACTTTTGGCATGTCGCGTCCGCCTCAGCACCCGCTTCAGTTCCTCACCCTGTCTGGGACTCTCGTTGTTTGGGAGCGATGAAACTAAACTTCGTAGAACAATGGAGTAATGGTCAGTGTTAGGCCAGCGGTGCCACTGTCGGCACGACGGAAACCTCGACAACACTTTTATATTCTTTTTCTTTCCTGTTGAACATTTTGATCGTCCATGTTTTCCTAAAAGTTTTGTAACTGTTACTAGTCTATCAAAATGTAGCAAGAACAATTTGTTCTGCAAGTTGAATAACATCAGTTTTGTTTCAAGCTTATTGTTCTATTGTAGTTATTTCAAGCATAAATCTGTCACCTTGTTACTGAAAATTATCAAAGGTTACTTGTTGTTCAATTGTTACTCCAAAACTAAAATATTTACTAAAACATTTTAAGATTTAAAAATAGTTTACAAAGCAAACCCAGCCATTGAGCTACCCGACCGCTCTACAGTCGAGATTCCTAAACAATTTTAAATATTCGCGCCCACAATTTAAATTTATCAGTACCTTTATGAAAAAAAATTCGACAAGTACTAAATATGCTTAAGTTCGCCTTGAAGAAGAAACCCAGAAACTAGTTTGAATCATTTATTTTATTGTTGTTTATTATGTATTTATTTATTTATTTTCTTAGGGACAACAAACAGCAGTGTAATTATAACTTCTCCCAATGGTCTCCAAATATTAATAAACAGATCTACAACTTGCTAAAGCAAACGATATATAAATAAACAGAGTAAATGTGAACATTAATTGTTGGGATTTCGATCATTTAAAGTCGACTGTACTGATGTAGTGAACTGTTTGTGCTACCTAATCCCTCGTACTGTACATGGTCGAGAGGTTCGCTCAAGACACTTGTTTGCAACTCCTTTTTGTAGAACCAACTCAAGCGTACGCTCACCGCTGTATCGATTAGTTGACACCTACAATGGGCACTTTGGCTCAGCTGATATTAATATATGTTTCTCATCAAGGCTATATTTAGAATAGAACTTGTTACTATTTTAATACAACATATACTAAATAGGGTCATAATCTCAAGTAGGGTGCGTCTGGATTTTAGAGTAATGAGGTCATATTTTTGTAGAAGTAATTGATAAGAAATTTTCTTTTTAAAGCATCTACGAGTATAGTGCATTACACGAAGGTATTTGCTTTGGACCAATTAAAAATTTCTATATAATTTTTATAGTAAGGGTTCCAAATAGGTGCTGCGTATTCCATTTGCGGGCTTTTTATTGTTTTATATAGATATAAGTAGGTAGAGGGACGGAGGAATTCTCTTGATGCTCTCATCACAAAACAAAACATTTTAAATGCCTTATTGACTCGTACTATCTATATGGGCATTAAGATGAAGCTTTGATTCTAACTGTACGCGTAGATCACGAAGAGCTAACTAACTTTGTTCAGTGGAGTGTTTCTGAAAAAATAATTAAATTTCGTCACATTTTGCTTCTTTGTAAACGTAATTCGATGGCATTTAGGAACTCATACGCACCAAATGTTTTGGGAATACTTTTATTATGCGTACAACAAAAGAGTGGAATTCCCTGCCGGAGTCTGTATTTCCCGATAGCTAAAACCTGGGAGTCTTTAAGTCAACAGTGAATAGGTTACTTCAAGGCAAGCGTGCTACATCGTATACCATCAGGTGAGATAGTGGTCAAGCGCAAGCCTATTACGAATTTAAAAAAAGTTCCGAAAATGACTTTAACCATGCGAGACTCATAATCATTGATAACAACTTTCTGGGTCCTATTGTTGACATAAGACACGAACCAACGCAATAAATTTCCTCATATACCGTTGAATGCAATTTTGTCTAGAAGTAGTCTGTGATCGACTTTATCAAAGGCCTTTTGGAAGTCAGTACCTATAGACCAAATCAATTTGCTGTCTACTATCAATGCCCTCGAATAGATGCTTTGTAAAAACAAGGAGGTAACTTACACAGTAGCTACCCTTAACGAACCCATGTTGCTCTTTTATTAAGATCTATGGTATGACGAATAGGGTAGATCTCATTGTGTTCCAGTCTTTCAAAAAGTTTGGATAGCTCTGACAACAAAAGGATTGGGCGATATGTGGCAAATTCACTCTTAGAGCCACATTTATGAACTGGAACGATGTTCGTTTGTTTCCATATGTCAGGGAAACCAACCCCCATAGGAAAGGCATTCATTAAATAGTATGAAGAGAGGGGAGCTCAGTGTGTCACTCGTGTGTTTTAAAAAGATTAAAGGGATACCATCCGGCCCAGGTTCTTTCGGCCAAGCATCCAGTGAATGTATACCATACAGAACATCATATTCACACTAGCGAAAAAGCTCTCTAAATAAAGATGAAAAAATGAATATTTTAAGAATTTAACTCATAACTACGGACTCGTCGACAAAGCCTCGAATGCCAGCTTGCTTAAAATAATACCTCTAATCTCTCCTACTCAGTGCGAACAGCTGCTCCTGGGTTTGAACTAAAATTGGGGCTAGAATTTGCAATTTTCAACCTGACACACTTTTTATAGTTTCTCGAGTTTGCATTACTTGAGGCCGCTTCGGCCAGTCTTATGAGTTAACTCGACGGCTTATCCTACTAATATATTATAAACACGAAAGGAATTGAAGATGGATGAATCTCTTTAACCTTTCACGCAAAAACTACTGACCGGCAGGCTAATTACGTATCATGCAAGAGGAAAACGATAGCGATTTTTGCGCAATAATTGCTCTTCAATACAGAAGTTTTAGAGTTGGAGGCGGTTTTAAAAAAAAATAAGTGCATTTGACAAACAGCGAGCGATTAGCAAACGATTGTGTTGGACCTACCATACCTACACTTTACGTAATGCCGACTTTTATGACATAAAAATGAATCCTAAAAGTTATCGCTGCGATGGTTGTTGATTGTTGTTTCTTACGTAGTAAGCCTGCCGATTTGTATGGAATTGAGCATATAGATAGTTTATAACCTGGTGGTAAGTACCTAAGTAGAATACTGTTTATCCGAGAAGTAGGTTTTTTGGGATAATTTTTGACTTTCACGCTGTCGAAGTCGCCGGCCAAAGTTAGTCTTGTAATAAATTACTTTACTATGGTTTACAATGTCATTGAACTTGGATGTCGAAAGCAGTAAACTTTGCAGACGCCCCTTTCTCATCTTAGATTTCCGCTCCTTATTCTAAGCAGTGCACTGGTCATGATAAGCTAAGTTCTATGAAACATCGTATTTTATCAAACTATAAATTCACAAAGTTAAACATAATTGCAAAGTATTACTTGTGTACCTATGTTGTTATTTTCTTTTTCCGAAATAAAACTTTTATGAATAGCTTAGAATTTAATAACTAAACGTAACATATTTTTAAAAGTGGCCCAACACTATTTGTCAATGCTACCTAGAAGACAATTTGGGAAAACAAATGTTTAGCAGTTAGCAGGTAAGTTAAACATTAAGTAAACCAAAAGAAACAAACGTACTCCAAATGCTAGAGATTACAGGAATTTATAGACGGCCAAACAATGACTGAAAGTTAAAAACCAAGGAGAAAATAACGGCCATCGAAATCACGGCCTTCTTTGAATGCAAGAATAATATTCGGAGTTCAAATCGATAAAGGTGAGGTTTGAAAGGGCCGCGCCCGTGGCGAAATACCTCCGTGGATTCATTGAATGCAATAAAATTTTCTGCACAATTGAAACCATTAAAGAGCGTCGCCACTGCGCCGAGCTGAATGTTAATCACGGGCTTGTGTGAATGGAACAATCACATTGTGGAAAAGACCTCATTTTTATCCAATTTTCATTTGAAACAAAGAATCTTCGTAAGAATGGAATAGGATTAAAATAATTAAACATATTTCAACGTGAACTTGTTAAGCAACCAAAAAGCATGCGCTTTCTCTCGTTTTAAAAACAGAATGCAATTTTGTTGTGAAAAGTTTTTCTCGGATGTTGAAGGATAAAGTCTTTTTAAAAATGAAAGGGCACTCGTACGGCACACACTAACTAAATCTTAATTAACTCATAACTAACATCCCTGGGGGAAATCGTCTCCTCTCGCGGCGGGAAGCAGCTGACGTAGGTAGTAGAAATGCCGTCGGTCACAAGAAAAACCTTATTTTGCTGAGTTCCTTTGTCATTAACCGAGTAAATTGTTTTTCCTGTGCGGGAGTGTCTTGGTTGCGTCTAGATTAAGCGGTAAGCCTGGCTAATTCGGTTCACTCTTTACAGCACGAGCTGTTATGGGTTTATGTCGCCGCAGTTTTTCTTTACGAGTAATTTTATAAAGTGATTATCTTTTGTTTTAATTTACCACAACGAAGAAAATGAACTTAGAATTATATCTCGTTGTTTAACTTGTAAATGGAGAGATAACGTAGGTACGGTTGGCCGTGTCGGTCTTGTTAGCGGTTAAATTTAAATGTTTGTTGCTCAACGCAGTACATAATCATGCATTCCCAGATATCAAGTAAATGCACAGTCCACTGTGTTGCACCAATACAGGCATGCAAAATTATAATTAAAATTATACAATGTCACTGTCACTTCCAATTAATACTTTATACAATGTCATAAATCCCAAAATCAAGTATCTCTGAAACATGTCTTACACGACATTGTAACCTCCTTACACACAAAAGAGTTTACAAAAAATCAATTGCCATATGTTGTAGATACGTACCTACTTACATTTAGCTTTTACTTTGTAACGTTTACTCTTAAGAGAATTAAATTATTATTCAAGCATACATATTTACATATGTAAACTTATACTTTTTCCAATTGTGGTTAACAGGACCTACAAAACGACAACGACCTTCGATCCGATCCGATAATGATTTAGTACAAATAAATAAGATAGGTACACAGTCTGTATCTATTCAATACCACAAATAGGCTTCCCACTATAACACAATAGAGATTTGCATAATTAATACATAATATAATGAAGGTACTTACGTCAATTATTCCATCTTCCGGCGGCAGACATTATTTGTGATATGCATAAACAACGTTGCTCAATGATTGGCGAACCACACGGGTAACGTTAAGCTCCATTACGTATTCCATCTAAGTACCAACATGGTGAGCAATCAAACAACGGCTCTCGTTGATTCGGAAATTGTATGGATTGTCTATAAATAAACTTGCCATATGTTCCTGGGAATTAGGAGCCGAAATCGGATGAATGAAGGTACATTATTCGGATATGAATAGGTGGGCTTGAAATATCCTATTTAAGTTAATTATTTAGGTTTTGTTAACGTTGTTGTTTTTTATGTTGTAAGCTGTAATAGGTTTAAATGGGTTCAAATTATACAGTGTTTCTTTGTAATGGCTATGTATGTACTGCTGTTGTACCATATAAAATAAATCCTTCTACTATCTACTTTAAACATGAAATAATGTAGATGTTTCGATGCTTGTTAATCAATTACGCCTCACGGCTAACGGGTAGACCATCTTAGAAGAAGGCTGCTGTTTGGCCATCATAGAAACTGACTCGTAGAATTAAACTCAAAATCATGTCAAATCCGTGCTGCTTTACGGGTGCGAAACATGGAAGGTCACAAAGGACATCTCACACCAAATCCAAGTCTTGCTGTCGCTTCATCGGGCATAGCAGCTACTTTGTTGCCAGGAAGAAAACTGTCCATACTTTGTTTAAAATTCCGAGCGGTCTAAGCTCTCTGTGCGGTAAGAACCGCACAGAGAGCCCTGTTTGTAATATTTGTAGAAATAGGTTTTACGGTATGAATGCACAATGGCAAACGGCAACAAATAACATTACGTAATATCAAGCAAAAAGACCAACCCATGGGTGGTATACCATTGCTTTTATGTGGCGAATTTCGGAGCTATTTTGACCCCACGTAATGATCAAGCGCCAGCAAACAACGCCGAAATTTTAAGCTTGGTTTCGGGGGATAATGTAGAGTATTTCTCCATTAACAGAGATTTGGAAGAAAAATAATCTACCAACTATTCAGTAGAATTTTTAGAAGCCCTCAGTGCTGCTGGATCGCCAGCTAAAAAGATCGTAGGATTCCGTGGGACAGGCCGCTGACAAAAGTTAGTTCTATAAACACTGCTAAATGAACACGGATTATCATCGCCATCAGCTTTTAAATGTTCCCACTGCTGAGACACAGGCCTCCTCTCTGTGAGAGACGGAATGGGCCTTAATCCACCACGCGGGCCCACTGCGGGTTGGTGGATGTCGCAAGTCTTCGAATTTTTGGGTCTAGGACATACCGGTTTCCTCACGATGTTTTCTTTTACCGTTTTTAGAGTAGTGGTGATGAAATAATTATACACAAAGTATAGCGCCTGCCTGGGATCGAACCCACAACATACGACACGTGTGTTGTGGGTTACCACGTCGTGATGTCGAGGTCGTTACCACTGGGCTACCAGTGCAACACGCTGCCTAGAATAGGAATACATGTAGAAAAATCGATTGGCGAATCGATTCGGTCCATCCGAAGCTGACGGATACGATAAACGTCCATAATCCCATCTCTAGTAAGAGAACAAAATGAGTTTCGTTCATTTGGCGGTCGCACGTCCTGCAAAGGTTATCGGGTGCAACATTTTTTGTAGGCCCATCGTACGTCCGGCCGACGATTTTCCTTTCATAAATCACAGGGGAACGTGACGTCACGCTCCTGTCGTGTCGGTCAGGGACGTGACAAAACACTTTACGTACTCTTGTTAATTCCCGCTGGTGGCTCGGTGACTCGGTGACGTGGTGATACGGTGCATATACTTTGGCAACACGATGAGTGAGTTTTCCCTAGCGGATATAGGATACTTGTATTGTTATTCTTTATTGGATGAACGAAACTTTGACCTATGAAGACTGTGCACTTAAACACGCGCCGGGAGATTGGAGTTTGTATAAGTGCGAGGTTGTTGACGTGTGTGTGAGTTGGAGCATGATAAAGGATGAATGCAACCATCAGTGTTGTATTAAATTCTTGTCTGAATAAAAACTTATCTACGTATACTCCGTTCGATGATTTGAATGGCTTTCAACTTTATATTTGGAGCTCGTTTTTTATAATAATCTTTTCAAGATTATAGAGATGGACCGACTAATCGGGAAAGTCGACTCGGTGACTAGTTGTTGACTATGGTTGGCTGTATGAGCACCGACTAATAGTCTAGTCGGCTAAGTCGATCGTTGGCCCATCACTATATATTACACACCTATATAACACCAACAACTCATTAGGTATGTTTTTAACAATCAATCTGCCTAGCCTTTTCCCAACTATATTGGGGTCGGCATCCAGTCTTACCGGGTTCAGCTGAACACAACAGTTTTACGTGGAGCGAATGCCTATTTGACTTCCACAGCCCAGTAACTGGATAACACGGTATCCCTTGGCAAGACTGGTGTCAGAGCTCAAGCTTCTGACTACCCGTAACGACTGTCAAAGATCTTCAATTGACAGCCGGGACCAAGGGTTAACGTGCTTTCCGAGGAACGGAGGAAACTCGGTATGCTTAAATGGTCACCCATCCACGGACTGATCTCGTCAAGCGTTGCTTAGCCTTGAAGATCGACCCGTGCGGCTGTTATTATTTAGCCACGACCTCCTCCATGTTTTTAACACTGACTGATGTTTTTAACACGAGTAACTTCGTAGTACGAGATCTGGGCCTCGCTGCCAACTAATATGGTCGCAGTTGATTCTATGCGATTTCTAACTAATTCTAGAAGAGTGGCAGTGGTAGGAGCGGTGTAAAATTCTTTGGCATTTACTATCTGCCAATTACGAGTGTACTCGTACCATTTTGTATGGTAGCTATAATGGTCATCAAAAAAAATTGCTACTAGTATACTCGTATGGTAGCCAACGTGTTAATTAGTGTAATAGGGGGCGAGCATATTGTCATGAACCGGGCACAAGTCCAGACTTCGGCGTGCTACTGAGAAATTCCAGATGGAGAAGCCCAAACACTTTGCTCGACCCAGGAATTGAAAACTGGTCCTCATAATCTGCAGTACCGGTTGCAACCAACCAACGAGGCAGTCCTAACAGATTAACTATTCGATTTTTGTAATAACTAGTAACATTTTATTTTATTTTAATTTTTAGTATTAAAAAAAAACGAGCAATGGTGGCCCAGTGGTAACGACCCCGACTTCCGTGTCGCAAGGTCGTGAGTACGTACCCAGGCAGGCGCTTTACTTTGTGTAATTATTTCATCACCACTGCTCTTAAAACGGTGAAGGGAAACATCGTGATATATCCACACACATCCATCCAAACTTTCACATTTATAATATTAGTAAGAAGTAAGACGACATTTGTCCTGAATCTTTCAAGATAGGTATACAAACACCTAGCTCCGTTGCCCGGACGCGTACTTCGTGTTTTGTCGCGTCGCCGGCGTTGAGCTGGCAGCGTCGCGACAACTCACCAAGCCGACGTCATTTTTTGCGTAATGACACTATCTGCGTCAGCCGGCTTCCGTCGGCCTTATTCACGGCTTCCCGAGAACGGGTAATTTTGGTGTAGTCTGCTGTAAGTCGGGACAACGAGCTGGATTTACTGGGTGGGGGTTTAAGTTGCTGTGGTGCGGTTATGTAGGCTATGTTGTGATAGTTAACAGAAATGAAAGTCTATCTACATTCTACATTACAAAGAAAAATTCTTTATTTCCATAAATGTGGTTTAAGTAGGATGTTACAACTAGTGCAAGATATATTTCGCCATACTAGTTATATGCAAATCATGTAAGATTGAAAAATATCCGCATTATTATTATTATTTGTAGCTTCATAATTTTTAACCGACTTCATAAATGGAGGAGGTTCAATTCGTCGGAATCTTTTTTCTTCTTTTCTTACTGTACGTTCCCCGAAGATTCAAGGACGCCTGGACCGATTTGCAAAATTCTTCTTTTTTTTTGTTTGAAAGGGTTACTTCCCAGGTGGTGCCATAGTCATCAGGTCAGGATCTGATGTTGGTGTCCTGGAGAAATCGAGTGAACTAATACATATAGCGATTTGATTTGTTTTATATTTCAGCAACAGAGGCAGCTAGTAGGTAAGCTCTAAATACTTTTTCGACATTTTAATTCACAATTGGTTTCTGAATTGAAAATATGAAGTAAGGAAATGGTTTGACAAATTCTTAACTTTCAATACTCTGTTCTGAAACGAGGGCTAAGTGTTTTTAGTTGGAAGACAATGTCAAGAAGAAAATCCCGAGGCACAACTTAATCATTTTACCCGGATATATACAAAATGTCAGCGTCCCAGTATTCCCAGTTCGTTCGACCACGCACGTACTTCCAAAGTTTATCGCTGTGGTATTTTACTCATAAATCTCTAAAGGTCATCACCAAACCTTCGTGACGTCATATTTTCCTTTCACACCGAACCTAATTTGATACTAACTTTTTATTAAAATACAGGAAGCACTCAAGAAGGTTGGAGGAACGTACCCTCATTATGTTTGAAATGTTTTGATAAATAAGTTATCTTTGATGTAAAACTATCGCTCATGTACCAAAACATTGACACAGTATGAAAAAAAAAATAGTTAGTACCAAACTACCACGCAAAAAAGAAAAAAAATATGTTTATTTGCGTCTAGAATACGCACTATATTATCAGCAAAAGTAATAAAGGACGAAAAACAAAAAGTTTAATAAGCTCAGCTTGGCAGTTTGTTACTTTTTGTAATTACAACAATATTTGTGAAAACTGGCAAAATCTTTAAGAATCCAGGCAGACGGGACGCGGATAAATTTGAAAGAGAGTGACCGCGGCCCTGGCACAAGCAACTGAAGGAACACGAGTGAGTTTTAGTCAGTAAAAGTCTGACACGCCCTCCTGCTTCACCCGTAGCGGGCGAAGTCTTTGGATGATTTCCCACTACAAAAAAAGGCAGACAGGGGCGAGAAGAAAGTGCGATTACGCTTTTATAACCGACGTCGAAAGTTCTCAATTCAACTGTATTTTTTTTATGTGTGTTACCTCAAAACTTTTTACTAGGTGAACCGATTTTGATGATTCTTTTATTTGAAAAACAGGTGCTTCTCGTAATGTACCATTTAAATTTGATCAAGATCTGATGAAGAACTTCGGAGATATATAACAGAACTCTTCATAAACAACGGCAAATCTCTCGGGATTGCTGCAATCGCATGTCTGTTTATTGTTTACGCCATTTCATAACATAACTTACGCTGGTACGCTCTAAAGGGGTACGTAGATATGTACAGTTTACCCTGGTACACTCTCATTTCACCGGTTTTGTTAGTTTTATTTTATTAGGGTAGTCTATTCTGGCATAAATTTGGGCATTATAGGTACCCACCATAAGTAAAAAGTAAAATCTGTACAAAAAAATACAACCAACTTCCAAATAAAAACACTACAAAGTGAAAAATAACTTCAATTTCGGCAGTCGGTGTCAATAAACGAACGTCCGTTATATTTTTACGGTTCCGTACCCAAAGGGTAAAAACGGGACCCTATTACTAAGACTCCACTGTCCGTCTGTCTGTCTGTCACCAGGCTGTATCTCATAAACCGTGATAGCTAGACAGTTGAAATTTTCACAGATGACGTATTTCTGTTGCCGCTTTAACAAAAAATACTAAAAACACATAAAATAAATATTAAAGTAGGGCTCCCATACAACAAACGTGATTTCTTTTGCCGTTCTTTGCGATAATGGTACGGAACCAGTCGTGCGCGAGTCCAACTCGCACTTGGCCGGTTTTTTGTAAAATGTTTTTCATTGAATTATTATAGTTAGTCTGTATTGTCATAAGCAAAGGCTTTCCTTCATTCTTTCCATCGTTCCCGAATCTCCAATTCTTCTTTTCAAGAACAGAAATAATTATACCCATATAAAATTTCTACGAAATCTCGCTGTCACATCATTGTCTCTTTGTCGCGTCGCGCCTATCTGCTAGAGCCCTCATACTTAGTTCAAAATATGGAGCTATTACGTTCAAGTAAAATGACTTCAGTTAAAAACAAAATGGGTTATTAGAGCATCCTTTAGATGCCACGGTTGAAGTTTAGACATTGACTTAAGTTACTTTGGACAGCTTTTGTGCCAGTTAATTTTTAAGGGTTAAACATTCATAAAGATTTTGTTGTTTGCGAGAACCCCATTTTGTTTGAACCCTCAGGAAACCCAAGACTACAAATATTGTTCAGGAATTAATTATTTTTGGAAGACATGTTACATGTTACAATTAGCTTGTTATATAATTTGGTGATACTTTATATGCTTTACACGAAACTATTTTCCTATAGTGTCCATGTTTACATCAGGTAAGAAGCCAAAAGAGCTTACTTGGGGTATTTGTTGTAAGCGGCCACATATAGCGACCGGCGAATATAATCTCCGGGGAACTAATGCAAGGCACGTAGGTACTGTATTTCTACAGGTTCTCTTCGCAATGGTGTCCTATTTTATTAACCATCCAGCTTATCGTTATAAGCAATTTTGTATTCTTTAAACAAGCGACTTTGTCGCGGCATTCGGCGCAAATTGCCATATCGACCTCGAGAATTTCGCAGTCAAAAGAGCGACTTGAATTATGTTGAGTACGACGAGGGAAAATTGATATAAAAATTGCTCGTAAAGCATAAAATTAAAACGTGGATCGCGGCGGACGGTGTTGCAACACGCTAAATACCTGTCGTATTTCAGGCGCCATCTGTCGGCGACGGCGCTGAGACTGCCGCTTTTAATTTATTAACCAATTTGCTGAACGCCCTGAACCGCGCTCCACTCCCGGTATTTTGTTTCTTGACTTAATAAATTTGAAGCCATAATCCGTGAAGAGTATTTTCATGATGTTGATGGCTAATTAAGAATTAATCTCATAATTAACACTTATATTTTACGGTGATTTAAAATTATGGGAAATAAAATACTGCATGAAGATGAAGCTGTAAAATGTTTCGAACGTCACAAAGAATGAGATTTTATGTCAGTGAAGTGGCGGAACGAAGGACTATTAAAGTTCGCCACTTACTCGCGCCTCAGCTCCCAGCTCGTATGGCTTTCAAAGCATGTACGTATACGCTCCTCAGTGCGATATAAAACGTTATGGCTTGTTTACTGTGAGAATATATTGTCCCTTAAAATTATTACCAAGTATCGCAAACCCTTTGATTACGATAGTTTAATAAAGGGCTTTTGTATTAAAACATATTTTGTATTTGCCTTCTTAATTCACCCTCTATTTTACCATGTATTGACTGAAAGACATCAAATAGTCACAACAGTAGACCGAATCAATCTGTGTAGTCTTTTCCCATCTAACGAGTTTGTTTTATTTCTATTTTACTTGGTGAAACTGCCTATCTGACCTCCGCAAGCCACTAACTGAATAACATGAAACCCCTTGGCAAGACTGTACCACGGGGTCCCAGCGCCAACAAAGAAAATTTGGTTCAAATAAATGTCACTAGATGGCGCGATATGCATTGATTTGTTATTTAATTGTGTGTAAAATTAACATTTTCTAGAATTGTTTTTTTTTTTATTGAATGTTCTTTTTTAATATACTCTCCTAAGAACAAAATTATGGAATATTGGGCTCTTAATTCACATTTCAAAGATTATTTGAACAGATAATTTAAAATTGATTCTATTGGATGGCGCGGTTTTAAATCTTTGAGACATGCCACTCGATTGTTTAAATTTGTATTGTAACACATTTTGGTACAATGAAACTGTAAAAAAGTGCAAAAAAATAACACAAAACAAATCGTCACTGTAATTAAAGAAAAATAGTCACGAACCGAGAAACCCCTTTTACTTGCAAGTTGCTGCTAACACCATCTAAAGCCGTGGAACGGAACCGAACGCGATCGAAGTACTTATAAAAATAATCATCTTAATCAGACGAAAAACGCTAGTTATATCGGCATGGTTTCTTTGTTTGGGACGAGGCATCTGTATGCTAGTATTATATTATCTGTGGCTATACTCAGACTTTTGAGCTGCTGATGAATGTCAAATATCTACAAATGTCAGCCGGTACTAACAGCTTAACGTGCATTTCGAGGCACAGACGTATAGTAAACAAAATCTACATAGATAGGTAGTTACAGTACGACCGATGAGTCGTGGCCCGTCTGAAGCTAGCGCCAAGTCGTTGTGCAGAACATACTTTACGAACCAAATGGCTGTTTTCTTCACAAGTATAGAGTAAATACGCAAAAGTTTGCAAAGCCTGTATTCAGACGGGCCACGACTCATCGGTCGTACTGTACCTACCTATAATACAATATTACCTTGATTAGTACCTATTTCTACAAGTCTAACAGCGAACTCCTAATCCTTAGTAATTCAATAAAAAGTAACAGTTATGATAAAATCAAGACGTGACTGTCTGGAAATGAGAAGGAAAACGGATTACACAAAGGATAAAAATATTGTAACACGGTATATTTGAAAACAGCTTAATTGAAATAGAAGGGAATGTTTCTGGAAAACTTTTTCTAATTAAATGTCAAAGGTCAAGGACGTAATCCTTGACCTTTGACAGACGTAATTCTTATAGTAAAGGCTCCACCCTTGCAGACGAAAAAATGCGTTTTAAAAATGTAACTTGTTTTCATTTTGCTGGCATTAAGTCCGCCTCTGTACGTTTGTTTGCTGAAAGTATTAAATAAATAAATATTTTCACAGATAGAACTATTTTCTATGATATTGCGTTTGTTGCATCGTCGTGTTTTGCATAGGGTTTCCTTGAAATTCGAATTCTGTATTGTAGTAATAGGATTAAAGTTATCCATTTTTTATTTATCAGGAATGGTCCTGATGAATAAAATATGAAGTAAAAAGTCTATAGTGTTGTACTTCATACAGGGTAAATTGTCGTAAATTCTTAGAAAAGCAAAAAAACCATTTTCTGCCTCTAAGTATGTGATTTGTATACTTGACACTAGATGGCGTTAAATGTGGCAGAAAATGTTTTTTTGCTTTTCTAATAATTTACCAGTAATGCAATAGGAGTATATAATGAGTACAAATTTATAGGCGTGCTCCCGTTTCATCACTTCTATGCCAGCTGGAATTCTAGCGTGGTCGTGCTGGGAAAGAATCTTGCCAGCACGAGCTTTATATCTGCGCTAATTGAGAGGTATAAAATTTCTAATTAGTGGTATAAAATAGTACAAATTAAAAGGATTTTAGTACCATCTAAAGTTATAATGAATGCGTTCATGGTCGTGCTACGAAGTACAACATAATCTATGGAGTTTTTTATTCCACTTTCTTATAACATAATGATACCTACCTAATAAATAAATTCCTTAACAGTTTCATTGAGATTTTGCGTTATGTTATTGCGTAAGTTTCGTCAAAACACCAATAGTAAAACACGAGACATAGCAATTCCAAATTACCGTGACAGTATTAATAACTTAAACCCGCACACACTCACACACCATCACACCCTCACATACACCTGCACATAGTACACACCCTTCGTAGTGTTTGAGTGTGACGTCATAGGTTAATGTGTTCCAGTGAAGATCGATGTAATCGGTATTGATATCAGTGTTTGCTGTTCGCGGTAGTGGCGTCGTTAAAGTGGACAGAAACACGGTCATTGTCTATACATTGATTGGTCTATTAAAAAATAAAATGCTTAATTCTTCATAATTTAACATTTCCTGGAGACACAATCGTAAGGATATCAGTTTAAATTTTATGAAAATAAAATAGTTTTACTATGAAAAATAATCAATTTAACGCATTGGAATGGATTTTGTTTATGATACAAATTAATCAAATTTCGTGGCAATACATTATTTTAATTCATATACCCAGTTAAGAAAATTCACCATCCATGAATTTTAATTATGCGAAAAATATTTTAAATACGATTCGGATTTTTCTAACTTCGCCAATTTTATTGTTTTTACTTCCACAACAAACCTGCATTTTATCTTCGTTGTTTGTTATGAGATAAAATCATTGAGCATCGAAATTGATGCTCCATTTTTCAAAAGTAAGGTTTGATAAGGTTTGCAAGCGCATGTAAAAAAATGTTAGAACAGCACAATTTAGTTTTTATTGTAACCCACGGAGAGCTCAACTATAAAATGTGAAAATATATATATTAAATTGTATTATCATTTTATCAGCTATTATTACATGTAATATAAGATCGTAAAACAGGCGAATTCGTGTACAACCTCTCAAGTTTGAGACGTATGGCTTGCGCATATTGTGAATATTGCAACGTGGAGCTTGTAAGCAACTGTCGAACAAATATGTTTAGTTTCAGCTTGAACTCATGTACGCTTAACCTTCAGTGTGAAGTGAAAACTATGTATAATATACGCACATTAAATTATGGCAGGTTTGGAGGGAAAATATTTATACTTTTTGGTTAAGTTACATGGCTTATGGAAGATTAACAAAGGGTTAATACAACATAATTAAAACAGTTCGTAAATTACTTGCAGGTAGTAAAAAAATGCATTAGTAGTTATGAAAGAATATTGCAAAAAATTAGTATTAATCCAATCATAGGGTGGAGAAACATTTCATGGCTACTGTCCCCCATGACCTAATACGAAAATAATGATTGAATTATCATAACGTTTTCGTGTTGTTCATACAACATGAAAATGTTATAAACTACATGAAAAGAATGACCATGCTTTTAGAAAATAATTTTCAATTAATATCTGCACAAATAATTAATAAGATCTTCGTAAATTCTTGTAGCGACACAATTTGGTATGAGACACCGCGCTCCGTCCATAATAATTGTCTTGTTACTATTTAATTAAATAATAACGATATCTATTAGAAGTTGATGGCAGGAATATTGCGAGCGTACTGCCAATGTCCTCTGTAATCTAATATCGGTCTTAGCAATTAAGAAGTTATTGCATATTCATTGCGTTGAAACCAAGCCTTTGATTGGACCTCTTATGGCTTGTACTCGTAAGCTGTCTCTTTATTGTGTTGTTGGATTTCAGATTTTGAGTTTGAATCAACATCATCGTCATTTCAGCCAAAAGACATCCACAGCTGGACATTGACCCCCCCAACTGTCGCCACATCAATCAGTCCGGTACGTCTCACATCCATCAGATTCCCGCAGCTGTCACCAGGTCATCTGTCCACCTTGTGGGAGTCTTCAATGAATGTTTGAATTAATGTTAGAAGATTGTTCTTGTGTTTGTCCACCAATATCCATCTATGTCAGTATTTATATTTAAGAAGTAAAATTATGAGAAAGATAAAATATTGACGTTGTAGCAAAGAGTATTTAGTCTTTATTCATATACTACTCGTGGCTTGCGGTAAAAAGAGATTCCAAAGGTTTGTTTTCCCTTTGTGTTAAATAAAAACGCATCAAAAGCAATTTCTGAAGCCGAATATGCTCTAAATCCAGAAAGGCTTAACATCGACAGAGGTGCTCTCCGTAGTGAGTGTCACGCCCGAAGCGGATTGGGGGGATTTGCCGATTTACCGACACAACGCCACGGCTGCTGTTGCTCCAGCCTCGATTTGCCGCCTCTCGAATAGGGACCAAGGTTACCCAATAAACCGAACACATGCCTCGCTGTTAACCTAAAAAATACAATATCCAATTTGCTGTCAATAAAAACATTTAAGCGATTCAGCTAACTCTGGATTTAGAACGTGGATAATCGTGTTAAGAAATTGCAAGTAAAAGGTTTTTTGGAGCAAATAACATGCTTATTTATAAAGCTTACAATTTTCCTCCTTTTTTTATTAATTCTCGGAGGTGAGACTACTTAACTGTATCTTTTGCGCTTAATATTTTCCGTAAGGTAGCGAAGACTAGTCCAATAAACGTTAGCAACGCCTCCGACAAGCAACAATACAAGCTCAGAAACCTCTTATTAAATACGCGGCACCCTTACAAAGCAACTATCGAACAATGAAAATGGAAATATAGCGTAAACGAAACAATGCTTATACAGAGTAAGGGTAATATTTTCCTTGGAGAGGAATTTTCTTTAACGAAATGTAGGAAATTAACAGTTAGTGGGCCCATAAAGCGGCCGACGCGACTTTGTAAGCATTGAGTGCTTTTGGCTATTAGGTTAACTCGTCCATTAACTACGCACAGATTCGGTCTCGTGTTGACTTTCTTGAATTGCTTATGTTCTGCCATTTTATTGGGCACGCCCACTACTTACTATCACGCGACTTCGTGACAAGAGTTTTAGTATGTTTTTATTTGGCTAAGGGATTCAATTGCCTCGATACGCACTTATAGAGAAGTATCAGGAAACTGACTGAGCAATATTGCGGAAATGTCTGTCGCAGTCGGAGGAGATTGGTTTTGACGGCAGCCTACAATAGTATATTCTAGCTAGACTAGAACATTGTTGATACTAAATAAAATTTCCTATAACGTTACTTATAGCGGGGAGCCCGCTCTAAACAGAAATGTCACCTGAAGTTAAGATGTCTAAGATGAACAGAGATAGCCCAGAAAGTGCCTGTTTACTCTTGCTTCGAAGGATGACGGTTGAGTTGTAGGGAATGTAATCAGATAATAATATGTGGAGAATTGGGTCGTTTAGACTACGATAATCCACCGTGACATTGACCTCCCGAAAATTACTGCGTTCGTATTTATTGCATTTTAGTTTACGAACAACACTATGCTAAGCAGTTGTCGTTCTAAATCAAATGTCTAATTATGTAAATAATGAAGTCGGCTTCGTTAGTTTTATTCCTACAACTAATGAATAATTTAAGTTTTGGAGACGGTCACAATATCACAATATCTGATGTAGACTAAGAAAGCTGGACAGTTTCGCGTGATATTTTTATTCTTTTCTGTTAGTACCTAATGGTTTTTCATACTTAATCCAAACAAAAGTAATATTAAAAAGGGGTAAAGTTTATAAGTTTGGGTAAAAGAGGTAATCTCCCAAACAGCCAGTACGATTTCAAAAATTCTTTTGCTGATTTACATTATAGCAAAGTGTCATAAAAATGGGCGGTTCCGGTGGAATAAGGCCACGAGAGCAATACCGCGAGAAAAGGTTGTTTCTCAATATTTAAAACAATAATTTCATACCACAAGCTATCACATTTTGATACACTGCAAAGCAAAGATATCCAAGAACCTCACTCCAAATAAATCCTTCAAGCCAAGTATCAAAACTTTTATTTCAACTTCAAAAACATGTCGCCGTTCAAATATTTCAAACCAAGAGAACGGAGTTCACACTCTTTACCAAAACATTCGTGTCAAGAGCCAAGTTAGTGGAAATGTCGGCTGAGGATAAATAAAAGCGGAATGCAAAGATCCGCACTGGGTACGTTACACAATTGTGCTGCCACTAGCCATGTCCCTGGGGATTCATTGCTGGTTCAACCGTCTTATTCGATTGCATTTGAGTTGAATTGATATAAGTACGAGCGTCATACATGGAGTTTCGGAGTTGTAACGTTCAGTGTTTACAAATTCAGAGATGTTTGAAAATGTAGACGTCGAATCCAAAGGTGAAATTAATGAAACAGATTCAACTGTCATTCACGTTTGTTTATAAAAGGTGGTGCGTAAATAACAAGGGGATGATGGAAATATCTAGATTGTGGACTGTAATTTAAAATAGGTGCTGATTGACTGACTCGTAGTTGCATTGGACAATTGTACCTAGGCTTGGACGTACCTGCATATCCCGAAGGCGACTACTCCTGCCACCTTTCAGGAACCACAGGCGCACAGATTTGATATCACACACAGTCTTTTTAACGTAGAATCTTCAGAAAAAACAACCGAAAAACGGGAGCTCCCGGAAGATGCGTTAGCTCGCGCGCGCCGACATTAACACTTTTTTTATTGGTTGATGATGATATAAACGGGCCAATGGCGAGCAAGGGTCACATTAAACCGCGTAACATACAAGCATCCAAACCAGAGTAATTTTGACATAAACAACTATGAGTATTTATTACAATTTCAAAATAAAAGCAAGTAAATATTTTGATAAAACTGGCGTAACCAAAAGGTAATCTTTAAAAATGCTGATCTGGTTAAGAAATTATTTCATAGAAAGCTACCGCGGGTTGTCATAGGATACTTGTTATGCCGGACAAATTCTCAGTTCCTGAAGAATAGCACACCGAATCGAAGCCGTGGGAAAAAGTTAGTCTATATTAAAGTTGATTAAAAATGAAATTGAATTAAAACTCTTTCCACAGTTTTCAATCTTGATTTATTTAACTCTGATTCAGTTAATTTTATGATGAAGTTGGCACCTTCTATTACGATAAATAATTAAATTTAAATTCAGTTATCGGAATTGATAATATCTTGACACCCATTGATCGACTTCTGAGTCGTCTCGTCAATTAACGCTAAGTTGTTTTGATGATTTTGGCACCTAAGAAGACTTGAATTTCGCTTGCGGTTAACTTATCGGATGCCCGAAATTTCGTCCAGTAATATTTTGTGGATGGTACTTTTGATTTAAATTGACGAATAGGTAGGTACTACTAACAAAAGTTGATTCTGGAATAGACCATACAAAACTGAGCCATAGGTAACAAATTATGAAGATGCACCTTTAATTAATCTGACTTGTGTGAAATATCCAGATTTTATTCCTAATTACTTTGACATTTAATTGACTAATTTTATACACATTTCTTTGATGAGTTGATGACACTATATGCTGCAGCAAATTTTAATTTTTGAGTTCTAATTTGGATTATTGATTGTTTTGTATAGTGGATATTTTTTTAATTATTTGATGTTTACTTGTTTATATTTGTACGCCAAATTAAATGCAGCATCTTGCATGCCATGTGTATTACACATGTTTTGGAAAAATAAATGATCTTATCTTATCTGTAAGGATAAATAGGTACCTATTCAATTTGCCATGCGATCTAGGCTTTCAATGCAATATTACCGAAGTTCACTTAGAAGTCGCAATTGATACATTGGGAACGTACGAGAACGTACGTAGATCATAAAATGTCATGCATCATATGTCCATATACAAACTATGGTCTACCAATCTTCCGAATATCGTCAAAATCCGATCAGCCGTTGAGACGTGATTTATTGAAAAACGTACACACATTCACTTTCACATTCATATTAATTTAGTAGGAAAAGGATTAATATTTCTCGCTCTGTTTCAATTGCACATGCGAGATGGATCGATCGAAATTCAAATTTAATCGATTCTCGTAACGATGCTGCGACCATTCGCATTCCCATTCGATCATCAGCTGTTTGCTGGTGGTGCCCTCTGCCGAAGATTTAATCCCAAATTAGGGCAGGTCATGAGTGTCGCCGAAAGTGGGGTCCTGATTGTACTTCAATCGTTAATCATTACTGTTGAAGCATTCATGAAATGCTACATCTGTACTTATTTCTTGTTCCGATTACATGAACCGATATACGGATGGCTAATCATTGAAAACGTTTCATGAGGCGACGAAAAACTCACTGAGTTTTTGAGAAAATCTAAAGTTCAGGAAATGGGTTTGATAGACTAAACACGGAAACTAGCTAATGTTTAATGTTCCTAGTTCTGTCGATATTGAATAATTTTTGAGATGATTTGATTTTTAAAAAACGTTGCCCCGCACTAGGAATTTCTTCCAGTATCGTGGGTGCGCTTACAAACATATAAACTCATATACACAAACACCCAGAGCTGGAACAACTATCTGTAGGTCATACAAATGTTTGTTCCGTGCGGGAATCGAACCCGCGACACGCAGCGCAGCAGTCAATCGCTCAACCACTGCGCCAACCGTGCGCCCATCAAATAATGTGTTATAGCGGTTTGAGAAACCTCATCATCCTTGTGTCTATTATGAAAAGTGGACTGTATTTGAAGGGTTCTGGTAATAGTGAGTTGAAAATAAGCGGGAAAATATTCACGGATCAATTCGGGCGATCTTGTATGGGAATGAGGGAAGTAGTACGCCTTACCTTTGGTGATCGATGCTAGCCCACGTGTGGCGGCGAGCTGGTGTTCCTCAACTCCAAAATGGCGACGACGACTTTCTGATCATTCAGGATTCACACACTTCACACAATTGTTTTTATATCCGCGAAGCGGGTTAATAGACACGGTTCACAAGATTCTCTGCAATCTAACTAATTAGATGCATCAGTCTCCAGCCATGTGGCTTGGAGAGCTGGCGGTTGAGACACGAAGCCCGGTCACGTTGAAGTTTCGGTTCGTTCTGGCGACCCGTCATCAAGGCGTACATGAAGGGAAAAGGAATGAGGAAGGAACGAGATAATTAGGATATCGATCGCCCGCGAAATCTCAAATATGTATTCGGTCATTGATTTATGACATTTACAAGAGATGGCGCTACCATAATGAATGAATATTAATGAATTGTCGGCAATGGAACATTCACATTAATTGCACACTGTCAATTTCTGTTGCCAGTAATATACTCTATTTACCTACTTAACCAAGCGTTATAATTGCTATAAGAAACTTGTTTATGAGTTACAACGCAGATTGCCATAGAAAATCTTCATCAAATTTATTCTTTGGCAAACCGCGCTTTCAAAACCGAACCACTTCCCTCATATTTAATTTCAAACCCCCACAATTTCTACAACAAACGTGCCGCGCATACAAGAATCGCTTTCCTCATTATAACGCGTTCTATCACACATTCTTACCCCCTTTATTGCACACGCTAAGGAGCAAACAAGATAAAAATAGAGGATATTGTGTGGAAGTGCCCTAAGGCGGGGCACAGACCAACAAGCACGTTCGGCTGCATCGCCTTAGCCGTTTTAAAGCAGCTTAGCTTACCGAATAGTCATCGTCGAACACTTTACACCAACCTGCTTTTTGAGCGAAACAAATTTTCAGCTTCTTCTTATTATCAAGTTTTCTTCTTATTGGCTTGTTTATTCTATGCGGCTGGTGTGAAAGAATTTTTATTTTTATAGTTCTTTTTATGATTATTCTTGTTTGGTCACTTCTAACTAGTTTTGAATACTTATTCATTCTGTGTCTGTGGTACCCAGTTTAGTTTTTTACGAGTTTCGGAATTTAGATGTGTAGTTTTCATTTATTCGAAAACTTTAAGTCTTATTTACAAATGAAAATGAACATTAGGGAAAATATGTCCAGCCTATTCTGCGGTGGTGCAGCTGAATTCATTACATGAATAAAAAATCTAATTACTTTAAAAACAAAACACCCGACGGCTAAAAAAATATGTGTGTTTCTATAACCTCGTTTTGTCCCCGCCTGCAGCACCTCATAATATTAAATGCATATTTTAATATATTTCATTATTTCCTTGAATAAACATGTCACAAAATAATATAATTATTATGGTAAATTCTAGATTACTGGATAGAGTATAATAAATTTTACCTAGTACCTGTTTTGCTTTTTTTAGTTAACTGTACTCTTTATTTGTTGTATTTCAAGCCTTTTTAGTTTTATTAATGAACGAGTTATCTAAATAAGTTATATGGTAAAATATATAATTAATACTTAATAATATGGATTTAGTAAATACAAAAAAATAAGTATGTGACTGTTTTACTAATTATTTATACATATTTAAAAATTATGTAGCTTATGTCATTCCCATAATTGAGATTAATTCAACGACACCTCATGTCATAATCTGTGAAGCCATTTGGTATATAGAGTGTGCCGTAGAAATGGACATACATACACACATACGGGGTAAAAACAAACACCACCGTGCATCGGTACAAAACAAATTATGGACGAATGCTCTCTAACAGCAAATAAAGTTAACAACAAAAGTCTGTTTTTACAGAAGTACTGGTTTTTAGGGTTCCGTACCCAAAGGGTAAAAACGGGACCTATTACTAAGACTCCGTGGACCGTCTGTCTGTCACCAGGCTACACCTCATGAACCGTGATAGCTAGACAATTGAAATTTTCACAGATGATGTATTTCTGTTGCCGCTATAACAACAAATACTAAAAACAGAATAAAATAAATATTTAAGTGGAGCTCCCATACAAAAACCTGATATTTTTGCCGTTTTTTTGCGATAATGGTATGGAACCCATCGTGCGCGAGTCCGACTCGCACTTGGCCAGTTTTTATTATATTTGAGTTATCTGTTATGTAAAGTTAATAGTTTTTAAGACAGTGATTTATACTAACCACAAAACGAATTCCTTGAGGGTATAAAATAAGTGTTACCCCTACTTCTATAAGTTAAATGTTAATTAACGCAAGTGAAAAGGGACACGCATTAAAAATGATTTTTACTACAAACAAAAAGCAAAAAAAAGTCCCTTTGTTTTGGTGTTGTTGTAGTAATAAACACCAACCAAATAAAAAGTGGTTAATTTATGTTAATTTAGATAAAAAAAAACAATATGTTTTTTTTATGTTACGTTTAAAAGATTGCAAAAGTACTGGCAACAGACTTTTGTAGTATTTTTTGGTTTCAATTGTATTCTTTTTAAATAAGTATTATTAATAAAAAAAAAATTAAGTTATTCTTTTACACAAAATAACTTCGTTATTTTTAGGGATAAATTAGATCCGTTTTCACTAAACGATAGAGCATTTTTTTCTAATCACTTTAATATTATCTAACTCATTTTAGACAAAATCGGACTCAAACCCGTTTTCACTAGGGCCACAGATATAAAAGCTTGTGTGTGAAATGAAAAAAAAACCTTATTGCTAAACTTGACGTTTCAGTATAAAACAGTTATTAGTGCCATTACAGAATTAAAGCGCCTAAAAATATCTAAATTTTCCCAATGACGGCTTTGCCATCAATTTCTCCAGGAGAGAGGGGAAGGGACTCATTAAGCATAAAATAAATTGTCTACACCATAAAATTATTTTAATGCAACAGAACAACAGATTGCAAAAAATAATAATATAATGTCCATATTTTATTAGTTGCATTGCATTCTGTTATAAATCTATTTATATAAATAAAAATCAATTGCCGAATGTATGTAAGCGCATCACTTCAGAACAAATGCACCTTCTTTGGCTATTTCTATTTTTGTGTATTGTTAGTGTCAGGAGAAGGTTTGTATGAAAGTAAAAAAAAACAATGAAAAGTTTCATTTTTTCATTAGTGCATCCATGCCTAGCCGGGGCGGATAGCTAGTAATTAATAAAATTCATAGATTTCTCTAGCAATTTCACATTTCTAGCTTCTATATCCTCCATTTCTAGATAATAATGTTTGCACGCTGTAGCAAATCCATGCATGTTCCCTCAGTGCTGTGTTCCTGTCGGTGACATTTTTTCATTAAGTATGAATAATGTTTCGCTGACAGCGAAGCGTGGAGCGGTGTCTGTGAGCCTTTACATGAATGAAATATGCAAGCTCGTTGTGTTACTTTTTGCAATACGAAACTGTGTAATTAAAACTAAAGTTGTGCTAAGATGCTAATTAAAATTGTTCGGTAGTTACTTAGAAAAGGTGGATGGGCTGTGTGAGGAGTGATATGAAAAAAAAGGGAGTCAGTGATGGCGCGACAGGGGATAGGACGGTATGGAAGAAGAAAACGTGTTGCGCCGACCCCAAGTAACATGGGACAAGGCCAGGAAGAGTAACTTACTTGCCTTGAGATTCTTTAAAGTTATAGGTACCTAATATCCGAGTAAAATTATGTCCTTGGTGCCGAAAATTATTTTGTCGTCTTATCTCTTTCCGTGGATGCACTCATAGTATTTAGTCTAATTCTTAATAGTTTTGAATTTATGGCATTGTATAACTTAAAAGTTTTGAATTTATGCTATTTTATAACGTATTAACTTAAATTTATGACATTTAATATGGTATTATTTAGACATTATGACATTGTATAAGGTATTAATTTATGGGATTTTATAACGTATTGATTTGAATTTATGAGATTGTACAGGGTAATAATTTTGAATTTATAACATTGCATAGGTGATTAATTGGCATTTATGACATTGTGTAATTTTAATGATAATTAAAATATACAACATATAAATATAACATATATATATATAATTATATATTATATATTTTACTGGTAGAGAATGCCTTGCTGCATTAAGTCCGCCTATATATCACCATTGTACATGAAGTTTAAATAAATAAATAAATAAATAATTTTGCATGCCTAAATTGGTGCAACACAGTGAACTGCGCATTAACTTGACATCTGGAAAGGTATGAATATGTACTGTGCTGAACAAAAAATATATTTGAATTTGTATTTGAATTCTGATTAAGTACCTATTTCTTAGGGGGCGATTATATAAAATTAGAAGAGAATTTTATTGAGAGTGCAATTTTAAGGCCGTGTCACGTTTTGGCACATTTAGTTACATGAGAGTGAAAAAAGATATACCTCCATCCTGCTGTCACTTAAAATTTCTCTATCATGTTCTTTATTTTAAGATATTCACTTTTATCACTTGTACGGTGCTGTACGCGCATTTTTTATCGGTCAGCTCTTTTTTGTAACAAAGGTGTTTTAAGTAGTTTAGACCCATTGAGCTATAATATTGAAGTATTTAAGTGTAGGTTAGCAGTCCACCATTAAACCCTTGTTAGCCCTCATTAAGTAATATGGCGTTATTAAATATGTTTTACGACGTTTAATTTTTAATTGTTAAAAGACTGGTTCGAGATTATTTGGGAAGACTTGCAAGCCTTTGGCCAACAATGGGACAGTCATAGCAAGATAAAAAAGCGAAAAATAGAAAAAAATATAATAATGTCGTGTCTCACCGTCGATCACATCATCGCTTACCAACAGGTGAGATGGTGGTCAAGCGCGAGCGATTTTGCGCGATTTTTATAAATAAGGGCATAGTATTTAGATAATTTAATTAATTTAAACTTATCATAAATATCAATACATTTAGGTAATAAATCTGTAGAAAAGTCGTTTTTGTACATCGAAAACATTTCCAAAAAAAATAGCCAGAGTGTTAAAGGAGAACCAACTGAACCCATTTCCAGCATTCATGGAAATTTTTGTCCGTTGATCTGTTTGTCTGTTTATTTGTGCACGCATCACGTAAAATGTGCGTAAGCAATGTAGATACCTTTTATACACAAAAATTGTACGTAACTTTAAGGATTACTAAGTTTTTGTTTCATCGCAATCGGTTCACTCTATCAAAAGTTAGATGAATTTAATTTTCTCAAGAAGTAAAATATCGCAACATACGCAATTCAGATAGTCGGACTGTGGAATGAATTTATATTCATCGATATCTCCATCAATTGTGGACCGATTTTGAAAAAGCTTTTTTTGTTTGAAAGATTATGTTCCCAAATTGGTCCCATTTTAATTTGGTGAAGATCTGATGAAGAGCTTCGGAGATATACAATAGAACTCTGCAATAAATGACGGCAAATCTCTCGGGATTGCTGCAATCTCATGTCTGTTTATACGGTACGCAGATGTGTACAGTTCACCTTGGTACACCATCATTTCACCGGTTATGATCAAGTTTCATGATATTTCGGGTAATCTATTCTGGCATTATAGGTACCTACCTTACTAAAGAACTTGCCTATTGGGTACATCTAATAAGAGAAAAATAAAAAAAATACTTTTTTCAAATAATACTACCGACTTCCAAATAAAAACACTACAAAGTGAAAAATAACTTTCTTTTTGGATGTCGGTGTCCATATCGAAAAAAAATGGTACCTGTGTGTGAAAAAATGATACCAAAGATTCCGACTTTGTTGTTTTTTATGTTTCATCGGTGTAGTGTTCTGGAGTGCTACTAGATGGCGCGCAACAAATCACATTTGTTTTTCATGAATTCGATATTCTTCTCCGTATAGTAAATAGTATTCTATGCAGTGAACGCTTGATCTAGGTAGGTAGAAAAATAAAGTAAAGAAAAGTAGGTAGGTCTAGGTAAGTAATCATCGCATTTCCAAATACAAAGGAATGCTAATTGCCAAGTCCATCAATTATTACATTTATTGTGTATAATAATTTGAATTCAGAACTCAGTACATTATTGTTGTTTAGTTTTGATTTCCGTGTGAACTATATAGAGCAGTAAATCTTTTTTCCTTTTTAACCGCAGCAGCTTTCCTCCCATTTAAAAAATAAATCACATTATGTTAAAAGAGTATGAACATACTTCCAAGTTGATTGAAAGCGTCTAGTCTTCACCGAGTGCAAAAGGCAACTGATAGAAAGCCGACGATTGACGAAATACGAAGTTTGCCGAGGGACATTAAGAAAATAGTTGTACTGTACATAGGTACTTCCTGTTGACAGATAGGTATATTTTCTTTGACCTTTTCATCACTCTTTCTTTGCCATACCTAATAATATTTAACCATTGGGTTGACCGGTTGACCCTTGTGAATAAGATTATCCCACGTGTACGTTTTCAAAGACGTGTAGGTACTGTAAAAGGGGAACGCAGCCAGAGGCTAATAAAATACTATCCGACTTCTACGACGTATATTTATTAAAACGTGCCGCTCGCAGGTCGGCCCTCACAGAAGTGCCAGCTAAACAAAAAACTACACGCGTTCGATATATTTCAAATATTCTGTACTCGATTTCCTTCCAAACTTAAAATAAATATAAGTCGCCAGCTTTAGGTGTCAGCGGCCGAACAGGTTGCTCGTCCTATGTGGAAAGCCTCTACATGAGCTACGCCCCTACGAATAGATGCGCAGAATCATGTGAAGCGCAGCTATTCTCAACTTTGGAAGGAAAATCACTCTTACCTAACACCTTTACCTAACGGAGGCATTAATCTGAGGTCCTTCCCTTACAAGGGGAAGGCTCAAGTCATGGCAAACGAATTACCGGATTCTCCGATATTTACTCTAACTTCAGCTAACAAGTGCACATGCATTAACAAGTCAACGCCGTCATGCTTGAACCTCCTTGCACAAAACCTCCGAAAAAGTAACAAGGCGGCCTCTTATTCCTAACAGAAATGATGTGATAACTCACATCCACCCGGATGGGGTTTAATTATGTGAAATTCAAACGTGATACAATATTTCATCCTCAAGCATTTATCAGGCCAGAGAAGGAAAGGCTGGATCGCATCGAATCTTCTAAACCTATCATTGAACTTTATCCAGAGCTTATCACACTTAACGTATTTAATATTATCAATAAGTTATTAACTGGACCAATGCCATAAACAGTCATCAACTGGACCAATGATGCCAAATCAACATCCTTTGCGAAGGCTATGCCCCGTATGCAAAGTCGGTTTCAGTTATGACCAATACCTCTCCCACTCTTGAAATGCTTATATCATCAATGCACTGGATTAAGCTCAGCCTAGCTGAATTAAAAAAAAACAAATATTGCTTCGATGCGTAGTCAGCATTGCCAGCCTTTTCTTCCCCCGGCAGCTTTAGGTGTCAGCGGCCGAACAGGTTGCTCGTCCTATGTGGAAAGCCTCTAGAGTACCCATTCTATTTTTACTTTCAAATCAATAAGATTAATATTTCTTTGACTAGCTTTGTTCCTGGTTTCTCCCACGTATAAGTAAGCTTTACTATAAAAATGTGTATTCTATTTTCCTTTTCATTTTCATTTTCTGCAATCTCGATTTCCTGAGTCCGAGATACTATGTTTTTAATCTCCAACGTGTTATAAGTTTGTGTATCTGTCTGTGGCATCATAGCTCCTAAACGGGTGAACCGAATTTTATTTAGTTTATTTTATCGCGAGTGTTGATGAAAATCGGTTCAGCCGTTCAAAAGTTATGGGCCTTTTACTGTTTGAATTGAGGTATTTTCGCAAGATATAGTGTCATAATTAACTGTTCGATAGATTGTTGATCGAAGCGTGTAATATATAAGATATTTAAAAAGTTTGACATAAACAAAAATGTAAGGTTTTTTGGAAATTTTTCATTATTACTTGTATTTCATTAGAAACATACCAGTTAAGCATTGCAACACAATTCGTGCGGTGTTCGTCGCTCTTGCCCTAACCCGAAATTATTTAGGGTCGGCGTTGTATGCCTTCCTCTCCCATACTTGTATACTAATCGTCGTTTCAATAGCCCTTTTCTAGATATAATTTCCCTTCACACAGTCAATGCATAGTTTCATTGGTCATCCCCTTAAAACTTCTTTATTTCACCTAATTGAATTAAGCGGCACTTAAGAACGTCAAAATTTTAAATTTAAAAGTAATAACAATTGATTCTACGGTCAGTTTGGCAAAGTAGCTTGTTATGGAGAAGAATGGACAAGAAACTCCACACTTACTCTTTCAACAAAAGTGTTTTACAACATTTACATACATACATTACCTAATTCATATATGTGAGGACGATGCACCCAAACTAATACTTCTATACAACGTATAGATATGAAGTATTACAAGCACTACCAGGAAAATTCATTAATTTGATAAATAGGAACATGGTGCTCACATACTTAAATAAAAAAAAACATAGATATAATAAAATAAAAAATAAATATTGCTAACATAGGTAAAATACCTAATTCAACAACAACGGAACAGTGTGCGAGTCAATTTCTTAAAAAAAAGAGAAGAAAAAAAAAAAGCATTACTATTATGGATATAATATAAATTAGAAAGTTAAGTTTTTTTCTAAACTGAAGATTGCTCTATGGAGTAGGACCAGCATGTTTCTAAGCATTCTTATCTTGAATATCTTCTCTACTCTTATAGATTTAAAATTTCCGACATTCTATCTCACTTGATGTAAGCGATAATGTCGTTGACGATAGAGCACGCTTGCCTGGAAGTATACTCTTCTTGACTAAAATACCCCCAGATTTCAATTCAATCAGGAAACGTATACTCCAACAGGGAATTCCCGACCTTAAATGTACGCACAACGAAAATATTCCCAGAACGTTTTGATCGTATTTCCACCTCCTTATAAGCCTCTCTAGAATATAACGCTAATATTTTTAACCGAGTGCTTTATCTTCACACAATTCCCAACGTTTCACAACCAGAGCACGTCGATATTAAAGATTATGATTGCAATTCCAAAGAATCGTTTTATTTGATCGAGATCAGAGTTTCCTCATTTTATTCACCTTGATTTTTAACCGACTTCCCAAAAAGGAGGAGGTTCTCAATTCGATTGGTATTTATTTATTATGTATGTACACCGATTACTCAAAGACACCTGGACCAATTTGGATTTTTTTTCTTTTGTTTGTAAGGGTATTTCTCATTTGGTCCCATAGTCATCAAGTGAGGATCTGATGAGGGGATCTTGGAGAAATCGAGGGAACTCCTCAAATATTATAGACATATATATAGGGAGTTTGGCATTTTCATCAACAATGCAATCATTTGCACTCATAAAGTATCATTTGGTGAAGTGGAACTGGTGAAGAAGACCAGAGATGATCAATGGAATTTCTTAATGCTAAGTATGTCACGGATCTACGATGTCTCGAATAGTTAAACGACTATGATGGAGCAAATACTTTTAAATAAATAGTACTGATGAAAATGGTACTATCGAACTGATTTGATGTTGAAGTCGGCAGGTAGGCAATGGAATTCCGAAATAAAACAATGTATCCTAGTCGAGTTTGGGCTTATTGGAATCGTCATAAGATGTACTTTGTATATGAAGTCATATGTGATTTTTTATGGCAATTGGAGGTACCTATCTAAACTAAAAAGAGATAAATAAAAAAAAATAACAAAAAAACCAAACCGACTTCCAAAAAAAGAACTAGAAAGTGAAAAATAACTTTCTTTGCCGAAGTCGGTGTCAAAAAACGGAAAACAATAGGCACCAAAGCCACCGACTTCGCAGATCCACCGCGATGCATGCTGTGCATGGGCCCGCAGCGCATTTTAGCTGCGTGGATTCATTTGTTTGACAACGTGGGGACGCTTCCACTGCAGCACACATTATACACGAATATTAACCCACGACTATGTACAACTGCCTAAATCAAAAATGGCAACAAAGTCACAAAAGGATTAGTAGAGTTCTCAAAATGGCAAATTCTCTAAAAGTCTCATTCAATGAATGGCCAATTCTCTAAAAGCCTAATTCTCTGAATGGCCAATACTCTAAAAGCCTAATTCTCTAAATGACTAATTCTCTAAATAGCTAATTATCAAAATGGCACATTTTCTACATTTGGGTGTATTCTTTCTTATAAACAAAATGTGTATTTGTTTAATCAGTGAGTTGAAATCGTAAGATTATATAATGCTAATAGATAATTACAATTAGTATCGGTTCGATAAAAATCAAGCCTATTGTAGGTTATATCTGTCACTTTTGTTTATTTTCAAAATTAAAGACTTATCAAAAACATTATGAAAGCTTTAAATTAAAGGATCATAACAGCAATGTCTAATGAGGGTGATAGCCGAATGAATGTTAATCTTAGAGAGTCTGTACGAAATATTATTGTGACTTTTTAGCGTCAATGTATGGAAAAAAACTGTCTTGCAAAATTAGGGAACCTAGGATGTGCAGTGAATTTTTTTCTTAACATTTTGATATCTGGGATGCTATTGCATTGAATTTTTGAAAGGTCGATTAATCTGTCGATTGTCTGTATTGTGACAGAAGCCGAACCTAGGATGTGCAACGAACTTTTTTCTAAAATTTTGATATATGGGATGCTATTGCATTGAATTTTTGAAAGGTCGATTAATCTGTCGATTGTCTGTATTGTGACAAAAGCCAATGTCAAGGCCGAGGGAAAAACGTGTTGACAAATCTGAAAAATGGTGAAATAACAGTCAGTGTATTTTTGACTAAAATGACTTATTACTAGCTCCTTTTATAACAAAATAAATAATACGTATTACATAAGTCGTCTGCAGTACATTAATTTCACTATATTTTTTAAAGCGCGGGGACAGAGATAATAAATATTTACCTGTCATTATGGATGATTACATTTGTATAAAAGCTTTCAAAATGGTTTTGGTAAGTCTTCAATTATTTTGTTTTGAATATAAACAACATTAATATGTATAATTTAAAATTATTTTGATGTGCTTATGCATTTTTGTTTATTATAAAAGCTTACAATTTTTATATTTTATGCCGAATATCATTTCTATACTAGACTTATTATGTCATTTCATTTAAAACACCAAACCAAATGTATTATATTTATCAACTTCATTTGATCCTTTAATTTAAAGCTTTCAAAATGGTTTTAACAAGTTTTTTTTTTAAACTTGAAATTAAACAAAATTGACAGTGTAACTTAAAATTGGCTTGATTTTGTCTAAGCCGACACGAGATTAGTATTTTTCTGATTTGAGATTTATATGCATTATAAATCTTATAATTTCAACTCACTTATTTAACAAGTACGTATATTAAGAAATCTTTTATTTATAAGAATACTCCCAATTGTATAAAATGTGCCATTTTGATAATTAGCCATTTGGAGAATGGGCCATTCAGAGAATTAGGCTTTTAGAGTATTGGCCATTCAGAGAATTAGGCTTTTAGAGAATTGGCCATTCAGAGAATTAGGCTTTTAGAGAATTGGCCATTCAGACAATTAGGCTTTTAGAGAATTTGCCATTTTGAGAACTGGTCCTTTTGCGACTCTGTTGCCATTTTCAGAATTAGGCCTTCTGCGCCTAATCCGTTTAGCTATGTGAGCCCTATATCCAAGCAATCCACACATGTACCAATGACGTCAATTGATGCGTAGTGTGTCTGTGGGTTACAGTGGAAACAATCACATACATTTTCTTGCAATGCAAAGCCGTGCGCCGCGGTGGGTCTGTGCCTTAATGCCTAATGTTTATTAATACTACAAAGTTATTTGATCAAGGTTTCCAATCAGGATAATCGGGCTTCTGTATAACCGAGGTCTGGTTAATCGAGTCTCCACTTATTTCATTGGGCTCACCGAGAATTAGAATTATCTACCAGGAATTTCAATTATAAAACTATTTGTTGCCATATTTCCAATCGCTACTTTAGGCTCAATCCAATTACAAACTGTCATTAAACTTTAAGAGTTCTAGGAACGATTTTCTTATTCATTGACACTGCTTTATTAACCTAAGATACTGGGTGAGGTAAATGGTTATCTCTGTATGTGTTTTCAGGCATGAATCCATGTAACTTGTTTCGGTGTTCGAGTGACCTTTGCAATAAAAAAAATGAAATACGAGGATACGAGAAGTAAGGGCCTTGCAGTCATAACACTTTTCATGATCAGCGATTTGCCGACTGCATCTTCTTTTAGTAATCGATACAAGCTGAAAAAAGTGGCAGTGGACCAGGCACATTGATTGTAGAACGGATAGGACTAGAAGCTTCTGGAGTACCGACCACATGTTGGCAGACGTAGCACCAAGGAGGCCTTCCACAAAGTGGACTGATGAGCTAGTAAGGGCCTCGGTAGGTTTTCTGGATGCGAGAATTACGGGACCATTTGATGTGGTGACGCTTTGGCCTATGTCCAGCTGTAGATGTCTATTGACTAAAATTTAAATTATGATGACGATGATTACCTTGTTTTGGCGACACTCTGTGTCCGGTTTAGCAGACGATTTTAGTCGGTCGCATCATCCAAAAATCGCTTTTCGTCTTCAGTATCGTGTTTGATATGTAATGGCCCTTAGATAATGTTGTATGCAGCCGATACATGCAAGATATGTCACCGACGTATTCGGCTACATGGCATGCCATTTCCCGTGCTCGATAGCATCCGCTGCGGCACGATCTACAAGATAGTTGAGTTACTATTCCAATGTTGTGTTTACGCAAACGTAAATTTTAACCTTTGTTTACTAGTATGTCTCTTGTAGGTTGAAGACTTGTTAGTACAATGTTGTAGGATGACTTGAATATTGCGCTGCTCACAAAAAAGAAAATAAATAACGCTAGACCTCTGCAAAAATATTTGCTTTAATTGCACTGGGGTAGGTAATAGTGCGGCTAGATATGTCTGCCTGTTTAGCTACTATATGAAGCTATATTTTTGGAGTGGATCAACATTGTTTGTTCCGTAGGACTCTCAAGAGATATATATGTGATTTTCTATAATTTTATGAGCACACTTTCTTTAATCACGCACTGCTTCCATTAGACCTCTTTTCCTTTTTGTCACTGTGTTCCATGCCAGTGTGTATCATGTAATTTCGGCGTTAACAATATATAGAGCATATTAAGTATTCATTTTGTCATTATTATCAATAGGTTGTTAATTGAAATTATTCATTAAAACGTGTTTCATTTATAGAGGAAATGGAACTGACCATCAGTTGTAATTGTAATGAATGATTAATAAAGTGGCGTAAATAATAGTAAAATTACTAAATGCCTAGATGACATGCGGTTTTGCTGAAAATGTGTTATGGTTTCATTTATTATAAAAATTTTGCATACGGTTGAAATAATTTTTTTCTGAATGATTACTTTTCTTTTATATTTCTTCGATGACAAGAGACTAGTATTTGTCTAGATTCTCTAGTTAACTGGAGAATAACTGATATCAGTCGCTTGCGCCACTCTTTATTGTAGATTAATACTAAAAAAGAACAAAGAACTTTTTGGGGATCTGTTTATTGTAATTTTTGACATTCATGCTAATTCTCAGTCTTATTCAAATCAATTATTTTTGAAATGAAAACTTCTTTATCAGCATTGAGCTATTTTTGGTAGAGGCAAAACTTATGCGTTCGCGTCACCGACATGCTAATGTGACGTGTTGCGTAAATGCAAAAAATGAAAAAAGGTCCAAAGTTTTAAGTTTCCACGTCTGTCAGCAGTGCCCATAGCTGGTTATTTAAAAATATACTGTACCTAAAACATCTATGAAATTAGTTCAGAAGCTACATCATAGTTTTATCTTAAATCTCAATACGGTAAAAGTAAAACATGGAAGCACGTTTTGATTGCATCCCAGATTAATCGACGACGTCGAGCGGTCTCGAGTTAAGACGGAAACCAGTTAATAAGTTCCAGCTAGGATGCCCTGCTTTTGCTACTGATAACTTTATCCTGGCTTCGTTAACTGAGTATATTAATAATTTTGTGGACCTACAAGACGTACGGCGATGCGTCATCATTGAATGGTGGACATCCCACACTTAAGAACAAATCTACCAACCAACTACCAACAAATTGATATTATTATATTATTCACGCAACTAATTAATATTATTATATTGCTGTATAATGTACAGGCAGCATCAGGAGTTGTTAACTATACGGACCTTGTGGAAACTAGAACAAAATTACGTGAGTTTTGGAATACTTTCATTGTGCATACAGCTAAGGAGTGAAATTCCCTGCCGGAGTATGTTTTTCTTTTCGTGATATTGGTAGCTTTAAGTCAAGAGTGAAAAGGTTACTTCTAGGCAAGGATGCTCCATCGTCGACCACATCATCAGGTGGTTAAATGTGAACCTATGAAGAATAATTCGTGTTGATCCATATCATTATTAAATTACCGTCACGATTCACTTGTACCTTCAATCACAGCTCTATGACTGAACATGGTTTTGAGTGGCAGCGCCGAGCCTGATTGGATTGCTCATTACTGCTAAATGATCAGCACGTATATACCTATAGTTGTACACATACACATGATATACAAAAGGGTTGTAATGGAACTTCGCCTCCGCTTTCGCGGGGTGCGGCACTCTCACAAGAAATCATATCTTCGTGATGGGAACTTTCATGTGGTACCTTTAATGTGGTCCACCAAATCTTCGCTTAATAAATACTTTGAACTGAGTTTTTACTGAAGATATGGCTCGAATTAATTTATTTTTGCTCCCACATCACTGCTGCTGCTAGGTCCAGTACCAAGTTAGCAACTGTCTAGTGTAGCCAGTTCGTTTTATGAACCACTTCATATCGCATCAAACACTGCAACTTCGCAACTGTATTCGCCTCTGTTAAACGGCCTCTAATACATCCCTAAAATATGTTTACCACAGACAGTCAAAGTCCTCTGTCAAGATAAATATCTGATATTAACTGTACCTCTTGCGCAAAATCATGAATTTTGACAGCTGCCATACCTATTATGTGTAACAGAACATTGTTCATTATCTATTCTGTTGCCTGGTAATTCAATGATAGTTAATTGATACATAATAATTAACTAATGCACTGCCTGTTTGGTCTACTGGTAGCAAATGGGCCAAACAATGAGCTCGTACTATTGTAGATCTCACTCATTGGTTTGAATCACGAAAAATCGAGGACAAAAGCAATAAAATCATAAAGAAAAAAAAATCATCATTGGGTTTTTACCGACCTATAAAAGGAGGCTATAGATAGGTATGGTGGTATGGTGGGATGTAAGGGGCGCACTCGCAAACTTAGCGCCCCAAGTCAACCTCACCTGCTCGTGGTGCATCCTGCTGATCAACAAACGAGGCTCTGACGACAACCGACGAATGGCGGTATAACCATTTCAACAAATCTTCGCAGTCAAATGGCACAGACTGGTGACGGGCAGCAGCGTCACCAGTGCGAAAAACTGCGATCTGCGATCGCCAACCCGCATGCCCAGCGTGGCGATTATGGGCAAACCCTCCAATGGCAAGTCAAAAGAAACCACGGCCCCCAGTTCCCGGCCGCCCTGCTGTTATTGCTGATTACGGCGGCGGTCACGGTAGCGGCAGGGCACTTGGGGGTGCGAAGAATCTCCGGGTTACGGACTACGGCCGCCAAAATCAAAAAACCCAACTGACCTTGGCTACGTACAACGGACGCACGTTAAGGCTTGACGAACACCTCGTGCAGCTAGAACAGGAGCTCGAGAATATAAGGTGGCACATTCTGGGGTTGAGTGAAGTCCGAAGAGAGGGGGAGGACACAATAACTCTTGAATCGGGCCACCTTATGTATTTCCGAGAAGGAGACCAGCTATCCCAAGGCGGTGTCGGGTTCATGGTTAACAAATCCATCTGTGGCAACGTTGTGGAAGTCTCCAGTGTGTCGAACAGGGTAGCGTACCTCATAGTGAAACTAACCGAGAGGTATAGCCTCAAGGTTGTGCAAGTCTACGCACCGACCTCGGCGCACTCGGACGACGAAATGGAGGAAATGTTCGAGGACATTTACAAGGCCTTGCACTCCACTACTAAGACCCACTACAGCGTTGTCATGGGGGATTTTAACGCTAAAGTGGGAGTACAGAACTGCAGCGAATCGGTAGTAGGATCCTACGGGTTTGGCAGCAGAAATCATAGGGGGCAAATGCTTGTCAACTTCCTAGAGAAGGAGGGGCTTTTCGTAATGAATTCCTTTTTTAAGAAACAGCCCCAAAGGAAGTGGACGTGGCAAAGCCCTGACACTATGACCAAAAATGAGATAGACTTCATCTTAACAGATAAAAAGCATATATTCAGGGATGTCTCAGTGATCAACAGGTTAAATACCGGCAGCGATCACAGACTTGTTCGAGGCTCTCTGAATATCAACTTCAAGCTTGAGAGAACTCGTTTGATGAAGTCTAGGCTCCGTCCAAACATGCTCCAAACTATGTTAGGATCTGAAGCCTTCCAGTCAGACCTGGAGAACCGGTTCGCTGCCGTGGAAACCACAGACGACGTTGATCAGACGCTTGACCAAATGGTGCAAATCCTCAGGGAGGAAGGTACGAGATTTTGTAAGATGCGGTGTACGGGCCGGAAGTCTAAACTTTCGGAAGAGACTCTAAAGCTCATGACGGAGCGACGTGAAAATCCACCAGCCACTTCGTCAGAACAGCGGGCACTCAACAAAAAAATTAGGAAACTGGTACGACGCGATCTCCGACGATCCAACACGCTCACTATAGAGAAAGCGATTGAGCAAAACCGGGGGTCAAAAGTGTTCTTCCAGCCACTTGGGAGGAGTCATCTGACGAAGCTGGCTAAATCGAGTGGGGATATCGTCGTTTCGAGGCCGGAGATTCTTTCGGAAGTTGAAAACTTCTACAGCCAACTGTACGCATCGCATGCATCTCGGCCTGATCCCGAAAATGAGGACTCTAGAGCCACCTTAACCCGCCATTTTACGGAAGACCTGCCTGAAGTAAGCCAAGATGAAATCGAGGCGGCTCTCAAACAGCTTAAAAATGGGAAAGCCCCAGGCGAGGACGGGATTACAACCGAGCTCCTGAAAGCGGGAGGACGCCCTGTATTGAAGGAGCTTGGGGAGCTATTTAACTCTGTCCTGTTCTCTGGCAGAACTCCAGTGGCGTGGCAGGGGAGCGTGGTCGTTCTTTTCTTCAAAAAGGGTGACAAGACCCTTTTGAAGAATTACAGACCCATTTCGCTTCTCAGTCACGTTTATAAGTTGTTTTCGAGAGTCGTCACAAATCGTCTAGCGCGAAGACTCGACGAGTTTCAGCCACCGGAGCAGGCCGGGTTCCGAGGAGGATACAGCACCATAGACCACATCCACACAGTGCGGCAAATTATACAAAAGTGCGAAGAGTATAATCGGCCCCTGTGTTTTGCTTTTGTGGACTACGAGAAGGCCTTTGACTCCATCGAAACCTGGTCTGTTTTGGAGTCTATGCAGCGATGCCAAGTTGACTGGCGATACATCCAAGTGCTGAGATGTCTTTATGAAAACGCAACAATGACCGTCCAAAGTCAGGACCGGCAAACTAGGCATATCTCACTGCGTCGAGGGGTTAGACAAGGGGACGTAATTTCCCCGAAATTGTTTAGTAACGCAGTGGAGGATATGTTTAAAACGCTGGACTGGGAAGGACGCGGCATTAATATAAACGGCGAGTACATCTCACACTTGAGATTTGCGGATGACATCGTCATAATGGCTGAGTCGCTGCATGACTTGCAGCAGATGCTGGATGGCCTAGCTGATTCTTCTGCACGCATCGGTCTCCGGATGAACTTGGATAAAACCCAGGTTATGTTCAATTCACACGTCACTCCGGGATCGATTGTGGTCAATGGCGGTGCTCTCAAAGTTGTTCGAGAATACGTTTACCTCGGCCAAACTCTGCAGTTTGGTAAGAACAACTTTGAGAAGGAGGCTAGCAGAAGAATACAGCTGGGCTGGGCGGCGTTTGGAAAACTTCGTCGAGTCTTCTCGTCGCGAATCCCACAAAGCCTGAAGACTAAAGTCTTCAACCAGTGCGTCCTACCTGTTATGACCTACGGTGCCGAGACGTGGACACTCACAATACGGTTGGTCCATCAGTTCAAAGTTGCTCAGCGAGCTATGGAAAGGGCTATGCTCGGAGTCTCTCTAAGGGATCGAATCCGAAACGAGGTGATCCGGCAGAGAACCAAAGTTGTCGACATAGCTCATAGAATAAGTAAGCTGAAGTGGCAATGGGCCGGCCATATAAGTCGTAGAACCGATGACCGTTGGGGTAAACGTGTTCTTGAGTGGAGACCGCGAACTGGTAAACGTAAGGTAGGACGCCCTCAGGCTAGGTGGAGCGACGATCTTCGCAGGGTAGCTGGTAGCAGCTGGATGTCAGTTGCCGAAAATCGAACCAAGTGGCGTGCAATTGGAGAGGCCTATGTCCAGCAGTGGACTGTTATAGGCTGATGATGATAGATAGGTATGTTTGTAATATTGTGTCTATGTTATTCTACATGGTCTTCTAAACACGTGTGTCAAATTTCATAGTGCATATGTTTGTCCACGCATATCTCCGAAACAAGTAATCGGACCGTAATCATTCTTCTTATATTGGATTAGGTAACTCTCAACTTTGAGAAACAAGTTTCATCAAAATTGGTTTAGCAGTTTTCACGATATTATTTTATTTTATTTTTTGAGATGGGTTTGCTCTTGACTCCAATCTAGGTCAGAGACAAAGTCGACGATGGAGTGGATTTGAAACATACAACTGAACTCCTTAACGACAAACAGCACGAATGTGTAAATTGAGTTATTATGGTTATTTTGTTAATCATTTAGATACTTTACTTTAGAACTTGCTCACTTTTTCCTAGTGATGGAGTAGTTACATAAACTAAAAAAAGAAAAATTAAAACATTTTCACAAAAAATAATAATTTCCTATTCTCTAATATTTTTTTATTCAGCGAATATTTTCCTACAGATACATGCATTTTTTTGATGTATGGATTTGTGCTTTTTATTTGTGAAGTAATGCTACAGATGTTGTGTTGAATTCCCATATAGACTTCATCATAACTGAAGCAATGTGGGTGATTTGGAATACCTCTGCCTAAAACTTTGGGGAATATAGTCGAGATGTTATATTAATTACTCAATGATGCCTCGAAGTGAGACTAGAAGGTATTGGAGGTAGAGACTTTGTTTCCTCCGGAACATGTCAAAGGCGTTACGATAAGATGCATTGGTGCGCACTGGCGGAGTTCCCGGCACACTCTGCGTGTCTGTGGTCCGGCTAAGGTCTAAGCCAGGGATATACCAAGGGGAGAAATGTCCTGGGACAAGTGTCGCCAGCGACGTCGGGTGAAGTGTCGCGACGTTGCCGGACTTCGCTCGACATGTCTGGCAACATCGCTCGGTCATCCTGTATTGCAGCGTAGCATTCAGTTGTGGCAACGACTGCCTTGTGAAACACAATGTCGTGATGTCGACAGATATGTTTGGTGTAGTTTTGCGAAGTCGCATAAATTCGCCTGACATCGCTACCGACGTAAATCGCGCGATGTTGTCAGATATGCTAAGCGAAATCGCTTGACTTCGCTTGACAAGTTGCCAACAACTATCGCGGAACATTTGCCCCCTAGTGTATCCCTGGCTTTACTCAATCTTGGTAAGGGATATCTAAAACTGCTATAATAGGCTCGGATATGGCCAACAGTATGATCGGCGATTCAAAAATTTAACACGCATAAAACTTTCAACTTTTGCCGAAAATCGACATTGTTCGATTATAATTATGACTGTATTTGGAAAATAGATAGTTACGCAATAACAAGAAGCTGACAGCGAGGTAGACATCTAGACATTCTCAACGCAAAATAAATAGGTACCTACATCCTAAATCCGTCGGATACGAGAACAAACTTGACACTCGCTACAATTTGCGAGAAAAATCGCACACTACTTACTTTTATTACTTTTTTATAGTTTTTCTGAGTTCAAGCTTTCTGTTACACTTTAAAACTACTCGGACTTTGTTGTCCAACTTCTCCTTCGTATATTAAACTAAAACTATTCATAAAACTGCACTCGATCGTTTTTTCTTTTCTCTTTTTATAGTTTAAACTGAATGCTAATTAAATAGAAAAGTCTAGCCATGAAATGCTAACAATCCCTTAATGGATCTTTACTAACTTCGTTAATGAATATAAATAGATAGACATTAATTTTCAAGAATAATTGAGACTTTAGAAAATTGGGAAATACGATAAAAATAACGAAGGAAAAGTTCTTAATCAAATTTTGAACTTTGTAAAACTTTGCAACTTCTTTGCATACTTGGATTTGTAATCCCATCATAAAGAATTCGAGAGGAAAAGTTAAAAACTGTTGTGTTTTACACAAAATGTTGAAATGTTTTATTATTAGTTTCGCTGTTAATCTAATCTGAGTTAGCCACAAAATAGAAATTTTAAAAACTACTCTAACCAAATCTTATCTATCTAACGTGTAACTAGAGCGTAACTCAGCCAGACAATAAATCGTAATCAAAACCCCCTTTTAAAATCCCCATACGTCAAACTTCACCCGCCACACGCAATTTTTCCCGCCCGCCAAAATGTACCCGAAATAGCGCACTAACATCTATTTCGTCAACAAAACAATGGTAAACAAAGCTCGGCATTTAGCTAGCCTTCGCTGGGACAAGTCGTGACAGGGACAGGCGGGTAACAAGATAAGCAGGATGTCCTGCACGCGACCGTCCTCTCTAATCCTACGACGCAGTTTCACGAACCACGATACTGTTCAGATCGGCTTTACATTGCCTCCACTTGTCAAAATAGTCATCTTAAGACAGTTATTTAAATGTTTTGGTAGTGTATTGTGTTTTCATTAGTGTACTCTGTTAATGGGGCGGAGTGTTTGTTGCTTTTCAAAATACGAGTAGGTACATGGTTTTTCATTCATTTATCTTCTGATACTCATAATTAAATGTGGTAGTTTTCGGAGTGGGATCTTTTGGAGACATTGTAGGATCAGTACAAGTGTCGAATAGCTGATTTATAAAAAGGACCTAAACAGGTCTTTTCTTTTTTTTTGGACAATCCTACCACGCTATTCCCAAACCACTGCGAATCTTGAGAGCCAGAATAAACAGTGGCGACCACCAGAAAAGCGCCGAGGCTATGAAGCTCGACGAAATCCCGGAGAATAATTTACTTTTAAAGTTACCATGCGCTGTGAGAAATTGAGCAACACAGTGATCCACCTCCAGCCACGTTCTGGCCAGCCGCATGCGAACGGATGGAAAGAATTAGTGAAGGTGTCGGCCCTTTATGGAATTATCCCACCCACATTGCCATTCGGATAAAAGTTCCTCCCAGACGTCTATATGTGGTTTATATAATCTAGAGATTTTCTCACGGTCACTCCGCGTTAAAAAGTCCGCGTCTATGGTCTCTCGTGCGGAATAGTGAATTACAGCACGTTGCTGCCCTTCAAGGTCGACCGAAAGTACGCCAGCAAGTACCGGTAAGGCCTGATACATTGTAATGCTTCAAAAGAAATTATCCCAATAACAGATTATCAATCGATTTAACAAAAGCAAACATACACAGCTTTACCTGAACATCCAAGAAAAGCAAACCACTGAAAATTTAATAGATTCCAACTTTATTTCAAACTGACATGGAACCAGAGATTCGCAAACTTCAGTCTATGTCGTAACCATAACTTCTTGTAGATTAATTAATCGGTCTCTTCAAAATAAGGAATAATTAATTTCCCAGTTACTTAATTATATTTGTCGCGAGTTCACGTAAAAGCCGCGGTTAAACTCGTTTATACTTAGATGCCTCAAACTTTGTTTTCCTGTTTCTACAAGGTTTGTAAGTAATTATATTTGACAGAAGTAAATACTCAGAGAGAAGTATTTTTTGTTTTTGCTGATTCTAGTTTCTAGATGGTTAAATAATAAATAAATGATAAAAGATTTCATTTCTGTAAGTTGGATTGTAAAAACACCTTTACATGTCGATCATATTTTTTTTAAACTAGATGAGGTCGGCGTTTCCTATCTGACTACTCTAACAAGAAAGGCCGAAACAAACTCAGAGGTCACAGTCTCTTTTAAAGTCCAGACAAAATCTTGGTTAGATCATGCAAAGACCATGTATATCGATGTCTGAAATGGTCTTTTGTGGCAAGGTCCAGCCAGATTGAGTGGACTTATCCAGCCAGTGCATGCATTTGTCAATTACCGTGGAGCTCATCTCAGAATTTTAGGAGCTCAACGATTCGACGAACAATACCAAAGAAACCACATTCGGGTAAGCCGCACAAATTACTCAAATTGCCAGCCCATGATTAAAAACTAACTGAGATAAATTAAAAAAAGAATGATCCACATAGACTTCACATTCACAATAATTAAAATAAAATAACATAATACTTTAAAAAGTAAATATTCTTATCATTGCAAGAAAACCAAAAAAAATAAAAACAAAATTCAAGAAGCAAAAAATATAAAAAAATAATTGGAGCATCTCAATCCCAAACCTTTTTGTCCACAACGTAATCTTTAACGGTTTAAAACGTTTTCGGGCACAACTTACGTTTAATGAATGATTTGAATTTGTTAAGGCTTAGATCTTGTACGTGGCTTGGAAGCTTATTATAAAAGCGCAAACATGGACATCTAAACGAGCCACCTATTTTCTTGAGCCTTGTTGTAGGTACTACAAATTTATGTTTGTTCCTAGTATTTATGTTATGGATATCACTGTATTTTTAAAACAATTTTATATTTTTATGGCCAAAGAAGAGATTTTCATATATGTATACTGAGAAGGCACAGTCATTACATTAATCTCCTTAAATTTCTCTCTGAGAGAGTGTTAAGCACGTTGACATGTTTTACTACTCTTCGTCCAACCTGTAAATTTACAAAAAAGCCCAAAAAGTTTCGTAATTATTAATAGGAAATCATAGACAATAAAATGCAAAATTTTCCTGGACGCTTACAATAGTGAAGCGACGTGCTTATTCGCTCTGTTATTCCGATAAATTAAAACACAGTTATATCGATTTCACGTAATAGTAAATATTGCATTGTAATATTTTGAAAAAAGTATTATTGGATATATAAATATACAAAAAAAACATATCATATAATTAAAATGCATGTTGGTGTTGCAAAATAATAAATACATTGTTACTGTTATTAATGTTTACTACCTGTATTTGGATTATGGATGCAATTAATTTGATTTAATTGCAAATAATACAAAATGTTAAGCAAAAATAAAATAACAATATGTTTAATCGTTTATTTAGTTAATTGATAAAGTCGTTCGTTATAAGAAATCGAATCGGTACCGCTTTATCACTAAATGACTAGTTTTTGAGCTGTATAATGCAAAATTATAGGCTACTACGGAGTACAGTAGTAACTAGATCAAAATCCCTACTGCGAAAGTGTATCCACGTGTAACTTACGTTACTTTTCATCAAAATTATGAAACAAAATTCAGCGAAACGCCTATTTTTAAGACCCCGGTAACCGAGTAAGGTGTTATATTAAGGCTCAGTATATTCGGAAGGGAATGAATAATAAAAATATTTGCACAATCCGTGGATTATAAGGGTAGCCTCGAGCTAACCAAGATTAATAATAAGTTAATATCAATCTCAAAACCAGCCTCTCACCTTTGTACTGTAATAAAAGAAGTTAAGAGTTCCCATGACGGCTTTTGTATCTCTTGAAAGTGATTTCACAACACTCCACAATCTTTGAACAAAGAGCAATCGAAAGCAATTTAAATTCAAGATCCCACTCGACCGCAATTATTTACACAACGGCACTACACTATCCTTAAATCTGTATAAATATTCATGAAACTGTTTTATAAGGAGACCCTTGCTCTCTTTAGCAACGTAAACGAAAGTTGAGTGACTTTCCAGTTTCCCTGCTCCAGTCTCGCTTGCCGTCGACCGTCGACCGCCGTATCACGCGCAACTTATGAACAGTCTTAACATAATATATTAACATTAGGTATTACAATTTTCCACAAGTGTGCTCTCTGGTTACTAAATTCACTTGAAAAGGCGTGACTTAAGTGCTGTTTTGAGAGGTTTCGCTTCTAATTGAAATGTAAATCTCAGCGAATTTGTAGAAAATGCTTTTTCTTCGTTTAAGACGCTTACTTTTGTTGTACTTACTATAATAAAGTCTAGTAAAGCTATGTAATCTGGTGTTGAATCAAATTCGTTTTCTAATTTAATATATTCATCTGATTTAAATTATTTTGTTTACAGTCTTCTCAGCTGTCAATGTGTTGGAGTTTGGAATACTATTATCTGTGTAGGTACTTAACTTGTTGTTTAGTGTTGAGTTCGTTGTTGGTAAAATTAGTAAGAGAATAATATTTAAGTTGGAGCTACATTTAACTGGGTGTCAGGGTGTGCACATGAGGCCGCAGATGACGAGGGTCCCGTGTCAGATTGTTTGCGTTGGAAAACAAAATTTTAATATCTTCGCTGTCTACATAGGCTTACCTATTCTAAATTTGCTTTACAACTTATTGAATAACGTTGCAAAGTTTTGGACGTTCAGTGAATTATATACCGGCTTAAAATTAAAAAAAAAACTGCGCTTGTTGAAAATTTTTTACACATTTTAATTGTGAATGTAAATTCGTTACATGTGGTTTGCGTCCATATGAGCTTTTGTAATTGTTTTGTTCTTCATAATTCTCTATTTTTTAAGCTTATTTTACATTTAGACAAGTGCTAAACATGTTTCTATTATTTTATCTATTCAGATGCATACATACAAATGCCTTTACCTTGATCCGTAACATTTCTTAACACTAAGCTCTCTTCCGTAAACATACTTACACTCAATAGCCTATTTTTAATTACCAAAAGTAGTTTTAATTAGCAATAGAACTAATCGATGAATTGTTTCATCTATCACAGAATAACATACTTAGATTAGTATTCTACATTACTATGGACATAATCAACCCAACAATAATAGTGTAAGCAGTGATCGTAAAGTCGAAAACCAAACAGCTTGCGAGGGCAACCCGAGGTGATGATTAGCGCGCCCTACACCACTTGGCTGTCCCGTCACGTAACCCCCAATCTGCTTAGCGGGACACCTTTGTGTCGACCCTTTTATTTGGGTCGCCAAGTCCTTAGATACACAGAAACTGATTCACAGATAAACACCACCGAGTCGTTAGCAAGATATACAGAGCTCCTTTTAAAGTTTATTTACTTACATTATTGAATGAATCGAATTGAGGTCGAACATCCTCATAACAAGTACCTCCTCGGTCTGTAGCTCAGTAATCGTTTATCAAACAGTGACACAGTTCCAGTAAGTGATCTACAAAGTATCGACTGACAATGACAAATACTACTCATAACTCATAACGAAATTACGAGGACGATTCATCCCCAAAGTTGGCAAAGTACGTACTTCGCAGCTTATCATCGAGGGACAGAATTGCTTCAGTTGAACAAAGTAATCGTCGAGGTATCTGAATGAGTAATGAGAATGGTTAGTTTAAACGAGTTATTCGTATAGTTGGAATCACACTCGCACTAATCTCTAGCATCAATTATGAACTGAATACGAATGTAACAACCGATGAAAACCGTTGGGGCGTGACAAACGGTCATTAAAATTCGGGATCAGACGGGATTCGGGCGAGATCCATCAGAAATTAATATTTGAGACGTCAGCTGCTCCACACCTGGAAATTGACTAATAAAGCCGCCTTATGAACTCGGCTTTTATAAACTTTGTGCGTCTACAGCGTTTTAAGTGCCTTATCTCCGCGGAGAGGGAAAAAGTTGGCGCGGTTTACATCCTTTGTTACGCGCTCACATCATTTTTAAGCAGTTTGTTGAGCTTATGGAGATATTATTATGCTTTCTCTATTGAGCTATCAAAACATGCGTCGATATTTGAACATCGTTAAGCACTTGAGGCTTGTTGAAACCTTACCCCTGGGTGAAGTATAAATCTATGTAAACAAATAAACAAAACCAAGAAACAATTTTCCTTCTAAAATCTTTTCACGGCCAACAGTGTCTACTTCCGAGAATGGAGTGTTGGGGAATGTGTACCGAAATCGCTCGAAGGGTTCCGTCAGTGTTGCAGTTTCACTGTACAAATTTCTTGGAGAATATTATAAGACGCCCGAGGGTGGCAGATCTACCGGCTGCGCAGAGGACCGTTGAACTTCGCAGCTCTTTGTGAAATTGCACACTCTACTTTGCTTTTTTTGCCACACATTTTAAATATTATTTTACATCGTCTTGTGGGAACGTTATTTTATTTTCCTTTATTACCTTAAGTCTGTCAGAGTTGTGAAAGCGACGTGATTCTCGGCGATAGTTTATCGTGATTATCCAGAAAGCAAGTACAATGGATTTAGCTGTCATAAATCGCTCATTGGTCGGCAGTGATTAGAGGGAATCAGGAGCTCGCTACAGTCGGTTCAGTGGAGCTTAAGGTAGCTTTAGTAGACACAATTGAAAATTCGATAAGCACTACCTAACTTCTCTGAAGAATTGCAGTAAAACATTCTACTTTAATGCCAAACTTTGATTTGAACCCAACTTAAAATTCTTAATACAGAAAACGGGTGTAAACCTTGAAGCATCTGTGACATGGACATAATCAATATTATGGAAATATAATACACCATAATATTGTTAAATATGACAACTAATGAACTTTTAAATTTTCGATCAAATCACAGTAGATACCAAAATATACCGGTAACCGGAACCGGAAAGGAAAATAAAAACTATTGTTTTAGTCACATCCTTTGTTCTTTTGAACGAATATTTGTTTAACAACATATGAACCCAAAATAAGCTTGAATGAAGTGGTTGTATTTCTTATCCTGAACCTAAAACAATAGAGTAACTACAGGAGGATAACTTCACTCACTCGCGATATACGGTACATATTTACTTAAGTAGGTTGGTAGAAGGTACTGGCATGTATTTCGAAAGATACCTTCCTATATCAGGTTAATTTTCAGTGACCAGCCAATTTTTCCAGGCATTAGCCATTCAGTACAATTTGCCGAGTTAATGCGGGGTACTTGTAAAATGTATTGAACGCCTGTTTTTTTTCTTTTTTGTGAGTTGATTTATTCTTTGATTGATACTCGTACCTAATTCATGAAAAAATTGGGTGGTCATACAAAATTAACCTGATAAGTTAAATAAAAAGTTAATTCAAAAAACCCGACTGCTTAAGAAGTGAACTAAAAAGACGTAAATAAAAAGAAAATCATGCTGTGCAGTCGGAGGATATTATATTCGCGAGATGGCTGACCAAAAATGCTGACAAATTCTCCGACTGCACAACATGATTTTCTTCTTGTTTACGTTTTTTAGTTCGCTTCTTAAGGAGTCGGGTTTTTTTAATTAACTTTTTTTACGAATTAGGTACATTTAAACATATAAGTATAATATATTTTTTAAATCGCCTCTTATAACCATTTATTTGGATACCATAAACGATGGGTTCGCAAGAAAAAAAATTGGGTACCCACAATATGGCGCCCAGAAGCCGTCATTTTTCTATTTTCCAATTTTAATGTACCCAGTGATACTCGCAAAGTTAAGACGAATCGATTGACGTAAAATCATCAAAAGCGACCAACGCGTTTGGTCTCTAGAACGCCACATAGGAACAAAGTTATATTCATAGATTTATAAACACATTACCCTCCTTCGGCATTTGGTTAAAAAATACGGGCTATATAGTAGAATAATGGTAGATTTGATAAGTCGATTGTTCAAGGCTAGGCGGCTTAATCAAAGTATTATTTGGTAGAATTAGATCTGGGTCGGTACAATTTTCATAGGTCCTTGAAAATTTTCTCTTACTTTTCGCACATTGGTTAGGTTAGGAGGTCATTCAACTATGGACAGCGTTGGTCTTTTTATAATAGTTTTTTTGCCCTTGGCTTTGCTCCTATGACCTATCCTACAGTTTATCACCAGCTATGATGATGATTACTAGTCAGCGATAGTGTATTAGTGTTAAAGAATTTTCACAATCAGACATCACCCCTCTTTAAGATATTGAATTAGATAGATCATGTTTTAAAATTAGTCTCTGTATCAAATCCACTTGGCATCTAGTAGAAACAAAGTTCAGCCCTTCGATAAAAGTTTATTTATCTTCCACTGAAGTCTATCAGCGATAGACCGTGACGTTGCGTACATAGATAGATACCTACATATATATTATACGTTCATATATTATCGTGAATAACAGATCGTAAAGCCTCTTAAACTCGCAGGGGTACGATTAATGAACCAATAATTATTCGCTAAGGGCTTTACCCTGTAAGCACTTCGTTTGTCTATGTATATGAAGATGTAGGTGAGTATTTATGTGTGTTACACCACATTATTAACTTATGGTGAATGAAATTTTTATATTGGTAAAGATTAGTTTGCTTTTGGATATTGGTGTTGGAAAATCTAAAACTATAATTATTTCGCTAGCATCTGCTAAAAGCTTCAGTTGTTTGCTTAGCAGACTTAATGTCTTCGGTGATTGCCTGTCAATTTACCGAATCCCTTCAGTAGTGTCGAGTTTGACGTCATATTCTTTAGGTTATAGGGGGTATTACACTATCATAAATCTAGGATCACAAATCTTTGAGTCATATGTGATAGTGTAATACAGACCTATTTTTACTATTTCGTCTTTGATAAATAAATGACATTTGTTGTTAGATAGGATCATAGAAACAGCAGCAGGACGGAGTTCTACAAGACTAATAGCTCTATCGTTTTCACTGTCACCTATGATAGTTTTAACACGTTATGGTAAGGCCTCCCTGCAGCATAATTGCGTAAGTAAATTCGGCAAGGCAAAAGGTTTGATCCCATGAAAGAGTATGATAAAATCTCTTTAAATAGTTAGGTACTGCCAAAAATTAGACTAGAGAGAATTAGAGTTGCAAAGCTTGCCATATTTAATCTTGCTATATTGAATTATCAAATTTAAGTTCCTGACACAAAATCCGTCCATAAAACTATGTGATTTTGCCTTTTTACTTTTCCTACTGCCATATTCTACCAAATTCTAAGGCAATTAATTATTGTGACGGTTTTATTGAATCGTTGGCAACACTGCTGACAACACAACCGATCTGTCCTCTATTGCAACCAAATATGAGTCAAATCCTAAGCGGCACTTTTGAATGTCAAAAATTAAAAATTAAAATGTAAATTCTCTGTTGTCCATTCGCAAAGGTAGATTGTTAGTGAGAAGAACGCAAAAGAATCTCCACATAAGAACGAACAAAAAACTTCACGTAATCCTCTTCACCATGGGCTTCCCTCTATCTGGAATGATCAGAATCTTGACGCTTCGAAATTTATTTAGCATAACACGCTTGGCATAATCTTATTTAAACGAATATATTTAAGGCATAAAAATTATAATTATTGTTTGGCCGAATTTTTATAAGTCCGAATTTACAATGGCATACTTTTAAATAAAATTGGCATAATTTTACTTGGCATATTATGAAGATGGCAGAAATTCATTTGGAATAATTTTATGGGTCAATATTATTTGATTTTCTAAAATCGAATTGTTCTTTTGTAAATGAGCACTTTTAAAAATAAATGATGTATTTTTTATGTGTAATATTTATTTTAATTATTGCGTCTTTATTAGTTGATCTACAAATAAATTATAAATGAACTGTATTCAAGGTAACATGATCATTATGTTTATACATAGTCAATTAATATTTGTTATACAAAAATAATATTTGATCCTCTTTGTTATTTATTACGTAACGCTTGGGCAATTTGATAATTATAGTCAATAAATCAGTCCAAGAGCGAACGAAGCGAGCTCGAGAGCTTAGGGCACCCCGACACGGGTAGGTTAGGTTCGTAGGAGATGACGGGAGCTGAAGTGAGCGGGCAAAGCGTGCGAACTCAGCCCCCATCATCTCCTTCATGTTAGGTTACTTTAGACCCTGCAGACAGAAATAGGAGCCCCGTCGACTTTATTTTTTGAAAACTAATCGTACTTACATATTCTATATTAAAACCAAAGCAAACATTAAAAGAATTAATAAAACACTTCTTTTTAAAAATAACTATGAATTTTCTGTATTGTGATAGATGAGTATTTCAATTAATATGGATATGAAATTTATGGCAAAAGATGATTCTGACTGTGAACTTTCTGCAATATGATGGTTATGCCTTTTAATGACTATCGATATGTAATTTATGCCTAAAGAATCATCTTTAAGCATACATTTCTTCCGACTTACAAAATTATGAGTTTTGAATGTATGATAAATGAGAGTATGCTAAACGATTTTCTGCGAAATGAAGTTTATGCTATCCGTTGATATGCATAATAATATTTTTTTTTTTAATTTCATAATTTATTTATTCATTTAAATCATTGTAGTACATAATGACAGTTTACAGTAATCGTTTACTTTATAGTGTACCTACTACAATAAAATGGAGGGTGTGGTGCTGCATTCCTAGCTAGGTTAATAGATTACCTGTGTTAAGGAGTACAGTGCCGATTCCCAGGGAAAGAAACGATACAATCGTACACATTATTCATTATGGGTGCTCGCCAAACCTCTGGGCCTCCCCGAAGCCCGCTTTCCGTTGCGCAAGGCACGAAACGGTGCTGCTTTTGTATGAGATTTAACACCGCGCAGCCATACCAACCGCCGCTTTAGCCAACCTCAGGGCAGCCAAGAAGCCTGGCGAGAAAACACATAAAAAGTTCTGCAATAAAAGGTAGACCCTTACACCATGTCCTGTGACCCACTATAATTATTGTTCTTCCCTTTCATGAAATTTCTGAAGACTAGCAAATCCAGTCTTGCATAATATACCGCGTATTTAGATTTATTCATAAAAAATAAAAAAGGTCAATCTCCAAATAAAATAAAGTCGAAAGTAAAATGCTCTAGCGAAGGTTATGGGTAGTAAAACCATAAAACTGTGTGCGTGACTAATGAATTTAATGACTCTTGTCGCCTGGGAAAAAACAACATTAAAACCGAATTCTGATAAACATCTGTGCTGTAAGTTTCTATTCTACCCTATGCCTACCTACTGATTTCTTTTGGATGTTTTATACATTAAGTTGTTTTTATGTAAGTATGAGTAGTTCATCATCATCATCATCATTTCTGCCGAAAGACGTCCACTGCTGGACATAAGCCTCCCCCATGCGTCGCCACATTGACCGATCACTTGCGTCTCGCATCCAGCGCCTTCCCGCAACCTTAACCAGGTCATCGGTCCACCTAGTGGGAGATCTAAGGGGCATACTTTGTTAGAATAGATGGACAAATCGTTCAGTACTATTAAAGTCCGAAGAACGCGCCGCCGCTTACGTACTTTGTGACTGAAGTAAACTCTGAGGTTACAGCCTGTTTTAAAGATCAGGAGGGTGACCATAAGCTCTTAGAGCAAGGTTATTTTGAGTTTGCACAGTTTACAGTCGAACTATGACAGTTTTGACATGTCAGGGTACGGGGGCAGTACCCTATGATGCCAAGTTTCCGTCTGTGAAAACTAGTGAATGAAAACTGTGAAAACTCAATGATTAACATGACAGGCTTACTATAATTGACAGGTGACAATTCGATAGACCGACGTTTTTCTGTTCACTGATGCCGATTTCTGAATGGAAATCTTTACAATTGTCGAAATGTGACATATTTCTCTTAGATACACTTTTTTGACAACTGGTATCATAGTGATGAATTTTGGCTACGTACCTACATATGAAGTTCATATTGCATTACACGTGATCATGTTTGGCGCCATCCATTTTGAAAACTTTGCAGGGTCGAATCACGCTGAATTACGCTGTACGAGGCAACAAATTAGCTAGCTCAGATACACGTATAACATCCTGTGAGATTCATAGTCAGAGTGAAAATACCTCGCCATCCGAACTAAAATCAAATCAGAGCCAAACGCAAATGAAACAGAAGCAAAGCCAAGAATCCCCCAAACATTATCTGCCGTGGTAACCCTAAACAAACGGTAATATTTCCAAAAGTCAACATTTAGCGCAGTGTAAACGTGTGAGCTTGCGAGTACGACATGCAAGCCACGCCGCGTGCATCCACTGCTATCATGTAAATGAACACAATACATGTAAGAGAATATTCATGAGCTTGTAAAGCCGAGGGTAGGTTATGCTCTGCGGTACACACAGCTTCTCAATAATACCAAGCTGTTTAGTTTACTTCAATGTTGACTCCGATATTCTGGCTGTTCAATTGAGTTTAGTTTTCATAATAAACTTGGCGAAAATTAGCATTGGTGTGGTTCCTAGAAAAGGTACGCTCTGTAGCCAATACGGGGGTGTCCAAACAAACCTAGAGGTTTCAATCATCGAAAGTATACCAGCTAAGGTATGCCAAGACTATTTACAACATGTACTGATTTTAATTAAATTGTATTTTCTGATTCCTGAGGCCTTAGTGCGAGTTTTGACTTACGTTCAATCGCGTTAACGTACACATCAATTAGTATTGAAACTGGATAAGCGCCATCTGGGGACGGTAAGGAGAAACCTCTTTTTTTTGTATAAATTTTGACATAAGATATCGTATAAGTTATCACGAGTGAGTACGTTAAAATCTCGGCATAAGCACACAGACCATTTTTTTAAAGTTCATTAAATTTGCAACAATTTAAGTCCAACCGCACCTCTATAAACCCCATAGTGACCAAGCCTTTGAAGATTTCCATGTGATCCACACCTACCACCAAATAAAAATTTGCAGCAATTTAATGAACGTTATAAGTGTACGGATTTTTTTGACAAAAAACGCATAGTTTATGTCTTTTAGAGCAAAAAGATAAAAATGTCCAAAAACTTCACAGTTTTTCGCGTGGTGCGCACGTTTTTAGAATTTACACTACCCTAACTGGCCCATACAGCCCACTACAAATTCAGAACTCCATCAATAGTTCTGGATTTGTTGTGTGTCGTATGGGCCATTGCAATTTGAATGTCGATTACTGGGCCATTCATCTATCGAACATACTTATATATGTATAAAGAAGAAAAAATTATTTCTTGTAGAAGGAAGTAAAAAAATCTGGAATGAAACAAGGAAGACTACACTTTTGGATCCCAGAAAAATGCATAGTTCCTGTGGTATAGGATCATGGGAGCGAAACTGCGGCAATAAACCAGTAGCTAATATACCTAATAGCAATAACTATGTGTATTTTAGTGGTAGAGTAACAACATTTTCGAGCTAGTTATCCACGTTATAACTAAATATTAGGTAAACTCAGTTTTCATAATAAGGCTAAATTGTATTATATTCGTGAAACCAACTTATTTCATTTCAATACAACGATCCCAGTTAGAAACCACTAGAACTCTATTACAAAATGTAAACACTAGCGGAATGGACCGTTTTCATTTATTCAATGACACTGACAAAATATTCTGAAGGGTGAGTTTATTTAACGACGTTCATTTTTAGGGTCCCGTGTCTTAAAGAGGAAATAACAGAACCTACAAGGGTTTTATCAACATTTTTCTGAAGAGCAGACAAAATAGTCTAGTATTGGTCATGTACATATTTAAAACCAATTTACTGTCTGAAAAAGTAGGAAAAAGAGACATGAACTCCTGTGTCGTTCCTGAAGTGTTTCTTAGTTTGGTTCAAAACACCTATGGTGAAAATATTATATCTATAAAATTGCATGAGAAAATGTATATGTATTTTTGACGACACAATAATTAAATAATGCCTACCATACCGGATAGACTCTCCAAAATTAACCTTCATTCGGCTTTTACTCTCATTAGGTATTGCTGTTTTGGACCAAATCTTTTGTATTTTCTCCGCTCTGCCCGGAAGCAGCCACTTCTCCTGGAAAAAAAATTACGAAATTATTCGATGCACTCTGACATCTACCTTAAATGTGGCCTTGACGCATGACGGCTCTCCAGCATTAATGGCACCATACGTCGAGCTCTTGTCTCCGCCGGGGTGCCAGCTGTTTTAGAACCCAATGGCTTGGCACGCGACGATGGGAAGAGACCGGACGGGATGACCATAATGCCTTGGAAGTTGGGTAAGCCTTTGGTGTGGGATGCAACATGTGTCGATATCCTTGCGCTATCCCATCTTCTTAGCGCGGCGGGTGCAGAAAACCTCAAATGGCGCAAATATAACAACCTTATTGGCAGTTATATGTTTGAGCCGTTTGGAGTTGAGACATTATCCATATATTATCCATGGTGTCCGAGTGCTCACCGAGTGTTTCGAGACATAAGTAAACGTTTAGACAACTACTCGCGTGACCAGAGGGCTGGCCTTTTCTTCAGCCAGAGAATCAGCATAGCCATTCAACGTGGCAATCAAGACTTCGATGTGGACGAATTTTTTGATGCGCAATGAGCCCTTTTCCATCTCCCCTTTGTATGTTAGTTTGTTTTGTTATTAGTTATAAGATTAGAAATATTCAATTGTATATATTATTTGAATTATAAATAAACATCATGCAGTCACTAAACAAATAATGTCTACCTAAATACAGAACCTTGGGTAGTAAGACAAACTCGCACTAAGCCAGTTTTTCGTCTGCTCATGGTTATTTTACAAGGAGGGATCAATCCTTTTTATTATGAGATTTGTTAAGATATAGATATTCGACTTGGAAGGGTAATTCAATCTCTTTTTTGCAACTCGTGTACCTATCTACCTAAAGGCTTCTTGAAGAACATTTTGCGCAGTTTTTCTTTCCCATTAATTAATTTACAAGTAAAAGCACCGTGCAAAGGTGGACTTAACGCCTTAGGCATTTTTTTTCCAGTTGAGGCAGTGACGAAACATGGCCGGTGCAACCATTAGAGGACATGCAGGCAGAAAGCTCCGACTGAATTTCCTTATTAAAACGTCATTATTCGAGGTTTGCCTCTCTGCAGTATTGGATAAATTTTAAAGATATTAAATAAATTGATTAACATAGATATAATGTTGTGCTTCTAGGTTTTCTTTTTAACCGACTTCGCAAAAAGGAGGAGGTTATCAATTCGACTGTTTTTCTTTTTTTATATTTGTTACCTCAGAACTTTTTATTGGGTTAACCGATTTTGATGATTCTTTTTTTATTTGAAAGCTGGTGCTTGTCATGTGGCCCCATTTAAACTTCGTAGAAATACATCAGAACTCTTCAATCAATAACGGTAAAACACTTGGGATAGATGCAATCGCGTGTCTGTTTATTGTTTACACCATTTCATAACATAACATCACACTGGTACGCTCTAAAGTACGCAGGTGTGAACAGTTCACACTGGTATACTCTCATTGCACCGGTTTTGTAAAATTTTCATGTTATTGGGTTCATCTATTCTGGCTTCTCTTTGGGCACTATACGCGTAGGTACCTAGCCTATAGAACTGGTACATTATTTACCACAACTAAAAATTGAAAAATAAAAAACTTTTTTACAAAAATTACAACCGACTTCCAAACAAAAACACTACAAAGTGAAAAATAACTTCAATTTCGGAAGTCGGTGTCAAAAAACGACGTTTAATGACTTTTAAATTGTTCCAATATTGGAGGAGGGAATAGGTGAGAGCCAAACCTCGAATTATGACTTTTTACTTAGGAAATTAAGTCGGAGGTCTTTGAGCGCATTTCCTTCTAAGTACGGCCGCTGTCAAACAACTAGATTTGGCAAACAAAAATATAAGCATAGCCTTTGAGTTTTTAAACGTCTTGAAAACAGAGTTTATCAATTTTGTTTCAAGTCTTCGCCTTAATCTTTATAAAGAAAGTATTATAAATATTCTCAGAATAATTTCATTTATCAACTCCATTTTCACCCGAATTCGTAAAAGCTTGCTGTGGAAAATGACATGTTGGCGTCTATGATTAGACATACTGGATGACTTAACCAGGATTGGTACTGGTAAAGTCATTTGGTTAACCGGGTGCGTCCTAACGGCCAAGTGTTATTGCGCCTTGAATATTGCTTTATGCAAATCGATGCAGCTGCGGCCACTTAATCTGACTCCAAATGTATCTGAAAAGCCTCTGTTCTGTGTCCTGCTTGATATGGCTGTAAGTCGAATTATGCTTTTTTCAGTTGAATTGTTTCTGCAGGACACACACAACTTTTTTATAACTGACTTTATTACCTCGGCGCTTTTGTGGTTTCACTGTTGTTTGGGGCTCTTAGGAGTTCAATAGTTGAGATTAGTGTGGAAGGCTGTAATGTGCTAAAAATCGAATACTGCTAAAGTCGTCTAAAATAAGCTGTCTCCAGTGAAAGGGTTGATTAAAAGGGACTGCTTAGTTGACTAAAAGTCAGCTCATCAATTCAATCAAGGATAAAACCTATAGATACCAGATAAATAGAATGAAATAAATGATTGAACCTAATGTGGCATGGAGCTATTTCCAAATTCATTCAATTTCTAACGTAGTTATATAAAAAGGCGCTTTATTTTCTTTAGCGTTTGAATAAGTAAAACGCTGGTCTTAGTATAAAACAAATGTATGTCTATCTGAAGCATAATATTGTCATCACAGACCTAAATCCACTCCCATGGAGAATATAAGCATCTTTCTTTTGAGTCCTCCCCATGTCCTTCCATTCCCGCCCGTCGCATTTGTTGTCGCATCCTTACTGTCTATAAAAAATACAAAGAATACCTCAATTGCTGATTCAAATCTACTACGAGTACTACTACGAGTATCTTACACATCATACTAATATTATAAATGTGAATGTAAGTTTGTTTGTTACACTTTCAAGCAAAAACTACTGAACCCATCATCATGAAACTTTGTACATATATTCTTGGAGGTATTAGAAGTAACATAGGAAACTTTTTATTAAATAAATAAAAAAATGGCGTCACTGCGAGCGAAGCCGTGGGTTAAAGTTAGTATTATATATGTGAAAGTTAAGATGGATGTGTACGGATGTATGTTTGTTACTTAATCACCCCAGAAAGGTTGAACGGATCTGGATGAAATTTGGCACAGGAATAGATTACAGTCAGGAATAGCACATAGGATACTTTTTATCCCGGGCATATGTTCCCTTGGGATAATTTTCGACTTTCAGGCGGGCGAAGCCGCTTGCAAAAGCTAGTTGCTTCATAAGCCTTTATTTTTCTCGCGAAACATGGCAATCTATTCTACTTTGCTGTTCCATTTAACAGCCGCACTGGTCGATCTTCAAGGTTAAGCAACACTCACCAAAGTCGGACTGAGGGTAGGTGACCATAGTTTACAGACTGATACTCCTCCACGCCTTGGAAAGCCCGTTAGCTGTTAGTCTCGTGTATCATTTGTAGATCTTTGGCTGTCGTAATGGGTAGTCAGAAGTCGCAAAGTCTGACACCAGTCTAGCCAACATAGCATTACTTTGTGTATATTATTTTATCACCACTGCTCTAAAAACGGTGAAGGAAAACTTTGTGACGAGACCGAGAGATGTTCAAGAACCAAAAATTCGAAGACATGTGATATCCACCAACACGCACTGGGCCCGCGTGGTGAATTATAGACCATTCCCTCTCTCACAGAGAGTAGACCAGTGTCCCAGCATTGACAAGACAAGACAAAAATTCTTTATTTCAACTAGGCCATTAAGAGGCACTTTTGAACGTCAACAAAATAAATTTAAAGCTAATAATAATTGATGCTACCGTCCATTCGGAAAAGTAGATGTTACGGAAAAGAACGAACAAGAAACTGCACACTTACTATTTAACCTCATTTCATTATCATACCTCACATTCAATATCTATGTACTACACACTCTAGGAATCTGCGTTCGTCTCATAATCTTCTCTTTGTTTTGTTCTTCTCATACTTCTGATATTATTCATTCTTCCTTTCACATTGAGTCCATTCTTCTCTGGAATGCGCTTCCTCTCGATGTCAGGACGGACACGAACCAATATGCATTTTAGCGGAAGTTGCGGCTTTATTTTCATGACCAATAGCAGAGTCGTCTCGATAAAACACCTTTCTATTACTTAATATATATATATATATTTAGATATTTGTGTATTTATTAGCGTTAGTATATATGTACGTTTTTTTTACCTGTATAATAAATATTTGTGTACACATTTTACTTTAGTAATTATTTCTTTTTTTTATGCTCCTGCCATGTTATCTCTCCACCACCCTTGGTTATCTAGTAGAGAATGCCTCAGGCATTAAGTCCGTCTATGTATCTGTATGATGCATGAAGTCTAAGTTAATAAAAAACTTGTCTTCAAATTTTTGGTAAGAAGACATACTTAGTTTCCTCAGGGTGTTTTCCTTCACCATTTTGAGAGCAGTGATGATGAAATAATTTAAACAAAGTAGTAAGTAAGTGCCTGCCTGGGTTCGAACCAATTGTAATTGTATTGTAATGTAATTCGCGGCCGTTAGCTACGTATGGTAAAAAAAGAATTGTTTGTGCTTCACAGAGGCTTTTCAGAATCAACACAAAGTAATAAATAAAAAACCAATCCCCATTATCTAGCACTGTATTCCGTCCATTACCTTTATCTAACTAAAGCACTTACAAAAGAACAGCAATATTTTGAAAATACCGATATATTTTCCCGTAAAGCTCACATAAAGCTCCTACGGACAATTATAGGCCGTTAGAGTGCTGTAATGGATGTATAGGAGAACCAGTATCGAGCTCTGTATCTTAATTACTGACGTACTTAAATAAAACCAAAAGGTCTTATCTCTCCTCTCACACCTTAGTTTTTAGGGTTCCGTACCCAAAGGGTAAAAACTGGACCCTATCACTAACACTCTGCGGTCCACCTGTCTGTCTGTCTGCCTGTCTGTCACCAGGCTATATCTCATGAACTGTGATAGCTAACCAGTTGAAATTTTCACGGATGTTGTATGTCTATTGCCGCTATAACAACAAATACTAAAAACAGAATAAAATAAATATTTAAGTGGGGCTCCCATACAACAAGCGTGATTTTTTTGCCGTTTTTTGCGATAATGGTACGGAAACCTTCGTGCGCGACTCCGACTCGCACTTGGCCGATTTTTTCGTTTGGCAATTAATAACTTTAATACCTTACTGATCCAATTACTCATATTTTTATTGGGTTTATTTCGGAAACGATTTTCTGTTTTGCTGAAATGGTACGGCCATAATTAATAATTAAAAGAACGGATTAAATCAGTTCAATCCGTTCTTTTAATTAAGTTAAATTCAATATCAGTGATGTAAAAAATATACCTTACTTCTCTCGCGAAAGTGGTGTAAGTATTTCTTAATTAGTTGAAAATCTTTTTGTTAATCACATATATATAAATGTAGTTCATTAAATTATTAATACCTTCAAGAGAAATAAAATAATACCACATAGGTAGGAGGACACTCGTGCGGAAATATTATTTTTCTTCATTTTTCGCTGTTTAAGATTCAAGTATATTTTTTCTGTACGGCCTTGTACGGTTCTTTTGATTCTGTTTTGCTTTTCTGTTTTGCTGTGCTTGTTTTTTTGGTACAGCCATTTGAAAAAAATCTAATTATCATAACGCAAGGATATATTTAAACATACACACACATAGGTACATTCAAAATGTCACGCCATTTTTCTACAGGCAGAGACTACAGAACGCCTTCTGCTAAGAGCCTTACAAAACTGCTTTTGCTTCATCTACATTCAAACATCTAGTCATACATGCACGCGGGTTATGAGTACTGCGCACTTAGCCTTTCTCAAGAATATCATCAATAAGATCCATGTATGTCTTGAACCCTGTAGAGCGAATATATAAAAAAAAACTAAATCGCTTCAAAATTCGACAGTATGTCGAAATTTTAACACGAAAGATAATATGTACTTATTCGAACTCGGGTGGTAATCCAGACATCGAAATAAACAATAAGTTGGTACACAAAAGAAGTGCCAAACACAATGAGGCTTTTCTCCGTTGGCTCGGGTGACAGGCTTAGACTTCGCCTTTGTAGACATTTTACTTGCTACCAATCCTCGCAACATATTGGTTTACAACTCACTATAATACGGGCCCAGGGATCGTCTGTAATCCGTTCAATGACATTGTCACACTCCAAAATAGGGATTATGACAAAAAAAATTGTTTTTCCCTTCAGGGGGGTGACCATAAGCTCTTAGAGTAAGGTTATGACTTGTATACATCTGTCACTTAAGCGATCTCAAAATAACCTTACTCTAAGAGCTTATGGTCACCCCCCAGATAGATTAATAGAAAAAAAATGTGGTCACGTATTTTCTCTTTAGTTACTTAAATAAAAATAAGACGACAATATAGTACGTCGACTTATCGTATGTCAACACGCATTGGTACACTTTTTAGTTACAATTGACGTCACGAACCTCGTCTCCTGAACTTTGCTGCGCTTTATCTTTGTCAATATTTATTGATAAAATAAAGGAGAAATACTTGTCCAATTATCATTTTTCTACCCTAAAATTATACACATTCCTCAACTTAGGTTTCCCTCGCAACACTTGCTTTTGTAAAACAAAGTTTGTTATGTACAGGAATTAATTTGGTCCCGGCTAAAACTAAGAATATTAACTGAAGTTTGACTTTGAAATTGGTAGGATAACAAACTTCTAAGTATGCAATCAGGATTTTTCTACCCTTAGCTTCGTGCTTGGAAATTAAGTGGAGAGAGCCTTATTTTTTAATTTGAAAAGCTTCGATAACATAAAATTTAGTTCCTTTAATTTATTCGACAGAAAATCAACCAGACCTGAAATCTTATTTTGGGTACAATGAAACAATGATTCAGTTACTGTCTTTTATTTATCCAATATCAGTATTTCAAATAAATTAACTTCTTGGAATCAATAAAATCCGAAAACAACATTCACTAAGGTATCTTGAAAATTCTCTTTGTTGCCAATAAAGCTGGATTACAGCTAGCGAAAAATATTTTCATATATTCTGTTTTGAACTGGATTTGTGCTGTTATAAGCAGTCTTTCTGAACTAGGAGTAGAGTGCCTGTAGGTATAAAACAAAATATAAACTCCCCAGCTATTCTTCGCAGAATACTTACTCCAAGGGTTGTTGTTCGAAATAACTCCGAACTGTGATATGAAGTTGCACGGAGAATTAAAGCTAAGTAAATCCCGCACCGAGAGCAGTGGTGGCCCAGTGGTATCGGCGCTGACTTACAAGATGTAGGTCGTGGGTTCGAGCCCGGCAGGCGCTTTACTTTGTGTAAATTATTTCATCACCACTGTTTTCAAAACGGTGAAGGAAAACATCATGAGGAAACCGGCATATCCTAGACTAAAAATTCGAATGTCTTCGATTTTGTCCACCAACCCGCACTGGGCCCGCGTGGTAGATTACGGCCCATTCCCTCTCACAGAGAGGAGGCCTGTGTCCCAGCAGTGAGAACATTAATAGGCTGATGATGTGATGTGATGTGAAATCCCGCACATATAATATGTATTATGAATGGACTATACAGAATATGATGGCATTAAATTTTTTAAAGCTTTGCGCAATTAATTCTAAAACAAATACTCGCTTTGGTCTATTTCAAAATACGTCTTCGAAGTATTTATATAAAATTGAATTTGCCGTATATAAGAAAAACAAGCGTATTATAAAGCCCGTTTAATCATGTTAATTGCTATTTAACATATTTAAATTGGGGCTAGCTACTATCTATACTTATATAATATTATGAACTTGAAGAGTTTGTTTGTTTGTTTGAACGCGCTAATCTCAGGAACTACTTACAAGTTGAAATTGAAAAAAATCTTTTTGTGTTGGTTAGTCCATTTATCGAGGAAGGTTATAGGCTATATAAAATCACGCTACGATCAATAGGAGCAGAGCATAAATGAAAAATGTTGCAAAAACGGGGAAAGATATACCTTTTTGAGAGATTCCGTTGCGTGCGCTGCGTAAGCGGTTAAAGTTACGCAACGATCATGTATGTAGTGTAGGTAGGGTAAATAGGTAGCTAGCCAGTTGACGGGAGCGAACCCGCGTGGGACAGCTAGTGTTCAATAAAGGTATTTTTATTGCGTACGGAATACCTAAAAATTTTCGCTCTTAAGAAAACAATACCCATCCCCACACCTACTTTTGCAATCACAAAGACAAGTTCAACCTTCCGACGCAAACTTAGTTGCAAAAACACAATACAAATCGTAACAGCACTGACGAAATGAAAGCGAATCATTACTAAAATATGAGTACTCTGGAGCGTGTCTTTGATTGAAACAGGCAAGCAAGATTTGAAAGCTTAGAGTTTGAAGTTCAAACGGGAATTTCAGTGAGCCGACCTCTTGTATTGTATCGCCTTTGAGAAACACCACAGTGGCGAGTGATCTGCTATCGCGCCCTCTCCTGGGCACTCACTTAAACACTCCACGGCCTAGTATCAAAGGACCTCAAGTTGCCGACTCAACTCCAAGTATGGCCCTTCTTTTTAATAACTGTGACTAAAGAATCTTGCTGAATTAGTCTCGAAGATGACGTGACAATATTTTCGTGAACTTTTCTCCTTTGTTAGTATTTTTGTGTTATTTTTTTTTAAAGATTTTCTGCCGCACTTATCTGTGTAAAGGCCCACTTGATTCTCATTGATTCCTTCTTATTCTCTTTCCCTCCCATTCCTGAATGAAGTATTTCAAATTGAGTATTTGTAAGGCTGTACTTAAGCCTGAAAACCTGTGTAACTTTGGCAATGTATTCTGTCTAGCCTTTAATTTTACAATTGACAAAGCACACCTATTATGTTCCATAATTATTAACAGGCAACCATAGACAATAAAATGCAATACTTCATGAACGTTTACAATAGTGAATTTATTTATTTAGACTTCCTGCACAAAGGTACAAAGGCGGACTTAATGGTTTAGGCATTTTCTACCAGTCAACCAAGGGTGGTGAAGAGACAACATGGCAGGTGCATAGCTTAATAATAAAAAGCTAGTAGTTATTATACTACAATAAGTAAAATACACGTACATATATGAATATAATTTATACCTATATAAATATATATATTATATAATTATATTTATGAAGTAACAGAAAAGAAGAAAGTGAGATGACTGCTTATTTGTGTTGAAAATAAATCCGCAATTTCCGTTTAAATGCGTACCGGCTGGTGGCCTTCCTGATCTCGGAATGAAGCGCATTCCAAAAAAGAATGGACTGGATATGAAAGGATAAGTGAACGAAATCAGTAGTATGAGAAAGATAGAGTAAGAGGAGATTATTGGAAGAACGCAGATTGCGAGCTTGTGAAGAACTTAGATATTGAAAGCCAGAGATAAGATAGAAAGGAGGCGTGAGCGTATTGAGTAGAGAGCGTGGTCAAAGCGCGTAAGCTTCTTCTCTGGCGAATGGGCAACCATTTTAACTCGGACTGTAGCTCGATACATGGTCATATTTCCGTAGATTAAATATGAATCTAATACAGATGTTCAAGACCCTATCTAGTCTGTCCAGCAAGACCGCGTTCAAGTCAAAGTGGCACACGTCCCCATAGTCGATGACTGGGAAAATTAAAGCCGGCACAAGCGTTGTCCGAAGACATTGGTTTTATTGTGCACTATTCAGATATCGAGGATTTTGCCTGTAAAGACGAATCTTTACAGGCAAAATCCTCGATATCTGAATAGAAATGCTAAAATTTGGCAGGTTTTCAGGCTTAAATAGAATTTGGCAAATATTGAACTTCAAATACTTAATGCCGAATGTCGGGGATAAAATAGAGTTTCACACATTCTTAACGCCAAATACAGAATTCAGAAACCGCGGTCCTTTCTTATAGACAACACTAAATAAATGTATCATTAAAAATACATAAATGTTTTCTTAGATATTTAGTTCGTCTGCTCGTACATTTTTCTTTACCAACCTTTATCGTGAGCAATCTACATTTTCATCTAACTTTAGCCGAAACCAATATATCCCCATCAAATTCAAAGCACAAAGCAACAGCAAAAACCGTTCTCAATTTACATTTCCTACCGTAGCTTCAATAAAAAGCCGGCATGGCACTAGTGATGCGACATTTGGGATGCACAGATCGATCGCTATTAATAACAGTTTTAGCCGAACGCTTACCCGTATTAGGCAGTTCGCATCTCTAAAGTCGATTAACTATCGCTAATTCGAATTTAGCTTGCTGACACATTAGCTTGGATGAAGAGTCAGAGCCGTCTGCGAGCCAGGATTATCAAACGTGATTCTATGTAAATGCGGGCAATGAAGTTAGCCTTTTGGCTGTGAAATATGGAATTCATACCTGATTTTGTACGTGCTTTTTTAGGGACTTCTTCGCAAATGTGTTGTATTTTGCTATTTCTATAATCCCTCTTTAGTTTTTGCTAAGATCATGTATCTATGTCTGTCTAACGATTTTAGTTGAAACGAGTACCTACCTCTAATAAACTGTGTCAGGTTTTTCTCTGAAGCCTTAAAACTTTCGAGGTGACCTCATTGCCAAGGCTAACGAGGTATTTATAGTGGTAAGAGGCTGCTAGGGCTGTTTCTCGGGCATATTTCCTTCAGTTTTACCTGGTATTTTACGTAAGCTCTCGTAGTTTTGAGAAACAGATTTTTTTTTAAGAAAACTGTAGAATTTGTCCCTGGGCTAGCCTTTTCGCACATAAATATGCTTTTGGTTTTTAATAAAGTATTTCTCGTGTAATTGAATTTTCGTTAACTGATTTATGACATTACTTGATACAAATGAACCGAAGTTAATGTGCCAGAAAGTTCTGCGTAAATATAATAAAAACGAAGAAATCAAATAAAAGAAATCTCTAGAAATGAATAACGTTCGTTTGGGCTCTATTACGTGAAAGATATATAAAATATTATAGGTATCTCAGATTCAAGGCTATCATTACATCACGATAATAACCGTTTCCAACGAGGGCGAAAAGTCGAGATATTGTAAACAAAATGTTATGTACCTCGGCAATTATATGCAAAGTGTTACAACACTGTATTTTGAGATGAAGCTTGAAGTATTAGGTGCTTATATTGTTTGGCTGAAACGGGTGAAGCACGTGCCGTACTTTAACAGTTGGTGAACTGTCTCGAAACAAGCTTAAGAAATGAGTACAATTTATCAAATCATATGATTTTGTAACTTGACTCCGGGAAGGCTCAGATACTGATACTGAATTATATATAAACCAGGCAGTTATTGGCCTCGAATAAAATAAAATTTTGTCAAGGAATAACATTAAGCATTACATAAGAGTTTTAAAATGTATTATAGAATGCGTTGCTTTGTAAGCCGAGAGTAGTCTGGAGGAATGTGGCAGGCGGAACGATCTATGAGAAACGTTCTATGCACAATTTATTGTTGTATTTTCTTTGAAATCTTATGGATTAGATTTCATACGACTATGCACGTAAGCCTGGTTTATTGCACGAAGAATTTCTACAAAGAGATTTAGACTTTTGTGATATAATTGTCCCTTCTGTGAATCTTGGAATACAACAAATTAATGCGATTAGAACCATTTTTTTGATGAACAATCTTTGTCGCATAGTAGTCACTTTGGCACAACAAGCCTGTCTACAGCAGCCTTTGAACTAGTATATTAAATGATATCTCCCATTTCCATTTACAATTTACATCAACATAAAATACTCCGTAGCAAAGCTGCCAACGTTATTAAACATCGCTCAAAACCATAACTGGCCAAACTCATTGCATGCTCATCGCAGTTACGCTCGGTGGTCAATAGAATTCCACTATGTTTCCGTAATGAACTCGTACCTACGTACATTGCACGTTGGCTGTCACCGCACATCGGCCAGATCATTTTTTGTGATATGGGTCTTAGCAATAATGTTGCTTTTTATCAGTGAAATATTTTTTTCGTAATCGATTCTTGTCTTCTGTGAGATGTGTTACAAACATAATATGAATATAAAATTACCTCTTTATAATATTCGTTTAGTTATAAATAGAATTAATACGTTCGGAACGATCATAGTTGACTTACTGACGTACTTATTCAAGAAGAAACTGTAAATTCCATAAATTATGTCGGTTAGAAAAACTACATAGAGCAGAAGTTCCTGAAATGTCTTAGATAGAAAATTAGTCTCGAAGGGGAATTCATTTAATTTTAGGATTATACAAAAGTTCTTTTAACGTATTATGGAATTAATCGGGTAATGCTAGGGATAAAAAAAACACTCTGTACTTACATTAAACCAATTAATACATACTACGAATGTCCTAACAAAACGTTCGAATCAATACCACTTTTGTTAGTTATGACCGGTAAGTACAGCAAGTAATTGTTATAAAAATAAATATATAAATAATAATGGCGTTGGCTTTTCTACGTTATAAATTTTTAACACGTTTTTATTAGCTTGGTGTGTATGATTGTATCTATGTAACAGAATCCTTGAACGTGATTTTCACCCCCTTTAAAACGTCGCATTAATTTCAAATCTTGCACATTTATCAAGGACCGATGACAATGCAATAATTTAAATTGTTTGTCCCATTATCCTTACCAGGATCTTCAGGATAAGAGATTGAACTAAAAAGTAAAAAAATATATTATTACAATCAAATAGATTTTTTTTGTTAATCAAACTAATCTTAATTTAAATTTATTGAAAATTATTTTCTACTTTTTAGTTTGTTGTTTTTTTATTAAAGTATGCACACACATTGTAATTTCCGGCAAAGCGGATGGAACGAATAATGCACGTAAAACGTAATTAAAAAGGAATCCTCGTTGTTGTTGCCAAAAATAAGCACTTGTTAAATCATAAAAAAAATTAACACCTGGTACGCGCAATTACCGACCTCAGTACGAAGGCGAGAGCATTTTCCTCCGCTGTACAATCCGCTTATGTGAACAAATCTGCGGTTTTCACATTATACCCGTTTGTTATGCCACTAACGATATTATAAACGCAGATTTTGCTAATCTGGCTTTAAATGTTCCTTTGTCCAAACATGAGAAGTGTTCACTTAAATTTAAATGTTTTGTAAGGTTTTTCGGCCAATTTTTGTGGGAATGTATGGGTTCTTCATTGAAATCTGGGAGCATAATGAGATATCATATTACTAACTCTGAATCCAACAAATGGTCTGTTTGCGTATGAATGGACGAAAATTTTATTGCCATGTCAGAAGTATATTTTGTGAGAAGGACTTATGAAAGTGTTGTCAAAGTTTTTATGTTTTCACTTCGATTTTTTTTTACTTATTTTAAATATGCGTTACGGTACGGTGCGGTACGGGTAGTCAGAATCTTGAGATCTGACACCAGTCTTGCCAAGGGGTACCGTGTTATCCAGTTTCTGGGTTGTGGCGGTCAGATAGGCAGTCACTCCATGTAAAACACTAGTACTCAGCTAAATCCGGTAAGAATGGAAGCCGACCCCATTACAGTTGGGAGAAGGCTATAATATTTATTTGATTTTAAATATGCGTTTATTTTTCTTTTTATTTTGAATTGTTGTAATTGATATACAACCGTTGTTAAATAAATTGCAGAAGACTTATTATTGTTTTTATTTATATCATAAATACCTATATCAAGAAGCGCGGCGCTTTCGTCTGGAAAACGTAATAGAAACAAACATTTTGCTTCGTCCAAAATAACATTTATTTATGCAAATGACGGGTAATGTCGGGCGTTACAGCTTCGTTCTAAGTATAATCAGTTTACAGTTCGGTAGTGCCCTTTTCTTAATTGCCGTCATAGGATTTAATGAAGGCGCAAGAACGCGATCATTTTACAAATCTCATATTTTTTTAAATTCAAATAAAAACGATTAATTCCGGCAAAATTACGAAATGGAACTGTAACAAATAATTTCGTCTTTAATTTTGTTTTGTGTTTTCTTCGCAATTACTTAATTCGCCCAGGTTTGGCACGTTTCCCATTGACATCGATGTGGAAGAATTTTTTTATGCACAATGAGACCTTTTCCCCCTTTTGTGTATAAGTTTGTTTTCTTATTAGTAATAAGATTAGAAATATTCAATTGTTATTATTTGTAAATAAAAAGTTATTTTTTATTCGCCCAGGGAAAGAATATTGGAGGCTGGACATTCTTTTACGTACCAACCAATGTCTATAGCAGTATTTTTTTTTTCATCGAAAGTATCACTTAAAGTAAGGCACATATTAGCATTTTGGATAAATGCCCCTACCGTTATTGTAGTTCTTGTATCGATATTAGGAATAAACTTACCTTACCTTACTCGTTACATTTTTTGTGAAAAAACGCGAACTCGATTTATTTCAAGATGGTGTCAAAGATGGTTAAAGTGAATTCAAGGCAAGATAAATTACGTTCAACGAATGTAAATGATGTTAGGTAGGTGATACAAAAAGTATTTATAGCTGAACAGTTCCCAGAAAATTCTACGATTTGAAAGCGTCTCTATATTAAGGTATATTAGGCATATATATGTTGCTGTAAAAGCGTGAGCCTATAATAAATAAAAAGTTTTATTAGTTGGCTAACCTATTAATATTGTTAAGCTTATTATTAAACTATCATATTATTTAACTCGGCATTGTTAATTATCATTTATTTTGTTTTGTTAACAATTATCAACATTTACCAGTCCTTAAGGAAAAGCCAAAGTTTTATCGTGTGATTGCTGGTAAAAGCCTGAAATTAGCGATCATCATAGATTATTTCGACATTTAACAGAAATATTTTGGTAAATCTTAGGTTTTATCGGTAAATTCTAGGTTTTACCGTAGTTCGAACTTTTAAAGTAACATATCCATTTTACTACCTTCAAGAAGGAAACAGTAAGACTCTGGTGCGATTTAGGTAACACCATCACCATATCGTAATTTAAAAAACGCGTGCATTTGCTTTGCTTGAATTCATTGCTTTATATGTTTAAAAATCCGTCTACTTGACAGCATAAAACCCGCAACGTTTACTGTTGAATTGACAAAGTGAAAGCGTGCGTGTACTTTGATCTTTCAATAAAGTTACGCAATTATGGTGGCGGATTTATCCCTACCTACAAAACATTACACAGCAATTTCAAACGTTGTGGTTGAGTACTCCTTGGTTATACTCCAATTATGGTTATATACCTACCTAAGTAGGTGTGCAAAACATTTTGTTGTGGGGTTACGGACTTCGAAGCACAGATTGCAGGGGTAAGCAACGTAAAATTGCTTGAATGGCTAATCCCTCACAGTAAACCCTTTGCTGCATATTAACTAGAGGTTGGCATTGACGGTTGCGCTCCACGGATTAAATAAACCTATTATTTATTTAACAAAGTTATTTTGTGGTTTGAATTATTAAACGCCAGGTACCGATGGTATATTAAAGTCTCAAGTTTGATAAATAATTGGAGCCCTAGGAATTTTATTCGGGGTTGGAGAAAATTGTGAGTAATTTGAGCGTTTTAATAGTTTATATTGTTATCTTAATTTTAATTTATGAGTGTAAACTTGTTTTAAATTAGCAAATAAACACACCTAATTGTATGAATAGATGTTTGAACATAAATGAAGCAAAAGGGGTATTTCAGAGTCGTAGCAGTTGCCATTCTGTAGTTTCTGGCTAACTCCATGTGAAAAGGCGAGAGTTTATGTTATGTATGTATAAGTACAAACCTAAAGAGTGTAACTAGATAGGTAAATAACATTTGTTTCGGGATATTTACCATGTATATTTAGGTTTTGGTGACCATGTCAGCTTTAAAACTGAGATAGGTATAATAGGTATTTATTTATTTAAAACTTTAAGCACACAAATGTAGTGAGGCGGCCATAATGCCTAAGGCGTTTTCTACCAGTCAACTTTTAGCTGATAAAGAGACAATTAGTGAAAATAAAATGGATTTAAATATATATACAAGACATAAATATAAGCTATAATAGTTGACTACACCAGTGTTTTTCAATATTTTCGAATACGCGATCCCCTTTTAAGTAAAAAAAAAATCTGCGAATCCCTTGTACCGCACTCTACGGTGAGCGGGTCTACACATTTAATGCGAGTCTAAAATATAACCAAATTAGAAAAAAATATGAAAGAATAAATACACTGATTTTTTTATTATTTTTTTTATTTTGTATTGGCTCACGCTTGACCGCTATCTCACCTGATGGTAAGCGAAGATGTGGTCGTGTAACACGCTTGCCTAAAATTAACCTATTCACTCTTGACTTAAAGAGGTTGTAGCTATCTGGCAAAACAAACACCGGCAGGAAATTCCACTCCATAGCTGTAATTATTATACATAAATACTTTTATTGCCTATACCTCATTATTACTATTTAATTTTAACTGATTTGGAAAAACGCTGGCCTATACCATCATCGTCATTCGCTTGCCATATTCCAATTTATTTGGGGTCGGTGCAGCATGTTTTTTGTTTTCAAAATTACTTAATAGTCGTTACCACAGCATTCATTACTTTTACACATACCTACAGAAAAAGAGATATAAATGAAACAACTTAAAAACACTTTTTTGTAATTTCCCATGGTTATGGAATCATTCCTTTCACCGGGAAGCCTCAAAATTTTGATACCTATGGCACTTATCTCATAAAGCCTTCTATACACAGGTGTTCAGAACATTAACGATAAAAGCTCAAATACTAGGGCCTTGAGACGGTTTACAGTCTGTTGACACCTGAAAGGTACACACACCCTGAGTAACTTTCGTCGATTTTATAAAACGCTATTTAAGGTGCAAAGAGGGCTTTTAATAAAGGCCTGTTCCACCAACTACAAAGGCGCTTTGTCCCTTTGCTGGCAGCGGTCGCATCTATAGGCACCTTATAAATGCCACAACATTTTCGTTTAAAATAAATTTGAACCGTACTTAGCAGTTTTATTGCGTAATTGATGACGATAAATTGATATCAAGAGTCTTTGATAGTTAGGTAAGTATTTAATGAAAACAAAATCGTTTTTTTTTTGTGAGTTCATGAAGCCATTTAGCGGTGAACATAATAATCAAATTTCATGAATATAATGGCAAAAAGTTCGAGTAAAATGGCTGTGAAATATCGAAACAAATTATTATGTTTCATTTTTTGCCATTTGCTTACGGAATCCTTATAGTATAAATGTATGGTTACTCAAGTAAAAGAAAATTAGATTGCTACTAAACATAATTAAGTAAGTAGTGCATAAGTTTAATTAGTTCAGCAAACAGTGGCTGCAATAAATATTATGAGGCTACGAGAAGTAAATAGTTATGCTTGTAGATAAAGTGGGTTCTCCACACTAGTTCAAATATGCTTGCTTTGAACTTATGACCTCACTTACGAGGCGGTGCCTCTGATTAAAGCTAAACTATCTAATATTTTTAATACCCGATGGAAAAAGAGGGATGTTATAAGTTTGACATATGTACCTGTGTGTTTGTGTATTTGTCTGTGGCATCATTTTGATTTCGTCTTGTTTTGTTTTAAAGGAAGACTTTATCGAGAGTGTAGTTAGCTTTCAAAATTTATGGACGTTTTCGCAAGATATCGTGTTATACTCGTAATTACCTTGAGACAAATTATGAAGCTTGAAATAAAAATGTGTCGGGGGTTTTTAAACCATGACGGAAAAAGAGGGGTGTTACAAGTTTGACGTGTGTTACTGTGTATCTGTGTGTCTATCTGTGGCATCATAGCTTCTAAACAGATGAACTGATTATGATTTAGTTTGTTTTTGTCTGAAAGGTGAATTTTTCGAAAGTGTTCTTAGCTATGTTGGATTAAAATCGGTTCAGCCGTTCAAAAGTTATCCGCATTTTACTATTTGAATCTGGCTTTTTTGTAAGATATCGTATCAATGAGATTTTACCAATAGTGACGTCATACTCATTATAAAGAAATAAAAACATGGCGATATTTTCATCATCGGTCCACCTAGTGGGAGGTCTTCCAACGCATCGTCATGAGATTGCATAATAGAAAAAAAAAACTTAATTCGATTTACATCCTAAGTAACCAAAACAAAAAGAGCAAGATTACGAACGAAAAATATTCGATCGGGGATCGCAAACCAGCAAAATTAATTAACAAAATTGAAAAATTCCATTTCATTCTTTCGGCCGTGACCATTCAGTTGGAGTAAGGCCTTTTCTTACGTTATCCGTTTTTCGTTTCGGATTCGTTTGTTTCGTGCCTCGTCTAGGTTTGAGCAATGCCGTTCAATTTGGCGAACTGCCGCGATATTGCGACAGCCCGTCTTTGGTGTCGTCTTAGACATTCTAGTCTTTATAATAGAAGCGGCTTCCGTCGTGTGAAAAGTGTTTAGCCGGATACTTTTTAATCCAGTTGTACGATCTCTTGTGGTAAATAGATCGTACAACTGGATTAAAAAGTATCCGGTGTGCATCCAGCGGTCGATTCTGTAAAAAAGCACTGTGAAAATTTAGTTGAAGTGAGCAAGAAGTGAAATTCCAATTATAAGCTCATTTCTCCTATGTTTTTTTATGTATTATAGGCTCGCGCTTGACCACCATCTCAACTGTTGGTAAGCAATGATGTGGTCGACGGTGAGACATGCTTGCCTAGAAATAACCTATTCACTCTTGACTTAAAGACTCCTAGATTGTAGCTGTCGGGAAACACAGACTCCGGCAGGGAATTCCACTCCTTAGCTGTACGCATAATAAGTGTTTCCAAAACTTTTTGTGCGTATGGGTGGAATATCCACCATGTACCGATGGCGCATCGCCGAACGTCTGGTAGTCCGGTGTTATTTTATCACGGTGAGACTGTTATAGAATAGGACTACTGGCTAATCTAGCCAGTAAGACGTGATTAATTAATAAACAACAAAAGGTCTACCAAAACATTCAAACGGACTTTCACATTTATTATATTAAATAAGGTAACACCCACCCTACGGATGTTTGCCTGTGCCTCAAAGACGATTTTCTGGTTTTGAATCGTCTCAATAAAGGAAAAAGATACCGTGTGTGATCTGAATATTCAGTCCATTTACCGGCTTGCCTAGTCTACTTTCACAATTTCCCCTAAATACAGGGTTACATGGAAAATTTATCTTACCACATGAGACCTAGTTACGTAATTGGGTAACTTGTTGGTCCGCCTTTTTTCCCACTAGCCTGGGTTCAAATTCCAGTGTAACCCGGATGAAAGCTACTAAATTACAGCGTAATTCTCTTAGAAATATTGGTTTTGAGGATATTAAATGAGTCTAGTTTATTACGTATCGAATTTTGATATGTCAATACTGTTTTTATTCAGACTACCACTCTTTGGGAGTAATTAAGACATAATGCAACGGGACTATGTGACCGAGATACGACGCCAATTTTTTAGAGAATGGTTTAGATAATACAGTAAAACAAATTCTATACTATAAAGGGATGCAGTGCACATTTGTAAAAAAAGAGGGCTAAAAGTACCAGCAACTTTATTGCGTAATGAATTCGGCAAGGAAGTATGAACAATGGACCAATCACATAGGCGGAAATCTACTAATCTAATTGGCCGATACTCTTTGCCCTTTGCCTTGCCGTATTCATTACATAATAAGGCTGCTGCTTTGTAAGTAACCTTTCCGATGGCTCGACGCAATTCGATTTATATCGCACTGAAAAGAAATTTTTGCAGACTCCAGTTTCTCAGCACTCGGGCTGTAAACGTAATAGACGAAAAATAGCCGGTTATCTGATGTTATTTGTTGTTGTTTTCATTCAACCAATCACAGCAGATAACGCGTGCTTCATAATTTGTCACATTAATTTTGAGATAATTTAGCGTTGGGAAACCCGGCCTAAGCTAAGTTCACATGTAGCAAAATGCACAAGTACATTTACATGGACGCAATGCGATGTAATTCACTCTGCACTTTAATTTTTTTAGAAAATACATATTTGCGGGATATCGCTTATCGATTAATTTTTAAATAGCGTCGCGCGTTCTGGAAGGTCCTTTAATCTACCTGAAAATACTGTTCTTTTATGTGCGTACATTCTTTGTAAACAAACAATTCAACACATAATAATTGTTTTATTTTGGCACCAACTAAAGTAATACAAGAACAATGTTTTAGAAACAAGTGTAGCTAAGTGAGCAGTTAATAAAATTCCAAAGGGTAAAGGTCTTCAGTGGCCTTCAGTTAAGTGGCCGTTTTACGTGCTTCCCGACGCTTATCTGAAAACGGTTTTCTGAAACATACAGTGTTATTGCTAAGGTTTTGTTTGTTTGTTTGTTTGCTGTAATTAGGGGACAGACATAGAATGGGTAAAGGTTGTCGTAATGATGCCATCCCATGTTAACACCATATCGGGAGATTATTGGAACGATCCTTTTGTTTTTATGATATCTTTCAAGGGACGTAAAATTTGATTTTTGGTCTAGAAGCTTTGTTGTTGGTATAGCGCTACGACTCGGTTGGTAAGAACTTGTGTCTTGTGTCTCTATGATTTAAGTTATCTTTAAATTCTGTAAAAATATTCCGCAAAGCTATTAAACATTAATTTTAAAATCTAATTAAAAACGAACTAACGAAGAAACAGAACACGATATGATAAAAAAATTACGTCTCCTGACATTTTTAATTTAACAGAAGTGCAGTGCAGTCAGACCGGAACCATTTGCGGGCGACGTCAGCGCGCGGTGCCCGCGGGAACAATACTAGCGCCCTCTATTGTCCCACATAAACAACATTTTATTAGAGACCTCTAAACCTCGTATATCACTTTTTCATTTAGCTGGCGATCACGATTCGACCGGGCAGTCGAAGTGCAATTGAAAACACTTTATCAATAGAATCTAATACATGCCGTTGCACTTACTGTGGTAGAGCTAGAAGTTTTGAAGAAATTATTGTTTTTATTTGCCGTATGTGTATGTTTCATCATCTCTCATATTCATCAACCAACGGTACCTATACTATACCCACCCGTAAGTCCACGCGCGGAGTCAAAACGAAGTATTAGGTGACATTATTCATTGGCATTTGAACTTTCAGGGAATGTGAAGAACCTACTCATGAATACGAACAATTTTACTTTGCACCCAAACCTGAAGCCGCGAAAAAATCAGCAGTTCCCCACATTAAGTTATACGAACATAATACAGAATAAGAAAGAAGAAATAAAAAAAATACAGATCGCAATTTAGTTTGTTTAAGATTTCAAAGTCCAATCATAATAAAAGTTGCTTATATTTCTAAGCACTTTCTTGAAAGATTTCTATTGAATTAAAAGTCACCCTGCATATTGAACGACAGCAATATGAAAAGTTTTGCAACCCTACAAAGTACATGTTGAAGAGCCTATAATGATAACGTTATTTACAATTCCCATTAACGTCTCAATAATTCTACAGAAGGGTGTATCCACAGCCCTAGTCTCTTTAAAGAAACTACCCTCTCTAATTAAAGAGCTAGAATAAATACTGTGGATATTACAGTACTTTCCTGCTAATTAATAGAGTAGAACACTCCTGCCAGGAATGGTCTATTTGAAGAATAATTCAATCAATATAGACTGAGATAATTTAAAATATTTCTGAATGTACCTTTTTTTATTTTTATTTATCGATAGGTTCGCGTTTGACAATTTGCCTGATGGTAAGCGATGATGTGATAAATGATGATTATGATATGATATCCTGATATCCTATATCTATTATATGTATATAATTATATCCTTCTTTATGATATCCTTATTCATTCTCTAGTTGATTGAATGTTTATTCGTACCTATTTTACATTCTGTTCGTAGGAAGGTTGTAGTAACATTATAAAAGTAAAGGGCTGTATGTTTAGGTTTTTGTTGACCAATAACCTTCCCCTCAACTGTGGTGAAACCTGAATCAGGTGTTTAACAATAGAAAATCAATTGTTACCTAATTACCACATACCACAGTGATACATACTTTTTTGTGAGGTATTATTATTTTCGTTCAGGCAATTCACTTTATCAGCGAAGCCGCTAGCAAAATGTAGTAGGTATTTGTATAAATAAAAATGCCAGCCAAGTGCAGGCGGGACTCGCGCATCGAGGGCCCCGCTACAAAAAACTACATTCACCAACATAATTAAGTTAAAATACTGAAATTCATAAACAATAAAAGCACCGAAAATTGCTCTGACGAAAAGATTTTTTTTAATTTTTTTAATTACATTTTATAAGTTGATCAACTGTGATAGTTTTCCTTTTAATTTCGTTATACATACTACAGCCGTGAATTTTTTCACATATCCAAAAGCAACCATTTAGCTGGTAGGGCGGGGACAATTGACATTTGAAAGTTTGATTTTACGCAAACGGATGCCTGAATCCGAAAATGGTTTTCACAGACCCGTAATATTTTTCAATGGCCTATCCAACGATACGCCATACCATGGGAAAGAAAAGAGAAAAAAATACATCCCCACTTTACGAGTACAAGGGATAATCTAAAAAATTGACGTGGCACTGCAACGCATGACGAATACAGGTAGTTGTTTAATAATATATTTTTTTTACAAAAAAATACTACCGACTTCCAAATAAAAAAAACTACAAAGTGAAAAATAACTTTATTTTTGGAAGTCGGTAGCTTTCGTAGGTGTACCTACCATTTTTTGCGTTATGGACACCGACAAAAATAAAGTTATTTTTCACTTTGTAGTTATTTTATTAGGAAGTCGGTAGAGTTTTTTTGTAATTAAAAAGTACTTTTTATTTGTACCTTTAATAGGCAAAATGTTTAGTAAGTTACCTATAACGCCAGAATAGATTACCCGAATATCATGAAACTTGAACATAACCAGTGAAATCAGAGATGCGATTGCAGTAATCCCGAATGATTTGCCGTTATTTATTGAAGAGTTCTGTTGTGTATCTTCGAAGTTCTTCATCAGATCTTCACCAAATTCGGAACATACTTTTTCATACAAAAAAAGAATTTTTAAAATCGGTCCAAAATTGACGGAAATATCGGTGAACATACACAAAAACAATAAAAAAACAAACGTAAAGTCGAACATAGAATCTCCTCCTTTTTGGAAAGTCAGTGAAAAATAGCGCTATGGTCAGATATATGTAGTTTATTAATAGGTGTCAGTTCATAACGCGTCACAATTTCCAACCATCCTACAGCTAGTTGAAACAAATAACGTCAACATTACTGGCACATTTCTGCTCATTACGGCCGCAATACTCTATTGTTTTATTTAGCTCCAACGCCCCAGTAATAACGTGAAATCGTGGCCGCTTAATTAACGCCATAAGTCTCGACCCTTAATTACTTATTTAATTAATCGAAATCCATGTTATTATGATGGTGATGATAAGCTGATTATTTCGTTGATATTTGATTTCAGTTAATCTGGTATCTATCAAAATTCCAGTTTTATTTATTTATGATGTGTGCTTGGGGGAAAATTGGCCTTTTCAGTGTTGGAAAATGCAAATGAAATCATGAAACGTTTTCTAGGCAGAAAAATAAGGAAAGTAGATACTATACACTTTTCTAGATACATTCCGCAGCCATTAAATGTTTTGTTGTGCAGTCATTAAGGGCCTACATACGCTTTAGTGCCGAAAAACGTTAACTTTCTAAAGCATACGCCTTAGTAACGGCTAGGTTAAAAGGTTTAAAAAAAAAAAATATTGTTTCATATACATTATTTTTTAAACATGGTTTTTTCGTATAAAAAATAGATTTGCTTTAAAAAAATAATTAGCAATACGATATATTTCGCAACTTTTGGATACTCCTCCAAAACGACTTTAATGTTTAAAAATATTTTTACACAGAAAAATTGATGGCTGGATTTTCTTCATAAATGACATAGAAAATGTAAATCAAATAATATTTTGCAAACAAAACTGTTCAAAAGGAGGTTCAATATTGATATTTTGGGATCGAGCTTGGGCACGGCCAGTACTGCGTTTACATTGGGGCGTATATATCGCCTTAAATTATCATGTACCTACTCAACAACCTCCTTCGATCTTAAAGGTGGGTATCCACTGTGTTCGCTAACCTCTTGCGCACCGTGTTCCTGCACCTTCATATGAGATTATCAAAGAATATTTTTTTTTGTAAATTGCAGAAATCCGGTCAAATGTTGAATATGATATTTTTAGAACAAAAGTCATTTCGTTTGTATTTTGCCATTGATTTACACTTTATAAAATAATACAGTAAAAGATCCTTCTTTAAGAATCCATTATTTAATGTCACCTGATCTAGTTCCGCAAAAGACCTCTCTGCTGCATTGCAACTAAGGTAACGTGTGGGATGACTCACTTACAACTATATAAGTACCTACGTGCGCGGAATTCCTTACATCGCTGGATGGAATATGTGCGAAGGTACGCTTATCTGAACAGATAAAATGGGCCACACTAAGATCAGTGTGGTGGTGATGTGATCAATGGTCTTAAGTGGCCTCGTCTGTGTATCTTGAGAGTTGATAGACAATAAAAAAATATTTGAATGAGAGTTGGGTCTCTCACCTAATTTTTTTTCTTTGTCTGTCAATCTGGCAGTCAGAAATTCAGTATGTACAGTAAAGGTAACCGTTTCAACTCTTAAGTAAATGATTCATGTAATAACGTGACAAATATAGCTGACAAGGAACTATACTTGTACTCATCAGGGAATAATATCTGGTGAAGAGCATTCAGGGAACAGCAATTCCTAATTTTCGTACAAAGCTTTGGCATTTATAAATGTTTTAAAAGTTCTAACTTTTCCTTACCATTTTAAAGTTAACTGATCCCAAGAGACCACTACTACTAGACAGGCATTCATTAGACATTTATGAATAAGTCGGTCCAGTGACAAGGGCATACGGGGTCAATGTTTTTGATTCGGTCTCACTGCTGCGTTAGTATGAGGTAGTCCACGAAGCGCACCCAAAAGAAGCCCACCCAGAGGAAGCCCACCCAAAGTAGTCCATCTTGCGCACCCGTAGGTGGGCTTCAAATAAAAAATTAAAATAATTAATTTCCTATTCCACGAAGCACACCTACGAATATTACTCACATAGTGCGGGGACTAAGAAATAAAAATGTCGATAGAAGAAAATATTTATTATTTAAAAGACGCAACTTAAATTTCTAACATCATTCAGTTTCATTATACTTAATAATGTGACACAAAATTTGTCATTTTTGTAATCTTACTATTTAAAATCACAGATTGTTTCTTTCTTTATGACGGGCCTGTTGGTCTAGTGGTTAGTGACCCTGACTGCTAAGCCGGAGGTCGTGGGTTCGATTCCCACTCAGGACAAACTTTGTGTGATGAGCATGATTGTTTGTTCTGTGTCTGGGTGTAGTTTATCTATAATATATGTGTGTATTTATAAATTATATAAGTATGTATATCAGTTGTCTGGTTACCATAACCTAGCTCTGCTTAGCTTGGGATCAGATGGCCGTGTGTGAGTTGGATATTTATTATTATTTATTCTATCTATCCAAAAAATAATTATTTTTGAATTTTTTTTCTATTATTTTCCTTTTTGTGCTCTTAATAAAATCACAGATTGTTTCAAAATTATGCAATAAAAACTTGGACAAATATCAAAAACATAGTAAATATTGTTTTACATAGAGATCTATGTTGAAGATTTCTTATAGCTACCTGTTTAGTGAATAATAAAAATACTCTACTTTAACATAAAAAATCACAGATTGTTTCATAATTGCAATAAAAACTTGGACAAATATCAAAAACATAGTAAATATTGTTTTACATAGAGATCTATGTTGAAGTTTTCTTATAGCTACCTGTTTGGTGAATAATAAAAATACTCTACTTAAACATAAAAAATCACAGATTGTTTCATAATTGCAATAAAAACTTGGACAAATATCAAAAACATAGTAAATATTGTTTTACATAGAGATATATAGTTTTCTTATAGCTACATGTTTAGTGAATAATAAAAATACTCTACTTTAACATAAAAAATCACAGATTGTTTCATAATTGCAATAAAAACTTGGACAAATATCAAAAACATTGTAAATATAGTTTTCTATAGAGATATATGTTGATGTTTTCTTATACTTTAGTTTTGTGTAAAATCACAGACTGTTTAAATCACAAATCACAAAAATTCTTAAATAATCTGGAAGAAATGGGCAATTGAGTATATGCACTTATCAATTAAATAAATCACTATTAATCAGAATCTTAAAGAGGCCTTTGCCCAGCAGTGGGACATCAAATAGGCTAGTAAAAAAAAAAAAAATCAGAATCTTAATTTCTCTAGACAGTGTCCAACTGAAATTAAGCCATTTTTATAATCTTTTATTGTGTTTTCGATTATATTATTTTTTATTTCAGCATGTTTTTGATGATTTGAATAACCCATTTTTACTCTAATTTCGGCATAATTATTGCAATTTTTTTGGAAGCAATCTAAAAGTTTTGCCAGATTTATGGCTCTATTTTTATTGAAAATTTTATTTATTTCAGAGTAATGAGACTCTGTAAAATTATTAGTTTTATTTTTTACGTTATAACACGACCATTTGTCATGCCATAACTTATGTTCGAGCCACTGAGTTACAATGTAATCGTTAAATCTAGAAATACTTTCTCCTTGAGGACATTCGCTCATGATGTAGAGCCAGGCCTCATCCAAGTCTTCCAGCGGTAAATGTGGCAAAACCGTACATAAGGCAACATGTTTTCTATGTATGCTATTCTTATTTAAACCTAAGTCCCTAGATTTTCTTTTTATTGCTTTTTTAAAATGAAAATAGCATCCCATTATCTGTGCGTTAGGAAATACTGCTGTAAAACTCCTGACGGCAGCTTCCTCAAAATCGCTTGTGAAAACATTGACTTGCATTTTGGGTATTGTTGTTTTTAATAATTGAAATAAGATTTTATAGGTCGATTTTTTTTTGTTATGTAATAAAGCATAGGCTAAAGGTTTAACGATATTTTCAAGCGCACCGTGGATGCTATAAATTTGAAGAAATGGTTTAGGCGCGCATTTAAAAGTTCCGTCGCAGTATATATGATCGCAGCTTTCAAGTTCCTGTCTACTCTTCTGTGTAGCAAATAAAAGTATTCTCGTTTTTCCGTCGTTATAGTCAGCAAGTACAAAATCTTGAAACGGTTGAGGTACCTGGATATCAAATAAATACTTCTCTCAATTCATTTGTACTAAAATAAATAATAATATGAATACATAGGATGTGCACATATTGAAGATAGTAAGGTAAAACAAATAACTTTCTTTGAAACCCCCGTGACTTTCTTTCTTTCACAAAATAAAAGCAGCTAGTTTAGATAGTTACTCCATAAATCGTTCAATATCTGCGACTCAAAAACTGGTCACTACACTAACAAAACAAAATTCTTTTCAAAGTTAAATCAAATATTATTATCAACCTTATCCCATTAAAATAGAGTTGAAAATGGCATGCACACATTTCTTTGCTATGATATTAGCAAACTCTTACATGAGGTTTATTTTATTACAATAACGTTCAAATAAAAAAAAATACATAATTTCATGTCTCAATATTTTCATAATATTCTAAGGAAATATGAACTCTACTTACTTGTACATCTATAGGTGACTTCGCAAACAATCTATTTACACCGAGAGATTTGTTTCTCTTATTGTAGAGGCCAGACTTAACATTTTTATATTGTGGCATATCACTGACTAAATTCAATCCTCGGTCCAATGTATCATTAAGTTTTTGCTTGTAGATTGTAGGAATAGGCTCCATGGTGGAAACTACTTGCTGCTCGAGTTCATGCATTGCTTCTTTAATTTGGGTCTCCAAAACGTTTGAGGCACATTTATGTTCCTTTATTTTAACAACTTCTTCCATGCTACTTAATGTGAGTAAGCCATTACACCCTTTTTTAATACACCGCCACAAGGCATTGCCGTTTTTATAAATTTTGTGTTTACTATATTGTTTGTTATTATACACTAACACTTGTGTCCCCTTCCGGCCAAGTACGTAATTAATAGATGGGTTAAAATTTCTACTACTTGGACCTGCCATCGGCTCCATTATTTTGTTTAAATAAATTGCACAAAAATTAGAAAAAATAACAATAACAAGACCGGCGCACAATTGCATACACTCAGCCCGTGACGTCGCGATAGTGTAATGAGAACTAAGCATGTAAACAAGTTCCGGAAACGCTCGGCTAAATTCGGGTTGGCTCGGGAATTCAGTGGCGGGCGCACGCGTTGACTATATTAGCGCATCATGTATACGTCTTACCTTTGGGATTTATATATGAACATTATGAAAATTACAAGTATTGTATCACATTATTATTCATTTTAAATAATAGATATTTTCTTCTATCGATATTTTTATTTCTTAGTCCCCGCACTATGCGAGTAATATTCGTAGGTGTGCTTCGTGGAATAGGAAATTAATTATTTTAATTTTTTATTTGAAGCCCACCTACGGGTGCGCAAGATGGACTACTTTGGGTGGGCTTCCTCTGGGTGGGCTTCTTTTGGGTGCGCTTCGTGGACTACCTCGTTAGTATGGACTCTACGGGTTAAAGTGGGCCCGAGTTGTGATACTTACAGATATAATTATGGTAGCGCCAAACTCTACTACTATCGTGAATAACCAATAATATAAATATAGATACTATCACAATATGAGCCTCTTTTTACCCGACTGCCGAAAGAGGGTAATGTGTTTATTAGTCTATTTATGTATGTATGTTTGTTCATATGTGGCGTTCAAGAGACCACACGCGTTTGCCAATTTTGATGATTCTTACGTCAATCGATTCGTCTTAACCCTGCGAGTGTCACTGGTTACATTAAAATTGGAAAATTGAAAAATGGCGGCTTTTGTGCGCCATATTGTGGGGGACCAAATTTCTTTTTTTCTACCGAACTCATCGTATGGAGTATCAAAATAACGGGTTTTAAGAGGTTATTTCAAAAATATATAACACTTTTATGTTTAAATGTACCTAATACTAAAAAAAATAACTAAACAGTTGTAAATAAAAAAAAAGTTAATTCAAAAAATCCAAAATCCCGACTACTTAGTATACGAACTAAAAAGACGTAAACAAGAAGAAAATCATGCTGTGCAGTCGGAGGATACATCTGGTTTTGGGTTTTAGGGTTCCGTACCCAAAGGGAAAAACAGGACCCTATTACTAAGACTCCACGATCCGTCTGTCTGTCTGTCACCAGGCTGTATCTCATGAACCGTGATAGCTAGACAGTTGAAATTTTCACAGATGATGTATTTCTGTTGCCTCTATAACAACAAATACAATAAAAAGGAATAAAATAAATATTAGCACATACAACAACGTGATTTTTTTTTTGCCGTTTTTTGCGATAATGGCACGGAACCCTTCGTGCGGGAACCTGACTCGCACTTGGCTGGTTTTTTGTATAAGTCGTGCTGATATTATAAGCGAAGAAGAATGTGCCCAAAAAAAAACCAGTACTGGCAAACGGCCTTCCATTACGCTTACGGCCTTTAGGGAATACTCGCGTGGTGGTTATATTACACTATATAAACATATAGTTGATTATCTGTTACGCGTCGACGCCCCATTCCCCGTTTTTCTTCGCTTGCTTCCTTTCCGTAACATATGGCTGATCAAAATCTTTACTTCAGACAAGCACAAAGAATATACGGCAATATATTACTCGTTATAGCTACTTCGTAAATTTTGTTTGGGATTTCTTTACAAAGGGCATATTTGTTATTTATTTATGTATTTAATATGATAATGATCTTGTGACATGGTTGGCCCGGGGGCGCAGATATTTCCGATTGTAGATGTCAGTGTCATTTACCTCCGAGTTTGTTTCGGTTTCTCATCTCAGAATAGTCACATCTAATTACAGAAAATACCGACCTCATCTAGATTAAAAATATATATTATTATGCGACATGTAAAAGTGTTTATTTACATAACATCATCGCTTTATTATCATCATATTATGTCAACGGAGCTTGTTCTAGAGCTTTCAGTGTTTTTACAACTTGATTTGCGCAACTAACCAAGTACTGCTGGTCAGATTTTCAACCAAGCGTACTGTGTTACCGCCCCATCATTTCCTATTTTCGACTGTCAATCATTATTTCCAAGCTCGTGGCCTCGTTACGGTACGACGTAAATTACAGGATACATTAGATAGATAGGTATGCCTCTGACATAATCGTACCACCAATCTGCTTATAGATCATCATTATCATTTCAGCCGAAAGACGACCACTGCTGGACTTCCCTCCTCCTCGCATCGATGCCCCATGGTCGTAACCATATCATGTTTTCAAAACTTTCTCTTTTATGATGTTTCTCCACCTGCTCCTATTCTCAGCAACATGAACGACCCCTGAGGATTTGATGGTCAGCGAGGTTTGGATCGGAAGCCGTTTACCCTCGACTCAGTGATAATTACCTTTAGTAAGTTGTCACCAGGTTTACGGGCAATATGGCCATAGAATTCAAATATCTTGTGGAGGCACACATTCGACAATCTAAGCCTTTTTCAATTTTGAGGTCCTGCAATATCAAGATGTTCGTACTGAGTGTCGTCTACGAGATAAGCAGCATCTTCCTGTAACACCTCATTTCTAAAGCCTCGATTCAAGTTTGCGATCAGCGGCTTTTAGAGTCCACGTCTCCGCTGCGTACAAGAATATGGAAAAATCAAGGGCGCCGACAAGTCTTCCCTCCATACTATCTCGAGTTGGGTCATGGCACTCTTTTCCATTCTAATGCACCTGCGAATCTCATCTTCACACGATTCACTGTTAATTATACTATTGCTGGACATAGACCTTTCTCAAATTTCGCCATATTGATCGGTCCCGTTGCCTAAACATATATATACTATTTCAATCTAGATTTACTTCCTAAAGACCCAATTGATACTAACAACAAAAAATACTTTCCTGAAAAAGAACGCATAGGCTCTAAAAACAAATATTTCAGTGAAACTTTCGTCTTAAAAGCAATGTCTGCGTTAATACTCAGTAATTTGAGCGTTACGGGTTTACGGCTTAATTTGAAGTCGTAATCAGTTTAGCGCGACGCCTCGCCCCGTCGGAGATTACCCAGCGAAAACAAATGACTGACGCATAAATCTTCCTATCCTGAATTACATTGGTACTAACATAACGTTTTTATCTTTACTGTCTCCTTTTATTGTCATAGTTTGGATGCTCCTTCACACCTTCATTGTAGGTATGTGAGGACCATTTAGATGTTGTAAACTTGAAGTAAGAGGGGCCCTTGTCCTTATTTTGATGAAGTAGTATCTATTTAGGAACGGACTCGTATACTTCGTTTCCTTCGTCTTTGACATTGCATTGAGAATCAAAACACAGTCCGTATAATTACGAGTTCGTTCTAGCATGAATAATGAATTTTTTTAAGTAATTATGTAAAGAAAGAGCGAATGAAGGTACTGGGTTTAGGAGTTTCTGCACAGTGTTAATATTTAAAAAGGTGTCAGAAATCCAGATTTTTGTATACAGGGTTTTGAGAGAGAGAGTTTTTCAAGTGGACGTGGATGGCCAAATCCGAAACTATGACTATTTAAAGAAGGGTATCAACTGCAATCCGAGATACAAGCTGCCGCCTAGTTCGGATGCAGAAAGTCCTTTAGGTATATACCAACTCCTGACCGTAAATTCTCATTTTGTTTTTTTCTGTAATTTGTGTGTAATATCTTTGTGGAATAAATATGATTTGATTTGATTATAGCAAATAACACTCAAAGGAGTCACGAAACCGATTTTGATGAAAACTAAAACTGCGTCATTGGATTTTTGAAAAATCAATATTCCTAGCCTTCCTGGCTGGGAATATTGATTTTTCAAAAATCAAACCCGTTGATTTTGGAAAAAAACACACGCAGTATTATTACATCATCCGACAATGTCGCCAATAAGGATAAAAAGCTGAGAATAAATGACATACTGTAAACTTGTGAAAGTACCTCATTTTTAACGAAATACATTTTTTTTAGTATGAAATCTATGAAGACTCTTATCATGCAATTGTTTACATGAAAAAGTTTTCGGAGAAAACATCTTCTAAATGGAATCAAAATTATTGTAATGCTGAGTGTAGTACAATGCTTGGTTGTCGAATTCGTCTATTTGTTGAAAATAATGGCCATCACTTAAGGATTAATAGAGAGGAACTTAACGTAGGCAAAATAAGTATTTTTAACCGACTTTCCAAAAAACCTCCTCCGTTTCTGTTTGAGTTCATGTTTGTTTTCTTTTTTTTTGTTTATGTTCTCCGATATCTCCGTCAATTGTTGACCGATTTTGAAAATTCTTTTTTGTTTGATAGAGTATGTTCCGAAATTGGTCCCATTCATAGAAATATAAAATACAGGAGAAGTGGCAAGGGGGCGTGTCGGTGTCCGCGCGACGTGGGCTGACTGAGCATGTCACAGGCAAATGGCCGGTCTCCGCTAAACAGTGCGCTTTCGACCGTCATCGTGAAAAATTACAAGAATGCCGTGTTGTTCAGTGGTTTCTTGTAAAAAGCGAAGCCTAAACCAAAACTTTGTAAATCATAGAATCACTTACAATAAGTGAGTACAAGTATTTCACTATATTTGTCTTTAAAATCATGAAAAACAACAAATCGTAAAATATTTCTTGCTTCTACTATGTTATTTTTGTATTGAAATATCACAGCGACTGTACTATTTTTGCATTAAATACATTGCTTCCTAACCATTACCTAAGTTTGTCGCTAAGTGACTGGACAAGCAATGTAAAAATCACAAAACGATACATCATTGAGCGGATGCATCGCGTAGTACGGCCGCTGCTCCTTGCGACGAGTTAGTGATGTGCTTGTGCAGATCCACTAACGTAGGCTATCGATAACAATGTCGATGACGAATGAAATATTGTTATTATATTTTATTTTCAATTTGTCAACCGTTTTCAACCGGTTGGAAAATCGATGCGAAATAATGTGTATTACTTATTTTGATTATTTTACAGTGTAGTAGAGAAATGCGTAACCAACTTTTTGACAAAAAATGCAACCCCAATAATATCAAAGTGTCAAGTGCTGCACAAATACCTCCACTTTACAGGACAGTGATTAAACACCATAGCACTAGCAGGGTTCAACAATACCTCCTGTTTCAATTCAATTCAATTTATTTATTTCAAGTTAAACAGACTCATAACATAATAACAATATTAGCAGCACAAAACAATTAAAATTTGCTACATTAAAAATAAATTAAACATTACGCTATGAAAGCCTAAAGCAAAGTAACCGGATTTTTGACTGTTTGAATTTTTTGGTTTACTTAATAATTTATATTTTTAGCTGTATATTTGTTTTAACTATAAAAAATTCTGGACAAACCGTTTTTTTATTTATTTTCAAGTAAACAAAAAAAATTGTACAATAATAAATGGGTGAATCGATAAGTTTCCGATTTAGTCAATCACTAGCGTGTATGTAAAATAAATTGCTTTTGCATAGCACAACGATAGCGACCGATGTTTTTGTGTGCGTAATTTGTACGGTGATTGGTATATACACGCTGTGCTTGAAGGGATAAGGTTTATAATTTATTGTGTAGTACGTTCTGATTTAAGAAATGCGCGTGTGTGCGCGACTGCGTATCTATTGCTTTTACTGAACTGCATGTGTAGTAGTTGCCGTGTGGTAGGGGCAAACTGGAGACACAGGTTTCCGATATATTTTCGTCTACCGGGCATATCTCCTTGTTTATTATATCTATGGTCCCATTTTAATTTAGTGAAGATCTGATAAAGTATTTCGGAGATATACAACAAAACTCTTCAATAAATAAAGGGAAATCTCTCGGGATTGCTGCAATCGCATGTCTGTTCATTGATTATGCCATTTCATAACATACCGTTATTCCAGTACGATCAAAAGGACAACGCAGATGCGTACAGTTCACCTTAGTACACTCTCATTTCACCGGTTATGTTCAAGTCTCATGGTATTTGGGTAATCTATTCTGCCATTATAAGTACCTTACTTAAGACTTGCCTATTAGGTACTACTAAAAAGTGATAAATATTAAAACTATTTTAACAAAAAAATACTAGCGACTTCCAACTAAAAACACTACAAAGTGAAAAATAACTTTCTTTTTCGAAGTTGGTGTCCTTAACGAAACAAATTGGTACCTACACTTCTTCTAAAAACAAATTTTATGAATGGTCGAAAATGTTTTCATTTTTACCTCTATCGTAGCAAACACATAACCGAAAGCGGAATTGAATATTTTTCATTTTATTTCGCTGAACCGTTGTCGCTTCCGGCTTGCTTTCTGCAAAAAAATATATAAAAGAAATACAAATCATTTATAGGCTATTTCGTTTTGTCAATCGTTTTGTTCGAGAGTCTGGTACTGTTTATTCAAGAGCTAATTGGTGCCATATTCTCTTTGTATGGCTCGCAAAGCCAAGCTTTATCTTGAAGATCTAGAGGTACCTATTCACACCGTGAAAAGTACCAAATAATTTTGTTTCTTTCTTTTTTACGAAAAGGCTTTTTTGTTATAGGCGGGATCCCACCGCACTATTCCCAAACCACTGCCACTTCTGAAAACCAGAATCAACAGTGGCGACCAGCAGAATATCGCCGAGGCAATGAAGCTCGACGAAGTCCCGGAGAATGAATTTAACTGTCTTGGATCCCGCAACGAAATTAATCAGAAAAGAATAATGGAGGAGTAGGAAAAAAAAACAAATTTCCACTTCCCTCAATATCAAGCAGGATACAGAACAAACAAGACCAATAGACACAAAGGGTCGTTTACAATTGGGTTAAGCCCAGTTGCCTAACATTGTGAGCTTTTATATTTGATTCCATTCTTACGAATATTACGAATAGGATTTTTAGTATCCACTGATCCTATTCCTATGATAAATTACTGGTGGTTATAATGGCAAAAGCAGACTAACGTAACCATGTGATCGATCGCCTTCTGCGCCCTAATTGTAAATCTTTTTTAAAGGCACGAAGCACACTCTTCCCTTTTTATTTTGATAACTCAACAGTATTCATTGCGAGCAGACAGATTTTTGAATATTTATGAAGCAATGAATGCAAGGAAAGCACACCGTTTGCTATTCTTTGAACATACATAATTAGAGTGCTTGTCAAATCAGATCCAGGCGATAACGGATTTCAATGTGACCACTGTCTTGAGAAGATCGGAAGACAGAGTGACCTGGACGCAGCTGGTCAGCCCTTTCAAAATTTTACAACATGAACAAGAAGTTGTACTTAAGATGCTTATAAGGGAGTTATCCATGCTAATACTAATATTATAAAAGAGTAAGTAACTCTGTATGTCTGTCTGTTTGTTACCTTTTCAAGTGTTAACGGCTGGACAGATTCGAACCAATTTGTTACGCGGACCATGACATGGCTTAAGATAAAAGATACTTTTAACCCGAAAGTACGTCCCTTGAGATAATAATCTTCAAGCGGGCGTGGCCTACAAATAAAGGTTCGAAATCAAAGTTTTAATATTTATCATATGCATATTAATTGGTTTCGTTAAATAATTAATTTTCCAACTTTAATTTTTAACTACAACTATTTTTACAAAATAAAACAGTTTTTGTTTTTACTTCATTACTAAGCCGACCTGAATTTGCATGACACACGTACTGATTTTTTTTATCAATCTGACTGCATTATTTTAATTTTTGAACGAAATATCTGAATTCATGAATCGAGAAATTTACGTAATCTTTAAACTTAAAAATAATTAAATTAATGCTTAAATAATTCTTGGTAAATTCCCTTATGTTTGAAGCTTCCAATTATTACGATATATTTTAAAAGCGAAATCTCAGTTCATCCAATCAAAAATTAATACTCAGGTACCTACGTGTAAAAGAAGATATTTTATGCAGGGGAAATTCAAAATTTTGAAACAAGTTGACGCATTTATTATGGTAAAGCATATACCTTGATAGGTTTATATCCCATACTTGCCTATTATTTTATAATCATAATACAGTTTCGTGAAGTATTTGTTTGAATAACAAAAAAAATTAACCACGAACACATTTCCCGTAGAATATTTTTTTTTTTAAATTGGTTGTCACGATACGCTGCATCTATATGTGATAACGTCTTTAAAGGTTGCCGTAGTCGACGGCACGAAATATTTTGTGCGCGAGTTTAAAATGCATACTATTTCATTCACAACACGTGCGAAAGAGAAAGATGCTGTGACGAGCAGTAAGAAGCTAGTTCGCGTACAAATTAGCACTTTTGCAAATTGGTATCGAAATGGATGATGATTTAGGACGAAAACGACCGCGTATAATTTTATAAACAGACCATTGGGAGTCTAGATATCATGAAATAATGACTAAATGTATATTTTCAAAATAAAATTATTTGCATTGTTGAATTACTAATCTATCCCTGTATGGAGGCCGTTTCGCAATTTTCCTTCTCGTTATGGTATTTATTTCCGCCCAAAGATGCGTTAAAATTAGTGTTGAAATAGGGAACTTTCGACGCTCATAACTTTCAAATGTTTTTTTTTTTTGTTTCCATACAGGTTTATATAATGTTGATACAAATTGATATCATTTTTGTAACAGTGGAGTAATCGCCAGACTACGTTTGTATGGCAGAATGATCGACTAGTGTAACCTTAAGGTAAACTTTTTCCTCTCCACTCGACTCAGTCACCTAAGGAAAATACTCTCTAGTAAGGCGAAGAAATTATTGTCACCATATTTTATGACAAGCTATAACTGTCGATTTGATTGAGAGAGGCCAAACAACAACATAGGTGAGCATTGTAAACTTATATTGTGAAAATTATATTAAGGTTATCAAAAACTTACAAGTGGAAAAATAATATAAAAATAAAAATGGTGATTAAAAAGATGCAGTTAATTGTATATTGGATTATAATGGGTACAATATTTGATTACATCGATTATATTGAGTAACTTATAAGTGATACATGTTTTTACTTTTATTTATTTTACTGTTAAAACTTTGTCAGATACTTCACAAGACATAACAAGTTTTATAGCCATTACGTGTATGTTAATATCAAGAAAAGTGTCGAGTAATTTTTTTGCTGTACCATTTCCATCACTTTCAGCACATAATTGTACTACTCTATCATTTATTTTCTTAATTGTGGTTTAAGTCATCTTTACAGGGGATTTCCCTAATAAATCGGAAACACCATCATCCTGATTTTCTTTGTAAGCCTTTTTCAACTTATCGGTTGTAATGCCACCCTTCGCGATTTTATTTTGAATTTCTTTCAATACAGCATTATCAAAATCGGGTTGCAAATCAATGTACCGAATAAACTCATCAAAGCCCTCTGCATGTTATTATATACTAGCTGTTCCCCGCGGCTTCGCTCCACCACCCCACAGGACCCATTTTCGCGATTAAAAACTAGCCTACGTCACTCAGGAATAATGTAGCTTTCTATTGGTAAAAACATTTCGAATTTTCAAATCGGTCCAGTAGTTTCGGAGCCTATTCGGTACAAACAAACAAAATGTAGGAAACATTATAATATTATAAACGTAGCAAACTTTGTAATATTATAAAGTTGACCCCCGAGGCTTCGCTCCTGTCAACTGACTATCTATCTACCTACCACTACCTACCTACCATACCTATCCTACCTACCCTACAAACAAATAAACTCTTCAGCTTTATAATATTAGTATAGATGTTGATACAACTCCTTCGCAAATGAACAAATTTGATTACCATAAAAAGAGGTTATAGTGAGTTAATCTTAAAAGCTAGACATATGCTGTCGTGGATTTGTTTTAGAACTTTTAAAGAGGGACAATTCTATTATACATGATATTTGCGTAACTTAAACCGTTTACGCTGCGCACGCAACGGAAGCCCTCAAAAAGGAATATTTTTTCCCGTTTTTGTAACATTTTTCATTTATGCTCCGCTCCTACTGGTGGTAGCGTCATGTTATATAGCTTATAACTTTCCTCGATAAATGGATTATCCAACAATTTTTTTTTTATTCCAACCGGTAGTTCCTGGGATTAGCGCGTTCAAACATACAAACTCTTCAGCTTTGTAATATTAGTATAGATATATGTCATCAGTATATTTACTAGTTTCAATGAGATCCACTGAGATTTTAACGCTTGCAACAGCGTGTTTTTCTTGAGAAATTGGTTTAAAATAAACTTTTTCTAATTCTTCTTGACCAAATAATTTCTTTTCTTTAACGCGCTCAGACAATAATGCTTTGAAGGCATCCATAGTATCAATGAAACCCCGAACAAGTGATTTAAAAGTATCTATATAATCATACTCTTTCTTATGGCGTATATGGTGATGAAACCTTAACAAACAAAAATTAAAATGTTCATCTCAAACTTTACAAGCTTTTCATTATAGTTTCAAAAGCAAGGGTATGGTTCAAAGAAGGTATCTATTTACACGGAGATTCCCGTTTCATATCTTTAAATGTCTTTTTGATTAAATAATTATTAACAAAAAAAAAACGGTACGTTAAGTACGTTATTGAAAAATAAAACGTTACGAAATATTAGAAAAATAAACGTTAACTTACCATTGAACCAAAAAGCATTGAAGTTATCAATAAGATTGTCCATATTTTGAGATGAAGTGTTTGGATCAATTGTTATTGCAGCATGTACCCTGAAAACAAAAGAATAGTGGTCATATTAGGTAGGTATAAAAATCTAGAAATATTTTGCTACATTTAAAAACAGCACTTAACTATTTTAATTTAGAATGACCATGTTAGCAATAAGTGACAGCTTTCTGATTAACTTTACTAATTGTCATTTTAATCTAATTGGCGCGCGCATACCATCGATAAGTTTATACCTACAAAGTGAACCATTATTTAGTAAGTATTTATTATTTTTCAATAATTCGCCCAATATATTGTATTCCTAAATTATGTGTTTTATTATGTGTTTTTATCAGACATTTTTGACCTGACCTGACTCTAGTCTAAGTCAGAGGTGACAGAGAAAAAGAAAACGATGGAATGAGCTTACCCTGAAGAAGCCTGTTCACTCTAAGTTAGAAGAGATTTGGCTTGTATGCGTATTTAGCTGAGTCATCCCAGAGGTGGCTGCAATACCAGAAGCCAGAGGTGGTTGTAAAGAGTTAAAAGATTTCCAGGCGTTAAGTATCGCTTCACTCTGTTTGGGATGCCCCGATTTTTTTGCCGCAATTTGGGCTTTGTACTCAATGGAGCCACCGAAGTTGAGACTGGATTTCAACTCCATGCCAAGGAGATCGAGCCGATCAGTTACAGGAACAGATGCACCCCGAAAAGCGGGCTTTTGGATGAAATGAATCCTTTTTGCGGTAATAAGACATGCCTGTGTTTTGGTGGCGTAAAAAGAGACCAGATTGCCACTACCCCACTGGGAGACTAGGCTTAAGGTCAAATCTGTCCGCGCCACCATAGCCTCTCTCAAGGAACGAACTTCATCACCGCTGGTTTTGCGCTAGACAAGCATCTCTCTGAAACAGTGCTATCATCTGCGTACCCAACAATATCAGGCAGAAGTAGTTCATTGATGTGCATCAGAAAAAGAGTTGCAGAGAGAACAGCCGCTGAGGAAATCCGCATTAATAGCCATAAGGTCAGACGAGCAGCCGTCAACGACTACTGGAATCGACCGTTTACTAAGGAAGTATAGTGAGTGTAGTGTAGTGAAGTCTGATATTCAGCTACTAAAACCAGCTGGGATGTCATAAGCAGGAAGCTTGCTAAGTAGACTAGCGTGTCAGACCTTAAAAAATGCCTTCGAGATATCAAGCGATATAGCAAGTGTTTCTCGCCGTGTTTCTCGATGGCTTCGCCCCAGGCAGTGCGTGACAAACAAAAGATGATCGCCAGATGACCGTCCCCGGCGAAAGTCATATTGACGGTCACTGAGGAGATCATTGTATACTAGGTAGGTCAGCAACTTACTGTTCAGTATGCTTTCATTTAACCTTGCACAGTATTGAGGTAATGGCTATGGGACGGCAGGGTCTGCACGGTCGCCCTTTTTGGGCACTGGTTGTAAATTTGCAAGCTTCCAGGCTCTCAGCACCGTTATTTTTACAAGAGAGCGGACAGCTCAGGACAGGTTAACACAGGAGACAGTTCAGGCGCACACTGCCTCAATACTCTCGCTAGACTGCCGTCAGGCCCGCGCGCCTTGTTCACGTTTAGGCTGCACAGTACTCTCCGGACCTATTTAATGTGAACCGCGATCTCCGGCCGAAAGTAGGACGGTATGAATTAATTTCAACCACTTTAGACAGGGACCTAAACTGTTTACTATCCGGAGGGTGCTATGCCAGCTTGGCCCCGATAGGTCCAATATGGTCAAAATTTGCCCCACGCAGAACCCGCTTGCAGAGCTTGGCGGCTGTTTTCCTCGCGCTCTAATTTTGCGGCCGCGGGCCTTGACCCAGGCTTGGAAGGCAGACTCTTTCCGGGTCTCAGCGTGGGCGCATTCACCTTTATACCAAGGCCTAGATTTGTGACCGAGTGGCTTGTCGGAGAATGGAATTAAATACTCCATTCCCTGCCGAATCACGTCCGCAACCACGTCAGCACAGCACGAGGGGTCACCAGAGGAGAAACACACCTGCCGCCAAGGATATGACGCAAAAATTGCCGTCGACATACGAGTCAGCACACATCACATCCCAGTGTGCTGACTCGTATCGCCGTACTCGCCTCGGGCCTCTAGGACTCTCATCTGGAGGAGAGCAGGTCGATACGGATTTCACCAGACAGTGGTTAGACGTTCCCAGCGGGGCTGATCAACAGGAGGTCAAAGCAATTGGGTGTCTACATCCGGTACCCGCGTTGCCAAATTCACCAGCTGGGTGTGACCTACCGTTAAAACAAACTTGCGCGCCTCCAACCCAGCATGGTCAGTTTTCTGGTACGGGAACAGCCACTCCTTATGATGGCCGTTGATGTCCACCAGAAAAATATGCTTCGCTGTTGGATATCGTTGCTGGGCTACATCAGTCGACTTTAATTCGAGGCTATTAAAAAGCGCTGTTGACTTTTGGTCACCACTATGTGATCGGTATACGCCGATGTAGATAGATTTCTCCATGCTTGTGTCCACAATATGACAGAAACGCCCGATTTCTCAAAGCAACGGAGACGACAACAACAAATGTCATCGCGGACGTACACACAGACCCCAGCTTGCTTCTTGAATTTGTGTTCAAGAGAGTAACCCGGGTAGTTAAATCGGGTAGTTGAGGTACGCCACGTCCGACGGGGTTGTTATCTTCGTCTCCGTTAGAAAAAATAGGTGCGGCTTCTCGGTCTCAAGGTGGTGGTGGACCGGATCAAGGTTGGAGTGCAACCCCTGATATTAATGAGGTGCTTTAAGTTGAAGGAAGTGCAGCCGTTGTTTACCCTTACTTCTCTTCTTTGCTTTGATTAATTTTGTTTGAGTTGCTGGGGAAAAAGTTGAACTGTCGAGGCGCTGCTCAGTTAACCAAGTCGACCACTAAAACTAACCTAACCTATGGGGAACTCATTTAGAGACTGCGGAGACGCCCGAACCCTCCCGGATATGGCCACCGGGACCTCCCATCCAGTCGTCAGCTGGCACGGTGGAGCACTCCCACACACCGACGGAATACAGCAAGCTGCTTGGCGCCGGACTCTGGTGAGGATAGTCCAGGCGGCCCCTTGCGGAGCCTACCACCGCTTAAGTGATCCCACAGCCAAGCCCGTTCAGCCGTACCACAGGCAAGCCCGTGGTGCCGTTACCCGGGCCGGAACGCTAGGAGGCCATACCACCCCATACCCATATTTTCTTGTTTCATAGCTTTTAGTGCGTGATTTTTAAGTATTTGGGTTTTAGTTTTTGAACTTATTTTTTATTTAAAATATTTTGGGGTTTTTGCAGAGCCTGAGGGAATCAATGAATGTAAATGCATACATACATACTTACATAGCGATCAACAAACACTTTGAGAAGCCGTAATCGGGTAAAAAATTGTTTTCATGGCTTTGATAGGATATGGTTTTAGTTTTAATAATAATTTTTACTCGACTAACCAAAAAGGAGGAGGTTCTATGTTCGACTTTGTATATGTTTACCGATATTGTGAACCGATTTAAAAAAATCTTTTTTTGTTTGATAGAGTATGTTTCGATATTTATTTTGGTGAAGATCTGATTAAGAACCTCAGAGATATACAACAGAACTCTTCAATAAATAACGGCAAATCTCTCGGGATTGCTGCAGTCACATGTCTGTTTATTGTTTCTACCATTTCATAATATAACATCAAGCCAGTATGCTCTAAGGGGGTACGCAGATGTGTACAATTCACCTTGGTACACTCTCAGTTCACCGGTTATGTTCAGTTTCATGATATTCGGGTAATCTTTTCTGGCATTATAGGAACCTTACTAAACTACTTGCCTATTAGGTAGGTACAAATAAAAAGTGAAAAATAACAAAACTTTTTTACAAAAAAATTCTACCGACTTCCAAATGAGAAAAGTACAAAGTGAAAAATAACTTTATTTTTGGTAGTCGGTGTCCATAACGGTTAAAATTGGCACCTACCAAAGACACCGACTTCCAAAAATAAAGTTACTTTTCACTTTGTAGTTTTCTTTGATTTGGAAGTCGGTAGTATTTTTTTTTAAAAAGAGTTTCTTTTATATTTTTAACCGACTTCGCAAAAAGAAGGAGGTTTTCAATTCGACTGTATTTTTTTTTTTTTTATGTTTGTTACCTCAGAACTTTTTATTGGGCGAACCGATTTTGATGATTCTTTTTTAATTTGAAAGCGGGTACTTGTCATGTGGTCCCATTTAATTTTCATCAAGATCTGATGAAGAACTTCGGAGAAATACATCAGAAGTCTTCAATAAATGACGGCAAATCACTCTGGATAGATCCAATCGCATGTCTGTTTATTGTTTACACCATTTCATAACATAACATTACACTGGTACGTTCTTAAGGGGTACGCAGGTGTGAACAGTTCACCCTGGTATACTCTCATTACACTGGTTTCGTTTAAGTTTCATGTTATTGGGTTAATCTATTCTAACTTCACTTTCACAAAGTGATTAACCCAATAACATGAAACTTAAACGAAACCAGTGCAAAGAGAGTATACCAGGGTGAACTGTTCACACCTGCGTACCCCTTAAGAACGTACCAGTGTGATGTTATGTTATGAAATGGTGTAAACAATAAACAGACATGCGATTGGATCTATCCAGAGTGATTTGCCGTCATTTATTGAAGAGTTCTGATGTATTTCTCCGAAGGTCTTCATCAGATCTTGATGAAAATTAAATGGGACCACATGACAAGCACCCGCTTTCAAATTAAAAAAGAATCATCAAAATCGGTTCACCCAATAAAAAGTTCTGAGGTAACAAACATAAAAAAAAAAAAACATACAGTCGAATTGAAAACCTCCTTCTTTTTGCGAAGTCGGTTAATTTATATTGTTTTCCTTCAGCTCTAGTGTCATAACGTAGGTAATATTTTTTATATGCAGAAGTGTGTCGTGCATTTGGATAGCTTTAATGTGTTTATCGTTTTGAAACATGCAACACTTTTTATTCGAATGCAACTATTAAAATAACTATCACGTGTCTGTAAAGTTCTAGCGTGTCTGTCTGAGACCTAAATATGGGCAACCTATATAGGTGTCTCCTACTACATTGCTTCATTTACTTAACCATAAAAGAAACACGGCATTTTCAATAGCGTGGCTCTCATGGCTAAGTTATAACAGCCATACATATCAATTTTCAAGGCTGAAAAATGCCTGTCAAAATCGGTCTCCACAGCCAAAATAAGCCGCTGCCATTTGTAGGCATTCGAAAGCCGTTAAGGGTCAGAAACAAGAAAATCTGCCACCAATCTTGCCAAGAGGTATCGTGATACCCAGTTACTGGGTTGTGGAGGTCAGAAATGCATTCAGTCCCTGTAAAATACTGATATTTATAACTATATCCGATTTGACTGGAAACCGAAGCCAGAAAAGCAAGGCTGATGATTTTGCTTCGGTTTAGTATGAGCGATGTCTGATCAAATTGTGGCGTCAGAAAAACGTGTCCGATAGTGCGATCATATTTTAATAATTGCCTCTTCTCATGTATATGAACAACTTTCTCCAAGAAAGTCATAGGCATAATTGAAAAAAAAAAAAAAAAAAAATTGTATGGGATAAAAAAATTATTTTGTTGCTCCCTTCCGTTACAACCTATATATTTGAAAATGTTTACCATACTATCTTCTGATCTAGCTAATAAGAACTATATCGATTGCATCATTATCAGCCTTTAAATGTTCCCACTACTGCGACACACGCCTCCTCTCTGTGAGAGGGAAAGGGCCGTAATCTAACACACGGGCCTAGTGCGGGTTGGTGAATGTCACATATCTTTTTAATATTTGATTCTAGGATATGCCGGTTTCCTCTCGATGTTTTTCTTCGACGTTATGAGAGCAGTGATGATGAAAAAAAATACACAAAGATTCGATCGATTGCGTACCCAAGCGCAATTTACAAAAAAACCCTGTGCGAGTGCAGTGCAGTCCAGACTATGTTCTATTTGCTACTGTTTTGTCCTGCATATCCATCCACCTCCACCCTCGACGATCTGCAGGAGGTCCCCAACGTTGCAATAAACGTCGCCAGTATAATTTGTTGAACTGTCGACATGAGAAGACGTTCTACGAGTAGCTATTTTGATTTGCCCTCATTATAAACAAATGTAAATAAATGAGGTATATTTCCACCTATTATCATTTGCCCTGAAAGGAAAACACGATTACAGCCGCTTCCTTTTTCTGAAGTAAAGTTAATAGTAGAAAATTAGCTAATAATGAAATCAGGTCAGCAGAGAAAATGTATTCGAATTGATTTGATTTATTCATATCTACCTTTTCAATAGGCAATTATCGTAAACCAACTTTAGTGACGTGGCTTATTAATAATTAACCATTTCAAATGTAATAAATCCAAATTAAATTCAAAAGCTTCCAATATACTACTCGTATTATCGAGAATAAATAAGAGTTTACAATCTCACGCGATTTATTGTAAACTAACTTTGCTTGGAATAACCCGGTTGCATAAGAATTAGAAAATATTTTCAATCAAAATAAGAACGAACAATCCAAATAGATTGTCTTAGTGATTGAACCGACCTTGGAAGTTATACAATAAAAGCAACAGAAGCGAAACAATAAAATACTGTTTTGTGATCCATGAAAGAAGAACAAAGCAATAAATTATTCAGAATTAATCTGAATGACACAAAATACGTCAAGACTATTGATCAAAATATAAATTGTCACAGTTACGACGCTGAGTGTTTTCCCTTGTAATGATCTCTGACCTTATTCCAACGCCGACGATTTGTCGGCATTATGCGTCAATTATCACCGTTCTTCCTTTGTATGAGATTCTTTGAAGTCCAAAGTATTACCCAATTATAATAACAAGAATTGTTTCCATCGTTCCGTCAGTTTATCGACGATTGTCGACGCCATTATAATTGGAGAAGATGATATTGATCTCTGAAGTGGTGAGACTGAGGTCTGGCATAGTATTAGTGACCGTAGAAATGTGAATCTGCTTTCAACACGAGCATACCAACATATAAGTGAGATTTATTCACATTCTACGAGGCACAATTTTCATGTAACGTGGTTGGAGCTATTTATCAAGCGTGTAACAACGAGAGTGCCCCATCCAGGTCATCACTACAATCCACTGGACTACTGCAGCACCGCTTTCAAATTCTTTTGCAAATTTTGTAACCTACATATTTCAAGTTGTGACTGCGCCCAGCTATTGTGACTGAGTTGGAATTAAAATATTCGTTAAATTAATGTGACAGATTGTCAAACGATGCTGTTTGATAAGATGAACTTTAAACAGCCAATCGGTCGAAAATTGCTTTCCTAAAAATCTTCCATCCTGGGGTCATGTTTTTCGATCAAATTTAAGTGTAAAAATATCGATGACATTTCATCTACAAAATATACAAGGAAGGTAACAGTACCCTAAAATTAGAATATAATGTGATCAATTCCTGTACTAAATATTAATAGTTCATAGTTTCAATTAGCTTAATTTTACGGTACGCCAGTTTTTCAAGACAACAAAGTAAAAAAGAAATGGCGGAGGCGTAGGAAGTCTTTGCTCCTAGGAAGAAGACGTTCATTCTTTTGTTTTAGTGGTGTAATTACAGAATGCTTTCAGGTTTTGGGACAGTACCTACTGCGACTCATTATTCGGCTAGAGTATTTATGAACGGTATTAATAAAAACGATGAAGTAAACTGTTAAAGCTTATAAGAACTGAATGAAACTGGCTTATTATCATAGATTACCTGAAATCTATACTAATATTATAAAGCTGAAGAGTTTGTTTGTTTGAACGCGCTAATCTCCGGAACTACTGGTTGGAATTGAAAAAATATTTTTTTGTTGGATAGCCCATTTATCGAGAAAAGTTATAGGCTAACGGGAAAAAATATTCATTTTTGAGAGTTTCCGTTGCGTGCGCTGCGTAAGCGGTAAAAGTAACGCAACAATCATGAATGTTGTGTAGGTAGGGTAGGGTAGATAGAGTAAATAGGTAGGTAGGTAGCCAGTTGACGGGAGCAAAGCCGCGTGGGACAGCTAGTATTAAGAACAGAAAAATCTCAATGCAGGTCGTCTCAAAATAGAATAAAACGAAGTCACTCTCCGCGTCTGTCGACATCCGTTCTGTTCCTCCGCTAACTTCTAAAGCACACTACGGATTTTGATGCGGTTTCATTAATAAAAAGAGCGACAAACGAGGAATGCATTTTTATGTTGAAATTGTTTGTTACTCTAGACGCTTTTACGTGCACGTCTTTTTGCATCGTTCTCACATATATGTATTTTTTTTTTTTTAACAAGAATGATGTAACCAAAAACTTGTAATTGAAACTGATGGAAAAGAGTGTCCGTGGAGTTTCTTGCAAAGTCTTCTCCATTGAGATCTACTGACGTTTGCGAATTTGCAACTAGAGTCATATTTTTTTGTTGTTTGACAATTCAAAAGTACCTTTAAGGTTTATTTGAAATAAACTATTTTGATTTTGATTTTGATTTTAAATGTTTTTGTCTTTTTCTCGGGCGAAGCAAGGGGAATAAACACTCCGCGGGCATAAATCGCGTCGTAAAATTTGCTACCTACATTTCCATGTTCTTCTTGTTCGCACGAGAGTTGCTGTTCCGGTCCCGCAACCGTGGCGGGTGCGGGTGAAAACCACTCCGTGAGTTCACTCTGGACTAGCCCCAAAGGTAATTAAGTATTGTTATGTTTTAAATCCTATATTTGTTTCAAAAACATCGTTGGTCTAGGGGTCGCATGCGCTACTGCTGAGCATGAGGTCCTGGGTTTTAAGCCCGGGTCGGGTAAAATAATATTGGGTTTTGCCAACTGGAATTTCTCGGTAGCAGACAGTAGTATGGCTCGCCCCCTATAACATGGGATTTTAAAACAAAACTGGTGAAATGTGGGTGTACTATAAAGCTCCACATCTGCCTAACTATTCGGATTATACAGGCGTGGTGTAATGTTCATTTTTTCAAATTAAAACCTAACGTCCAAGATGATAAGGTATATTTTAACAAAGTTTTATATTTTCCCAGAATGAAGTTTCGTCCGCCCCTTTTATGTTAACCTTATAATCGTGATAAATATTTAGTACTGTAATTAGCTTCGTAATTAGTTATTAAAGTCAATATTGAGCCTTAGACGCAGAATAGCCTTAGGCTAATTATTTTCCTACCTACTAGTCACCTTCAAAACGTCGTAACACACTTTTGAAATTGCAATTTCTCCTAAATTGTAGAAGTCAGAGTTTTGAAATGAAAATCGTTTTATACAAAATTTCATTAACTTTTTTAATAAATTATAGTTAACCACAAACATATAGAAACCAAAAAATAACCATTTTAACTTACTGGCAAAAACTCAAACAACATTTATAACTATGTTTAACGCCATTACATTTTAATAATTGCTATTGTCTTCTGGGGCTTTGTTGAAAAACTTGTTAACACACCTCTTTTTATTTTTCGTATTTCAGTAAACTCTACATTTTTTACCTACATAGATTTTAGTTTTTTAAGTTAAAAACGTGGCTAATGTATAATAAACTATAATTTTGAACGTTTTTTATTTCAAAACTCTGACTTCTGTAGTTTAGGAGTAATTGCAATTTCAAAAGTGTGGTACTAAGTTTTGAAGGCCTGTGTATTTTAGTAAAAAAACTACTAATACGTTGGCTTGGGATGAAATAAAAAAAAACCTCATTGCAGATGTGTGTGTGGGATTTCGTTAGATCAATCAATCTGTCTAGCCTTTTCCCAATTATGTTGGGCTCGGCTTCCAGTCTAACAGGATTCAGCTGAATACCAGTTTTTACATGGAGTGACTGCCTATCTGGCCTCCACAACCCAGTAGCTGGGTGACACGACACCCCTTGGCAAGACCAATAGGTCAAAGACCTTCAAATGACAGCCGTGACCAACGGCTTAACATGCTTTCCGGGTCACGAAGAAAACTTGCTATGTAAAGATGATCACCCATCCATCCATCCTCGGCAAGCGTTGCTTACCCTTGCAGATCGCCCCGTTCGGCTGATTATTTAGCCACGGGCTCCTCCCAGGGTTTTCGTTAGAACACATAATTTAAAAAAAATATCATGTTCTCAAGTACCTTAAATTAAGCTAGACTGCTTTTGACGATTTTTTTTTGTTAATACAAACCTAAAGAGTTCGGTTTCACCTTAAAACACCACTACTATTTGATGCAGGATGGAATCGAATGGTTGTGAAATAGCTTTTTCAGTTAGACAACAAGTGCTTGTCAGGCTTCGCACATTTAGTGTTCCGTACCAAACCGCAAAATTAAGTTAGTCGTAATAGGAAAAATGAGGGAATAAAAAAAAAAAACATCATATTTATCAAGATATTGGTATTTGTTTGTAAAATATTAGTAATAATAAACATTAGCACCAAATTTCAAGTTCATAGGTCAATGGGAAGTTATAAAATTCTTCGGAACAAAACTTTGTAAAAAAACTGACTTTGGTGGCTTCTCATACCTTTGTTTTCCAATATTATTTAAAACAAAAAATATAGTATGTATCTACTCAATTAGTTCTAAATAACGGTACCCCACTCGATTAGGCAGGTCAAAAAAAAATTCGCGTCCCCCTTTTTCTGTATGGGAATCCCCCTTGAAAACATTTAAAACTATTTTTTGGCAATTTGTATGGCTTTGGGATGGTATAAAATATGAAGACTGTATCTCCAACCGTTTGCCTGTTAAACCTGTGTGACAGACGAAGGACAGACAGACAGACACAGACAGGGTTGTATGTGCTACGGGATAAGGCGTAAATTACTTCAAAGTTAGCGTTTACTTTGATATTCTTACGAAAAGCATACAGGACGGTTAGTACTGAGGCCTTACCGGTACTTGCTGGCGTACTTTCGGTCGACCTTGAAGTGCAGCGGCGTGCTGCAATGTACTATATTCCGCACGAGAAATAATGGCCGTGGAATTTTTAACATGGAGTGACCGTGAGCAAATCTCTAGATTATTTAAACCACATATTGACGTCTGCGAGGAACTTTTATCCAAATGGCAATGTAGGTGGGATAATTCTATCAAAGTCCGACACCTCCACCAATTCTTGCCATCCGTTCGCGAGCGGCTGGCCAGGACGTGGCTGTAGGTGGATCACTGTGTTGCCTCACAGGGCATGGGAACTCTAAAAGTAAATTATTATTTTCCTTCTAGCTTGTTGCCTCGCCTTTATGTCAGTGATCCTTCATCTGACTGCGAATACGTACAATATGCACATCATATCTTATGGGAGTGTATTCTTTGGTAGAATTAACGCTTTATTATGTTGGATAATGTACAGGCTGCATCTAGAGTTGTTTACTATACGGACCTTGTAGAAACTAGAACAAATGTCCATGCGTTCAAGCGTTTTTGTTTTACCTATTTTTGGAATCAAATAAAACCGCTCACAATGTTAGAACCCATTAATATTTATGATATTTTTTAACCGTGGTGCTAGGCAACATAACTTATACCAGTTGTAAACGACCTTTTGTGCCTATTGGATTTGTTTGTTCTGTCTCTTGCTTGATATGGAGGGAAGTGGATATTTTTATGTTTTCCTACTCCTCCGTTATTCTTTTCTGATTAATTGTGACTGTCGGAGATGTTTGCACAAGCCCGTACAGACGGTTTCTACGCGAGTATACGTAAAAAAACAGCGTCGCTACTGAGGAGAGTGAGGGTAAGTCAAAACGTCATCCTGAAAGCTGTAGCTGAGAGCTTTGGCTCTCCGATTGTGCAGCAGTTTGTGCGGAGGTTGATTGGTATTAACACTAGGTAATAAGTTTTACTATGCTACTAACACCCTATGGATATTTGCTTCCGAAATAAAGATATTCTATTCTATTCTATTATCACCAAATTTCAAATTCATGTATTAATGGGAACGACGGACAAACAGACATATAGACGGACACGTGACTACGTGAGTGACAGCAATAAGCCTAAAAAAAAACTACCTGCATTACTATATAGTAGAATATATTGCCACATGTATTTCTTGGAAGATTGACACAACTTAAATTATTGAAGAGATTGGACCCTTTATTTCGATCTGTATATAATTAGAGATTAAGCGACGCTTTAGGGTGGTTACGCACTACATCCAATCCGTGTCCGTGAAAATTCGGTTTCGAAGTACCCGGAGTACCAATTGTAGTGAGGTTCACGCATGCACTACATCCTTACTCTATCCGTCATAATCTGTCATAATTCAGAACATTTGAACTCAACTAACGACGTGGCTAAATAATAACAGCCGCACGGGTCGATCTTCAAGGTTAAGCAACGCTTGACGAGGTCGGTCCGTGGATGGGTGACCATTTTCAACATACCGAGTTTCCTCCGTGCCTCGGAAAGCACGTTAAGCCGTTGGTCCCGGCTGTCATTTGAAGATCTTTGACAGTCGTTACTGGTAGTCAGAAGCCTGAGATCTGACACCAGTCTTGCCAAGGGGTACCGTGTTACCCAGTTACTGGGTTGTGGAGGTCAGATAGGCAGTCGCTCCACGTAAAACACTAGTGCTCAGCTGAATCCGGTAAGACTGGAAGCCGACCCCAATAAAGTTGGGAAAAGGCTAGGCAGATTGATTGAACTCAACTAACGAACACGGACGTGTAGTTCGTAACGTACGAACGTAAGTAGAGAGCATCAATTTAATGTTTGGTCCACTCTTTACAAAGTTTTGTTGATTTCATATATTTTATTTCTTTCTTTATAGTATAACATCATGCCTGTATTCCCCGAGGGGTTAGCCTGAGCTGCATCTGTAGAAGACCCGGTTAAGTTTAAGGTCTATGTAATCGTATAATATGGGGGTGATTTAATGAGTGGAAAAAATATGTAAATCGCATAATCCGTGTGTGAAGCTTATTCACCACAATATAGTGCTAACACACGGATAGGATAGAATAGGGTTAACGAAATCCCGTTTGGCTACGGAACCTTCAAAACGGACCTAGAGTCAGTCGGGCTCGCACTCAATGGTTCCGTGAATCCGTACCAAAATGTATTTAACAAAGTGTTCAGCAATCGAATTTATACCGCTCATGTCTTTATTTATTCTTCTTCTGCTAAAAAATGAAAGTCGTTAACACCTGTCTACCAATGTATTCCAATATTTCCAAACGATACGAAAAAAATGTACAGGCAGTGTCGCTAACACGACCGAATAAAACATATAACGGTAAGGGGCGTGCTGGACCGATTTACATGTTTGAAACGGTTAAAATGGTTCTACGCATATACCATTCATTTGAAACCAAAATTATCAAAATATGTACACAAACAAAAAATCTTACTTTCAAGAGTAATTATACTTTTTGGTAGGTAAAAGTCGGTGGTTATCTGGCGGTGAATTTAGTTAAACACCTTGCCTGCACCAGCTACGGCATTGTAAGAGATGCAGTGCAGTTCAACTAATGTTGGCACTTGGCAGTGACTGCTGTATATGCTATTTATATTAACTGCAAACAAGTTCGTATCCCAGCACAACATTTTTCGTTAATTTTCCCAACAGCATTAACATTATATTTACCAGCACACTAACCGAAAAGACATTAAAGCTAGACACACTTCTCAGAAACTGCATAATATATGAGTGCACTAACGACCAGACAGGCGAATTTAAGTTTTAAGTTCTTTAGCAATCAAGAAACGCTTGAAAGAGATTGTTGGATTCCGTGGAACAAACAAGAGCTCGGGACGTCACCGCTAAATTAGGGGAGTTCGCTTTAATTATAATTATTAGTAAGCCGACGCCGACGATGCGAAGTACATGCTGCCACTGACACTTATTTATTTATTACACGGCATTCCGTTTTGCGATTCTGTTTTGGATTTTGTATCCAGTTAGTATCTACTGGTCTAAAACAAGGTTTATATTTTGATTCATCAGTTTGATGCATTCGATTTCTGATGAATGCACATTTCAGTACCAGGACCGTCGACCACATCATCGCTTACCATCAGGTGAGATAGTGGTCAAGCGCGAGCCTATAACAAATAGAAAAAAAAAGGAAATGTTGGAAATGCATGTAATGCAAGTGATTGCGACCGTACGAATACTATTAAAGGAACTACGTAAAAACATTACTTAACAAAAATGGTGTACAGTAAAGTTAAATTATATTTGTATTTTTTAACACTGCACATCCTACGCAATAACTAAACATCCCTATGGATCAAATTTTATGTTGTTCAAACGATCAAAAACATTCTAACCCATTACACACTTCAAAATCACCTCTGAACTTAATTTCACGAAAGGTTCAATTTAAATCATATCTCAACAGACAGCACTAATATATACTAATATGACAATCACTTTAGTTTTCTATCAATAAAATATTTTTTTTATTGGATCAGTACTTTCAGAAATATCTTTTATGATTAAAAAAAACTTAAGTATAACCTCAAGCGGCGCAAATACGAGTATAATAACCTCGTCGCGTTGGTAGTTATATTTTCGAGCCTTGTGGGGTTGAAACTCTTGGTCCGTAGGGTCCGAGTGCTCACGCTTTGTTTAAAGATCTTTCCAAACGCCTAGTTGACACTTCGCGTGACCCAAGGGCTGGCTTTTACTTTGGCCAAAGGATAAGCTTTCTTTCACAACGTGGCAATGCTGCCTTTCTTTTGGGAACATTACCAGTGCAGTGGACAGCAATGTGGAGGAGTATTTCGACGCCATATTTTAGAAAAGTATATTTTTCGGATTAGATAGTAGTTTTTGTTAGAAGTGTATATGTAGTCTTAGTTAATTAAGTATTGTATACACTGTATATACTTTGATCTATGAAAATAAAGTCATTGTTTCAGTATAAACAAACAAACAGTTTTCTCTCTTTATACAATTAGTTTAAAGTTCGTAAAAATAATTTTATCCCTCAATTTTTCAGCTACTAAGTAGTACCCCACAGTCAATCGCTTACGAATTCCCTCCGAGATCAACAAACGTCTTACAAACCCGTAACGAAACACACAAACAGACACAATGGCTGTATCCACAATCAATGTCAAATCAAAGCTTTAGAATCTGAACTAACTGTGACTCTGTGAATAGAGGCACAGTGCAGTATGCAAACGATCGAGAACAAGGTGGTCGTCTCAACGGAAATCTGCGTAACTAGGTTTTAGGGTTGTAGATGCAAGGATTTCTGTGATGTTTGTGGCGTTTTTTCCTGTAAGGTTTACCTTTTCTTATGTATAATAATATATAACCATGATAAACCAACCACTAACTATACTAGACCAACCACTAAACCATGCGATATAAAAGTTTTTAAGTAAGCACCACCAATTATTAAAAAAAAAAACGTTTTATATAAACAATAGGAATTTCTCCTGTATCCTGGCTGCGTTTACGGACATTATAAATTCACATAAACAAACACTCAGACTCAAAACTACTATTTGTAGGCTATACATTTATATTTGTTCCATGTAAGAATTGAACCCGCTTTACGTAGCGCACTAGCCAATTGCTCAGCCGCTGTGCCAACCGTGACGTATATGTAATGTGAAAACCATGTTTAACGATTCTTGAATAGGAATGGTATTAAAGCCCTTACTCCGCTCTAGTGCCGTGAAACGGTTAAAAAATAAAATATATATATGTCAGGTTTAGTCAATAGTACGGATGTCAAAACAAATCACAAGGATGCCCCTCGCGGCAAATCAAGATCAACTACGTATTGGCGCGCTTTTTGTTACCACTTGCGTGGTAAGGACAGCAGGATATGGCAGTTGACTACTGACCGCCTTAGAGCTCAGACGTCGTAGAATCACTGTCGATCCGTACTGTTAGTAAGATTGTAACTGTGAATTGTGGCTATTTGTATATCGATATATATAATCGAATAAGTTTTGTGATTTCATTTTCACGATTGTACCCACCTACCTGCCCACACCCGATGTCTTAATCTAAGGGAATACATCCTAACTTTCCGATGGTATGCATCTATCGGTCAGCCTTGATGCGACATATATATACTTATGCTTCAATAAAATAATTAACAACACCATATTTTTTCGCTTCTTTTGCATACTAGCCCAGGAAATAAAATTATTAGGTACGAAAAACCCTAGTTAAGTAATTTCTACGGAATAATGTTCATTATAGTAGTAGTAATGTTGCCTGAAAAGTCCTTAAAAATCGCATCACAACAAAAAAATGTGGTCTGTCAAATGTCCTAAAAATCAGTATTTTACTTAATTCTCGTAAAGTTTTGATTTTACAGCAATTTATGATCAGATCAATTTTGTTCCTTGTTTGATTGTGCACAAAAAATACCTACATAGGATTCCCTAATGTTAATTTGTTTTCGAGTTAAGAACCATACATTGCTGTAAAATCAAAACTTTATAAGTAGTACCAAAATGAACATAACCCCGGTGATAGTAATTAAAAAGATTTTTAAGTAGTTTGGCCTTTAATTACGCTTATTTTCCTGAGACACTCCTCCATAACGACTTGGATGTTTAAAAATATTTTTACACAGAAAAAATATGGTTAGAATTTCTTATGTTATGTTAATCAAAAAATATTTTGCAAACAAAACTGTCCAAAAGGAAGTCCAATATTGATAATCTGGCACCGAGCGGACGCACGGCCTGTACCGCGTTAACATTGGGGAACATATAAATCCTAAGATCTACGGATAAGAGAACTATTCATCTGTAGAGCCGAACTGTTGGAGTCTGCAGGCAGTCTATCCAGATCCAGCTGAATACCAATATTTTATATACAAACAAAAATATCTTTGTGAATGTAGGCACTGGATTTGTTAGTAGCTACTCTAACATGGTGGACTTTATAAATATACTTTCTCGTACTGAACTTACTAGATTAAGAACAAATAGTACCAAAGTAAGTAAATTCCTACTAAACTTGTCGACTTTTCTGCTTTATTATCTAGGTACTTAGGTATTTATTTTCGTAGTCAGGGATCAAATCGGTTACGCGGAACGGAACGCGGAACGCGTTACTTTTTTAATTAAAAATGCTAATCCAAACCAAGACTAAATCCGGAATTCTGAACAAAATTATTTTTGGAGGATAATACATTTCTCCTTAGGGGAAATGGTGTCAGTTGCTCAGAAGTTTAATTATAAACAGAAACTTTCCCTTAACCTAGACCAGTTCGAAACAACTGCTCAACAAAGCGCCTAATCTGTGTCTCAACTTTAAATTAAGCAAGTCGCAAGTTAACCTAAATTCGTAATGCGGTACCGTCTGGCCGTGTCCCTAACCACCTAAACGCAATCTGGAATTCATACGTGCATTCGCCTACAAACTTTTACCCTCACATCATCCCTGTTTCCCGAATGTCTCACAAATGTACACACGCCCGCGGTACACGGTAGACACCGCGATCCTTAACTGAAGTGCAGCAGGTGCCTTCGTGGCCATGAATATTAACACACATGAATATTCCGACTATGTTTGCGCATTTCTTGCATGATGACGTCTCGCATGCAAGAAAACCTTGAGGCGACTGTTAATACTGGCTTTAATAAGTTAAAATGAACGAGCGCGGAATATCAAACTCATAATATTATAACAGAAACGTTTACGTGTATGTGTTCGTGAATCGACGTCGGTTTAACGGATTACGGTGGAAATAAACAAAGAAATAAAACTTCGAGCATTAGCATATTGAGTAGTTTTCATCACGTTTTCATCATGAAAAATAAAGAACTTTTTACGTGAATAGATATAGCTGCTGGCTGCGAGCAAAGCTTTCAAAGTTCTGGTTTTTAGAAGGATATATAAACTAAAAGAATAATTTAAGTAACAGGAAGATACTAGTTTAAAAGAAATAGTTTTATGTAAACCTCTAAAGGTAAGAAGTTTCGGAAGTTATAAAACTCGGCTAGTTTCTTAGACGTAGTAGTTACTTATTAAAATTATAACAGTCCTATAAAATAATTCACTGCGCATAGCCTAGATTTAGATTCGATACTAAAACCGATTGTTATAACTTTGAGTAGATCAAAGTTGGTTTAGGACGTTATATATTTTAGGGTTTTTATTTTAGTGTGTTAATCCTGCCAGTGGCGCTCCTGATAACAAGGACACATCTTCAACGACAGAATCCCTGGCTGAAGGCCTTAGCTTTAAAGTCTCCACAGAAACGTCCGGTTAAGCAGTAAAATAGTTAGGTTGAACTGCAAGACTCCACTCCAAAAAAAAAACAATACCAGAAAAGCAGCTCATATGCGTTTTCATCGCATAGACAATAAAATAAATAAAGTAATAGGTAAGACCCAATCTGTAACTCTCCAACTGCTGGCCAAAAGCCTCTTCTTATACAGAATTGTTAGGAAATGGCGTTTGGGATTGAATTGCCTTGAACTAGGGCGTTTTAAGAAAAGCACAAAAAGAGCTTATAATATTATTCAAATCCGTATGAACTCTTGTTATATTCACCCTTCGCTACACAATATTGATTACCGACAAAAGTATTGAAACCATTACTGATGCTACCTTAGCTTGCTGAGCCATAAATATATCGATTTAATATGAAACTACAATAAATAGGTAAGTCCTCAAAGCGAAACACCGGATATTTCATATATGTTGCCAGGGCAATAAATCCCTCTTTATGGGCAGTTAAACGCTTGTTATTCCACAAACATAAGCATGGTTCTTACATAAAACACAAAATAAAAGATCTGTAAGGATGCTCTGTCAGCTTGAGTCTTCTAAAGGTTTATGGATTTATGTAAATTTTTAGTCATGCAGTTCCATGCCTGTGAAAGATCTTATGAAGGGCAATTCTCAATTCCTCACACTCGTCGAAGGTGCATTCTTTCCATGTTTACATATTTATGTTTTTTTTTACTAAGTCATAATAATAATTTTATTTTATTTTAATTTTTAATCTTTTTTTGTACTTTTTTCAATCGTCATTAGCCAGAATAGGCTCTGTGAATGACGTGCATGCCTGTAAGTGATTTATTTACACAGGATCCTATTGTAAGTGGATGGTTTTTTACCCGACTGCCGAAGGAGGGTAATGTGTTTATTAGTCCATGTATGTATGTATGTTTGTTCCTATGTGGCGTTCTAGAGACCAAACACATTGGCCGATTTTGATGATTCTCACTTCAATCGATTCGTCTTAACCCTGCGAGTGTCACTGGCTGCATTAAAATTGGATAGTAGGAAAATTATGGATTTTGAGCGCCATATTGTGGGGGACCAAATTTTTATTCTTCCAAACCTATCGTGTGGGGTATCAAAATAAAGGGTTTCAAGAGGTGATTTCAAAAATATAACACTTATATGTTTAAATGTACCTAATTCTAAAAAAACCTGTTTGGTCAGCCAGATCGCATACTGGTTTTGGTCAGCCAGATCGCGAATATGTATCCTCCGACTGCACAGCATGATTTTCTTCTTGTTTACGTCTTTTTAGTTCACTTTTAAAGCAGTCGGGTTTTTAGATTTCCTGAATATTTTTTTTATTATTTTGTAAATAAATCGTTTGTGTGTCTTTGACAATTCAGCAGAGGTCTACGCTCGAGGTTTCTAGTCTTGGATTGGAGTATTCTGAATTTCAAACTTTCCGACCGGGTTAGGAACACAACAATTATTCCAAGGTAAGTAAAGGGTAATAAAGCTGGTAAAGTAGAAAAAATTGGGCTGGACACATCTGCTGCATGACCGATGAACAAAGCAGACCTATGTGGGACAGTACCTATAGTAATAATAATTTCTTAAATGCAGTTTTTATGCTTGTCGTGTACTTATTATAGTGCGTGAAACATGCACTTTGGGCACGTCACATACCTACTGAGCTTTTAAGAAACTCCGTGTGCGTGATCGAAAATGCATAATTAAAAAAAAATACCCTCAAGGAGGGTTACTCACTGCAGGCATCATTCGCTTCTCGAATTTTTTATACAAACCATTGTACATTTTTTAAAAGAGCAGATAGAATATTAAAAATGAAACAGTCAAACCTAGCACATTTTTTAACCAAAGTTGGTTATTTAGAAACTTTATTCCTTTTCAATTCAACAACTACTTGAAAAGAAACTAATAAATGTTCGAATTTCTTTTATACGAAAGTATAAAAGAAAATCTGAAGGAATATGCCCCATTAGACTTTGTTGAAATTATTTAGAATAATTCAGTAAGAATCAGATTCCTGTAAAACCCTAAACATTGATAGGTATCAAAATAAAATCAGGATCGTGAACTTTTAAAACGTTCGTTCTCGATAAACCGCGATATTTTGCGGCATCAGCTGTTTGCAAAGTTTTTATTGAAGTGTTAAATTTTATATTGTAATAACGTTTTAAACTTTCGCTGGTTTTTATTTTTATCACTTCATCAATTTTAGTTGTTAATGCGGTTTAAAAACATTTTCAGAATTTATTGAGACATGTTATATTACACCAGCATCCTAATTGCGTAACTGTTTTGACAACACGAAGCACGCATGCATCTCTTCTTCCTCTTTGCCTCATCCCATTATTTGGCGTCGGCTTTTCTCGTTCTGATGCGCCAGGATGGGCTGTCCTGTAAGTTGGGCTCGTTCCAAGTCCCGAGTTACTGTACCGCCATGTGGCTTGAGGTCTTCCTCTTTTCTTCTTTGTGTTTGATAGTGCCAGGGCTTGCCAAACCACGTAGTTTTCAGGACGTCTCATCACGTGGCCATACCAACGAAGCCTACTTTCTTTTAGTTTGTCTGTGATGACCGCAACTTTGTAACTGCCTCTGACTTGTTCATTTTGCACTTTATAAAGTCTTGTTACGCCCGCAGCCCATTTCAGCATTTTCATCTCAGCCACATGCAGCTTCTGTTCATGCACCTTTTTCATAGCCGAATAAATTCGGCACCGTACATTGTAGGAGTTACAGCTGTTTTGTAAATTTTTCCCTTAACTTTGATCGGCATTCTTGTGTCGCTGAGGACACAAGAGACCCGAGAGAGCTCTCCATTTTTGCCAGGCAACGTTGACTCTGTGGGTAACATCGGTTTCAATGTTTCTATCAGCCGTCAGCATCGCTCCGAAATATTTGAAACGAGATACCTTTGGAAGTGGATCTCCTTCCATATAAATCGTGCTTGAGGTGGTATCACCACCAAAGTTGCATTCCAGATATTATGGCATCTTCATCATAATTTCAGCCAAAAGATATTATATTATATTATGTTTGTTTCAGTGTACGTGTACGTGATACTAATAATTATTTATTGGCATGGCGGTTTAATCAGTGCTTCTGTTTCATCATAACTTAGGGTGAGGAGGTAATCTTTAGTAATTTTGTATATTTTTGTTTTTAGTGGATGTTAATTAAATTGTTGATGTATTTTGTTATAAATAAGGACACTTGGGCAGGGGTAGTGGCGTCTAGCAATTGTAGTTTTTGTATGAGTTGTGGGACAAACCAGTTTGGGTCTTATTTTCAGTTGTACGGACTATATACAGTTGTCGGACCGTTAATGTACGGAAATCTGTGTATAGTTGTCGCGTTGGGAATCTAAAAGGTCTTTTTAAAATCACTAAAGCGCTCTCTGAGCTCGTTATACTTGAATCGGTCTTGGCAGCACCTCCCCAAGCAGTGATGCAATAGCTCAATAATGATTCTACTGCTGAGTAAACTCTTTTGAGGATTTCGCTGTTTGCGGATACCCTAAAATTCTTGAAAAGAAAAATAACTACGAATTCGAGTGAATACTGTTTGTATGTGTGTTTTCCAGGATAGGCAGGAATCTAGTTGAACACCGAGATATAGGACATTGGTGCTCTAGTTACAGCGTGGCATGTAGAGTGGGGGAAAAGATTAGAGCATTTGTGAGCATTGATATGTAATAAACCATCTTGAGGCAGGGTAGAACGTCTTAGGCCAAAAGTGATGAAGTTAGTTTTTGCAATGTTTAATGTGAGACTGTTTTGTTCTAGCATTAACATCACTTCGGCTAGTCCCTTTTCGACAGTCTCTTTAGCTGTGGTCCAATTATTTTTATTAGAAAATTCAAATGATTGAATTGTGTTTATTATTAAATTATTGTAATTAAATTATTCGTAATAATTATATTATTATTTAACTATTGAATTTAAATTATTGATAATGTATTTTTGATTATTTAGGCGTTGTAATGTTTTATAATGATTATTATGTTTTTATTTGTGTTGTTTAATATCCTCTGACAAATTTTTGATGTTATAAGTGTAATTGTGATTTATCTGACTCTCTGCACGTTTTGGGTCAAACTGTAAGTGCATTGAGTAATTGAGATAAATAAACAGATAAGTAAATAGGATAGAAGTGCCGTGTCATCCGCGTAGGCTATTATTTTTGTGGAGGGGAGGGATAGCTGACAGAGTTAATTAACGTAGATTTGGAAAAGTAGAGGACTGAGCAAACATCATTGTGGGACTCCGACTACTACAGGATTTGCTTCGCTAAGATACTCTCCTATCCTAACGAGCTGCATCCTATCAGTAAGAAAACTTTGAAATAAGGTGTGAGTGATGCCTCGGACGCCGATGGTTTCTAGTTTAGAAAGAAGTAGAGGAACAGACACAGTATCGAATGCCTCCTATAGGTCTAGCAAGATACCTAGACACTTGAACTTATGGTCGATTTTGTCAATTAAAAAGTCTCTTTGGATAATCCGCGTCTACAACCGAACTGGTTTTGGGAGATCATTTTGTGTTTATTTAAGTAATTAAGAAGACGTTTGTACATTATTCTTCAAGAATTTTCAAGATTGGTGGAAGGACTCAAATTGGGCGATAGTTCGTGACCCTGTCTTATCACCCGACTTGAAAATTGGATGTACGATGGCTTTTTTTTAGAGCACTGGCGAATATTCGCCATCGACGAATTGCATATACGTGTGATTGGTGGGACCAGGATGTGGCTAGCGTGTTTTAGCAATTTTGGTGGAATGTCGTCCCAACCAGTAGCACTGTCAATCAGGAGGCTGTTTATAATCGAATTAACTTCTTCTTCATCTGTTTCCAGAAGAACCATTGATTTGGTTATGCAATTAAATTCCATGTAAGTTTTCAAGTAAGGATAGTAAGATTGTGCTTGCAAGCTGCTAGTTACTCTAGCCTAAGCCTGGTGTTATTATACCACTAGAACTAATATCCACATTTTCATATGTGCCAAACCAGGTTTGAAACCAGGATATCACTTGCTTACTATCCTAAATTCAATGAATTACTACATGTAGTCTGGGCATTAGAGCTATATTACACTGAAACAGCAAGGTATGGAGTTGTAGTTATTAGCCTCACCATGATGTCCATAATAATCATCATCTGTCGAGCCTTTTTCCCAACTATATTGGGGTTGACTGCCAGTCTTACCGGATTCAGCTGAGTACCAGGGTTTTACATGGAGCCACTGCCTATCTGACCTCCACAACCCAGTAACTGGGTAACACGGTACCCTTTGGCAAGACTGGTGTCAGATCTCAAGCTTCTGACTACCCGTAACGACTGTTAATGATCTTTTAAATGACAGCCGGGACCAACGGCTTAATGTGCTTTCCGAGGCTCGGAGGAAACTCGGTTTGTTGAAATGGTCACCCATCCACGGACCGACCTCGTCAAGCGTTTCTTAACCTTGCTGATCGACCCGTGCGGCTGTTATTATTTAGCCACGAGCTCCTCCATGTCCCGTAATAATATTGCCTTTAAAAGTGTTACCCACTTAACAAGAATAACTGACTAGCTGCCGTCCATGGCTCCACCCATGTGGAATTATTACTTAAGTAGTTGTATAAATTATAAAAAGTATTACACGTATGTGTAAGTAAAAGTATTATACAATTTCATCAAAATTTGGTCTTCAGCTTTATTGTGAAAGAGTAAAAAACATCCAGTCTCACAAACTTTCACATATATATAGTAGGAAGTAGGACAGATAACAAAACGAAATCCAGAATCATCGCACAAAAGTGCTGTAACAAGAATAGTGTTAGCAGGAGTAGGTACTTCAAACTGAACTATTGTCAACAGTTTTGATACATAAAGGTCGTCTATTTTTGGCCACATAGTTGTGTGCGAGTCTTATCCGTTTATCAGTCTTTGTACTTAAGATCTGTGGAGGCTGCTCGGACGTCCGTCGTCCGACGTTCCTAAGCCTTTGTTCGGTTAGGCTCAGCTTAGTTCTTGGTACGGACTACGGTATAAGGACAAAGATCCATTGGGATGCTAATTTCTTTACGTTATAGAAATCCTGTATCTGTGGGTCTGGGTTTAATGCTATTGTATTTGGATTTGTTAGGTTCCTAGAAATGCTATGATAGATATGTATGGAAGAAGAAAAGATGGCGTCGCCGACTCCTAACAAATGGTGGTAAGGTAGGACGGTAGACGGCTGCAATTGTTGATGTTTTTGTATGTGCACCTACGTGGATCCGATCACAATGTATGTAGTTGGGGAAAGGTTAGCACATGAAGATTCTTATCAATTATAGTACTGTAGGTATTTTGGGGCATCAAAAAAGTACCTAAAGAAACTTAATAGATATCAATTGACTTTACAGAAACTTAAGAGCAATTTATTCCAGCAATCACAATCTGGGTCTAAAAATAACAAAGAACACCGAGTAAAATGATCTTTGAATAACTATCTTCCTGAAAACATACTAACTCGCAGATATATGGTCTCATATTATCGTAAGTTATTTCCTCACAAGGTAACCTTTCCAATATGTAAAACGAATACCTACGAGTACCACAGGAAATTGTATTTCATGATTTCGCCAATGAATAGATACGATTGTTAAGGAGCTCCCTTTTATACCAGTTATTGTATCTTCTCGTACAAATTCTTCGTTTATCGAGCTTGTGCATTCAAAGAGAGAATATCAAGCAATACTACATAGGATTGAACTCGCCTAAGAGAAGGGACACCTACTAAATATTAATAAATAATGGATAATATTTTCTCGCCATGTTCATTGGTGACAGGGAATAAAAGTGTCAAGCGATTTTATGTTTATTGAATTTTAAAACAACGTCTTAATATTTAATAACTCCTCTAGGTATTCCGTTTTCTATTTTTATCGCTATTATAGGATTCAGAGAAAAAACCGGCCAAGTGCGACTCGGACTCGCGTATGAAGAGTTCCGTACCATTATCGCAAAAAACGACAAAAACACGTTTGTTGTATAGGATCACTTAAGTATTTATTTTATTTTGTTTTCAGTATTTGTTGTTATAGCGGCAACAGAAATATATCTTCTGTGAAAATTTAAACTGTATAGCTTTTACGGTTCATGAGATACAGCCTGGTAACAGACGGACCGCGGAGTTTTAGTAATAGGGTCCCGTTTTTACCCTTTGGGTACGGACCCCAAAAAATTATGAGGATAACAATATTTCTCAACATTAAGTAAATTCATATCAATAAAATAAATAAAGGGCTTCTGAGAACTCTTCCTTGTCGTTGATTTCGTTTTTCCTCGTCTATCGTATACATGGTGTTTTTCACAATTTGGCAGGCGGTTTCAGTGCACTCGTGCCTCACAAATTCATAGCTTAACATGACCATATACCTACATAATGTTAAAATATGTGAGTACTGTCGGCCACACAGAGGAACTATTAAAATGACGCCATTGGCTTAAAGCCAAATCGATTTGTAACTGCCGCACAAAAAGCAATAAAAATTGGACGTGCATACATGATAACACCGGAAAAATAGCTGCATTCGTCATAGTATACCGCTTCCGTGATAGCATTCAAATATATTGTTGTCAAATGCCTTTATGTAAGAAATAAACTCGGTATACGTAGGAATGGTCTTCCATTTCTGAATTTCTAGTTCGAAAAATAACGTTGAATCTCTACGGCAGTAACTAGTAGTACTTATGTTCAAAGACGATTAATATAGGTACGTAATGTACTTTGCCCAGGCCGTTCATCAATATCCCGACCTGGACCTTAGACTTCGTAATATGAAGTAATTCGGAGCACCTTTCTTCATTACTTACCTCATTTCCGTCAAAATGAATTTGCTAATTTATAGGTTCAATGTGCGAATATAAACTAAGGTAACTTCTGTTGGCGATAATGATTCAATTTATTCGCTAAAGTAGGTACGTGTTACATGAGAATACATACATGTAACTTAATTTGAAGTTACATGACTCCTTGCCTTCATGTATCATGGGTAGGATTACACACTGTTTAATATTAAGGCGATATATACGCCCCAATGTAAACGCGGTACTGGCCGTGCGCCCGCTCGATGCCAAAATATCAATATTGAACCTCCTTTTGAACAGTTTATTTTTAAAATATTATTTGATTTACATATGCTATTCCAGTTATGAAGAGATTAGAAATTGTCCATTAGAAATTCCAGGCATCAATTTTTTGTGTAAAAATATTTTTAAACATCCAAGTCGTTTTGGAGGAGTATCCAAAAGTTGCGAAAACTATCGTGTTGCTGATTATTTTTTTAAAGCAAAACTATTTGTTATACGAAAAAAACATGTTTAAAAAATAATGTACATGAACCAATAATAGATATATATTTTTTTCAAACCTTTTAACCTAGCCGTTACTAAGGAGTATGCTTTAGAAAGTTACCGTTTTACGGCACTAAAGCGGATGTAGGCCCTTAAGTAACGGAAACTTGAAAAGTACGAACCTAAATCGCAAGTAACGCACACAAAACTTACCTCAATATCAAACAATTTGTACTAATAACTGCCATACCAAATCAATACAACAAATAATTTATATTAGACCTAGAAATATATAGTATTAAAAGAATATTTGCACACCACAAATAAGATTAAGTCCGCCCAAGGAATTGTGGGGGCAGGTAGCCACGGAATACTTTCGCTGGCCTTGCCCTATGATGAATAGGCTAGAACGTGGTAGGGGTGCCAACTAACCTAGAATATAAAGTGAAGACTGGCAGCTACCTAGCTAATAAGGTAAACGGCTATTTCGCCACGAAAAGGCCACACTTCATAATAAGAACGCGGGCTCTTTTTCTCTTTTTTCGTTATGTTATCTGTGGTATATGTAAGAATATTGGTGGGTGGGTGGTGTATTAAGTGTAATATGTTTTTAAATTTTTTTTATTATTTTAGTAGTAGTTTTGTTATAGTATACCTAAGTATAGGGTGAGTTTCAGTTGAGTGTTTTTTTAGATGGTGATATTAATCATGACTGCTGTGAGGTTTTTTGCTATATATCAGAGTTGGCTTCTTAGTAAAATCTATTCATATTCATGAGTATTTTTACCCCGTTGAATGCTAATGAGTTCAAAGGCATTTAATTCATCAAAGCTTACCTTTCATCAGAGATATTTTGCAGCAAAAGCTTATCTTTATATATCAGGCATATTTCATTCCTTGCTTATTTTTAAGGTCTGAAGTTAAATAATTATACGACTTGGGAACTACTAACAGACCAATGATGCGGAAAATGAAGTTTGTATAACTAGTAATCGACAACTTGGAAAAGAACGGTCAGCAACTTAGAAAATCGTAATAAGATTAGATTATTATTTTCTGCCGTTACGAAGAAAGAAACTTAATCAGTTAATTCCAGTTCTCAGAACTTTAATATCCAATCTTACATTCTCTTTTTAGATTTAGGTAAGCAGCTTAATTTATATTCCTTCTATTAATTGTTTATTTTATCAGTTATTTTCCAGTATTGATTGAGAACTGTTTAATTCAGTTGAAGAATACTTGTGAGGAAAGAGCTAATTATTGCAATTGCGTCCAAATTACTGTTTTAATACAGATATTTGCTTTGTGTAACTCCAACCTTGCGAAAAATACCACTACAAAACATAAGCCAGCATATCTAAGTAAATTACCCTTCTTCAAAATGAAAGTGTCCCTAAGTAAATGTTGGCAAAAATAAATAAACAGGCCGATGTGCATGAAAGATACATGACGCATTAAGGAAAACGCCGACTAGGGACTCGGCAACTGTGAGAACGCCTGGAGCAAAGTATTGCGTCACTTGAAGTTTACGAGGTTTTAGCTTCATGCAAATACTCTAGGATGCATTATTAAAGAACAGCTATTTCATTATAACATTTTTATTTAAGAACTATTTTACTTACTACGTAGAACTCATAACCGGCGGGTGTATGACTTCATGAACGTATATGGCGTCAAAGGACTACCACGGCACTGCTACTAAGGATCGTAGTAACAGGTGGCGTTCTGTAGTTTCTGCCTACCTCCATGAGTAAAACGCGTGACGATTTTAGACACATCATCATCATCATTTCAGCCGAAAGACGCCCACTGCTGGACCTCCCCCATGCGTCGCCAAATTGATCGATCCCTTGCGTCTCGCATCCAGCGCCTTCTCGCAAAGTTAACCTGCTCATTGGTCCACCTAGTTGGAGGACTTTAGACAGATACGTGTCTCTAGCTATTATATTACTTCTATTGATCAGGGACGCTGTTATCTTTGCGAGACTTTAGTACCTACGATCATTGCCTATAAATTAGAAATATAGCAATGCAAGACTTTGTACTATAAATCGTTTCCAAGACGTTTAAAGACAGTAATAACAGCTATCTCCAAGCAAGCTCCCAAGATAAGACTCGCGAAAAACAAACCGCAATCAGCCGCGGAAACAAGCCATAACAGAACTTAAATAAGAAGGCGGCAACATGAACATGCCTCAAACCGCTTTAAATAAAACAACACGCGAACGGCAATCAGTAGCTAAGATCGCAGCAAACATTAGAGGGAAAACAACCGCTTCCCATTGTAAATGTGGCGAAGACAAAGGGTGGTTAGTTAACATTTTAATCTGGCGTTCAGGGAACACTGTAATGGCCTTGCCGCAAGTGATATATCGCCGAGGGCAGGATGCAAGCGGGCATTCTATTGCCCACTAGATGATCTATAGGCAGGTGCATACCCGCGTTATTTTGTATCTCTATTTTAAAATACAGTCGGAATGATACGAGATTTGCTGCCGTCAACATTCCAATTATGTGAAGTGGGTTATAAACTTGTGTGCAAATTCAGTGGGCGAAAAATCGTCGTCAGTTATCTTTCGCTATTTTTAAATTGTTATTTATAAAAGAATATCGTCTGTAAATAATTTGTTACTGTTACGCGAACTACATAAAATATGGTAGTAACAGTACAAAATAAACAGCGTACCTATTGAATAGTCAAATTCAAACTAAACCGTAACTTTAACAATGATTGTGAACTAGAATTCATACTGCTAGTCGACTTGAAGCTGGTACAGAACTAGCAAGGTCATTACGTAAGCAGAGAAGTACCGTGCCTAGGCTCCTGTAGAAACAAAAACATTGATTATAATTCAACAAGTTATAGGTGAATGAAAATTGGAATAATCCGGCGTAATACAAACTAGGAGCCGGCTCGTGCAGGTGGCGGGCGCGGTAATGGCTTCAGTGACTTGATGAATAGGCCCGAACGTGCGCCGACTGCAAAATGCCTCATTCTATTGCCGTCGCCTTTAAAATATTGCCGAAATCGCCCGTTCAACATCAACTAATTCAATGTATAGATTGATTTACTTACTCACTCCCCTCCCTACGCCCCGTTACGTTCACAAATGCCTTTAATTTCGCTTAAGATTAAAGAAATTCTTATACTATTACAGCACGGATATTGTCGAGATGATATCGGATAGGGTTGTAAATCATGAAAAATATTTTTCATTTTTTATCGTGTCGGCTTACAGACTCGTTGACTTGTTATAATAAGTTAATCTTAGTCCAAGCACGGTCAATAAATAATTCATCACTTACGCAAATAGAGCGTGGCCGTCCCAAGGATTTTTAATAATATTTTTAACTTTCTTTTATTCGGGTCTACAATACGCTGAATGTCATACATTATTTATTACATTTTTCACCTTTAATTCCAGCAGAAATATGTAACAATAAAAAAGAGCAACGAAATTCAGTCGATATTTTCGCGTAAGATAGCTATCACTGAGGTGAAATGTTATCGAGCTTAAAAAACTACAAAACGTCTTTGGCAAATTCTCACGAAGCCAAGATTTATTGAGAGGGCTTTGATTTATGGTTCAATCCACACATGGGCCCAAAAGGTTCAAAGACAAAAAAGTAAAGTTTATTTTCGCCCAAAAAACAAAGAGATACCCATCATTGAGATCCGAGAGAGGTTTTTCCATCCTCTCTCAACATTTTGCTTTGTTGCTATGTTTACCTCATTCTTATGCGCATAGATAATTTATGAAAGTCATTGAATTAAGGGCTTATTTTACAATCCGGAGATAAGCAGCCATTAAGTTAATTTATAGGAACATTAAAGTAACTAAAGCTAGCGTGAACGACAACACGAAGTGTATCACTGCAAGCAATTTTTCTAAAGTAAATCCGCCTCTTTTATTTGATCAAACTTCAGCGAGCAACTTTACAAAGCCATAAATCAAAATATCACTTTTATCAAAGAAGCGAGTGTAACGTTATGAATCAATGTCATTTTCCATAACTGGATTCGGCCTTCGTAAAGAATGATTTCACTTCAGAACTATTTCTTTCATCTTTAGTTAAACCTATTTCCGAACCGCAAGTTTACTCGAAGTTCGGTTAAGTTCGGCGAGTCTCGACGCGAATCCGATCAAATCAATTCGAGATGGGGAAAATAGACAAGCTGGCTCTCAACTTCACTTATTTTTACCTCCGAATAAGTTTTTCCAGTTGGAAAATTAATTGATATAACTTTGCTACCTTATAATAATATTATTTTCTTCTCTCGCCGCTGCTTCGGCACTTAAAAAGGTAATTTTGGGGCGACTTGCTCACTTGCAAGTGCAGCGTTATTGTGTAGACATTACCATTAGCGTTCTTACAAGACTGTTAACAGGCAAAAACTACTGAAATAAGTATGCCATTTCTGCTTCTTCCTTCTTTTTAAATAAATTTTATTTGTTTTTCACTTACCACAACGGCTAATTATTGTTTTGATAGTTGATATTACTTACTTAATTTGAAAAGAAGTCACGTAGAAGCTAATTTTGCAGATAGTAAGAAACTAATACGGAATATTATCAGTTTGGGTGCTCATAAAATCGGAAACACCGAGATTGGATTCGTAGTTCCGATATAAAATAAAGGGAAAATTCGTTTCCATACGACGGGGAGGAACATTATTAAAACCCATTTCACGTCGAGAGCTCTCCCGTATTACAAAATGCGTGTCATCGGTCACCCACATTAGGGCCGTTCGACGTCCGTGATAGATACGTCGGTGTATCCAACGGGATAATAAAAAACCGCACCGAGGAAACGGATCCACATTTTCTAGCTGTGGGAACCGCTGCGGGAACCTCTGCGGGAAGGAAAGAAACCATAAAACAATATAAATGGGACGTGAGCGCCGCTTCTCGACTAACTTTAGCCTGTCTGCGTTGTAAATTTGCGAAGTCGTATGTCCTAACAAATTTTTGCTGACCCAGCCTTTAAATGGAAGGTCTCGTCGCTCCAACTGTAGTCTCTATCTGCGAGATAAGTAGTCTAAAGTCGTGAGTAGAATACAGTGGTGACATTCTCTTTCATGACATTCACACATACTTAGTTACGTCAAGTTATCTGGTGAATAAAGTAATTTTTAAACCCCGACGGAAAAATAGTGTATTTGTATATATGTGTATCTGTCTATGGCATCATAATTCTAAACAGATGAACCAATTTTGATTTCGATTATTTTCGTTTGAAAGATGACTTTATTGAGAGTGTTCTTAGCTATGTTTGGTGAAAATCGAATCAACCGTTCAAAAGTTATGGGCGTTTTACTGTTTGAATCGGACTGTTTCCGCAAGATATCATGTCACAATTACGTGTTCATTATAGATTGTCGATCGAAGCGTATCAAATACTAGATACATTTTGTTGTATGAAATAAAACTTTTAAATTTTCTTGTACAACAAAGTTTTAAACAATGATTTTAGTAAAGTTTATGTTGACAGTTATATGCAACAGGTTCGAGAACTCGATATATATATTATCCTTAAATATAACAGTATAACAAAGTTTTTTAAAAAGGTTGAACCAGTACAAAACACCGACAAATTCAGCGTCACTTTCAAAGTAATTTATGTAAAGTTCTATACGTACGAGTGTGTCTCAGGTACCTACCTACTGAGTAAGCGTCGCCCCCCGGCTCTCATTATTCAGTAGGCCTCTACTTTACTGCTGACTCCCGCTTCTAATTATTTCAGCATTCTTAGCGCTCTGTTCCTTTTGACAAATCTTTTAGAGGAGATTTGCTCCTCCGTAACACCTCTAAAATGACTGTAATAAAATAACGCACACGTAAGTAAAAGAGAGTAATGATATTATTATTACATTCTCTACTTTCGGTATTTTATTGTTTACAATAACAAACTACAAATATGCTCCGAGCTTTATACACGTAAAAAGTTATTCGAATGTTGTGTTAATGTTAACGTTAAATGCAAAAATACTTCTCATACTTTGGTGGTCAAAGAAATGCTATTTTTTTAAGTCACAAACGTCGAGTATAGCTATTCTTACTGGGTCAAAATTAAGTTATATTTTCATTCTGTAAAACTAGTGTGGTTATGGCTCCGTACTTATGAAAAAAAACAGGGCATACTATCTCGCCTTAATCAATAATCTATACTAATATCATAAAGTTGAAGAGTTTGTTTGTTTGAAAGCGCTAATCCCAGAAACTACTGGTTGGAATTGAAAAATTCTTTTTGTGATGGATAGTCCATTTATCGAGTAAAGGTATAGGCTATATAACATCACGCTACGACCAATAGGATCGGAGCATAAACGAAAAATGTTGCAAAAACGGGCAAAATTATTCCTTTTTGAGAGCTTCCGTTGCGTGCGCTGCGTAAACGGTTTAAGTTACGCATCAATAAAGTATGTAGGGTAGGTAGGTAATAGGTTAGATGGGTAGGTAGGTAGCCAGTTGACTGGAGTGAAGCCGCGTGGGAAAGCTAGTTAAATATAAAAAAGCTAAACCACACTATAAATAAAAAGGATTTGAACAGCAATAAAAACATTTTGAAAGGACGTCTAGGACTTATTATAGTACGGATCAACAACTATTCAATTTTATTAAGTGTCTTAGGATTCCTACTTTGAGCTTTAAAGTATTTAGACAAATACAAGCTAAGATTGGTACTTATAATAATTGTGTACGCAAAATTAATATTTTTTGCTCCGACAATATTAATCGTCGAGTAATTTTGCACAAAAGCGTTATTTACAGGCAAATTCAAATTAAACTACAGTCAAATCCGTATCGCACAAGGCCGTATTCTCCGAATTAAGTCGCATATTTATACAAAATTATACAGTGAAGAAAAAATATAATGCAAATTCACTGAAGTTAATCAAAAGCGGAACGTGTGGAAAGTGAGCCGTCTTCATAATAATCGTTTGTCACGAGAATGGCAATAAAGCCCCGTAAGTCACCCCCTCGCCCCCAAATCTCCTCCCCTAGTCTCGCAGTCTTCACACCCTTTGCTTTTCACCGGATTTGTAAACCGATTGTTCCCAAAGTACCTACACAAATATTATGTGGGGCTTCTGAACTAATACACTCGGAAAATTTGCCTTTTGTCTCAAATCAAAAGGTAAAATAAACAGCTTACGAGTATATGTCGTTTCTATGAATTGTAATGAACTATTTTTTTGTATTATTTCTGCGACCAGACGCTGAACATGATCTAACAAACCACACCTAGAACAAGTGACATTCTATCATCGAAAGCGTGGTGATTATCGATATAAACGTACCACGCACCAGATTTGGCGATCCGAACACTCACTTTGATCGACTGAATTGTACTGCAAACCGTACAACTTGCTTTAAATTATGTTGAAGGGCCATGAATTTCTTAGCCCGTTTTGATCGTGAGTAAACTAAAGTATAATTAAGACCCCCTGTAACAATTTTTCATAAAAATCTTCAATGTACAGAAATCGATCTTTTACAGTCTTATTATATGTATAGATAAACGAATACATTGATAATAATAGACATTATTAAAGCACACACCTGTTGTATCTATACCTACATATTTCTCGTCGCCGTGACTAAATTAAACGTAATTTAGAAGACAAAAACTTTCATCCGTACGTTTTTAATTTTGACGGAAACTTGAATTAATCTGTTTCACAAAATATTCAGATTAGCTTAATTAGATTGACAAAAAGCTTCGCCAAGAATTGAATGTCTTTCAATCTAGAAACAACCTTTGGAGACTTCAAATATTAAAACAGTCGAGTTCTCAAACTATACCTATTAAATGGGTAATTGCTTTTATTGATTAAAATAAATCGATTTAATCTTTTTGAATACATTGATAATTTATTTACTTAATTAGATACCATCATGCATTTAGAGCAGGGGCGATTTCTAAACATCATCCATTCTATTTTGTCATTCTCATCTATTCAATCGTTTTGTAAGGAATTAATAGATAGACACTTAGTGGATTGTTTTTCAGAATATCTAAATATTTATTTGTAGAATCCATAGTCACAGGATGGGCGACATAGCCGATAAAGGGCTAGGACATGCTGGCGTGACAACTTAGAGGCGTTCTCGACGGATTGGTCGGAAGAGGTAATACACCGTGAGGAGCGGTAGACTATGCGAGAGCCCTTTGGCCAGCAGTGGGAAAACATAATTGAAATATGAAATCTACTTTTACTTTTTAAGTTTTCTAAAACACAATTAAACAGGAATTCATAGAGCGGGTTTTAGTTTAATCAAATATAGAAGTTCAATGTAAAAGAAAAATAAACATGCCCAGTCAAATTGGAATTTGATTTTGCATAACTGATCCCAATAATCAATAAAATGTCCAGCCACCAACCTTAATGATTGAGCTCAATTGGATGTCAATATCACGCAAGGTGCACGGTGGCATAAAACGGCCAACATGCGCACAAAGGACTTGATCAACTGATGGTAATACGACACGACATATCACCGTGTGTACCAGATCGTAGTTTTTGGTAAACTTTCGATAGATTTTGCATTAACTTCGGGCTCGTTTTAATTTCACGGTTGAGAGCACTGATTTATTCGAATGTCCCGAAAAGCTAAACTTTGCCAACTTTTGATCAGTGATCATGGCGTGTGATTTATCCCAGCAGCAGAGATATATTCACCGGCGGTTCAACCGCCCAACGAACTCAGCAAAAAATGACACTATTATGACTTATGCGAAAATTGTTCAGCGAAATTCTGCAGTCACAGCAATGCTGGTCTATTTTATGAAAAATCTTTTTGAAACAAAACTGCGAGAGTGCAAATAATGAACAATTTTTAACATATATTTACTTTCATTAAAGAAAATGCTTGTGACTCTAAGTAAATAATAATAAAATCCATGTAAGTGTCTAAAAACGGTCGAATAAAAGTAGGTTAGGTTACCAACTAAACAAAAAACAAAGACTGAGGAGAAAAACACAGTCTTAGTGTCGACGAGCTCCGGGACAGGGCCCAGTGTCCGCGCGGACGCCACGGTCAGACCCATGATTAATTACTCGGGAGATTTATGACACGGGAAACCGATTATTCGTGTCGATAACAATACACAGTACCCTTCAAATATATAGCTGTAAAAGAAGAATAGTTTCTCTCAGACCAGATAACATTGTTATAGATTTTCATAGACGCCATTCAAAATATATCAGACCTACAAATCATTATTATATCACAAGAAGGTATTAAATGTAAAAGTTACAGAAAATTATTGGTAAAACGTTTCTAATATATCAATAGTATCGAGCTATCGGTTGTAAATTACTGTTACTCGATTAGAAATTGAAAATATTCAATTCTTTTGGGACCAAGGTATATTTTTTATCATAGAAGCCTGTCTATCATAATCATTCACGTAGCATCGTTGTGTAACTCACTGATGAATATTGACAAACACGAAAACGAAATCCATTTAATTTAAACTTTAAATCATCTTGATAACAATCGATTTTATGAAATTCTTTGGGGAGGAGGAGATAAATGAAATTTGTTACAAAAGTTCCATTGGATAGCTCTCGGTTACGATATTAAATTTATGCCATCAAATGGCATTCAGAGAATGGGCGTTTAACTTAGATTTTCAATCGTGGAATTCAATAACGCTTGAATGTCTAAGCACTCACCTATCCCAATAGGAATTTGGGATATCGAATGCACTATTGTTTGAGCAAAGTCTAAAATAATCGTTGTCTGATCAGAATTGAACTTCTTCAAATCTTAAAATAATACGATTGTTCCTAGACTTTTGCACCTGCCTAAAATAAAACTTTAGATGTATTTATTCATGTAAACTATGACATTTTTTTGCGTTTTAATTTTATTTTGCTGCAACTATGTAGATACCTTAAAAATCAAAATACGTAGGAGTTATTTATTAAATGCTTTTAATAATTTGAAATTGAACAGTTTAATTTTAGAATTTAAGGTAACAAGAAAATTAAACTTTAACGCTAATACTTAAACCTAATATTTTAACCTACATAACTGTGTTTATGTAGGTTAAAATCGAAAATAACTTGAAAACGGATATCAATTTCCCGATCCGAATGAATAAATTATTTCTTAATACAGATAATGGAAATAGGTAAGCTTATTAGGGTTGTCAATAGCGCCCGATGGGATTAACAAAAACCGATCAGTGGCCGGGGATCGAAGGTGCGGTCCCGAGGAATATCGCGGTGGTAAGCCGTGGGTGGAAACCCCTGTTTTATGAGCACAGATTTTCGACATGTCTCCTTTTATGCTCCGTAAAACTTTTATCCTTCCTTTATGTACCTACGGATGCCAGCCTTTGTAACTCATACGTATTATGTACGTTTTTATATCTAACAAAAGATATTCATAAGATCGCCCTGGTTTCAGGCAGTTTGGTGATCGTTTTCAATAATACCAAATTCTAGTGAGCAGCTGTAAGTTTTTTTTATGGTTATGCATCGGTTAACACGGACTTTTGTTACAAATAAACATATTGGCGGTATTTGGAAACAGACCGAAGGTAATGGGTATTTTAGTATTTAACGCAAGTTTAAATCGTTTCTAAAATAGACATTATAATCGACACCCATGATAATCGTTGTCGTGAATATCGGGTTATAAAACCGTTGGCTTTATAATTAGGTGCAATACCATAGTACCCACCTATGTTACAAATATTACTTTTATTTTAGACTCGAATAACCAGATATAAAGCCAGCCAAGTACAAGAGCTTTACATCTCATCCCGTGGCCAACAAAGCAAGATCCTTTCTCTATTAAAACGCTTTGTACCAAGTGGTGTAAAATCAACAGCGAGAGGCAGGAATCCAACCGCGCAATCCTGCTGGAAAGGGGTATAAATGTAGGTATTTTATACAATATATGTGTTTTCTGAAATAGAGTAATAAATTTTGTATGCAATTTCCATAAGAATTGCATAAATTCTACCAGCTTACACTCGGTTTTGCAACGAAAATCAACACTAGAGTTAACTAACAAAACAAACACGTATGAACTGCTGTGATTTTACCAATTTTGAAGTGTCGATTAACTACTTATACCCATCATAAAAATTTACAACGATATAATTTGCAATCTGTCTCCATCACAATAAATTTGCCTCAAATCAGCTCTTAGATAAGCTCTGCTAAGTATTTCAAATTACTGCAACCGCAAATCGGAGCTAACGTTAACCAAACCCAAACGTAAACGTAAACCGGACGTAAACACGCCTTGACACAGCATAGCCGCTTCATTAGGTAGCCTGTAGCCAACGTGAAGGGAACGCTGCATGGACAAATTTGAATAGCAACGGGAGTATTGTGGCCAAATTATCGTCAACATTGTAAACGTGACTATAGAATTACAAGTTCGACTAACACCGTCCTTTGTGGCCCCAGTAACCACGGGCCAATCTGATTGGGTTTGCAATTATCATCTTAATGTCTTGTTAAGCTTTTGGCGCGCGGAGAGCTAAGCGCGGGTCGTTAGGGGGCGTATGGGGGCGGGGTCCCAAGAGTTGGGTTAAGGTATTACGTATAATGAAACATAAGACGTTCCAAGTTTGAAAGCTTCTGTCGATGGACGGAGCGTCGCATTAATTTATCGGTAGGATGGAAGAAAGCGTTCACAAAATGTGAGTAAATGTTTTGAGCATGATTGTGTAAAACGATCATACCGTAAGATATATAATGTTATACCTAGGCTCATGTCTGTTAAAGATTTCCTATTTTTCAATCTCAATCTTCATTTACTCAAACATGAGTACAGTACACAAAACAAGTTTTCAATACGTAAGAGATGTTAAAAAAATTACAGAGCGTCTCATGTTTGCCTTAGTTAATGGCATACAAATATTAGTAATATAATACAAAATAAATCGAAATAATAAAATTAAAATGAAAACTTGTTTCTCAATTTACTTTCGTTTGAAATTGGTTAATCTACCGATCTCTAGATCCTCTTGCTCTGGTTCATGACATTCCCAAAATAACCTCTAAAATCAAATGAGAATATTTAACCGACTAAAAATAATACACAGGCTATGGCAGGCTATTTCATTATGCAGTAACACATTGATCTGCACAGCAAACTGTTGGCTTCGAGCCGTTTTACTGACGTTTGTGTAAATTACAAAAAACTGTATTTATAAACGAACTATTAAGAATGCGAGCCGAAAAGTGATTTCATTCTGCAATCCAGATTGTAACTTCCGATATTTATTTTTAATGTTTAAAGTTGTTTAATGTGTAGAAAGTCAGTAAAACTGCTATACTAAATAATGGAGTTTTAAGCACAGTTATGGACTGGTAAGTAGAGTATATAAAATGCATTTAGGTTGAAATAAATTTATTTCCCATAAGAACTTATAAATAAAAGGTCACAAACAATGAGATACAGAGTTACTTTGTGAATAATAATATAATATTTGCGTCTGTCTCATTGGTAAGGTAACCGAGAACGGATAGGTTAGGTTTGAAGGGGATGACGGGAGCTGAAGTGATCGAGTAAGGCTAGCGAACTCAGCTCCCGTCATTTCCTTCATGTTTGATTACTTTAGACCCCGCAGGCGGAAATAAGAGCCCGCAATTGTTGCTATAATCATAATATTTTGAGGCAACTATTTGGCTGTACAATCAGTAATTTTGATTGAAATTCGGATTATTTTTTTAACAAAAAGTATTATTTTATTTGCGTTATATATAAAAAAATAAATAATAAAAACAATAAAAATAAATAATATGTAAAATTATAAAAAAATAAATAATAAAAAAATAAAATAAATAGTATGTATAATAAATTATAATTAGACGTACTTTTTTCGGGATACATTTTGTAACTTTTCGTAACGCTCCTTATAGTGATATTAATTTCGTTTTGACATGATCGGTGTGCAGTTTCCAAGTAAATTTGATATTTTTCCTGACTAGACCGTTTGACTGTTTCGCCGTCGATCGTAAGAGGTGGGAACTCCGATAATGGCTTATTTTTCGCGGCGAAAATCATAATAAATGATGACAATAAATAATGTTTTTGAGGTGTCGTTTAATTTTACTAACACTAAATAACATTACTAAACATGCGTGTTTTAATAGAAAATAGGTTAAGTGTGAGGATCGACTATTATCGCACCGAGACATACTACCAGGATAAAAGTATCCTCAGTATCCTATTGAAGGTCATGGTCTAGTCCAAATCCGTTTAGCAGTTGTGGCGTTATTTAATAACAAGTCATGCAAACATCTAATTATGCAAACAAACAAATATTTACGTTTATAAAATTAGTTAGATACGTAGTTACGTTCGCAACTTTTTGTATAGATGATTAAAATGCGGACAAGACAAAAGCACATCTAATAAAAAATACGAGTATGGTATTCAAAATATTTCTCATAAATTATCAAAAACATGGCCAACCACTGGCATTCGAAGTCTCTGTGTTATTCCGAGCTGCAAACTAGTTACTGATGCCTGATCGATTGACAGCATTTTAAATAGGTTACCACATTTGGACATAATGGAAACAGCATCCATGGGCATTTCAATGAAAGTAATCTAGGCGTTTTGAATCGTTTTGCACTCATTCCAAAGCTATATCTTTTAGCCCGCACAATAAATGTTGTGAAATCAATCCATAACTTGTTAACTCAATAAGTTTATTTATACAGGGCGGGCCATAAATCGTGGATCAAACGAAACAGGGCGATATTTGGAGCTATTTACAGTAGGTCATAATAAAACCAAAAAAAAAAAATCTCCTTATAATTCCAACTATCGCTTATCGCTAACTTTCTGTTTCGTTTGATGCACGATTTTTTGGCAATCCTGTATATTTCCCTATATACCATACCTTCATAGATATTTTGTATAGCAAACTATCGTTATAACACAAAATTACTCTGGGAATAACAAAAACAATGTTTTACTAGTAAAAGTAAGTAATATAGAATAGAATATATTTTATTGTGTAGAAGATTTGTGAACAGTGGATTCGAAAAGCACTCACCTCTCGCCTCCGTAGGTATACTGCCTCGCGCTCGTCGGGCTCGGCGTCGTATCAGGCAGCGAGGGTCTGGATCCAGCCGTTCACACACACGATATCGTCATCAAAACAAGTCCATAGGCATAGGTCCTTCAAATTGTTCACCTGGAGCACACTAAACCGGGATAACAAAAAAAGGGCGCGGAGAGGTCCGCCGCTCGTTCCACGTGTATAGACAATCCATCTTTTTTTTATAAAGATGGCGCTGCATTGTGGCTCGCCGCTCGGATTGGTCAGCGAGCATCCAATGAGACGATGGCGGAACGTTTCAAATCCACCGTAATTGGGTTCTTACTACACACAATTGATAAGACACTCTCAGAAGACTACTAATATTTAGAATGTTTACAAAATAAAGAACAGTACGGAACATGCCGCTCGCCTTAAAAGAATGTAATTCTTTTAACCTTAAGTTAAAGATATTGAAATAATGAAAGATTAAACGAAAATAGTCGCTAATCGCATTTAAAACTGAAATAAATTCTATTAAAAATAATTAATACTTAAGAGGTAGGTACTTAGCTAAGAAACGTAACAGTAAGAAATAGGTATTCTTAATTATTCTAAAGGTAAAGGACATATTTTAACTACAGAACGTTTTACAAAAGTTTTGCCCATCTGAAGGGTTACGACGCGGGTGATATTATCTGACCCTGGATGAAGAGCATGTACACGAGCCAATCGCCATTGCAAGGGTGGCAGGTTGTCTTCACGTACGACAACAATCATACCCTCTCGGAGTGGAGAGCCGCTATCCTTAAACCATTTATTGCGTTGTTGAATCTCGTGTAAATATTCACGACTCCAACGCTTCCAAAAATGCTGTACGCACTGTTGCACTCTACGCCATCTAGTGAGACGATTTGACACGTCTTCGCATAAAGAAATATCAGGCAAGGCCGTCAGAGGACCTCCTATTAAAAATGAGAAGGGGTTAAGGGTAAAGGGTCTAACGGATCAGCACTTAACACACAAAGTGGGCGCGAATTTAGTACCGCTTCTATCTGGCAAAGAAGAGTATGCATCTCATCATAGGTTTGAGTCTGAGTGCCAAGTACTCGATGAAGATGGTGTTTAAAACCTTTAACTCCAGATTCGAAAAGACCACCAAAATGTGACGCATATGGTGGTTGAAAATGCCAAGTGATACCCTGTTCTAATGTCTTACTGTGAAGAACGGTTTGGACAGAATCGTTACGTAAATATTTATATAAATCTTGTAGGTAATTATTACAACCCACAAAGTTCTTTCCACAATCCGAGTAAATATCAGAACATAAACCTCTGCGGGACGTGAAGCGTCGCAAAGCTGCCAAAAAGGCATCAGTTGACAACTCGGATACGAGTTCAAGGTGAATGGCCTTGACGGACATGCACACAAAAACCGCAACGTAACATTTGACTATTTTTGCATTGCGAACCTTATTTGCCCGAACGTAAAACGGGCCTGCAAAATCAACAGATGTCTTAAGAAAAGGTCGCTCAGGTTGCACTCTTGCGGCGGGTAGGGTACCCATAGCTGGCTGCGGGTGCGTGGGCTTCGCACGAAAACAACGAACACAGCGATGTATACGCATACGTATAGCGTCGCGACCAGACACGATCCAGTACCTTTGTAATAATATGTACTGTACAGCCTGTGGACCGGCATGCAAGTGACTGACATGGGCATGGTCAATAAGTAGATTGGTGAGATGGTGCCTTTTAGGCAGAATTAATTGATGTTTAGAAACAAACGGCAACAATGACTTATGAATCCGCCCACCGACACGTAAACTATTTTGTTTGTCAATGAATGGTTTTAACCTACGTAGTTTAAGGGAAGGATAATTACCTAATGCAATATTTTTTATATCTTCGGGAAAAGATGAATGTTGAACTAAATGAATAAGTCGACCTAGACAAAAATTAAATTCGGGAACTGTTATGTAGGTTGGATATTGAATTTGAACCTTTTTGCATCTATTATAAAATCGAAATATGAGTGAGGTGACTCGAACAAGTTTACCTAAACTAGAAAATCTTTCTATGTAATCCGTAGCATCAGGAGGCGCCGGCGTCGTGATGGACGAGTTTGTTACCACCGATAGTGGGGAATTACGCTTTTCCTCGGTAACTTTAGATACCTCTTTAGGAATTGGCCAACACTTAAAATCACGTGACAACCACCAGGGCCCCTGGAGCCACATTGAAGAATTTTCAATAAAACTAGCAGGCAGCATTCCTCGAGAAGGTGCGTCTGCTGGATTATCAGCAGAGGGAACATGTCTCCAGCAATCGGCAGGAAGCCGGGATAAAATCTCACTCAAACGATTAGAGACGAATGTTTTCCATTCATGTGGTGGCGAACGAAGCCACGCTAACACAATCTGAGAATCAGTCCATGCATAGACATGATTGCAGTTCACACGGTCACCGTACACCTTCATAATTTCATCAATTAGCTGTGACAATAAAACAGCCGCACACAGCTCGAGACGCGGAATAGTGAGAACCGGTTTGAGCGGCGCTACGCGAGTTTTCGCTAGTAAAAGAAATGTTTTAACGTTATCACTACTATCAGTCACACGAACGTAGACGCACGCAGCGTGAGCACGCTCAGATGCGTCCGAAAACCCATGAATCTGAATAGAACTTACATTTGGAAAAACAAAACGTGGGATTTGAAAACTTGATAGCAATGATAATTCATTGATGAAATTAGACCATGAATTAATTATATCTATGGGAGGTGACTCGTCCCAATTGACACCGGAGATCCATAATAGCTGAATAAGATGTTTTGCATAAATGGGTCAAACACAAAATGAGTAGTTCATAAATTCCAAAAAATAAAACTTCACGAATGGTTTTGAAAATCAGCCTTTATTTGTGTAATAATCTCTAATAATCCTTAACAATATCCAAATAGATCAGTCTTACATATTTTCTGTAAAAATCTCAATTTTTATTTTTATAAGGCCACAGAAAAGACCTGGTTGTCTACAGATAATAACATAAACTTTATAATGTAATGGTATTATTATGATTTGTTTACAAAAAATAATTTATAATGCTCAAAATAAAATGCACTTTCGTTATAACATAAAATAATAATTGAAAATTCGGGTATTCTCGAAAAAAAAAAAAATTTTTTTATTAATCCACAGATTGGACATCTTTCCTGTAGAAATTCCACAGAAAAGACCTAGTTGTGTACAGGTGATAACATGCACCTTATTAAGTAAATAAACAATTATGACTCTTTTGGAAAACATAATTTATAACGCTAAAAATATTAATCACTCCCCAAGTAAACAAACAATGATCGAAAATTACAGTAGGTATCTTGAAATATAAAAAAAAGAAAATTTCCTCAGACTGGACGTCCTTTCTGTATAAAAAAATCAATTAAAATATATTTTCATCGTCAGAATCATCCACTAGAAAAGGCAATCGGCGTTTCTTTGGCGTCATTTCTACGGAAGACTCAGAGTCGTCTAAGACGATACGACCGCGATGTGCGCTTTTCATAGGTCTATGACTTTGTAAAGATAAGTTTTCAATGGGATTATCAGGTGTCAATCTTTCAGAGAAACCAGGTGATATTGGCTCAGTTGTAGCGTTACTAGTTCCTGTACTTGCAGGTGAGTAAGCTTCAAACGAGGAATTGCGATTGTTGGAAGGCCCTGCTTGAGGAGATGCCGGCGATATATTAAAAAAGTTATGATTGGATAATACGGAATTAGTATGAGAATTTGGAGCTTTAAATTGTATTTGAATCTGTCCAATTTCATAATGTGGACATATTTCATTGGCTGCGCAATCCAAACAGCTTAATCGCCGGGCATGAATAACATGAGGATTTTGTATATGCCATGTTATTTGATGAATTTCGAGCGTACCTTTGAAAGGACGTACAGCACTCTCTTTCAAAAGTAGATCGATTTCAGAAAATCTCGACTCGTCGATTTTAAAAACCTGTATACCTTTGCAATTTACAGATAAACATGCCATTAAATCATCTAAATTAGACACGTCATTACCCTTTGCGACATGACCATCGCAAATGCGCTTGATGCACCCTCCAACACCATCGGGAGCACCTTTCCCATGCCCTCGTTCACTAAAATGCCAAATAATGGATCTAATAGAAAATTCTTTACTTAATAACGTTGCGATAAAAAAAAACATTGACTTGTTGCGGTATTGAGTTAGGGGACCATCGCTTAAGATGTGTAAAGTTTGCAAATCAGGGGACAACTCCTTAATTCTTTTTATTATAGCAATTAAGTGGACGCATATAGCAGCTGGGTCATGTCGCAGGTTCTCCGATGCAGTACAGAAAGATGAACTGTTTATATAATTGTTTGGGGGCTCTAAATCTGTATTATAGTATACGCTTGTATGTAACGAGATTTGCGATTTTGATCCACCAAAATGCGCCGACTGAACCTCTTGTCCATACTTACAATTATAATTTTCCGAGAAGTCTACGTGTAGTAATCCCTCAACGGTAGATAAATTTTGTTTAACATATTGTATAGATTTAATTTGATGAATCATGTTTCCCACGTGTTTTCTTAAAGCAGGTAAATTTAATATTAATTTTTCAAATAGTACTTTTTTTGTGGTTTTCACCTTTTCTTTAATCGTTTTTCGACACTGCTTTGGATTATTTTTAATAACCACAGGAACGCTTTTTGTGACCCATCTTTCAAATGATACAGTATCATTAACATCAAAAATATTACACTGCAAAGTTTTATCTTTACAACCGGAACATTTATTTTCTAAGCAAGTCAAGCTAAGCGTATTGTTACAGCATAAGTACTTTAGCAAGTCCGATATAGATTTATAAGGAATCATTTTAGCATTATGAAGAGATTGAATTATAAAACTATTATTAGCGTGTATGGTACATAAGCAAGTGTTTCTGGCGTCAACTTTAGGAAATAAGACCCAGAATGGACGATATCTCCGAAAAGTTTCATACGAGATGTTAAAACCAGACTTATTCACAAAGGTTTTATGTAGGTTATTAAGAGAATCATTCAAAAAACGTATTTGTTTCTTAATTTTTTTTCTTGTTATAGTGTCTTTTTTCCCTGATGTAAGTGTGCTGTTTCCATCTTGAAGCAAAAAATCTTCTACTGCTTTTTTTGTTTCTTGCACTATCTTATACTTTCTTTCAGAGACTTTATTTACTTTTTGTTTTCTATTAAAAGATCTAATAGCTCTCATACGGTACTTTGCCATTTTAGATTCCAGCTCAAGTATTCTTTTTTTTAGGTAGGTATTTTCGAGTCTTAATCTTCGCGCGTTGCGTTTGACAATAGCATTGCCAACATTAATACGCGAACTAGAGGGACTAGATGGTGGTGAGTTCTGTTCAAAGAAGCGTAAAGCACTTATTTTATTTTTTATCTTCTGACGTCTTAATTTGGCCTTTTCTCTCCATATTTTTCTGATTTGTCGTTGTTCTCTAGGGGTGTAGTCTCTAATAGTTTTAATTTTACCTTGTTCCTTTTTTCGCTTATATCTTTCCTTATCCTGTCTTCTTCTTTCTTCTAATGCTGCTTCATCCATTTTGGCACGTGCACGACGAATACTGAGCTTCTTTTGCTCACGCCTGCGCCTTTTTTTCTCTTCCTCAGAAAGCTGAATCCTACTTCTACTTGCCCGTGGCATAGTTACTGTAACAATACATCATTTTCATACATTGCCTTTAACAAGGTTTAAGGATGCTTCTTACACCATCTGCCGGTCACATGCATGTCTCTTATGTGGCGGCCAGCCTGGTGGCCAGGCGGGTGGTAAAGCCAGCGGCATGTGTGCATGCGCCATTATAGAGAAAAGGATGTTTCAGCCATAGTAAAAGTCATTAAACGTCTCTTTTGTAGACAACAGTATTTCCTGTAGACCCATGCACCTACAGAAAAGATGTCTACAGGAATGACATAGTGTAAAAAAACTAAGATATCTTAAAATATTTTGAGGTTACAATGAAAGCATGTTGGATTTTGCAAACCTATCCCCAATCCACATAGAAGCTTGCAATTTTTAATTTTTTTAAATATCTACTTACCATTAAACACACAATACAGAAAAGATCTTCAAAACACGACCAAAATCTTGTGTATCTTTAAAAACCAATATTTTTTCACCAACGCAGACGCCATATAACAAAGCCACAAACAAATGAACGACGACCGAAACAGTGATGCCAACAAAACCCAATAAAAATATTGGGTGCGTTCGAAATATTTAAAATTGTGCAAGTTTTACGTGTCTACAGTAGGAGACTACAAAAATCGGAACAACATGTTTATTTGCTTTTATTCATAAATATGGACAGCTGATTTTTTGTCTACGCTAATATGAAAACTTGTTTAATTTTAAAATGTTTATATCATTAAAATAATTTATTTATTGTTACTGAAATATTTTTAAAGATCTATCAAACTGAGTTACTAAGGATCCGAACAGTCTACAGTAGGAGACATTTTGATACGAACGAGAGCAATAAAATAATTATTTATTCTTATAATATAAAATAATGACATATCTAGTATGGCACAACTTAATCTTAAATAATAAAAATACATACGCACTCAAATATAATGTACATCTAGAATTTATGTAACCTGAACACTTTTTCTTACGTTTTTGTGTTTGACCCAAATAGCTATAGGAGATAACCAGCCCATAGGGTCATAAATTTTTGCTATTTGGGATAATATGGTCCGCTTGGAGATTTTATCTAAAGTTGCTTGAACACTAAAGGAAAATGTATCTGATTTTGGGTTCCATTGAAGTCCTAAAACCTTTGTTTGTTTATCGCTTTCCATTAATGCAAATGAAACATTATCGGGCCGCTCGCCATGAGCCTCTGATGTATGTACAGCAGCGAGTAACGCTGGCGAATTGCTCTGCCACTTTCGCAGTTCGAAACCAGCCGATGAACAAATACCTACTAACTCTCGTTGTAAAATCAGAGCATGTGTGACGTCACATGTGCCAGTGACCACATCATCAACAAACACTTGGTCGCGGAGGACCTTAGAACCTAACGGGAAGTTAGTAGCTTCATCATCCGCCAACTGTTGAATCGTACGAAGTGCTAAGTACGGTGATGAACTAACACCGAAAGTGACGGTTCGCAGCCGATAATCACGCAAAGGTTCGGTTGGAGATTGTCGCCAAACAATACGCTGATAGTCCCAATCAGAATGTTGTAACAAAATGTTTCTGTACATCTGCTTAATATCAGCAGTGACAGCGATAGCATGAATACGAAACCCTAATAAAACATCTACGATGTCCTGGTGCAATCTAGGCCCAGTTAATAAAACATCGTTAAGTGAAATACCATTAGAAGTTTTGCAACTCGCATCAAAAACAACACGGGTACGAGTTGTTTCACTAGAATCTTTGACCACGCAGTGGTGCGGAATGTAATAGGTACTGATAGAAGGAGGGGAATTCACGGGCTCCATGTGACCAAGATCTAAATATTCCTGGAGGCACGCGTGATAATCAACCTTTAGTTGTGGATTACGTTCTAACCTATACTCTAATTTTCTAAACCTAGATACTGCCGTATCTCGTGATTCGCCGAGGGCAGGTGCATCGGGTTTAAATGGAAGCGAAACTACATATCGCCCATTTTCGTCGCGAGTGTGTGAGTTTACGAAGATAGACTCACACAAGGCTTCGTCAGGGCTGGAAACTCTTTTTTCAGGAAGGGACTCTAATTCCCAGAATCGTTTCAGATTTATGACGTCATCGTAGGATGAGCTAGAACTACTGAAACACACTTGAAGCGAAGAAGGCGTATTTTGGTTGCAAGAAACATCACCCATTAATAAATAACCAAAGATACTATTTAATGCCATTGGGGACCCGGAAGGGCCCGTAATCACGTGACCTAATATCACCTGGGATAGAATATCCGCACCTAAAAGCATTTCCACCGACTGTGGAAGATAAAATTTCGGATCTGCCAAATGTAAGTGTTTTATGTGTGGCCAATCCCCAAATGGTAATGTTACACAAGGCATGCGTGACATAAGTGTAGGTAAAATCAATGCATCAACTGAAAGGGATGGTTAATCAACATGAGTAGGTGTGACGCAAAAAGAAACAACACCCTTAGGGTATACAGGATCACTACCTCCTATACCGAACACGGGAACGCGCGCATGCCTACGCTGCAATCCTAACCGCTGAACACAAGTCTCGGTAATAAAAGTCGCTTGACTACCGGTATCTATAATACACCGAACGGTGTGTTTTTGCGAGCCTACGTGTACATTAACTAGCGCTGTACACAAAAGCACGGTACTTGCGCGCACGGAAGGCGCAATGGATTGCGGAGCGATCGCGTTATCTCTCGACGTATGATTCACAGCTGTCAGTACGGTTGGCGCGGTACCGGGCGCATCTGTCTCTGTCGTTTGATGCACGGTAGGTGAGACAGCACTAGCGTTCAAATCTGCTTCACTGACAACCGGAAAGCTATGCTGTTGATTAAAATGAATTAAACTATGGTGTCTTTTATGACACGAACGGCACACAAAGTTAGATTTGCAATGTTTCACATCATGTCCTACACTTAAACAATTGTAACAAACATTTTTGTTTTTTATGAAAGAATACCTATCTTGAGGGGATAAGTTTAGAAAATTCGCACATTTCGTCAACGTATGTTGAGCACCGCAACTAATACAAGATATCCTTTTACTATTTGAATTGTTGGACTGTGAATTGTCTGACTTTGTTTCCGGGCCCGCCGCGACGCCGGCCGAGAGCGCACGGCGCGCGTTCGATGCGGGCGGAGTCCTAGAACTACCTACCTTTTCCGCATTATAAATGGGTTTGTTTTGATACGCAAATTCACTTGCAGATAACTCGCGTTCTAAGAAATTTATTAATTCACTAATTGTGGGTATCTTAGATGGTTGGGACAACGACAAATCGAAACGTCTACGTAATGTTGGTGGAATCTTACGTAAGAAAAGAAGCACTAACATGAAACTCCACTCCTTCGTAGGAAAGTGCATTACTTCTAAAGCCATGATATTTTCATGATAAGTGTTCAGTAAATTTCTTAACCCTTGAACTAATTTGTCGCTTTTATCGTACTGACAAGGTTCAATATCGAATATTTTTTCTAGATGAGCGGAAGCAATGGCTCGTTCGTTATCATACCTAGACTGTAGCATACCTAACGCGACCGTATAGTTCTCGTCAGTTATTGGAATAGATTTAATTAGATTGTAGGGTTCATTTTTCAAAGAAAGTAGCAAATAGCGGAACTTCTCCGAGTCTGAGTAGGTATTTTTGTTGTGCACTAGTGACCGAAATAGATCGTAGAAAGCAGGCCAATCTGTTATTTCTCCTGAAAAGGTAGGCATTGGAAGAGTAGGTAATCTACTAGCACAACTACTAGACGATGGCACGTGAACAACAGCATTATTAGGGGATCCGAGTGACGACATCCTACGTTTATGTTCAATTTCATCTTCTTTAATTTTATTTAAATGTACCACAATAGCATAATAGCAATCATTAAAACTGTTACGAATTCTTAGCTGTTCCTCTTTATCAAAAGTATTAGACTTAATGAGGGATTTTTCAATTTTAGCTTGAAGTTTGAAAAACTTGCGCTGATGTGAAGTTAAATCTTTAGATCGAGATTTAAATTGTTGTTCGTCGGAATCTATGAACTGTAATGTTCGTTGAAGCTCATCGAGAATTATTTCTCGTTCAAAAAAATCTTGTTGGATTGCCGCCATATAGATAGACGCGTGGCGTCGTAACTTGAAATTCGAACAACAAGGGAATATGGAATGGAAAACCTCACAGGTGAAAAAATATGAACAATCCGGCTCGAATGATCAAACAATTATGTGTAGAAGATTTGTGAACAGTGGATTCGAAAAGCACTCACCTCTCGCCTCCGTAGGTATACTGCCTCGCGCTCGTCGGGCTCGGCGTCGTATCAGGCATAACCGAGATAACAGAAAAAAGCGCGGAGAGGTCCGCCGCTTGTTCGACGTTCGCAGACAATCCATTTTTTTTTCTTATAAAGATGGCGCTGCATTGTGGTTCGCCGTTCGGATTGGTCAGCGAGCATCCAAAGAGACGATGGCGGGACGTTTCAAATCCACCGTAATTTGGTTCTTACTACACACAATTGATAAGACACTCTCAGAAAACTACTAATATTTAGAATGTTTACAAAATAAAGAACAGTACGGAACATTTATTATACACCAAAAAATAAAGTTACACATCTCTTTTACAATAATACTTTTAACTACGGGTACAAAGGCGGCCTTATCGCTGACAGCGATATCTACCAGACAATATTTCAATATCTTCATAAGGCAAGCCTTTTGAAGATATTTTTACCGAATATCCTGTTTACTGTATCTTATTAAGAAAAGGTCAAAAACATGGTGTTATTTAATGTAAGTGATACTATACAAAAGTACATCGCATTGTCTTTTCAACAACTCGACGATCTCGGTCAAAGACCTCGGAAAATCGTCTCTATTTTTGTATCTCATTTTGGCTCGAACATGTCAGAAGCCTACGTCCGTTCATCTCACTTGATTGAAGTAATTCTCGTACCCTTTTAATTACAGACCGCCACGATTTAATACGATCCTAAATTGTATTAAAAATGTCAGTTAAAAAGTTTGAGTTTGAAAAGGATTACAGCTATGTGATATACGATTATTATTACCCATTTCCATTTTATGCTTTTGAAGTGTAAATTTCTTTAGCCACGTTGAGCGATTTTTGGTAGGGGCGAAACTTATGGGTTCACATCAGCGACATGCTAATGTGACCTGCGTCGCCAGTCTGTCACATAAAAACACATTTACTCTAAAGAATCAAGACTTTTACTTCTGTCGGCAGTCCTCATGACTGCCTTTTTTTGTATCGCAAAGGCTGAATGATATTTCACAGGATTGGCCAAATTTTCTAATATGACACCTACAAGTCAGTATCAACTATTTGTAACCCTACAGCACGACAATTATCACATACACTACGGAATTTCGGATATACACCCAAACTATGTCCCCATTAACATCTCCACAGGAGAGGAAAGGCGCGTTACATGTACTGAATACATTTAAAGCATTGCCACAGTTAATGGCATGTCATTAGGTGTAAGTGCTGTACCGTGTATCCAAACTAGTTTGAATGAATGGTCAAATGTGACGCACGCCACGAAAAAGGGAATTTCCCGATTCTTATTTTCAGCTGCATTTGTTGTGACCTAACTTTCATGTGGTTTGGGAAAAATCGAGCTGAAAATGTGGACCTTTAAAAGCGGTATAAAGTTGAACTGAAAATAAATAATCAATTGCTTTTTTCTTCTATTCTAGACCGTACCCTTCCCTTTGCGTTATATTACCATCTTCCAACCGTACCGTAATAACAACAAACTACAAAAATCTAGTTTGCCTAAGGGTCGTGGGAAGGTCAGACGGAATTCATTCTGGACACTCGCGATTGGCAAAGAAAATTGAATAAACAGGAATGAGACGAAAAGTATAAAAGCAACGTTGTTCGGTTTAAGAAGCAAGATATTCTTGAAAGATAAACATGTAGAGCACAATTTTGACAGTTGAAAATATAACAACGCTAAAGTAGCATATCTTAATGAAATGCATAGCGTGCCACATACTATCTTACCGTGAAAAGAAACTACGAAAACGAAACGGTTCTAGGTTGATACACGCAAACGTAAAACATAGATTACAACAGCCATTTCAAGTTAATCGCTAAAACGCTGTTAGTTCGTTAAACTGCTAATCGCCCTACAAAATTAGGTAACATAATAAATGTCCCTGGTAATTGCACGCGCTAGCCGAATCGCCTCGAACTGGTCGCCAGAATCAGAGGACTGTAGTAGAATATATTAGAATGTAGAACCTTTATAATTATTAAACTAAATGGTGTTACAGAAACTTTGTCCCTTGTGATAATGAGTCGATAGGGAAGGGATATCGAAATATTTTGTCGAAAAAAACTTTTTACAAAAAAATACTACCGACTAAGAAAACTAAAAAGTGAAAAATAACTTTATTTTTGGAAGTCGGTGTCTTTCGTAGGTACCATTTTCTGCGTTGTGGACACCGACTTCCAAAAATAAAGTTATTTTTTACTTTGTAGTTTTCTCATTTGGAAGTTGGTAGAATTATTTTGTAAAAAAGTTTTTAATTTTCACTTTTTTGTTGTACCAAATATAATAGGCAAATTACAAAATATCAATACAAAATATCGGTGAATGTACATAAAAAAAACATACAAGAAGTTGAACATAGAACCTCCTCCTTTTTTGGTAACTCGGTTAAAAACAATAAACGTATACATACGTATATATACTCATGCCTTTTTTCCCATGAGGTAGGGTAGGCAGAAACTACAGAATGCCACCTGCTACGACCCTTACATACTCCTTTTGCTTCGAATACGTTCATACATCTGCGCACGCCGGTTGAATTGAGAATGAGTATTACGAGTACGTTCCTGGCCTTTCTAAAGAACGTCACCAAAAATAAATACTTGCGTAATTTCAAACCTACGGAAATATAAATATCTGAATCAATATCAACAGAAGCAATTTTCTGGCAACAATTTCAGCTTTACTCCATTTTGTAACCTCGTTAAATCTCTTTTGTCCAAAAATGAAACATTGCGCCACAGTTTTCCTTTTCAGATGTCCAAATCAGGAAATATTATTCTATAGCCGTCACTCTTAAGGAAATGGGTGTCATTTGTATTGGACTAAAAATGACAGCAGCAGTGTCAATACGATTCGTTGCCAATATTTTCCCGACTGCCGAAGGAGGATAATGTGTTTATCAGTCTATGTATGTATGTATGTTTGTTCCTATGTGGCGTTCTAGAGACCAAACGCGTTGACCGATTTTGATGATTCTTACGTCAATTGATTCGTCTTAACCCTGCGAGTGTCAGTAGCTACATTAAGATTGGAAAATAGAAAAATGGCGGATTTTGGGCGCCATATTGTGGGGTCCCAATTTTTTTTTTCAGTCGTCGTGTGCAGTATCAAAATAAAGGGTTTTAAGGGGTGATTACAAAAATATAAAACATATATTTAAATGTACCTAATTCTAAAAAAAATAACTAATAAGTTGTAAATAAAAAAATAATTAAAAAGACGTAAACAAGAAGAAAATCATGCTGTGCAGTCGGAGGATACATCTGGTTTTGGTCAGCCAGCTCGCGCATTTATGTATCCTCCGACTGAACAGCATAATTTCCTTCTTGTTTACGTCTTTTTAGTTCGCTATTTAAGCAGTCAGGTTTTTGTTATTTTTTATTTATCAATGTCGTTAAAGGAACAGCGTGATATTTGAGCAGATGATCGCGACGGAGTGCTTTCGACTATTATCTGAATCGATGCTGCATTAGGCAAGCAGTGGAGTGTGTGCGGACCATTATGAACTTGCGCGTGAGGTCAGTGCTCTCTTGATGAAAGACTTTTCTTTACTGCGCTATTCTCGCTTATGGCTGGATAAGGATTGCTTTCTTAGTTTGAGACTCCACCTATCAAGTGACCTTAGTAAGGGAGTTGGGACAGACTGGAAGCGGAACTTGGTAGGGATCTTTGTCCAGTATTAGACTTCCTCAAAGAATGAAAATAGAGTTAAATTTTTACGTTTGCGTAAGCATTCGAGTGTTTGCAGACTAGTATGAACTTGTGCATAAGGTCACTGCTCTCTTGGGTTTTCTTGCTTATAGTAGAATGAGCTTTTGCTTATGGAGCTTGGGATGCCTCCCATCGATCAACCTTGACAAGGCAGCTGGGACAGACTTGATGCGGAATTTAAACGCTTATGTAATCTATCTTTATTGTAAAACAAGTCGAATCTTCATGATAGCGACTTTTTGAAAATACCAGCTTCTGCCAGCGGCTTCGCTCGCGTGAAAGTCGTAAATTATCCCGATGGAACATATTCCTCGGGATAAAAAGTATCCTATGTTTTATTTCTGACTATAATCTATCTCTGTGCCAAATTTCATCCAGATCCGTGCAGCCGTTTGAGCGTGAAGAAGTAACAAACACACAAACTTTCGCCTTTGTAATATTAGTGTGATGTGATGTTTGCTTTAGCGTTTTGATCAAAAATGTCAACCATATCACAGAAGTTCATTGGTGAATATAGGCTGTTCTCGTTTTGCTCATCCACGTTCCGTTATAATAATGAGTTCATGACGCACCACTTATCACGCCCATAATGAGCTGCTACGCTCATTTCTCCACGCGACCGATATTATTCGACAAATTGAATTGCCTTAACAGAATAACGTCCAGCAAAAATATTGAATCACCGATGCAACTGCTGAATCGCAAATTGTTTATGGTAATGTTCGGTGCTGCGATACGTGAAATATTCAGGTTTTATTAGCGGCCGTCGGCGACGCCGAATGTGCCATAATGACGCAGAATGACGCTATTACCCCCCTGATCGGTACGCGAACGCGAATGCGAAAGAACGCGGACGCGAATGCGAATGCAGCGATGAAAAACATCGCCGTTATAAACTTCATATCTCGTACGTAAATGGGGTCAACAATTTTATGGTAATCGATGTAGCTAGATATAATAATGTATGCGCGTTTTCGATATTGTTTTTCATTTTCAAGTTGTTTTCGATATATTTTGCTGGGAGCATCATATTATTTTTATGTTCCTACAGCAAGAATAGGGTGCATCATTACGATGATTGTTCTCACACGAGGTGTTTTTTTGGCAAAAAGTTTTACTAGGTATTTGTCAGAACTGTTTTTTTTTACATGCTCATTAGCAAGCGTACTGTTCTCCGTTCTTAATGCAACATGTTTCAGAATATGAACGTAGTTTTTATTGGAGTCTGTCATGTGATCTTTGTTAATTTCAGCTTTGAAAAAGTTTTTGTTTAATCTAAACTAATATTATAGATAGGTGTAATTTGTTGTTTGTTTGTTTATAGAAACTAATCTCAGGAAGTACCGTACTGATTATGTAAGTTCTTCTTCTGTGTCATCATCATCAATATACACCAATTAATTTTCCCACTGCTGGGATACAAGCCTCCTCTCTGTGAGAGAAGATATGAACTTAATCTACCACGCGGGCCCAGTGCATGTTAATGAATGTCTTCACTTTTTGGTTCTAGAACATGAACATGTTCTTTTTCATGTTTCCTCACGATGTTTTCCTTCACCGTTTTTAGAGCGGTGGTGATAAAATAATTTACACAAAGTAAAGCGCCTACCTGGGTTTGAACCTGCGACCTACGTCAGTAAGTCGGGGCCATTACTACTGGGCCACCACTCCTCTGCTAAGTGCCATGGGGTACTTTTTATACCAGAAAAAAATACAGCCGTGGAAAAAATACATTGAAACTATCACTTTTCGACGATAATATGTTTTAAGTAGCAAACCCTCAATCTCAATCCATAATACCAACCAGCCCTTTTCCCCGTTAACAAGTCAATGAAAAGAAAAACTCCGAACCAAAACCAAAGCACTTAGCCGCACGTATTATACGTACGGATTATCCGGGTCAAAATGCCAAACATAGGAAAACCGTGGCTCCACCTTAAATAAGTCTTCACTCTGTAGGTCGTAGGTAATGGTGCGTAAATACAAACACTTCTCAGCCGGAAATTGAACCCAATACCCACATGTATAACTGACTAGTGCTTTGAGCTACACTATATCTATATATCTTTGCTACACTACATCTGAATGGACTTATCCACTTATATATTTGTATCGAGTGGCTGTGAATGTGTGGTACATTTAGAGTAGGACAGGTAGGTAACCGAAGTGCGAGTTACGAAACAAACCTATCGATATCCATAGGCCTATCTTTAATTTGAAGGTACTTAAATAAGTCGGTAGCGTAAGAAGAGTAACGATTATTCATTGTAGTTTTGTTTAACACACTTTTGAAGTAAGTCATACTTACGCCCAATCCAATAATTTATTTGGAGTACGTTCAGCATGTCTTTTACTTCCATACATCCCTTTTGACCTTCATCTCAAAAATCATTTGTTTTGTCATCCACATCCCTTTGAAGTCTTTGTGTTTTATTTATGTATTTATTTTATACGTTATACGCAAACATACTTTGACTAGTTATTTTTGTTATTATTTGTTTTATTCTATCTTATTCCTTGTATGTTCCGTTTCCGTGAATGTGTCCGTGGCATCAACAGTGGGCTCTATCAGAATATCAACGCAGCGATATTTTCTTTTTAATATCGTTGCACATGCTGAGATAGAAGGCTTTTCGGTCTCGCAAGGGGTTATTTTTTTTTTATTATTGGTTGTGTTTTGCTTATCTCGTGTCTCATGTGCGGGTTAAAAATACATATTTTTTCTTTTCTTTCTTTCTTCTTTTCAAGTAAGTATGCAAGATTTTCTTCTAATTCTGTTTTACAAAAACATGATATTCGTTTAAAATCAAAAATTTGTATTTGAATATTCTGGACACTATTACTATTTTAGTTAATACCTAGTTAGTTACTATATTATATATCTTGTAAGTCACTGAAAGTTACAAATATTTGTAAACTACCCGCAAAGTAACATGCAATCCAAGGAACCAACTCGCTATGGAAAGTTGAAAAGTTGTAAACAAGCACTGAAGTAGCGATTCTTGCTTGACCTATTTTACTGAAACTCTCCATTATTAGCACAAGTATCGCAATATCTTATCTTCCGCATATACGTACAAAATTTAAAAATCTTATCCTTAACTAGCTTATTTATGGGATACACATAAAGCTTCTCGAAAATCGAGTTTTATGACTCGATTAGATCGTAACGTAAACGTACATACGACATTTCTACATCGGCATATTCAGCATCATGTGTGTCAAGACTGCATAGCGCCTAGCTTCAAAGCTTGTATCGGTAATCGTTTGAATATCGCATCTCAATCGAAACTGTATCCAAGCGCAAATATGCTGTATGCGATTTTGTGATTTATTAGAAATCCATCTAATATGTTTTCAGGCGACTTTAAAGTACATTTATGTGCATATGACGTAGGTTCATATAATTTTACATAACGTTCACAGTGAATGAAACAGGATATTAAAATGAACTCTCGACAATGCCAATGATACTCGTAGTAAATCTCATGCAAAGAAGACTTTTTTAGTATATACTGAGTATTGTAAAAAAATCTTCTTTTTTGTCTTGTTTTATTGTCTAAAAGTTCAAAATACATAGTACTCACTTGCACTACCTTTAGTTTATTCGACAGTTGTTATTGCCGACAGTTTGCCACTTTCTCCAGAGACCTAGGTTCCTTACTAGAATTTCTACCAACAAATAAGTAACGGTTCCACAGAAATCCCTCTCTAAAATATCACTCTGAACAGATTGTATACTGTCGAATTAAGAATCCCCTTCTCTTCTAAAGTCGGTTAAGTGTATCGTATCAGCGCAAGACGTAATTGGAAGGCGCCTCGCGTCCTGCTATATTTATCAGCATCAGCAAGCCATTAGGTGGAAGGTGATACATCAATAGCGCCGTATCTTTTGCCTTTCTCCGTCGAAGTTTAACGCTGTAAAACTCCTTTTATGTCACCGAGATTCTCGGTACTTTGCTTATTTTAAAAGTACTGGGAGATGGAATGTTTGGTTACAATATGGAACTAAGTACTTCGTTGGTGACAAAGTAGCGGAAAAATATTAGCGAATTGATACATAAAATACGTCACATTTTTAACTATAACGTGGGGGTCTTTAAGTTAACACTGTATAAGTCACTTTTAGGTAAGAGTGCTCCATCGTCGACCAAGATATGGCCTGCAACACACAACCAAATCATGCAAAAAATATCCAACGATTTGGAAATGAAATAGAGATTAATTTCCAAAACATTGGATTATTTTAACATTCAAATTTTGCATCTAAATGTCAAATTGTAAGTTTTATTGTATCCCACAAATCATCATACAGACAACATTGTATTTGATAGATCGATTTGAGTATCGATGCTGACAATCCTATCGAACTGTCGACATGTGGGATATCGACTTGGCAATGATTGCGCAGATAATCGTTGCGGGTAATGGCCTACTAGCTTCGATAAACTCGTCAAGAGGATATCGGACGACTGGGCTATGTTCTGATCAGTTCTGATACTTATATGGAGAGAGCTCTTCGACACGGCTTCTCATAATTAGAAAATAGTTCTATGTTTAGGGCTAGAAACTATTTCTACTCATACAAGGCTCATCAGAATAGACTACTCCATAAGTGATTCCACTGAAATTTATAGTAAATGTGAAAATACGCAAAATACAGCGCGTATTTTGCGTATTTTCACATTTACTATAAATTTAAAATAGTCGTGGAATGGCGGAAACAGCCCGTCGAAACTAAACTACAGTAAATGTCAATATTTTTGGAGATGTTTGGACATTTGTATGTTTGTTTTTCTATCGAAAGAACAATATTTATTTGTGACTTAATGGCCTAGTTGAAATTAATATATTTGACTTTGACTTTATTTGTGACCCGCACAGGAGACATGAGATAAAACCCCGTGCGGGACCCAAAATGGTCCTATCTCAGCATGTGCAGCGATATCTAAAAGAAATAAAACTGCGCTAGTATTCTGATATGGCCCACTGTTGATGCCACGGACACTGTAATATAATGTATTTATGTCAGGTTCAGTCAATAGTACGGACGCCAAAACAAATCACAAGCACGCCCCTGGCGGCAAATCAAGAACAACTACTGGCGCGCTTTTCCTAACCGCTTGCGTGGTGGGGACAGCAGAATATGGCAGTTGTAGAATCACTGTCGAAATATTATTAAGCAAGATTGTAACTGTGACTTGTGACTATTTGAATAAACCCTGAATATCGAATAATTTGTGTGAATTCATTTTCACGATTGTACCCACCGACCTGCCCACACACGTTGTCTTAACCTAAGAGAATACATCCTGACTTCCCGATGGTTTGCACCTATCAGCCACCCTTGATGCAACATATAAAAATAATAAAGTAAATAAATAACAAAATAATATAAACACAGAAATTGATTCAAAGTATGTATATATTGAAGAATATCGCGTATTAATAGATGTACAGTTTTGGTGGGGCATACAAATAAACCGAGTCCTCGATTTAAGTTTAGCAGTTCATTGCCTAGAGTTCAGTGAAGTTTCCCTAGGATGCATGTGTCACCGCAAACAACTACTGCACGTGGATTCGTACTTGTTTTTAACCGACTTCAAATAAAGGAAGAGATTGTTTATGTCTGTTCTCTCAATACTCGAAGACGCCTGCATCGCTTTGGAAAAGTCTTCTTTTGTTTGGTGGTTCCATGGTGATCAGATCAGGATCTGATAATGGGATCCTGGTGAAGAAGAAAAATCGAGGGAAAGCCTCAAATATTATAGGCATACATATAGCGATTTTGGTATTTTTATCAACAATGCAATCATTTGCACTCAGAACGTATCATTTGATGAAGTGAAACTGATGAAGAAGACCACAAATAGCCAATGGAACTTCTTATTGCTAAGTATGTCACGGGTATAAAATATCTCGAATAGTTAACCGACTATGACGAAGCAAATACTTATAAATAAACGGTACTGATGAAAATGATCAGAACAGATCAATTGAACAGATCGACCTGATCTGATGATGAAGCCGGAAGGTAGGCACTGGAAATCCGAAATAAAATTATGTATACTAGTCCTGTTTGGGCCTATTTGGAATCATCATGAGGCGTACTTTGGCTATAAAATGATTTTCATGATAATTGGAGGTACCTATCAAAACTAAAAAGAGATAAATAAAAAAAAATTCAACAAAAAAAATCAAACCGACTTCCAAAACAAAACACTACAAAGCGAAAAATAACTATATTTTCCAAAGGTTCCAAAGACAGCGACTTCGGCAAAGAAATTTATTTTTCGCTTTGTAGTGTTTTGCTTTGGAGGTCGGTTTTGATTTTTATGTTTAAAAGTTTCATTTATTTATATTAAACCATGGCATTTTGGTTTTCAACTATGCCCGATTATATTGGGATCAGCTTCCGGTCAAGCCGTATGCAGCTGAGTACGAGTATTTTACATGGACTTTTTATTTGACTTCTAAAACCCAGTAGCTGTGTGTATATAGTTTAACTCATCTTTGCGCGCGGCGCTATGTGTGGATGGTTGTTTGCTCGGACGACGACTGCCGCAGTACCACGTCACTGCCACACATCGTTACAGTACAAGCGCACGCACAGCGCTCGCACACATGGCGCCGTGCGCAAAGATGAGTTGAACTATCATAACACAATATTCTTTGATAAGACTAGATTTTCTGGCTTCTGACTATTGTATCGGCTGTCAGAGTCTGCAAATGACAGTTGGGACTAACAGCTACGTGGCTCTAAAGTTAATACAATAGCCCGTAAAAGTCTACTAATACATGTGGGCCACTTACTACAAATTAAGCTGATAGTAAATCGGAACCGAACTCATTACAGAGACATTAAAGCAAACTTTCGTTTGAGGGTGGCGAAGACAAGACAAAGTAAAGATTAAGCCGGAAGTAGGATCCTGCTAGCAGTCAGGATTAATTACCCCAGGCAGAAGAAAAGTAGGGAAAGTTTACACAAACTTGATGAAAAAGTAATTAATGAATATCTGCTATAAGTACTGTGTAAAAACTGAAGGTTTTTCTTAGAATTCAGAGTACGCAAAACTTCATAACTTTTTGTAATAGTTCAATGCTAAGAAGAATCTTTAGTACCTGGAAATTGATGATGGAAAATGTGAATTATTATGGGGCTGTTGTGTCCCACTGCAGCCGGACTAGCACGGCTACTGTGATAGGCTTGAGTCACGCATTTTGTCACGTTTTTGCTCCCATACTATGTTAAAAGTGTGTGACTCAAGCCTGTCACAGTAGACCGTGCTTGCCCTGCAGGGCGGCCTCCTTTCCGTTACATCTGATCAGAAAAGCCACAGATAGGATTCCGGACAACAGGAAACGGCGACGCCGTAGGACTAGAAGGAGATGTGTTTCGAGTTAGAATCATGTTGAAGGTCAGCCAGCCAAGTTAGCCAGATATAGTAAAATAAGAATTAATAAAGCAAAAGTGGTCACTGAAAGCACTGTAAGCATCCACGATTCCCTCGTAACCGAGGAAAAATAAAATAAAAAAACAAATAAAATCTAAAGCGCTGCAGCAAATTCTGGCTAAATAACTATTTATAAGACGGGACTTACACAATAACCGCATCAGAACCACAAAAGGGACGCGAGTTAAGCTTAAAAACGAAACATTTTGCACGGAGCGGATAAAGATCTCGCCTCGTAAAAACTAAGTAAATACAACGAACCTCTTGAGTTGAGTGTACAGTGCATAAATTGCCCCCTATCTGACCATCGCCTGACCCTTAATGGCCACAAGGTGGGACATGATCGTTATCGTGAAAATGGGAATTCTGGTCGCCAGCTACTTTGTCGATACAAAGAAATTTTGTCGCTCGTTTGCTCGCAACTAATGTTACCAAACTCGCCGACTAGTGTTCCTGATAAAACGAATAAGAGTGATTTATTTTGTTGACATTACAAGATTTTTTTATGGTGTTGTTATGAGGTATGTCTGATTGGAATATTTTGTTGTTTCCTCGGCAATGTCCTTGTCATATTATGTGCTTGTCAAACAAATAGCTGTGGCAGAAAATGCCGGAGATGATTTTGTTGTTTATGACTGATATATATTGTTGTTTGTTTTTCATCACATGCTTGAATTGGTTTTATCGAGTAATTGTTGCGGTTGGGTTACTCAAATCCGAAGGATTTCGTTTTGGATGGTTTGTTTTTATTCCTTACATAGCAAGACCCTTATGTTCTAATAAGAGAAATGCCTATTTATACGTGGACCAAAATAAACTTGGCTATGCACTGTAAACCGATTTTCCACGATTCTTAAATCTATTGTTGTTAAGGATATATCGGTACCCAAACTGCAATAAAAACTGCGATTTTCAAACTTTATACCGCTATCGAATAAAAGCTGTAGAAACTGTTGGTAAGTTGCTTAAAGACTATTGAAATAAAGCGAATAGTCGACGAGCTATCGTTCGTTTCAGAGAGATACACAAGTGCTTTTCCGACCGATTTCATCGCGTACTTACCGACTGAAATTGTCCATGATGCAAATCTAAACATACTATTAGAATTTTTTGCTTGTACTGCCTTCTGGAGTGGCTTAGAAGCTAATACGATTGTCGTTGTAGTTAAGTATTGTTTTACTTCATATAAACACATTATTACTTGTAATTTATTACAGTTGTGCTACATCTGGCCAATTCTTTATATGAGTTTAACTCGTCACGCCGTCTCTTTCGGGGCCCAGTGGTCACAAACAGTCACTGTACTTACCTGTTAAAAACACAAATTTTTTATCACACTTAAGTCCTCTTAGAAGGAAATAAGATGAGCATACTCAGCTTAGCAATTAGAAATCTAGGCCACTATTAGAATTCCCCGAAATCCTATTGAAGTAAACGTCGTCTAGTGCCTTTACGGGATGGTAGGCCACCGCCAAAGTGATTGTTTAAATAGCAAAACTTTGAGTAGTAGATATGAGAGGCGGTGAGGCTCCAATAAATCAAAATTATTGGCAAAGTTTTGGGCTAGCTAGGCACCTGAAATATTAATTCCCCCCATATTTCATTACACTTGAAACATTTCTCGTCAATTACGGATAGTTTTAGTAGGCTTCCGCCTCGCACAAAACATTGCTGTCGTGAAATATGCAAGTTTACAGTTTAATTTAATTAATTTTCGTGTAGGTAGGTCAGACATGTGTGAGCTTCCTACTTTAGAAAACGACGTGGATACAACGTAGTTTAAACGCTGTAGTTACCAAATTGTGCAGTTGATATATTATTACCAATATTAACATTTTTATAAATAATGTTTTTAATAAAAAAAACTTGGCTTTTTTCAGCAACATATCAACGCAATCTTTTCACAAGTCCGAACATCTCAATTGCAAAGAGAGTGGTCAATAAAACAGAAGCTCGACGAAGTCTCAACTCCAGCCGGCGTCACCGCAAGTAAGCGTTGTAAATTTAGCGAAAAATATTTCTTTCGTGAAGAAAAACAAAGGCGACTTTATCCCCGGGTTGAAATTTATGAGATGCGCCGTGGATTAAAAATGTTTGCCGTGCCCTCCGGCGCGGGCTTGGCTTCATTAGAGCATGTTTCTGGAATATTCTGATTAATATTTACCTTCCACTTCTTGCGGATTGTAGTTCATTAACCTTTTGTCTTGTAATCGAGGCGCGTTGCAACCAAATTAGGTAGCGAGAATATTTTTAAATATTTACTGAGTTTCCTATTTAATGAGCAATCGCTAATGACGCAAGAGTTTAAAGACGGGCGATTTTGACTGTTGAAGTATCTTTACGATACTAATGTAAGCTAAGGAGTGGAATTTCCTGCCGTAGCCTGTGTTTCCTAATAGGTAAAGCCTGGAGATATTTAAATTTAAGTAGAGAGTAAATATGTTACTTCTAGGCAAGCCTTCCCCATCGTCGTCACATCATCGCTCAATAGTTAAAAAATCTTACCACTTACTAAAACTGCATGTTTGTCCTGGTATGATCAGGTGTTGATGAAAAGCATGTTACTAAAAGAGTTCTGAATATAAATGTGGATAGATGGAGAGGGAAAGGAAGGCCAAAGAAAAGATGGATGGACTGTGTGAGGAGTGATATAAAAGAAAAGGGACTCCATTTTCTTTCATATGACTCCACACGCAGTCATGTGATGAGAAGGGATGAAACGCGGATATTACTAAAAGAGTTATGAAAATAAATTTGGATGGATGGAGAGGGAGGAAACGGCCAAGGAAACGAAGGATGGACTATGCGAGGAGTGATATGGAAGAAATGGGAGTCAGTGATAGCGTGACAGGGGACAGGACGGTATGGAAGAAGAAAACGTGTTGCGCCGACCTCAAGTAACATGGGAAAAAGGCAAGAAGATGGTGATGATGATTACCAAAACTGCATGCAGTCAAGCTGTCTTTGTCAAAATATTATTTTAATAATAATAATGTATAAATTAATTAAAATAATTACTAAAATAATTATTTTAATTAAAACAATTACTAAAATAATTATTTTAATTAAAACAATTACTAAAATAATTATTGTAATTCAAATAATTACTTATTTATTATAATTAAAATATATTATTATTCGTGCTTCACCGTCGACCACATCATCGCTTACCATCAGGTGAGATAGTGGTCAAGCGCGAGCCTATTTACAAAAAAAAAAAAATACTAATATAATTATTTTAATTAATTAACTTACTTATTTCTGTATCTGTAGATTATGTGTTTATTTTTTGTTTAGTATAATATAGTATTTAATGAAGCTTGGGCTTATTAGTATTGCACTCGTGCTTGTTGTGGATAACGTTGTTAGTTGCAACCTTATATAGTCTCGTACAAATATTTGTTAACCATATATAGTGTGTAATTGTTTGTTTTCCCTAAAAAATAAAATAACATAAAATTATATCCTATTCCACAAACCATCACAGATACGGTTAAATCTACAAAGGATATTGTCAGACAACAATCGAATCCAACATTTTTGTCAATAATTCCAACATAAATATGCATTAATGACCGTTCAAGCTTGTAGTTGATAACTTTACATTGTGTCATTAGCGGAGTACCATAGTGTTATAACACAAAAACCACCCTTATAGCTTTCGGAATAAACGTGCTGTTACTGTCAAATTGTGGCCATAGACATTCCCACCGGGGTCAAATGAGTCAGCCGCGTATAATTAATACTGTCCCGTGTCTTACAGACATTATTCAAGTAAGGATCGGTCGACCTTATCGAGTTCTGCCCTTGGGTTTGGATAATATCTATTCTGGTGCGTAGTAAAAATCTGTCGAATGGACAGCAGTTAAGTACTTATTTACAGAATTTTAATTAAAGTTGGATAGATGGACAGAAAATGCATATTTAAACAAGGGTAGTCTGAGGAAAAAGAAAACACAAAAATCACCAACTGGTATCGTAATTCCCATGAAGCAATTATAACATGAGTATCCATAATTATATTAAAAAATAACTACCGTTGAATGTTATTATTTTTATGTATACATCAAAAAATAATAACAGGCAAGACACTTAGTATAATTTATTGCATCATTTGTTTCTTCACTTGTCATTCTCTTCTGTTGAACCAAAACTTAAGAATAAAATAAAAATTATAAAATAAAATATTTGATCTGGGATTTTGACGCTCTCTCCAGTTCCGTGCAAATAGCTCTTGCTGGCACACCCATACCGATCTGCCCCGACTGCCGGTACCTAGGGTCGCTTGTTCAAGGGAATGGCAGGGTAGACCGAGATGTAACGTACCGGATCAACTCAGGATGGATAAAATGGCAACAGATTACTGGAACAACTCGCGACCCACGGACGCGACTCAAGGGGAAAACTTACAAGTCCTGCCGTACTGTATGGATCGTAATGTTGGACTGTGAAAAAAATGGATGAAAAGAGATTGCATGTAGCAGAGATGAGAATGTTGAAATGGATGTGCGTGAGTGACGAGAATGGATAAAGTGAGAAATGAGAACTTTAAACTTCCTCCAATATAGAGGAAGTTTGAAAGAAGCGCCAGTGATATAAAAAATTAAAGGATACCGTTTGTCCTGGTATGGTCATGTGATGAGGAGGGATGAAACGCGGATATTACTAAAAGAATTATGAATATAAATGTGGATGGATGGAGAGGGAGGGGACGGCCAAGGAAAAAAAGGAAGGACTTTGTGAGGAGTGATATGAAAGAAAAAGGAGACAGTGATAGCGTGACGGGGGATAAGACAGTATGGAAGTAGAAAATGTTTTGCGCCGACCCTATGTAACATGGGACAAGGGCAGGAAGATCATGTTTCGTTTCTTCACTTTGCGAGTCACAAATAAATGATGTTCTTACTTTCTCATAACGGTGATGGAAAATATCGTGAACTCTAAATTTCTTACAACCAAAAATATCGAATGCATGTGATATCGTTACTCAGTGCAGTGTAGGTCGATTTGTATCCATCCACCGGGTGGATTCTGGACCATAGTCACTCTCACAGAGAGAAGGTCTGTATTCCAGTAGTGTGAATATTATAGACTGATTATGTTAACACAACTGCAATTGTCTATAGAACTTCTAATTACCCAACTGCAAGGAAAGCGTTATGTCTTTTATATATATTCTTTATTACCTTATATCTGTCAAATCACTAGACGGATTTATACAATTAAAACATCGTTAGATAGGTCTTGACCGCCCAAGTGTTCTTAGATTAGCGACGTTAAAAAAAAACAAACATGATTTATTTTGGGCGCCTTGTTGTGAGGGCCCAATTTTTTTTTCCGTACCCTTGTAGTGGGATATCAAAATGAAGGATTTTTAATGGTGATTTCAAAAATATACACCTATATATACTCGTATTAAAGGTAATTCGAAAAAAAAAAGTAAATAAAAAGTTGTTAATTCAAAATGTAAATAAAATCTAAAAGCCCGACTGATTATGAATCGAACTAAAATATGTAAACAAGAAGAAAATCATGCTGTCGGAGGATGAATAAGGTTTGGGTCAGTCAGTTCGTAATTATGTATCCACCGACTGCATAGCATGATTTTCTTCTAGTTTACACTAATAAATAGATTAACTACCATTAACACCAAAATTATAGTATATCTTCTATGAGGACTGCCCTTGGTCTTGTAGGAAACAAAACCAAAGATTAGCCTCAGCAGGACTTCACAGGACAAATACCTCGGTCTTTCTATTCCCCAAAGTTTGCTTTGAAGCGATCTAGACTGTCTAGCGCTTTGTTGATATTATCGTAAGTTTGGGTCACGTCTTGAGATGCAGGACAATACACAATAGGTAGTATTTGGGTTAACATGGGATTGCTTGCGATGTAATGGATTTTTGGCGTCATTTAATGGTTTGCTTGAACATACCTTATGTTAAGTAAACTATAGATAACACTCTGTCTCCTGCTAGATTGCCATAAAACTCCTCCATTTATTGTCTCATTAATTTTTCTGATCCTAAATGTTTAAATCGTTGTTCTGGGACTGAGCATCATCTTCTTCAGCCTCCGCGCTTTTTTTGGTGGTCGCCAGTATTGATTAAGACTTTCAATAGTTCCAGTGGTTTGAAACCGACGAGCTTGTCCCAATTTTAAAGCAAGGACTTGAATGTTTTGTAATCTCCAATTTTTGTGGCGACTGGAAACCGCAGCAAATCATTTCTCTCGGGCTTGTTTAACTATCTTGATTCTTTCTAGTTAATCATCACTGTAAATTCTGGCTTCAAAAATGTTGCAGTGGTTATGCAAAGAGTTGCGGGCTTACCCCAAGAAAAATAAAATAAATATAAGAATGCAAAATAGCAGATAACTTCAAAATAATTCACCAAGATTGATTAAGACGGAGCTCATAGTCAGAGCCTATCCACTTTAACAATACTGTTGTAAAGTGCAACAGCCCTAAGTCAGAACGTAATCTTGTCCTGTCAACAAAGCAAACCGAGCACCTTGCTAATATCAGTAGTAACACGCTAGTATTCATAATGAACACGATAGTTCCAACACTTTACAGATAAATAATACCGGCCAAGCGCAAACCTAGAGTTAAGGTTCCGCTAGTTTTAGGTACCTATTTAGCATTTAAGTTTTTTTTTGAAATCATAGTCGGTATTACACCTTATAGTTACCTACATACATAAACCCACGTCTTTTTCCCATGGAAATAGGCAGAAATTACAGAATATCACCTGCTACTTCATAGTTAATTGATTTTTTTTTGATCAAATCATTTGAATTAAATCCCTTCTAAAATTTAAATGAAAACCGACTGACTTGTTTAAAAAAAATCGCTTGTGACACATACCTAGACGACAGAAAACGGACTTATTTCTTCTGTAAGCAGTATCTTTAGTGCTTTTCGTTACAGGTAGATAACAAATAAAATGTTAAGGAAAAAGTCAGCTTGCAAAATGTTACGAATTCTATCCGAGATGCGCCAGACATACCTCTCGAGGATATATTTAATGGATATCGAGTGGTCCTAAAAGTCATCACACATCACAATTTTGCCACGGAACACTAAGAAGTCAGACTTACCCACACTTAGGCACGGTCGGACACGCCATCCGCCAGATATCTACGAACCGAGCCACCATCGATCAGCCCCTATCTGATATTCAAACTACATCATTCAACATGAATTACCACTCTGTTACTCTATTATTGAACAATGAACCTTCTTTTGTAAAATCGGAACAATGTTTTATTTAAGCCGCTTGGTAGTCGAGACCTGTGCTTGTTGCAGTTAAGCCACTTGATAGTCGGGTTTTTTTTGCAGATACAAGAGGCTACCTATTATGATATTGTGTGTATCGTAATTAAAGAATAAAAAGTGGAATTAATTCCGAAAGCACGAATTTTGTTGGTTATTTACGCTTTTACTGTGTGTGTTTCTTTCTATTATTTCTGGTATTATGTGTGTAGATTATGTATGAGATTATGTGTGGGGACTCGCGTCGGTAACGAAGTGTCTCACGCAGCTAAAAAGAGATTGCGCGTGGTGCGTTTATGCCTGCTCATAGAAGAAGAAAATACGACGTAACATTTTCTCCCGAATCACAACTACCGCAAGCCGCATTAAGGAACTTGGTTGCGGTCACAATGGGTCAATGGGTCTCATCAGAATTAAAGACAACCGAAGGGCAAAAGAGAGCGTTTTGTGATATGCGTGTACGATGGAATTTCCCCGCGTTGTCAAATGAGGTCCGCAAAAATAAAGAAAAACAAAAAGATGCACAGGAGAACCAAGTTAACCGACCTAAATAATCAATGAAAACCAAATAAACATGAATATGTCCCCGATTTTGCAGCCTATAGTCATTGGTCACATAGATCCGATATTATTATTCCGATATTTAGACTTTGTGCCTTGAAAACGTCATTAATTACGGGTAGTTGGAAGCTTGAAAGTCGGATTAATGGGTGTTACCAAAGGATATTGGTATTTCCCAGTAAATAGATCGACCTAGTTTAGTTGCTTTGATCAGATGAGGCTTTCTGGAAAATACTGATATCTGCCACATCTAGTCAGGCTAGGTATAATATTGCTTTTCAAGCTTATATAGGCACCCATGTCAGAGAGAGACTAGTCAAAATACGCCAAATTCAATCATCGTCATAACTTTTTGGCTTATTCGAAGAAAAATCTCCGTTCCTATTACGTAAATTGTGTTTTCACATAAAAGGCAGAATAAGCTCGAACTAGGCACTTATCCGGAATTGTTTGTTCTGGTTTTTCTAGATAAACAATTTAATGCTTTTGAAACATTAAAAACAAAAGCAAATTGGCTTAAAATTCTATGAAAGCATTATGAGGATTCACTGAAGTATAGTTAATCTTTGTTTTAATATCCTCAAACAGTACTTTGATGAGCTTATGCTTTTAGTTAATAATTCCATACCTCATCGAGTTGAGTCGGGCTGCTTAAGTTTGATTCACACCTGACTGAGTGCGTCAGATCTTCAAATTATAGGATCACTTTATATCCCGCCCGTCTGTTGTATCAAAACCAAATGACATATACTGCGTATTGTCATTTGGTTGTACTAATATCATATATTAAAATCATAATCAATTAGATACTCAATGCGGTCAAAAGCACATTTTAAAACAAAACACCAAACAAGCAGGTTAAAGCTAATATCTATCCTGCTTTAAAAAGCTACAAGTACTATTCGGCTGAGCATTCAGTAAAAAACAACTGCCTCAGCAAAAATTCTCACGTAATAATATATCACTCGACTGGGCCTTAAACGTTTAAGTGGAGGAACTACACGGCTATACTCCTCGGGTAAACGCAACGCAGCGGTATTGTGTATGGGCGCGACGGGTAGGGTAGGGAACTGGGGTGCAGTGCGGTAAGGAAGCGCCGAACCCCGGCTGACAAGTGCAATTGCCCTACGCGAGATACTAGATAGCACAGGCACGCCCCGTTGTTAACACTTCCTAAGCACGCCACCGAACATTGACCTCTTTCATAAACAAGCTACTATTTTTATGAGTTAATTTTAAGTTGACGGGCGTCCGCTCTATTTTTAACCGACTTCGCAAAAAGAAGGAGGTTTTCAATTCGACTGTATTTTTTTTTTTTTTTATGTTTGTTACCTCAGAACTTTTTATTGGGCGAACCGATTTTGATGATTCTTTTTTAATTTGAAAGCGGGTGCTTGTCATGTGGTCCCATTTAATTTTCATCAAGATCTGATGAAGAACTTCGGAGAAATACATCAGAACTCTTCAATAAATGACGGCAAATCACTCTGGATAGATCCAATCGCATGTCTGTTTATTGTTTACACCATTTCATAACATAACATCACACTGGTACGTTCTTAAGGGGTACGCAGGTGTGAACAGTTCACCCTGGTATACTCTCATTGCACTGGTTTCGTTTAAGTTTCATGTTATTGGGTTAATCTATTCTAGCTTCACTTTGGGCACTATACGCGTAGGTACCTAGCCTATAGAACTGGTACATTATGTACCACAACTAAAAAGTGAAAAATAAAAAACTTTTTTACAAAAATTACAACCGACTTCTAAACAAAAACACTACAAAGTAAAAAATAACTTCAATTTCGGAAGTCGGTGTCAAAAAATGAAGAAACGTAAACAGGAACACCGACTTCCGAAATTGAAGTTATTTTTCACTTTGTAGTGTTTTTGTTTAGAAGTCGGTTGTAATTTTTGTAAAAAAGTTTTTTTTGAGGGGCATTTAATGAGCCCCCACTTGTGACGATGCTTACCTAAGTACCTGCTACCGGCGCAATTGGGCGGTTAATGCCTTTTCTACTCTGGCTAATAGTATAGCTAGTGTTGATGAGACAGTTTTGTTGTGATTAGATCTACAAAAGGCAGCATTAGAAGTGTAATAGTAATTGAAAGATGTTTGGAGTATTCTACTAGCTGTCCCACACAGCTTCGCTCCCGTCAACTGGCTACGTACCTACTTGTCTACCCTACCTACCTACTTGTCTACCCTACCTACTATACCCTACCTACCCTACATACATGATCGTTGCGTAACTTTAACCACTTATACAGCGCACGCAACAGAAGATCTCAAAAAGGAATTATTTTGCCCGTTTTTGCAACATTTTTTATTTATGCTCCGCTCCTATTGGTCGTAGCGTGATGTTATACAGCCTATAGCCTTCCTCGATAAATTTACTATCCAACAAATAATATTATTTAAATTCCAACCAGTAGTTCCAGAGATTAGCGCGTTCAAACAAACTCTTCAGATTTATAATATTAGTATAGATTATCACTGGTTATGCTTACTTATTCATATTTAATATTAGCTTACAACTGTGACCCTTGTTAATGTCTCTCAGGTCAGCTAGGTGACATTTCTAAATTGATGTTAAGATGATATTGACATTTGTCACATTAACAGGTGCGTTCTGTTTCTAATACATGAAGTAGGTAGCTAGACATTTTAAAAGTGCAGTGCCAATCAATCTGCCGGGTCTTTGGTTTGGGTTTGAGTTGGGTAAATAAAGACACGGCAGCAGACTGGAAGCAGCCGATTTTTAATACGGGTTATTTTACTTGGTGCGTCTGCCTGTCTAACCACTACAACGCACTAACTGGGTAACATGATTATCCTTGGTAAGACTGGTGTCAGGTTTTCTGAATTAAACCATACATAACTACTTATTACAGACTTAAAAAAGGCGGTTATCAATTTGACACGTATGTATGTAATGTTGTTGGAATTGCACAATATTCACTTAAGTTACTTAATGTAAGCTTTTTAATGTAAGATCCAATTATTAGTTTCGGAGATAGATTTTTAGATTACATTGGGTATTTCTCAACTTAGGGAACTGTACAAGTTTCATCAAAATCGGTTTTGCAGTTTTCGAGATATGGAAAATACAACCGAACTCCTTAAGGATAAAAAGCACGAATGTGTAAATTGAATTATTTTCGGTAATTTGTCAACCCGTTAGTACCTTACTATAGAACTTGCTTACTTTTTAGTGATAGAGTACCAAAACTAAAAAGAGAAAAATAAAAACATTTTCACAAAAAATCGGTGTCGCAAAACGATAAAAAAATGATGATACTCAAGACACCGACTTGCAAAACGAAATTTATTTTTGCTCTTTTTAGTGTTCTGCTTTAGAAGTTGGTTATTTTATTTGTGAAAAAGTTTTTTAATTACATATTTATATAAACATCATGCACATTGGTGATAGGTACATAGGCGGACTTAATGCAGCAAGGCATTCTCTGGTAGTCTGGTAATGGTAGGTGTACAAAACTAAAAAATAAAAACATGAATAATAATTAAATTCTTCTAACTTAATTCATAACTAACTAATAAAATACATAAATAGGTTCCGGGTTGCCTGGAAGAGATCGCGGCATGCGATAAGGCCGCCCGTTGTATGTTTGTTTCTTTTTTTCTTGTATATTCTGGTGTACAATAAAGTGTATTTAAACAAATAAATAATTTTTAAAGCAATAGACTAATAAATATTAAAATGAAAACCAAAATCTAAATATCACAATTTAAAATATAATATTTATGACGAAGGCCGAGCTATATATAAGAGGACAATAATAGTTCCGAACTACTTTTAAAAATCTACAAATAATAAATGGGTCCAAAAGCTAAACGTGTTTTCCGAGGCGCAGAAGAGTCTCGATATGTAATAGAAGGGATGGAGATGGGCAAGCGTTGCTTAACCTCGAAGATTGACACCGGATGACCGTTATTACTTAGCCATGATAGTTTCTCACTTGATTCAGTGTATTAAAAAATAAAATGTGTGTGTTACTCTTTCACGCAAAAACTTCTAAACGGATTTGGATGAAACTTCACAGTAATATAGGTTTATACATCAGAATAACACATAGGCTACAATTTATAATGATTTTTTGTAATTTGGTCATAATATAACGATAAATATCAACTTAATCGGAAAAAATTCTGCCCTCTGAGAGCTATCTTCGCGTGCGCTGCCGAAACCGTTGGAGACATACAAATGTAATGTACCGTAGGATTGTTTGTCTTAAATAGTTCTAAATAAAAGTCCTTAACAGTATATATCTACCTTTTATGTGGAAGCCACCATGAACATAAAAAATAGAGATTCTTATGAAAATTGCAATAATGTAACCCAAAGTAGCAAAATGTTGCATATAAAATTCATTCTTTTGCGAGCGCTGAGAAAACTATTGATGATACATAAAAAATATGTTCTACATGATTAGGTAGGGTTGGGCAGTTACTCAATTACGCCAGAACGGCTGAAGGATCTGGATGAAATTTTGGCACAGAGATAGATTTTAGTAAGGAATAGCACATACGATACTTTTTATCCCGGGAATATGTTCCCTCGGGATAATTTTCGACAGAAGCTAGTAAAGTTATAAGTAGGAAGTAAAACTGTGTGCGTTTTAACGAAAAAAAAATGTTGGTTATAAAAGCTATTAGGTTACCTACATTTTCGCAAGCAAGTGACCTAATTTTCCTGCAAATTGAACCTTAGGATAGGTAAAAAACAAGACGCACGATTTCTTGAAATAAAAAGTATGTCACTAATTCGATTGGAAGTACAGAAGGATCTTGACGACTCATTCTAACCTATCTCTGAATATGTACTTAAAGTACCCAGCTGGTAACATGGCACATCGAGTTTTATTGAAAAATTTCGATTTGTAGAGCTCTCTCACTCATACTTGTGTGATAATCTCTTTTTAACCCCCGACGGAAAAAAAATGTTTTTATAAGATTGACGTATGTACCAGTGTGTTTGTTTATTTGAGTATCTGTCTGTAACATCATAGCTCCTAAACGGATGAACCGATTTTGATTTCGTCTTTTTTTTTTGAAGGGTTTCTTTATCGAGAGTGTTCTTAGCTATGTTTTAATGTTTGAATCGAGGTGTTTTGGCAAGATATCGTGTCATAATTACGTGTTCAATAGACTATCTACTATACATTACATTACATAACAACATGCCAGTATTCCCTGAATGTTTAAGAAGAGGTGCACCTATAAAAAATCCGTATTTCACCAGTTTTGTTTTGATGTTAGTTCTTCAAACGGGCACAAATCCAAACTTCGGACTGCTAATGAAAAATACCAGATGAAGAAACCCAATAACACAAAAATTATAAATGATTTTATTTATGTAATTTGTTTTGTGCAAACACTTTTACATATCGATCATATTTTTTTTAACTAAATGAGGTCGATGTTTCTTAACTGACTACTCTGAGAAATAAGGCCGAAACAAACTCAGAGGTCAAAGTCTCTTTTAAAATCCAGACAATCTTGGTTAGATCATGTGTGTGGTTGGTGTCGGAAATGGTCTTTTGAGGAAAGAACCAGCTAGTTTGACCGTCAACCGTAGAGTCAGTGCACACATTTGTCAGTAACCGTGAAGCTCAACTCAGAATTTAAGGTGCTCAACGATTTGACGAACAATACCAAATAAAGGACATTCGGCTAGGCCGCAATAAAAGAATGATTTACATAGTCTTCACATTTACAATATTTAAAATAATACTAATTTCTGGCACAACTTACGTTTAATGAATGAATGATAAATGTTATTGGGTTACATTTGAAATTTCTTGAAAAATAATCGAACTCAGTACTTCATGCTTAGCAGTAGCACTTGGGACCATTAGACCGACGAGGCAGTTACTATACCATATTAAGTAAAAATAGAGAAAACCATTTTTTCCAAACATGAGATGACATTCAAAGAAAGAAAAGCAAAAAAATATTAAACATGAAAAAAAACTATACATAGCTGGAATTTGAACCTGCAACCTTAGGCGTAGCCGTCCACCACCTTTACGAAATTACGAACCAAAATCAAAATAGTTTATTTCAAATAAACCTTAAAGGTGCTTTTGAAATGTCAAAAAAAAAAAAAAATGCCTCTAGTTGCAAATTCGCAAACATCAGTAGATCTCAATGGAGAAGAATTTGCAAGAAACTCCACGGACACTCTTTTCCATCAGTTTCAATTATAAGTTTTTGGTTACATCATTCTTGTTAAAAAATAAATACATATATGTGAGAACGATGCAAAAAGACGTGCACGTAAAAGCGTCTAGAGTAACAAACAATTTCAACATAAAAATGCAATAACAGGCCGAGGCAGCTACGTTATGACCAATCCCAACTGATAGCGCCCGTTCACGAACATGACGCATGGATCGGCACCACTCAGCTCAACCATCATGAACCATATATGGGCCATTTATTTTTGCGTGAAAATACAGAGAAAACTATATTTTCTAGATATGAGACCTAGACCATTTCAGACTTCAGTCTACATGGTCTTCACATGATCTAACAAAGATTTTGTCTGGACCTTAAAAGAGACTGTGACCTCTGAGTTTGTTTCGGCCTTTCTTCTCAGAGTAGTCAGATAGGAAACGCCGACTTCATCTAGTTTTAAAAATATGATCGACATGTAAAAGTGTTTGTACAAACCTACTTACAGAAATAAAATCATTTATCATTTATCATTGAGCTAGATCGATTTTTCGCCCCTGAAAACACCTATATTGAAAATTTGATCGAAATCGTTAGAGCCGTTTTCGAGAACGAATATAAAAAGTATAGGGCAGGCTTTTACTGCAGGTAAATATTAGTTGTAAAACCTCCTCAAAAACACAATTTTCACAAATCAAAATACACTTTAAAATGTTAGCCACGATAAAGATACGTATTATTTTTTATCTATGCAAGACACAAATTCGCGGGCCGGGCTGTATATTTATTACGTCTGCCGCCGTCCAGTGTTCCGGATACCATCACTACAGTACAAGGCAGCGGAAAGGCGCACTTTGAAACAACCACAATGGCGGGTGTTTAAAAAAAACATGTGAGAATTAGACAAAACATCGCGTGAGAGACTCAGGGTAGTCTTTTAAACACGTGCTTCTTTTTTTTGTGGAGTGGACAAGAGGAAAGAATAATTTATACTTGTTTTTTTTTCAGATCTCTAGTTTGGTCTTAATATGCATTTTGCAATTCTTGATCGTTAGAGATCATGTCTTCCAATTAATGTAACAAACAGAATGCTTATTCTAAAAAATAGATACTTGTTTACTGATATCATTTGTAATTTTCCCGAAATGAAATTGAAACTTAAAACTCGAGTGGGTTTTGGACTTTTTGCACTTTGGAGGTATCCAACAGACTATTTATCAAATTCCAGTTCTGGAAATCTAGACTTATTTCATACTTTATTGCACCAACCTCGTTTCTTGCAACTAAGGAAGTAAATACCGTTCTCAGTTGTTTACGATTAGCAATCACTGCAGAACACAACCTTTCTTAATTTCTAGAACTACGGACTCTTCGGCGTTAGCAAACTCGCTTCTACAGACTTTGTGGAGAAACTCCGAGCCTCTGGAGGTACCTGGACGCTAAGATTTTTTGGAAATGCCGTTATACTCATACCTAGCTTCTACTACTAGATACCAGGGGATACTGTGAGATATCAGGGGAGCAAAGCTGGCCGAGAAGTGGTAGCTAGCGGGGCCACTAACCAGTCACAGGGGGACCAAGGGTGCTATACACGGGTTCGTCTGGCGCCAACGTGTTCTGATGCGCCAGTGATGGGGGTTACTTCCCAGAGAAGGGTCCGGTGACGGACAGCCGCGGCGGGTTCGCGGATGTATGCTTACACGTGCCGTGTTCCCGCCACAAGCGGCACAGGAGACACCGTGGAGTTTTAGTGGGTTGGAGTCTTTCATAACTGCGCAATCTCCCCGTGGAACCGCAGTATGCACGAGAATATCCGCAAGCAAAAGAAATAAAGCAGAAATGGAGCTTAGAGCTGCGTTCGAGAAGATGGAGTGGCTCTGCTTCATCTGGTTCGGACAGGGTTTTCACAGGACGTTGACATATATTCAATCACCACGAACCACGAATCAACATTCAGTACTATTCATTCAAAAACGTAACAATTGGTGTATTCAAATTAAAATACGTTTTGGTGCACCATTAAGCACGCGGTCATTTCGATTATGTGATTAAAAAGTTCATAATCGGAGCATTATTGAATGTTCCCGCTTGTTTGGATAGACCTATAAAAATCAGTGTAAAATTCTACTCCCTAGTAAGGAGAAAGTTTGTGGAGAAAAATGGATGGATGTTTGTTACTATTTTACGCTGAAACTACTATACGTAAATGGAGAAAATTTGGCACACATAGTTTATAATCTGGTTTAACACATATAATTCTCATCTCGGTAGTAGATTGCTTCAGGATTATTTTAGACTTGCCCGCGGACGAAACCGTTGGAGAAAGCGTTATTATTGCAGATGTAACAAACATTTAGGGTACAATGAACGTCCCATTTTCAACAAACCAAGTGAAAATAACAATTACCACAGCCTACCATCTAATCCGTTTTCAAACAAAACGTAACAAGCGTACCATTCGAGCCGCATGTCATGTGCCAACCAGATTTAATTAGGGATATGGGGCTAAACACGCGAAAATTCATCGTTCTCGTCAAAATGTTCATTTGGACAGAACGTGCCCACATTTACACCGAAAACACTGAATAAAAGGGACTGAGTATCAGTACTTACATCTAATGCCACCAAATCCCAGTTTTAATTTTCTCGCTTTGAATAAAAGTTCCCCGACGGTTTAATACCGCCTAGTTCAAAAGTGTGGCCGCTTGAATTTTCGCAAAATGTAAAGTATACTTTTAAGAAATTGAAATGAATTTAAAATGGAACGAAAACATTTGGATTGGTGGAATTACACTCAAATAATTAACTTAAATGGGTTTTGTGTTGGGTTCTGGGAATGTGTGGGTGAAAAAAATTTTTTGTTAATAGCTCTAAGCTCAAAGATGAGTTTTAAGGACCAATTCATTAATCAGTGCACCATGTATAATGCCCGGGCATTATAAATCAAGTGAAGTCAAATCGGGCAATGTAATGAATACTGATTTAAACTTCTTTATTTATCGCATTGTCTAGTCATTATGAATATTGCTACGGTTGGGCAATTCGATAATTTAGATCAATGAATTAGTCCAAGAGCGAGCGAAGCGAACTCGGGAGCTTACATAACATTACTTTAGACTCTGCAGACAGAAATATTTGTTGCAAAATAATAATCGTACTTACCTATTTTACAATAACATTAATGTCAACATTAAAATAATTTAATAAAACACATCTTTTTATAACCCTGTACAATAAGTGATGGGCATTATGCAGAAAGCTCGGTCAATTTTAATAGTTTCAATAGTTTTTATCATATTGCCTACTCAAATTGCGCATTTTTCAAATTGCCAGGGCATTAGTAATAATGCCGTATTAACCACTTGGTCAGTGTGTGTTGCCAGTGATGACCTATGGATCTGAGACGTGGTCGCTCACAATGAACGTCATTAAAAATCTAACAGTCACCCAAAGGGCAATGTAAAGGGCTGTGCTCGAAGTTTCCTTGCGCGATCAAATCAGAAAAAAAAGCCCAAAGAATTGCCAAATTTAATTGTCAGTGGGAAGGGCACATTGCTCGCAGAACGGATGGCCGATGGGGCAGAAAATTTCTGGAGTGGTGACCGCGAACCGGAATACCTTGCTTTGGAAAACCTCCCACTAGGTGGACCGATGACCTGATGAAGGATGTGAGGATCCGCTGGATGCCAGACGCACGGGACCGGTCAATGTGGTCGACTTCCAGTCTAACCGGATTCAGCAGACTACCAGAAGAGTACCAGTGTTTCAAATGGAGCGACTGCCTATCTGATCTCCAAAACCCAGTAACTGGGTAACACGATTCCTCTTGGCAATACTGGTGTCAGATCTCAGGCGTTTGACTACCTGTAACGACTTTCAAAGATCTTCAAATGACAGCCGAGAGCAACGGTTTAACGTGCTTTCCGAGGCATGAAGGAAATGCGCTATGTAAAGATGGTCACCCATCCACGGACCTACCTCAGCAAGCGTTGCTTAACCATGAAGATCGACCCGTGCCGATGTTATTATTTAGCCACGAGCTGTTTGTATATAATATATTTATAAAAGGTAATCTCGGGAAGTCCTGATGTGATATCTTAAATATTTCACTGATAGTCAGCTACATTGTCGTCAAGTGTCAAAAGCTTTTTTTTAATGAAAAATAAACTGTTCTTGAAGTGAAGTCTACGAAAGCGAATCTGCGGGCAAAAGCTAGTCGCATATCACTGCCTTATATTTAGCGAAATATTATTTAGTTCACGACGAACTTAGCGAAGTTATACTTTTATTTTTTTCACGTTTCAGCACCAGCTTCATAATATTTTTAATTTAAGATTGAAGGCTTATTTATAATCCAGGAGAGTATATATTTATTTTATTACCTATAGATAGTAGACACTTCGTAGGAATCAATATATTACAAACTGATTACTTGACTTTTAAAACGAAAAATTAGGGCGGAATTTTTTTACCCTCTAATGTACGAAAATAAGGTTCCTGAATATTTATCTAAAACAATTTGACTGTAGAATGGCATGACAAAAACGTTTATGAAGTACTTAAGTTCCCACCATTTGAATAAGACATTATGTAAATGAACACTTTTCAAAGCTTTTAGAGAACTATTTGGCTTCAAGGCCGTTTAATAAAAAATCTGTTCTCGCACCTTATAATTAGGTGCCACTTTCAGCCTTCCATTTTGGTCCAGAAGAATATCTTTTTCTCTAGCTAGGTGAGTTTACTTGCTATTTCGGAACGGTCTTATAGTAAACAGACCGTTGGAATCTTGTTGCGTACTTAATTCATTTCAATGGGCGGCATCAGAAGGCTTCAAGTCACCCAAAGGGCAAGAGAGAGGGCTATGCTCGGAGTTTCCTTGCTTGATCGAATCAGAAATGATCTCCGCAAAAAAACAAGGTTACGGACATAGCCCGAATAATTGGCAAAGTTAAGTGGCAGTGTGACATTGCTCGCAGAACGGATGGTAGATGGGATCAAAAAGTTCTGGAGTGGCGTCCGCATACCGGAAGACGTAGCGTTGGAAGGCCTCCCTCTAGCTGGAGCGATGACCTGGATAGGGCTGACCGATCGATGTGGTGACACTTGCGGGCGGCCCATGTCCAACAGTGGACGTCTTTCGGCTGTAATGATAATGATGATTATGACATTTCAAGTTCGTCAGTGGCGACCACGTACCCGATGATGAAGCGGAAGGCCTCTTATAAGGTGGACTGATGTTCTTGCGCGGCGGGAGTCCGCTGTTTGCGGACGCATAGGACTAGATGATGTGGTGACGTTTGCGGGATGTATCAAGCAGTGGACGTCTTTTGGCTGAAATTAAGATAGTGGCATTTAAATTCAATATTACTCGCGATAGTATTGATTTCTGGAAAGACATAATAATTAATTCGCTTAAATAAATATTTTTGTCGAATCGGTAGCGTTTAAGACCGCTGGAATCTACTGCAACACTGTCAATCAGAATCATTTATTTATTTATCGTCACAACATAATACGTTGGAAATGTTTCTTAACTAATATTACAGAAATTCATGGACCATTTCCAAAGGTGTTATAAAGGCAAGGTTCAGTTGGAAACTAGCTCAATTTGTGTTTATTTTACGAAATATTAACATCTGAATTTATAACGCTACAGGCGAAATAGTTTTGTGTGTAAGGCAGTGATTAAAACATTGTTCCATTTTCAAAAGGTCGTCAGTTCGTATTTATCGCTGTTAGCAAACTCTGTTTTGTTGGGATATTTAACAAATTGAAAGATTATAGTAAATAACAACGGGATGGGATTGATTGTATTTTTATTTACAATTATTCTCCGTTTCTTTGTAATTGTTGCTATTGTGTTGCCTGTGTCGACTAAATGTTTTCTATTCATTGTCTTCTTTACTTAGATTTGGACCTTCTAATGGGGCTCGGGATCCACTCTGTTAGACAGAGTGGGCAGTAATCTACCAAGATTGGGCTCAGTGAACATAGTTTAAGTTGCTATAGGAAATTAAGCCAAATAAATAGTAGCTTCCAGCGTGTTACCTACTATTCTACTGCAAGTTTTAATTTGGATTAATCACCACGTTTGCTGAAGGTGGGAAGCGAAGCGAAAGCGAGAGCAAGAGCTAGCGAAATCATTAAAAAAATGTTCGCATTGCACATTTTGTTACTTCCCTATCCTGAATAAGTAATGAAGAGTCAAGTTGTAAAAACAGCACTTAAATAAAATCGGACTCAGTTTCTGTGGAATTAAATGCAAGAAAGTTCTTAGGTTATTAAGTGACTCACTGGACAATCATCTATTACAATGCAAGGCTTGGAAAATGGTGCTATTCTAAAGGTATGAGAATAAATTTTCCCTTGAAACTACTTTTCTGGCCATCGACCAGAAAATCAAACAAATAAAATTTAGAAAAACCCCGACACATTTTTATGTCATGCTACATAATTTATAACGAAAACACCCCGATTCGAACAGAAAAACTCCCATAATTTTAGAACTGTTGAACCGATTTTCATCAAACATACCTAAGAACACTGTCCACAGAGTCACCTTTAAATAAATAAAGTAATATTAAAATCGGTTCATTCGTTTAGGAACTAAGATGCAACAAAAAGATACACAAATACACAAACACACAGATAAACACGTCAAACTTTACAACGCCCCTTTTTTTCCGTCGGGGGTTAAAAAGGCATTAATTGGAAAAGGATACGATTAGCATACAAAAGGTCTACTAATGTAATTCGTTTTTAGAGCTAAGGAAGACAAGTAAAAAATAAAAAATTTCAAAAACCCAGTCACATTTTTATTTCATGCTACATAATTTACCTAGTAGTAGACACAACGATCATGACATTGAACACCTAATTATGACACAATATCTTGCGAAAGCAGCTCGATTCAAACAGTAAAACGCCCATAACTTTAGAAATACTGAACCGATTGTCATCAAACATAGCTTAGAACACTCTCAATAAATTCAAATTAAACTTAATCAGTTGAAAAGCTTATTTAGGCAGTTTACGGTACACTCATGAAAGCTCTCAAACATGCACGTCATTTCCGGTTAAATACAGAATTAAACTTAAGTGGTAAATATAACGCCGTTTGAGCTGGAGTTAAGTACACATCCATCGAAAAGTAAATGAGCGTTTGGATTTACCGCTAGGGGCGTTAATGTTGCGTGAGGTCTTCAAAATGTCAAATTTCATAGTTTTTTGGATTTTAGCGCGAGTTGATTCACTACAGTTTTGTTTTTGTGATTTTTTTCCTGAGGAGATTGCCCATCCTTCTATGGACCCCCGTTGCGCATAAAAAAAATTGTGTGATAACATAAATTGGATATAAAAGAGGGGAGTGGACGTACTTTCAAATGAAATAAAAATTATACATTTATTATTTGGGATTTTCGTTATTCTTTGATTTTCTGTTCAGTTTTGAGGTTAGTTTTGTAACGACTTTTACCAAAAAAGCAGTCTCAACAATATGATTTGAATTCTCTTATGACAACCTGAGATGACAACAGAAAATAGTTTTAACAAACCAATGAATACTATCAAAATGGTTAGGTCAAGCTAAGGTATACCATCTAAATATGTAGGTATAGACAATAGAAAATAATAGTGCTTGAATACAGGAATGAAATAGTTTTATTGTCCACTAGCTTTCTGCCCGCAGCTTCGCCTGCGCGGTCTACACGATTTTGGCTGTTTCGTTTTTTGCAGTTCTGGCGGGATATTGCAAATTAATATCCAAACATAGCTCTGCGCCTGCATCATTGTTCGCGTAGACTACAAAATTTGCTCGACTTCATTATTTTATCGAATTATATAAATTACATGTAAATTGATATAAAAGCATAAACTGAACTGCCGTCGTGTTCTAATAGCTAGAGCATTGGACTTTCATTCTGGAGGTCTTGTGAGATCGATTTCCACGGGAAGGTACAAATAGTGAAAGATCACTTTGCTTTCAATTTCTGAATCCTACTACCGACACGATAGAAAATTAAGACAGTTTGGCGCATAAGTTATCACCCGATGTTCATTGGCTGTATTTTTTTAATGAATGTAATACTTTGGTTCTGCTTTTGGATAATGTTTTTGTATACCACATTGGTGGTTTTTCTGTCTGGTGCAAAAATGGCCAGGGTGCTAGTACTGACTCTGTAACAGGCAACGTAAAATTGCCCGTGTGAGATTCAATCTTTCCTTAAATCTATGCCTGCCAACCATAATGACTGACCCTGAGATTTATTTATGATCATTGCAAAGCAGACATTAAGGGGGCATTGTAATCGTTGAAACTCAAAGACAAAGTCAGAGGGTATCAGTGGTATTCGAGGCATGAAAACTTGTTACCCCCGAGCACATATAGTAGGTAATCATTCATTTATCTTTAGCACCCCCTTTAACCCGTTTAAAGGATGAAATTTAAAAAAAGGCTTAAGTACGTTTTTCTTTAATTGTATTGTAGAGCAGTAATAGTAAATTTCAGGTAATTATGTATATATATACAATAAATAATTTATTTTTCTTACAAAATTTAACACATCGTTAGGGGTTGAAATTCAAAAAACCTTATACATGTGTTCCATTAATTATATTGAAGTGCAGAAATAATAAGTTTCATGTAATTTTTATGACAAACAATTTTTTGTAAACTTTAACTCCCCTTTTTACACCTTTAAGGGATGACATTCAAAAAATCCTTTAAAACGTTTTCTTTAATTTTATTGAAGAGCAGAAATACTAAATTTCAAATAATTTTGATAATAAACAATTTATTTTTCTTACAAACTTTCACATCCTTTTTGACCCCTTTAAGGGATGAAATTCAAAAAATCCTTAAACACGAGTTTCTTTAATTGTATTGAAGAGTAGAAACACTAAATTTCAAGTAATTTTGATAATAAACAATTTATTTTTCTTACAAACTTTCACATCCTTTTTGACCCCTTTAAGGGATGAAATTCAAAAAATCCTTAAACACGTGTTTCTTTAATTGTATTGAAGAGTAGAAACACTAAATTTCAAGTAATTTTGATAATAAACAATTTATTTATCTTACAAACTTTAACACCCTTTTTTACCCCTTTTAAGGGATGAAATTCAAAAAATCCTTAAACACGTGTTTCTTTAATTGTATTGAAGAGCAGAAATACTAAATTTCAAGTAATTTTGATAATAAACAACTTATTTTTCTTACAAACTTTAACACCCTTTTTTACCCCTTTAAGGGATGAAATTAAAAAAATCCTTGGAAATGTATTTTTTATTTTATATTTAGAAGCTAAATGCCATATTTCATTCATTTCAAATTAAAAATCACAGAGTTTCATACAAAGTTTTATCCCCTATATAACTCCCTTAGGGGTTGAATTTCGTAAAATCCTTTCTTATTCCTTGTCTACATTATAAAGAGAACTTCTGTGCAAAATTTCAGCTTTCTAGGTCCATGGGTTTGGGCTTGGCGTTGATGAAGTCAGTCAGTCAGGACTTGTCTTTTTATTTATATAGATATCATAAAATATGTTCTCTAAAAACAGAGCTGGCGGCTCAACAGATCTAAATCGAGCCCAACCAAGATACCACAAAATGGTCATAACGTGAGCACAACATCCCACTGTCCGATTACCCACCAAACAATTGCGATAATAGCCAGTAATATCAGTCACTGAGTTACATGAAGGCCTATTAAATATGCCTAGCCTTTTCCCAACTATGTTGGGCTCGGCTTCCAGTTTAACCGGATTCAGCTGAGTACCAGTGTTTTACATGGAGCGACTGCCTATCTGACCTCCACAACCCAGTAACTGGGTAACATGTTACCCCTTGGCAAGACTGGTGCTTATTAACTAAACTAGAATGTAGGCGTAGTTCACCTTACTGCTAACACGTCGTGACTTAATTCTTTCCCTTACTAAATACTTCTCCGCCCAGTACCAATGGCAAGTGAACCTCAATGTCGTTTGCGGTACAAAGGATCAATGCAAAAACAAAAGTTCGCTGCCGCACCGACACGATGCTTTGTTTGACTTGCCAGTGACACTTTTGACAGTTCACCTTTCATTTATATTGCTCGTGGTAGTGTTGCCAACAGTTAACTAAAGAAAGATTTTCAATTAGCAAAGTAATATCATTTTAATTATGTTATAAAAAAATAAAAATATTAATAAAGCAGAAAATGTCATAGTTGTAATTATTTTTAAAATTCAGCGTCTGCCCGTACACTATCAGTAACACTGATTATGGGGAGTTTCATAAAATGGCAACACTGCTTTCACTAAAGTACGCCAATGTCAATAAACTCGATTAAATAACTAATTTAACACAAAATATTAACCCCACATACGATATCGATCAAGTTAATTCAGAAAACTCAAAAAATATTCTATAATTTATGAGTATATTTTTGTGAAAGTTTTTCTGTTTTATTTTATAGCGATTCTGATTTTGGGCATTCTCCTTTGGCAGTTTAAGATGGTTACAAGTTTTACCAACCACTTCTTTAATAGAGTTTACCGTTTCGGAAAAATTGTATATTCCTTTTTTTCGAAAAAAGGGTTGCGCGAAACTGCTAGCTTACTCGATTTTATGTTTAATCGCACTTCTACGGCTTTACAAATGATTTTAATTCAAAATTTGCTTCCGTGCGCGTAATAACAACTTCGAATAGCTACATTTACCTAAGGACCCTACTCGCCAGTAGCGCCAACTGATGAACACAAAAACGGAAGCCCTCAGTATTATGAATCTTCGATCTTAAATTAGCTACCATCAAAACTGTTACCTCTGAGTATTCAGGTTTAGGAGATAATCAGTCTAAGCTCAGGGAAATATAAACAAAAAATTAACCCATCATGGGACGTCTGCAACTTAAAGGCATGATTTGAGAAAGCCCTTGATCGGTAAAGAACCAGAAGAAAACTTTATTTCTATTTACGAACTAAGGGACCTTCTGAATTCATAATCGAGTATATGTATAAGTATAATTTCAAGTGAAGTTTGGCACGAACCCTCCAACCGACTCTGAGCTTGTTGTATTTGTTGTCTCATCTCTGGTGTTCCCCTAACACACCTTGTTATAGAGACGGGGTGTGTTAGAGTAAACACTAATAGTTGATAAAGATTTGGAAAAATCTGGAATTTAAGTGGCTCGCCACAATTTAGTTATGTGTACCTGTATGATTGTTTATACAGGTACACTATAACTAAAACTACAATAAACCTTGTAATGTGTAATTATATATTTGTTTAATTGGATCTTTGCCTAGTAAAATGTGCCCTATAAAATTATGAGAGGCACGGTTAATCTGTAAAACGGTTACCGGGCTTACAACTTCTAGTTCAACCAGATTCAGCTGGCTACCAGTATATTACATGGACCGACTGCCGGACCTGCACAACTCTGGAACTGGATAACATGATTTCTCTTGGCAACACTGATGTCCGATTTCAGGCTTCTGACTACCCGTAACGACTGTCTAAGATCTACAAATAACAATCGGGACCAACGCATTAACGTGGTTTCTGAGATAAATAGTTGTTTCGGTATGACAATAATGGTCACCCTTCCACTTTTACCTCGAAGCTCGACCCGTGCAGCTGTTATCATCGTATTGCCTACAAATGACTTCTATAACAAACAATACAAATACACTACTATAACATGGAACAACTCCCAAGCTACGAAAATGGGTCTCATCAATAGGCTTAAAGTCACGCAAAGGATAATGGAGAAAGCCATGCTCGGAGTTCAAGAGAACCAAGGTTACCGACATAGCCCGAAGAATTGCCAAACTTAAGTGATAGTGGGCAGGGCACATTGCTCGCAGAACGGATGGCTGTTGGGGCCGAAAAATTCTGGAGTGGCGATCGCGAACTGTAAGACGTTGCATTGGAAGGCCTCCCACTAGGCGGAGCGACGACCTGGTCAAGGCTGCGGGAGACCGGTGGATGGGAGAGGCACAGGGCCGATCACTGTGGTGACGCTTGGGGGAGCCCTATTTCCAGCAGTGGACGTCTTTTGGCTGAAATGATGATGATGATGATGATGAAGCTACTAAAATACATTTCATAACGAACTTGGAATAATGGGAACAGCATCCAATTGCAATTGCCGACTGCTGATTCGAAATCAATGTTCGCCTGCTATTTATTTAAATTGCACATTTTTTCAGTAACAATTCTCTTAATGATGGTCATGGAAAGAAATCGGAAACCTCCTCAGTAATGGTTTGGGGCTGACGAATCGAATGGGGCGGGACTGTGATAGCTCGTAAAGTTTTAACGACGAACCAAATTGCTAGCTGTTAAACTGTGTTTCATTCTCAGGCTGTTCATTCGACTATACGGTATGACTGCAAGATTAGCCGCAAAAGCGCGGTTTAAAGTTTTGCATAGTTTTAATTTGTACTGTTTTAGAATTTAAAAGTCGCAGTAGGCAGGAACATTAAATTTGTTAAGAACCGTCTGCTTTCACTCTACTAAAAAATTAAATTAAAAATTTAAAAAATCCCCAACGCGAGTAAGAGGCTTATTTTTGTTTTTTTGATGTCGAGGTTTTTGTAATTTAATTTTTATTTCATGCTTTTTAAACTATATATAATATATTATGTAGTATAAATATAGACACGATTCATTAGACAATCTATCGAAACACGTAATTATGACATTATATCTTGCGAAAAAGCCCAGATTCAATGAGTAATATGCGAATTCAATATCAACAAAGTCAACTCTCATATAAAAAAAAAAACTAATATAAAATTGGTTCATCCATTTAGGAGCTATGATGCCACAGATATACAGCAACACACGTCAAATTTATATTCTCTTTTTCCGTCGGGGGTTTAAAACACTGGTGATCAATTTGGACGGAAACTAAATACTGTTCCTATACGAATAATATTCTATAGGAAAAATATTTTTCTTATTTATCGAATAATTATATCGTCAACATTCGTCTGATCCAAACATCAGATACCTTACTAAAGAATAACAAACTTTCCTTTTACTTAACTGACGAATAAAAGTTGGCAAACTATCTACTATTTCTTTATATATTCCAAAAGTAAGTAATTTTCCTCGAATTCGCTCGAAACCAATTTCCGAATGATTCGACTTTCGGCACTTTCACGTTCTCTACCTCTTACCGGTAAAGCGTGAAGTTTTATACCTCCAAACCTCTTCAGAAGTGACGTTTTACTTTCTTCAAAATTAAACTATTTAGCTTCTTCTTTTAATATCACGTATAATGTGATTCAGTGATTTTGAAATTTATATTATCTCCTCACTTTATACTGAAGTTATGACGCATCATTATTCTTACAGAAATCTTAAACTTACTTTTATCGGAGAGATTATTTTGAAAGCTATAAAGTAGATTCAATGATCATAAACCGAAATTATAGAAAAGTCATAGTAATTTTTTTCAAAGGCACTTTGTGAAGATCAAACTAGAATATTAAAAAAGTATTTATAGAAAAATAAAAAAAAACATTTTACAGAAAAATACTACCGACTTCCAAATAAGAAAACTACAATGTAAAAAATAACTTTATTTTTGGAAGTCGGTATCTTTGGTAACTACCAATTTTTTGCATTATGGACACGACTTCCAATAATAAAGTTATTTTTCAGTTTGTAGTTTTCTTATTTGGAAGTTGGTAGTATAATTTTGTATTTTTTTTCAAAATCGGTCCTCAATTGACGAAGTTATGGGTGAACATACATAAAAAAAATATACATAATGTCGAATATAAAACCACCTCCTTTTTGGTAAGTCGGTTAAAAACTAGCTACATGATCCTATGTACCTATTTTCTAATTATTTTTAAGCAAATCGTAGGTTTTAATACATTGCATCATCCATAGTCTATCTATGTTCCCACAACCACTTGCATATTTCAACTGCGTTGTTTCTAAAACAAAAGACGGCCACTTTTACGGAATAGTTTAAAGCTTATTTTGCACCAGAGCGGCGCAATGTGTTGTTCTCCTAGGCGGGGCTACAGCGGGGCTAAAGAGAACATTCAAGCAATTTGTTTGTTTGCGTCGGGAAACTAAGAGATTGTCTTAAAACATCCCCAGATTCCTTGTTTTACATCTCATTTGCTCAGAAACCGGCCAATGTTTGTCTACCAAGATGGGTTAAATGAAACTATGAAAATTAATGGAGCAATTTGAATTGTATATTGGCGGCGACGTTGTCGTTTTAATGTTTTTTGTACTGATTTAAGAAAATTGGGAACGGAGTTCGAATAAATTAGTTTTCTCGGAGGCTATGTGTGCTATCTATTCGGAATTGACTTTTATCTATGTTAAAAGCTTTTTGTAAGGCATCTTTATTGGAAAAGAGCTTCTTTTTGCAATATGATTTCTTTTCACAATCATAGCAAATGATAAAAACAATATATTAATATACTGTTATTGTAACTGCTATTATTTTAGGTAGATATATTCAAATATCATAATGCCGCCTGTACAGTCTCGCTCGAGAGCACGCGAGGATGATGTACATTGCTCTCACTACTGAGTTCAACAATGAAGTATTTTGTTTAAAAACTCAATGTACATTGTTTCCCCGGCCTCTCGCGCGATAGTGTACATCCGGCATAACATAACATAATTCCTCTATGTTCCAAAGTATATGGCCGAGGTGGATCTATAATTACATAGTGTATAGTGAGGGAGTTAGAATACATATCAGAAACCTCACAAAATATTAGTGTCATAGAAAGATCCTGTATCTTCAACGATATATTTATATTATTCAATGTCAAATCTCTTGTACAAACACGGTGAATAATATAGGAAGAGATCCACGAGTTAATATTTCAGGTGACAGATTAACAGAGAGTCTCCTGGCCCAAGGTCGTACTTCGCCACGTGTACAAACTCAAGTTCTCTTTCATTCAATCTGCTGTCAGCATATCGAACGAAAAAAAGCTGTCACTTTCGTTGTGTTTTGTTGCCTTAAGTGAGTTAAGATTATATTAAAAACAAACTCATTATATCTAGTTACTCAAACTCATTCTATTCTATTCTATTCTATTCTATTCTCATTATACTTACAATAGTATAAAAAAAATATATGAATGTTCTAGGCCATCATTGCTCAAATAAAAAATCCACTATTTTTTATTAGCGAAAAGTCAATTGACGAATCAATTATGTAATGAGAAATTTAAAAATCGGATATACTAATGGCATTTTCATTATTTTCATCCAAACTGCACGTAAGTAGATACTTACGCATCAAGATTGAAACTTACACTTAAAAGATATTCTCAAACTATTTGATATACCTTTCAAAATGGTGCTCTTGAATAATTTCTTTGAAATTATTTAAGAGTAAAAGGTTTCAAAGAGCACGTGTAACTCTGTGTAATTTTTACTTGTAAAATTTTGCGTACCACCATCCATGTTGTCAACAAAACAAACTGAACAGAAACAAGTGACAACTTTTATCTACGGTAAACAAGACAAAGGCATATAGTATGTTGATAAAACAAAACACAATAGGACAATACCCTGATAAGTTCGAATCGAGTCCAACACTAATTAGTGTTGCCGAACAATCCGGAAAAGTTTGTTAATAAAACTGCTCTCAACTATTAATTGCTACAATTCGAGTGTTGCTGACGGGTTAGCTCGATCAGTTTCGCTTATAATGAGCTCCGGGAAATTGTAACCGAAGTAATTACCAATTAGATGGAGCGAGGCGAAGAAATAACAGGCAAACTGGTCGATTAACGGTAAAGTTACGCTCGACGAGGTCGGTCAGTAGATGGGTGACCACGTAACATGAGTGGTATGTGTAAAAAATCCTCTGTGCCAAAAAAAACTGCTAGTTAAATCGATGGACCCGGCTGTCTTTTAAGGCCCAGTCACAGTCGTTACAGGTAGTCAGAAGCCCGAAAGTCAGACAGCTAGTCTTGAAAAAGGGTAACGTGTAACCAGTAATAGGTTTGTGGTAGTAAGATATCACTCCGTGAAAAATACTGGTATTTCGCTTCTTACTTCACGGCCAAAACAGGGTCGCCACCTTTTGATGGCGGACGCGGTGGGCCGCAGGGGAGGAGGAGTGTTGGTATAGCATTAGTCGCTCATCTTATCCCTTGGGTCCGGTGACGGACAGCCGCAGCGGGTTCGTGGATGAGTGCATACGCGTGCCTGTGTTCCCGCCATAAGCGGCACAGAGTTTTAGTGGGTTGGAGTACCGCATAACTGCATAATCTTCCCGGGGTAGCGCAGTATGCATGATCAAAAAGTTGCCAATCCCAACATGGTCGGGCAAAGGTTGGGCAGGTTGATGAGTAATTGCCAATTTCTTGACTTTTTATGGGATTGTGTTTTATGCAATCAATTGTAGAAAAGGTGCGGGTTTGACGGTGGTTAGTACCCTTCCTTTGACCTAATTGAGTTAAGCTGTTTCTGCTATTACGAGCGTTTAGTTCGAGTTTAATAGCTTAGGTTAAATTACAGTGAGAGAGTTTATTTTTATTTATTTTTTTGATAAAAAGTGCCCCACACTAGGAATTTCTTCCTGTATTGTGGGTGCGATTAAAAACATATAAACTCAAACACAGAACACCCAGAGCCGGAACAACTGTCAGTAGGTCATACAAATATTTTTTCCGAGCGGGAATCGAACCCGCGACACGCAGCGCAGGAGTCAATCACTCAACCACTGCGCCAACCGTGCGAGTTGCCGGAATTTCGCCAGTTCCAATTTTGAATCTTGATCAACGTCCGCTGCATTACTATGTCGCATCACCGCCATCATTAATCCGCCAAGAAAAAGGCAAACACACACAAATATAATGTTAGTTTTTACAATTTACTTTTATTCCTCTATAAGCCGAAAACTGAAAAATAATGCTTAGCGGAAATTCTATTAAAATTGTTTCATCAAAAACTAGAATTAAAAAAAATACAACAATTTAAGCCGACGATTAAAAATACCGTAATTCGAAGCCTAAAAAATCTGGATGACATGTCAAAAAAGGTTTGTATCCGATTTAGTTATTCAATAACAACAACATAAAGCCCACAAAACTCCATACCGTTGTTTGCCTAAAGCAAATTGTGGTGCAAGTTAAAATACGACGTTTACTTGGTGAGATTCGCCGCTGAGTAACGGGGATATCACGTAAATGAGTTAGAAAGAGTTATTCGACTTGGGGTAGGTAATTTCCTACGTTCGACGTATATGGTGCGTGAAGCTTTACACCGGGAACACTTCGCGTCACAAATCGACCTTTATTTTTCTTTTTTCCATTGAAAATATAAATGACGTAAGTTGTTCACTGAATTATTTTTTATTTACACGGTGATCGTGTTAAGAATGAAAAGCTTCACGAGTGCTACGCGGTTGCTACGCTGCTACGGCGTAGCTGCCGGTGCTACGGGCTACACTGTTGTAGCGGATAACTAATTCGATACATAAATGGAGTTGATGTAAACATCATGGTGCTTATTGTAACAGTATTTTTACCAAGCGAACAATCTTCAGACTAATAATAATTATATTCTGAACAATTTTGTGGTATCGCTACATATTATAATACAAAGTTCCCCGCCGCGTCTATCTGTTTGTTCGCGATAAACTCAAAAACTATTGTACGGATTTTCATGCGGTTTCCACCAATAGACAGAGTGATTCATGAGAAAGATTTAGGTAATGTTTAGTGTATAATGGTTGAAATATGACGATAATTGTCGAAAATGACGGTAAAGGTTAAGCTGCCTGAGAACTTTCATCGAAAACTTCACACAATGAAATATATTAGTTTGTTTTGTATGTATACAAAATATATTAATATACTTAAAGTAGTGTAGTGATTATGTTACATTTAAATCGGAACCAAATATTCAATGCAGCAAGCTGATGCGACCTTACGACAGACAAAACATGTAGGCTTAATATACTCTACTACCCGTGCGAAGCAGTCGGTGTTATACTTGTAATCGGAACTTTCGTTTAGTAGATAATTCAGACATCAGTAAAAGTATCTTAAGGTTACACTAGTCGATCATTCTTACATACAAACATAGTCTGGCGATTACTCCACTGTTTGACATAAAAAATGATATCAAGAAAGATTTCGGAGTTTCTAATCTAATAGAAACCACCAGGTGCTGAAGCCCAATATTTTATTGACTGCCTATCTGATCTTGATCTCAAAACAAAGTAAAACACTATGGATGCAACTGTCGAAGAGTCGGCTCCAAATCCATGACAGCATCTCCCACGCTGTAGCGGCGATGTCGAGACATATTGCGTCTATTATTCCGACGACGCCGATGACGCCACGGACTCGATTAGCAAAGAAAGCGATGGTTACGCCAACTAAAACGGTCGTTGATTCCAACTTGAAGACGGCCATGCAGCATAGAGACACAGGGTTACACGAGGAGTTGCCCACAGCAAACCATGTCGAAAAATAATAAATAAGGGATCGGATCTGTGGATCAATTGTAAGGCAGGAGTAGTGTTTTAGTCGGCAGGCACCTAAGTGTGTCTGACATCGCAGACTGGCTCGTATTTGAGGCAGCTCGGGCGTCAATTGAGGATTTCCCAAACAAGACGAAAAATTGTACGTTCAACATAAAAAATGATATCAATTTGTCTTATAATTATCTAGCCCTGTATGGAAACAAAGAAGTAAACAAAAAAAAAGTTATGAGCGTCGAAAGTTTCATATTTCAATACTAATTTTAACGCATCTTTGGGTGGAAATAAATGCCATAAGAAGAAGGAAAATTGCAAAACGGCCTCCATACAGGGATATATTAATAATTCAATACTGCAAATAATTTTATTTTGAAAATATACATTTAGTCTTTTTTTCATGATATCTAGACTCCCAAAGGTCTGTTTATAAAATTTTGCGCGCTCGTTTTCGTCCTAAATCATCATCCATTTCTATAAAAATTTGCAAAAGAGCTAATTCGTATGCGAACTAGCTTCTTACTGCTCATCACAGAATCTATCTCTTTCGCACGTGTTGTCGGATGAGAAAGCATGCATTTTAACCTCGCGCACAAAATAGTTCATGCCGTCGAATAGGGTAACCATAAACTTAATATTACAATACATTTATTTTGCTGCCAATCAACTATCTCTCACTTTAACGATGCTGACAGGCAGCTGATGCAAATACTACGTTTTGTCGTACTAGCAGATCTAAGTAAAAACAAGCATGAACATGCTCGCAAAACTTTTGCATTCGCAAAACATAGCGTTGTTTTCCTGCAGTGTTTATTAGTGTTTTAAAATATTTGTGCAACTAACTTGAAGCTATTACGGGCTAGGTTTGTGTCGTGGCTTTTTGGCTTTGTAATAACGGAGTTTTTGACTGAAAATGGAGTCAGACACGGTTTGGTGACCTTAATCCGATATTTCTAATAATGAAATATTGTCGAAATTACGTTACGCCTTTGGTCCTGGCTGTCATACGAAGAACTTTGTTGTCGTTACGGGTAGTCAGAAGCCAAAGATGTTGGCATCCCAGGGGTTCCATAAAGCCTAGTAAACGGGTTATCGAAATCAAATAGACAGACGCTCCATGAGAAGAGAGCAGTGGTAGCCCAGTGGTAACGGCCCCGACTGACGTGTCGTATATGGTAGGTTCGAACCCAGTCAGGCGCTTTACTTTGTGTAAATTATTTCATCACCACTGCTCCAAACCGGTAAAGGAAAACATCGTGAGCACCAACACAAATCCGCACTGGGCCCGCGTGATGGATTCTGGCCCATTCCCTCTCTCAGAGAGAAGGCATGTGTCCCAGCAGTGGGAACATTAAAAGGCTTATGATGACGATGAGACACTCCATGCAAAATGCTTGTAGACTCCAACATAGTTGCTATAAAAAAGCTAGGCTGATGATGAAATATTGAGTGTTTAATCTTAATAAAACACTCCAACCAAAACGTTATTTCTTGGCAAAAAACCATAAGATCTTTTATGGGGGTTACTCGCCTTTTCCGGCAACACAATAACCCAACCCGTGACCAAATTCGCCTTTAAATCTGTACCGTAACATCCGTATATTTATAGTTGCGTTACATATAGGTATACAAAACAAGAGTACAGACAACTAAAGAGTAAGGATTACGGATAAAAATCATTACAACCATATTCGTTTAAGAGACACAAGTTTATTGATAAACCGGCCTGTTTAACAAACCTTAAATAATACTAAAACATTTTTTACCTTATCTTAGCCTTGATACCCAATTTAAATGACTATTGTTAAGTTACTCCTGGGTCTGTACTACGCAACACATCACCTATCAATAAGGTAAATGTTAAACTAGTTTTTTGGTTTTAGCAATCATTGCCATATCAAAAATATATCTTCTTAGGAACCAGATCCATTGATTATGAATAATTTATAATTATATATTAAAAGTAGAAAAGGTATAAGATTGAAGAGTGTCCATGGAGTTTCTTGCACGTTCTTCTCCATAGAGATCTACTCCTTGGAACGTGCAATTAAGCTTCACTTCTTTGTTTGACTGACCGACATTTTGACAATTCAAAAGTGCCTGTAATTGGTCTATCTGAAATAAACGTTTTTGATTTTGATTTTGATAACGATAAATATTGATTCAGGGCGACTTTATACCTTAATTACTGTTTATTAAGTTAATAACGTCAAATAAATGTCAATAACCATTATTGCCATGCGTCTTCTTCTCGAGTCGATGGAAAATATTTTGGGCCCAGTAGGTGGTCGTGCCATTGCTATGCTAAAACGCAATAGCTATAGATGCAAGTTGCCTGTACACTTATCACTCTCTTCGACTGTACACCACAAGTAGAAACACTCGCAATCCCAGTTCCAGATACCTTCCTGCTTTACAATGTCGTAAAACAATGTGACGCGTTTCCGGGTCAACTTATTGTTTTCGCTTAGTCCAAAATGTTCGTGCTCATTGCAAATATTTCTAACTACACAGCTGTTCCAAGAGCTGGCTTTCCTAAATTATCTCTTGAATTATGTATTTTGTTTATTTCAGTCGACATTGAGATGGAATGTAGCGGCTGGAAGTAGCTGTCTTAATTAGATATGACATATCCAGAAATATAAGGTAGTTTTTATACCTTTATTCAGAAGTGTAGGTATCAAAATGTTGAATTACACGTGTAACGCGCGACGTAGGTAATCAAATTATTGGGTGTTACAACTGAATCCATTGATTTATTAACAACTGAATATTTTATTATTTTATTGGTATCTAATTTTTATTTAATTTAACAACGTAGAAATCTAAGGTATATTACATGACGAACAAAAATAAAATGTTCACCAACGAAACTATAAATAATTAAAGCTATTTTGATTAGTATTTTTCTGTATTTGGATATTATTTCAAAGAGTTGTGCCTCACGGTCAAGACATGGACTGCAACAAAATACAAAAGGAAAGACAAAGCGAAAACTCAGAGCACGTAGGTACTGGACGTTAAACGCGAAACTCTTGCGAAAATCGACGTACACCCTTTTCTTTACCCGTTTGCTTCTCATTTTAATTCAATTTACTGGATGAAGGAGAAAAAGTAATCTTCAGGGTTGGGTCGGGACGCTACAGAGAGATTGGAAGTCATCGACGCAGTATTGGGACGAACTCATATACTTTTATGGGAGCGAAAGTTTTTTTATTCGCGGCAGAAGAAAAAGATTCGCGTACCGCGCACCCTCTAACATGTGAGCCGCATACTTGAATAACTATGAATACCAAGATGAGGAATGAAAACATTAGTAGTCCGTTCGATTTCATCACGGATCAAACCCATCGGGGGTATCTTAGGTTTTATTGCGTAAATATTGTGATACTCTTTGAGGAAGTATAGTAGAGTGATATATATTTTATATGGAAAGCCCCCCGCCTCTGTTTGCGAATATGCAAATGATAAATAAAGAGTCCTCACTCATATTTAAACATTCAGGCGGCCACTGAAAATCAGCGCCATGCTGTGGGTCCCCCACGGCACAGCATTATGCTGAGTGGAAGTCTTCTTGCCACAACCACGACATGCATCTGCTTTTATTTATACTCGCATTTATTCTTTGTCCTTTTTTTTTACTTTTCTAACATAATTTAAGTACTACTAACACTGTCGTTAAGGGTTTAGTTTTCAAAATCTATTACCACTGTTCTTGTTTTTGAAATGTAATGTTTGTATGTAGTTTTGTGGCAATTTAAAATTTAATCTTTCTTTCTTTCTTTCTGTCTTTCTTTACATTGTCGTAGGTTTCTGCTTGTTTGCCGTTTGACTTCATATTTTATCCATAGTAGAAGAAAGGATTTTTTTTATCTGCTTGTATAAAATATTTTCCGTTCTCCATACATAACACAATTCATTCTGCCCTTAAAAACTACCAATATATACATAAAAAACTCTTCGCATATCATGTAAATACTCTTTCGAAAAACGAAATCAATATCTGAAGTACAAGTTCTTCAGTATCAATGTCAGCTTTGGTAATACCGTATACCGTTTGATCTAGTATCGCTATACAAAGGCAATAAAATGAACGACGAGTAACAGATATCAAAAGAAAATATGTTGTATGATACCATACGCCCGAAACATATATGAAATAATATATTCAATTCGTATTACTTCCTGAAAAAGTTCGAATCAATCAAACGTTTACCTGCGCAAATAGATCAAAACATAAATTTCTGATCAAATGGAAGTACTCAGCAAATATTCAGATGGAATGCGTGATATCAATATCGTTATCTCAACTGGCATACCATTCAACGGAATACCATTAGTCAAAAACGAAATCCTCTTCATGCATTTCCCTTGACCTTTACCGTTCAATACAGAATTTGAATTCCGTAAATAAATGTTGTAAGTACAGGCGATTAAAGAATAAGACGGCAAAATGTTGTTCAGTAAAATATTTTTCTTGCTCTCGGGTCTCTCCATGCGTTTTCTTATATTTCCGCTTCTGAGTAAAATTTATTTGGGGTTTGAAAGTGAGAGTAATAGTAAACCGGACCCCCAATAACGAATATGCGACACGCGGCACGTAATATATCACACAGGCAAAACTTTAATCTAGCCCTTCCAAGTTTCTGTACGTAAACGAAACATACACATCGGTTCGGACTAGTGAGTCGTGTGTTATTATAACCTCGAAATATTAACACAAGGTAAAGTTGGGAATAAAAGCCAAATATTACGAACTGTTTTATTGTGCACATATTGTAGAATATTCGTACGATTTGCAAGTATTAGTGCTTGTTCCGTTGTTACGTAAATGCTGAGTATTACTCCATGTCTAAGCATAGGTAAGTCTTCCAGCATTTTATTTATTCATGAACATATTCCTAACACGCAATGCGTAACATTGAAATGTTCTGTATTTGCATATGTATGTGATACAGAAATCTTAACGATAACAGATTTATCAGGATTTGCCATCTTGTTTTTATGAGTGCGTGACTTACATAGTTGTGCACGTTATGAACGAACATCGGTGTACATAAAGCTGTGCTGTATACAATTGATTTATTTATCTGTAGTCACTACTGTTTTTAAATGCTGTTGCTAAGTCAGACTACATTCTTTTTTTCAACGTTTATCATCGTTAGGAGCTTTTACCTTAGATATGAAAAGCCAAGCCCGAAGAATTGCCAAACTGATGTGGCAGTATTCAGGGCACATTGCTTACAGAACGGATGGTCAATGTGGCTGAAAAGTTCTGGAGTGGCAACCGCAAACAGGCAAACGCTACGTTAGAAGGCCTCCCTCTAGGTGGAGCGATGACCTAATCAAGGCTACGGAAATCCGGTGGATGCGGTGCAGGACCGATAGTGTGGTGACGCCTGGTGGAGGCCTATGTCCAGCAGTGGACGTTTTTCGGCTGAAATTATGATGGTGATGATGAAAAACTACTGATTCCAGATGCTCAGATCGCCCCAAACTCAAAATTGGTCACAGCTCGCAATCAACTGCCAACCAAACACAACTCTCGAGTTTGGCATATGATACTTCAGCCTGACATATGTCAAGCTCTTACTCAATAGAGTAAGAACCCAGACGCCCCAGATGTTACTGAATACATTCTACACAAAATGTGTGTTAGGTATTGAATGAAAATGAAAGTCCAAGTTAGCAAGTATGAGTACGTTCCAAGTGCATGCTAGCACTACTCAATTCCACTGATTTTGTGTTAAAAGACTTTGGGGCGTTTAGGATCTTGGACTTGAGCACGTTAATGTGAAAAAAAACAAACCAATCAATCATAACTGTCCACTTTAAGTTGAGCATGGGTCAATGCTGCTGGAATACGGGCATTTGCCGATATCCATAATCTTCTTTGTTCCTTGAAATCTTTATTGCCTTAAATGAAAATTAGGTATACCTGCTGTCACACCGTAATCTTCTGCTTACATCATCTAACATTTACATTACAGAGGCAAATTGTTGACCGATATTAACTATACTTTGAGTCCATTTACACAAAAGAGACCATAAGCATCAATTATTCAATTTCTGTTTAAATTTTTCCTCGAAGAAACTGCAGAAAAACACATAATACCATGTTCTTAGTACGTTCCTATCCCATAATACGTCTTAAGAGACTCGTTAAAGTAACAGAGCGTTTTATTTCTTTGAACTAACTCTTCAAGAAATACAATAAAATATAAGCTAACTACGAACGCTAAGCAAAAATACGTCTCAAGGAAAATTCAACTTTATCCCTGTTTTTTTTACAGTTCAGTATGTTAATTTAATCAAAAAGCAACGCTTGTGTAATTTAGAAGTTATTATAATTATTTGTACCTATGAAATATATAGCTCCTAACTGCGTACCTAATATGAATCATTTTCTCTACCTACTTATAAAACACGAGAGAAAATTTACAAAATCAACTGAACTACTAATGAATAATAATTCTATTTATTTTGTGCATAAAACAAGGCGAATACGGAGTACGTCGAGCGCACCACCTGAAACAATAAACAATAAATTGAAATAAAAAAAATCCAATGACCATAAATAATAAATTAATTTACGTAGGTTTTACACATTTCACTGAACACCAGTACTTTGAGAACTTAAAGGTTTAATACGATTATCGATTAATGGGTCTTTTGAATCCACTCGGTATGTTAAAATGAAAACGTAATCCTATAGTCGAATGCAGATAAAGATATTCAGTTTAAACGTAATTGTCTGCCTGCGAAAGTTCCCTGCTTTAGTTTTCCCCTGTGACTTTGTCCGAATGAAACTTTTAACCCCACCCTTAGATTGCTATAGGGTTGGATTTGGAAAAGCTTTTTCTCTTATGGTTGTTGTTACATTGTAATTATGTAGAATAAATTGTCCTATGAAGTTTTCAATTCAACTGTATTTTTTTTATGTGTTACCTCAGAATTTTAAGTACTTTTTAGTTTTCCTTAATAATACGTATTTCCATGGTAATATATGGTAGAAACAAAACTACTACTACAAAGCGATAAATACATATGTCAAAAACGAAAAAAATTGGTAGCCGAGACAAGAAAAGGTTAATTTTCGGTTTGTTGTGTTTTTGGAAGTCGGTTTAATTTTTTTGTTATTTTTTTTTTTTTGAATACAAATTTACGATATTTGAGTTCCACGTTATCACTGCCTCTAAAGGTCACAACACAAATGTCATAATCCCTTGAGTTAGCTAATCTATCCATAGATACATATAAATAAATAAAGGTAAGGAATCGGTTTGTGATGAGTAAGTATGGAGTTTCTTGTCCGTTCTTCTCCATAACAAGCTACATTTCCAAATGGACGGTCAATTATTATTAGTTTTAATTTTTTGACTTTCAAAAGTGCAGCTTAATGGCCTTATTGAATAAAGAAATTTTCATTTTGATTTTGAATGTCAATGGGGACGTTGAGAATGAATGTATGAAATATAATTTTGGCGAACTTGGGGATATCGGGCATCACCCAAAATAGCAGCTTTTTAACTAAATGCTTTAAAAAAAATCTTTTTAGTTTGTTTTCTGCTGTTTACTCTAGTATATCTCTAAAACGGCTGGACAGATTTTTCACTAGATTTATATTATTTAGCTGAGGTTTATATTATTAATCACGAACCCTAAATTTAACACAAACTGACTCCGCTGCTTATCATTCTTTCATGTTCCCTTCGTTGCCTCTTGGCTCTTATAAAACGCAAGAGGCCACGCACCACGGTTACTCAGAGCCACATTTCTGTTTAATAATATGGTCGACTGGCAATATCATTTAAGAGGTACTTAAGTAAATCACTTAACATCAAAAGAAGCTGGGAATACGACGTTTACGAACTTTTAATTACAACTTAGATGTTATTTCAAGTTAGACAAACAAATTGATGGCATACTTCCTCAAGTAGAAAGTTTTGTTTGACTGCCTAAAAAAGCTATTTATGTTGAATCTGACCGTGCTTATATTTTTGACACTAACTTCGTATTTCAATTAACCGCTATCGAAGATCTAATCGCAATGCCAACTCAATTTTTAAAATAACTTTCTTTTTCTTAATAAAAACTTGAATCGTGGGTGGGTTTGGGTATTGACAGAAATCTTTCCTGCAAATACCAAACCAGGGACTACCTGTTAGAACCTATTTGTTGCCTTGTTTAGACTTTCCTTTTCCTACAAATAACCCTTCTAAGCAGCAAAATCACATCCACGAGATCAAGAGCTATTTGGGTAACTATTAATAAAAAAAAGTAAATATTCTCACTTTTGGTCCACACCTAGGAGAGGTTCTTACCAGTATAAAGGTCCCATAGGTAAGCTCCAGCATCTTGAAAGCCTTCATCACCAAGGGTCGCTGAGCTTGCATGATCGCCAAGAGAACCAGCTGCCTAATGTTCCGGCGGGGGTTGGACTTCGGACGCGGAGGGCATGCCTGCCAGCCGCAGTAGAATATGGCGTCTGACACTTCTGATGCCTGTAGAATTAACGATACTGTTTGACAGAAGCCTTCACAGGACCTTTAAGGAGACATTTACTTAAAGGTCCTATGAAGTTTTCGTACGACAGGAATCTATTAGGCGCCAACACAGATTTTCTTCGTTTTGTTACTTCCTATTCAACTAATTATAAATGTGAAAGTGTATGTATGTTTGTATATTTGTTAGTGTATCACGCCTCAACAGCTGAACCGACTTGATTGAATTAAGAATGCGGGTAAATCATGGCCTGGATTTTTTTTCTCTCGGTAGTATGTTACCATGAAAATATTTTAAATTTTATGCAGTCGAAGCCGTATGCAAAAATTAGATGAATCATAACTATGACGGGTCTTCAAAATAGGGGAGAGAATTTAAAATAAAAGAAAAAAGATATCACAACTAACTTCAAACACGGGATTAAATATCATATACCTAAGCTTCATCTGGTCGCAAATAACGAAAAGTAAAACTTTTAATTCCAATCGATTTATCGGTTTTCGTTTAAATCTCATTCCAAACTTAAATAAATGCAGAGTTTACATAAACTTTTCGCCAGCTAAAATAATACCTTGATATTTTTATCAAGTGTACTGTTCACAAATATAGGTCTAGAAAACATTGTAACATCGTTGTTTACTTGGTAAATATAAATAACAAGAGCGTAGGTACACAAGCTGTGATTTATGTTGATGGCAGTATATCTGACCTTATGTCGTAACTTATTTTTATATCCGACTCCACCATTTCTGTGGATGTTAGCGGATGTCACATTTGGCCGTAATGCCAGTGACATATTGTATTTTTTCACAAGATTTTAATATTGTGTTGTCTACCGGAAACAGATTAGGGTGGATTATCTTGTTATAACCCTCCGCAGCCTGATACTAAAGCATACTGAAGCATTGAGGTACAAGTAAGCACCTGACTTGTGAAAAGCCAAGTTGTGTCTTTCTCAGAAAACCGAACTAAAGATAGGTACCTATTAAAAGATCATCTTATAGTTCACAAGTTACAGTTTCTCCCCATATATCATTATTTTTGCGCGAACAACAACAACAACTCAATTCTGTGCAACCTTTACCAGGAACACAGAAAGCATGAACGGATTGCCGAGACAGTGAAGCAGAACACATAGCAACTCGATATACAATACACGAACTGTAACTCCACAGGAACAAGGTCAAAAGACACTTCATTGCTCCGTTTTCCTCAGAAGTAGTATCAACGTATTCGTGTCAAACACATCTCGAAAAGATGAAAACCCATACCTGATATGTTATTTCCCCGGCGTTGCATAAAAATAGGCCCAGCAGAAAGAATAGAGCTACTACGAAGAATATCAACTTCATACTTGCGATGAACGTCAGTTGGTCTGAAAGCTGGAAATTAATTAAAATGTTACGTAACTATCGACAGAAAAGGGAATTATAATTGACGCAATCTGTCTTAAGCTTTGAAACGTGGCAATTACGGAATCATAATTACGACAGCCAAAAGAAAACACTTAACAATTCCACTTTTTTTTTCATAATTATAGGCGCTAATGCTTGTACCGTAAGAAAAATCACAGAGATTAAATAAAAGACAAAACCAAAAACCAATAAAATCGCGAAAACTCTTTACAAATTGAATCACACAAACAGAGATTCAAACACAGCAACACAATGAATTCGTAATTGCGACAAATAATATGCAATTTTGCATGATTCCTCCTCAGTTAATGGTACTGGGGACATTGGGGTACAACAATGCGATTACTTACAGCAATTTGAAGAAGCAGAGAGACAGCCGAGCCCGAGCTTTGACAAACTTGTAGCGCCATCACCGTCCCGAACGCTTTGTCGATGTCGCCCGATAAACTGATGAGATAAAAAGAATTATGCTCCGTTTGACATCGGATCGACCTTGATGAATGTTGGCTCGTAGAACTAGTTTCTTTCAAATTAAAAAAATTCTTCAAAAAGGAGCTTAGATTTAAATTAATTTGCTCTTTCTTTGTCTTAATTACTAGATACTTTTGACATTGTAGTAAGCATCCTTGTCATTTTTCCATCATAATTTGTTAATTATCTGGTCTAAGTGCTCAATATAATGAGTGATGACTAGGTTTCTTAGAATTTTCGAAGCCAACCGTTAAAGGCTACCCAAACCGTTTCATTCTACTTACTTTTGCCTTTTGCCTCATTTTCAGCTCGATTCGTATTTTATTGGCTAACAGAACAATATTCCCAAAATTCCTACCTTATAAGGGTGTTGTGCATTTTGATTCCTTCAACCAGCCCGTTTGCCATTTTTTCTGTTGCCATGTCATATTCTCCCCTTTTGTTCAATGCATAGAATTCTTCTCTTAAGTTTTCGAAATATTTTTTCAGGGTCATGAATTTATATTTGTACATGATCAGGTAGATCATGGTAAAGGCATCGACCGATAGTATCATGCTGACCATCATTATATTCAGGATTATGGTTGTGAATACTCGAACAAAATTCGCTGGTATTGAATCGTCTTCAAACTTAGGGTAGTACGTCACCACTGTTACGAAATGAGAACCTGAAAAATAAATGAATATTTAGGAACACAATATAAAGTGAAGAGTTACAATATTCGTTTTATATGTCCTTGACATTTCAACGACTTGATATATCAAAGTCGAGTTAAAGATCAATTTCATTTTTTGACAAAACAACCAGTGGAGAAAGGCTTTTGAAAATATAAAAAAGAATTAACGCCTGGCACAATGGTTCAATATGTAGAAAAGCTGCCTTTTCTTAAGTTTTTATCCATAAAAGAAAATAACTAACCTGTAAACATCTTCCTTAATCCTTCAAAAACAAAGAAAAAGCACGAACCATAAACGGTCGAAACGTAAGCGACGACATTTATTTTCATGATCTTATATTTCTGCGCCATCAACGCCCTTTCTTCGTAACTCTCACAAACTGTCACCATTTTACGATTCAGGCTTTTTATCAACGATTTGTTGGTTATAACCGAGAATATTTTGATCATAACTATTGTGTGACTGACTGCGAAGCTCACAGAGTCACGTTTCTCGTCTTCGGGGTAGTCGCCTATTGTGGCGGCCAATATCTCGAATATTGTCATGAATCCGTATATGAAAAACAGCAGGGCGTTGTATGTTCTATAAAGCAAGGTTCGATCGTCGCCTATTTCGTTTTCCTCGTACCAGAAATTTCCGGAGCCGATTAAGAAAATTCTTTTGCAATATGTTTTCAAGATGTAATGGTTTTTCATTTTGTTATTTTTTTGTTCTCGGTTTTGAGTGGTTGGCTCTAATGGGAGGGAAGTCTGCAAAACGTACAACTTTAATGATAAATGATGATGAATAAGGCTTGTGTTTGTTATACTTTTAGTGTACTTTAAACGAGTATTTTTCTGGGTAGTAAGTATACCAACAACAACAATGTGAGCTACATAAATACGGTGACTAAATAATAGTAGTTTATGCAATAGTCATATAATAGGGGTTATTAAAACACGAGCGTGGGTTTATCACACGAGGCGAAGCCGAATGTGATAATGATATCACGCGAGGTTTTAATACCTAATTATTTACCGTTGCATACACTACTTTATCTTAACTCATACAGTTGAAATAAAACAAAAGTGGAAACGGAAAAAATATGTGGTAGGTATGGCGGGCAATTTAGATTCTCATGGCGCATGACAGCGCAGCGCGCGCATCCATAGACAATTACACTATTTTTCTACATTAAGTCAATGAGCCCATACGCGCCAGTAAATTAAAAAGTAAAAGTGTGCTATAAAAATGGAAAAAGTTATTTCATGGTGCAGTTGTTTGAAAATAGAAGGAAAATGTTGCACTGTAATGGTTCTTTTGTTTAATTTTACCTATCCACGAATATAAAGTACGTGATTATACACGATTTTTTGAATTCATATTTGGAACATTACGTAGTGAGTTTAGATAAATAGTTTAAATTGATAGGTACAGTAGGTATATAATTTTGCGAGTCATTAATAAACCAATACTAAGTACAAAATATCATCCTCTTTACATCAAGTAAAGTTTATGCAAAAATGATAGCGCGATAATCTCATTTAATATTTTGTACTCTTAGTTGTCCATTTCAAATTGCATAAAAGAGTTAGTAGATCATTTATATCACGTAACGTTTATTTCACACCGGTTCCAATTAATTTTAAATAAGTAAGCATGTTTTACCAGATGCGACAATAAATTTTATATTGGTTTCGTTTATTAAATATTGCGTAAACGCCACCACACCTCGCCACGAACGAGTTTAATCAAACAATGACTGGAAAATAAATAATCGTCGAAACCTGTTAGCGTGAAAAGAAAAAGTTTGTAATAACATGATTTACCTCTATTTGATAAGTTCACAACGATATAAGAAGTTATCATAGTGTGCGCCTTATTCCATAGATATTTTTTAATACAAATAAAGACTTCTTCTTCGAGTCGATGATTCCTTGTTCTTAATTTAAATTTTCTTCGACTCGCTTTAGCCTCGCAAAGGTCTCTCATATTTTGGAGGAAGCTCTTCCAGAGAACTCTTCGAATCTTCAAATTAATATTTTTTAATATTTGTCTAGCGATCCGTTTGCGCGACACTTAAACCTAACATTCGAGACTCGTATTGCCGAAAGATACCTAATGTAATACCAAAAAAAAATAATTAAGGTATACCCGTCAAAACTACGTTATACCAACGTTGCATAGGTCAAACCTTTGTGACAGACGGATGGTTACGATTTCCCAAAACCACAAAATCAAAAATAATTCACATAGGAATGAAGGCTGATTGGATTGATACACTGGATACCCACTAATACCCAGTATCATTGTATGACACTGTGGCATTCAATAAATTCTCAGAAAACCAATTTCGCAAGAACTGTATGGTGTTGGATTCGGTGAATATCACTTTTAGGGTTCCGTACCCAAAGGGTAAAAACGGGACCCTATTACTAAGACTCCGCGGACCGTCTGTCTTTCTGCCTGCCTGTCTGTCACCAGGCTGTATCTCAAGAACCGTGATAGCTAGACAGTTGAAATTCACAGGTGATGTATTTCTGCTGCTGCTATAACAACAAATACTAAAAACAGATATTTAAGTGAGGCTCCCATTCAACAAATGTGATTTTTATGCCATTTTTTGCTATAATGTTACGGAACCTTCGTGCGCGATTCCGATTCGCACTTGATTCGTTTTTAATTAACTGTATGCTTGTTTTGAACTATACAGAAGTGTACTTTTAGGTATTACACTCTTTTCTAGTATCAGTCTATTTTGATACTGAAGCAAGCAAGGTACAATAGATAGGTTAATTTTCTATGCACGAGTTTTCGGCCCTCTGCGTTTTCTTAACGTAGGACAATTCTTTTGGGAATTTAATCGAATCGAGGCAAGAAAATTCGTTTGCCCATTTTCCGCTGTCCTGTCTCGTTGTCCGGAACTCGTCACTTTATCGCCTATACATATATTGATATATATGATATTATAGTAGGTAATCTCGCATCTTTTTGATGGTCAATCTTTCTTAAATAAGACGCCCTTTTTTCTAGACTGTAGTCAGCTTCTGCTAGACAACTCTCACTCATGCTATTAATAACATTATGTTCCTACATCATTAAATAATTGTACAGCTGGCACTGCACAAAAAATAGAACACGACTTATAATTAATAGTGTACCATACATTACAATGTTAATAAAATGCACGTACTCAAAAAACTCTTGGTCATTTAACCATGTTTTTAGTTAAATGACCAACTTGAAATATTTACCGCTTCTACGTGAGAATGCTTCGTTAATCCTTCGTACCAGCTAAGTAAGTGTTAGTGATTACTTAAGAACTTTTTCTAATAGTTCATAATAACACCAAGTTTTGAAACTTCAAGGGCCATAATAGACGCTTTATTAGATGGTGCGCGGAAAAACACACCAGTTTAACAAATAGCGCTATTGTAAAGTTAAATTAGTTTCACTTTAACAATGGAAAAAGTTTGATATTGCTAATGTTATTCTACGTAAGGTGAGATTCATTGTTATAATTAGTGAAGGTTAGATTGAACAAACGTCTGTAGTACTGATTACTTTAACTGAGGTGTTCCCATCTATAGTACTGATTATTTTAACTGAGGAATTCGCTGCCGGAGTCTGTATTTCCTGATAGCTACAACCTGGGAGTCTTCTAGTCAAGAGTGAATAGGTTTCTTCTAGGCAAGCGTGCTTCATCGTCGACCACATCATCGCTTACGATCAGGTGAGATAGTGGTCAAGCGCAAGCCTATCAACAATAAAAAAAACCATGACGTGTGAAAACTAGCATGACTGCGAGAGAGAGAGAAACAGAGCTATACATGACAATTAGCTCCGTTTCTCTCTTACAGTGGAACCCCCTGGATAAGACCCCTGGATAGTATTATTATGAATAGCTTAATCGGAGTCTGGAAAGTAGTTCAAAATCTACTATTTCCAACTGTAAAGGTTAGCAGCTGATGGGAACTTTAATATATCGTGTAGACTGGTAGAAAAATTATTGTGTGGAATTTAGAGGTGTTTAATATTGTTTACACTATGGGGTCGCTTTAACTCAATCCGGAGAGGTATCTCAAATATGTCCTACGTTACTCATTAATTCATCCCCTTTCGCTCAGTCCATACAAAATTTGACTCCAAGAGTTTGCCCTGTGCGACAGTAAGCCGATTGTACACTCGATTTTTAGGGTTCCGTAGTCTTCAAGGAACCCTTAAAGTTTCACCATGTCCGTCAGTCCCCAGCTTAGCTCAGCGACTCTTAGTACTAGAAAGCTATAATTTGGCATGGATATACATATTAATCACGCCGACAAAGTGGTATTTTTTTTTTTATTGTACTTCCTATACTCGTAAAATGGGGATGTTTTTTTCTCGTCTATCCCATGGTGTGAGGTATCGTTGTATAGGCTATTCTGAAATATTATTTCGGGTCTGTGAAAACCATTTTTCGATTCAGGGATCCGTTTGCGTAAAACAAAAATTAGCAATTTAAAGCTGAATGCTAAATTGCAAATTTTTGTTAAAGTCAAGTGTCCCCTGCCAGCTAAATGGTTTCTTTTGGATTTGTGAAAATATCACGGCAGTAGTATATATTATAACGAAATTAGTAAAGTAACACTATCACAGCAAGTAGGCTTTACAAGGTTACGAGTAATAGTCGACAAACTTATAAAATGTAATCGGATAAAAATATTATCATTAAAGCAATGTTCGGTGCTTTCATTGTTTATGAACTTCAGTATTTTCACCTAATTATGTTGGTGTAGCTGTTTGTACGGAACCCTTGGTGCGGGAATCCGACTCGCACTTAGCCGGTTTTTAATGTTGATGCTATGCGTATTTATGAGGTGTACAATATTTTTTTATATATTTATATATATGTTTTTATTGTTATTTTTTTTAATTTGTTTATATTTAGATATGTCTCTTTCTACCTTATTATTGTAAGTTTCGTTTTAGTTTTTTTTGTAGAACTCCTTAGGTGTGATCTGTAAAGTTATACATGTATTTATAATAAATAAATAATAAATACAAAAATAACTTTTTCATCGGCCTTTGTCAAATGATTTTGCCAGAAGTCGATAATTTGATCTGACATCAGAGTTCAGGCAAACATGACTCCCAGAAATCCTTTGTCGGTTCCAATAAGTGATTCTCAGAAATTGTGTTATACAAGGTGGCAATATACTTTCCATTGTCGTTCTCTATTTCGCAAAACGCAACAATATCGAACAGGTATTTTGCTTCCAGTATTACGGAGAATATGTAGTTGCTCTTAGTCAGCAGGATATAATAGCAAGCTCTTCCAAGCATTTTAAATAAATTATCTAAGAAATTAGCCAAAAAAATGGAAAACAAAAAACCTCTACAAATAAAAAACATCTTAAAAATTTACTTCACCGTAAAAACTTTTGTTTGTAGTCTTATTTAATTAAGTAGTTTATACACTGTATATACTTTTATCTAAGTAAATAAATTCGTCTATTTACCATTGAAAAGTCTAGAATAGGGGAAGGTCCTACGCGTGGGTCCACCACCAGACAAACTGTGAGCGAATAACTTTAAAACTGAATCGATAGCGCACATATCTTGAAAACGCCTCAAAGAGATTGAGCGTTATTTTTTATTTAAGAATCTTATGAGTGCATATAGAAATAAATAGCTTGCTTTTTTATTATCAGCTTAACCAACCTATAATTTCCTAACTTATTGGTGACCTGTCTCATCTCTGTGTTTGTACAGTATTGACAAATCAATATCATTATTCTACAGCGCCATTAAATTTATCATCGTTGTAAGTAATGGTATGATTTCTTCTTCCATATTTCTCAGTGGTTCTTGATATATCATCCGATAGTCCATCCATCCATCCATGGTGAGTGCTGCTCTCCTATCCACATTCATACTCATATTGACAAGGCAGCATCATTCTCCATTCCCCAGTAGTGTGCAGGCAGTGAAAATCAAAGGTACATAATAAAGACAAACACAAAGTCTCAAGTTGAAATAACATTTGCCAAAATTTGTCTTATTTCGCAGATTCCGTCGCCCGTTGGCTCCAAGCCAGCCTAGCAGAGACTTACGAAGATAACTATGTTCCCTCTTACACTATACTTCATCTTAGACTGCCTCTCATGACTTCATGTTCAACCAATCCATTAAATGGAATGAGTTTAATTCTTTGAAACAATAAATACTTCATGAAGTTTTGATTTGTTCACGCAAATGTTGTAATTTTTGTTTTATTTGTTGATTATCTTATGTGCTAGTTGGAGGTTACCGTATATTAATTTTTCTGGTCTATTGCTTTATTTTATAATATTTAGTCTGTTTCAATAACTTTTCATCCGCCTGTATAAAGATTCATCTATCTATGAAACAGTTTTCAGATTTTTTTAAACATATAATATAATATTATAATTGACATTGTCGTTGTAAGAATCACCAATTCACTTTCTTTATCTATTCCATGCACGTTCGTTTTCCTCCCCACACGTTTAAATTGTCTTATCCTCAAATTGATCCGTCTTTTTTTCCTTGTAAACAAAATGTTTTACCAATGACAAACCTACAATTGACAATAAGGAAAATACATAACATAACATCACGCGTATTCCCCGAAGTGTTAGGTAGAGGTGCACCTTACTCATACTTCGCCAGTTATGTTACCAGGCACAAGTCACAGGTGCTGCCTCTGAAAAATTCTAGACCAAAAACTCAGTAAGACTTGACACGACCTGGGATTCGAACCCAAGACTTCGTGCTCAGCAGTAGCGCAAGCCACCACTAAACCAATGATACAGTTTTCGGAAAAACAATGTGTAGACTATATACAAATTCAAACCAGTAACATTGTAGCGAACGCAATGCACAGCAAACTGCACGGGTCCGCCGACCACTTCGAGCCTTCGGCGTTGTATCAGTTATTTATTACCTACCACTTTATTGCCTCACTGCGGATTTGGGAAACGGACACCCTCTGTGGCGGCGGTTTCTATCCAATCGGCCTTACATTTGGTTTGCAAAATACATTTGTAATATTCAATTATATGTTTGGGTCGTTTGATATATGAACGCTGTTACTGGATCGTATTTCCTGTCTATGATGTATTATGTTGGATGATAAGATATACATCGCGTTCTCCAACACGTGAACTCGAGGTGAATACTTTAGATGTTAACAGAAATAAAATTAATTAAAATGCCGATAAACATCAAAATAATGTTTTAATTAAATTATAAATTTAAAAATCCCCGACACATAAACCTCTAAAAGCAAAAAATAAGCCTCCTATTCGCGTCGGGAAACCACCAACATTTACAGCAGTTTATTTTATTTACTTTAGCGGTTCCTTGACGCGAGTACGAGGCTTATTTTTTGCTTTACAGAGGTTTTTGTGTCGGGGATTTTTAATCTATAATTTAATTTTTATTTCATGCCTTTTAACTACATATAATATACCTAGTAGTATGTATGCTTCAATCGACAATCTATCAAAACACGGAATTATAACACGAACTCTTGCGAAGAAAAAACCCAGATTTAAAGAGTAAAATGCGGATACATTTTGAACGGCTGATCCGATTTTAGCTAAGACAAAGTCACAAATCACATTACGACAAAATCAATTCATCCATTTAGGAGCTATGATATCTAAGACAAACACACAAATACACAGCGACACGCGTCAAACTTATAACACCCATCTTTTTCCATCGAGGGTTAAAAATCAAGCAGGCATTTTTTTCACAAAGTTTAGTCAAAATCGAATGCTATTCCAAGGGATACGTACCGTTGGGATGAAGGAATTCTGTTTTGTTTTAATCCATTGTCACTCCGTGTACCAAGTTTGATCCAAATCCGTTCAGCCGTTGAGGCGAGATTGATTAACAAACACATTAAAATCCAGACATACTGACTTCCACATTTATAATATTATGGTAGGATTAAACGTACCATAACTAGTATTTTGCAGAAAAACCTTACGAGGGCTCTTAGATACTTAAAAAGAAATCTTCTACCTACGATAAAAACTTGCAGAAAATACGTTATGAAACACAGAGACAACGCAACATTGTAAAAAATAAAGGAACTTTTCACAAGAAAGTGCATTCTCAGAAAGGAGAGACTAGGGTCCAAATGAAAAATAGCTGACGAAATTTTATTTTTGTTTTTCAACAATAGTTACATGAGTGGGTATTTTATACAAATATGTCGCTACAAATTTTTTTACGAGGATACTGCGTATCATCTTACAAGACAAAGCATAACATTTAGCTGTAATGCTATTCGTTGGTTTAGGAAACACTATCGTATCTCTGAGTATTAGAAATCCAATTTTGGACTCCAGACAATAAGGGCTCTAGACAAATTGAAATTCTATCAGCGATAATGAGGGCTATCGCGTTTAAATAAGCCGCTAGGGGCGCTGGTGTAGAGTGAGGTCTTCAAAATGTTAAATTGCACCGTTTTGAAATTTAACATTTTTTGTCATTTTTATGGTACGCGTCGTGCCTGGCGCAAATAAACAATTTTCCTTTCTTTCTTTTGTGGCTTTGAGCGGAACTTCATTTACTACTTTTTTTATTTATAAATATTTTCCAAATATGGCAGATTAAGATAGATACTGGTTTTACCAACCACTGCTTTAATAGTTTTATGTTTTGTAAATTTTTAACCTCAATTATTTTTTTCAAAAAATACTGCGCAAAACTGTGGCATACTCGATTTTAGGATATTTAATCGCATTTCTACGGCATTATAAATGATTTTAATTTAAACTTTCCGTGCGCTTAATAAAAACTTTTAACAGCTATATTTAAGGTTACACTAGTCGATCATTCTTCCATACAAACGTAGTCTGGCGATGACTCCACTGTTTGACGATGTACGTTCAAAATAAAAATGATATCAATTTGTCTCATCATTATCTAACTCTGTATGGAAACAAAACGGTAAAAAAATAAAATAGCGTATGAGCGTTGAAAGTTCCATATTTCAACACTAATTTTAACGCATCTTTGGGTGGAAATAAATGCCAAAAGAAGAAGGAAAATTGCAAAATGGCATCCATACAGGGATAGATTAGTAAGTCAACAATGCAAACAATTTTTTTGAAAATATACATTTAGTCGTTTTTTCATGTTATCCCAAAGGTCTGTTTATAAAATTTCGCGCGCTCGTTTTCGTCCTAAATCATCATCCATTTCAATACAAATTTGCAAAAGTGTCATCACAGCATCTATCTCTTTCGCACGTATTGTCGGATGAGATCGCATGCATTTTAACCTCGCACACAAAATAGTTCGTGCCGTCGACTAGGGGAACCTTAAGGACCTTACTCGCCAGTGGCGCCAACCGGCGGGCACAAAAACGGTATGCCTCATTGTCAAAGTTCAAAATGTTTGGAATTGCCCACGTGCCATTTCAGTAGCGCATGGCAATAACATACATGTTTGGCTTTGTGACAATTTGTGATCACTGATAGAATATTACTTTGTCTAACCCCTCATGTACCTACACAAGCCGCAGCGTGGATACACTGCGTGGGTAGTTGTTCCTTTAAATTCTACACAAACAAATTAAAACTCGATTCACTGGCAGCAGTACAAAACAATTTTAATTAGAAAACAGGCAACAATTTATCAATTCCATCTTCAATACAAAAGGAGCTTTGTGGTTTATTATACAATCCACACATAGATCATATCGTAGAAAATTCTTGAGAACTCTTGGTTTTCGCAAGTGTGAAAACGAACACTCTGAAGAATTTGCGATGAAGTAAGTAATTAATCTTGCTTTGTTGCCGACGTTGAGAAGAGCTGCTTACTAAGTGCAGAAATGTTTCGCCACTGCAAACTTTGCAATTTGGAGAGACGTCATATTTTATTTGCTGGGAAACAGTTTCTGTATTTAATGTGTTTCATGCAGTTCTGCTAATTATAGGTTCTTGGTATTGGTTCGAATGGCTAGCTTGTAATTGGACGGCTGCAGAGCAAAGACCTCTTTTTTTTCACGTAGGAAAAGGACGACTATTGATGAGCACGATTCTGACCCAGTTGCATGTTTTATTTATCTACGTTATTTTGAAAATTTTAGTACCTACTTGCAATTATGTAAAGTTTCAAATCAAAATGTTGCTCGTGAAAAGTTGGCTTGAGTCGTTCGTTTGAGATTGAGGTAAATCGGAATAAAAATTGTTGGGGGAAAAATTTATGGTGAAGGACTTTGACCATATTTTGTACCTACTCATCTGATCAAGTATACTTACTTTATTTTTTATTACGCTTATTTTATCTGCGTAGTTTTTATCAAACTAATTTCAGCCGTTTCAGCGTGGGTTGTGAAAAACAAAATCGCGGCGTCACATCACATCACACATCATCAGCCTATTAATGTTCCCACTGCTGGGACACAGGCCTCCTCTCTGTGTGAGGGAATGGGCCGTAATCCACCACGCGGGCCCAGTGCGGGTTGGTGGATTACGAATTTTTGGTTCTAGGACATGCCGGTTTCCTCAGGATGTTTTCCTTCACCCTTTGAGAGCAGTGGTGATGAAATAATTTACACAAAGTAAAGCGCCTGCCCGGGCTCGAACCCACGACCTACAACTTGTAAGTCGCGGCCGATACCACTGAGCCACCACTGCGCCAAAACGCGGCGTAACAGACTTTAATTAGAATTATAATTTTCATATTTATGAGCTGAGATACACAAAATATAGTTAGCTATACATTAGCAACAAAATTCCAATCAAGTATTAAAATAACATAGAAAACTAATATTAGACTAAAATTAAATTTTAGCTCAATATTAATAGTAGGCACATAGTTTTAGGAGCAGTACTAATTTAATAAACTGCTTCATCAATATTGTTACTAAAATTGTCTAGTGTATTGGCCTTTTTTATTATTGAATATCACAATGTCAGACTATTCCAGTAATTTGCATGCGAATAGTTTTGAACATCGTTCTCGATACGCGATAATAAAGTCATTATTAAAATCGAACAAGTGTACCGCGGCTGAATGATTTCTCGCATATAGGAATTTGAAACATATAAAAATGAAAGAAAGATAGTGAAAACCTTTATTAAATTAATTTATACAAAAGAATATATTTTTAACTAGCTGTCCCACGCGGCTTCGCTCCCGTCAACTGGCTACCTGCCTACCCATCTAAACCATTTACGCAGCGCACGCAACGGAAACTCTCAAAAAGGAATATTTTTTTCCCGTTTTTGCTACATTATTCATTTATGCTCCGCTCCTATTGGTAGCGTGATTTTATATAGCCTATAACCTTCCTCGATAAATGGGCTATCCAACATAAAAATAATTTTTCAATTCCAACCAGTAGTTCCTAAGATTAGCGCGTTCAAACAAACAAACTCTTCAGCTTTATAATTGTATATATTAGTATAGATTATTTAAAGGTTTTTCACATTTACTTTCATACTTTTTAAAATTTGGTTCATAATTTCATATCATGGACTGTCTGCAAATAAAACTAAAATTTAAAGCATGGCGTTGTTTTTGAGAGTGTTTGTATGATGATATTGTCGCTGGACGCTGTCCATCCCCCACCGCCTATTAGTCATCTCTCAACACTCCACACGGAGGGGTCAAGTCCTACGGGGGCCATTTGTGACCCGGAACTACACGAGTTTATCCTCATAAAACAAATTTTAATTTACGTCGTGATACAAACAAAAACTTTTTAAATCAAAGCAAGGTTTAAAAATTAAATAAATATCAAAGTTAAACGATTTTTTACAGTCTGAAAAAACCTGTGTTATCCACGATAGCCATAGGCATTCCCTTTGTGTGGACTGTGGAAATTGTATCAGGTTGAATGACCCAAAAACGCTTTTAAATCGATATTTTGAACATATCTAAACTGATTTATACACCGTTAAATGTTGGTCGTTTAAATCCCGTGAAAGGGCGATCCGCTACATGAAACAGTATCAATTTGTAAAGACAAAATTAAAAAATAGTAAAAAAAGGAACACAAAAAAATAAAACGACATTCAAAGCGAAACACTAAAAAGTGCAATAAAAAATCTTTTTTACAAAAAAAATACTACCGACTTCCAACTAAAAACACTACAAAGTGAAAAATAACTTTCTTTTTCGAAGTCGGTGTCCATAACGAAAAAAATTGGTACCTACCAAAGACACCGACTTCGAAAAAGAAAGTTATTTTTCACTTTGTAGTGTTTTTAGTTGGAAGTCCGTAGTATTTTTTTTGTAAAAAAGATTTTTTATTTTTCACTTTTTAGTTGTACCTATTAAGCAACTTGCTTTAGTGAGGTAGTAATGCCAGAATAGATTAACTGAATGCCATGAAACTTGATCATAACCTGTGAAATGAAAGTGTTTCAAGGTGAACTGTACACATCTGTGTACCCCTTTAGATCGTACTGGCGTGATGTTATGTTATGAAATGGTATAAACAATAAAAAGTCATGCGGTTGCAGCAATCCCGAGAGATTTGCCTTCATTTATTGAAGAGTTCTGCTGTATATCTCCGAAGTTCCTCATCAGATCTTCACCAAATTAAAATGGGACCAATTTCGAAACATACTCTAAAAATCAAAAAAATAATTTTCAAAATCGGTCCACAATTGACGGAGATATCGGTGAACATACACAAAAAAAAAAAAAAAAAAACAAACATGAAGTCGAACATAGAACCTCCTCCTTTTTGGGAAGTCGGTTAAAAATAAATTTTATTATCGGAAGTTGGTGTCTTTGAGATACCGAATTCTGAAACGAAAGTTATTTTTGCACTTTTTAGTGTTTTGCGTTGGAAGTCGGTTTATTTTATTATTGTTTCATGTACCAGATCGACCGTCCACGGGATTTAAACGACCAAATTGAATAGTATGTGGTTTATATATATATATATATATATGTGTGTGTAGATTCCTATATGTCTCGTACAGTGCATAACACATGGTACATAAATCAGATTACAGCCGAATCCTCACGCGCACTGGTATCACATAATCCCGTTTGGTTAGCAGCTGCCAAATTTGCAAGCAAACTATTCTGATCGATGTCACCACGATCTGCCACACTGATGTATGAGACGACCTATATTGATCGCGCAAATGAGCGTATGAACTATTCGATTGGGGCTACCTTTTGGTTTCAACCCGCCGCTGTATCCATCTTCCCTGAAAGGGTAAAATAGATGGACAAGTTTCGTAACACAGGTATAGAAGTACGTAGGTTTGCGAGTACATTTCCTGTGTCACACGTCATAGTTAATGGCCCACCGCTAAGAGACCTTTCTGGCTATAGGTTTTTTCGTGATTAAGATGTTTTTCCACGAACTAAAAGAAAATTTTATGAAGTGTGTGTTGCCAGTGATGACATATGACTCTGAGACGTGGTCGCTTACAAGGTGCCTCATCAAAAAGCTTACAGTCACTCAAAGGGCAATGGAGAGGGCTATGCTCGGAATTTCCTTGCGTGATCGAATCAGACATATAGAGATCCGCAAGAGAACCCGGGTTACCGACATAGCCCTAAGAATTTCCAAACTTAAGTGGCAGTGGACAGGGCACATTGCTCGCAGAACGGATGGCCGATTGGGTCAGAAAAGTTCTGAAGTGGCGACCGCGAACCGAAAGTGCGTTGGAAGGCCTTCTACCAGGTTAACCAATGACCTGGTGAAGGTTCCGGGGATCCGCTGGATGCGGGACGCACTGGACCGGTCAATGTGGCGACGCTTGGGGGAAGCCTATGTCCAGCAGTGGACGTCTTTCGGCTGATATTTTGATGTTGATTAAAATCAAATAATTGTAAGTTAATATTAACTTTGTTTGAGTACTAATTTTATGCTATTATTTGTAAAGTTCAAATTAATAACTACTTCGGCAGGTTCCATATCCTCAAATCAAAGTTGACTGGATTGTTTGCTACCATGTTTCATTATAGAGAGATTCCGCCGCTTCTGAAGTTAAATTGAAACCCACAAAATCCTTTTATATTTTATTTAAGAGGAATATAACAATTTTGTTACAAAAAATAAAGTATCTTTAAAACATGATTTTTGCAAATTAGGATTCATGCGTCATAACTCAGAACCAGTGTCTCAGTTACCCTAAGTAATTAATATTTAATGAAGAGAAAAGTCGCAGATTTCATAGTATACACAGAAGTGACCAGTTATTGTCAAAACTTTAGCTGGCGCACTAAATTCAACCCGGCAGTGTAAAAGTTTCGGGTGAAGTTATCAAACTCCAAATTTTACAATTAACGAAGCGTGTTCGCGGCGTAAACTTCCATATTTTAGCATAGGTGAGCGCCAGTTTCTAATATGCCGCAAAATATATAGAGCCACTGTTTCCAACAGAGACTTTAGTGACGGCCCCGAAGACCGCGAACTTCTCTATGATGTAGCAGATTTTGTACCCGTATTGTCAGCTTATTAATAACATTAAATTTTAACAATGGAAGGGTTAAATGGGTCAGTAATCATAATATAACTATCATGAATGAGCCAATTTATTAAGGTGAATACTTTGTGTTATTTTGTTGAGGTCCCGAGAAAACTCGCAGTTTTTTAACACGGTAAGCAATTACGTGTTTTCCTTTTAAAGGCTTCCATCCCGACGGCAGTTGTTGTTTGAGTTTCATCTCGGCTGTCGCTTCATTAGAAGCCCCACTTCTACTGGTAAACTTGCAATGGGACCCGCGGGTGCGATCAACTATACTTATACTTGTGTTAATACCTGTGCTCAGACCTGTGTCAAGCTTCGCTAGAGACGAATTTCACTAAAATTAACTGGTTGAAGAGCTTTCTAACAATCATTACCGATTCTCAACGGAATCGAAACGGCTGTTAGCATATTTTTATAAACAAAATGAATAACCTTTCATCTTCAAAGATATCGTGATAAGTAGGGTTGTTCGAAAAACGTTCGCTACAAAATGCCAATCGTTTCCTTAATAATGAAAAGGAAACCATTATTCTTCGCCCAGAAAAAGGTATTATTAACTTATTAAAATATTCAAGTATTCGAAATGCTATTGAAGCGTAAATCTCGCAGTCGATCGTAAAAACTGTTCCCCAGAGTAAAGAAAGTAACTCTGTTTCATTGGATCCGAGTCGTACCATTGTCCTCATACGCACTCTGAGAAAAAGACCAATTTCTGAGATTTCCGAAGGGCTTAGCTTCATTTCCTTTTATATCTCCCCAGATACTAAATTCGTTCAGCCAATAATAAAAAATCGTCGGGGACACTTGGAATGGACTTGACGTAAAATTTACCCTCAATCCTGGGGGCAGATTGGACATTATAACGCACTTACGTCCTTCGTGTAGGACGTTGAGCCAGCTTGATTGGTTTAGGCTTTGCTACAACTAATAAGTAAACATTACTTAGAAGCACACAAATACCAAGTACATAATTGATCAACTTCATCTTGATAATTAGATTACAAGTTCGCTGAATTGTTAATAAGTATATGAAAGGAATATTCTAGAATGTTAGAGGTGTTTTCAGGAGAAATATCAAATTAAGTATGAGGGAGCTTAATTACTGTGTTGTTGAGCAAATGAAAGAACAACAGTAGAATGTTTGAGCAGTACGTTTTACCGTGCACACTAGAGTCAATTAAGACAAAAGGAATGTTATGTATGCGAGAGAACTGCAAGCCGTCATTATCTGTTTATTATTGTAACGTATAAATCGTTTTATGTAATTGCTGAACCTGTGTTTATTGCCATTACTATGTTAAACGATGCTTAGTTTTATATCAAACTAACTTCTGCCAGCGGCTTTACACGCGTTAATTTCGAAAATTGACCCAAGGGAATATATTTCCGAGTTAAAAGTATCATATGTGCTATTCCAGACTGTAATCTATCTCTATGCCAAATTTAATCCAGATGCGTCCAGCCGTTTGAGAGTGAAGAAGTAACAAACATACAAACACGCACACACATACTCACTCACAAACTTTCGCCTTTATAATATTAGTGTGATGTAAAGTGCTACAAGTTCTTTGATACAAACATAACTGAATGAATTTTTTCGAAATGCCTCATGTTTCCCAAACTTCGCTTCATACATACATATAGGGTGTGTATAAATGTGTGAATGCAGCATTATGTGCGGACAGTTGAGCCATGTTTCAACTTGTTTGACATTTGGATTAGGGAAAACTGCTTTATAGATCAGGGACATGCTGACGTACAGCGAAAATGCATAATTTTCATATTGCCGACGCGTGCTGTTTTAATTGGAAAAGTTGCGACTATCTGACCGTATAAGCTGCTTTTAAATGTCATAATTATTGTGTGAACTTTCACATTTCCTTATTTTAAAAATGACTCTACGGGTAAAATGTGAATATTTATTCTACTTAGGTGCATTAGGTACCTTGATAGTTAAAGTAACTGTTTGTACAAATAGTCTCACCATGAAGCATAGTGTAAAAGGCCGGATAGTTTCTACACTATTTGAAATCACTCTATATTTCTTATTGTTAAAAATCCTTTTTTTATAACTAGCTGGTAAGTACCGGCAAACAAATAAAGTATTTTTAGTATAGACTAATAATACTTTACTTTACTTTCCTAAAAACATGTACGTGTTGTTTAGTGTTTTTAGTATTTTGTTTGTTTTTTTTAGTATAAGTGTTTTTTTTTTTCAAAGTTGGCTTGTATCTAAAAAAATATGAAAAGGAAGAACATATCTTCATTATTGCCAGATTATTAGCAATTTTTGCGGACCTCTATGTTTTGGAACATCTATACCGCCTATTGGGAAGTTGCCTAATCTAGCTAAATTACGTTTAGAATAGATGTATCGCCAAGAAATAGGACATCGATCCCGCAAAAATTTTAATCGCACAGAGAAACGTTCAACTCAGTGGTAGTTGGCGAATCTTACGATTGATTAATAAAATAGCATGCGTTTCATCCGCGAAACTATAGTAATAACAATCAGGGCAACTATACCCCTGGGGTAACTATACCCCGGGGGCAACTTTCCTTGTTCTACCCTACTGATATTCAACTGCATCTCATCATCATAATTTCAGCCAAAATAAATCCACTGCTAGACATAAGCCGGACTTATGGTGGAACCAAGAGTCGCCACATCCTACATGTCCAACTGCATCTGGTCCAGACTGAAAGGTTCAACAGATGTTGTTAAACAATTTTGCTGCGTGTAATTAACATAACAGGTAATGGAACATCAGCAACAAACAAACACAAAAGCATAAACAGGCTATTTATGTTTCCAGTGCGAGGCAGGCCTACTCTCTGCGAAAGAAAGCTGGACGAAATCCGCAACATTCGTTGTCCATACTACGCTAATGCGAAATAAGATTTAGTAGATACTCTAAACTCGGACAACGATTTCACTTATAACATTGTACATCTATAATTTCCATTGATCTTAGTTCCTGGTTCACACAAATTGTAAGCCTACGTATCCTAGTAAAACGTAATATGTATCTAAATATGCATATAAAAAACTGTCAGACCCACTTCACAGCATTTAAACTTAGGCTGTTAAGACAAAGCGGCAGGTAACGCTCCACTGAACAAGGAACAAACATTTTTATTGTGCTAACGACTGGTGACATCGTAAAAAACTAAAGCTCCAATAAAGTAAGAAAATCCAATAATAATAAACAGGGGTACCTCTCCAAACACGTTAGAGAAGTCGGCAAAGTAGGGTGTGCATGTATTCGAAACAGAATTGAACTTATTGAAGCTATAAGGATTGCGTCTTGTGAATCCTGACAGCGGTGTCTGGAACAGACGCGGTCGGAACTTCCCGGGCAAAGTTGAATTCAGGCTCCACATATTTCACGGCCACATTACAAAACTTTTATAGAGCTTTGGAGTTTCGACTTATAAGAGATTTAAAGGTCTATCTCTGGGGCGCAATAACTAGCTACAAATCTTAGATTTCCATTATTTCAATGTTTTATGATTCAATCGGATTATTGGAAAGTTTTGTCGAAATGTTAATGCTTTTAGAAAGGAAACTTGTCCTGAGGCTCTAGACAAGTGACATCCTATCAACGAAAGCGTCACGATAGCGATTGTAATAATATAATATCAAAAATGTGTGGGCATGATGCGCCGCAGTCATCGCATTTTATAAATCTGTATATAAAATTGTGTGCAGCCTCGCGCGCCGGACAACCCTCATTTCAGCAAAATGCTGTAGGTGCGAGTGCGTGCGGATGACGTCGTCAGATTCGATGCGTTTGATGCTTGCGGCTCCTGCGGTGCGTCTAGGTGCGCGTTCACTTTTACATTGACGCATTTCGACGATCGCCATCGCTGTGAAGATAATCTATCCAGAGCCTCTTGAGAGTTTCATACCTATATATAGTATAGTAGTGTTATACTAGGTGCATCGCCCTCACGTATATGAATAATTGTATTGTAAATATTGTAAAACACTTTTTTTAAAGATCAATTTTGGAGTTTCTTGTCCGTTCTTCTCCATAAAAATCTTCCTATCAATCTTCCTTTGCGAATGGGTAGTAGATTTTTTTTTTTATTATTTATAATTTTCGACGATCAAAACTGCCGCTTAATGGCCCTAATTGAAATAAAAAAAAAATTACTGACTGAGTTCATATATATATATTTCATTCTTTATTGTACACAAAACAAACATGTACAAATACAGAAGGACAATTTATGTACAAAGGCGCAAACCTCAGTGTTATAAAGAGATTTACACAATATAAATTATGATTTTTTCCTCAGGATTCAACTAAGCTACGCAATATATCTTAAATAAAATGAAGGAAAATAAATAAAAGATTGATTATGCGTTTACTTAATTAAGATCGAACAAATAAAGACGCGACACGCTTTTTATAAATAAAATATTTTGGTGACAATGATTGTTATTTCAAATTCTTTGTTGTGTTTGGTACATCTCTAATTAGGCTCTGACGCCCCTAGCAAGTCATTGCACTATTAAAACGGGGTGCCCTACAATGAGATATAGAAGGACCTATGTCAGCCGAAACTCCTCCTCCACTTAACAAGACACCTGCGTATGCAGACAGCTACGTTAGACATTACCTTTCTAGTTTTAATACGTATTAAATATATCATTCGGAAAGCAAGGAAAACTTTTGATAGAAACATTTAAAAAACCATACTGATTGACTTTAAAGCATTTTCTCATTATGAGTAGGAAATAGCAATGATTGCTTTTGATTGGGCTTCGACTGCAGAAGCGATTACAATCTCCGATGCTGGCATTCGCAACCCTGAGATTCCTTGCGTTGAGAAAAAGTATAAACACTCACCTGGATAGGCAGGGGTTGAAGGTATCCGCACACACTCGGGACATCGATGCCGGCCGGCGCAGCGGATATTCAATATGCACTACAAGTTCACGTTTTTGCTTGATTTCACTTCACAAGGAGGGGAACCAATCAGTTAATCGATTTCTAGCGAAGCCTTTTGGGTATTTATTTACCCTTTTTTTTAAACGGACACAGCGCGGGAGCAGTTATCTGCCTATCGCCATTTTTTTCAAGTCTCTGTTCGCACTCTCACCGCAGTGAGGCGCTGGCGTGGCGCCAGCGGAATGGCGCCAATTTTAAATTAGGAAGGGAAACAAATTGGATAGGATATTTAGAAGGATAGGCTTAATGTTTATCCAGCTTTACCAGCACATAAAAAAGATCCTACAACAGAAAATATTTCTTCCAATATTGTTTCTGATTTTGTTAATTATTTCATCTTGAATCCAAGGCTCAAAATCCTGTTCTGAAACCTGAATACTGTCACAACATCACTGAAAATGAATTGTAAACTTGTACATAACACTTTTATACAATTCTCGAAACGATCTTCACAGACTTACAAACGAACAAATTAACTCACTCAAAACATTTAATATACAATGTAAGCCAACTTTTAAAACAGAGAGTGCACAGTTATTAAATTACGTCTTAAAGCAGACGTAGTCCAAAATGATCGTTGAGACAAAGTTTATATAGCACGAGGCAGATGTCGAGGCTTTTAGCAGCAAAAGTTTTAACTGCACAGCGTTTACTCAAAATGCAAATTACAGGCTCCATATATGCGAGGTGGAGTTAGACAGCCCACAGGATGTGATACAGGGGACCCCAATATTAAACCACACGATCGTGCCATAAATTTTCAACCTGCCGTGTATACGTTGTAATTTTCACGTACGTTGATGTTTACACGTTTTTAGGTGTTCAGCTGTTTTTGTTCGACTTATCTACTTAACCGTTTGTTAGTTGAGTGTGGGTAATAAATATTGAGAGGCATCTCGTGGTTAGCTTCGTATTTTTCAGTTAACCTCTTCAACTGAGCTGGGTTGAGCATAATCATAATGTTTCCACATTTTATTTAAGTGTTTCTTAAAGTTTATTTGGAAGATATAATGTTATGTATTTAACAAACTGCACTACGTTATATCAACAGCCGTGCATGAGATCTCTAATTTTGTTTATATTTTCACTAAGCATACACTTTTTTTTGTGGAAACTGTAATCCTTTTGAGAGGAACTCTTTCGAAGAAGATCTTAGGAATGTAGAACCCTTACCAACAAAATTCCCACAACTTGCTACTACGAACCGGGAACCCACTCATTACACATTCACTGCACCCGTATAAAGATAAACAAGCAATCTAATTAAAAACAAAATAAACCACCACTACTGACCACTAACCAGTACTATTTATAGCAACTGCAAATTATTTTTAGGACTCCCTAGTTAGGTACGGCGGAGTCTTTACAACGACAAGTTGTGGTATTGTTAAACTTTAATGCACTTTGGCACTTCTCACAAAGGAGTTAGGTGCTTCAGTTCGCAGTACTCTTAGTCGCAATTGCTCATTTTATTTGTATGGACTGTGTGCAACAAGACATTGTTAGGTATAAATACTGTTAATGTTGATATAAGATAGTAATATTATGAATCTATTATAGATAAGGAAGCTACTAAGAGATGAGAGATCAAAACCATAATTGTGTAAGTTCAAAGAGTAGGGTACGGACCTTGCATTCATTGCTTTATATGTTCAAAACTCCGTCTACTCGACAGCGTAAAACATGCAATGAATATTGTGGAGTTACCAAAATGAAAGGCACAGAGTGTACTTTGTTAGTGTGAGAGAGAGAGGAAATTAAATGGCACATCTATACCACAATGTCAATACTGCTTCAAGTCCAATTGCCGTAGTTATGCAGCGATTGGCACGGTCAATATCTGGATGAGTGAATGCGTATACATCTTGTGCTTGAGGAGGTAAACAATGTTTCATCTACAGTTGCCGGTAAGACCCAAAGCCAAGAGAAAGTTCGTCATAAGCCTACACCTCTTCGAGTAGAGTTAACGCAGGTCGGTAACATAAATCCATGTTGACCTTTCCACCCAATAAGGGACAGTCAACTAATTAAATCATACACAAATGTGATACTAAAGATTACATCATTCCTTGTAAGACAAAGTTTGTTTAAGTCCTTGCGAAAGAGTGCTTGACAAGGCCTTGCATTTATGCCCTAAAAAGTAAACAAGATCTAAAATAGATTGGAATTCCTTTTCTTCCGTAGGTCGTATTACGCCTTACAAGGGTAAAGTTGCCAACTATAACTTTTGTCAGAGATGAGAAGGTACAGAATTTCTACAATTTGTCAACTCAGATAGCAAGTCTAGGCACTACGTCCCTTGAGACTGAAAAGTTATAATATGTCATTTTGTAAAGTGCTTTTCTGAAGTACATTAATTTATTGAGGCATTTTGACAGCCCGCGTAAATTCTACAGAGTTGTTTACCTATACTTAGAAACAGGTATTGAACATATTATTAGTAAAATTCCACTCTGAACTTCTATTGAATTTCAGTAAACATATTTGGTTAGTTAGTTCAAGTCTTTGAAACATTCAAAATGAGCTGTTTCATACAAAGATGGCGTTAAATGCGGTTCCCTTTCTAGAAACATCTTGCCCCAAACAGTATGTCTATACATTTTCTTCAAAATTGGTAAATTTAGTTCTTTGGTCCAAACCGAGCTGCGGTTGCTTCGGAATCCTTTAATTCTCTCAGAGTTTGCTAAATGTCTTTAGGGTAATGAATTCGTCACTCGTAGACATTCACGTAATCTAATTATTTTAATACATATCTAAATTACATACAGGGAAAGCATACAGATATACAACGTTTTCACCTACAAAGGTTCAAACAAAAATAGAAATTAAATTATTAGCTAAAGTCATACAGAATGGTAATCCAAATTAAGTTTTTAAGCTGACATGGTCACAATCATTAGAATTAATATTTGTTTCGGGATATTTACCATGTTTATTTTTTCTCGTGATCATGGTGCTTGTAACGGTGCCGAAATACCGAGCTCTCAGCCAAAATATACATGGTAAATATCCCGAAACAAATATTAATTCTAATCCAAATTAAATTGAGGTGCATTTTTTTTTTAATGTTATTAAAAGGATCGATCTTTATTAATAACGTTTAAGTGATAAGATATCTATCGCTTTATTCTATTTTAATATTGAGAGTGAATAAATATTGTTTCTATTACGAAAGTGCTATCGATGGTCCGATTTCGATGATATTTTAACATCGCTTCGATATTTTATCCCAATGCAAATCACGATTTAGTCAGACATAATGTAGATAAATTTCAATGTGAAAACTAGGTACTACAATGCGTCGATGCATTCATGAACGTATCTATAAATTATGATGTGAAATGTTGATAGTAATAGTTAAATTATTCCAATTTCTAACATACACAAAGTTTTGTTGACATTGTCGGCCTATGTTTGAACAGGAAACTGGCTACTTCTAAGTACAGTTAATCATTTAAACTAATTATAACTTCGTATCAGTGTTAAAGATCTCCTTACTGGTATATTTCGAAGGTATACATTACATACTTCACATTGCTGTTCGCTGGAAAAACCAAACAGGTTTTGCAGTTTTTGTTTGCTGAGGTGGATACAAGATAAGACTCCTGAGTTGTCTTCTATATAGATCTTCAGCTTTCTGCTCTTGTTCCATGTGATTTGGGGTTAGCGTAATCCATTTCCTGTTCTCATTATCTCTTTTCATCCATAACGCTATCATTCACTTCTCTTTTATTCAAATCATTCTTCACACGATCCATCCATCTTTTCTCACAGAAAGATTTCTGAGTTGGTTTCTGTAAAGACTTTTAGCTTCCAGCCCTTGTCTCATGTGACATGGGGTTGGGGCAACCCATTTTCTTTTTCCAACCTGTCAACAAATCCCTTTCTTTTATATAATTTTTCACACAATCCATTAATCTGTTTTTTGGCTTCCCTCTCCATTCATCCATTTAATTATTACTCTTTTAGTCTCATATAAACTCGTTTCGTCATTCTTTAACACGGAAGCAAACTCAAACCAGCCCGTCACATTTTGGTACTTAAAAATATTTTTCCGCCATGCTATGAATAGTTTACTGAACGACATTGTCGTTGACTACATACGAATATGTTCAGTTCGCATCCAGTAGTATCCACCGACACCGCAAAAGCACCGCAGCGTCTTAATTTTACTGACACTGAGCTACTGCTCGTGTCACCTCGGATTGAGTTAGGTCTTACACTGACATAATACCTAAGTCCCACTTGGACACTATAAATATCTAGACACTAGATTTGAGTCGAAATATTCTCACTCTCGAATAGGTGATGATAGAAAATAAATTATAATTTGCGAATGTCTGAATGAGGCTTCCACCGACAAGTGCAACAACCCTTTTTAGAGATTTATTTACGGATCGGTGTTGCAGTGTGGTGTCTTAAAACTATCTTTATACGTATGTCGGAACAGAAATAAACCAGCGAATGGCCGAAAGGATTTTCAACGTAAGTGTAAATCCCTATATCGACAGCAGTGGTAGTCTATTCATAAAAATTCGTAATACTTCTAAAAATAACAGACATAAGTATCTTCCATTCAGCTCCCTCAGACAATTGTCCGAAGCTGTCGATTCTGTTTGTGACACAACGTATTATTGTTCCAAAATAATATCAGTAGTTTTTCGTTATATAATCACGTAGAAACAATAACGTGCTGCACGACTGCTTGCTTTGCAATCCCAAACAGATCTACACGCATAGTACCAATTATACTTTTTAATTGTCACATAAACTACCCTAGTATTTATGATAGAAAGTATCGGCGATACTCGATAGTATAATATTGTCTCGTAGGTAGCCAATAAAATAGTTATAGCGCTTAGGAGGCAGCGTGGGCTGCTATTTTCATTAGAGCATCAAGTCAACGAGAGGCGGAGGCATTAATCTGTTTACGAGATACCGAGTTATGTAAGCCTGTCTTATGTTGCAGTTATTTTGGGACCGGATATACGCGTTTACAAGACAGAACATATCAGCATCAGATAAAATAATCCATACTAATATTATAAACTCGAAAGTCAGAGTTACTTTCTGTCCGTCTGTTACCTCTTCACGCCTAAACCACTGAACGGAATTCAATGAAATTTGTAGGTAGGGTAGGGTAGGTAGGTAGTCAGTTGACGGGAGCGAAGCCGCGGGGGACAGCTATCATATTATAAATAGATATGTTCGTATATTTATTTCATCGAAGCCCAAAAACTTCCATAATAATAATTGAGTATTTTTTTAGGCTCCAAAAAATACCCGTTTTTTGTATCCTAAAAATAATAATCAGGACGTGCCGTAGTCTAACAATTCTGACCTATTTGGATATAGCACTTGCCGGTCACTGCAGTCGCTTCGCTCGCTATTCTTGTATGTGTTTGGTCACAACTCTTACCTAAAGTATTTAGTTGGGGTGCCCTATATGTGTCATTCTGTGATGTAAATCCGTCGTTGCTGTCGGCCTGTCCGCTGTTCGTCTGTCTTTAGGTAGCTGCTACCGTGGCCGAAGCCAGAAAGAATATTTGATTGAAATCTCGAAAGTTTTTACAGCTGTGTATAGTCATCTCTCCATAATCAGATTCTAGACAATTATATGGCAACAGTGTCGTCTGCCCATATCGCCGTTGGAACACCAGCAGCCAATAGCGTATCATATAAATTCATGGATTTTTCTACATTATGAATAAATTCATGGATTTTTCTGATATAATACACAATTCAACTGCATTTATTAATTGTTTTACGCTGTCGAGTAGACGGATTTTCAAACATATGAAGAATGCATGCAAGAAAAAAAACGGGCGTGCGCTTTCTTTGAATTAAAGCATTTAGGGTGCAACCGTGAAATCCATTCGGTCACAGCTATACCCCATGGTACGTGTCATCACGAAGCAGGAAAATATTTAATAAATATAGGTAAATTAGTGTTTAATAGTATAAGTAACTATGAATGCTGTTTTTATTGCTTTGTGGTAATTATAAAAAACTTTTTTTGCAAAAAAATACTACCGACTTCCAAATAAGAAAGCTAGTTACAAAGTGAAAAATAACTTTATTTTTGGAAGTCGGTGTCCATAACGCAAAAAATTGGTACCTACCAAAGACATCGAATTTTTTTACTTTTTAGTTGTACCTACCTAATAGGCAAGTAGTTTAGTAAGGTACCTATAATGTCTGAATAAATTACCCGAATGTCATGAAACTGAACATAACCGGTGAAATGAGAGTGTACCAAGGTGAACTGTGCACATCTGCTTTAGAGCGTACTGGCTTCATGCTATGTTATGAAATGGTATAAACATTAAACAGACATGCGATTTCAGCAATCCCAAGAGATTTGCCGTTATTTATTGAAGAGTTCTGTTGTATAATCTCCGAAGTTCTTCATCAGATCTTCACCAAATTAAAATGGGACCAATTTCGAAACATATACGTTAATTCAATACGAATTTTCTAAATCAGTCTACAATTGACGGAGATATCGGTGAACATATACAAAAAAAACTAACATGAAGTCGAACATCCTTATTTATGGTAAGTCGGTTAAAAATAGCTTAAGGCTATGACATATTATATTATATTTTACGTGAATTATACTCATATGTTCGTATATTATGTTACGTTATACATTATTCCAAATAACAAAACGTACGATTGAATTCTTTCCACAATAAATAACCTGGTTATATATTCACCTGTAGAATGTACTGGTGAAAAGATTTCGGTCGCTCCCACTAAAGTAATGTTATTCTTGAATTATGAATTTATGAGATAAGGGAAAAGTTACTTTATATAATTTGATTATGATTGACGGAGAAAAATTGTGGATAAACTCTTGAAACACGGTTTCCCGCTTGAGAATACGTATTTTTTTTGCCTAATAAATGTTATTGCAACAATATTCACAATCAATTTAATTTCTTTTGAAAAAAAAACAAGATAACACACTTATCTTTGAACATGATAATTATACCAATGAATATTAAAAATAAGTAAACAATACGACTATATTTTGTCTAGAACTCGACCTTTAAATGTGAAGCAAATATTTTGGGTTATATTAGATAACGTAAAAGGTTGCAAAATATCTTGTTGTTGTTTGTGGGTTCAGTCTGCGACCTTGTGGATTTAGCAATTTGTAGGTTAAACTGTTGATCATCCTCATCATTTTTGTTTCAAGGCGTAGATACAGTGCTGGACATAGGCCTCCACCAAGCTTCGCCACATTGACCGTCTTGTGCTTCTCGCATCCAAGAATGTTGAGTAAGGAGTTCGCGATCTCTTGATAACCTGTTAATGGCTGGATCTAATTTCAATTGTCATTTATATTTAGAATCTTCTGAAAGTCACCATTGCCACGGCGCCTGGAGGCGTTGAGCGCGTGTTTTTTTGGATGGAAAAAATATAACTAATGCAACTAAACGCTAAATATATTTATAGTCTGTGTTTTTCGGGGTCTTTAAGTCAAGAGTGAATAGGTTACTTCTAGGCAAGCGTGCTACTCTTCGACCACATCATCACTTACCATCAGGTGAGATAGTGGTCAAGCGCAAGCCTATCTACAATTTAAAAAATATATATAAATAGTATAAATATAGCGTATTATTTACTGTGGTAACTTAAAGGGTACACTACCTAATATAGTGTTTCCTTACGACTGAAAAAAGAGTGCGTGAGGTTACCTTCGAAGGCTCAAGGTCTTCAGCAGAGCAGTGAATCAATACAAGTTGATGGAAATGAGAATACAGCATATGCTGTATTTAGTAAAAACTGTAAATATTGAGGCTTATGATACCCTAAAACTTTGCTACAAATTTGTCAAGCTACTTAGCTGTGATAGTTTTCTTTTCATTTCGTTATATATACTACTGCCGTGATTTTTTTCACATCTCCAAAAGCGGCCATTTAGCTGGCCCTTGCTTTTTTTATCGTGGAGAAATACTCATGCATACTGCGCTACCACGGGGAGATAGCGCAGTTATGTGGGACTCTAACCCGCTAAAACCCCACGGTGTCCTCCTGTGCCGCTTATGGCGGAAACACGGGCACGCGTTAGCACTCACTCCGTCACCTGACCGCTGCAGTCCGTCACCGGATTCTCCTCTGGGAAGAAGCCCCATTACCGGCGCACTAGAACACACTGTAAGCCGTGACAACCCGAGCCGACCAAACCAGCACAAGGGTGCCAGGAAAACCGTGTATGGCTCCCTTGGTCCCTTTGTGACGGGTCAAGGTCAATGGCCCCGTCACTTACCAGTTCTCGGCCGCAGGGGATAGGAAGAGTGGCTAACGCTATACTGGCACTCCTCCTCCCCTACGGCCGCACTGCGTCCGCCATCGGCGGAATCACCGCCAGACGGTGGCGACCCCATCCAGGTTGCGGAAGGTAGGGAGACCGGCGCCCCGCAATACCGGCACTCCACTCCCTCATACCCTCAGCCGCGATATGGTATGCGCGTATGGGTATGGGAGAACCCATAAGACATCGCGGCCCGCCTCAGTTGCGATATCGCCCAGGCCGCTTCGCAACCTACATGTTGGCCGCTACGTTGTCGGCTTACCGGCAAAAGCCCCGACGAGCGGCTCCTCCTCGGGTTCCTCTTCGCTTCACCGTGGGTGACCAAGTTACGGCTACTGAGCCCCCACGCCTCGATAGTGCGAGAACCCACCGTGGGGTCCAGCTGCACTTGACTCTAACAAAAATTTGTCATTTAAAGCTGAATCGAAAAATGTTATTACCAGTTTAAAAAAAATAACGTAATATTTTTGAATGACCTATCCAACGATATCCTACCAGCATGGGCAAGACGAGAAAAAAGAACTGCTTCACTTTACTTGTACAGGAGGAACCCTAAAAAAATATATTTTCATGATTTTATTTTACCACTTTGTCGGTGTTATTAATATGTATATCCATGCCAAATTATAGCTTTCTAGTACTAAGAGTATCTGAGCTAAGCTGCGGACAGACGGACAGACGTACATGGCAAACTATAAGGGTTTATCGTTGACTACGGAACCCTAAAAAGTAAATAAAGACCAAAAGCCATTTTGAATTGTAAATTTTCGGGATCCTAAAGATTTTTATTAATGAAAACCGATACGTCGTTTATTATTCGTCGTTCGTCGTTTATTGTTCCTATGAAGTGACGTATAGGTCAAAGACCGCGATTGACATGCCAAAACGAAAAAATAACCCGCGCCCGAAAAGTATGTAACAAGAGATTGTTCTTGAAGGATAAAGGCTATCCTTCAAGAATATTTTCTTGTTTCGTCGTATCCTTCTTTTGCCGTCCCCGTACTTGGGTAAAAATTTCAATGTTATTTCTTTTTTAAATAATATCATTGAAACGCTATCACAAAAGTCAAACATAGAGTCGTGTTTGTTGATATTTGTGCAATCAAAGTCGTCTCCGGCGCAAATAAACAACGTATCTTGAATTGACGCATCTCGGCAACACAGTTTATTATTTACTTGAGCCTTTTTAAATATTTGTAACCATGGTAGCAGTTCATTTTTGTCTATAACTGGAGTTAGAATACAATATTTGCTTTTCACCGTGCGTTCTTTTCTTTTTTTTTTCGAGATCCTGGCAAATTAATCTTCTTATCCACTCTAGGCTAGGGCGAGCCCAATTTTATTTAAAAAAACTATACATTGATACAATAATCAGTTCGTTATTTCTTTCACTTTCTTTCTATATCACTAGAAATAGATGATCTGTCAACAAGTCTTATCTAATATAAAAATCTGTCATTTATTTTACTGTATATTTTCACTATCTGCAACATTCCCTTTGTGAAAAATCAAATGTACTTTGATTCGTGCGAATCTAAGATTTACACGAACACTCTGTCATTATCAAACTTTCAATATCTTCAAATTAAAAGTAAGTGCATTCCAACTTTATTCATTTCAACTTTTTAATAACACTTAAAACGAGACTCGTATCAAGTAGAGTAGGATCAGTCGCTTGAACGCAACACTGAAGAAGATCTCGCGATACAGCGGCAAACAATAAAACCATCTGCACACTATCCCAAAAAGGTTTACCTTCTAGTAATGCGGAGAGGAGCGTTTGCAGGGGTCTTCCACAATGGTTTGAAAGAGCAGTGAGTGCGCATGTTCACCGCGGCACATCGCCAGCCGTCCTTAGAGGCTCTCCAGTTCGCCGACGGAACCCGGGGATGCCGCGTCGAACCCCGCGGCCTCGCGCTCTCGCCCGCAATGTAAACACTACAAACTACTTATTTTTTTAAATGGTGCAACGTACTGGTGACTTGTGTGAAAAGTTTTAAAAAGTTTACTCAACAATTGACGTTTAACTGTCGTGTATTTTTTGGGTAATTATTCTAGTATATTTGCATTTAAAACTTTTTATAAAATAGTTAATTAAGTAGTGTTTATTTTATATATTTTGGATGAAATCCCAAAAATAATTGGCTTTCGTCATCATTATTGCTAGAAAAGTTTACAAAGTCACACGAGCTAGGTATAAAAATTAGTTTTAATGCGTATTGCGAGCGTTAACTGCGGCACTTAGCACGCAACCGTCGCCGTCACTTTCAAAGCATGTTACTTATTTTTAACCATTTTCTGTCACATAAGATTTAACATTTTTAGAACAAATTCTAATAAGGGTTTAATTAGTCATGTTAGGTACAGGCATACCGCACTAGAAAGTATGCCTACGAATAAAGTGTAGATTAGTTTTGCCGGCACCTTTTACGCACATATTTCTATTTTAAATTAAAAGTAGAGGCTTATTTTTTGTAGAATAGGTACCTAACTATTTTTGTAACACAATTAAAATATAAATTGAGTAAAACACACATTTACAGTAAAATTCGAAAACAAGTAAAAAAAACTAAAATGAACACACATTAGAACTCTGAAATAATAAAACAAGCTTTTCTTAATAATTCAGAGAAAACATTTCCTTATTATTTCTCGTTATCTTGATTTCCATCGTAACCATGTTTCCTTTTGATGAGTTTTCTCCGCTTGTCAGTTCTTGTTAACTTGCCGTCGGCCGCATGTTCGCGAAATCTTTCCGAAAAACAAAATCACAAAATTACATTTTATTTTCTCTTCTCTATTTTGTATTAAATTCGGTAATTTGATAAAAAATGCATAATATAAAAAAGTAATTTCATTAGTATCTCTTTGCATTATTTCAATCAGTTTCTTGAACGTTTTGTTTCTATAGTATCCTGTTTCAATAAATTGATTTTCCGGATCACTACGTTCAATCAGATGATGGACAGACTTGATTGGAATACAAATTTAAACAAGTACTTAGGGTCGCCCGTGTAATCGGCTTAGAATCAGATTACTCGCTTTCTTAGGTGTCTCAAGAAGCGAATGATCTGAGGAATTGGCAGAAGCGTCCACTTGTATCGTAGAAATTAATACTGCAATCAGTCATTTGCTTTCCAAGCGTAGTGTTTCCAAGCCTAAACGATTGATCGTTAAAACGTTTCTGAACTCATTCGTTTACCTAAATTATCTTTTCCAATTTCTTTTGTATTCCGCAACTCATCCGAGCTAGCTTAATTTCATCAACAACAATCTCTTTATTCAATCTCGTCCCGTCAACTTGACGTCCATGTCTCAAGCATCAAATCCTCCGACATTAGAAGGTAATTGGGCACAAAGCGGGCACAAAAATCTTCGTTCCAATTCCCGCTACAATGTCTGCCAAGACTTTCAACTAAATACGTGACCCTTCAACGTCATACAAAACAATTTGGGAGCATCCGAATTTGGACGGCGACTGCATCTCTCCTTCATATGTCGGCGTCAGCTTTGGTGCTGCGGCTTTGAAATATTACGTGAAATATTGTAAGCATGTTGTGTTTGAATAACATTTCATGGTCTGGATTTGTTCGGTAGATTAACGATGGATTATCATAACGTTTGTCCTAGGTAGACATAGTCGGCCACAACTTCGAGTGTAGAGTCTCCAACCAAGATAGGAGTGGGTGTAATATGGGCAATCAACATCACCTTGGTTTTTTCCATGTTCATCCTAAGACCCACTCTTTCGGAAGATCTACTGAGGTCATCGAGCATTATAATGAGGTCCTCCATGGTCTGAGCCATATGCCGTGATCCAGTTGGGTAGGGCCAACTTCGAGAAAGAGGTCAACCGTCGAATCCGACTCGGCTGGGCAGCGTTCGGGAAGTTGCGCGGTATCTTCTTGACCAACTTACCACAGTGTCTCAAGACGAAAGTCTATGACCAGTGTGTGTTGCCAGTGATGACCTTTGGCTCTGAGACGTGGTCGCTCACCATGGGCCTCATCAGAAAGCTTACAGTCACCCTAAGGGCCATGGAGAGGGCTATGAGAAGGAACGAAGGAGTATCCTTGCGTGATCGAGTTAGAAATGTAGACATCTGCAAGAGAACCAGGGTTGCCGACATAGTCCGAAGAATTGCCAAACTTAAGTGGCAGTGGGCAGGGCTCATTGCTCGCAGAACCGATGAAGCGGATGGCCGTTGGGGCAGAAAAGTTCTGGAGTGGCGACCGCGAACCGGAAGACATTGCGTTGGAAGACCTCCCACCGGGTGGACCGATGACCTGGTGAAGGTTGCGAGGATCCGCTGGATGCGGGACGCACGGGACCGGTCAATGTGGCGACGTTTGGGGGAGGCCTATGTCCAGCAGTGGACTTTTTTCAGCTAATACGATACGATCATAACGTAAATACACGCCTGAATTCCCCGAAGACTGTGTCTGACGTGTGATAATTAGGTAGTACACGCACATTTAGGTTAACCGTTTAGGGGAATACCTATCGTACTCATAGGACACATTACAAGAAAACCAGTGGCTGGAATACTCAAGATATTAGATTGCCCGGAGCACGTATACTATTTATAGGATGGAATATAAAATGAGATTATTGTACACTATTTGAACCATTATTATCAGTCGGACAATTCGGATACTTTATCTGCCGCTTGTCGACATTTAGGTTAACTTTTTATCTCGACTGAAGGACAAAGGTCACTTAACATCTTAAAGATTTGTCTTTAAGATGTTGCATTGTATATGTGCCATTTGTATATGACACGACAGACACGATCTTGAAGTGATGGTGTGAAACGATTTATAATAACGATTTTACGATTGTTAGGCAGATAAAATATCCTTCAATATATAAAACCATATATTGAAGGCTTTTTAAGTCTAATTGATTGATGGAAAATCACAACATATCACTACCAGCTACCAAGAGGTTATGTATATAATTGCGCTTAGGAATATGAAGCTAACGCTTAGATTTGTAGGAATTTGAGTGGATTTTAGAATTCCGTATGTAAATTAAATTATTATCGGTTACATCAGTGCTAAGTTGAAAAGAGGACTAAAGTTGGCACTAAAAATACACACTGAAATTCTGAATAACTTTAAAACGTCCAACGAGTAACATTGACCACTCTTGAAATGCCCCATTTCTACACTTTCTGCGGACTCTCATTTCTTTTCACTAACGCATTCATAAAATTTCATTACAAAAGATAGCTATTCTGTTTTTCTACAAAACGACCATTTTGCCGAAGAGTTTTCAAAGAATACGTGGAACATTTTACTGCTGAAAATAGTCTGGAACAAAGATTGCATAAGTTGTCTTTTATGCCAAATTTTACTGTGAAGCTTGGAACGGAAAAGCGTCCGAACGCGGAGACATTTAAAAAAAATAATGAGGAAAGGGCTTATTATGCCTGTGATGGGTTTACAACCTGTCTCTGCTAAAGTACCTACTGTAGCGATTTTAAGCCTCCACTTTAATGTTGGGACAAGCAGAAGGCTTTTGCATAAAAAGTGCCGTACCTACTTTCCATCGTGCTCGGAATACCCAAGGATTTTTAAGTAATTTGTGCACGCCTCGCGTTTTGATTGCGCGAATTTTGACATGCTTAGACGTAGATGAAGTGTAGCTTTGAATTTTGTGTGTGAAGCTGTTATAATTAGGTTCATATGTTGACGGCTTCCTGGATAAAATTTGTATACGTTTTTCCATATCTTTCTTCGAGTCGATGACAATTAAGATTTTGCTAGCCCAATACTTTTTCACTTCCATGGACATAGTAGCATATAATATACATCTACATAACATCACAGAGTAGCATATATTGCTTTGGTTGGAGATTTTGGGACACAGATAGCAGGAAAGTAGTTGGAACAAAGTTATTGTGTTATCGTAGACGTTTATTTGTTGAATTGCTTCAATGAGAACACAGATTTCCATGAGGCTTACCGAGATTATTATGCTTAAAATTAATGTATGATAATAATTCGATTACGATGCATCTAAAAGGATAGTCCCAGTCCGCATAATGCGATGGTCCATATATGCAACAGAAATAACGGCATAAAACAGGCTCTATGAGAATAGTCCTTTGTGCTCCCCTATACCACAACGCAGAATATAGTGTCCGGCAGAACTTAATGTGGCTAGCCGCATAGCGCATACCGAGCTTGACCATAATATCACACAATCATATTTTATTAACCGTAGCTTCCGTCATGTTCTTTATTGTATTTCTATAAATACAAAGTACTCTATACTTTGCATATATTTTGGTCTTCTAACCTACACAATTAATTTTGATGCGGTTTTCATGGCTGTTACGGGCATTCATCCCGGCAGATTTACGCATGAATTAGCACAGCTATGTCAATATTTTGACGTTACCACCTCGTAGTCTAGCACGGGGTGGGTTACTAGCGACCCACCCCAGATATCAATTAAAAATCCTATAGATATTTAGACTTTACTGTGAGGCTGCGTTATACCACGGCTAGGCAATATGTCCCCATGCCTTTCGGCTTTTTCAAACCGCTATCAATGTGGGCCACTGTTCGTTTACTTTTTCCAGATTGTCCAAATATTCTTTTTTCATCCTTTTTCTCTTTGGTGGGCAAAGATCTCCCATTTCCTAATAATAATATAACCTAATCCGTTTTGCGTTCTCCGATCAATCTCTTTATGCGTTTCTTATGCATGCCTTTGCGAAGAATGGTTTTTTGACTTCCACTGCGAAACAACTATGTATAATACCAAGACCTTATTGCATTATCTTCAATAAATTGATGAAGATAAATAATCTTTCCACACATAATTTGATAAAAGCCACATCACAGCTCTAAATAATGATAAATCTTATGAATAATTGCCATTCATAAGATTTATCATTATTTAGAGCTGTGGATTTTGTGATCAATAAATAAATAAATTTCTAACATATAGGTACTACAAAAAAATTACTGAGAGAGAAACTTTGATAAGATAAAATAACAACTAAAATAGCTTTAAATAACCCTAACTCAGATGGTTACGATGGATCTAGTACAATAATTAAAACTTGAAGTACAGAATTGATTCCTTTATTGATTTATTTAATTAATATTTCCTTTTTATCTGGAAATTTTCCAGATGCCCTAAACTTATCAGTTGTTAAACCTCTGTACAGAAAAAAAAACGATGAAAATGATGTTAATAATTATCGCCCGATAACCCTTATATCCTTATACATAATACGTAAATAATTTGAAAATGTATGCACAAGAGACTTTTCGACTTCTGTAGCAAAAAATATCATAATAAAAAAACTTTTTTACAAAAATTACAACCGACTTCCAAACAAAAACACTACAAAGTGAAAAATAACTTCAATTTCGGAAGTCGGTGTTCCTGTTTACGTTTCTTCATTTTTTGACACCGACTTCCGAAATTGAAGTTATTTTTCACTTTGTAGTGTTTTTGTTTGGAAGTCGGTTGTAATTTTTGTAAAAAAGTTTTTTATTTTTCACTTTTTAGTTGTGGTACATAATGGACCAGTTCTATAGGCTAGGTACCTACGCGTATAGTGCCCAAAGTGAAGCTAGAATAGATTAACCCAATAACATGAAACTTAAACGAAACCAGTGCAATGAGAGTATACCAGGGTGAACTGTTCACACCTGCGTACCCCTTAAGAACGTACCAGTGTGATTTTATGTTATGAAATGGTGTAAACAATAAACAGATATGCGATTGGATCTATCCAGAGTGATTTGCCGTCATTTATTGAAGAGTTCTGATGTATTTCTCCGAAGTTCTTCATCAGATCTTGATGAAAATTAAATGGGACCACATGACAAGCACCCGCTTTCAAATTAAAAAAAAATCATCAAAATCGGTTCGCCCAATAAAAAGTTCTGAGGTAACAAACATAAAAAAAAAAAATACAGTCGAATTGAAAACCTCCTTCTTTTTGCGAAGTCGGTTAAAAAGAACAGTATGGACTTCAAAAGCACAAGTAAAGAACACAAACAATTGCTAATCTTTTAAGACATTCATAATTTACTAAAACAAAATATTTAACGACAGGACTATTCTTCGATCTGCCAAAAGCCTTCGACTTTGTGGCACATGAAATCTTGTTAAAAAATATAGAAAAAAATGGAATAAGAGGTTTAGCACTGCAATCGATCGCGTCTTATTTAAGCAACCGAAAACAAAACGTTGTTATTAATAAAGTAAAATCTATTAATCTCGTATTCTTCTGAATATAGAATTAATAATTGCGGCGTCACCCAAGGGGGTGTATTAGGACCCTTATTATTTCTATTATACATATATTATTTATAACTAGTGATTAATCATAAATGTATATTCTTTGCAAATGACTTTTTGATTATTGTGACATCTGACAAAAAGTATAAAACTAAATCTGATCATGAGATAGACATTAATAATACTATTGACGACTTTATAAAATGGATACAGACAAATAAAATAAAAATGAATTTAGGTCAATCTAATTTTTAATAAATTAAAACATACTTAATACAATTTCAAACTTAATATAGACAGGATAAAAAAACGTTCCACAAATTAAATTCTTAGACGTACTCATAGATCCAGATCTGAATTGGAAAGTACATCTGGACAAGTTGTGCAGTAGGATTAATAAATTTGTTTATGCTCTCAAACAAATAAAGAATATAACCATCATAAAAACAGCAATTACAACATGTCACACCTTTATAAAATCCATCTTACGATACGGGCTTATTTTTTGGGGTAATAGTACGGATAGTCACAGAACATTTATTGCGCAAAAGAAATGCATCAGAGCCATTTGTGGTGTCGTCCTTACGAGTCACGTAAACTGTTCTTTAAAAAATTAGTCATTTTACCATTTCCGTCACTCGACATTTACGAGATCTGTAATTATAAGAGATTATTCAAAAAAGCCTATCAAATTAAATCTCGAAATAGAGATCCATGCAGACTTGTCTTGCAGGATACTCGTAAATCAGCCAAGTATGCGAAAAGTTTCCTAGCCATGTCAATACGCATTTATAACAGAATTGCAAAAGAAATAAAATTGTTGTATAATACTTGATCACTTAAAAACAGATTATTGAAATGGCTGAAAGAACATATGTTTTACGCCATTAAAGATATTTTTAACAATAAACTAAAAAATTCTGGACTTTAGTCATTGCAGATTATGCTTAGATAAAACTATTATATTATTGAATTGACCTTTTCTGCGACATCGAACAACAATTAACTAATAATTATTTTGCATGCAATTGATATATATCCTGCATAGCGAAATATGTGGACTTTAGATTAATACCTGACTGTAACAACTTTATACTATGTTTAAGGCAAATAAAAACTTATCTTATCTTTGATATCAAGTTAAAATGGTGGAAGCACTCTCGAAATATAGCAGAAATATTTTAGAAAAGGATGATTTTTGAGTGTTTGCGTGAATGAAATTGAAGGCCAACTAAATTCATTATACATGAGGTCACAAGTAAAGTGTAAACTACTGTATACATAGGTTTCTAAAACAAGCGTTATTAATATAATACTGAGAAATGGTATCTAATTAACTTTGATTTTTCAGTTTGTGCTTAATTTGGAGTGCTTCTGAAACATATTTTGAACTATATACCTACGTAGTTGAATATTTGAAGCACTAAAAATGAGGCTAGGTAATTTTAACCAACTTCAAAAAGGAGGAGGTTCTCAATTCGACTGTATTTTTTTAATGTCTGCTTCCTCAAAACTTTTACTAGGTGAAGCGATTTTGATAATTATTTTTTATTTGAAAGCTGTTGTTGTTTTCGTTTTCGTGTAAATTTAAATGGGAACACCATTTGAATTTGATCAAGATCTGGTGAAGAACTTCGGAGAAATACAACAGAACTCTTCAATAAACATGGCAAATCTGTCGGGATTGCTAGAATCGCTTGCCTGTTTATTGTTTACACCATTTCATAACATAATATCACGGCGGTACGATCTAAAGTGGTACGCAAATATGTACAATGGTACATTCACATGTCACCGGTTATCTTAGTTTTATTTTATTCGGATAATCTATTGAGGCATAACTTTGGGCATTATAGGTACTTTACTATTGAACTTGTTCATGATGTACCACAACTAAAAAGTGAAAAATAAGAATAAAAATACAAATGAACTCCAAATAAATAGACTACAAAGTGGAAACTAACTTCAATTTCAGCAGCCGGTGTCAATAAATGAAGAAACAAACAGGAACACCGACTTCCGAAATTGAAGTTAGTTTTCACTTTGTAGTGTTTTTATTTGGAAGTCGGTTGTATTGTTTTTGTAAAAATGTTTCTATAGGCACTAATTTAAAATCGCTTGTATCACTTAGGTTCAAATATGAGGTCTAAGTAGATTGTAAATATGAAAATGAGCTTGTCATTTTGTCCTTCTTTCAACGCCATCATGATTCGGTTGTAAAAAAGGGAAAGTGCTAATTGCCTTGCATAGTTCCATCTTTTTCTCTCAGTGGACCACGAAAGTTTTGACCCATCATGGTAAGCCACCTGAATTTTAACATAAAATTATTTTTCGGTCTTGTTATTGACATGGACCACTATTACTTTTTTCTTTTAAAAACGAAATCGCGGGCAAAGCCTAGTACAAAATAAAACTTGAGAAAAAATTACGCATTTATAGAAATGACTTCTCAATTAAGAGAGTATTTTTAGCCTGGCTTTCACTTTGGTACCGGTAAGCCCGACATCTTCTGCTGAATTTTAATTAGATTTTTTGGAATATTTATATCACGGAAAAATAAAACTTAAAGCAACTCCAGTAATAATGAAGTGTTTTGCTAAGAAAAAATGGCGTCTATATAAGTATGTAATTCTGACTAACCAAGAAAAACACATACTATAGGAACCATTACATCTTTCTTCATTTATATTATATAACCTGAAATAATTAGGATACGAAATCCCATCATGTTATATAATAAAAAAAACAATATCACAATTAAATTTTGGTTATGTTTTAATTTTTAATTTATTTTCACTTTATCTTATTGTGATATGGTTTTTATTTTATTTTAATTTGATTTAATTGTATTTTAGTCATCTCTATGGTAAATAAGTGACACGAAACGGAGAACACTGACTTCTGTAATACAGGTTTCAGCAGCGCTTCAACTATTTTAGTGTAATCATGTTTATATAAGAATAAAAAAAAAAATGATTAAATAATGAAACATGTAGCTTAATCGAACAACAGTTAAAACTTCCAATACGCTCATACTGCAAATTAAACCTTCAATAAAATACAACTAGGATGTGATCCGTGCTCGTAACCGTTAGGCCGATGTTTTATAGTCTCTTTCTGGGTAATACTGGGTACTAATAGTTACCTACTGTTCAATTCATCGAGTTAACTGTCCTTTTTACCCTACTAGCCAGATGGGACGTTGAAATAACTGAGATGGTCCCGAGAAGTGTGGGGGACTATTTACTTGTTATACAATTGCTATTGGCAGAGATAAAGATAGAAACATTCTTAAATGTTACATTACTGAATATAAGCTGGATCAATTTTTTTTTATATATACAATTTGTCCATGGATGAGAATAGTAGGCTCACTCTAAAGCCGGTTGCAGACCTGCCCCCGTAACATGATCTGTCATAAGTATAATGGTTCTACTGTAAAAAAGGGACAGATGTATACAAGTCATATACAGTCATGTCCCTTACGAACACTGGATATAATCTTGCTCTAAGAGGTTATGGTCACCGCCCTGTGCTCTTGACTGCAAGCTAATCAAAGGTTGCTTAGCTCTCAAAGCAGAGGCTTATGTGTAGACCGCAAACTTTTATTTAAATTGTCTACGCCCCGGCTTTGCACGGGACAAAATCATATTCAAAAAGTTTTCTCGTTTATAGCTCTTTCTATTAGTGGAACCTGTATCAATATCCGTAGCGTGGTTTAGAAGAATTTAGCAGACAAACAGAAATGACGTCGGCAGACGCGGACAGCAATATGTTTGCAATATAAAACTCAGCTTTCATACGAATTGCGTCAGTTAATTTTCTGCGAATCGGTAACAAATCAACAAACCACTCGTTTGGCAAACATTTGTTTTTAATAATATTTTGTGGGTTCCCGGAATTTGGTGGTAATTAATACCTCTTATACTACCTACTTTGAATGTGTCATACAAATTGGATCAGTCTATAGAAACAGTCGTTAGCAAATATTTTGTCGACAGTGATAGGCAAATTTGATTGACGGAAAAAAATAGAAATATAGACAAAACACGTTTTTGTTATAATTCATATGAAAACAAGTTCATATTTGTTAAATCATGCCCAATTTTTTCGAGGATAGCTTTATGGTAGAACGTATTGAATATTTTATCACTGGACCTATGTTTGTTCTATCAAACTTTAAACTAATGGTTTTTTGACAACTCTTCTTTGATGAAACATGAGTTATTATCTAGATCATTTTGATCATGACAATGGAAATGTGGAACACTGATGAAATTAAAAATTATATACCCGATTTTTAATCCAAAACGACATGCCGAATAATTCAAACTAAAGCTTCCTTTTCGTACACTGTCTCAATAAGTTCGTTAAGTTGCCAAGCTGTTCCTACCAGTACACTAAACAGGATGCACGGCATCTATTTCACCGATACCGAATGGTTGCTAACCAAAACACACAAGTTCCACAAGGAAGCCATTTAACGACTAGCCCCTTGGTACATTAGTTCCACAAAGTACGTTAATTATTACCAACATGAACTATCTTATGTACATAGAGCACGGAACGTCGCGTCAGCAATAACTAGAGACGCCATTGCTGAATATTTGTGGCAGCTTAATAACTTAAAACTTTTAGCTGTCATAGTGTCGAAATTGTCACGGGTAATCACTTCCTCTAACAAACATTAGACCTAGCTTTTTCTCACCTATGTTGGGCTGACAGCAGCCAAATACCAGTATTTATGGTGACCTGTAATACAGGTTCTTATTGATACATACCTCAGACACCAGTCTCTCACCAAGGTAAACCCTAGTTTAAACTGTAAGGCATAGCATTGTGACTACACGCCATTTATCTCTATATTTTAATTATCGAATATTATTTTATATTTAAAACTGCGCATGGCCGCCAAATGTGTGAACCAAATTGAGACACGGATGACTCATGAAGGTTTGAGTTAGGGCTTGACAGGCACCCTAAAAAAAAACTATGGAATACTCAATACATTTTAAAAGGATAAAACAATACCGAACCTTTATAAACTCATAAATTGCCTTTTAAAGTAAAAGCTGTCAAGACAAAATAAATATTCCAACGAAATCCTAAAGAGACTTCGAATATCCGATTTTTAACACGAACCAGAACCAAAAAAAATAATAAATTGCACAGAAAACGGTAATAAAAATGACCTCGCAGCTGTGAAGATGTGTGAAGAGAATATCGTAGTAATTTTTAGAAATCGCGAAGGCGAGGGAAGGATAGCTGAGAGCAGATAGTCTAGATAGCAAAGAAATGGGGCACTTGGTTTGAGGCATCGGGAGAGACTGGTTGGCTTGAGAACGATAGGAGACGTACTTGTCGAGATACTAGAGTGTTAGAGAGACGTGTCGTGGTAGCTATCGTAGAAACAAGTGCAATCATTAAGATAATTATAATTTAGTCTAATCTCGTATGAATATTGTGTGAGTGATTGTCAGAATTAATGGGTAAGTTTTTAATCATTGTATAACATAGGTAGGGACAATCCACTAATGTATGAAAAGCGGAACCGTTAATATTCACTATTTGTATAAAGGAGGCTACATGGCCACCTTTAATTGGGCAAGTACTGGCTCATATACATTGCACATGTCTAGCTCAGTACACATTGCCTAATACTTGCTGTCGCACAGATCCAGGGAGAAGGGCTTCGAAAAGTAGGCTTCACAAAGAACCCAAACTACATCGTCTCAGGACGCTTAGGGAACGTGTCTCGTTAAAATTACACCAAGCCAATTGTAGGCAATATTAAATCGTCATTATTTAGCAAGACACGATATTGGATGGCTGCCGCTCCTAGCGGCTTCGTATATCCACGAAATGGACAAATTACGAACATGAGGAGCAACGTATAAATCCACTCCAACGTACGGTAAGTACCTATCACAATGAGTTGTGCTACAGAATGCGTCTACGGTACGCTTGCATTATTTTTGTAATCTTTGTAAAGGATGATTTCAGAGACGAGAACGCAGGTTCTAGAGAGACAGATTCTCTCTAGAACCTGCGTTCTAGGCCCAGCAGTACACGTAAGACGTGCCTGCTGCTGTAAAGCGGTCGCACGTCACTTGGGTGGGAATCTAGACTATTGTCAAGGCACTCATTAACGTAATTCAAAGTAATGTATTTCTCCATGCAAGCGTAGCGTTCCTTCCACTGACCTTCCGTAGGGTAAATAATGCACTTTGCAACTCTTGTGTCTAATTAACTTCAAGCATCACTATTGTTTTACTTATATAGTCCTTATTGCTAACAGACAGAAATGTGTGCCGGGAAGTTTGTTCCATCATTTCTTCTTACCAGCTAATACATTTAGGGTATGATGGTGGGTTGGGAGCTTTTGGGGCTGTCTGTAGGCAAGTTGAACTAATCAACTCCAGTTCCATCTAGAGTTAAAACTCTCTGCCAAATTAGTTACTTGTATTTGTATTAATTCTTGAAAGTATATTCACTATCTGCGACCATTATTCGGTCTTTGATTTAAATACTCTATACATGAGTATAAAGGGTTTCTCACACAAGCTTTAGTTAATTGTAACAATTTAGTGTATATCCCTTAACTTAGATTTTATCCTTCTAAACCACTTCCAAGTTATAATATTTAATTTAGTTACAAGTTATGTATTATAACTTATAACTAAATTAAATGTGAGAATTCCAAAACAAAAAAAAAACATAATTTGGAATTCACTTATAGTCGGTGAAAAGGTGTCCAAGTCAGTAATCAGTCGAACCTTACAATTATGTGCGGTGGAGGGGCACTGATTCTACTTCTTCAGAAGTAGCCGACCTGTAACTCTAAATCTAGCGCATTTTAGGAAAATCGTTTTTTTTCAGCCTAGGTTCTTTTAGGTACAGTCACAGTATGTAAGGAACTTTGTGAAGAGAAAATAAACGTTTTACTTTATTATATGTCCTTTATTCGTTTCTTTTCTTATTATCGACAGTTTTAAATTTATAAAATAAATTACAAAAAAAAACATTTAAAATATATATTATTTTTTTATTATTTTACATAACCCAGTAACTGGGTAGCTGGGTTACACCAGTATTACCCTTGGTAACTTGGTACTGGTGTCAGATTTACTGACTTCTGTAACGTCAAAGCTCTCCAAATGAAAGCCGGGACCTCCGTGACTCGGAAAGCACGATAAGACCGTCTCGGTATGAAATGGATGATTACTCAAAATCACTAAACATGCCACGAGTCGAAAAGAAACGAAACGTGTCCAAAGGTATCGCAGTAAGGGGTGCGATTCACCCTTTCACTTGGCATTCAGTAATGAGTTAATATCTCATAAACGCCTGGACCGATTTACATGATTTAAACGGATAAAATGGTTCTACGTATACCTTTCATTTGTGATCAAAACTATCAAAATACTCGTAGCTACATTAACAAAAGAGTCATGTTTTCAAGTTACCTAATTATATCTACTTTATGGTACAAGTCGGATCAATGATTTTTATTTTATTGTTACCTGACGGAGACTTTAGTCTCGCAATTACGTGCACTTTTCTCTCTCGTCATATCGATACTCGGCATTATAACAGGCTTTTTTCATGAGTAACCGGTTACACTCACTGACACACATAGGCTGAAAGCTCGCTGACGGGTGGTCTACTTAGCTTCTAGAGCCTAGCCAGAGCTGGCGAGTAGCGAAGGGAAACAAACGTTCTAAAATGATCGTAACCGGCCACAATGCGTGCTTGGCAGCTTCGCGAATCTCCTAGCGTGTATCATCGCGTTTACTCGTTAGGCTTTCTATGAGTTGTGATGATCACCGGGGTTTTTTAAGTGATGTAAAAATCCCACAGTCCCTGGTATTTTTCACAAAAGAAAAAAGGATTTCCCTCAGACAACAAAAAAAAAAGTTTAGACAAGGCTTCTTATTTTAGTTTCGGCCTTACTTCGTATATATAGTTTTGACTGTGCTGGTCTCTAGCAGTGACTGACGAGGCATATTGGGCTCTGTGGTAGGTATCCTAGTAACTATTCGTACTTTCGATCTTCGATATTCAATCACTCTCATTAATTTGCCATCATGAAAGGAAGCTGATATTCGGGGAACGTAAATTAAGTTGTAGTAATTAAATTACATATACACAGGTAGATTAAATGTAAGTTTGGTACATACTTAGTGAAATATGTTACAAGTTATTATGTAGGTACCTACTTAACTTTTAATTGGATTAAAAAGTTTCAAATTCATAGATACTTGATAAGTAACCTTATTAGTTGCTTTTCCAATTTCTCTTGATCTAAACTTATACTATATAGAGACAAAAATTGTTCATTCGTTTGTAAAAAAATCAAACTCGATATGAACTGATCCTATTTCGATCTTTTTATCTAAATCTGACCTTTTATTCCGAAAAAGTTTACGGCTTCTTTGGATAGGCTATAATGTCAAAGTTAAAATTATATCTTTCAATTAGACCACTAAGCGGCACTATTGAGCGTCAACAATAAAAATAACAAGTAATAATAATTGATTCCACCGTTCATTCGGAAAAGTAGCTTGTTATGGAGAAGAACGGACAAGAATACATACTCTTTTAAAAAAAATAAGTATTTTACAATATTTACATACATTAATTTTTTTCATATACTTGTGAACGATGCACCCAGAATAGCACTACGTACTATAATATATGGTCATAAAGTATTAAAAGCATTAACAGGTAAATTAATTCTTTTGATATTTGATAATAATATGAGAAAAATTCTTACATACTTACAAATATTACAAACATAGGTAAAACCCCTAATCGAACAACAACGGAACAGTGTGTGATTCAATTACTAAAACAAAAAAAAAGTACATGAACTATGAATAGGTATATAAATGAACAACTTGATTTTGTCTCCACTAAAGATTGTTCTACAGAGCAGGACCAGCATGTTTCCAAGCATTCTTATCTTGTATAATCATCTAATTCGTAATATGCTTGTTTACTAAGTGTACTTTTAAATTTTCATTCAGGTTTTATTCAAGGTATTTTGTTTTATAATTTAACACAGTACCCCTGTAAGATGTGTGTAATTCAGCTAATCTTTAAGGTGGTTGCTCAGATCAAATAAAAAGTCAATATGTAACGTAGCAAAACAACGTTGCATGACGCCGGTTAAAACTACGCCTTACCGTATACATACACAATTACACGCACATACGTAAAACGAAATTACGCCTTAGCTTGTCAGTCTAGCTTTTTATTTGATCTGAGAGCTCGACTGAAAAGCAAAGGCGTAGTTTCATTGTAAGTATGTGCGTGTAATTGTGTATGTATACGGCAAGACGTAATTTTAACCGGCGTCACCTTGTTGTTTGCAACGTTCTATCTTGACTTTTTACTTTTTTTTTGATCTGAGGATGATTGATCTAACTTACATTTATTTCTAGTATTACAATTGTGTCTATTACTTACTTTACTAAAGAAATGTATATTTTTCCATACCTACATACATAATATTTTCAAAAATGAATTGGCAAGAAACTGACATAATATTAATATTTTTTAAATTTCCTTAAGTGATTCCTGTTGAGTTAACTTATATATGACTTTGACATATCTCTTTTGCAATATAAATATGGATTCAATGTAAGCCGCCCGACCCCAGCGCGAAACCACGTTGATAATAAAGTGCAGTAATAATCTCTATACCTGATATTAATCTATAATTTGAGACTTAAAACTTAATATCTCGTCAGTTTTATTTAAAAAAAAACAACACAAAAGAAATGAAATTGACAGCAAGAAATATGATGACGACATTACCTGGCTATTACTTTACTTTACTTCGCCGCTTTGTGGTGCGACTCCGGAGTGTCCTTTTATCGCCACTTTACTTTGGCGGTACCTAAGAGAATTGTACCAGGAAAATAGCAACATTATATTGCTGTATATTCGCTCTCTTACTCTAATGTGGTGATTTTCTCAAGACTATTGATTAAGGCTATAATATTGTCACTTTTATCTTTCAATTTGGATGTAGTAACAACCTAATTGAATCGTGTTAACTTATTTTTGCCATATCAGACATAGTTTTTGCCCGTATTGTCTCGTATTATATAGCGAAGACAGCAGTCCATAAGCTCTTAGAGTAAGGTTACTTTGAGTGTGTGTAAGGGACAGATGTATATGTCTTGTACATCTGTCCCTTACACACACTCAAAGTAACCATACTCTAAGAGCTTATGGCCATCCTCCTGTAGTTTAACGATCAATTAGAAAAAAAAAATAACTGTGTTCCAAAGCAAAACACTAAAAAGACGAAAAATAAATTTCGTTTCGTAAGACGGGTTCTTGGGTCCTCTTATTTTGTGTCGTTTTGTGACACCGACTTCCGAAACAAACGTTATTTTTGCTCTTTTTATTGTTTTGCTTTGGAAGCAGGTTAATATTTTGTGAAAAAGTTTTTAATTTTCTCTTTTTAGTTTTAGTACATCATCACTAAGAAGTGAGCAAGTTCTATAGTAAGGTACCAAAATCATTGACAAAAAATACCCATAATAACTCAATTTACACATTCGTGCTGTTTTTTGTAATGAGTTCGGTTATATGAGCCATATCTTGACAATTTTTTGACCGATTTTGTTGAAACTTGTACTATTCTCTATGTTGAGAGATACCTTATCCAATAAAAAATAACGATCACCATCTTATAACTATTTTCGGAGAAATGCGTGGACAAACATAAACAAACCAAATATAATAAAATATACATTCGTGTCGAATTGATAACCTTCTTTTTTTAGAAGTCGGTACTGTGGACACTTATGATCTAAAAGAGATCCTTTTTATACAAGAAGGTCCTTTTAATCCACCGTTCCTACCTCTCTCAACTGTACCTAAAATACAAACGGTACATAAGCTTTTAAAGTAAGTAGTTTCTAAATTACTTCGTCCTGAGAGCCATGTGAATAAAAACTGAAAATAGAACGGAACACGAGGCGAAATTGTTTTAACTCTTAGCTAAACCAGCCAGCTATTTAAAAATAGTGTTTAGTCCCAGCGAGATTTGTAAATGAATGGCGAGAGGAGTGAGGTAACTAATGTACGAACGTATTATGTATGTTCAGTGTACCACTGTCCCTCAACCACTTATTAAGAAGCCAGCTCCCCGTAGATAGCGACGAAATTATAAAGCAGGTGGTTTTGAACCCACGCCACGAACATATAAAAGACACAGTAAAACAAACATTGACTTCCATTAATCTTTCTCTAAACCCTTTAATGTGTCTTCAATTGTTTAAGTAGAAATGTATACTCTAATAAAATACTAACAGAAAGTTCGTAATCATTATTTGATATTTCCATGTACAAAACGGTAATTAGATTCTAGGGTCTGCGTTCCAGCTAGACTTCTGTAGACTCTAAATCCTATAACTTTCTTATTTGTAAAGCTGAAAACATGTACGTTCCTCCAACGAGAAAGACTAATACCACCGTAAGAATATGTGAAGTTAATTTTCTAGTGCTGGGTTGTATACCTAATCCAATTCTTAACAAAGGCCCCTTAGCACTGAGGGCTATTGTGTTTGAATTTACCGCCAGGGGCGCTGGTGTAGAGCGAGATCTTTAAAATCGCAAATTTTCTCGTTTTTTAGCGCTTATAGCGTGAGTTTATTACAATTTTCTTTATTTTTGTGAATATTTTACAAATATGGCAGATTGAAATAGTTACGGGTTTTACTAACCTCTGCTTTAATAAAGTTTTATGTTTCAGCAAATTTTATCCTCCTTTTTTTCGAAAAGAATAGCGCAAAACTGCCACATACTCGAAGTTATATTTAATCGCACTTCTACGGCATTATAAATTATTTCAAAAATTCAAACTTTGGGTCCGTGCGCGGAATAACAAAATTTAATAACTATATTCCTTGACCTTACTCGCCAGTGGCGCCAACTGGTGGGCACAAAGACTGTAGCCCTCATTAGGCCTTGGGGACTGTTCTAATAACTTGCTTGTTTTCAGCGACGCTGCAGTAGATGCGTTTTATAATCTAGTAAGTATCTTCAAACGGGCTCCTCGTTTATCTCGTGATAAATAGCTAGATGGTATCGCAAAATTATTGGAACATAGAATTTCATTTCAAAAACCTAGTCGATTGTTAAACTACATCATTCCTACACAATTATTTAGATACTATTATTACAAGTGCCTGTATATGTTTCATAATATGATATATTAATAGGAATGTTAACTAAAAATCAGTTTTTTGTCCGTCAGGTAGATTAATAAAAAATATCGGACACGTATTTTTCTATTGACACGTAAACATAAAGTGACGACGCTATAATGCCTTGAAATATCGTGTGACGTCACGCCGTAAGTACACTTTATACTGACATAGTGACGACACAAGCCCCCACTCCTGAACTTTGATGCGCGATAACTTTGTGATTTTTTTATTGATTTGGTAAAGCAAAAAATACGTGCCCAATATTATTTGATTATCTCACTGACGGACAAAATATAACTATTATTTTTCTACCCATGAATGCTTGCAAACATATTTTTATAATAAAACTTTAGACCATATAGTCCATTCAATGATGTATCACTAAATGAACGCCTTTATAAACAGCGAATAACTGCCATTGCATTATTCATTCCATTGCACACGAAAGCAGAAACAAAAGAAATACCTACAACTACTGCTTACAGACACCCGGCTTGTTTTGCAGCCTCCTTTGACTTGATAAATCGAATGCTTCGGACATCTGCGTGGCAAGGGAATTATTGAGGCGGACATTTGAACCGGTACAAATCGTTGATACGTAGATATAGCTGCGAACCGATTTAGGTCCACTTGGCGAGCGCTTGTTAAACACTTGAAAATCGGCAAATATGTACTCGGGAGATAATATACTGCCAAAATCTTCATCTTCACTTTTTCAGCCTAGTACTGCCAGCAAAAAAGGTAAGAGATTGGCCATGTTAAAATCTTAGAACACATTTACAAAAAAAAAGTCATAAATCGTGCGCAATACTTTTTACGACAAACATTGTCAAAGATTGAACTACCAGGCACACGCAACATGGTTTAAAAAGAGTTTTAGTTCGTTGTCTGGTTGGTTATATTTGTTTTTGTTAACTGTACTCATATTATTTATTACAAAACACATATGCGTGTATAACAGTATTGATTCAGGCCAAATATCAGGTATCTAGCTCTTTCTGTATGTTATTTATGGAAGAAACTTGGCAAACACGACACAAATAAGACCAATTTATGAAAAACATGTGTATCTACTTGTTATGTTACCGTTTTATTTTGTAGGTTAGGCATAATTTACTTTTTGGGGCTCGTTTAGACGATGAATTTTCGGCATGCGAGCAAGCAGTATGTTTTGTTAATTTTGCGGCAAGTCAAATGTTTTTGTGAACGTTATATAAACGATTACTTTATCTGTATTCCCCTGGCCTTGTCCCATGTTACTTGGGGTCAGCGCAACACATTTTCTTCTTTTTTTGCCGTCAACGGTCACGCTATCACTGACTCCCTTTTTTCCATATCACTCCACACACATTCCATTTATATTCATAACTCTTTTAGTAACATGTGATAGAAAATACGAAATTTCATGTGCACAAAAAAAAAATCATAAACATATAGAATACATCAACAAGACACCATCATCAAAAGCCTTTTAATTTTCCCGCAGCTGGGACAAGCCTCTTCTCTGTGAGAGAGAGAATGGGTCGTAGCCCACCACGCGGGTCAAGTGCGGGTTGGTGTATTTCACATGTCTTCGAATTTTTGGTTCTAAGACATGCCGGTTGCCTCACGATGTTTTCCTTCACCGTTTTAAGAGCAATGGTGATGAAATACTTTACACAAAGTAACGCGCCTGCCGGGGTTCGCACCCATGACCTACAACTTGTGAGTCGCGGCTGTTACCACTGGGCCACCACTGCTCTCCTCCAACAAGACATCATGTCAGCGTAATTTCTGAGATGAAACTACTAAGCTATAACTATCGAAGACTGATTCCTAGTTAACAATTACACTATAGATTAAGATACCAAGTTGAATAGAGGATATGAAAAGAGTGTTTGCTTACCCATTGGAGCCTACTTTCACGATACGTAGATACTTTAAAACATTCAGTATCAAGCTCCATGACTACAACTACAAAACATCGTCCAAACTTTGTATCTTCAACACAAGCTCTCGTGCACAATTATTTTGTAAGGAGTTTAGGCTTTAAAGTGGATTTCCAACTAGTCGTAAACCTTTCCGAGGAACAACTCCAGTTAAAGCTACCCCATCTCGGCTGACCCATATCTTATCACATAACAGATAAAGTACAGAAGGCCAGCTTCAAACATAGAGCGAAAACAGGTGCGTGCACTTATAAACAGGTGCTTCACCGTTATCGCATTCAGTAAATAATATTTAACAAATTAACGCAAAAATAGAACTGACATTATATTTAAAACTCACCTGTCCGGCTACGGCCGTCAGTCCCTACGTTTCTACTTCAAAATAAGAATTTGTATTTATATTCACAACTTTGCATTCACTTTTTTTGTCGCCTGTACACTCTCGCACGAGAGCCCACGAGGATGACGTACATTGCTCTCAGTACTGAGTTCAATCATGAAGTATTATGTTTAAAAATTCAATGTACAGCGTTGCCTCGGGCTCTCGCGCGAGATTGTACAGCGGGCATTAAATCTTCAAGGAGACTTGAGGTTGACCAGTTTCTAACAGTACCTACAACCATCTCAAACTCAGTCGTGAGTGCGCTTGCACCTGCTGTACGTGAAGCGTGTTTATGTGTGCGTGTGTTTTCGCTCGTTGTAGTTAGAAGTTGAACCTACTGTATTTTTTTACGCAGCGCCCGTGTCCCGTGCAGGTCTTACTCGGCACTTATCAAACTACGCCACTAACTGAGAGAACTAATTGTTTGTACTTAAGCGACCACGATAACTGGATAATCGATTTTTCTTTATTTAAAGTGGTGTGAGGATATTTATCGTGATTATTGTTGGCTATTCATCCATTCCGTTAGTGAATAAGGGGGTTTTCATTTTGTTGACAGGTATGGTTGGTCATACGATGTTGAACACCACTATTTTTCAGGGAGCTTTTCGCTCTCATTCGACCTCCTAACTCAATTACTCAGAGTAATATACCTTCAGTAATAGTAAAGTTTAGTGTTGTATGTATGAATAAAGGTATTCCCAGAAGGTCTCCTCAAACTAATCTAATGCAAATGACGCGAAATTAATTTATTTTCCTGAAGCATAGAAAACCACTTCACATTCCAGAAAAAGTCTCTAAAAGCGTAATCTGTTCGCTTTAATTAAAGTGATTGCCACAGGTCTACAGGTAGAATGAAACTTAATGGTGGCGCGGTACACTTTGCGAGTCTACCCTGTAACGGTGGGTAGGGCAACCAAAAGCGAGCATCACAGCCGTCACTAAATTGGAATCGACCTGTATCCTACATTGACACTCCAGCCTCGCTGCCTATTGAGATACCGTGAGATACTTTCTAACAAACGGCAGTAATAATAATATATTAATTATTATATCGTCGTATTCTTCTTACTCCAATAGTAATTTGATAATTTTCTTTCCATTACAATGTGGCATAATAACTTTCATCAATATTTTAACAACTAAAATCGAGGACAGTTTGTAAGCGGTCTCGCCCGTGAAGTTACAGGTACAGGCACAACTCACCAGCGTTGCCAAAATGTAACTTTTGTTGCATTTTACGTTACTTTTGAACCTTCTCATGTGGCCTCCATGTAACACGAGTCAAAATGAAACATTTTGACTCGTGTCGATTTTAGGACGTATTTAAAAATATTGAAATATTTGCCAGCAGACAAAAAATAATCGTGAAATGGAACGCATCTAAGAAAGTCTTCGTTCGTCGTGTTGTCGCACCTGATTTTCTGACACACAAATTGACGTATTGCTTTTTCACTCACTCCCTCACGGTTATTTCTAAATCTTCCACCCCGATTACTCAGGCGAGTGAGTGCGCGGATTACCGTCGTTTTCCACATAAAATAAGTTAATGTAACTGTTCTCATGAAAATGTAACTTTTTGAGATGTCTCATGTAATATTTGACTATCTGCCACTGGCAACACTGCAACTGCACTGCACTGATTCCTAGTGCGGGGCAACATTTTCTATAAAAAAAATATAACTCACTCCTTAAGGTTACACTAGTGGATCATTCTTCTATACAAACGTAGTCTAGCGATTACTCCACTGTTACTGATATACGATCAAAATAAAAATGATGTCAATTTGTCTCATCATTAACTATAAAATATTTGAAAGTTATATGCGTCAAAAGTTCCATATTTCAATACTAATTTTAACGCATCTTTGGGCGGAAATAAATACCATAAGAAGAAAGAAAATTGCAAAACGGCCTCCATACAGGGCTAGATTAGTAATTCAACAATGCAAATAATTTTATTTTAAGAGTATACATTTAGTCGTTTTTTCATGATATCTAGACTCCCAAAGTTCTGTTTATAAAATTTCGCGCGCTCGTTTTCGTCCTAAATCATCATCCATTTCGATACAAATTTGCAAGAGTTCTAATTCGTAACCGAACTAGCTTCTTACTGTTTATCACAGCATCTATCTCTTTCGCACGTGTTGTCGGATGAGATCGCGCACAAAATAGTTCGTTCCGTCGACTAGGGGAACAGTAAGACGTCATCTCAGCAGAAACAATGATTAGACTGTGTGCAAGTTGAGTTCCTGGAAATTACGTTACTCTTTATAGACTTCTCAACTATCACTCATTCTTTATAGTTTTTTTTTGGTTTGCCCCTATTCTTATACTTATCTACTTTTAAGGCTTCCGCAGACAGGCGTGACGCGTTAATGCGACATGATTTTGCCCTGAACCATATTCGTAGAATAATTTGTCTGCAATATCCTTTAACTAAAATGTTTCTTACGACGTTTTCCTTATTTATCCGTCAACCGCCGCGCCGTGCTTATTTTTCATGCCCATACCATGACAATCCATTTCCTCCTCGTATATATTCGTATCTGCATGATATAAAATCTTGTAGCACTTTGACCGCAAAATTCTCTATCATCATTTATATTTTGGTTTCCAATTGTCTCGCTCTTAATGACACTAATGATTTCTTAATTTTGAGTAAATACAATAATAAATTAAAAATCAAAAAAAGCCCCCGAGGCTTATTAAATCATGATTTTAAACCACATAGCTTATTTAGTAGTAGAAACGCTTCGATCGACAATCCATTGAAGCACGTAATTGTAACTCGATATCTTGCGAAAATACCCCGTAAACTAAATCAAAATCGCTTCATTCGTTTAGGAGCTACTATGCCACAGACAGACACAGAAATACACAGCAACACACGTCAAACTTATAACACCCTTCTTTTTCCTTCGGGGGGGTTAAAAAGTAACCTTTATTAGTGCTCGTTCACACAGAGGTCTGTTTTACAGATCCGCTTTACTGTATACATTTTTATTCGACGCTGACATACAGCGCTGACGCGGCGCTACAAGGATGTACGTCCGATAAAAGTTATGGATCAGTATATTAGTACTGTTATGCATGTGAACTCGCTCTTACAACTGCCTATGCCATTGCCGAATAAAAACGTATACGATAAAGCGGAACTGTAAAACGGACTGCTGTATTTTTTGTCGGATCGGTATTTTTTATTGGATTTGGAATACTATCATGTGAACACGCTCATACAACGACATACATCAGCGCCGAAAAAACGTAAACGATAAAGCGGACCTGTATAACGGACCATATGTGAACGAGCACTTACTTCTAAAGATCGAAACTGACATCATTATCAAGCGAATATCCTCCTACAATTACCTTTAAAAGTTCCCTACAAACATAATTCTACCTTGTCTCCAAATAAAAAACTCTTGACGTAGAAATAAAGCTCACTTAATGGATTATTCCAGTTTTATTGCTTAAATTTTATGTTACGACTTTCAAGTTTACGGCGGGTGGTCACCGCGGGGATCAAAGCACAATAATCCGTGGAGTAAGTTTCATTTTATTGGTTTAACTTGACGTACACGAATTGAATTTTCGACAATGAGAAACGATGTGCAGTAGGTGGCAGCACTGAGACGTCAGGTTAAGCACCAAAGCGCTTATAATTTCTGACATTTTGATGCCTTAAGTTGCGTTTTCCAAGTAGAAGACCACTAGCCAAAGTGACGCCAACTGGTGGCATGATTTTTTTTGTAACCCCTCATTTTTAGACAGGGAAATGGAAAATTTTGTCAATACAAAAAAAGGAAAACTTGAAGTCCCTTGTCTTAGTAACACGTCAATATTATCTGAGAAGATGTATCAAACACCCATAACTCCGTCATCTTCTTCGAATTTTTTTATGGATAAATTCAATAATTCAGCCGAGCCTGCTGGTTTCACTCAGCAATTGCTATTATTAGACACTTTTTAAACGAAACATGCTAAAGAAATTTCATCAACGAATCCGAACGCTACAATATAAATCTAAACCGAGTTCAAGACCTAGGGGGATAACCAATGCAATCTAATCACTCAATAAATATTGTAAAACACATTTTTTTTTTAAAGTGTAATTATTTAGTTTCTTGTGCGTTCTTCTCCATAACAAGCTACTTTTACGAATGCACATTAGAATAAATTTGTATTACTTGTAAATTTTAATTTTAATTCTTTGACGTTTAAAAGTGCCGCTTTTTGGCTTAGTTGAATATTTGACTTTGACTTTGAATCATGATTCCGATGTGAAATAACAAAAAACCCGATTGCTTAAAAAGCGAACTAAAAAGACGTAAACAAGAACAAAATCATGCTGTGCGATCCAAACTGGGTGACCAAAACCAGATACTATTTAGTTCGCTTTTTAAGTAGTCAGTTTTTTTGTTGTTTTTAAATATTATTTTATTTACAGCTTTTTAGTTATTCGTTTTTTTAGAATTAGGTACATTTAAACATATAAGTGTCAAATATTTTGTAATCACCTCTTAAAACGCTTTATTTTGATACTCCACACATATACATATAGTTACATACACATGTCGCCAGTGACACTCGCAGGGTTAAGACGAATCGATTAACGTAAGAATCATCAAAATCGTCTAACGCGTCTGTTCTCTAGAACGCCACTTAGGAACAAACATACATACACTGATAAACATAACCCTCCTTTGGCAGTCGGGTAAAAAGTGACAGTGTTATTTGTCCTGTATAGCTACGTCAATCTCTCTTACATCGGAATCATGATGTTTTAAGACGTCATAAGACTCTCTTACTGCCATCATTGTTTTAAAATGTTGACACTGAAAACTCAAATCCTTTTAGATGTGCTGATCGCTTTAGCGTTTCAGTTTATACACCCATAACATCACGCTTGGTTTCCCTAAAGGGTTATACAGAGGTGCTTCTATAGTCCTTACACACATTTCGTCAGTTATGTTTCAAGTTCAGAAGTGTAATTATCCTGTCTCACAATAAACCTACTATAAGCAAGTGCGTGATAAAGTTTAGTTAGCCTACAATTTCAGTTAGGTAGCAGATGTAGTTAGTTGGAAGTTAGCCTCTTGCGGGGACTAGTATAACCGTCGTAACAAATGCATTCGGGCCACCTACGACTAACTGCTAACCGCAATCCCGCCTTGTCGTATCTGTATCTCGTGTGGAACCGACTTGCTCAACCTGTCGGCCCAGTTTCGCTCTAAGTGCAATTTCTGAAAGTATTTTTGTTAGTGTTTACAACTCTACTATTTTATAACTGCACAGCACATGTGTGAGTACTATGTACCAATTGTAAATCTACCATTTAATGTACCTATAATTTCGTTCGTTGACTTGTGTGTGCTCTGGCAGTTGGGAGTATGTATAATCTCTCTCAAGGTCTCTCTGATGGTGGCACATGTGTAGGATCATTCGGTTCCCTTCATGATGGTTGAGCTGAGTGGTGCCAATCCATGCGTCTTGTTCGTGAACAGGCGCCATCAGTTGCGATTGGTCATTACTTCATTGCCTCGGCCTGTTTTAAATTATTTATCTTATTTTTGAATTATTGATTTTATGCTAGTTGCTTTTAAGTGCACGTCTTTTTACATCGTTATCACATATATGTAATTTTCCAACAAGAATGATGGAACTAAATACTTGTAATAAAATCTCATGGAAGAGAGCGTCCGTGAAGGAATTATCAATAGAGACCTACTGACGCTTGTGAAAGTGCAACTAGATTCATCTTTTGTTTCACATTTCAGAACTTCCTTTAAATGGTTTAGATGGTTTGATTTGATTTGATTTGCTTAGCGCGTAAATATTTATCTTCTTACCAATTCACACATGCTTTGTTGAATCTAAAAGTTAGTTGTGGAATTAAGTGACATTCTATCATCGAAAGCGTGGTGATAGCGATTGTCAAAAAGGCAAAATTGTATGGCAATGACAAGCGATATCGAACACGCACGTGATCGATACCTTCATCAAAAGCTTTTTAATGTTCCCAATACTGTGACACAGATTTCCTCTCTGTGAGAGGGCATGGGCCGTAATCCACCACGCGGGCTCAGTGCGGTTTGGTGGATGTCACATGTCTTCGAATTTTTGGTTCTAGGACATGCCGGCCCTACCTCCTTTGTAAGTCGCGGCTACTACCGCCGCCGCCGGGACACCACTACTCTCGATCGATCGATCCCTTACATTTTGTAATTTCGAATATCGCCGTCGCTGACATCGAATGCCACTTGTCGAAAGCCTCTTTTTCAAGTTTTTTTATCGTTTCAAGGTACTATAAATACGACTAAAATGATAAAACAAAGAAAATATTGATATGACTAGGTGTATCTGTATAATTTTTTTTCCAGTAGAACATACCTTTACCTGCAAACAGAAATATCAGCGTCAGTATTTCCTTCAAACATTCCTTTTAACATAATATTGAACCGCGTAAATAATTTTGGTTAATTGCAATTTATCACAACTAATTTGCTACTCTTTACCACATTTTAAGTAAATTACTTGTCATGTTTTAATAATTTTGCTACATACCTTTCGTGAAAACAATACTGAAAATATCCAATGAATTTATTCAAAACCAAGCTCATTCAAAACATCGAAAATTAATAAAGAGTCATTAATTTAAAAATAATTTAGTTGTATGTACCTATCATATTAAAGTCCAGTGAATAAATTGATCACCTGTTTTTCGAATCAATTAATTCGCTATTTCGCATTCGATAGCACTTTTCTTTAATACAATATATTAATAGCAATTTTCTTTAATTACGTGGCAGGAGCTCGAGGCTAAATAATAACAGGCACACGGCAGACATGTTCAAAATCAAGCGTTCTTTACATAGCGAGTTTCCTTCGTGACCCGGAAAACACGTTAAGCCGTTGTTCCCGGCTGTAATTTGAAGATCTTTGACAGTCATTATAGGTAGTCAGAAGCCTGTAATCTGACACTAGTCTTGCCAAGGGGTATTGTGTTACCCAGTTACTGGGTTGTGGAGCTGAATCCGGTTAGACTGGAAGCCGACCCCAGTTGTTGTTGTCAATTGGGGAAAGGCTAGTGTACAACCGTGAACAGGCCATAGTTACACGCGCCAACAACAGCATGACAGCGTAAGCGACATACTTTCGGTCCACGGCTCCACGCGCCGGCAACACCGGCAGACCGTCAGCGCTAAGAAGTGACCTACAAAGATCTTCGCTTCATCGGCTCAATACACACACAACTCGTATCAATGTGTATTGACCCCAAAATTTGTATATAATTAAGTTGATTATTGAAATAAATTAGTCATCAAGCTGGAGTCAAGTTTGATTCATCTCACCGTTACTACTCTTACTGTGGCCACTCTTAGCCTTCAACGATTCTGTGAGTCTGTGGGATCAGCAGTGAGAAAATCATTTCCTGTGTATATTGCACGACGTACACAAACCCCTATTCATACCCAAATTCCGTCTGTTACCGTAGGTCTCCTTGTAACAAACTTCCCGCACATAAAACGTAACCTATGTTTGGTATGGATTTTATGATAGGTTAGGGCGTTAGGATAACTAGGGTGCTAGGTAATTGTTATAGGGTTAGGTTTGTAGTCAGTGAGATCTTAGGTATCTCATAGGTACCAGGCTCATTTGTTGCAAACATAGCCACACCGTACGCATTTGGAATAACGGCCGTACTAAGCAGTAAGTCCCGGTGAGTACAGCTAGTTAGATGATGACTTGTATTACGTGGCAATTAATTTCATTATTTCCTGTATCTATTTGAGCATAATAGCAGCATTCAGTTACGGCGACACCATTCGCTGACGCAGCCGTAAGATCCTCACATGTGGAGGTTTTATGGCATGCGGTATCGGGCGTAAGGTGGACCATGGTATGCATATAAATAGTGGGCCAAAAATAATATTTAAATACTTTATTTGCCATCCACTAGCAAAGAAAAATTCGAGTGTATGAATTACAAAATAAATGCTTTGAGCAACTAAACTGACGAATTGTTTGAAAAAATACAGATCACTTAATTTGTCAATACAATGTTGCAATGTTTGTACCTTCGTCTTACAAATATTTAATCAAAGCCTAGTATTTGTGATAGCGCTTCACCTTTTTATTGGCACCCACTCTTTACAGAATCAGAGCAAGTGTTTATTTATTTACGCTGAAACGGTGTTGGAATACGTACCTCTGTGTAATGTAAATCTTATTCGGATGGCAGAACATTGTGTTTGAACAAGACAGATTTTCTTATTGGGTACTTTTAAATTGAACACAGTGTTTTCGTTGTCACGTCACACTCGGTAATCGAAATAAGAAGACAGCGAATGTAATCCTCTTATATCTAAAGGTTATTTTTTGTTTCTGAACAGGTACTGAAAATCGTGGATCATCGCGCACTTGAAAAGCCACTTACGTTTTGAGCAGACAATGAACAGACCATGTCAAGTTTGAACGAGTGTAGTGATTGTGTCAGTGACAGTGTTTAGCGGTGGACACATGATGTGAACAAACAGTTGGCACAATGTGGGCGGCCAGGCTCAGCTGTATTTTCATATTGTTCGGTGAGTAACTGACTTTGTAATTGCTGGTTTAATTGAACTATCAAATTATTTATTAGACTGTCCGTAGACCTTAGGCTAGACCTAATTAATAATCGTTATCGCTGTATGGAATGCCCTTGTCTAGATTCTAGATCTACAGACAGTCTATAAAGTTAGGCTGACTTGCCTTAAGGTGAGTATAGACTAGAGAATTTATTTACGTGTAACAGAACATCGAGCATTCGCTCTTTTTAAATTTACTCGAACCACACTTCGAACATGACGCTCTATATTTTGTTACAACCAGATTTTAAAAACCGGCGAGCGTTTTGGTTTAATATTTTATCGAACAATGGCACGAAAGTAAGGTCAATAATGAACGGGTCGGTTACAAGTAAATGCTCTCTCGCCGTCAGCATTACGTCGAACGCACCGTCGAACATTCGCAAGATGGAAATGCTTTAGGAAACTGAGCAATTGTCAGTATTGTACCATTCGTAAGAACGTTACATTACATTGCTCGCGAAAATGCTCTAGTGTATACTCACCTTACGCAGTTTTTATCTATCGTTGACCAAAACTCTTATTTACTTTATAAACTGTTCCATCTTGGATTTCTTATACCAATCGATAATCTCACCGTAACTCAAATTGTCATAAAGTTAGACTCAATTAGGTCTGAGTACGTGGCGTTGAAATCACTAGTACGGCTGTTTACTTATGGGAAAACACGCCTTGAACAAACATAACCGTTACCTCGTTGCGTGATACATTACAGTGTACATACCTACACGCTAATTGCTTGAGCCGTAAAATAAAAATGTGGGCTTGCGCATTCCACAAGAGTTTGTATCTGTCGTAGGTTAAAGACAAAATCGGGATTTAAAAAGTTAAGTTTTTAAATTTTAATTTAAAGAAATCATCATCAGCCTATTAAAGATGCCACTGCTGGGCCTCCTCTCTGTGAGAGGGAATGGGCCGTAATCCACCACGCAGGCCCAATGCGGGTTGATAGATGTCACATGTATTCGAACAAAAGAAATAGAAACCGACATTGTTTTTATCATAAAACTGATCCAGTCGAGACTTTTCATAAAAAAATAGTCATTGATTTATTATAAAAAAACCAGTCTAGATTTTTGTTCAAGAAACTGGATTTTCTCAGGCATCTGATAACATCTATCTATCTTATGTATAAAAGCGAAAGTGCACTCACTCACTCATCACGAAATATCGTAAACCGCTTGACGTATAAAGATGAAATTTGGCATTAAGGTTTCTCAAGTAACGTAAATGAGCACAAAGAAATGTTTTTTGAGAATTCCATACATAAAATGTAAAATCTAATTCCTTCGTCTTATATTCTTGAAACTTGGTACAAATAGTATTCTTAGTAAATGATAAAGGTTGACTAATTAGTTTTTCGAAACTACCCCCTAAAGACGGTTTAGGGGGTGTTGAAATTTATATGGCAGATTCTTATTTCTTGGGTTAATAAACTTGAAACTTGGCATTAATACTAAACTAAATAAACAATAATGATTGGTATCAATACTTCTTCGAAACTATCCCCAAAAGACGATTTAAGGGGTGTAAAAGTATTTTTTGAAGAATCTCATTTTTGGGTTAATAAACTTGAAATATACTTGACATAAATACGAACCTAAGTAAACAATAAAGGTTGTCCTTATGAAATTCTCGAAACTACCCCCAAAATACGATTAAGGGGGTGTTAAAGTTTCTTTAAAGAATCTTTTTCCTTGGGATGATAAACTTGAAACTTGACATAAATACCAACTTAAGTAAATGATAAAGGTTGTAATTATTAGTTTTTCGAAACTATCCCCAAAAGGCGATTTAGGGAGTGTTAAAGTTTTTTTTTGAAGAATCTCATTTCTTTCGTTAATAAACTTGAAACTTGTCACAAATACCGACCTAAATAAAAAATAAACGTTTGTTTTATTAGATTTTAGAAACTTCCCCCAAAATACGATTTAGTGAGTGTTAAAGTTTGCTAAGAATCTTACTGCACAGGGTTTCGTTCTTCATATTGCTCAATATGAAGAAAATTTCGGCAATTCCAAAAACCTTTAATAGGGGGAAATTTGTGTTTATGAAAATACAAATTCCTTGGGGATAAAATAAATGATTAATATGACATAATCAGATTGTTAAAACTAACCCCCAGATAAAGTTAAGGTGTGCGCAATCTGACTAACATAAACAAAAAATATAATGCAGAAGAAAAGTGTGAATAACATATTTAAGTTGTTAAAAACTCTCGAGTTTTAACTACTTAAATATCATGCCTCATCAGGGCAAAAATTTTTAGCGGAGTAACCTAAAATGTATTATACTTTAATTAAAAATATCGAATCGTCCCAAACCAATTAACCCTAGATATCATCGATACCCCATTTCTATTAATTTAACAAAAGCTTATTTTTGGTCGATAAAATACGAAATCACGCAAACGATGTCGCGGGCGGAGAGCCAGTAAAGTAATAATTTTGTCTTTTTCCGGTTCTTGATCAATAGCCAAGGTTTTTGATCAAAAACTTGATTTTGTAATTAACCTGCGACGTATCTAATCATAACATCACGCCTGTATTTTCTAAAGGATAGGTAGAGGTGCATCTATGGTACACACACTTTTCGTCAGTTATGTTTAAGTCCCCTGTAATAGGTGGCGAGCCTCTTGCCATCATTCGGGCCCAAATCCAGACTTCGGGTTGCTAGTGTTATTTTGTTTCTATACTCCATTTGAGATAATATAAGACATTTAAATAATCCCATTTTACAGCCCGTTCAACCGATTTTGACTTCTATTGCATTGGTGATATGACAAATGGCAGCTGTAGTAAGCAGTTAGTTTTCGTAACAGATTTATGCTTTTTATGCTATCCTTATATTTACGGAATAGAACTCAATATCGATTGAACGGACTGCAAAAAGGATGTATAAAAATTCTAATTTGATTACAAATGGAGTATACGTAATTATTACACGAAGCGACTACCGTATGTTTTGAAAACTGTATAGAAAACTAAGTGTTCACATTCCGACGTTCGTCGGTTACAATCCCTCCCCCCCTCTAATTAAATTCTTTGAAAAATAAGTAGTGGCTGGTTTTTTGCCTTTCCTTTAATTACCGTTTGCCCTAATTTACATTTCCTTTATTTTTTCCTTAAGGCCAAATACTTTAATTTACTTTTGAAGTAACTATGTTAACATAGCTATGTAATTAAATAATTATATTCTACTTAACATTGACATAATAAGATGTCGATGCTTTTTTAAAAAAAGATTATGATAAAACTATAAACACTTGCTAGGAAATGTGACTTTGACCACAATATGTTGCCCGCAGACTATAAGACTTCATGTTCTCCTGAGTTACCCTTTCAAAGCGATAGAGATAGTCTATTTTCAGGCTGAAAATAAAACAAATAATAATTGAAAACGCTTAACGAAAATTTGTTTCAGTTAATTTTTAGGCGGTACGCAGCTGCGAAAGTAATGCGATACCGTTAATACAACAAAAGGCTTATATAATTCAGTTATAAAAACACATTGTTTGCCTTCAGATGAACAATAAAGAGAACAGTCATGACCTAATCGCAATTTTGTTTCAAATTCAAACAAACGAAACCCTTTTATCTCAGTTACAACAGAAATTTCTTTTTCAATAGGCCGACTACATAATGAAATATTTGCGGAATGCTCCGGTTAATGCTCAAAAAGTGGAGGGATAAAAAATAACGAGACGTGACGGAAAACAAAACACGGTTTTATCGTTGGAAGGGATCGTACTAATGGAAGCTGGACGTGAACGGGTTTGGATCAAATCGTTATGTTTTTGGCAAACGCCGTACAACATACACGTGTTTCGTCAAAGCTCTGAAGAAACACATTGATGAGGCGTAACGATAAGACGCAATTCTAAACTGGGAGAGCATTACTTTTTATGCTTGCTATATCGTAAAAATAACAAGCATGTTATACCTACGTATAAAGTCCGTATAAGTATCTCTAGCTATGGTCTTTTTTAGTACAATACAAGAGTATTTTAACAAATTGCTTTCTAAGACTCATCCAATGACCGAGTACTCACTAGGTGTACTGACGACCTGGTTAAGGTTGCGGGAAATCGTTGGATACGAGACGCACAGGACCAGTCAATGTGCGACACTTCAGGATAATGGTGATGAAGGGTCATCCAATTCGCACGGCAACTCCTGGACTAACAAAAAAAAATAGTGAATGTCATTTTTACCCGGCTGCAAGAAAAGGGTTAAGTTTTTAGCGCGTATCTTGTATGTATGTATGTAATATTCTGTATTACCTCGTATCTTTCAAACCACTTGACGATTTTTTATAATTAAGATAGGTCTTGGCCACCCAAGTGTTCTTAGATAAGTGCCGTTACAAAAAAAGGATTATGAGGACTTTTGGGTTCCATATTATGGCGATTACAATTTTATTTTTCTTCTAATCCCATCAAGAGGGGTATCAAAGGGTTTTTAGAGGTGATTATAAAAACCACTTATATGTTTAAAAGTCATTCGAAGAATTTATACTTATAACTAAAAAAGTTGTAAATAACAAAAGTTAATAAAATCAAAAAACCCGACTGCAAAGATGTAAACAAGAAGAAAATCATGCTTTGCAGTTGCAGGATGTTTATAGTTTTGGTCAGCCAGCTCGCAAATATGTATCTTCCGACTGCACAGCATAATTTTTTTCTTGTTTACATCTATGCAATCGCTGTTTTTTTTATTTTATTAACTTTTTTATTATTTGTGTAAATGAGTTTAAATATTACGAAACTCTCAAATTTGACGCAATGTTTTTTTACGTTAACTAACCTCATTATAAATTACGGATAATTATATCTGCCTACTGTTACCTAATGCTAGCAGAAACCTAAAAAAATTTAAATACTTAGAACAAACTAAAGGTAGGCATCCAAACCACAGTTATTATTCTATTAAAATTTAATTTAAAACAAGAGGACTACTACACTACATAGGACTGTAGGATTACATCGCTGTTCAGAATGATCTCTTCTCTATTTTAATCCATAATATGTCAAGGCTTTATAATAAATACTGTTTTCATATCCATACTAATAAATGGGAAAGTAACTCGAGAAAATTTGTCTGTCTGTTTGTTACGTTTCCACGCCTAAACCATAAAACCAATTTTCGTGAATTTTGACGTAGAAATACTCATATATTGTATCTTGGAGAAGGACACTAGGCACTTTTATCCCAGGTGCTTGTGCCTTTGGAACAATTTCCGAGTTTCACGCAGGCGAAGCCGCTGGCAGAAGCTAGTAAGAGTTTTTAACAAAAAATCAAACCGACTTCCAAAACAAAACAGTACAAAGCGAAAACTAACTTTCTTTTCTCGAAGTCGGTGTCTTTTGTACTCATTGTTTTCCGTTATTCGACACCGACTTTCCGTTATTAACATGAAAATCATTTATAGCCAAAGCACATTGCATGGCGATTCCAATAAGCCCAAACACGACTAGGATTCATTGTTTTATTTTAGAGTTCCAGCGGCCATTGTGGTCCTCTTCATCAGTTCCACTTCACCAAATGATACTTTCTGAGTGCAAAAGATTGCATTAATGATGAAAATACTAAAATCGCTTATTATGCCTATAATATTTGATCGAGTTCCCTTGATTTCTCTAGGATCTTTTATTTATTTATTTAAACTTCATGTACAATGGTGATACATAGGCGGACTTAATGCAGCAAGGCATTCTCTACCAGTCAACCTTTGGGTTAAAAAGGACACAACAGTGGTAGGAGTACAAAATAAAAAATAAAAAAGAACAATTATTAAAATCTGATATTAATAAACTATCTAACTAATAAAATACATAAATATTTTCTAAAACAATAGACTAATAAATATTATAATAAATACCATATAATTATTTTAAATGAAACAGAAATTTAAATATAATAACTATGACGAAGACCGAGCTACGTAAGAGAGGACAAGTAATAGTTCCGGATTCTACGCTTAAATGAAAATTTATTCTCAGCTTTTTTGATGTCAAGGGGAAGCACGTTCCAGAGTTTTATAGTAGAGACAGTGTAAGAATTAGATAGAAACCCAGTGCGGTGAGAAGGAATATGGAGAAGTAAGTTTTTGGAAGCTCGAAGGTTAAGATCGTGAGAACTGCCCAACACTTTAAAATATTGTTTTAAATAATCGGGAGTACAAGGATCGTTCATGATGTTGTAGAGCATGCAGAGGGATCTGAGGGATCTCCTCTGACGGATAGGCAGCCATTTAAGCTGAGAACGGAAGGAAGAAATGTGATCATATTTACGGAGCCCGAAAATAAAGCGTATACAGTTGTTAAGAAGTCGATCCATTTTGTTAAGAAGTTCATGGGATAGATCAGAGTAACAAACATCAGCATAGTCGATTATAGGCAACACCAGAGCTTGAACCAAGGTGGTTTTAGTGCTAGACGGAAGAAAATGTTTAAATCTATAGAGAGACCGCAGTGAGAATGTAACTCTCTGGCTAATCTGAGCAACCTGCTTATTCCAGCTTAACTTGTCATCAATGTATAGGCCCAAGTCTTTAACGTGAGGTGAGAGAGGGATGACGGTATTGCCGAAAATAAGCGGCAATAGAAGGCTGGTGTCCAAGGTTCGTAGAAAATACAAGCTACCAACAAGGATAGCCTGACATTTACTGACATTGACAGCAACCCCAAATCTACTAGACCAGTCAGCGATTGCTTGAAGGTCAGCATTCAATAGTGACATGCAGTTATCCAAATTGAGAATGTCAGATTGCGCGTAGAGCTGCAGGTCATCAGCATACAAATGGTAGGAGCATTTGAGAATAGTAGTAATAGAGTTAATAAATAAAGAAAATAAGAGTGGAGAGAGTATACCGCCTTGAGGAACCCTGTTTCCAGAGCGCACCAATCAGATAATTTCTGATCAGCACGCACCGCCTGCTGGCGACCACGAAGATATGATGAAAACCAATCCCGTGCCGACGAAGAAACCCCAATTTGAGACAGGATGGCCAGGAGAATGTCGTGGTCGACGGTATTAAATGCATTGGAGAAATCTATTAAAACCAACACCGTCAACCTCGAACCGTCCAAGCCGTTCCTGACGTCTTCAGTAACTTTAAGCAAAGCTGTGGCTGTACTATGGCCTGGTCGAAAACCAGATTGGAAAGGGGACAATAGGTTATTCCGGAACACGAAGGAGGATATTTGGTTCAGAGCAACTGCTTCCAGGATCTTAGATAGGAAAGGGAGAATGGAGATTGGTCTGTAGTGATTAGATAAGGTGGGGTTGGAAATTTTAGGAAGAGGGATGATGAATGCCTTACGCCAGGTGGTAGGAAACTCACCAGCCAGCAGAGAAAAGTTGATGATGTGTGTGATAATGGGGAGGATACTTTTAAAAATGAGGGATAACATGGATCTGCTCACTCCATCACAGCCGACAGCCTTGGACTTAATTGCAGTGAACCTTTTGAGGATCTCAGCGTCGGTCACCGGGGAAAAAGAGAAAGATTTGGGAGGTACAATAGGCATGGAAGTAATATCACGAATAGTATTATTCTTAACAACAGCCGTGAGCAAAGTTGACGATGAAAAGTGATTATTCAAATCATTCAGAGACATATGAGATGATACAGTATGAGAGGATGATTGCGTGATTCCAATTGATTTGAGGAACTTCCATATGTCAGCCGGTGAAGCATTAAGGACATTTTTACAAATGTATCGGCGTTTAGAAGCTCTTACCATCTGATTACAGCGGTTTCTAGCCAACTTGTACAGGCTCCAGTTCACCTCACTGCGATCCCTTCTATATCTCCGAAAAGCCCTGTCACGCCGTCTCATCGCCAAACGAACTCCAGGACTAATCCATGGAGCCGGAGGGCGCTTAACACGGACAGCCCTGAGTGGCGCATGTGCATCGAAAAGCTGAAGCACGGACCTGTTGAAAATATCCACTTTCTCATCCACAGTTGCTGCCTGAGCAACTTCGACCCAATCAATAGCTTTGGCATCAACATTAAGTTTGTCCCTGTTTAACCTCGCAAAATTCCGAAGAAACATAATGGCAGGCCGCTGTTTAGGTGCCTTAATTTTGTACGACAGGTAAATTAAATCGTGTCTAGATAGCCCAGGGGCCGCAATCTGGCCATGGTTAACAACTAGATTCTCGGAAGACGCAAGCATGAGATCAAGCCAGGTATCGCTTGTGTCAGGATTAAGATGAGTCGGATTGAGCGTGAGAAGAGACAGACTCGACGATTCCAGGATTTCCCTCAATTTGCACGATCTTGAGTTATCCTTCGAGAGGTCGGTGTTGAAATCGCCCATGACTATGAGATGTTTGTACTCCGAAGAAACAGATTCTAAAAGAGATTCGAGAATAGAGAAATAATCAATAGTGGGTGGGCAGTAAACTACTCCAAGAACGGCCTTAACCCCTTTGACATCAATTTCAAGGATTAAGAATTCGGGATTACCGCTATAAGTTGTCGGAGAAGAAGATAAAATTTTGTAGGGGATGTCACTGCGCAAGTATATGGCAACACCACCGCCCCTTTTTCCCGTGCGATCATTGCGGATTAAGATAAAACCGGGTAAGCTATAATGTGTAGAGGGAAGTTCGGGCTTGAGCCAACTTTCCGACACCAGGATAGCGTGCAACGCCACATCACAAAATAGATCTAGCATCTCAGAGTGGTGTTGAGGGATACTTTGAGCATTCACGTGACATACATTAAAACAATTATTGAACCGCTGCCATTCACCACTTAAGACAGAGTTAACTGATAGAGAATCGTTTAAAGAAGAAAAAGACGTAGATGAACTACGGCAAGAATGAAACGAGTCGTCGTCAGACATAATCATAGTAAAGCGTGAATAAATAGATATATAATAGATAAAATAAAATAATATAGATACTAGTAATGTGAAGATAAAATTCACATAATAGTTGCATAACCTGCCGGCAGACTGTTCACAAACAAATGTATACATAATTACTAATGCGTGCATCCGAACGCATACGTAATTCGCAAGTAGTAAAATACTTGGCATAGACAAGATATAAATAAAAAAAAATATGAGTGTCAGGTGACACTGACAGAACTTGTCAATGTCAACAAAAACAAACAAAATTGGGTGCCGGTACACCGAACAAAAATCTGTAATGGGTTATTGTGCGTTCTTAGCGTATATATAAGAAACGAATGGGTAACAAACAACTAGATAACACGCACAGACAGAAAACAAAGTGTACGAAATAAAGACTGTAAACATCCACACGTAAATCGTTTAATAAATATTATTTCTTCTTTGCTATCCGCCTGGAGCGAGATGAAGCCTGTGCCGACGCGAGTTTAGAGCCAGCATTGGGAACCAGAGGAACCTCCTGTTCTAGCGATTTACCATGCTCCGTTCCAAGCGCGACGACCCGACCTCCTCCACACCGATCACCCGGCGCCGCATGCCGTCCGGAAGCTTGACGTTGATGTTGCCGTCCCTGGTCCACACATTCGTCACACCGAAGAGCTTGCGAGCCGTTATAAAAGTAGACTGCCGCTGTCGTGTAAGAAATTCAGACACCACATAAGGAGAACCCTTCAGTTTCGTCTTGGTTCTCCAGATCTCGCTTCTGACAGCGGAGTCCGCGCACCGAAGCAGGATCGGTCTAGCATGACCTTCCGAAGCAGCGCCTAGTCTGTGGCATACAGTCAGCGACGATTGAACCAGATCTGTTAGGCCGAGCGTAGTCTGCAGAATGGTTGCCACGGTTTCAGAAACCCTCTCACCTGGATTTTCAGGAACGCCGCCAAGCAGCAGAAACTTTTTTCTGTGACGCATCTCTATAATGTCTACACTCCTGTTCAACTCAGCAATCTGCAGCTGTAAGGCACTGAGAACACTCCAAACATGCTCCTTGAAGGCCGAAAAGTCTTTGTGGAGGCCGCTCAAGTCAGCTCCAGGTGGTGACGCTTTCAAATGTGCCTCGAAATCGGCCATCCGCTGGTTCAGTGAAGAGATAGCCATTCGCTGGGTCTCTGCAATCTCAGCTATAGTGGTCATGATATGAGCCTTGTGTTTAAAATTCTGAGCCAAGTTAACAAGCGACAGCTCCGGCCGACAAGTGTATGCAACTTGCACTTAGGACATATGAATGCTACTGCCCACACAATATATGCTTAATGGTAAGCAAATTATTTATAATCTGTAAAAAGTAAGAATTATGATTATAATTGTATAAAATACTAATTAAAAGTTAAAATTATTCAGAGCGTATATGTGTTATTTTTATTCACCTACCCACGAAAAAAGGATCTCATCATCAGATCCTAGTTTCCTTATCATGGTACCACCCTTGGGATATCTCCTTTCCAACAAAAAAAAGAATCATCAAAATCGGTTCATAAACGACGAAGTTATCCGCGAACACACATAATATATATATAATATATATACGGTCGAATTGAGAAACCTCCTTTTTGGGAAGTCGGTTAAAAAATAACGAAGTAATTTAAGCAGGTGTGTCGATAATATTAAGAGTGTCGTGACGCATAAAAAGCTTCGCCCGTATAATGTATTGCCCAAAGTATCGCATAAAATTAATATTGCCTAGCTTGATGTATATTAGGTTTCAGGAACCTTGACTATGGTAATGTAAGATGTTGTTCACTTACGTCAAACGTAGGTGTACATAACTATTTAATGCTATATTATTGACTAGCTGTGCCCGAGGTTCCGCTCACATGATCCACCGGCGCTTAATTTTAAAAATTTACAAATAAATCGATATTATAGATGATGATTATAGCACCTATCTGTCAAAACCTTTTCAAAACATAAGATTCAACTTCAGAGATACGTTTTATAATGTGAGCAACTTTTAAACACCCAAATTGGCTGTCTCGTTAGCCTTAGTAGTTGCTAGCGCTACTGCTGATTATGAGTTCAAGTGTGTGAGTTCAATCTCGGGTCGGAATAGTTGTTATTAGGATTTTTATCATGATTTTCTTCCGGAGTCCAGACTTGTGCCGAGTCAATAGGCTCGGCCCCTATTGCATGGGACTTAGTCATAACTAACGGATTGTGGGTGTGCAATACAGGCGTTATGTTACGTAGTTATCAGAAGTAGAAATTATGTTTTTCATGCTCTTGTGCTGTACCTTTATGATTAATTTCGTTACGAGATCCAAGACTGTGGAATCGTTTGTCCGCAACTTGTCGAGCTTCATTGTCTTGATGTTTTTTCTGGAGGTTAATACGTTGATTCTGGTTTTCAGAAATCGCAGTGGTTGTGAATAGTGTGGTGAGCTTAGGCTCTAGACAAGTGGCATTCGATGTCAGCGAAGGCCATAGTCGAAATGGCAAAATGTAAGAGATAGATCACGTGATTTTTCGATATCACTTTTCCATCACTTGTCAATCCCATACAATTTTGCCTTTTTGACAATCGCTTTCGCCACGCCAATCGATGATAGAAACTGGATAGAATGGCAATTGTCTAGGGCCTCTTGTGAAATTAAAAACCGGCCAAGTGCAAGTCGTGCTCGCGCACCGAGGGTCTGTACTAAACAGCTACATTCACCAAAATAATATTTGGTAAGATTACTGAAATACTTAAATTATGCAAGCACCGAACATTGCTATAAAGCAACAACATAACATCCCTAATATTGTAACATTGCTCAAACGAAAAGATAAACTGGATTGAGGAACAAAATTAACTTTGCCGTTGGAAAACTTATATACCCATGCATCGCTCATAGCTCACAATTAGTTTACAAGATAATTCAGACCTGAGTATTTGCTATTAATTTGAACTTGATACTTCCTCACTTAACTGCGAATAAAAAAGTTTTTTACAAAAATTACAACCGACTTCCAAACAAAAACACTACAAAGTGAAAAATAATTTCAATTTCGGAAGTCGGTGTTCCTGTTTTAATTTCTTCGCTTTTTGACACCGACTGAACCGGCCCCTTAATAAGATAAATCAAACACATTCATTCTTAACAGAGTGGTACAATATCAATCTTGCCAAGCCTAAAATCGAAATGTATTTGTTCATTTAGGCGATGACGAACAGTTTTTAGCTGCGTGAATCTGTGAAATGAATTTGTAAATAAGATTTTACAGGCTGGCAAGCCACAAATGAAAAATCTTTTATAGGGACAATAGTTACAGTCACATTTATTTTATTTTTTGGAAATAATTTGAAGGAATATGATGATATTCAATGTTCTTTGTGACATGTAAAATTAATAAAACCAGTCAAGTGCGAGTGCGGCCAAGGGCCATACCATCGAATCTATGGCCTATAGTTTACCTTCTTTTTGAAGACCTGTGAAAATTTAAAGTATTTTGCGATTAAAAGATGTGTCTGTCAGACAGAAATTTGGCGTAAAGGCTTCGAAATAAAACTTCCCCCTTTTGGTACCAGTAGAAATCGACACTAAAAAGGCTAAAATCGCAAAGCCGTAGTTTTGATTTTTGGTATGTTAATGACCAGTGAGGGTAGTGTATATCCATTTTTTTCTTCTTGTGCTCGCTACGCAACACGCGAAAAATTATGAAATTTTGGGATTTTTTTCACTTTATGCTCCAAAATACATAAATGTATGCGTTTTTTCGACAAAAAAGTGCCGTACTTTTTTAAAACTCATTATTTTTTTAACAATTTTAGCCCAACCGCAGCTCTATAAACCCTGTAATGTAATAATGTAAGAAGGGATGCAGGGCCTTTTTACATGGTTTTAAGCCTTTTGGCTCACAAATAGGTATTCAGAGGGTTTTCTCTCAATTCTTCAAAAATCCATCTATCTTATTTTTGGTTTTTTTTTTCGAGATTGTGAAAGACTCCGTCTTGTACTATAGTGAAAGGAAATTAAATTTAATTCAACTTCATTTCTGAAGAATCCTAATAGGACGAGCGGTTTTGAAAATATCTTGATCCGGACGGGAGCAAAACAAAAATTGTTTCTGTTTTTGGGTAAAAATGGACCATCTTCGAAGGGCCATAACTTGTTTATAGAGCTACGGTTGGACTTAAATTGTTGCATATTTATAGAACTTTAAAAAAGTATGGAGCGTTTCAGACCAGCTCTCAAGCAAGTACACTTTCAGGCATTGTTTGCTATGCCTTCTTACATTTGCAGGCATTGTTTTTTACGTGTACCTTAAAAAGGGACGGTATTTTGTTTGTCGCAAACGGATAGTTCATGAGTTTTAAAGCAAAAAGTGAAAAAAAACACAGTTCTTCGCGTGGTGCACCGCAAGCACACGTTTTCCGAAGTTACAAATTTGGATTAACACTGCCTTAGTTGGCCCATACAACATTCTAAAAATCCAGAAGTAAATGAAGCTTTGCGATTTTAATGTCGATTTCTACTGGGCTATGGTCGTTTTTCCACCTTTTTGCGGAACATGCAGTTTGCAATTCATCCTTCCAATACCTTTTCCAATTTCGGAAAACCTTTCGACATGGATTTTTGACGCTCTCAATATTTTCTTCTTTCGATTCAGTTGCTCTAGCAAAAAAGATTTTACTCAAACACATCTAACAATACTCTCCCGAACTTGTTTGATTTACAATGTAAATATTTTTCTTGGGCATTTGCGTCAAAAACATGGGACCTTAAGTATTCTGAACAGATCTATTTTATAGTTTAATATATGTATTTCTTGCTTGTTTACTTGATCCTTTTAACAAAACTTTTTTTTTGCCATAGAAATCTAAAACACTCCTGTGTATGTCATACACATCACTATTCGGTAACTCCGCAAAAATATTAATACTGTTACTGTTAGTAATTGAACTAAGTTTATTTATTTAAATTTTGTAAGTTATTCATATGAAATAGTAACCCAAAAAGCGTTTGTTGGTTAGCTAAAGTAAAGAAAAGATAGAATAAAAAAAGACGAGTCGCCAATTCGATTAGAAAGAAGGAATTTACATGCCAACAGAATTAAAAACAGCAGTAAAAGTTTGTATTGTAGGTATGGTATATCTACGTTATATTTATGTCTATACAGTCGACGTCGTAAGTAAGTTCAGTACCTAAATACAAACACGTCTCGAACTTTCGCAAAGAAATCAATATTCCTTCTTAGAAAATGTCATTTGTGGAGCTAAAAGTAGCAGTCGTCTTAAATATTCAAACTCTTTCCTGCAAAAGACAAACTATTAATAATTTTATAAACTTGTAAACTCCTTCAACTGACCAAAGTGGAACACGGATTGAACTTTGCTGTCGAATGTACCCCAAGTGAGACAACTTTGCGACAAACTTCCAGTTAGTTTATCAGACGTTTAGGACCCTCTGTCCTAATTAAAAGCTTACGAACTTGAGTGGCTTTCGTTTTATCAAATGACTAATTAAAAATTCTTAAGGAATTAAATGGAGTCTGTTTTGTGTTTCCATTTTTACGCTCAATGGTAACGAAATTGCATATTTTAGATTGTACGGTTAGCCCGAATTTATAAAATGATTCATAATTTTATGTTGAATACTATTTGAATTCACGAAATTATACAGTTTAGCTTATGAAAATTCGGCTGTAGAATAATTCATACTATTACGTACAAAATAAGTTCGGTGGTATAAACTGGATACGAATTATTTTGCTGCTTATTTGGAAAAGCAAAAATGTGCGACACATTTTTTGTTATTTTTTATTTAATTCGTACAGCACTGAGCAGTGGTGACCCCGTGGTAACAGCTGTGACTTATAAGTTGTTGGTCGTAGGTTCAAACCCGGGCAGGCGTTTCACTTTGTGTAAATTATTTCATCACCACTGATCTCAAAACGGTGAAGGAAAACATCGTGAGGAAACCGGCATGTCCTAGATTCAAAAATTCGATGACATGTGACATCCACCAACCAGCACTGGGCCCACGTGGTGGATAACGGCCCATTCCCTCTCACAGAGAGGAGTCTTGTGTCACAGCTGAAACATTAAAAGGCTGATTATAATGATTTAATTCGTATTTATTGACCTTCAAAAGTGATTTGGTCTTATCTATACTATAACATTATAAAGCTGAAGCTTATGTTTGTTTGTTTGTTTGAACTAATCTCAGGAACTATTGGTTGGAATTGAAAAATTCTGTGTAGTATAGTCCATTTATCGAGGAAGGTTATAGGCTATATAACATCACGCTACGACCAATAGGAGCGGAGCATAAATGAAAAATGTTGCAAAAAATATTCCTTTTTGTGAGCTTCCGTTGCGTGTGCTGCGTAAGCGGTTAAAGTTACGCAACAATCATGTATGTAGTGTAGGTACAGTAGGGTACGTGGGTAGGTAGGTAGTCAGTTGACGGGAGCGAAGCCGCGTGGGACAGCTAGTTGAAATATATATTGACTTTTATAAAAGGGGTATCGTATTACCCAGTTACTGGGTTGTGGAAGTTCGATAGGTAGTCGCTCCATGTAGAACACTGGTACTCAGCTGAATCCGGTAAAACTAGGTAGATTGATTAATGAACTTTGACTTTCCATAAACTAATATATACTTACAACATTGACAGACAGACTAACAGCTACCAACTATACAAAACATAACTTTTGTGTGCCGAGGACAGGTGCCTGCCGTGCGTAAATTGTAGTCGCACTCCCCTCAATTTATTTACGTCATTCTAGGAATATAGGTTACCTATTTCCTCCAGTTCATTTGAACGACCGGCGTGGATTCATAAACATGTAACAAGCAGGCAGAGTGATTTTGTAGCCTTAGCTAATATAGACTGACGGAATGTTTTGGCTGTAAACGTTAATACAAGAATATAGAATTATGAAATGCAATGGATGAGTTGTGTTATGATTAAAGACTGTCAAATATAAAAGTTTTAAATGGGGTTTCATTTAATAATTTGTAAAAAAACGTATTTACCCGACTGCCGAAGGAGGGTAATGTATTTATCTGTATATGCATGTATGTATGTATGTTTGTTCCTATGTGGCGTTCTAGAGACCAAACACGTTGGCCGATTTTGATGATTCTTACGTCAATCGATTCGTCTTAACCCTGCGAGTGTCACTGGCTACATGAAAATTGGAAAATAGAAAAATGGCAGATTTTGGGGGCCATATTGTGGGGCCCCAATTTTTTTTTCTTCCAAGCCCATATGTTCAAATGTACCTAATTAAAAAAAAAAAAAAGTTGTAAATAATAAAATTATCTGGTTTTGGTCAGCCAGCTCGCGCATTTGTATCCTCCGACTGCACAGCATGATTTTCTTCTTGTTTACGTCTTTTTAAGCAGTCGAGTTTTTTGTTATTTTTAAATATTTTTTTTAATTTGATTTGGAATGGACTGTACCAGCTTTCTCTTTCTGAGTTACCTACTCCCTGACAGTTTAGAAGTGCCTGTATTGATTGAAATTAATACTTTTACAAGAGTTTGATTACTGCTGATAGAGGTATCTGTGGTGGTATAAGACATGCTGCACCAACTCGTAATGTATTGCTTTATGGGCAGGAGAATGACATGATGATGATGTAACCCTGGGATGGCGAACCTTCATTAGAAAACGTACCATTAAATTATATATTTTTATAAATGTGAAAATGCCGTACCGCCAAAGAATCTTGAATTAGTTTTTTTTTATTATCAATAGGCTCGCGCTTGACCACTATCTCACCTGATGGTAAGCGATAATGTGGTCGACGGTGAAGCACGCTTGCCTAGAAGTAACCTATTCACTCTTGACTTAAAGACCCCTATATTGTAGCTATACAATATAGGGGCTATGGTTATGGTTATGGGGTGCTATGTGCTTCTTTCGGTAAACACAGACTCCGGCAGGGAATTCCACTCCTTAGCTGTACGCATAATAAAAGTGTCCTCAAAAAGTTTTGTGCGTATGGGTGAGATGTCCACCATGTACCGATGACGCATCGCCGTGCGTCTGGTTGTCCGATGATGGAACGGGCCGGGCTAATGCTACTTATTAACTCTTTATTTGCAACCCGAAATTCGTACAGCAATAATATTTTTTAATTATTTATGTTTTGTTTTGTCGATATAAAATTAGAAGTCGATGTCATGCCTGCTGTTTCAAATTATCTAGATGCTAAATAACCTGATATTGGCGTGCCCGAAAAATTTTGTCGTGTGCCACCTCTACCACGCATGCCGTTGGTTCATCCCTGATGTAACTTAACAGAAATAAAAAAATAATAATTCAAAAGATCTAAAAACCTCATTGCGTAAGAAACGAACTAAAAAGATATAAACAAGAAGATTTTATAACTTTTTTTTCGAATACTTATATGTTTAAATGTACCTAACATTTAAACATATAAGTATTATATTGTTTTTGAGATCACCTCTTAAAACACTTTATTTTAAAATCCCACACGATGGCTTTGGACCACAATATAGCGGCCAAAAGCCGCCATTATTTTACTTTTAATGTAGACAGTGACACTCGCAAGGTTAAGACGAATCGATTGACGTAAGAATCATCAAAATCGGCCAACGCGTTTGGTCTCTAGAACGCCACATAGGAACAAACATACATGCATAGACTAATAAACACTTTACCCTCCTTCGACAGTCGGGTAAAATATAACACTTACACCAAGTTATTTATCCAATAGATGTTAAGTTACAGGTCGCTGAAATCTGACTATCAATTCTGTAGACATCTCACCGTGCTGACTTAGGTGAAGTGTTTTGTCATTCAAACCGATGCTAGGGATTGACAGCTCACTGCGAGCTTACTTCACTATAGTAATCACGGTAAGGTTTTGTCAGAATACCACTACAGATCATTATTCAAATCTCAATACCATCTTCCAAAATCAACTATATTTTATAAAAAAAATAATATTACTTGAGGTAGCCGAGCAGAGTGCAGAATATTGCATCCGCTGCAGATCCCAAAGTTAAGAGCACAGCGTTGAAATTTTCGTTCTCGAGTCCCGACCGCGTTTTGCATATGCCTTTTAATGCATACGACTTAACTTATCTGTTTAAATACTATCTTGCAAAGAGCTTGGGTCTTGCTGGTTTCATATGCATTTTAGTGCTCAAATGGGACTTGTTTGATACGAATGTAACATAGCATAGAATTACTTAGCGTCAATGAATAAATATGAACTCTTGACTCGTGTCTCTCACTTAGATGGTGAAACTTCACAGACGTGATGAGTGTCTAAGGTCTATTAGGCCAAATGTGATCTATATGTTTGACATAATATTGCCACCAAAACAGCCGATGTATAAAACTTATTCAAGATAAATGTAATAAGTGACATGTTTACCGCAGGTGTGACAGCGGGCGGCGGCGGCTGGGAGCCCCTCGGGACTCCGTACTTCGACAACAGCACGAAGAGAGAAGCCACCGCCGCCGTGGGCCAGCCCGCCTACTTACACTGCAGAGTACGGAACCTGGCTGACAGAGCGGTAAGATACACTTGTAAACTTGTTTTATTGGTTGGCATAATGATAATCTTCTTAGGACGCAGGCCCGTTCTCGGTTAAACCGCCACAAATTAACAAAATAACTTCAAATCGTAAGTTGGGGAACTACTGGGCCACCATTGCTCAGTGATGACAATTTAAAAGTCATGTACTGAGTAAATTCAAGATATTCCGATCTAGAGTTTTCATCATCAGAGCCAATATATGAGAACCTGCGGTATCATGTAAAGACACCCACGTGGTTTGTTGTAACTTAATCGGATGAAAAAGACTGGTTGAAATACTGATACCAAAATTCACAAAACTTGTGTGGGCTGCGACGCTGTAAAACTTAACAACTTCTTTTCGTATAATAATTTTGTCAAGTTGAAAAGCGTTCTATAAAAACATGTTTTCCAATCATTCCTAACGACCCGTTAAAATTAGATGAAATACTTTTAGGTACCTACAGAATCTACTCTTACACTTTGTACTTGAAATAGAGTTGATTCACAACTTTCTTGTAAAGGTCTTTTGCCCACCAAAATATGAAAAAAAGACTCAAAAATCTTGTTGATATAAAATAGTACTACAAAAAATCTCAAACATACTCAACAAAACACACATACCAAAAAAATCACTTAGTCTGAAAACGAAACACTCACGAAATCACCTCTGTGTTAAAGTTCGAATCCGATGTCGTTGAGACCGGGATATCTTAAAGGACAAAACCCTACAATGTACAAGATATTCGGATTGAAAAAGTTAACAGCACCGCGTGTATAATATAAAGTGAATTAGAAAATGTTTCTGCTATTGAGTTTTGGTGGGTTTTAGCTTGATTTCATTACACGAAGTGCTTTGTGAATACAAATCCATAAAGGCGTTGAAACAGATGCGTGCTAACGATAAGCAAATGTGACACTTTTATGGTTCTTTATAGAGTGCTATGGTATCACAGTTGAAATCAGATTTGGCGTAAAAAGCATTGTGGGTGAAAATAAAATTGCACTGCGGTTTTCTGCTTGAATTCACCGGCTATCTACTCGACTTTGTTCGGATCATCAACATTCCTTTTCTCAAATACTTTGGGTTCACTTCCAGTCTTATTCGATGGGGTATTATGCCGTCGGACCCTTGGGACCCAATTAGTGAAGGATGCTTGCTGATATCTTTCCAAACTATGTATGTGGTCCGTATCCGGTCCGATCTTAGCGTGAGACTACAATTATGATTCTTATACAATGTGGACAAGCCAAGGGGCAGATTGAAGAGTCGGAAAAGCTTTCTGAGGTTAACCAAATCAATTAATGACATCAGATCAGGTGAGGCAAAGAAGAGAATGTGGCTCCTCAAACATCCTCCTCCGACTGACTATGTTGAGCCTGCAGAAAAGCTCCCTGCAGGCTACCAGCTTCCATGGCCCACCTGGAAATCTTTAAACCGCCTCGGAAGCCAAGTGGGTCGCTGCAGGAACAACTTAGTTAGATGGGGGTACTCCAATGACCCGCAGTGTGATTGTGGAGCTACATCCCAAACAATGCCCCACCTCCTATCGTGCTCTCTGTGCAACAACACCTGCACCCTGAAGGACCTTTGTGAGGCAAATGAAAACGCTATTGCCGTGGCTGAATTCTGGTCAAAACGTATATGATTGAGGAATCATCGATACGACGAAGAAGAAGAAGACTACATTTATGTGGGAAAATATTGCGACATACAGAAAATTGATCACCCATCTTGACGACGGAAACGTTCTATCTATTTATCTGCAGGCATCCATACCTCCTCCGTTCCTTTTCCCAGAAGAATGTAGAACGGTAAACTTTAGCATAAAATTGTATATTCAAACCAAAAGGCTGCATAAACAGCGCGATAGACATTAAAACTAAGAGGGACGGATTTTACCCGCAAGTAGTTACCGCAAACGGTACTCCCCGGAGATGAAATAGATAGTATCCATCTTGCTTTACCTACTTCACAAGACGTTCACATATTCCACTATGCATTTATTTAGATTTTCACTCGTATTCATTTTATCGATACGGAGGCATCTTCGCTAGTTTCCGCTTACGTTACTATGATGTATACGTACGTGTTTGACTTTGAAATTGGCTTTTAAATTGTGAATAGTTCATGTGCAGGGTGTATTATGTAAGCTGCCCCTTTGTGCCACATTGGGTCGGAGTCTTCTAACACATTTGCGACAAACCGATCGTGATGTTCTTGCATAAAAGCGTGAGTAAGATGTGAATCTTAGCTTATCGAACTAAATGGATATAGTTACAGATTCAGTCATATTTTCTTGCATTTTTTCCAACCAACTGTAACGTATTGGAACGTTTTATTTATATTTAAAATAATCTCAGCCCGCTCTTTTATGTCAATTCAATGTTCCACCATTGAGCATAAATCGGTATTTAAAATCATTGAGGTATTAATGTAGTACGTAGTACATATTATCTCAATGTTTAAAATCAATTAAAATACAGTCATTAGTTTAGTCTATTTTTTGAGCGCCAAATGACGGTACTACTTAAGTAAATATCAATAACCATAGAATCCACCTTTTGTTACAAAGCATCCGACCGTAATATCACCAACCGAATACTTAAAAAAAAAGGAGCCACATCTATACAAGTTGTTAGTGCTTACTTGATAGTTACCGTGTGTTCATAAGTTTCTTATCAATTGCGGAACTTGGGAAGTCGCGCGATTCAATATGGGCCAAGTAGCTAATGCAATGCAGTGAAGTCTCGTATTTCGTTATCGCATTTGAATTCAAAATGGCGCACGGGAAAGGTTTACTCGTTGCACGAAATGTACTCTTGTTGCCAATTAAATAGACATTTAGTTTAATTAAACGGTACGGTTACTGATGCTAAACGACTTGAATATTTATAAGGATATTCAAATACTCGTAACTGTACTAACCAAGGAACCGGTGTTTGGCATAATTTTTTTTGTAAGCCTACCTATTAAGTTGTTGAACTTGCTGACCTCTCACTCGCATTTTGTGTTGCGGGCACATAAATATTATAATAAGTACGTCATATTTTTTGCACTGCAGTACAGCAAACCTGCAGCCCTGAGTTAGTTTAACGAGTTATTATATAACAGAAGGGCTACTGTAACAAAAACATGAAAGTTTTATGTATTCCACAACTACAATTTAAAAACGTACATGAATGGCGAAATATGCGCATAAATATGAAGTTTATTCTACACTGCAACAACTGTGTTCCTGGACATTTATTTTGGCTTAAAAAGAGTAGATAATTTAAGGGTTTTTCGACCTTCAAGTCGCTGAAATGTCAAAAAAAAAACGATTCATTATCTTTGTTGAACTAAAGCGAACTATGACTAATGTCTAACAGTATATTTTTGAAACCCACGAAAGCAAAGTGATTACTATCGATGCTACTTACTCACAATTCCATCAGCACTAATTTCGTTACCGTAATAATCGGCACAGACATCAATAATAATTGATTATAATGACAGAACTTGCGTGAGCGAAGACACTTAATCATAATCAATCAGCACAATACTGACCGCTTCTACGTTGTGCCTACTGTTTGGGCAAAGTAGCTATTCTGTGGTCAGGCCTACAAATAGAACATGGAATGCTTTTAAATGCTTCCAGGTGAAATGCAAAGGCCATGAACAAAAGAGCCTCAATAAAACTGAGACAACCTTTGGATGTATAAGGCCACCAGCAATGGTGGTTAAATAGTAATTCAATGTCTAAATATTCCGTTCTGTCATACCTACTTAAGAGCGCGTACTCAATTTGCGACGAAAACTTCATGTTTTCGAGTTTTTCCCAGACCTATATCGGAATGATGGGAAAAGATTAATCAAAGAATATTACGGATTTAGGAAGTTTAAGTCTTGATTTAGTGCACTACAGAGTAAAAATATAATTTTTAATGTTAGTACTGTAAAGAGAAGACAATCCCTTCATGGCGTTTTACAAAAGTAGACGTCAGAGTGATCTTTCAGGACGAATACAACCATTGTAATGTGCTAAAATGTTTTATTTTATGCGTTTGTCCAACAGAATATATAGTCTCAAAGTGCATTACGTAGCCTAATTGCGAAAATATTGCTAGTATATATCAAAAAAACAATATTAAAAAAGTACAAAATTGGCTCACTTTAACATTTTTTTTTTACCAGTATTTAAGGAGAATCATAACAAATAAATTTATTTTATGAAATAAAGGTTATTGTTCAATATGCGGTTTTTTTTTCAGTTAGTTTTATGTACGCATTTATTTTACGCGATTATTTTAAAAACACTATAAATCCTCGCGCACAATTGTTTGCCGATCAGTGCGTGCCGGGTCCTCCCAGCGACAGGACGTATCACTTTTTCCCGCCGCCCGCAGCTCGCTCGCGTAAACATCGACAGCGTAGGCGACTCATAGCGCGACACGCCAGTATTGATACTTTGGCAATTTTTATTATTTGGTAAGTAATTTTGAAAAACGTTATCTACAAATAATATCATTATTTAAATATCAAATGGCGTAATCATAAATAATAGTCACAATTTTACATAAAGTGTATTTTTTTTCAGAAATGGGTAATAAACGAAAATTATTTGGAAGTAAAAAAAATAAAACGTTGGCTTTCGCCAGACAAGCAAAAAGGTGAGTTAGCCTTTATAGGCTTTTTAACCGACTTTAAAACTTTTTATTGACCAGAAACATTTTTTCTTGGGAGCGTCTCCAGATGGTCTGTTCGATGAAGGAATCATCTAAATTAAATGTCCCTATTCGGCGCGAAACATGAATGCTGAACAGGCCGTCATAGAAAAAAAAGTTAAATTTTGGAAAGTCGATGGATCTATAAATACCAACCACGACTGGTACTTTCAAATCCAAGGACAGCTCCATATCAGGTGAGAATCAATATCACTTCAGCTCTCTACTCTATTATAAATTTTATGTAGTCCACATTATGTCCTTTGTTTGCTTCTATTCTTTAATTTTCTAATAAATAATACTTTATTTTCAGTCAAAAAAATGTTTGTCTCTTTGCGGTATGGACAGGAAACGAATTTCCATTGAAGACCACAAAGATACCAAGAGACGATATGTTTTGGGCGACAAAAATGGAACATAACCTATTGGACTTTTATGACAAATGTCTTTTGCCCGAGATAATTGACCCCAGGAAAAGTCGGTCAATGACCATCAGAGATGTACGATATTAAAATAAAAAGATCTAAACTTCGTTTCATTATAATTTTACCAGTAATTATACGCACACATGATTATTTTTTAATTATTAAAGTCTGTGCTTAGACGGTTGTAATCCAGCGTCCCATCCAAGGCGGCCTTGCGTGTTGCCATACGTCTAAACGGCGGATGTAATCCAAATTTTGATTTGACCTTCAACCTCCTTGGTCACATTCTGTACAATATTTCTTAGGTATGATTTACAGAAATCCTCATTCTGACACAGTCATCAAATATAAGTTAACCAAAATTCACAAAAGGGTCTCATGAATGGTAAAATAAAAATTTGTGACCTTTAAAAAAAATTTTGGCGGCCTTACCCAAAAATCAAATTCTTATAATAAAATATAAAAGTATCAAAACGATTCATTTCTAGCTCCGGGCTCACGCACACTGACGAACCATTGTAGTGTGCGTCAATACTTCGCCGTTCTTGCAATTTTGTACCTACGCTAAATCGAATACACGCTCTTAATATTCTCATTCTTTTTCACTAATTTAAAAGTGAATCTGTTATGACAAAGGCACTATTTAAGTCATGACAGTCGACATCGTCATGCCATGTCTTCTTTTTCCTCAAATAAATTGGCATAACGGATGATAAGTGTATGTTTGTAAAAGTATAGCCTAAAATACTGATGTATCTTGTATATATGTATATCAGTTATAAAAGCACTTACAAAATACAGAGCCTTTACAAAAAATAATAAAGCCACAGTATAGCTTCAAATTCACTCTCATTCATTGAAGAGCCGTTGTACTTTAATTCCCAAAGCTTTATTCAGATTCAAGCTAACTCAATTTCGTATATCATGAAATATTACATTTTTTTACTTTTTATACTTACATCTGAAACAGATCCGACTCCCATGTGCCACTGCCTAGTATTGGCACATTCAATACAAAGACATTCGGACAGCAAAAAATGCGGGTGCTGAAATCGGGACGAAGTGTTAATCAAGAAGGGAAACATCTGGTAACACTTAACTTCTTTGCCCCTAACAATTTGTAAGAAAGTTCGTGCACTTGTTAAGTAGCTCGTCCAATATCACGGGTTTTTGTGGTATCATCTGGTGGAGTTAATATTCACAGTCGGTTATACAGGAGCAGACACAAGGAAGGAAAATCCTGGTGAATTGATATCATGATATGAAATCTTAATTTCCTTCATAAGTCGTTGCTAATATTAGCTCCACTAACGAAGCTTTATCTTGTTTTTTTTTCGCTTTCTATTCTAGTCCGTAGCAGTTGTTGTTTTGGTGGTGATGAGACTAGCTGAAGAACACTACATTAACACAGATCTTTGGTTAACATAAAAAAATACATACAAATACTAAACAAGATTGTTGCTAGTTCAACAATCTTCTCTCTTGCAACATAGTCTGCGAAGTTTTATGTTTTAACATAAAATGTATCAAACTCGAAGTATATACAATTTAAACTAAACCATTTACAGGCACTTTTGAATTGTCAGTTAGTAAGATGAAGTTCATACAACACACATAAAAAGCACATTTCAAAGCTTAGATCTCTAAGAGGAAGAACGTGCAATAAACTCATTGCACACTCTTTCCACATGTTATGTATTACAAAAACCTTGGTTACATTTATTATCATTCTTATCCTATGTTACTAGACTGTTACTACATGTTAAAATTATCATGGTTCCACTGTAAGTGAGTGACAGATCTATAGAAGACAAATAGCACTATCTCTCTTTCACATCAGAATCATAACAGCGTGATACGTTATAGTACAGCACCTGACCTCAACTATCTTCTGCCATACTTCCCGGTTCCGTGCGCCCCTTATCCTGTTATTATCCGCGACTTTGACGATATCACCTAGGAACCTCGTTATGCTCAAGCTCCCTGTTAGATATATTGTTATTCTTACAAGCCCTGAAGCAGTTAGAGCATTATTTTTCTAATCAGATCAGCATTTCTAGATCAAACAAAAAGCAGCAAACCGCTGTAAATATTTTTACAATTATATTAATTTGCGTGTCTCTTGTTTCTAATACCAAATATCACTCGACAGCGATTTTGATTACCTAATCAATAAGAATGTCAACTTAATTCTAATTATCCCTTATATCCTCTATAAGCAGTAGAGGATATAAGGGATAATTAGAATTAAGTTGACATTCTTAATGATTAGGTAAACAAAATCGCTATCAAAAATAAAATCTATAAAATCTAAATACCAGTTGCAACTCCTCTGTGATAGAGAACGCTGCAAATTGCCCGAAACTGTTGAATATAAAAAGTAAAATAGATCGAAAAACTTGGTTGACTTCAATGTTCTTCTTCTTGGCCTCTTCCGAGCTGCCCGTTTTTTCATTAGCAATCTCTAAAAGAAATATTTCTTTATTCTATGACCAGTCGAGTTTCCGATTTTCACGAAACGACTTTTCTTCTGAGTACGCACTTGGAAATAGCCGCCGTTTTCTCGTATATTTGCCAAAAGACACTTACAGATTTTCTTAAATAAACGGGACGGTAGTACAATCGGGACGGTTCACATTTGTATCATTTTACCAACTCCATTCGGAAAAATACAACACAAAAAGCGAAACTACAAAATGTTTTATCCACTGCATGTTTCCAATTACATTGACAAATGTACACCAAACACAGGATTAATCAATCACGATTCACGAACACAAATGATATGTCCTGTTCGAACCCTTTGAAATATTATCTCTTTAGTCCAATAAATAAAAAGTTTCACATACCTATTATGTAAATCCTAATACATGTCAACGTGAGCGATAAATCACGTGCCTTTCGTCACAGGAATTTAGTAGTTTCATAAAATGGCTTCAAATCTCTTCAATAAACTATTGAAACATTTTTATCTTCGATTAACTTAAACAAATAATTATATCAACCATCGAATCCGACTCGGCTGGGCAGCGTTCGGGAAGTTGCACGGTATCTTCGCGTCCAACTTACCACAGTGTCTCAAGACGAAAATCTATGACCAGTGTGTTGCCAGGTTGATATATGACTTTGTGACGTAGTCGCTTACAGTGGGCCTCATCAGAAAGCGACTGTATCGCTCAAAGGGTAATGGAGAGGGCTATGCTCGGCGTTTCCTTGCGTGATCGAATCAGAAATGTAGAGATCCGTAAGAGAACCAGTGTTACCGACATAGTCCGAAAAATTACAAAGCTGAAGTGGCAATTGGCAGGGCACATTGCTCGCAGAACGAAAGGCCGATGGGGCAGAAAGGTTCTGGAGTGGCGACCGCGAACCGTAAGACGTTGCGTTGGAAGACCTCCGACCAGGTGGACCGATGACCTGGTGAAGGTCGCGGGGATCCGCTGGTTGCTAGACGCAAGGGACCGGTCAATGTGGCGACGCTTAGGGGAGACCTATGTCCAGCAGTGGACGTCTTTCGGCTGATGTGATGATGATGATGATGATGAAATAATTATACACGTGCAGCACCTTTCATCAATAGTTTGTTTTTCCGGAATTAAAATGACTGTAGTCCATTACTAGATTGAAGGTAAACTCGTCGACTTTCCATGATCTTATTCTTTAAAAACAAGATCCTGACTTTTGCATTTATTATTATACTAGCTGTGCCCGCGGCTTCGCTCACGTGATCCGCCCGCTGTTAATTTAAATAATGAACAAATCATAAAATGAGACAACAAATCCAAAAATACGATCAAACTTAAAAAAAATAAGTATAGAGTATCAGTCGACTGCAGCGGTGAAACATTCAGCAGCCCAATTATCAACAGTCGTGCTTACCGATACCTTTTAAATTGGATAGTTTTGTGATTTCCTTTTCCAATAAAAAAATCTAAATTTTACCCTAAGATAGGACTTTTAGAGCCAGGTGTCCCGTTGGCAACAAGCTTGCTGGAACTTGTTATGACCTAGGAATAAGAACTAAACCATACTTATCTGGTAAAGAAATAGAAGAGTTAAGATGCTACCCTAACATACTTTTGCCTCCTCCTTTTTGGGGCTTAATCTCATTTGTCTTTCTCTCTTTTTCTTGAAATACCGCACGCATGGGTCAAGATTTGCAGCAGATCGATCCATGGTTGGATAGCCATATTAACATAGTAACCCTTATTTCGGAAAGCACGTTAAGCCGTTGGTATCGCTATCATTCATGGTTCTTTGAGGGTCATTCTCGTTAGGGGGTCGTAAGAACTCGTAAGACTGATGATAAAACCGACTACCACGTTAGCAAGGTAATACAGACCTGAGTATTTGATATTAACTTCAACTTGATATTTCTTCACGTTACTGCGAAAAAGATCTCTTACTATGCCGCCGCGACAAAGACAACTATGTTGAAAACATCTGCAATCCACGACACAGGACCTTTATAGGAATCCCCACAGTCACACACTACCGCATGTGACAATCATTACGCTTTAAGCCAGTAAAGCACCAGTCGCCGGATCAATTAACATCAGGTGCAAGCGCAATACATAAAATATGTGACAGTATCTGGCGTATGGGTGAATGGCCCAGAGACTGGCCACAAGCAATTATTCTGCCGCTGCACAAAAAAGGATCAACATCCAGGTATGACAATTACAGAACTCTGGCCATCATATCACACGCCAGAAAGAGCCTCTAACACATAATCAATAACAAGATTCACTACTTCTTGGACTGTCAAATGCCACAGGAGCAGGCCGGTTTCGTTAAGGGCAAGGGGACTCCCAAGCAAAATTTTAAATATCCGGCAACTGATCGAAAAGTCCAATATTGTTGTCATGTGTTTTTGATTATAGTAAAGCTTCGACTGTGTCATCTGGTCGAACCTGTGGAAAGTACTAGAAGAACTCGGAGTATCTAAGCACCTCGTCTTACTGATCCAATCGCTCTACCAAAACAATCAGGGCATTGTGAAGGTTGAAAGGACGATATCGGAGCCCTTCAGGTTTGAAAAAGGTGTATGTCAGGGTTGCATCCCATCTCCTATTCTATTTAACGTGTATGAAGAGTACATCATCCGGCGAACTTTTGAGAACTGGGAGAGAGAGTCTTTGTTGGTGGCACTAGAATCACAGACCTCCGTTACGCAAACGATACAACGCTATTAGCGGCGAACGAAAATGAAATGATAAGGCTGCTGGAAAGGATGGAAAGGACCAGCATGGAATTGGGTCTTAAAATCAAAAACCAAAATTATTGTGGTAGATCGCACCAACTCACTTCATATCACAGGTATGTCCCTCGAGAAGGTAGATAAGTTTATTTACCTGGGCGCTACCATCAACAACAAAGGGTTTTGCGGGAAGGAAACCAGGAGAAGAATTGGTATGGCCAAAAGTGCAATGTCACAACTGCAGCGAATCTGGAGAGACCGTAATATATTTCGGAAGACAAAGATGAAGCCGGTGAACTATCTTGTTTTCTCCATCTTTATTTACGGCTCAGAAACGTGGACGCTACGGAACACTGCTCGCGATCGCATTGACGCTTTCGAAATGTGGTGTTGGCAAAGGATGCTTGAAATTCCGTGGACTGCGTTCCGCACAAATGAGTCTATCCTCCGACAACTGAAGATCAAGCCCAGGCTCTTCAACACCTGCCTGCAAAGAATCCTAGAGTTCTTTTGTTACATTGCACGAAAGGATGTTCATAACGTCGAGCAGCTGATGATCACTGGCAATGTCGAAGGCAAGAGGCCGAGCGGCCACAGCCCGATTAGATGTTCTGACCAAATCCGTGCAACGCTGAACACCAAGTTGCTCTCTTGTCAGGGGAATCACGACCCTCAGTAATGAGAAACACGACGCGAGGAGTAGGATAATGTAATGATGATTGACTACTTAGCTCCTCGAAGGTAGTAGGTAGTGATATTAATGTATGTGGTAAACCTTTTGGCTTCTTGTATCGATGCCGCGCAATTTGAATAATATAGTAGATAACTGTAGAAAAATTGATTGTGATTTTAATAGACAACTCTTGCTTGACTCACAATTCTACTATGGAAGAATTGTTCTCAATACAAAACACTTAAGATTTCTCAGACAGTTTCCTGGTATTTCTTAAGGGTTCCGATTTCCCCGTGCCAAACCAGTCAAGGAAAACACTCTTTTATAGATAACTCGACTTCGAGGCGATTTATCAAGGTTTGTGTCGATTTATGAAATCACGATCACGATCACAATCTACGATATTTTAAGTTAGACCAGCAATAATACAATTGTGAAAACCGCTTTCAATTTCATATCATCGTTTCTGCGTCAACCGCGTACAAACATCCTCCATGACAAACAAACAAAAGTTATAAAATATTATTTTTGGCATCTATTGCTGATATAAAGACACCCAGTATAAAATTTTCTTGAATTGTTTTTTTTTTCTTGTATTTAATTATACATTCTGTAATTATCTCCGCATAATTTAGTGCATGCTGTGTTTTTTTGTAAGTGATGAGGCACTTAGACTTAAGTTTGCAATGTAATAAATAAATAAATATCTTCAGAACACAGACATCGCTGAGTTATGTTTTATTATAGTTATATAATATAGATGTATAGATGTGGTTAAGGTTGGCAGTATTTGAATTAATTGTTGTTAAAATACGTAATTTAAATACAAATACATAATTAAGGATTTGTAATTCGATTACTTCATAAAAATTAATTTTATTTATTATTTAAAATACCTGACGCTGAGGTATTTCAAATCCTTATGGCTTCAAAACACATTTAGATATAAATACATTTAGCGATCTTATTAACTGGTGCATTCTGCAGAACATAGCGCTCCATAGCTTTCGTAACAAAATGGCTACCACTAAATATGTCAATCTTTAAAGTTGGCAACACTGCACCTGTTCGGTACGTCAAATTGTCAAGTATCTTGTCATAACCTAATAGCTAACTGTATTTTGTATTTTAAATAAAAAAAATGATATACTTACAGTATTTTTTAAGTTACATTTCAAATACATTTTTTTTATATTTTGTATTTGGTATTTTATATACATGCGAAATTGTATTTTGACATTTTTATTTTAACTAAAGCAAAGCATGTATTTTACCCAGCCCTGTATGTGATACAGGTAGGATGCTTCTGCAGTTACTTCAGTAGATGAATAGATTCCCTCCTTAGATACATAGGTATGTATAGATCCACTTTGTGAAGACCTAGCTATTGTCACGATCGCACAATCTAGAGCTCGTCTGCTAAATAGTTTCTGGTCGGGAATAAAACTTACCAATGTAATATTTTAACGTTTATATTACCTAGAAAGGTAAACATTTAGCGAATAAATGGGTTCCAAATTTAAAGCTAATCAAAAGCGCTTTTTCATGTATTAGTGAAAATAAACAGGCTTTTCAAATTAGGTGTGCTGGATCTAACTTAACGACACACTACTCAATATTATACCATTATAAAAAGAACATTGAGATTGATAACTTTGTACAAATTTCTCAATTCTGAGCAAAGTGAGTTTAAATTTTCAAGGCGGATCAATGTTGTGCCGTACCCAGTCGAACTAATTTCTCTCCGAAATCTTCTATACAACCAGCCAGTGCTTGAATAGTTTCATTATAACCCGTCTGGCTCTAATTACTTAGTCAAGCTCAGATAACCTTCTTTGTTAATTTGTTAATCCCAGGAATACCTATTAATTGTCAAACTGTAATAGGGCCCTATAATGCTTCAGTAGATACATTATTTACAGCAAAATGCCAGGAGCATATTTCAATGTAGTTTAGATTTGATTATTTTAACAATTACTATCATCCATTAAACAGTCTTTCACTGCTGAACAAAAACGGCATTTGGGTCAAACGCGGTTACAGCAGTCGCAATTCACGTCCGAAACTTACCTCGAATGGATTCAATATTTAATCCTCTTTTCAAAGTCCGGGCAAAAGATTAGTGAAAGACATTAAAGGTTGGCTTTCTAGTGGAAACGTGGGGGAACTATTCAGAGGAGTGGGCAATCTTCTGTGTGGTTTCCGATGTGCGCGGCGCGTGAATGGTGCCCAAATTGCCAGCGAAGGGCTGACTCATTCGAACCACAGATTGCGCTGATTCACTTCACTTTACTCCACTCACATTTTATCTAGTGATCCCATTTAAGAGATAAAGTATTCAGCGTGAAAGAGTACTTTTATGTTATGTTCACCTATGAAAAATTGCCAGAAAAATTGATTCGACGCTGTATCATGATTTTATTGAACTAAAAACGTAGGCTGTTAATCAAATATACGTAGGTATTTATTTATCAAACTAAAACGCGTTACTACAGCGTGCAGTGACTTTCGTTAAAAATTACGTATATTGTTTGATGGATACATTTCAGGCAGTTCAAACACAAATAGAGTACCAATCAATTTGTTTAAATTGTTGCATGCTAAACTCCATTTGAAAAATAACATTAGGCATGTTTCCAAATCTTTTTACAGTCCGTTTAACCAATTTCGAGTTCTGTCCCGTAACCATAAGGATGACATACAAAGCATAAACCTGTTACCAAAACCAACTGTTTACTACAGCTACCATTTGTCGTATCACCAACGCAATAGAAGTCAGAATCGGTTGAACGGGCTGTAAAATGGGCTAATTTAAACGTCTAATGTTATCGCAAACGGAGTATAGGTCCGCACACACAGACACGACAGTTAACAATATTCTGTAATTAGCACAGCTCGGGTGTATTGCAAAAAAATCGAAAAGAGCTGCTGAAAGAACTTAAACTCGGATTTTAACCGACTTGAAAAATAGAGGTTTCTCAATTCAACCGTTTATATATATATATATATTTTATGTGTGTTCGCGGATAACTTCGTCGTTTATGCCCCAATTTTAATGATTCTTTTTATGTGGTAGCATGATAAGTTAACTAGGATTTGATGATGGCATCTTAGAGAAATCGAGGGAACTCCTCAAATATTATTGGCATACATATAGCGATTTTGGTATTTTTATCAATAATGCAATCATTTACACTCAGAAAGTGTCATTTGGTGAAATGGAACTGATGAAGAAGACCACAGATGACAACTGGAACTACTTAATGCTAAGTGTCACAGGTATAAGATATATCAATAACTAACCGACTATGATGAAGAAAATACTTATAAATAATATCTGGTACAGATGAAAATGGTAACATCAAACTGATCTGATGATGAAGCCGGAAGGTAGGCACTGGAATTCCGAAATAAAACAATGGATCCTAGTGGTGTTTGGGCTTTTTGGAATCGTTATGAGCTTTACTTTGGCTATAAATGATTTTCAGGGTAATTGGAGGTACCTACCAAAACAAAAAAGAGATAAATAAAAAACTTTTTACAAAAAAATCAAACCGACTTCCAAAACAAAACACTACAAAGCGAAAAATAAACTTTCTTTTCCGCAGTCGATGTCTTTGGTACCCATTTAAAATAACCGTTTTCGCCAAATGGATATCAAGTATGGTAGAGTTACCAAAGACACAAAGACTTTAAGGTTCTTTTTGAGTTTGCAGTTGATTAAAATTAAATCCATCTCAATTAATAACAATTTGCATTCACAGCGAGAGGAGTGACAATAACATTCCATTTTATTCGACAGCGAGTTCAATCCTACTTGATCTAGGCTTGACCCATAAAAACTTCGTCGCACCGAGAAAGAATGGTTAGGGGGTTTCCAGTTATATCCAGTTAGTTCTGCCTCCACCACGCTTTAAACCATGCCACGAAGAAAGTTTTAAAACCCCGCAGTGAATAGTCTCGAATACAAATTCCGAATGAAACTCTCTCGATGCGGCCACATAAAAATTGGAACGACTCGAACAGCTAACAATTACTTTGTAGTACAAGAGCCTCATAAATTACAACGGCTTTTTATTTTTCTTCTTAATTGTTCTTAACGAATTTATCAAATTTACGCTTACGTGGCGGAAATTTATGGTGATCCAGGTCTTAGGGTACGAATTTTATAGAGCCTGAATTCGGAAGAGCTTATTGAGAATTAAGTCCTCTCGGTTTACCAAAAATTATTGCTGTAAAAGTTTACTTCCCGCAATTTCTTATTTGTAACAAACTTTTATCTTTGAATAAAATGGGAATGGTTGAATTTTATTTGGGTACTTGTAAGTTTTATAGAAGTTACTTGAATTTATGTATCTAAGAAGATTATACTACTTTGGGATAATTTGTATTTACATTTGGGCTTAATCGGATTCAACAAAAATTAAAACCAACAACATTTACTAAATTAGAAAACACATTACTTTTTAACAGACTTACTTTCCAAAAAGGACAAGGTTCTATATTCGAATTTATTTCTTTTTTTTGTGTATATTCACCGATTTATCTATCAATTGTGGACCGAATTTGAAAATTCTTTTTTTTTGAAAGAGTATGTTCCGAAATTGGTCCCATTTTAATTTGGTGAAGATCAGATGAATAATTTCGAAGATCAGAACACTTCAATGAATAACGGCAAAGCTCTCGGGATTGCTGCAATCGCATGTCTGTTTATTGTTTATACCACTTCATAATATAACATCACGCCAGCACGCTCTAAAGAGGTACGCAGATGTGTACAGTTCACCTTGGTACACTCTCATCTCACCGGTCATGGTCAAGTTTCATGATATTCGGGTGATCTATTCTGGCGTTATAGGTACCTTACTAAACAACTTTCCTATTAGTTAGATACAAATAAAAAAAACCTTTTTTTCCAAAAAAATACAACCGACTTTTTGGAAGACTTTCTTTGGAAGTCGATTGTATTTTTATGTAAAAAGTTTTTTATTTAAACCCAGTGTGACCAGCTTCTGTGTTCCTACATTGTATAACCTTCTTAGTAAGGGTGAACAGGCACCTTCAGGGCATATGCGACATTGCTTTAACCAAGTTTGATTGAAGTCAACAGTGGGGCTCATTAAAAATAACACCGCAATTTAACTGAAACATACGAGAGAACTCTACAGAAAACAAAAAAACCTGACGACACCTGTAAAGGCTTATCTCAAAAGAACCATAAATGCATTGAGCTTCTCGTTACGTTCATTAGCACTCGATCAAGGACAACGCAACATCCCTTAGGGACAAGGATAAACAAGATCACACGTCAATTAATACATATTTTACAGGCAACACGACGCGGCGGCGCAATGCGTATCGAGAGAACATTATGTCAATTTGTCGCAAGTTTATTGTAGATTAATAAGCTGCAGATATCTTGGGGTACGCAATAATTGATAGAATTACAATTGAAGATAATATTCTGTGTATCAATCAACTCAATTTCTGTCAATCACTCAATAAACTTCTAATTAACTGCATTCGATTTGTCTTTAACCACCATAAGCATGATCATGTATCCGCAAATCGATCACTTTCAAAGTGGTTACCCATTCGTCAGCGTAGAGTGCTGAGTGTCTTTCATTTAATTTAATTTCAGTATTTTCTTTTATTGATAAACGCACTTCTCCTTCTTATCTGACTTCACATGTGCAATTCCTTTGTTCTGCCATCAGTAAAAATCTTCGCTCCGCCAATAATCCCTCCTTCTTTGTTCATGCGATTTCCCTTTGGAATGCGCTCCCTCAGAACATCAGGTTGGCAACAAGTCGGCTGTCTTTCAAATTGGAGACACGCGGGCACAGTCGCAAGAAGTTTGCAGAGTCATCACAGTAATTATTTGTTGGATTCGGTTTCTCTATAACATTATTTGCATGTATATATGTATTTAAGTATATATTTATATAATATATTAAATTGCTTTTATTTATATATCTTTTCTCTGTTTGTTTTTTTCATTCAGTTGCGCCAGCCGTATATTATCTCTGCACTACCCTAAGCTCGATTGGTAGAAAATGCCTACGGCCATAAGTCTGCCTTGCACATAAAGTTTTTTAATAATAATAATAATTTGAGTGTATTGCTTTTCAGCATAGGCCTCCCCAAGTGCTCTCCACAAGCATTGATATCTCGCCTTCCGAGTCCAAGTCGTTCCTGCTACTTTTTTATATCATCTTCCGATCTACGATACTGTCTGCCTTGCCTTCTTGTTTTATATTTAGGACACCATTGTGTCACTTCTTTGGTTAATTTCTCTGTCTTTCTTCTTATTAAATGGGCTGCCAATTTCCACTTTAGTTGGTTATTGCAACTTAGCTTCAAACTCCTCTAACGTCTCCCTCTACGACTGAAGATAATATTCTGTTCATTTTATGAAGAGGTACGTGTAACTTCCAAAACAAATATTAAAACTTAATTGCTTAGTGACTGTAATCCAAAATAAAAATAGCATTTCTTTCATAAAGAGCCCTTTTGACCGCGACCACGACTGATGTCAAAGTTAAATCATTTATTTCAATAAAATTAGACTAATAAAAGGCACTTTTGAATGATAAAATCTAAAGTAAAAAATAAAAAAACCATTTACTTTTATTGTATTTCATGAGATCTGGAAAACTCTTTGATCTACACTAGTGTTAAATATGAATAGTAAATTGGTCTATGAAAAGATAATATATGGAAACTTTTAAAGCTTTCAAACACCTTTGACATAAATGTCAAGCAAGTCATCATAAAATGAACACAGAGTAGGAGGATATTACACAAATTGACCCGATGCCGTCCGCCTTTTAGGACCACAAGATCGCCCAAGTGATAATACTAATAAGGATATTACTACGACATAACGAGACACAATGAATGTGATTTGAATTGAACTTATAGTAAAAATTAGCTTTTGTTAGCAACTACGCTCGGCGAAAATTACCTTACAAAAGCAAATCATTTATTTCAAATAGACCATTAAACGGTACTTAAAACGGAATTAAAATTTCTACTTAACGTACTTCTACCACGTTGTAGAACTCTTTAAATTAAAAATTGTTGTATCCTAGTAATAGGTGCCTTAGCTGGTACACAGTTAAGCACAAGGTGACAATAATGTCAAATATGGCTTAATTAATGTACTATGTACCTTGGCGTCCAAGGTCTGCTCGGGTGAAAATAGGGAAAGCATTTTATTTCCAGAAAACAATTTCCCCTAGGTATGAGACCTAGCTAGATCGATTTTTCGCCCTCGAAAACCCCTATATTGTATATTTTATCGAAATCGTTAAAGCCGTTTTGGAGAACATGATTACAAATAGATATTTATATACAAATATTGCTCGTTTAATAGTAAAGGATGGGATAGGAACCAACATAAAAAGGGCATTCATAGATTATTTATCTGTTTATGATTACTATCTACATTTTCGAATATCACCCACATTCGATTCGCCGCTGAAGTGGGACTGATAAAAAAATATTTTAGTATAATATTACCTAGTAGGATGGCGGGACACCTTGGATGTCTTGATTGGCGTGAAGTACAACACCGAGAGTAATAGCAGAAATGGCTGGGGGGCTTTGCCCAGGAGTAGGTCAGACTCCAGACTGATAAAAAGAGACTCATGGGGATTGCCTACAGAGGCAAACATTTAAAACTTTAGAATAGCTTGGATTATGCCATCCATCACACATCGATGACGCTGTCACATTAGCGTTGACGCGAACCTACATCTTTTAGCTGAAGAATGTTTCATATCAACAACGGGATTTTATTTTAATTTATGAGCCAATCAGTATGAAGGCCCGAAATTAATTATCCCCGCTCTTTGAACACCTTAAAAGTTATAAATGAAAAGGCACACAGGGGTCGTAATTAAGTATTCAGTCTAACTTGAGACCTTATAGATATGTTACAAAGGTATGTAGGTTAACTTGGAGACACTCACAGGCATTTCAATAAGGACTACTAAATTACAGACGGGTAATTTCTCCAATAATTTAGATTGAGAAATACTTGGATACGTTCTAATTTTACGCTAGAATAGTTTATTATTGAAACCGTTTTGTTTTTTTGGGTACGATGTTTTTTTCGAATTGGATTTATTGTTGTGATTTTATTATCTTAAACTTAGTCTACCGATGAAATCTGTAGGTTAAGTTACAAATTGTTTTCTTTTTCAATAAAAACATCTTGTTATAATAGAAACATTGTTTGATGTCTATACTAATATTATAAAGCTGATGAGTTTGTTTGTTTGAACGCGTTAATCTCAAGAACCAATTTTTGGAATTGAAAAATTCTTTTTGTGTTGGATAGTCCATTTATTGAGGAAGGTTCTAGGCTACTAAAACATCACGCTACGGCCAATAGGAGCGGAGTATAAATGAAAATTGTTGCAAAAACGGGCAAAATTATTCCTTTTTGAGAGCTTCCGTTGCGTGCGCTGCGTAAGCGGTTAAAGTTATGCAACAATCATGTATGTAGTGTAGGTACGGTAGGGTAGGTAGGGTAAATGGGTAGGTAGGTAGTCAGTTGACGGGAGCGAAGCCGCGAGGGCAGCTAGTGGTAAATAATAACGTTTCATTTCACCGGACGTTCTTTACTTAACAATAGTTTCTAAGTGGAAATGTGGATCTTGTACTTTGACCATCGTGACGCAAAATAAGTTTCGACCCATGATACAATTAAATTTCTACCTATCAATTCTTCTATCATTCTCACATTGTCTGCAGGTATCCTGGATTCGGAAGCGCGACTTGCACATCCTCACAGTAGGGGTGCACACCTACAGCAGCGACGCGCGCTTCGCCGCGCTCCATGCCGATGGCTCCGACGAGTGGACGCTGCGGGTGGCGCCCGCGCAGCCTAGAGACTCAGGCGCCTACGAGTGCCAAGTATCTACTGAACCTAAGATTAGTTTGTCGTTTCGACTTACTGTTGTTGGTGAGTACCTCCATACATTTCTGAAAGCCTAAATTCTCTTGCCGGATGAAGCATGCATAAAATGTATGAAATTGATAAGCACTACTGAAATGCCATGAATTCAATCCAGAGTTACTGCTCTGCTCATAGAACGTATCTTTGTCTTTAGACGCAAGTATAGATTCTCCAAGGCCCACTTGCATCTCAAATCACTAAATGCAATTAAGGTTAAACTTATTTAAAACACAATTTCTCCCTCTGTCATCTTCAAACGATTGACAGAAATAGAACGATGATTTAAATTCGTTAGCGCATTCAGCGCTAAACGTATTAGTGATTTGTGGTAAGATATATGCTACTGAATTTGATGTAAGCGGTTCTAATTAACATAAACATAACATAACATTACGTATTTAATTCCCAAAGGGGTTGACAGCAGAGTCAAATCTCATTAACTCTGTTAAGTGTTTAAGAACCATGTAATCGGGAGAATCTTCTATTCTCTTATTACACCAACAAAATAACAGCCACAACCTATTCGTGTTAAGCTACATGCTTTTTTTACATCAGATTAAATATGGGTAGTTAAAACAACAGAGACTGGAATCACCACGCAGACAATCATTTGAAACGCCATCACTAATAACATTAGTGTCCGCGCAAGTTGCACTATGGAAAGTGGTCGCACAGGCAATTCTAGCAGCGGCCCCTGAGGCGTTTTCGTGCTCTGGGGGCAATAACTACTCATTCAGCTATTTTGCCCCTAATAAGATGACTTCAATATTTTTACCCTAAAAAAATATCGACATTTTTTGTTGAGTGAACTGTAGCCTGTGGCAAAGCAACTTACACTGGTTAAGCTCGTCAAGTGAGGGGACTGGAAATCGATTCGGTGTCGGTGCCAAGACGTTCATGTCCAGCCAATTTTAGAAAAGCGAGGAGAACTCACAAACAAGAAACACTTAAGGCAACCTGGACATGCTCTAAATTCATTCTATTTATGTAGGACTAAATAAAACATTTTGTGGAGTAATTATCATTCTGCTTAGAATGACCACAAAAAAAACACTGAAAATAAGGATTGTGTATCTTTACACAATAAATAAAATACAATATGTATTTCTATTAGTTGCCGCATTTCATCATGGCAATTGCGGTCATTGACCCTACCCCGTTACTTTGAAATACGTAAATAAAGACATAAAGTAATTTATAGTGATCCTCAACATTTTTACTAATAAAATCGATACATTGTTTATTGTTGGTATTCTCACGAAGAGAATTGAGCAACGTGCCACCAACCTGATCACTATTATCATACTGAATCAAAACATTTACTGCACCTATAAAATAACCAATGATTTGTCATAAAAAAGTATATTACAGTTTTATTATGCAACTGTACTAATTGGAAAATGCCACAAATGAAATGAATGAATAGTTTCAATGAAAACTGTAAACACAGCGTTGCCGTTGTGAGCATATTTTAAACACCAATGTAATTCATAAATTACTAGCATCATTTTTACATTAAAATTAACTAGTATTAATATTGATTGTGAAATAACAATTTAAATAATAGATAAACGAAACGACGAAGTTGATAATACACAGCAAATTTGTTTTGGTTTTTTCAGCTATTGTGATTACGATAATTAGATACATGTAATTGTTTAGTAAATGTAAGTCTGTTAGGTATTTGAAAATAAAGCGAATAACTATAGAGCTGGTATACAAGGACTTCACCTATGAAATTGCCATTTAATTTTACTGGCCACTTTGAACTGCAATAGCTACGTTTTAACATGGAATTCTTAATTCAAATAAACTTAGTTAAGGCATGTTACTCATCATCTTCCTGCCCTTGTCCAATGTATGCATCATACTCACTCTTTTTTCTGCTTTTTATTTTTTATTATTAATAGGCTTGCACTTTACCACTATCTCACCTGATGGTAAGCGATGATGTAGTCGACGATGTAGCATGCTGGCCTAGAAGAAACCTATTCATTCTTGACTTAAAGACTCCTAGGTTGTAGCTATCAGGAAATACAGACTCTGGCAGGGAATTCCACTTCTTAGCTGTACGCATAATAAAAGTGCTCCCAAAACGTTTTGTGCGTATGGGTGGCGCGTCATCGATACATGTCCACCATGTATCGATGACGCGTCGCCGTACGTCTTGTGGTCCGATGATGGAACGGGCTATGAGGAATTAGTTTATGCAATTCCATCGCATACTCCGCGAAATCTAACCGATACAAACCGACAGACTGGCAATTTGGCGCCTATGTTCAAGGCTCTGGAGCCTAGATTCGACCAGTATCTCATTGTCGATGAGCCTCTTGGCCCGTTTTTCGATCGACTCTAGTGTATGCAGCTGGTACTTGGCAGATCCGTCCCAGAGGTGAGAGCAGTACTCCATGCATGACCAAACTTGCGCTTGATACAAGTTGAGCAACTGATCTGGCGTGAAGTACCGTCTCACCTTTGCAAGGAGCCCCAACTTTTTGGCAGCCAGTGGAGCTTTTGGCTCAATGATTGGACCAAAATTGAGGATCGATGTCAACGTAACGCCAAGAAGCTCAAGATGGTCCGTTATCTGCATGGTCACACCACGGAAAGAAGTAGTCGGGTGGAATTGGCTTCTTTTATAATAACCACTATTAGCAACTCCTGATGGTGGGCATTGAAATCCCCCAATATTAATAATTGGGCAGAAGGGTTTCGCTGCTGTGCCGTATCAACCGCCTCACAAAGATGTTCCGTGAACCTGGTTGTCTCCTGATCTCCACTGTGCGATCGGTAGACACAGGCGTAGATAATTTTATCCAGGCCTGTGTCCACCAGTGCCCAAAGCACGAAAACCTAGAGTCCTTAAGGCTTCGGAGATGTCGTCTCGGGCGAACATGCATACACCCGCGCGTGGTTTAAAATTGTGCTCCAGGGTAAACCCTGGGTATGATAAATACGACACACACGTCTGACGGACATCACGGACATCCGATCTGCGTCTCCGAAACGAAAAGAAGGACTGGTCTATCAGTCTCCAGGTGGGGATGGGCTGCTTCGAGATAAGAGTGCAACCCTCTTATGTTGCTGATGTGCACTTTGTGTGTTAGGGAGTGCTGCCGCTGAACAGCTTTTCATTTATATTTCCTTGGCATTATTGAGAGTGAAAAGGGGAAGAGGAGGCAGTGGATGAGGTTCCACGCTGGCAAACCACAGATACGCACTGACAGGACGCCATCAATTGAGGACTGGTCTGGAGACTGCGGGGACGCCTGAGCCCCTCCGGGTATGTCCATCGGGCCCTGTCTTCTGGTCGCCAACCAGCAGGATCGTGTATGCCGTGATTTTTCGATACTTGGCGGGCCAGCCTTTCGTGCGTGGGTGGCATACTACTTAGGCTCCCAAATACCTGCGGTCGGCCAGCGACGCACTGTGCCTCAAATCCCGCTACCCTCCACGACCAGTCTCCCGATACGCCCATAACAGCGCGCGTCAGGCTGGTCCGGCTGCAGTGGAACAGCTATCTCGACTCAATTCCTCTAGTGGCTACACCGAGCATCGTACCGGAACACGGCTAGGCCGCTTGGCGGTATGTCTTTACCCGGTGGATGGTCCCAAGCTTTCAACCGTAACCTACCACCAGTTAATGTCACCTGATTAGCACCACCCGGACTACGTGTAGGGAATCGCATGGTGTGCTCTCCTACGGACGAGGATGTCTAAGCTTTCAAACTGGTTCGTTTTCCTGTTCTACTCTTTGCCATTCCTTGATATTTTTCTTCTTTTCCTTGAACACATTCTGTATTTCTGTTAACCACCACCATGTATCCCTATCTATCATGCCCTTCCTTTCGTCTTTCCAAAATATATTTCGCTACACACCTATTTCACACAGCAATCTTCTTCCAACTTTCGTTTACACTTCAATCTACCACGTGTCCCATCTCTATCATTTTGTGTATGACTCGCTTTCCGAAATTTACGCACAATTATTATTCTCTCAGATCAAAACAGGTATTCATTTGTTTATTTGGGTTAAGACTCAATACATAAGGACTGTTAAGATACCTACTGTTTTCCTTTACATAAACTATAGAATCATCCTACGGGGAACACAGGCGGGGCCTTGTATTTTACATAAACTCATCTTTTAGAATAAGAATACCTAACACACGTCCTAATTCCTTAGTATACATCGTTTTAACACGATCTTTGTGAGTATTAAATGAGGGATTAACACTGAGTTCTTCGTATTTTGACTAAACTTTCTCCATGAAATATGTATAAGTATTATCTAATATCTAAGTTCTAGGTAATGATAATCTCTGGTTTTCAGTGTCAAAGGCGGAGATACTGTCGGGACCAGAGCTGTTCGTCAGGGCCGGATCAGACATCAATCTTACTTGCGTGGCGAAGTACGCCCCTGACCCCCCAAGGTAACTTATGCGACAATCTAGACCTCTTACCAACCCAAGACATTAAAACAATGTAGATAAATTGCTATGAAATTCCTACTTTATTTATTTTATAGCAGACTTTCTGAAAAGTATTAGCTTTTTGTTTATTCAGCCAGCTGCTTTATTTCGTTTACTGCCACTATGTATTTTTTCAAAGATAATAGCTATGTTCTTTACAAGTTTTTTAGCCATTGTCAAACCTTTGTGTGGTTTAATTAACAGAAAAATAATTCTTTTAGTAAAGTTTTAATTTTGTCTTAGCTTTAATCTGTACCACAAATTATTCTTTATTAATATAACATCAAAGTAAGACTAGATTTTAGGGATGAATAAATTCACTATACAAGTACGAAAGTCGTTTTGACTGAAAAGGGCGAAACTTTTTATATGGCCTATGAAGGAAATGGAAAAGGTCCCGTATTCTTACTCGAAACGGGCAGTAACAGCACATGAAAGTGTGGGTTGCCAACATAAAAAAACGAGGAAGTAAGAAATAACTCTCGAGCGGGAGTTTTGTGTCAGCGCACGTGACAAATGTGTAATGAGACCATCTTGTTCAGTTAGATTATATTTGCCCCCACTCTGCAACCTACAAAAGTATCATATTTTGGGAAATGTGCTGACACTGGGCGTTATATTTTAGAGCTTGCAACAATTTACTGCTACTTTACTAGCGGGCATTTTTTTATCTGTCCAAATCACTGAATGTCATATGAGAGCATCAATAAAAAATAAAAATGCAGCATTTTTAATTGAGTACCAACATCAGGTATACACTCCACATAAACGAGAGCCCGAAACACGACCCGTGTTTAAAAACGATAACATAAATGAATTACGTGGGTATGTAAAGCAAATACGCCTGAAATAATACACAGACGCGACGAAAAATTCGATCTTCGTTATTGATGTTTGCGGTTGTGCAACTCTGGGTTTCCGCCACAAATCGTTGCGGTGTGAATAGGCGACCCCGCCTCCACCTTACGATCTTATAATGGAAGTGTGTTATCGTGTAGGCACCTTTTCACACCGCACCGAGCCTATACATTTAGTGTTCGCATCCATAAACATGATAAGCTTATTTTCAGATAAAAGGGTCGGCTGAGGTCCCTAAGTGAGGTATTCTTTGGCTATCAACATTTAATGGCGTCCATGTCTGAGATCTATCGAGGGACCTCCAATTTGAATATTGAAACGATGATAAACTCCATGTGGACAGATATCGTTTTTTATTCCGACGTTCTGTGAATATTTTATCGTAACTCAATGCAGAAGTTCGTCGAATATTTTCGTTGCGTTAATTACAGAGCTGACCAATATTTTATTTGATCGTATATGTTTCGGAGTGACTGCGGTCGGCTGTTCGCGACTCTTATGTAGCGCGTGGTCTTTTGTTTGTAGAGTTTTACATGACTCGTGATTATTATGAGTACTGCTTTCATGCTGTAATTTTTTCCTCCGTTAATAATATTCATCGCACAAAGTGGAATAAAAAAAAACACAAATTACAATTTACAAAAGTAAACGTATCTTTTTATAAAGTCGCTTAATAAATAAACAGAATGAATAGTAAAGGTCGGACCCAAAAACCGTTGGAGACGAATAAATATTCTAGTGAACTAAACTTTAACATGTTCAATATGTGTCAAATATACTAAAATTTCTTAGTAGTACGAGCACATGACCCAAATAGACTGCTTATTAAACTTAAATTACCGAGTTCCATACAAAACACATCCTTGAATGTAATGAATAGCCGTGTGACGTGAAATAACATGTAATTAGAGTCGAATAAGCCCGCCTAAGGTGTTGGATTCATATACACAATCAACACGAAACTTTGGCTTTTGTTGAAGTTTGAAGTTTGGTTTAATTTTAGTTTGTTGTAATGGCTTTCATAGATAATGTAAATCGTTCTAAGTGGTCCTTTGTCTTGAAGGTCAAGGTTGGACCTTGGCACAGCAGTTAGTCACTGCAATTGTTTTTTAGGGTTCCGTACCTCGAAAGGAAAAACCGAACCCTTATAGGATCACTTTGTTGTCCGTCCGTCTGTCTATCAAGACCCTTTTTCTCAGGAACGCGTTGAGGTATCAAGCATGAAATTTATATCAAATACTGAGGACTACTGTCCTTTAAAGCTGTGAAAAAATCAAACTTCTAAGCCAACGCAATCAAAAGATACAGCCGTTTACTCGTAGCCGCAAATTTTCGACACTCGCAACGGAATCAAAACCTACTACTTCTCGTAAAATCAGAATCTTGAAATTTGGTACGAAGCAACGTCTTATATCACAGATAAAGGAATAATTGCGCAAACCGTAAATTTTTAGTTACATCATATAATAAAAATATTTTTTAATAATTTTAAACTTACTACCCCTTTCCTCATGAACGCGTAGAGGTATTAAATTGAAATTCAAATCAAATACTCAGGTCTATAATACCTTTAAGCTGAGGTTTGTACGGAACTCACGGTGCGTGAGTCCGACTCGCACTTGGCTGGCTTTTTTTTTTCTAACATACTACGTCCCGCAGATTCACCCGTGAAGCAGTCTTTGTCGCTGTGGAATAATGCAGCTTATCCGTCAGTCAAAAAAATGGTGTATTTGAATCAGCATTTTCAGAGATTACCGTTCACAAACATACCTACAACTTTACCTCTCAAAACTACTGACATAGAACAATGTACAATTTTGAAGTTATGATACACTTGGTGCCTTTTAAATTCAACTCAAACTAAAAAATAGTGAAGAGATATAAAGGGTGGTTCCTCAACCGCTATGTTGATATAGATCGTGTTATGCATAGAAATGCTAATCTCATTGTGTGGCGCCGACAACGCACGAACAAATCTTAGAAAGCGGTCACCACTTACCCCATATAAGATGAGATTGCGTGATACAGAATTAAATTCACCAACAAAAAGAAATATCTCACTTTTATGAGATTGAAAATCTTTTTCATGTTTGTTTGTCAAGATGAAAATAAAGTCTTAAGTTTATTTAATTTATTCTTAAAGTCTTATTTAAATTTCTCAATCTTTTTAATTTGCTTTGTGATTTGGATTTGCTTTTTCTTTTAGAATTTTGATTTATTTTAAGTAAAATTGTTCATTGTTTGATAAACCTATAATTAAATAAATTATGCATCACCTCTAAATTATTTAAGTCTAGTGTATCTAAATGAAGTCAAATTATTTTAAAATAAAAATGTTGTGACAACATTGCGCTGGAGCCTAACCACCATATTTCTTCCAGCTTCATCTACTGGTATCGAGGTGAACAAGTGGTGAACTATGCCCAGCGCGGTGGTATCAGCGTGGAGACGGAGCAGCGTACACGCACGAGTCGGTTACTCATAGCAAGGGCTGCCCCACATGACTCGGGCAACTATACCTGTGCCCCGAGCAGTTCTGGTAAGGAAATATATGCTTTAGTGTTTAATTTTTAAGGTTTTCTATCGGTGGAAGCATACATTCATTCATAGAAACACCGATCGTTTTCCAATGACGTAGCACGCTACGGCGTAGCAATGTGCTACGGATATCGAAGTAATTGCGAATCTTGTTCTTTTGGCTGAAACTAAAGCTGTAGGTAGGCTTCTATCAATTCAAAGTAAATAAATAATAGTGTTTCGAGACATAAGTAAACGGTTAGTCGACTGTTCGCGTGACCAGACGGCTGGCCTATTCTTCAGCCAGAAAATCAACACTGCCATTCAACGTGGCACGTTTCCCATTGACATCGATGTGGACGATTTTTTTAATGCGCAATGAGCCCTTTTCCCTCTCCCCTTTGTGTATAAGTTTGTTTTGTTATTAGTCCTAAGATTAGAAATATTAAATTGTATACATTATTTGAAGTATAAATAAACCATAGTTATAAAAAAATAATTTAATCCCTGCTTGTTACAAAGCCACAATTATATTCAAGCAGAGAAAAATAATTATTATTTGCCCAAGAATGAGATATTAATTTAATTATAATATAGTAGGCGCAGACGAATGACCTCATTAAGCCTCTTGAGACAAAAACCAAGACATTTCACTTCAAGCTAGCGAGGCACTGACATTATTATCCCTAATATTACTTGATATTAGATAACATCGTTCTTTCAAGATATTAAAGGTGAAATTAAGGTTTCAACTACTTTTGTGTTTTTTTTTTAGTGTCGTTCCTTAGCTAGTTAATTTGAAGTTGACGCAACATGTCTTCTTCAGTAGTCAACCCGTTTCTCACCATTCTTTCAGACAGTCCTTTTCTTCTTTGGTTTTGCCCCACAGACTCTCAAACCTTCATACTCAAAAATTGCCTTATGAAGTTTTCCACATCACATACTGATACCATTTCAACAGATTTCCACATAACTAACTTCAACAAACACACTGTACAAAACACCTGTAAAAAACGGCACTTAAAATTTCAAATATGGAACTTACACGAAATAAAGTACTATTATAGCAAAAGTATCGGCCGGACACTTTTGCTCGAGTAGCTCCCATCGGACAAACGCACCACCAGGAATTTAGGCCCGTATTCCGGTTACTCATGCTCATACTCAACTCGTTTCAAATTGGAAATGGACAGTTGTGATTGTTTGGCTTGTTTTTTTTTACATTAACGTACTCAAGTCCAAGATCCTAGACGCCTTAGACGTTACTGAATTATTTTAATACAAAATCAGTGGAATTGGGTAGTGTTAGCATGTACTTGGAACGTACTCGTACTTGCTAACTTGGTCTTTTATTTTCATTCAATACTTACAACACATTTTATTTAGAAAGATATCAATAACGTATGGGTCGTCTGGGCTTTTATTTTATTGAGTACACGTATGTCAAGCTGAAGAATCATATGCCAATCTCGAGAGTTTTGATTGGTTGGAAGTTGATTTGTAGGTGTGGCCAACTTTGAGTTTGAGTCAAGTATATGCAACCGGAATATGAGCCTCAGTTCCAATATAATTATTTCTCTAATTACAAGAAGCATAAACACCGTACTGTTTGAACTCAGAAATAGGGCGGACGCATAAATTTTATAACCGATTAAAGTCGGGAAACGGGTCAATATTTCATTGTTACGACTATCGATTTTACCCTCATTATCGGAGGGATCAACAATTTGGTATGGTGTGTTTATTATTTAGTTTATTTGTTACTGTACATGCATATTAATATTGTGTGGCGATGGGTAGTAACTGTGAGAGACGTGGTCGATCGCAATGGGACTTTTCAGAAAGCTTAAGGTCACCCAAAGGCCAATGGAGAGGGCTATGTTTGGAGTTTCCTTGCGTGATCACGTCAGAAATGAGGATGTCCGCAGGAGAACCAAAGTTACCGACATAGCCCGAAGCATTGTGAAACTTAAGTGGCAGTGGGCAGGGCACATTGCTCGCAGAACGGATGGCCGATGGGGCCAAAAGTTCTGAAATGGTGACCGCGAACCGGAAGACGATGCGTTGGAAGGACCCCCACTAGGTGGACCGATGACCTGATTAAGGTTGAGGGAAGGCGCTGGATGCGAGACGCACCGGATCGGTCAATGTGGCGAGGCCTGGGGGAGGCCTATGCCCAGCAGTGGACGTCTTTCAGCTGAAACGATGATGATGATGATGAGTAAACGTGATGTAAGTCAAAGGAAAATCATATTTGTTGGGTGATTCACGTCACCCAGAATTTTAAAACTCAATAATTCACACAACAGATTGAGTAAAGCTTGAATAAAAAAAAATAAAAAATAAAAAAAAAACTAATAAGTTGAATCAAGTTTCAAGTGCTGTGCTTTTATAATATTTTATAAAACTGTTTGTATTTTTTGTAAGATTGTGCATGTAATATGAATTTACAGTTACGCAATAGGAAAGTATAGGAAAACCATCATAAATAAAGTATCCCATAAACATAACATCCCAATAAGAAAATATAACTCACCTACTTATACAGACAGCGTATTTTAAATCTCTCTTTCCCTTTCAAATGAAATTCCCGTACGTACAATACCGCCTCGCAGATTGCCGTATTCAGTACCTTCATATTAAAATTATTCATTACAAGGATTTGCTGCAAACTGCTGTGTAATTATTCCAGTCTGGATTCTTACAAAGTAGCAGAACATTATTGCTATGTTCCACAATTACCTACACGGCTGTTTAAACGCTGCCAACTTTTTAATTGACATCGTTTAATGGCTTTGAAAGAAAACTCAATGTTTCTGATGTACTTGGAAAGTCTAAAACTATTTGAGTTATTCAATATGTTTGTGTGTGGAAAATTGCACTATTTATTTGTAATTACGATGCAGTACACTATTAACATAATAAAGTGTTCATATTTCTAGGCTAATGCATTACAAGCGCCATCGTGACTTTAAAATGTAGGCTAACAGTGTGCTAGGACGTTTCATTTATCTAAGTTCAACATTCGAGGTGGCATGCATATTTTCTGTTTGATATCATCGTGCATCACGAAGACAAAGACGACGTTATCCAAATGTTATGTCATAAAATTTCTCGCAAAGTTATTGGTTACAAACCCTTCTGTTTTTAAATCGGTTGTAAAGCGTCTTTCATTTTTCACTTACTTTAAAATAATGCTAAAAGTGTCTTCAAGTTTACGATCAATTTAATTGAGGTTATACATATTTTAAAGAGCAAGATAGAACAACCCTTTACATCATTTGTAAGCAATCAGGGGTGCCCGCGGTTAATCGATAAGGGTACGTGATACTAGATAGGGTGATTTATGACGGAACTTTGTTGTACAGAATCGGCGTCCGTGATAGTCCACGTGCTGAGCGGGGAGCGGCCGGCGGCCATGCAAAGCTCGGGGTCGACGCCGCCACGCCTGAACAGGGCCATCCTGGCCACACTCACCACGCTGACCACACTGCGCCAGCCCCGGCCAGCTCTCATCATCGCCCTACCCGTCGCAGCGCACTACTTCACCATCCCAACACTAATCATCACCTTCGTCTTCTCCAACGCGCTCGTCAAACTCCTCACTAAATTTACGGCCGAACCGACGTCCTCAAGATGACCTATCAGTGCAAAAGCGACTTCCCAAACGTTTTAAACTAAGGAAGTATTTTATATAGTTGAGTGAACAAGCGTATTTGTGGCGGACCTTCGGATTATGTTATCTGAGTTGAACGTATTTAAAATACAACGATAAAATATAGACAGTAATGTTTCCTGTGAGGTAATTTTAAGGCGATAAATCAATAGCATGTATGGTCAATTTTAAAAATTATATTGTTTAAAAATCTGTAACTTTCTATTTTATCTGTAACAGACCAGAGGGCTTTAGTGATTTCGATAAATAACGACCAGAGAGATTAATGTGTCACGCATCAGATAATACTTCTGATGATTTATCTGAAGCAGAATCTCCTTTGTTCTCGCAGCTAACTACGTTCGTCGTCTTAATCCGGTGCCGAGATTACAAGCAAATCGATTTCGTTAGTCCAACACAGGAATATACCGAGATTCAATCGAAGCGGGAAGCTTATCTATGCGTAACGTATATCTAAGCCGCCGGTTGCTCTCTTTGCCACGTTATTTGCGTTCGATCAGCCTGAGCAAAAAGTGTCTGTGCTAATACTTATGCATACCTGCCCACATGCATTGCCAAAAACTAATTTGATACGACATGAAGTCGTACAAGTTACAAGTCGGGTCGTGTCGTTTACAAGTTTTATTGAAATAAAATGTAAAATAAATTACCAACATAATCTTCATCCAAAAATGTTAACTCAAATATGAAATTAAGAACTGTAACAAAGTTTTAAATCATTTTGTACAAAGTTTCTTCAAAAACCAAATTAGTCGTTAACACCATTATTTTTTTAATTTTGCCCCAGCCATGTTTATTTTGAAATTATCTTTGAGTTAAGAAATATATTATTAAACGTTAGTAAATTAAATTACAACGCAATCTTCTTAGAAACAATTGGTTGTTGACGAGAAATTAGAATTCTCTTGTTGCAATTTGTAAAGGAAATCTTAGTTTCTTCAAACTAGATGCTTTCCAAGAGAATGAATCAACCCTCAAACGATTTCATCTCGAGCGCGCTCAAACATATAATGGGACTAAATCGAGTTGATTTCTCAGCTACCACAAAACCATTTTACTTCGGTTTCTACCAAAGTTCTAAGAATTTATGGAAGTCGTCAATCTTGGAGTGGCTTTGCAATGAGCCTTTAAGGTTTCTTGACATCAAGTAGCTCTGACACGAGCTATTCAAACCCCTGCAAGCTTCCCGAAGTTATTACCGCGAAATCCGTGCACAAACTATCCCACAATAGAGACAGGTACTTAACAAAAATCCCGACCGAAATTCCCTTGACTTTTAAACAACAAGAGTGCGCATACCTTTTTGTAAATTCGTCTGACTTTTTCACATTTCACAGTCTTACTCCGGAATAAAATTACACAATCAAAGTTTAAAATTAGGGTTGCTTTACTGGCCAAAATAAAAGGCATCGTCGCAAAAGTTGTCTCGAGTGACAGCAAGAAACAAATTACGTACCTTAGGCATCATTCGTTTCGAGTTCATTTCATGTAGCGAATCTGGCAGATTGGTACTAAACATTGCTCTCAGTCAGTTTTGTTTTTATTCTGTGCGCGTCCTTCCTTTACTTATGTTGGCAATACGGACAAAAACAATTTTATGACTTTTCGAGTAAGAAAGAAGGGTAAATTCGAGGTCGTTTTGCTACTATGTCAATATTAAATCTCTGTTACTTTGTAGATATTTACATCTGTTTAAAATTTTAGTAAAGTGCTTGCCAAAGGCAAGTTTAAATTGTATAAAATGTTAATTTTCTCTAGATGATTTATAGACATTGGCTATTGTACCTTTGTATTTAAAGATTTAATAAATGAAATCATGTTACACTTTAAGGTTTAGAACGTATGTTGTACATAATAGTTGATCAATTGTAAATATTTGAATGTAAATAAAATGAGTTAAAAGTTATGTTTGTATTGTCTTGACAGCCAAAAATACATTTTACGTATTCAGAATACTTTGGCAACGGTTTCAAACGTCGCCATCTTTAACAAGTAGATAACAAAAGGGTTGTGTAATAAACTATCAAATTGTAGATGTATTTAAATATGTTACCTAACGATTTATAAGAATACAGAACATAGTAATAAAACCGATGAGGATTATTATGCGTATCATTCATTTTACTTTAATTGAATTAAGATAGTGATTGTAACAATATCCGGCAAAAAAAACAATTGCTATGTTGCATTTCATCAAGATCAAGATCAGAAGAGGAGATTTTGTTGATTCATAAAATTAAATCTATTGAAGTGGCTAGATGAAGCAGATCCCGCCGAAATCACCAACAAAAAAAATAATCTGTAAAAAGAATTCATTCAAGCGAGTTAAGGACAAAAAATTTCATTGTATTAAGTAATGCGGCCGTGGAAGTAGGGCAGAAAGATGAAGACAAAATTGAGGAAAGGGGATAAAGGGCCGAAACCGAGCGTATCTAAATGAAAGGAAACAGTGGAAGCGGTATATTTCTCCTATCGCGCGCAGATACGAGTGTACGTACGTTCGACTGGGGTCTTAGTCCACTTGATGTACGACTGTTCGAGCAAGGGTTACTCCACCCCACGCAGTTATAATACCCACAGTCATATTATCGAGAATATTTCGACCTTAAGATTCCATCTCTGAAAAGGGAAAACAATATTTTACGGTTGCTCACAAAACTTCACACAAATATTTACTTAGAGCCTCGCGGAAAATGTGAATGAATGGTCTTTTCAGTTTTATAGCACTTGTTCATTCTATGCCTTCTGTCCCATTTTTTTTTGTGGTTAATCATCCAATGACTTCTCCCGCTCTGGGTGAAGCGGCGGGGCGTGTCAGACTTTTACTAACTAAAACCCACCCGTGTTCCTTCAGCTGCTTGAGCCAGGGCCGCGGTAACTCTTTTTCAAATTTATCCGCGACCCATTCTGTCCCATTGTGTCATTACATATTAATAAAAATGTTAAAAAATGTGTAGTAAGAATATTTTAATTACCAAAATCTACTTTTATATTTTTCATATTGATAGTACATCGTTTCAGAGCAGAGTTTCTGGACCTACGAGACTTTGTGTTTTTTCTGCGAAATTCAATGGTATTAAGTATACCAACCCGACCAGTTGTAAATAACGGTCAGTGAAGCGAAGCTTATAGGGATCTTTATTTGTTTAACAAACTCGACGAAGAAGGTGAACACAGTAACTAAAAGGTATTGAAAGGAAGACGTAGGTACCACAACTTTGTATGTAGTAGACACACAAAGACGTAGCATTGGTTTTTATTTATCTAATTTTAGCCTGTATTTAAACAAATGTAAGTCTTGTGTTTGGATTACAAAAAGTGCATCTATTGATGAAGAGTAATATCTGTTTATAATTTTCGCAAAAAAACCATGTTGACAAATCTACCACCTCTGAATACCCTATTACAGTATTAAAATTCTTTGGGAAAAGCAAAAATGAACGAAATATTGAAGCGTGAAATGTTCTAGCATCTTTTTAACCGTGGGTGACCAAGCCACGGCTAGTGAGCCCCCCGCCTTGACAATGCGGGAACCCACCGAGGGGGCTACCAGCATACTTGAGAAAGCCAGAAACATGGCCATACTTTTTAAGGTTGAAAACAAAAACGAAAACATATATTTTGCAAACGCTCTAGTTTATTTAAATAGCATGATGTTACTTAACATGTCAACAATCCAATTTGTAAAACTAATATAATGTAAATACAAACTAATAAAAATATGTTTTTTTTAACCAAAACATTACCCGCCTACCTACCACTCTGTACAAGAACTTAAAAAAAAAGCTGTTCCAACAAAAGTAAACCTAGTATAGTGGGTACTGAGAGGCAAAACGTAAAATAAACAAACAACCCACTTTTGAGACAAATCCTTCCATTTGAGCTGCCAATAACTAGAAACACAATATAATTTAGATTATTTACATTTTCTAAAATAACTACCCAAAGATCTAGTTTACTAAAAGCTTTAAATGTATAATGGAAAATAAGGGCAAACTGCGAACAATATCTCTAAATATCAAGTTGCACTTTGATTACTCGACCTTTCTGTAGTTAGTTACGTTTTCTTCAATGAGCGGTCTTAATGGCAAACCAATATACTGTCAATGAAGTCCAGAACAGCCTGGCTTTCAATGAAATAACGCTGGTTCTACGGCCGATGACCACGACTAAAGTCTTCACCACTCTAGAGCAAGGATGATGTGGTGTATCCACGAAGTGCAATTAAATAGCCCAACCCATCTAAAATTACACTTCAGAGCTTGTCCGGATCATCAGTAACGAAAAAGCAAGCACTCTCAGATGCGGATATGTTTGCTGTCAAACCACGTGAATTGCGCGTTCATCGTCTACATTTATATCTTAATTTGCCGTCTTCTCAATAGTGACCTCCTTTCTTGCATTATCAAACATCATCTGTATCATAGTGTCTTTGGTTTTCATCAAAAAAGCAAAATTTGTTTTCTTCTACAAGAAAATAGTCATCTGAATGTGAACTAATGGCAAGTACAGCCTGAAAAAAGGGCCAGGCGCATCAATTCTACATTACTTTATGTTTGCCTTGTTTGCCTTTTATTACAGTATACAATCATAATAATTCACAATGTTTCATTACCTGGTACGTGAGGACTAGGGCCTACATTAATGTAATGCCTGTTTATTACTCCATCGCTCTTCCGAATTTACACACAAACGTGCAAAAACTTGTATGTATGTTGAATTTATATTGACATACCCAATGGAGGCTAGATGCTGCTTGGTGATCGGTTCGTGTGAGACATCTATATTTAGCCACATCTATTGCAAGACAACATTCGAACCCAACTTTTTTGTCAGTGTTTTAGTCTTTTTTTTTTTTGTATAGGCTCGCGCTTGACCACTATCTCACCTGATGGTAAGCGATGATGTGGTCGACGGTGGAGCACGCTTGCCTAGAAGTAACCTATTCACTCTTGACTTAAAGACCCCTAGATTGTAGCTATCGGGAAACACAGACGCTGGCAGGGAATTCCACTCCTTAGCTGTACGTATAATAAAAGTATTCTCAAAACGTTTAGTGCGTATGGGTGGGATGTCCACCATGTATCGATGGCGCATCGCCGTACGTCTGGTAGTCCGATGATGAAACGGGCTGGGCGGAATTAGATCATGCAATTCCATCGCACACTCCCAAAAATGTAACCGATAAAAAACCGACAAGCTGGCAACTCGGCGACGGTGTTCAAGGCTCTGGAGCTTTGACTTAACCAGTGCCTCATCGGCGATGAGCCTCTTGGCCCGCTTTTCGATCGACTCTAGTGCATCAAGCTGGTATTTGGCAGATCCGTCCCAGAGATGAGAACAGTACTCCATGCATGATCGAACTTGCGCTTAATACAAGCTGAGCAGCTGTTCTGGCGTGAAGTACCTTCTCACCTTTGCAAGGATCCCCAGCTTTTTGGCAGCCAGCTGAGCCTTTGCCTCAATGTATGGGCCAAAATTGAGAGTCGATGTCAACGTAACGCCAAGAAGCTCAAGATGGTCAGTTATTGGCACGGTCGCATCTCGGAAAGTTGGAGCCGGGTGAAATTGGCTCTTATTAGCGGAAAAAGACACGCCTGGGTTTTAGCAGCATTAAACCTGACCAGATTGGCATCGCCCCATTCGGAGACTGCCTGCAAGGACAGGTTCAAGCGCTCCACCATGGCCTCCCGGAGAGACTGCATCTGAGGCCCGGTAGCACGAGCGTTGGACAAGTACCTCTCAGCAACAGTGCTGTCGTCAGCATACCCAAAGGTACCGGGTTTTAGCAGATCGTTAATGTGCAGCAAGAATAAAGTTGCTGAGAGAACCGACCCCTGAGGGACCCCGGCATTGATATCCAATTGGTCCGATGAGCAGCCATCGATAACCACTCGAATGGAGCGATCTCTTAGGAAGTCTGCAATCCAATCACACAGACCACCGGGCAAACCGAATGAAGGAAGCTTACCAATAAGGCTTTCATGCCAGACCCTATCAAAAGCCTTCGAGATGTCGAGGGAGACGGCAAGCGCCTCCCCGTGCCTCTCGATGGCCTCACTCCAGATGTGAATGGCATACGCTAGAAGATCCCCAGTAGACCGATTTCGGCGGAAGCCATATCGGCGGTCACTAAGGATATCGTTTGCTTCTAGGTATGCCAGGAGCTTAATATTGAGTACACGTTCCATACTCTTACAGAGTATGGAGGTTACAGATATGGGTCTGTAGTTGGCCGGGTCAGCTCGACTGCCCTTCTTGGGCACGGGCTATACATTAGCCTGCTTCCAAGCATTCGGCACTTTTTCCAGCCTCATACGAAAGGCGGAATAGGCGTGTCAAGATCGGAGACAGTTCAGGCGCACAGGTTCTAAGAACTATAGCTGGTATTCCGTCAGGGCCGCTAGCCTTGTTCACGTCGAGGTTGCGCAGCACCCTACGGACGTCCTTTTGATGGATGCGAATGTCCGATATACTCGTCTCGCATCCATCAGGAGAAGGAAGGGGCCGCGCGTCACCAGGATTCAGACGTGAAGATTTCGCAAAAAGAGAGGCAAATAAATTTGCCTTCTCCTCTGCGGAGTGAGCCAGCGACCCGTCGGGTTTCAGCAGTGGTGGTAGTGAGGGGCGGCAGAAGTTCGACTCGACCGACTTAGCCAGGGACCAAAACGCTTTACTACCTGCTGGGTAAGAGGCAAGTTTGGTCCCTATTCGGCCGATATGGTCGAACCGAGCTCTTCGCAACACCATCTTGCAGGACTTCGCAGCCCTGTTGAAGGCCTTCTTCTTCTGACCCACGTCACTTGCCTTGAGCGATCGAGCGTCGACCCAAGCTAGGTACGCCCCATGTTTAAGAGCGTTGGCGCGCTTACATTCGGCTCCAAACTATCGCAGGTCTTCGCTAGACATTGATACGTCAGAGAACGGAATGTCCATTCCCTGACGCAACACATCCGTCACGGCATCCGCGCACGACGATGGATTAGTCGAAGACAAGCAAGTAGGCTGCCAAGGATAGCATGCGAAGAAAGATCGCATACCATCCCAATCTGCTGACTTGTACCGCCAAACCTGCCGGGTGCCTCTTGGGCTGGGATCGGGCGGGGAATAGACGGATACAGACTTCACCAGATAGTGGTCGGAACTACCCAAAGGTGAAGCTATCGACACGGAGTATCTGTCTGGATCTGTTGTCAGCAGAAGGTCCAAGCAATTCGCAGTGTGCGAATCAACATCCGGTACCCTTGTTGCCCCCTGGACCAGCTGGGTGAGGTTTAGCGCTAGCGAAAGCTTACGCATCTCCCGTCCAGCATGATCAATGCACTGGTATGGGAAGAGCCACTCCTGGTGGTGGGCATTAAAGTCCCCCAGTAACACCAATTGGGCTGAAGGGTACCGCTGCTGTGCCGCATCAGCCGCCTCACTGAGGTACTCTGTGAGCCTGGTTGCTTCCTGATCTCCGCTGTGCGAACGGTAGACACAGGCATAGATAATTTTATCCAGACCTGTGTCCACCAGAGCCCAGAGGGTTGTGAATCTGGAGTCCTCAAGGTTACGGAGACGCCGATAGAAAATGTCGTCACGGGCGTACATACATACACCACGCCGTGGTCTAAAATTGTGCTCCAGGGTGAACCCTGGGTAAGACAAGTACGACACGTCTGACGGATTCGCTATCTGCGTCTCCGTAAGGAAAAAGAGCGCTGGTATCTCAGCCTCCAGATGATAGTGGACTGCAGTGATATTTGAGTGCAGACCTCTAATATTGGTGAGGTGCACTTTGTGGGGGAGGGGGTGCAGCCGCTGTTTAACTCCAGTATTCCTTTTTCCTTGCATAGTTAAAATAGAGTGAATAGATAAGAGGAGTAAGAAGTGAGACGAGGTTCTACGTTGCTAACCTACAGACACGCACTGAAAAGACACCATCATTGAGGCACTAGTCTGGAGGCTGCGGGGACGCCCGAGCCCCCCCGGAATGTCCATCGGGCCCTCCCGTCTGGTCGCCAACCAGCACGATGGTGCATTCCGGGATTTTTCGACAGTTGGCGGGGCAGCCTTTCGTGTGTGGCTGGCACACTACTTGGGCCCCCAACTACCTGCGGTCGGCCAGCGGTGCACCGCGCCTCGGATCCCGCTACCCTCTGCGACTAGTCTCCCGATACAACCCCAACAGCGCGCGTCAGGCTGGTCAGCCTGCAGTGGAACAGCTATCTCGACCCAACTCCTCTAGTTGGCTACACCAAGCATCGTACCGGAACACGGCTAGGCCGCTTGGCGGTACGTCTTTGCCTGGTGGGTGGTCGCAAGCCTTCGGCCGAAGCCTACCACCAGTTAATGTCACCTGATTTGCACCACCCGGGGACCACGTGTAGTGAATCAAAAAATGGGTATACTCCTACGGACGAGGGTGACTCGGCCCCCCAAAAACATAACTGCGAACCAAACCTTTCGCTTCGCATCTCGGATTCGTTCTCTGTTTGAAGTCGTGCATTCAAAGCCAGCTAATACAACTATGGTTTGTCTTTGGTTTGTCATGGCGTCACACGCTTTTCGGTTCGCCGCGGTATTGGCACGTATCGATTCGCTTTCGCTTTTCTATCTGACTAGATTCAAACGATACCATACATTATAAAATAAAAAACGCTTCGATACGCTATCGGTTCGCTGTTTATTTGCCAGTGGCTAAAAGGAGTTAGAATATAATAGATGTAAGTAATTTTGCAGTTAACTTGTTTAGAAAATTTTATAGGAAACCTTTTACTTAACGTACTACATGACATCCCAATCACAGTTGCGGAGCTACCTAAACCGTCACTGAAAGGACCTTTATTAAAATTTAATCCCTACTCGATCATTGAATTAATATAAGGCCAGGTGTACAAAATAGACATTATATTGAAAATATTTCGGTTGAGACGACAGTACACGGCGACATTACGTGTTCATTCAATCATGCGTGTGGACCCGCTTTATTGAAAGGGTTGTTTTATTTTCTTTTCCAAAGAGATTGCCGAATTTATCTTTTAAAACCTTTTTGCTTTCCAGGAATAAATATATAAGGATGGACCTTCAGATAAAAGTGAACAGGGAGACTATTTACCAAAAGTGTACGGAATGTTTACTAGACTACATTAGGAAATTTGTTTCAATAAAATACAAATATGTGTAGGTCGAGCTTAAGAAGAAAACATATTTTAAATTTTACTTATTACAGTTATTATTGCATTCAATATCTTACTATATACCATATGCCTTCAAAAGTAATCAATATTCCTGAAAAATATAAAATGGCATATAAAATCAATTGAAAAGTAAAACCAAAAACCTCTTCTCGCAAAATAAAACCCACTTTTGCGAGATTCCCAGCCAAATCAAATTCTTAGGATTGTCGGTGGCATCATTCGAAATTCTATTTAATATACATAATCCCATCGGCCTTAATGCAGGTACGTTCGGTCAAGGCCACCGGAGCATCACCAGACGAGTTCAGACGACGTGCTTCTGAATTATTAAGCACCCTATGTAACAAACACTCTATTACCGCCAGTCTTTAGGGCCTTAAAGGAAACAGTCAGAATTAATCAACAAATACAAACACGATAATTACTGCGTACAATTAATAATTCTCTCTGAAAATATCGGTCGAAATAAAACACAATATATCCATTAAAAAGACCAAACCACTGTCTTTGTTTTAATACAAACAAAATGATTGAGCACGAATAACAAGCCAACTGATTGTATTAATGCAACACCGCTTTATCACACAATTTATTGCGAATACATAATTAAAACAAATTCCATGCATCATTTTGAACTTTACTTTTATATCGACAATAATAAATTGTAATCTTTTGCACGTTAAATTACTTTACGACGTAGCTAACAATACGAGTCAAAACGGAGAGTTCACAAAATTAACAATACGAGTTCGGATGCTTGTTATCTTATGCCCAGTTTATGATCCATTGTTAACTTAACTAATAGTTAAGTATGCTAACCAATGGTTTCAAATTTCGCTAAAATGTGTTTTTTCATCAATTATTAGCCTTACAAACGGTGAAATAAGTTGGAGAGTTAATTATTTGACCATTTGCGGATGAACAACTGATGAATAAAGTCATCCCAACCTAAACTTTAAACCATTGGTCAGCATATTTAACCATTGGTTAAGTTAACTACGGATCAAAAAACTGAGCCTTAGTTGTTGTATGTAAATATAAACTCCAACCGTTTAATTCAATTGTTCTGAGATGCTACATAATATCTACAAACAAATTTTAATGAACTCGCCTATTCATTTGTTTATAGAAATCAAGCCACCGCCGCTGCCGCCGCCGGCGACGACGGCGTGACATGTTTTGGTACTTTCGTTTCTTATTATCTCAGTCTATTTTTATGAACCGTGAGTAATGTGACATGGATGCAAAGGGCCATCCTCCTCGCATACATCCCATACATTCTAACGTTGGGACAAACACCATTTCTTTTCACGATAAGCATACCAGGAAAAGGGGAAATGTATATTACGGTCGATTTTACATGAATATAAAAATATAGCATCACCTCGGCAACGCGTTTATTACAAAGTACAGTTCGTTCCAATAGTCTAACCCAAGTTTTTGGAGGACACACTTATCATTCACGGAAGGCACTTTCTTTGAATAAGGCACCACCTAAACTCGAATAAAACTTTATTAATTAACTACTTTATTGTCTTTAACAAAGTATTCTCGTAGTGAGAAGTAATAAAGGATAATATTGGATTTTTCCTTGGTAACGTTATCTTGGCTTAATTCTCCTTGGAAACGAGGGTGGGTAGACATAGCGTATTTAATTAATAACGGATATGTCTCATATTGTTTGATATTAAGCCTCCTTCATCCCACCCCGACCTACCTGTCGACAGTTCCTGCGAACAAATTATGTTGAAGCGAAAGAGACTAAATTACTTATTTTCTTCCAAGAAAGCTTTTACCAATGTGATCCGAGTGATTGCTCAACTGGGGTATGATTCATTCCTAGTTATATACCCACCTATTTTAATCTATGTGGGCTGGTAGTTATATTATACGTATGTAAATACTAGCTTTTACCCGCGGCTTTGCTCGCAGTGAAGCCATTAATATATTTTTTTTTTGTAAATAGTATCCTATGTTACTTCTAATACCTCCAAGAATATACATATGTACAAAGTTTCATGATGATCGGTTTTGTAGTTTTTGCGTGAAAGCGTAACAAACAAACTTACATTCACATTAGTAATATTAGTATAGATGATAGTATTACTTGAAAACTTGGTTCTGGTTAACGTCAAATATTTGAAATCTTTGAAATAAACCGTCAATAAGTCTTTTCACGTGACATTATGTCATCGAAAGAGTGGCGTGACGATTGTCAAAAAGGCAAAATTGTATGGGATTGTCAAGCGATATCGAAAAATGACGTGATCAATCCTTTACAGTACAATCTTTACATGTATCCAACAGTACCGAATAAACCGATTTTCGACAATCAAGGTTATTCATTTATAGCTTATAGAACTAGGTTGATACTTTAATCAACAAATCAATAACGTTGTAACCAAGCGCAAAACAGACAGTGGGTGACTCAATGTGAAAAGCCTTCGACTAAATTGATAACACACAACGAATTTTAGGCAAACAACAAAGATCTTCTACCCTGGAGGCTTCTGGAAGTGACAAGCTAAAATTTAGGATACCCCGAACCATTCAAGCATATTCGTTGAAGCCTAAATATCTCGATATGGTAGAGTGTCGGGAATTCAGCTTGAACTATGCCTTAACATTCTATTTTACCCTAAGCCGTGGTTTTTGCCTGTCATGCAGGGTTCGTACTAACTCGAATAGTTTCACACTTGACGGATAGGCATTACAGGGTGAGAATTATAATCGTGAAGTCAGTAAGTACACAAACAGTCAAAGTTAAGAGGATTATAGAAGGCTTTTATACGCTCTATCTGTAAAACCTTTTCGAGAAAATCATGTTCTTAAAGCTAGTGGTACAGATGTATCATTTTATTTAGCTTATTATTTTTTACAGGGGCAAAGAGTTACTTTTAATTTTCTGCCAATAATATATTTTATGTTGAAAGAAAATTAAAAAATGTTCATATGGACTTTGACAGCTCACTGGGTTTGGAGATGCACTAAGAGTTTTTTTAAATCTAATCTTATAAAAGCTCAGGCTCACAAACAAAAACTAATGATATTAATGAAATTTTTAACAAGTAGTGTTCTTAACGACCTATGTAAAACATTTTAGCAAATAGTTTTCACATAACTACTGGCAAAATGAGGGTGTATTAATACCAAAAATATTTATTTGTGACCCGCACAGGAGACACGAAACAAGAAAAAAAAAATACATTTATTTAAAAAAAGTAACCCGTTCGAGGCCAAAAAGGCTTCTATCTCAGCAGCTTCGAGGAAGACATGCGTGATATTATAACTAAAAAAAATGTTAATCTTCTCCCACGATATTGGTCTCTTCACCTAGTAACTTTTCTCATTCAGTGGAGTTATGTTGTGGGAACGTGTCGTTGCTATCCTGTGTGTAGGCGTTGTTAGTAGTGTAAGTAGGGTTGTGGTAACAATTTACGCACTTAACCGGAAAATAATGTTACAGGTTTATGTTTTTCACGGTGAGATATTTATATAGGTAGAAGATAGAGAAACAAAAGACATAATTATTGTAATAGGAAGAAATACAATAATCATTTTAACACTTTAAATATATTCAAAACAAGCGATGTGTTCAAAGTAACAGGTGTTTGCGTACACTGACTACCAGCACAAAATAGAAAGTAGACAGAAGGGCCACCCCCGCTGTTTCGACAATTGACATTTAAACTTGTCAGACTCACTAGGGTTGCTATTATATTGATTCTGAATTTAAAAAAGGATTAGGTAGTATAAGTTTACAAACACAAATGCATCGATTCGTCTAAATATACATCACGTCATGCTTAAATGCCTAAGAGGGTAGACAGAGCTTCAAATATCCATCAAAACTCAGGACTATTGGCGGGTAACAAAACGTAACAATGGCGTAATAATGATCCCACCAAAAACATAAACATGTGAAAAGGCACCAAACTCGACAAAAACATAAATGTGAGAAAGGCGCCAAGTTCGACGAAGAAGAGTTGAGATCTAGAAGGGTGCCAAGTTTCATAGCCTTTCCTTAAACAAAGCTACAATGTACAATTTTTTCGTCCAGACTTAAAATAATTTATTATTTTCTTAAGTATTGAATTTTGAACTTGTCATCTTGATTTATTTTTAACTTTATCACTTTTTAGCTGTTCCCCGCGGCTTCGCTCCTCTGGCTCACCCCACAGGACCCGTAACCGGGATTTAAAAAAATAGCCTATGTCACTCATTGGCTCATGGCATTATTAAGCATTCTACTGGTGAAAGAATTTTTAAAATCTTTTTCCTTTTTTGTTTCTGAGTCCATTACAAACAAACTTACAAAAAAATCTATCCTCTGTATAATATTAGTGTAGAAGAAGTACAATAAGCATCTTTATGTAATTTCAGGCTTCCTTCCATTGGCTGTACCTTCATCCCTCACTTACGTGTATTGTCTAGATTAAGCTGCCCACCTTTTTCCGAAAATTACACAACCAATAAGCTAAATGGAAAAATAATAAACAGCCAAGTACGAATCGGACTCGTACGGACCGTGGATGTACCGAGTGTTCCGTAGGACTTAGGATTTTCGTTTAGGTTTCTTCATAAAAAAATACACTTTCTTGTTTTTAAAACAAGAAAGTGTGTTTTTTTATTATTTTTAGTGAAATCATTATTTTAGTGTACCTCTGTTATATTTAAAAAAAAAGCCCACTGGTAGATTAGAATTCATTATCATCATCATTTCTGTTGAAAGACTTCCAGTGCTCGACATAGGCCACATTGACCGATCCCGTGCGAGATTAAAATTAGAATTCATCGTTTGCGACCTTGTATAAATGCACTATTATTGTATTTCAATGTGTAGAAAATTCGGATTTTAAATACATGATGGGGAAACATGTGCAAGACATTGAAAAATATATATTTTGAACTTCTTCCAAAAGACTGAATGACGTGACAAACGCCCGCGCCAGCACTCGTGACAACCGCGACTGAGCTCAGTCCAATATTGCCCGTTATTCCCTGTAAAATCGTAATGTCAATGTATGCGTGTAAAATGTCGTTTTGTTCGTAGTGGACACTCTATATGCGGTGCGCCGCCGCTTATGTACTTTGTGCTACCAGTCAGTGACTAGTTTATACATTAATGAAACGTCTAAGCTATCATGATATATGATTTAAAGAGAAAAGAGTGAAAACATTGTGAACGCGTAACATAAGACAAGGGAAGCAGGATGATGATGATATGTAACTCTATGTGCGTTCAGTTTCATCTAAGTATTAAAAACAAAATACATTGTCATACAACAAACACACTCATCAATCAATATACATATGTCGCATCAAGGGTGGCCGATAGATGCAAACCATCGGGAAGTCAGGATGTATTCTCTTAGGGTAAGACATCGTGTGTGGGCAGGTAGGTGGATAGAATCGTGAAAATGAAATCACACAAATTTTTCGATAAACTGGGTTTATTCCAATAGTTACAACTCACAGTTACAATCTTGCTTACTAATTTTACAAATCGACAGTGATTCTACGACGTCTTAGCTTTGAGGCGGTCTGTACTCAACTGCAATATTCTGCTGTCCCCACCACACAAGTGGTTAGAAAAAGCGTGGCAATGCTTAGTTGTTTTTGATTTGCCGCCTGAGGGCGTGCTTGTGATTTGACTTGACTTTCGAAATATTGACTAAACCCGACACATATAATAAATCTGAAAAAAAATCGTTTTTGTACATCCAAAATATTTTCAAAAAGAATCCATTTCCAGCATTTTTGTCTGTTTGTGTCTGTTAAGTTGTACACCCATCACGTAAAATTTACAAAACCAATGTAGATAACTTTTATACATAAAAATTGTTTTTTCATCGCAATCGGTTTACTCTCTCAAAAGATATATGAATTTAAAGTGTTCAAGAAGTAAAATGTCACAACACACGCAATTCAGATACTCGGACAGTTGATAGTTATATTTGATAGATGGCCTTGTGCATTTCACGTCATTTTCTGAATGGCTGTGTTAAAATTTTCCGCGGAGCAATGACCCTAGAATGTGAATCAGATATGTAAGGTAAGTAGGTTGGTATGTAGGTAGAGTAGAGTAGGAAAGTTGGCAAGGTATACACTAGGCAGTTGAAGGGAGCGACCTGCGGCAGCTAGGGAAGTGAAAGCGCCTCCATTGTACCTCCTCTTTCGCGAGAATTACTGCTTCGGAGAAGGAGCAGACAGCTTCCCATGCCCTCTCGCTCCGTACCATGGCCCAGACCAGGGTCGGACGCGAGATGTCGCTAACGCCGATCGCCTCCACGAAGACACGGCGGTGCTCAACCCAAGCGGGACAGACTTCCATCGTATGCTCCAACGCATCTTTCGGGAGATCCACACAATGGTGAAACCCGGGCGTTTCCTCCCACCTTATCCTGAACAAGAACCTCCCGAAACTGCCGTGTCCGGTGAGGACCTACGTCAGGCGGAAGGTGAGGATGCCGTAAAGCCTCTCAAGCATCTCCTCAATCCTTATCCTTATCGCCGCAATTTTGAAGTGCCCAGCGTTGAAATGCGACAGTCACTAACTCTATATCGCCATGAGATCGTGCCGGAGCTCTGTCCGCCGAGCCGCTATTCGTCGCGGCAACGGAGTTTCACCCCGGTGTTTTGCCTCCTTGCACCAGTTCCATATGTATGCAAGAACAATGATTTTTCCCTAAAGATTAATTTTACAAAGAACATTAATTAACCTTCTAAAAATAATTTTCGTTTGTTTACCTTTTTACCTTTTATAATCCTCGATCCACAAAAAAAACACAAATCTTAAACACGTGTAAGTTCTTAGGGTTCCGTATCCATAGGGTGAAAACCTGAACCTTTTTACAAAGCCTACTTTGTCCTTCCATCTGTCTATCTTTGGAGATACATAAAATATAATAGGTAGACACTTGAATAAAACCAAATACAAAAAAACAAAAATTTAAAAGTTAAGAAAATAATCTGTCTATTTTATTTTTAGTACCGAATAAATACGTATCATGTATGTACATGACGTGACTCGTGTTTTTTCGGCATTTTTAGCGTTTATTTTTATTTTCAACCTATCATAAAATTGGTGATTCATAATAATAATCATCAAAAATAAATCAACAAATAATTATAAATCGGTCAAGTGAGAGACGTCCTCGCGCACGCACTAATGTTTTAAAATACCACATACCTCGACACTCCCAAAACATAGGGTACCTACTTGCCGTTGACATAGAATTTTGCAAGAACATTTTACGGAATGGTACGGAACCCTTAATATATGCCGCTATTGTAGTGTTTCGTTTCTATCGCATATAAGCTGCTTGACAGTGTTTCTCTTTCTACAAGTGCGTTTTCAGGTAAGAAAGATGAGTGAGGATGTGTAGCAATGGATATTTGCGTTACCCAACGATAGGATAACCTTTTTAATTTTTCTAGCCTCACACAGTGCAACTATGGTGGAACAATGATGGCGACGGGGTCACATGTCTAGTTACTTATTTGTATAAACCAACTAGCTTCTGCCAGTGGCTTCGCCCGCGTGAATGTTGAAAATATCCCAAGGCAACATATTCCCGGGATAAAAAGAATCTTATTTGCTATTCCGGACTATAATCTATCTCTGTGCCAAATTTCATCCAGATGCAACCAGCCGTCTGAGCGTGAAGAAGTAACGAACTTAAAAAAACACACACACTCACAAACAATCACAAACTTTCGCCTTTATAATATCAGTGTCATGTGATGAACAAATGATTCGACCAACGTGTTTGACAGTTACGTACAAGACCTCTTCCTCGCACAGAAAAGTCCGCCTCACATTCAGCTTTTTCTACAGCTTTGGTGGCAAAGTTCTGCTATGTCTCCTTACTCCACTTAAATGCCTCGCACATCTTTGATGAAAACGTTCCCTAAATACGAGTGCTGCAATCACAAAATCTCTGATTGTGTTCGAAAGATAAGTTTTCAGCAAATGTTAGGAATAATCACGGCATCCGAAAGGACGCAACCAATTTTTGAAAATAATTAATTATGATTTATAATATCTTCGAAACTATGCATTTTCGGACCACATATTCTAGGATTTTTGTATTATTTTTACTCATAGAATATAACCCTAAATAGAGGCTCGATTAGGACCTCTATTCAGGGTTATATTCTATAAGTGAGTGACTTTAATGTCATTAGCGATTAACACAGAAATTGTCATTCAGCATTTTTTGGTATTGCCAAGTGCAACCGAAATGTCCCCTCCGGCCGTTTTCACAACTGCGATTCGCAACCAGTTGCGAATTAAGATTTTTTTATTCTTCTAACCGTAGAAATGCCTAAAAGAATCTCTTCTTTGTGACTAAAATACTCACACAGTTCCAGCTCAGTCTATGCCAAACACTAATCCTAATATATCCTTCTCTGCATTATGTACATTATCTATTGATTCTAGAGAAATTTATCGAGGCTTAAAAGGATTAGACGAAGCTAAGGCTGGCAGTTATGGTATCCGTCCAGTCTTTATCAAAAGCTGTGCTAAGGCCTTAGCCGAATGTTTCGAAGGCGTCATTCCACATAAATGGAGGAAAAGCTATAGTTTTACCTATTTTCAAGTCTGGAGAAAAACACTCTGTTTCATATCATGGATCTCAATTTTAATAACTTTTGGCAACGTATTTGAAAAAATCATTAGCAAACAACTCATGTGCTATCTAAAACCACAAATTACTGAGTACCAACACGGCTTTATTAAATTCAGATCTACCACCCCTAACCTTCTGTGCTTCACTTCTGCTTTATCTGGCTGTCTCGATAAACGTATCCCAGTAGACACAATCTACACAGATTTTAGTAAGGCTTTCGACAACGTCTACCATACCCTTCTTATTAAAAAACTGGCTCAACTTGGCATAGACGAAACAATGATTAACTGGTTTGAATCGTATTTATATAACAGGCATTTTAGAGTAGTCGCCACGTCTGGGATTCCACAGGGATCACATTTGGGACCTATTCTGTTCAACATTTTCATAAATGACCTAATACTATGCTTCAAACATTCAAAATTTTACTTATTTGCGGATGACTCTAAAATCTTGAAACCCATTCAGAGTAATCAGGACGCTCATAAGCTACATGAAGACTTCAACTAACTAACACTCTAGTGTAAACAAAACAATATGTTATTAAATATTATCAAATGTAACTATATCCAATTCACGCGCAATAAATATCCGGAACCTAACAAATATTTTATTGAAGGAGTCCAATTAAAGAAACTATGCGTTGTCTTTGACCTAGGAATTCAGCATAACAGTAAACTCAAATTTTATGTCCATATCTTAAACATTGTGTCAAGGGATTTCAAAATACTCGGGTTTGTAATACGGAATTGCAAAGAATTCTAGCGATACTCAACAAAAATTAAACTTTTTAACACCTTTATTCGCCCGATATTGGAATACACTTCAGTAATTGGAAAACCCACATTACGATGTCTACATTAAACGCTTAGAGAGTGTTCAAATACGTTTTCTTTATCATCTCAGCTATGGAGATCATTTAGCAAAGCAGATAACGAGTTACAAAGCTATAATGAAACATTTTCAGATTAAAACATTGTCTCGACGAAAGGAATTAATAGATTTAAAATTTCTACACAAAATGATTAACGAGTCCATTGACTGCATCGAACTCCTGAACTCCATAAATATAAACATACCGAAAATCATCCCAAGACAAAAAGTTTTCAATCTATTTAAAATATGGTACTCAAACCCCAATCTTGGTCACTACGCCGCTGTACACAGTAGGCAATATAATACTTTGTCGAAAACTTGTGATAGGTATTGACATTTGTGAGCCATTGTCTAAATTTAAAAAGTCATTAGTTGAGGTTCTGCGATTTTTTAATTTTTAAGTTATTCTATAGTTTTATGATTTAGATTTTAGTTTAATTTTATATTTTCTTTTAAAATTGTTTTCACTTTGCTCTCTGTATTTAAATTTTTGTCAGTTCAGTTTACCTTTATGTTTTTATTTAATTTATAATTGTTTAACTTAATAGTATTTGTAAAAAGTATGTGTACAATTTGCATTTTGTTACTTTTGAAGATTGTTTGCCGTCTGGTTTGAAAGATAGTTTTTTTATAAGTATTTCATGTTTGATTTGTTTTTCTTTTTATATGTTTTACTGTTACTGTAATAAGAGTTTGTATTTTAGTTTTTATTTAGGCGATAATCTAAACAGCTTGCTGTGGCCTCCTATAATTGAGGGAGTGCACTTGTCATTACTTCATATTGATGATTCGTTAAGTTTTTTGTGTGCACCTTTCGTTGGAGGTCCTGCATAAATAAATACTGATACTAAGGGAAATGTAACCATAGAAATGCCTAAAAGGATCTCATCTAATATAGTATCATTTTACGGCTTAGCTCCCGTGGCGCATCTTTTCAGAATCAATATAAAATTCCCGGGATGAAAAGTAGTCTACTATGGGCCGATTTCTGAATTGAGTATTTGAGTTAAAGGAAGAGTTGAGTATTTGTCAAACTATTCTTTACCCTGAAAACCTGTCAAAAGGAGGATGTGAAAAATTGTTCCAAGTGGCCAACAGCAATATGAATCATATTTTCTTAAAAAGCTTTTTATGCACTCCATTTTATGTTATGGAAGCTAAACTCAATTGTGTCTCAGTTTTGAAATATAGAGGTAAACGTACCCATACAGTTTACGATGACTTAGGAAATGAAAAGAAATGAAAGTAAGTATCTGAAAGGGCACTGTACAAATCTGTAAGGCACTAAAGAAGGGTTTGACACGTCCTTAACCTCAAATACTCAATTCAAAAATCGGCCCTAGGACAATCAGCGTCATTATAGCTTTCAATCACTATATTATAAAAAAAACATAACAAACATAAACTTCATTTTTTTATCAATCAACTTCTTTTGAACTCAAATTAAAATTCCGGAAACACATTTTACATAAAACAAACATTCTATGTTTGATATTATTTGTATCAGTACAGTACATAATTGTACAACAATTATGCGTCCATATGCAATTAGCCTAAGTTTATAGTGCAATATAAAAAGTTTATTCTTACTGATTATAGTCGCATCTACTTATGTTAGTGGTAGTTTGTTAGTAGAACAATAAACGTTATGGCTTGTAAACAGTGCAGTCGTAAAACTATACGAAGGACACGCTTCCGAAGAATTACGAGTGCTATCTGATACTGTTTAGATAACGCGATAACTAAAACGTGAAAGACTTAGACCTTTTAACATATAATAATGTCTATACTGTTTCTGAAATCAGTCACAGAGAAAATCCCTCAGGATACATTAACAAAAGCCTGACTGAACAAGTCTGAACAAGATTACAACACAACGTAATTACAACAGATTTTTTAAACAAAATGAAAACAGGCAATAGGCTCACAAAGAGTCGAGATAACCCGAGGCAATCTTCTTGAACCCTAGCTAGGTACTTGACATACAATTTTCTCAATATATAACCTTAATAATTGTCAGCAAGAAACGTAAACACGGTAACAAGTGGGTAGGTGGAAAGTAAACTGAATTACTCGCGGACCGGACGCCTAGCGCAATTTACGAGGGGCAGCGTTACTAAAAAGTAGAATACGTTTGTGTGGTGCTCATTCTTCGCTGCAAACGACCGTTTAATGCTAATAGGATAGTGCTTACAATGGGCTTACGTACTTCTGATTGTAGATCTGCCACCGCTCCTTTATTAATTCGATTCCTGAAAACTGCTTTAGTATAGCCCTTTATTACACCGCTTTATCGATATCGATACGCTGTTTTTGTGATCGTAGTGTGTTCAATTTAGTTCAGTAAAATTAAAGGTATAATTATACTAAACAAAAATTAGAAACACAAAAAGATAACCTCATCAGATTGTAGAGATAACGTCAATTAGTCACTAATTGATGTTCAGTGCTAGATTTTTGTTTCAGTATTAGAGACAATTAAGTAAAATTTATTTAAAAGCCAACACCTCACAAAATTCCTCAGTCTCACAATACTACATAGAATAAAAAACACTTAAAATCTTCATTAAATGGAGGTACCTTTGCGCTTTCAGCCAAGACATAGCTCTTTACTTAGAACACTATGAAATGAAACCTTAAACAAAGAAGCACGTGATGACATAAAGCACGTTACATTTTAAGGCTAAAGGTTGTATTAGCGTAGACTTTACATGATAAGTACTTTATTTATTAAAAGCGTATTCGGTCTTCTTACTTCATTTTATACTTCAATAAATTTCATATTCGTTTAATACTTCATACTTTATTATTCAACTTTTAATTACAATTATCTAGGGTAAGCTTCACGCCACTAAAGCAAATCTTAGCACGTTATTATTAAACCAAAAACCCAAGTAAACAGTTGTTTTGTATGCATTGCGTTGTTAGTCCGTCTGATGTCCCCTTAACCAAGTCTACGGAACCGAGTAGTTTCACAGCTAAAATACGCCCGGCAATGTCGCTTGTAACATACAAAATGCAAGTAATTATATTTTGGGATACAACGCTGTTAATTAAGGTAGTTGATGTAGTTACGGTGGAAAATACAAAATCGTAAATCATATTCCATTGTATACTAATTTTATTTTATAGTACAAAGGTAAAAACCATTTTCATTACAGTTTCTACCAAATGACACGTGTTTATAACTTTTGAAGTCAAATTAAAGCGAAAAACAGATAAGGTCTTCAAATGACGCCTCATTACCGTTGTTGCAAAATAAGACAAAATCTGTTTCATTTCGCTTTATTGTTATAGCGAACATTGAAAAAAAGGTCTAGTTTCCAACACAAACAATTGAAATATCAGCCCGAGGCGGCGTGTTAGTCTTTGATCACACGGCTTTCTAGGTAGTTTAATTAAAAATAGAATTGACGAACAAAACCGTTGCGGCAGACGGTGGGCTGGTGTTTTAGTGATAGGTACGAGAATAAAAACAGCTAATTGAAACATGGTTCAGTTTTGCCTTACATCAGAATAGGCAAAACGGGCGCTGGTCGGTCAGCTCAGCCTAATTTATGTGGGCGACGCCGCGGCATAAAAATGTTACGAACCCGAAACGCTAGCGAACCGAACTGAGCTCCATGATAATAGGACTATAGCTTAAACCACTCGAACTGTGTTTGACTTTGTCTTGATAACATTTCATTCGTCTTAAGATCACATTGTCTGTTTTTATTCTCGCGAGCGAAATTATACATTCTAATTTTTATACGCCGTTATCTCGGAATATTTAATATCGCGTTCTTTGCTAAATATAAGAGCTATAACTTACACAGTTTATCTACGTTGTAACCTTTGTGGAAGAAATTCACAAAGACAAAAGATGTTTCCTTTGGCGCTGAACGTTAGTTAATAAAATACGTTTTTAAAAGGATTTTGCAAGCGTTCTCCGACAGTCGTTTCTCCTTTGGACTGATCACCGACAGGACGTTTCGTTTTTGAGAGGTTCGTCGATAGAACGTTTAACCTATGTTTCGCCGACAGAATAGTTCTCACTTATTTATTTATTTAACCATTAATGTACACACACATAATAAAGAGACAAGAAGAAGGAACATAAAATAGGTACAAAGGTACGCTTATTTCAAAGAAATCTCTTCCAGCATACCTGCGAGAGGAGAGCTAATAAAAAAGATATGTAGTCACTTGTTTGTTTCGACGACAGGACTTTTCCAGGAAAGGAATATTCGCCTTCAGATCATTTTGTCTACGACTGTTTCGACATGGCTTTTTCACTATTTAACTACAAAACCACTAAAAAGCTACTAGCTTGCTACAAAGACGTTTACTACATCTATAGTACACACAAAAGTTTCTCGAAATATGACATCTTTCATTTTTTGCTGTAAGTACTGTTCTACAATAACAATATTATATGTACTAATGAATAGAAATTTATAAATGTAGTCAAATAATTATCTTTGCGTTCTAAAAACACGTTATACTCGACAATTTCACAAGTCTAGGCAATTTGCCACCCACTAATATAACTATATAACTTCCTTACTAAATCTCATTCGCAAATCCAAGCAGCAAATGAGGACATAGGGCGGACACACATCTTCATTGGCTACGTTATACGTGAAGTACGGTAAGATTTATAAAATAAAATGGCGCGTCTAAGGCGGTGTCCCCCGAGACCGCTGCGAACATCTATTTCGTTAGTTTCCGCACAGTCACCGGGACGGTCGTTTGTCATTCCGCCCTTATTGAGGAGCAAATTTCGGTGACCGCCTCCTGCCTTCTGTTATCCCCGTGATATTTTCATAATCCCGTCTGAAGGACACGTCCTAAGGCTTGTTGTTGGATGTCGTTTGTTATCCTAAACTTGTATCTCAGTGTAATCATCGTTTGGCACAAGTACCCACTAAAAGACCCGACCGATATAAAATTATTTATCGTGACTTATGTGTTTGTCAGTCGCTTTAAGACAAAGTTAAGCACAGTTTAAAATTGGTTTTGTGTCTGTACAAAAGTTTGACACATAAAAGCAACATGGACGTAAAAACAATAAAGAAAAAGCGGCACAGGGAAGTCGTTAAAATGGCCGCTATATTAAAAACAGGAGCACGTTGTTAAATTGCTTGTTGTTTTCCGGACGATTTGTCAAAGGAATGCAACGAATCTGTCGATGAAGGCGTTGACTGAAATAAATCGAGATTAAAACATACTGTGAGGGAATAGGTGGGTGTACGACAAGATCCCAGTTTACAAAGAAGAGAGGAAAATCTCATCATATATTCACGGCACGCTTTCCCTACCAGTCTATAGAGACGGGACGATAAACAAACTACTCTATTGCACGCCCCTCCATCGATTTATCACACGTCTATGATTAAGATTTATGACTATAATAATAACTTTTATAGATAAATTCTTTCTGTGGACTATGTGATGTCATCCACATTGAAAGGTGAAGAATTACGTAACTATGAAAGTTGTCTTTTAGTTCTGTAGGACTTTGTTTGTTTTCCTGATACATCATCCAATTTTGCATGCAGTACAATTATAGTTGGTAGTTAGCTATCTGGATATTCAGAATGCGTACAATTATGAAGGAGACTGTAGCGATATATAATAAATCAAATTGGCCGGAACTATAACAAAAAGTTTGTACTCGTTTATTTATTTATTTTTTTGTTCTTTTCGATGACTGCACAACATATGTTATACTGCGCAACATATTTTGTATCACAAGTCGAAGGATTTTCAAGTAAATACTGTCTATTCTTTTTTATTCGTTTGCTTGATCGCAACACAATTATGAAGCGCAAAATGTAAAGCGGACATTACCCAGAATTTGAAACGACACCACGGTAAAAAAACCGGCCAAGTGCGAGTCGGACTCTCGCACCGATGGTTCCGTACAATGGGTTCTTCCTCGTAGTCAAACTTTTTAGTCCAACTGGTTTGACCACGAGGGTTCTTCCTCGTAGTCAAACTTTTTAGTCCAACTGGTTTGACCACGAGGAATTGTATTTCCTCGTGGTCAAACTTCATTAACATTGCACCTTTTCAGCACCCTGTACGCATGCAGTTCTTGTATGTACAGTCATAGATATATAAGAATAAATCAATGTCAAGTGCAGTGAAGTTCAGATAAAAAAAAAATTGTTTTCCTAGTTGTATGAATTATTCAAAGTAAAATATTCAATACGAAAAATGGATTTAAAATTTGAGAAGCGGAACGTGGGACAGTTCTACTTCTCGAAGGCCGGCAATACTATAGATGGCGTACTTATAAAAATGGAAACGCTTACTTACTTAGATAAAACAGAAGAATTACGGTCTAGAATACCCAAGTGGTCACCTAAAAAAACATTTTGATTTTGAAACTGCTACAAGCAATGCTATTTTATCAATTTTCCTGACGTTCAAATTATAAAGTGCTTCCATCATTTCACAAATCTCAATGGAAAAAGGCAAAAAAATATAATTAAGAGCTAAGATGTAAATAGGATTGTCGGATAATGTTCAGCACTCGCTTTGCTTACCAAAAATAGAATTGAGGCAGGTTGGGATTACACAAAATCTGATAGTCATAATACACAAAAATTTCAAAAATATTTTAATTATTTCGAGACTACAGAATGAATGGCTAAAGAATGAATCACTTAGAAAGCAGTGGTCCGTATACGGACAAAGACATCGCACTAATAATGTCTTAGAGAGCTGGAATGCACAACTTTATAAAACGATGAAGAGACATCATCCAGTAACAGTTGCTCGCTTACTCAAAACATTATTAGAAAATGAAACAAATTTTCACAAACCTCAGCTTAATGGTACTATAGACCTGAGTATTCGATATGAATTTCAATTTATTACCTCTACGCGTTCATGAGGAAAGGGTAGTAAGTTTAAAATTATTAAAAATATTTTTATTATATGATGTAACTAAAAATTTACGGTTTTCGTAATTTTTCCTTTATCTGTGCTATATGATGTTGCTTCGTACTAAATTTCAAGATTCTGAGTTAACGGGAAGTATCCTGTAGGTTTTGATTCCCTTGCGAGTGTCGAAAATTTGCGGCATAAACGGCTGTATCTTTTGATGGCGTTGGCTTAGAAATTTGATTTTTCACAGCTTTAAGGGTAGACGTAATTGTTGTATTTGATATAAATTTCATGCTTGATACCTCCACGCATTCCTGAGAAAAAGGGTATTGACAGACAGATAGACGGACGGACAACAAAGTGTTCCTATAACGGTTCGGTTTTTGCCTTTCGAGGTACGGAACCCTAAAACATCTAAGGTAGTAGTATACATATTGGTATGCATGTCTTTTATTGATATGAGGTGAATGCTCTGTTCTAAAAATATTCCTTCACGCACTGTCGGCCGTCACCGTTTACTTTCCGACCCCGTTCTGTGTTTCCACTTCCCAGCGTATTCCACTCACGATATTTTCAAACACTGAGTTGGTAATACGTGAGACAGTCAACTGTTATTATACCCCCGACATATTTGTATCTCAAGAGAACATTCCTCAGAATACTTTATTATAAACGTCTCTGAAAAATCATCTCGAAATCTCACGTGAAAAGATGAAATATTTCAGGAATTAAAAGTAATAAAATACTCTTTGTACCTATGTGGAAAATATAAATTCCAGCTCTCAGAAGATATTATATTTTATGTGAAAAATATCTTTAAGATCTTGTTTGAAGAAATACGAGTGTTATTAATACTAGAAATTAAGTCGGATTTACTAGTTTTAAAAGGCGTGTCTGCTTATAATTGTTTTGAAGAAATAAAAATCGGTGCTTAACTGTATAATATTTTTTGTTCTAAAAACACGATCATGTTTTATTAAAACTAGTTTGTTATTGCTGGTACAGGTACCAGCTACGTAATTGTTTTGTGTTGCTAACATGCGAAACAGTAAACATACCAACACAAAATAATGTCTAAGGTTTTTAATTACCTAGGGCTAGATGATCTTTGTTTATGTAGTAAAGGTATTATAAAATATGTTCGTTTGTATATCGATTAGTACAAACAAAGATTATACATTATTACTTTTACCCATTGTCAAAAATCCAAAACAGTTTGACATTTTGACAACCGTTGTCACTGACAGAATGCCACGTTGTCAACCTAGAGAAAGTGATATTCTGTCAATGTCACTGAAAGAGTGTTTTTTGTGCGTAATGTGTTTCAATCATTAAACAAAACATTAATTGAGTATTGATTTATAAGTTAGGTAACCACGTTTTTCATGAAAATCCTATGAAATTGGTCTGAAACATAAATAGGTTTTTGCAAGAAAAGTTAAGGTCCTTTACACGTGTCCCGAACCGTTAAACATAAATAAATTTAAACAATATTTGTATGTCTGGCCATAGATAATTTGGTAGACAAAATATTTCCATTATTCAAAATGGCACCAAAAATAACCTTTTCATATTATTTGGCCGAAATTATGATAACAAATTTACAGCTTAGGTTTTGAAAGAATGAATTGTGAATAAGTAAAAAAGGTTTCATTTATACGAGCAGCGGCCGAGATACGCATAAGTGTTTACAGAAAACTTTTCTGTGAATACAAACCCGAAAGATTTTTCCAATTTAGCGAGAAAGGCTCGGATGCTGGAGAGGTCACAAAGCGAATAGTAAAAATACATTCCCTATACTGTGGTGTTCTGCTTTGCAGACCTACACGTTTTTTAAGTCTATTTACATTTTAATAAATACTTTACAAAACATACCTTTATATCTTTTGATTTTGTATCAACTCATGTCTCATTTTTATGTATTCTTTGTTACTGTTAACATCTGAAAAGCATACTTTTAGTTATCACTGATTGTTTTAATATTCCATAACTTATTTATATCGCTAATTTCTAAAATCTTGTAATTTTTTATACTCTGACATGTTTATCTTAATTGACATCTGTCTCTCCAATTTATTTTTCTTAAGCCATAGACATAATATACCATGGACTAGACCTTCCTTAAGCTAGTTGTACATTATAATAAGGGCAGCGTAGACTGCCACCTCTGTAAACCGTTTTTATTCGTTCTGGTCATATAATTGATATTTTGAATTTGAAATTCGGAACAGATGACACAGAACGAAAGAAAAACGGGCGTCGGATTTCAGTTTGGTTTTGACTGCGAAATTGGAAACATATTTAAGCATTAAATTACAAAGTTTATATTTATCCACTAAGCACATTTAAAAGTAATGAATTCAGTACGTGAATGAGAATCATACATCCCAGAAGACTTCTATTAAATAACAATTTATACTCTGAAGTGAACTTTTACTGTTTTTACAATGGGACGTGCCAGACTGGCATTTGGAACTGGCATGAGCTGCTGCAGACAGGTCCTTAACGGCGCGTCGTTTTGCGCGAGCGCCCTCATCTCTCCTGGTTACCTGCCTTACTACCTACCAACCCGACGTGGTGCAAGAGCCGCAGCTACAGCGCGCCCGGCAGCAGTACACGCAGGTTGCGCACGCTGAAGAGGAGCGTCCACAACTCGCGGTAGCGCTCTTCCAGCGTCCACATCGCACTCCATCAGCCGTCCCACCGCATCCTGTCAACCTTTTTCTTATTTTTACCTTTTCTTTTTATTTTAATAACGTAGCTTACGTTTAGCTCATCTGAGCTAAACGTAACGTTACAGTTTGGCGCCCAAATCTTAAAATTGGGCGTAACGGTATTGTTTGTGCGCCCAATTTGGCAAGAACTCACCCCATCACCCACACTTTACCTATTTTTTTAAAACTACTTATTTATTTTTAATGTGGGCTCGATTTTTCTTTTTCTCAAAATTCTAAAACCATACTTGCACAAGTACATAAGATAACTTTTGGTTTCCCTTTCAGGCCTTCATTTTATCATCATTTTTACTTTTGCTAGTACTTTTATTTTTTATTCTCCACAATTCAATTTTAACCTATTAGGCAATTTTTTTTATCCCTCTTTTTCTTTTATTTTTTTTTTAGAGCGGTTTGGCAACTCTGTAAAAAAGCCCCTAATGCCTTGTAAATATGTTCTTCCCTCTTGTAAATATTTTCTTCCCTCTTGTAAATATCTTTTACCCTCTTAAACTTGAGTTTCCTCTTTAAACTTGAGTTTCCTCTTTAAACTTGAGTTTCCTCTTTAAACTTGAGTTTCCTCTTTAAACTTGAGTTTCCTCTCTAAACTTGAGTTCTCTCTTATAATCCAACTCTTAGAGCGGTCTGCACAACTCTGAAAGCCTTATGTGCAAAGAGCGGTCCCGTAACTCTTTCAAAATAAGCCAAATGCGTGGGCTCTTATAAATATTCTTCGGGTTTTCAAACAGGTGCGGGTTACGACACCTAATTAAAAAAAAAAGCCTTAGTAATTTTAAATAAATATTTCCTTGTGGAGTATGCGTCATTGAATGTGAACCATATCCCCTACGTGTGATTGAATGAGAGTGTTTGAAGAAAGTATGAAAGATGTTGTGTGATAGATCAAGGATTATATTTAAACCTGCAAAATTTTCATCAAGTTGAAAATTTTTCTGGGGTCATCGGGGAAATGTGGTGTTCTGCTTTGCAGACCTACACGTTTTTTAAGTCTATTTACATTTTAATAAATACTTTACAAAACATACCTTTATATCTTTTGATTTTGTATCAACTCATGTCTCATTTTTATGTATTCTTTGTTACTGTTAACATCTGAAAAGCATACTTTTAGTTATCACTGATTGTTTTAATATTCCATAACTTATTTATATCGCTAATTTCTAAAATCTTGTAATTTTTTATACTCTGACATGTTTATCTTAATTGACATCTGTCTCTCCAATTTATTTTTCTTAAGCCATAGACATAATATACCATGGACTAGACCTTCCTTAAGCTAGTTGTACATTATAATAAGGGCAGCGTAGACTGCCACCTCTGTAAACCGTTTTTATTCGTTCTGGTCATATAATTGATATTTTGAATTTGAAATTCGGAACAGATGACACAGAACGAAAGAAAAACGGGCGTCGGATTTCAGTTTGGTTTTGACTGCGAAATTGGAAACATATTTAAGCATTAAATTACAAAGTTTATATTTATCCACTAAGCACATTTAAAAGTAATGAATTCAGTACGTGAATGAGAATCATACATCCCAGAAGACTTCTATTAAATAACAATTTATACTCTGAAGTGAACTTTTACTGTTTTTACAATGGGACGTGCCAGACTGGCATTTGGAACTGGCATGAGCTGCTGCAGACAGGTCCTTAACGGCGCGTCGTTTTGCGCGAGCGCCCTCATCTCTCCTGGTTACCTGCCTTACTACCTACCAACCCGACGTGGTGCAAGAGCCGCAGCTACAGCGCGCCCGGCAGCAGTACACGCAGGTTGCGCACGCTGAAGAGGAGCGTCCACAACTCGCGGTAGCGCTCTTCCAGCGTCCACATCGCACTCCATCAGCCGTCCCACCGCATCCTGTCAACCTTTTTCTTATTTTACCTTTTCTTACTTTTTCTTTTTATTTTAATAACGTAGCTTACGTTTAGCTCATCTGAGCTAAACGTAACGTTACAATACGTGACCGTAAGTTTTGGTACCCGCGGGAGGGCGCTGAGGACGCCAGAGGACGCCGGAGGATGCCGAACATGACACATAAACGAAAATGCCATTCGAAGCTAGAAAAATGTTCAAGCTACGAATTTTATGCCGATAGCCACATAAATTTGCCATTTTAGTCACTGAAACATGTACCAATTTCAAGTTTTAGTTATGTTATTTTTATTTACGATTTAGGCACTTCTAGGTTCTTGTGTAAGAAGATATTTATTGCGTTCCTTTTGCCTCTAGATTGTTTATATAACTTACTTTGCCTTCGTAATTTAGAAGTTTGGAGTTTACGTATTTCCCTTAATTCTTTAGATGTTTTTTGTTATGTTTTGCGAAAGTAAAGAAATAAATCTCGACATTTAATAAGATTTTATCAGATCTATAATGAGTATGTACAATCTTGTATATATTGTAGCGTTATACAAAAATAATAAACTTTTTTAACGCAACGTTAACGTGTAATTTTGAATTAAAAATAAAATACAACCATGATTCAAAAAGTAGTTTACACACGACGAACAATAATGAATTAAAAAAAATATGGAAATCTGTACGTCTTTGATGTTTATTAATTATATTAAAATTTAGTTTATTATTTATACGTGTAGAGTAGGTTTCGTTTGCAAACGAATCGTATTTCTTAATTTGATAAATAATAAAACATTTAAAATGATTTTAACGGCACCAAGACAATTCGTTATTAGCCAAGTTAACAATTTAAACGATCGAATGATCTCAATTTTACAATTGAAATATAATAATTAAGGTTCCCCTAATTGACGGCACGAACTATTTTGAGCGCGAGGTTAAAATGCATGCTATCTCATCCGACAACACGTGCGAAAGAGATAGATGCTGTGATGAGCAGTAAGAAGCTAGTTCGCGTACGAATTAGCACTTTTGCAAATTTGTATCGAAATGGATGATGATTTAGGATAAAAACGAGCGGGCAAAATTTTATAAACAGGCCTTTGGGAGTCTAGATATCATGAAAAAACCACTAAATGTATATTTCCAAAACAAAATTATTTGCATTGTTGAATTACTAATCTATCTCTGTATGGAGGCCGTTTTGCAATTTTCTTTCTTCTTATGGTATTTATTTCTTCCCAGAAATGAGTTAAAATTAGTGATGAAATATGGAACTTTCGACGCTCATAACTTTCAAATATTTTTATTTTTACTTTTTTATTTCCATACAGGGCTAGATAATGATGAGACAAATTGATATCATTTTTTTATTTTGAACGTACATCGTCAAACAGTGGAGTAATCGCCAGACTACGTTTGTATGAAAGAATGATCGACTTGTGTAACCTTAATAGGTTACTACTAAGAACTAAACTACGAAATATCTGAAATATCCGGTCCTGGGCTTCAAAGAAACTTCTCGTTGGTCGGAAATCTGAATCTTCCCAAATAGGAAGTTTGTTCCTCACAAGGCAGGAATAGAGGTCAAAGTCTTTCGGATTTATTTAGATCGCCTCAGTCTTCGGATGAATCAAGTCTATCAGGAAACGTGAATAACCTCGAGACAAGTTGTTGATGGTGTATAGTCGAATTATTAAATAAGATTTACAGGAACTCAGCCCTTAGAACATGTGATTTACCGCACAAAACTCGCTCGTTCAAACAGTTATAATTATACATACATGATTTATTTAAGTAATCAAAAAAGATATACTTCGAGATCCGTCGTGCGTAAAATAAATCCTTTCAATCAAAAAATCTTTGAAGGATAAATGGCATGACACTTTTAGATTCATAATTCAAACGAATTTACATAAAAAGCATTTCTGGTTAAAAATAAGGTTGAATTTGTTATAAAAGAACGTTTAATTCGAAAATTACAATATAGCATCAGCTTATGCTGCAATATAAACAAACAAACACAATAACTGACTTGGTTTTACTTTTTCATAAGTAGTCGGCATTATTGTGTTTTTTTAATGTAAAACCAAGTCAGTTTATTTGTAAACTAATTGGTAAGGTTTCTACTGAATAATTTATCCGACTTGGTTTTACATTCGATGCCACTACTTTTTGCGGAAGAAGAACTGTGCCGCGAGACTTGGGTTTTTTACAAGTTATGTTTTTGATGGGACCTCATTTCTTTTTTACGCACTCCTGAATGGCTTCGAGAAAAGGATAATACGGCTGTACATTGGATTGCTCGACTTGATTCGGACACTGCCGTTCCCCCAGATATATGTTTACTGGGTATTAGGCAACTTACCAAAATGTTGCTATGTATATTTTACTTAATAAAGATGTTCATACTGGCCGAATTCGCGTGATTGATATGAAGTTGCGCGAGGCCGAATATCTTACTATCCCCAGGGAAGTTTGCAACTTTGCCCGGATAAAAAATTACCTGCGCCGATCCGGGTTAAATTATATGCGAGCAGGAGCAAGTTTATAAAATAAACATCATACGTTTTAAACAAATATGCTTTTTAACATTTTATTCAATTCCTTTTTTAGATCTTCCGTTTCCAATCGGCATGGAAATACTTTTGTGTGATAAAATTTAAAGTCCCATATGCATTCTTTGAGGCCAATAATTCACTTTTTTAAGTCTTCCAGTGATTTCTCTCGCTCTGTGTCCTCCAGCGCCCTCCGCATGTCAGACTTTTACTGACTATAACCCACCCGTGTTCCTACAGTTGCTTGTACCAGGGCTGCGGTAACTCTCTTTCAAATATATCCGCGATCCAGACAGGCATCGGCCCTACCGGACCCCGTCAGTTTTTCTGACATCTCTTTAAGGTGCGCGTGTAACATTACGCGCCGTCGATTCGGACCTGGTCCTTATCGGAAAACCCACCCACCCAGCTACCCATTACTCGCCGTCCACAAGCCCTCGCCTACGGTGGCCGTGAATCGCTACACTGACACTAGCTGTGACCACTCACAGCAAGTGCTCAAATAAGAACTTCCTCCTTTTCTGTTAATGAACCGATTAATCTCAATATAACCAACACAAAGATACTTTGCAGAAGAAAACACTCGCACACACGCCCACAGGTCTTTACAACCCACTAAGACATGTTCGTGTAACAACAGCTTTATACTGGGTGACCGTTATTTAGGTTAAACGCAGTGATTTAGATAGGGCAGGAGTGTTTCATCACCGCGAGACAGTGAGCGACGTACTCGGGCTGCTCCGTGACCGATGACTTCCCGGCTGCGGTCAACGGGTAAACACTACGTATGCTACTAATGTTATAAGAAAACCAAGGGCTCTAGACGAGTGACATTCTACCAACAAAAACGATTATACTATATAAAATAATATTCGATTATACGATTAAACGATCATACTCAAAAAATCATGCTGCCTTAAATTTTTTACTTTTTTGCCAAGTGCTATTGAATTGTCACGAGATCTATTCCTTAAATTTTGGGATTTTGACCATCGCCATCTAAGATGGAATGAAACTTTGTCTTGAGAGTCTGTGTTAAAAATGGAGAAGAGAGTCAATTTATCTATCGAATACAATTGAGTATCTCAAAAACTTAGGCCTTTCTACGGTTACATTTCCCTAATGTCAGTATTTTAGTCACATAGAAAAGATTATTTTAGGCATTTCTTCGCTTACATTTCCCTAAGTGTCAGTATTTTAGTCACATAGAAGAGATTATTTTAGGCATTTCTACGGTTACATTTCCCTAATGTCAATATTTTATTCACATAGAAGAGATTATTTTAGGCATTTCTACGGTTACATTTCCTTAATGTCAGTATACAATACAAATACAAATACTTTATTATTCAATTAGAAATTACATTACATGTTAATGTGTATGGAGTCCCCAATTAGGCAAACAATGCCTGTATTAGAAGGCTCCGCTCTTTCAACATCATTGTCTTAGACTTATTCTAACTCGAGCTGATACGAGTATTATAAGAACTGTGACCTTAAGGGTAAATATGCAATGTAAGTACACTTTTCTGTATTTATATTTAGCTAAACATACCAATCCTAAGAAAATGAAATATATAAGTAAGGTTGCAATTTAAATTATGAACAGTAAAATAAAACTTGTAAAACTTAAAAAAAAACCTACTTAAACTTATTCCCAGTCTGTGCAGGTGATGAAAAGTGTGGTGTGGTAAATAGTTTGTTATTATTTGTGGTATGAGGTGAGGCGCACGATGTGGTGTGATGTGGGGTGTGGTGCGTCTTGTGTTGTGAGGTGTGTGATGTCAAAGTCAAAGTCAAAATTTTATTGCGAACTAAGTGTACAATGTTGATGTTATTTTATGTTGTTACTTAAGACTTAGCAGCCTTTTACAAGCATTGCAATTTTCATCCTAAATTAGCATGCATTAAATATTATTTAGATCAGTAAAATTATATTGAGACATTTTCTTATGTCAAAATTTAATGTCAATAGTTATGAATTCAATATAATTATTCAGCAATATTAATGTCATCCGTTTCAGATATTACAAATTATAACTATGATTTCAAGTTAATGTAAATAGGATAGACTAATTTTATTTTGTTTTATAGGACAGATCGCCACTTTTGTACATGAGAGATAATCGTTATTTTAAGCTAGCCTCTAAATATTCTTTTACTGAGTAGAAACATTTTTGGATTTGGAATAGCTTTAGCCTCTTTTGGAATATTGTTGCTGATTTTTCAGTTTTAAACGTGTTGGGCAACTTATTATATATTTTTATTGCCATATAGTATGGGCTGTCACTTAACATTTTAATTCTTGAGGATGGAGCGCATAACCTCTTTTTATGGCGAATGTTGACGTTGTGCGTATCTTCTACTTTAACGAATTTGTCGATATTTTTAAAAGTAAATAAGCAAATGTCCAGTATATATATTGACGGCAGAGTTAGAATCTGATATTTAATAAAGAATGGTTTGCAGCTCTCCGTATTATCTATTTGGGCTAGAATTCTTATACACTTCTTTTGCATTATGAATAGTTCATCTACATGTACACTATTACCCCATAGCATGACGCCATATCTCAGCCATGAGTTAATATATGCGTAGTAAGCAGCCATGGCTGTTTGTGTGTTAGTGCTTAATTTAATTTGAAAAAGAGCGTAAGTGAATCTCGAAAGTTTTGTTTTTATATGTTCTATGTGTGACTTCCAATTTATGTGTGTGTCAATATTAATGCCAAGTAGGCTAAATGTACTAACTTCTTCTATTTGCACGTTTCTAAATGTTGTTTTTAAATTGAGAGGTGGTTTTTTATAAGATCTAATTGTATTATTTTAGTTTTATTACTATTAATTTCTAAGTTGTGAATCTGGAGCCAAGTATTTACAGTTTGGAGATATGATGTGGTGGTATGGATGGTGGTGTGGTGGTATGGTTTGTGGTGTGGTGTGGTGTGGTGTGAGTGGTGTCTGTGATGAGGTGTGTGGTGTGGTATAATGTGTGTAGTTTTATGTTATGGTATATACGAGTATATATGTGGTTTATTTCGGCTACTCAACGTGTTCCAGGAGTGCCTCGGTTTCCTCATAGGTAAGTGGTTTTATCCAGTCTATTATACTTTTTTTACAATCATAATAACTTTTATTATATACATAAACGTGTTTGTTAATTTTGTTATACAGCTAGGTAGAGCGTTTATTGAATTGTTTGCATGCAAATCTAGTTTTAGTTTTGAGAACTTTGAGAATTAAATCTTTTCTTCTTTTAGCTTTTTGCTTATCATTATATGGTACATTTTTATGTTTTTTTAGTATGGTTTGGTTTATGTACAGTTTCCTTACAGAGAGTAAATTACTTATTTGGTATAAGCTTGCAGTGGAGAATCTCTTATTTTTAAAATACATTATTTTTATTAATGCACGCTGCGCTCGTTCTATGTTTATAAATTTTGTTTTTGCTGTACCGACCCTAATTGGGATACAATATTATAGTACAGAATGGGCCAGTGCCACATATATTTCATTTAGGAGATTTCTGGGACGGTTTTTACAGCTCTCTATTTTATTTGGAACAAAATGTCAGAGGGTTTTAAAGATCCAACTGAGTTTCCTAATCCTCCCAGAAATCTGCTCAAGCTTAGGCTACCAGGACAGTGCTTGATCTAGCACAACCCCAAGATATCTAGTTTTAGCCACCTTCTCAATGCAAGGGCAATAGTCACATAGAAGAGATTCTTTTAGACATTTCTACGGTTACATTAGTGTCAGTATTTTAGTCACATAGAAGGGATTCTTTTATGCATTTCTATGGTTACACATCCCTAATGTCAGTATTTTAGTCACATAGAAGGGATTCTTTTAGGCCTTTCTACGGTTACATTTTCCTAATGTCAGTATTTCAGTCACATAAAAGAGATTCTTTTAGGCATTTCTACGGTTAGATTTCTCTTAGTGTCAGTATTTTAGTCACATAGAAGAGACTCGTTTAGGCATTTCTACGCTTACATTTCCCTCAGTATCAGTATTTTAATTACATAGAAGGGATTCTTTTAGGCATTTCTACGCGCTACGTAAGAGCGAGTTTTGGTGGTTAATATAAAGGTATACCTATTCGGAAAAAAAATAAAATATTTTTTTTGGAAAACAAGACTTCTAGGACAAAATCCTACAAAAAAACCTATTCCTGAAGTAATTTCCAACAAGACATGGTTCTCAGAATTCCTTAAATAAATTAGTCAAAGACAAACCTTACTGCAGCTCCGATGAGTTACAACCACGTTTCTCTTTCAAAAGATACACAGAAACCTGAACATCGTGCAGAAGCAATACTTTACCCTCGCAATCACAGACACGGATATTAGTACAACGTTCATTTTCTATTTGTATTCAGAAAACGTCTGAAACCAGATATAATTAACCTTTGCCACAGAATAGCAGGTGACTTGCAGAAAGTCAGCTCCATACAACGAGCTAAAATTTGCGGAGACACTCATAGACGCATGTGTTCGGTAATCTCAAACAAATGGGTGTCGCGAGTGTAACTGTACGTGAAACGTGTCCGTGTGTGCGTGCGTTTTTTATTGTTGCTGAACTTCTTATTTTAATATTCTGCGTCTCTACAGTAACAAATTAACATAGCCGTTAGTACTCTTTTTTACAAATTATTTAAAGAAACAAAACGAAAGTTCTTACTGGTTTGTATTCTTTTCAGTCGTTGTAGATACAAATATTGTCTTAATATTTAATAACTGTCAAGCTTTTTAAACTAACTTTGGTACGAACTCGTTGTTTGTTAGAGATTTTGTTTATTATCAAAGAAGATTATTAAGAATAACAGACTAACAACTGTCTGGTTCATTTTATTGTTAGTAAGCCTAGGATTAATCTTCAATCGCCGCTTTTCTCGAGAATTTTATGTCAGGACACAAAAACAATCCTTGAAGACATTAAACCATTGTAGCAAAATTTTGTTGTCCTCACACGCTAGAATATGACACTAGAGCTAGTATGCCACTTTTCAGTGTAACTGTTCATCAGTATTAGCGACGTAAGTACCTGATAGCACGACGCGATTTTTACTAAGCGACATTGCAATTACGTTCACATGGACGTTACAATTTGACCGATTGGCACTTGAAATTTTCTTCTTGAAAAACTTTTTACAAAAAATACTACAAAGTGAAACATTACTTCAATTTCAAAAGTTTGTGTGCCTGTTTTCATTTCTTCGTTTTTTTACGCTGACTTCCGAATTTGAGGTTATTTTTCACTTTATTGTGTTTTTATTTGGTAGTCGGTAGTATTTTTTTTGTAAAAACGTTTTATTTTTCACTTTCAGTGGTACCTAGTAAGTAAGCTCTATAGTAATGTACAATAAACAGTACATAAAAGAGAACGTGTCGAGTCGAAGTCAATTAAATACGCATAATTAAGGATCAAATGGATTAATAATGGAATTATTAATCGATCCGTGGATGGGTGACCATTTTCAACATACCGAGTTTCCTCCGTACCTCGGAAAGCACGTTAAGCCGTTGTTCCCGGCTGTCATTTGAAGATCTTCGACAGTCGTTACGGGTAGTCATCTGACACCAGTCTTGCCAAGGAGTGCCGTGTTACCCAGTTACTGGGTTGTGGAGGTCAGATAGGCAATCGCTCCCCGTTAAACACTAGTGCTCAGCTGAATCCGGTAAGACTGGAAGCTGACCCCAATATAGTTGGGAAAAGGCTAGGCAGATTAAGGACCAAATGGGACCAGCTTTAAAATAAGAAAAGAATCATTAAAATCGGTTCACCTAGTAAAAAGTTCTGAGGTAACCCATAAAAAAATGCATTCGAATCGTTAACCGCCTTCCTTTTGAAGTCGGTTAAAAATGCGTGCGTGATATCGGCTGATGAGGTAATTTAAATTGTGTTGCACCATTCGTAGGTAAGGTCCCTTTCTTTAAGCAGTGTTTATCTGCTAAGAAAAGACCTCTCTACTACTGTCATCACTCTTTTAAGACTGATTAGAGTGAGGCTTTTCTTACCTCAATCAATAAAAATCTTTCATAATCCATAACTAAAACTATTTCAAAGAAGTAGTACCTCACCGCTATGGGCCACTTGCCAACAGATTGTATAATAGATATCCGCAGTTTCAAAACTTCTATGAACTTCTTATGAGAATGCAGAGAGGAGAGGAACTTGGAAGTTTCTTTGCGCATTTGATGTTTATTGACTGAATAGGATATATAATATTTATCGTATAAAATATGTGGTGGATTATTCTGACCTTTTTTTTTTTTTTTTTGATCTCGCTGGGAAAAAATGCATTACGCATACCCACCCATTGGGGGAATGGGGGGGGTATGTGGGACTCCCCGGAATGAATCCGGTATACCCACTAAAATAACCCAGCGGCACTCCCGCATCGTCTTGAATTGGAGGAGGACTGGGAAACTGGCAGAGCCTTTACGTCCAGTCCCCCGCCGACGACCGCCCGCCTTTACAGCGGGGCCTTCACGCCCCTCCCTCAGCGGAGGGGCCCGGGAACGACCGCGAGTGCTCGGCCGTTCCCGCCCGACGAGGGTGGTGACTCGTGCAATGCGAGCGAAGGCGCCCCCGCGCCTGTCGCCCGCTAGTCACCACCAGGAGGTGGGAGGAGACGATCGTACAACCGCCTTCTCCCACCCCTTCTTCGCCTGCGGTGCGGCGGCGCGAGAGGATCGTCCTCCCGCGCCCGCTCCGCCGCCTCCTTTTGCGACATCACGTCCTCGCAAAAGGAGGCAACCGCCGTCCAGGCCTCCTCACTCCCCAGCATGGAGTTGACCACACTGGGAAGTGAGAGGTCCTGCCCGACAACATCGATCAAGGCACGGCGCAGCTCAGCCCATGCTGGGCACACCTCGAGGGTGTGCTGCGCCGTGTCCTCCGCCGCGCCGCAGTGGTGGCACGCTGGGGTTTCCTCCCTCCGGATCCGGTGCAGGTGCGTTCCGAAACAACCATGTCCGGACAACACCTGCACCAAACGGAACGAGAGGAAACCATGTGGCCGCTCGAGCCAGCCCTGCAGGACTGGCCCGAGCGCGTCCAGCGTCCGGCGTCCAAAGGCGGCGGTGGCGAGGTCCTCCGCCCAATGGAGGACGATTGCGTCCCTCGCCTCCCGCCGCACGGCCTCCCGCTCTTCCATGGCGGGGCGCTCACCCAGCGCCCTACGCCGCGCCGTCCACTCGTACACTCTGGCGAGCACCCATGCCTCCAACTCCCAGGGAGGGGTGCCCGCCAGAGCGCACGCCGCCGAGAAGCCCACTGAGCGGTAGGCCCTCGCCACCCGCTGTGCAATGGCCCTTTGTGGCCTGCGGATGGCGGTTGCATTCTCCCTCCTCTGGAGGGAGTCCGCCCAGATGGGCGCCCCGTACAAGGCCATGCTGCGTAGGATGCCGGCATACAGTCGCCGGCACCGTCCGCTCGGCCCCCCGAGGTTGGGGAGGAGCCATGAGAGGGCGTCCGCGGCTTTCAGCAGGCGCGTCGACAGCCCGCTGAAGTGCGGGCCGAAGCGCCACCTGCTGTCCAGCACTAGGCCCAGATATTTCATCTGGGCCTTCACCGCTATTCGGACGCCCTCCACGACTATGTGGGCATCTGGAGGGCAGCGCTGCCGAGGCCCGTGGAAGAACACGGCCTCGGTCTTGTTCAGCGCCACCCTCAATCCCAGGCGGCGGATCCTCTCTGCAACCAAGGATCCGCCCGACGAGGCCAAACAGGCCGCCTCCCCAAAGCTCCTCCCCCGGGCAGTGAGAAGAGTGTCATCTGCGTAACAGATGACACTCGTGCCCTGGAGGAGGGCTCCTCGCAGGAGCCAGTCAAAACCGATGTTCCACAGGGGAGGGCCTAGAACCGACCCCTGCGGAACACCGGACTCCGCGCCGTAGCGCCTGATCCTGGCCGTCTTGTCCACGAGGAGGACCTCTCGGTCCTCCAAGTAGCTGGCCAGGATCACCCGCAGATATTGGGGCACTCCGTGGTATCGGAGTGCCTCCAATATGGTAGAGTGGGGCACGGAGTTGAAGGCGTTGGCGATGTCGAATGACACCGCCAACACTCCGCCCCCCGACTCCACCGCCTCCTGCACCTGGACCTTCAGCAGGGCCAAGGCGTCGACCGTCGAACGCCCCCGTCGAAATCCGAACTGGGCGTCCGACAGGTCCGGCCCTACCTCCCGCAACTGGCTATTTAGCCGGGTGGCGATGATCCCCTCGAACAATTTACCGACCTCATCGAGCAGAACGATGGGCCGGTATGCCGAGGGGGAATCCACCGGGCGTCCCTCTTTCCGGAGGAGGCACAATTGCCCCTCCTTCCACAGTTTCGGGAACCTCCCAGCCGTAAGACACTCGCTGAGGAGGTCCCGAAACCTTTCCTCCATGAGGGACGCTGCGATGGCCACCACCCGTGCGGGGACGCCATCCGGTCCAGGAGCCGTCTTCTTCGCGCGGAGGCTCAGGATCCCCGCGCGAAGTTCCTCCACCGATACCGGAGGGACCTCCTCCTCCGGCACTGCCACCACCCACCCCCCCTGGGGGGTTCATCGTTGGTGGGGTGAAGTCGGCCCTGCGCGGAAACAGGGACCGGACCACCCCATCCAGCAACGCCGGCTCCAGGGTCTCCGTCACTGGGGGACCAAAGGGGCGCAGTTGGTTCCGCGCCGCCTTATATGGCCTCCCATACGGATCCCTGTCGAGGCCCTCCAGCATCTCAGCCCTCGCCGAGTCCTTGGCGGCGCACATCGCCGACTTGAGGACCGTCTTTGCCTCCAGGTAAGAGGCGTAGAGGCTGTCCTCCCCGGCCTGTAATCGGTTGGTGCGCCGCCGACTCCGCGTGTAGGCCCGTCTGGCCGCCACGCAGGTGGCCCGGAGCCCCGCCAGCTCCTCCGTCCACCAATAGACGGCGCGACGGGGAGGCGGACGGCGTGACCGAGGCATGCTGGAGTTGCACACCTCGGTCAGGGACCTTCGGAGCTGAACCGCCGCGGCGTCGACGTCCAGGGCCTCCACAGGGGGCGAGAGCCAGTCCTGGAGGAACGCCGCCTCCTGAGCTGCCTCCCGGTCCAGGCGGGTGAGAGCCCACCGCGGGAAGGGAGATTGGCCTGAGCGGGCCATGCCCCCCCGCGGGCCTTGGGTGGAGATGTCGAACCGCACGTAGCGGTGATCCGACAGGGTCTCCACCATCTCCACCCGCCAGTTCACAACGCGGGTGGCTAGCACGGGGGTGGCAAACGAGACGTCAACCACTGACCCTCCCCGCTGCCGCACACACGTGTGAACATCCCCCCTGTTTAGGAGGGACACACCGCACGACGCCGCCCAAAATTCGGCAGCGCGTCCCCGGACGTTACAAGAGGTGGCCGGGTTGCCCCAGGCCACTGACTTGGCGTTCAGGTCGCCCAACACGACGACCTGACGCGGTGCCGCCCTCCCTACGACTGCCGTTAGGACTTCGAGAAAATTCTCGAAGTCCCTTAGAGGGCGGTTAGGGGAGAAATAGACCCCAACCAGGGCTATGTCTCCCCACGCGGCGGCCACGTATCCCGGTCCCCTCTCTAAAAGCGAGAGGGGAGGGGAGTCCGTGGCAGGCCGCGACACCAACGCCACCAAGCCGTCCCGATCACCCAGCCAATGGCCAGGTATCGAGTACGGCTCGGCGACCACCGCCACGTCCACCAACCACTCAGCCACGGTCTGCATCAGCAGATCCTGGGCCGCTCTGCAGTGGTTGGTGTTCGCCTGGAGGATGCGATGTTCGACCCTTTGCATTAGTCGGACATCGCACCCCCCTCCTCCACGGCCGCCGTGGTCTCAGCCTCTGGGACGGCGGTGGCAGTGACAGGCCGGGTCGTCGCCTGCACTTTGCCCCTCTTGGGGGGAGGATTACAATTCCTCCCCTTCATAATGTGGCCTGCTGGGCGGCCACTGGCTGCACAAACCGCGCAGTGCGGCGTGGCGGCCTTGCAGGAGGTGGCCTTATGGCCCTCCTTGCCGCAGCGGTAGCAGCTGTCCGTCCTGTCTACGCTGGACGGACAGAGGGCCCGGGTGTGTCCGATGCCGAAGCACCTGAAGCACCGCAGGGGTTGTACTGCAAGTGCCCGGACTACACCCGAGCTGAAGCCGACGGCTAGCCGTCCCTTATCGAGGACGGCTTTGGCGGCGGCGACTGGGCACTCCAGGCGAATGGCGCCCATGCCGCCGCGGCCGGGCCTGATGCCCCGGCCTTGCACCGCTGCGACGTCGCAGCCCCCTATGGCTGCGATCGCCGCCACCACCTCCTCCTTGGTGACCGAATCGTCCAGATTGGTCACCTCTATGGCCGCCGACTTCACCGGCCTGGCCACCTTGGCCGCGTCTGCGATGACCTCCTGCAGCTTAGCTGCGAAGAGGTCCGCGTTCTTGCCGCCCTCCGCCCCTGGGAACTCGAATATACGAGCTCCTGCCTGTGTCCGACGGCATGAGACTTTGCCGATCCCCAGTTTGGTGGGATCGGCGTTGGTACGCGCCCGCATCATGACGGACGCGTACGTCTCGCCCCGCTCCGCAGCCTCCGCGGTGAGCGTCACCACGACGGCTGCGGTCTTGGGAGGAACGAGGTTCCTCTTGGTGCCGGCTGGGGGGAGCTCTTCCCCTTCCCCTTTCCCTTACCAGTCGACTGCGACTGGCTGGGAGGGGTGGTGGCGGGGACGGCTGGGGGGGATCTTTTCCCCTTCCCCTTCCCCTTTCCCTTGCCAGTCGACTGCGACTGGCTGGGAGGGGTGGTGGCGGGGACGGCAGGGACGACCGCTGCCGTCTTTTTGCCTTTGCCCTTCCCCTTGCCGACGACCCTCGTCCAGCCCTGCTGGTTGGTCGGGGTGGTGGAAGGGAGGAGGGCGTCCTCCTCCTGAGAGGTCGGCCCCGGCTCGCCTTGCCTCTTGTCCGCCGCAAGCGGCGGTCGGAGACTTTTCTCCGGCAGGAGCCGGTCTTCGATGCCTGCTATGCAGGCTCTGACGAAGGCCCTCTCCTCCACCACAACCTTACGAAGAGTTTCCTCAAGGTTGAAGGAGGAGGCGGGGCCCTCTGCCGCAGGTCTCGGCTCGGCTTGTGTTGGCCGGGCCGTGGCTTCAGCCAGCTTAAGGTGCAGCTGGCTGACCTCCGACTGCAGGCGATCAACTTTCGCCTGCAGTTGCCGCGTTTCATCGGAAGCCTTCCGCTGCACCAGTTCCGCAACGATGCTCGCGGCCCGGCATTTTAGGGACTTTTGGAACGTCCCCTTCAGGTTTGAGGACTTGGAGGCGACCTCCACGATGCCCTCTTCGTCCTCCTCGGCCATCCGCTCCAGCTCCAGCAGGGAGTGGTCGGCGTAAAGGACGCGGGACGCACCGTACCCGGACTTGGCACGGTTGACGCGCGCCCGCTCCTCTTTGGCCGCAACCCGCTCCTCCAGCTCCTGCTGGAGCTGTGTCCGTCGGGCCAGGTCCAACTGGCGTTGGGCGCCAGCGAGACCCACGTCGTGGGTGTCCGCCGCTGTCACTGACTTTTTGGCCTTCACTTTCTTCTTTGGCTCCTTTGCCGAACCCGAGGCCGAGGAGCCATCGGAACCATCCTTTAGGAACGCCCGCTTCCGCGATCGAGACTCTGCCTCGATCTCCATCGAACTCACGTCCGACGCAATGGACTCACTATCGGAGTCCAACAATTCGAGAACATTCCCGCCGTAGAAGGCTCTACCCTCCTCCGACGCTGAAGCATCCGGGTGGCCATGAGAAGGGCCTTTTGGTTGGCCCTGAGAAGGGCCTTTGGGTTGGCCCTGAGAAGGGCCTTTGTGTTGGCCCTGAGAAAGGCCTTTTTTAAAACGCCCGCAGGCGTCCCGCGAGGGTTTGGACATATTCCAGCAATTTCGTTGTCAACAGGCAATTAAAATTCGCTACGAAAGCACAGCGCACTTTGGCCGTACCCAGTCTGCCACTCCGTTACGGTGGTCAGAACTTGGACGTTTCCAGGGAACACGACGAGGACGTAAGCGCTGTGGGGGGTTCCCCGGATTATTCTGACCTAGTTTAACACGGTTAAGACAAATACATTTATAAAATATGAGATTATATGATCAACTAGATGTACCTACCACGCGGCTTCGCTCCCGTCAACTGGTTACCTACCTACCCATCTACCCTACCTACACTACATACATGATTATTACGTAACTTAACCGCTTACGCAGCGCACGCAACGGAAGCTCCCAAAAAGGAATAATTTTGCCCGTTATTGCAACATTTTTCACTTATGCTCCGCTCCTATTAGTCTTAGCGTGATGTTATATAGCCTATAACCTTCCTCGATAAATGGAATATCCAACACAAAAATATTTTTTCAATTCCAACCAGTAGTTCCTGAGATTAGCGAGTTCAAACAAACAAACAAACTCTTCAGCTTTATAATATTAGTAGGTATATTACTGTCAATAGTAGATGAGACATCATCAACGAAAACAGCTATAAAAGCTACAAAATAGGCCCGCACTAATAGAGTTCATTTGTTATCATGGTCAACTAGACTATACCAAAAGAATAGTAGTAGTTATTAATATGTATGTACCTAGGGTCACAATGAAACTAATGACGTTATGTATTGGAAAATAACGTAAACGACATTCCACCAAGCACGTAGTTTGATCTACACGAACAATCGGTAACTCTCACTGTATTTCTCCTTAGGTTTAATCACGAATTCCCCAATCAATCCAACCTGCCATCTTCTTCCTCGATCTCCTGTCCCGTTCCCTCTTGTTCGCGCCCAAAAACTAGTGTTTAGTGTTACGTCAAGTTGACATCTGTCAGAGTCATTCGAAACCATATCTCTCTTCAGAACGAAATCTTTAGAAGCGCCGACAAATACAAACTTATTCGAAACATCGTGTTCATTCCTAGGATAAGCTATTGCATTTGCAGTAGCCACAATTACTAGAATAAGTTGCAACATACCATCAGACACCTAATAGAATCCTTAGATGTATTTCGTTAGACACGGCACGTAATGCGATAGATTCTCAGAAGCTTACACGACACGGAAAGTATTTTGCAGAAATCGATACGGTAGTCTGGCAAACAACTACCCTCTAGAAAAAGACAATGCGGGTCTAAAACAGGTTCTAATTGCTTATTTATTTATAATTAGACAGCATTGCGGATTCTAATACAAGAAATAAGCACCTGTAAATGAACTCACCTCCTAATTCCAACTTAATTACGTTGCTCACATCAAAGCGCCCCCACCAAATACAATAACCTCATTTTCCTAATATGGTTTCCTGTGCCAAAGGCTCCCAGCGAATACTAAAGTCTATTGATGAGATTTACTTACCACGAAAAAATATCCTTTCACGAATATTTTGTTTTAAAAAAGGCTAAAAGTATTTTCTTTACATTGAAATACATAAAACAAAGACCTTCATATTTCTCGGTTTAAGTTCGCAAAATGTCGTTTCAGACAAGAAAAATGCTATCGATTAGCGCTTATCGTTTTCTTTTGTAATAAAAGGGGAAGAAAAATTGATTCGGGCGTCGTCAGTCAATTTGCTGATCGGAGATGAACGAACAATTGGATACGAAACGGTTTGATGGCGACGGCTAAAACAGATTATTGCCGAGAAAGCCGAAGATTGCCCGTAAAACTTTTAACGATCGCACTAAATTACAATTGGGGTGGAATAAGTTTTTCGACCTATTTAATTTATTGTGATGGCCGAAGGCGACGTCTGATCTCAAAAACATAGGTTTTACTAGTGGCAACAGTGGCATAAAATTCGCTGTAAATATCGGTCGACCGCAGAAGTAATGACCGATGAGAACTTTTGAGACAGAAAAAATTTAGAAAACCAATAGAAAAGTCAGACAACGGAAAGCATAAGACCTTTGAAGATTATACTGATTTATAATTTTTATTGTTGCGTTCAATGATGGTGCAAAACGTGCAGGTTTGAACTCCTTGAGAAAATCTTAAAGGTCTAATTACTCTTTTAAATGGGTACTTGATAACCAACTTTTTAACAACTTACACATAGTATGTTACAAGTAATAAAAGGCGAGAAAAACTAACTGACTTTATTTTAATTTGAAAAGTTTTAACTTTCAACAAGTTACACCTTAGTTATTGAGTAGAAGGTGAAGCTTCTCCGCGAAATAACTCTTTAGTCTTTATATCTATCAAAATGAAAATTAATTTATCAGTTTAAAGTTTATTTTTATAAAAAATTGAGTCGATGTTTACAAGATCGTGAAAGGTCTTGACTTACACTTTTTTAAATCACAAGGGCAATATACTCGTATAATCATTTTAAAAAGAAGATTCTAAAGGATACTATTTCTAGGGTTCCAACCTTAAAATGAAATCTGAAATGTGAAATATAAGATCAATATTTTATCGACTTTAGCAGAATTGTTTTAAGACATTACCTATTGTGTCTTATTATTACGAGTATGTATATATAATGTTCATCATCATCATCATATCAAAATATCAGCCGAAAGACGTCCACTGCCGAACATAGGCCTCCCCCAAGCGTCGCCACATTGAACGGTCCCGTGCGTCCCGCATCCAGCGGATCCCCGCAACCTTCATCAGGTCATCGGTCCACCTGGTGGGAGGCCTTGCAACGCAACGTCTTCCGGTTCGCGGTCCCCATTCCAGAACTTTTCTGCCCCATCGGCCATCCGTTCTGCAAGCAATGCGCCCTGCCCACTGCCACTTAAGTTTGGCAATTCTTCTTGCTATGTCGGTAAACCTGGTTCACTTGCGGATCTCTACATTTCTGATTCGTTCACGCAAGGATACTCCGAGCATAGCCCTCTCCATTGCCCTTTAGGTGACTGTAAGCTTTCTGATGAGGCACATTGTGAGCGACCACGTCTCAGAGCCATAGGTCATCACTGGCAACACACACTGGTCATAGACTTTCGTCTTGAGACACTGTGGTAAGTTGGACGAGAAGATACCGCGCAACTTTCCGAACGCTACCCAGCCGAGTCGTATTCGACGGTTGACCTTTTTCTCGAAGTTGGCCCTACCCAACTGGATCGTTTGTCCCAGGTAGACATAGTCGTCCACAAACTCGAGTGAAGAGTCTCCAACCTTGATAGGAGTGGGTGTAACATGGGCATTCAACATAACCTTGGTTTTGTCCATGTTCATTTTAAGACCCACTCTTTCGAAACCACCTCACCTTGCTGGAGAAGGATAGGTTTCGAGGTCTGATCCTGAAGTCAAACTGACATGGTGGCGTTTTTGTACAACCACTTCAACACCTCGATGTACCGGTAATCGATTTGGCACCATTGGAGAGACTGCAGTACAGCCCAAGTCTCGATCGAATCGAAAGCTTTCTCGTAGTCCACAAACGCTAAGCAGAGAGGCAGGTTGAACTCTTCGATCTTCTGTATAACAGCCGCAGCGTATGTACGTGGTCTACGATGTTAAAGCCTCAACGAAATCCGGCAGGAGGTTGGAAATCGTCAAACCTGCGCGCGAGACGATTCGTGATGACTCTTGAAAACAGCTTGTAGACATGGCTAAGAAGTGAGATGGGCCTCTAGTTCTTCAATAGGGCATTGTCACCCTTCTTGGTTTTGTCCATGAAAAAATGCCTGTGGCGTTTTCCCTCGAGTATGACGGAACCAAGCGCTTCTGAAGGGCCTTAAGTGTTGGTTTTCCACCCTCCTTCAGAAGTTCGGCCGTAATTCCGTCATCACCCGTCGCCTTGTTGTTCTTAAGCTGTTTGCGTGAGCCATCCTAATCTCGTACAGGCTGATGTCCGGAATGTCTTCGGTATAGTGACGGGTCAATCTAGCTCTAGGCTCTTTTACTAGATTCGCGACGGGTTTGCTGATTGACGTGTACAACTGCCCATAGAATCTCTTGATCTCCATCAGAAGCTCTACTTTGGCGGAAACGATTCTGCCATCGTCGGTCTTCAGTTTCATGAGCTGGCTCCGCCCAATAGGCAGATCTCTTGCAAAGACCTTGGAGCCCTTATTCCGCTCAATCGCGTCTTTAATACGCTCGATTTTAAAGCGGCGGAGGTCGCTTTTCAAGGAATTTGAACGCATCGTTTGAAGACTGCAGGGTCATCTCACGCCTCTCCTTCATGAGCTTGAGAGTAGAATCAGATAGTTTTTTTTTTATATCGGTACGACGGGTCTTGAAAAACTTAGAGCCGACCGTATGGACAGTTTCCACGAACCCATCGCTGTATTCGTACACGGAGCTCCCTAGGCACTCGAAACGATTCTGTAGTTCGAGCTGAAAATTCTCGGGGTTTTGGATCTGTATCTGAGTAGGACGGAGCGTAGACTTCATCAGTCGAGACTAATCAAGCTTGATATTAACGTCCAATGTGCCTCTTACCATGCGGTGATCGCTCCCGATTTTCACCGAATTGATCACAGAGACATCATTGAAAATTTGCTTCTTGGTTGACATGATGAAGTCGATCTCGTTTTTAGATGCACCATCGGGACTCTACCAGGTCCACTTCCTGTGCTCACGCTTTCTGAAGAAGGAGTTCATCATATAGAAGCCCTCTTTCCCCATAAAACTGGCAAGTAGGTGACCCCGGTGGTTCCGACGTCGAACTCCAAATTGCCCCACTTGCAGCTCATCCTCGTCTCGTTTGCCCAGTTTTGCACTGAAGTCCCCCATGACAACAGTGAAATGAGTTTTGAAACCATGCATGGCTATAGAGATATCCTCATACATAATCTCTACCTCGTCGTCGGGGTGTGCCGAGGTCGGGGCATAGACCTGTATGACCTTCAGCAAATATCTCGAGGATATTCTGAGTATAAGGTACGCCACCCTGGTCCACACACTCTCTATGTTCACCACGTTGTTCACAAGGGACTTATGTACGATAAAACCGACACTACGCTGGGACTGCCGATCACCCTCTCGGAAATAGAGCCAGTAACCGGATTTGAGGATTATCTAGCCCTCCCCCTCTCTTCGGATTTCAGATAACCCTATATTACTCCATCGTAACCTGCTCAACTCTTCCTCGAGTTCGGCTATCTTCTCATCGGTCCGGAGTGTTCGCGTGTTATATGTTGCCAAGTCCAGTCGTCGGTGATTATTGGGATGGCCGGGTCCACTCCGGGGATTTTTCGCACCTCTTGCCACTCCATCGCCTCGACCGCTACTGTAGTCGAAGGTAGACGGACTGCTGGGCACTCGGGGCCGTTTTTTCTTTGTGTTTTTCATTTTGGTTTGCCGTGATCGCCACGCTTGGCTAGCGGTTTGGCTATCGTAGTTGTTGTTAAAATGCACAGAGAACGCTGCTGCCCATTCTCTGGTGTATCCCTTAGTAACCTCTTACGACACCCACGGGAAGGTATGGGAGGGGTGAGATTATTTACGTCTTACACCGTACTAAACCCATATAATGTTACCAGTGATTAAACTGCCACAGGATAGGCATGCACCTATAAAACGACGCCATTAAATTACGCATCATCATCCCATGCGGCCACTGTGCATACTGCTGAGACACAGGCCTCGTCTCTGTGAGAGAGGGAATGGGCCGTAATCCACCACGCGGGCTCAGTGCGATTTGGTGGATGTCGCAAATCTTCGAACTTTTGGTTCTAGGACTGCCGGTTTCCTCACGGTGATTTTCTCCGCCGTTTTGAGAACAGTGGTGATGAAAAAATTTACACAAAGTAAAGCGCTTGCTTGGGTTCGAACCCACGACCTACAACTTGTAAATCACGGCCCACCCCACCACCATTGGACCACCACTGCCACTGCAAATTACGCTTAATATCGAATTTATCATAGACATCGATATCCGCTTACAGAACATATCTATAGAAACTACATACCTCGAAGTTAAAATATTCAGTGCGGTAACTAACACACAATTACCACCTCTGCCTCTAATTCGTATTATGATCCAGTTCGTAACACGGCATTGTACACACAATACAACTAAGGCTTAGATGGGCAGAAATATTCTCCAGAAACTATGTTATATTTGAACAAAAGTAACACAAAAGGATTTAGTCCGTAAGCTCCTAATCCAATTTCTCATATCTGTAAAGAAAAGCAGACAACCATCTGATAATCTTGCGTTGTCTATATAAAAATGTCTTTGCAATTTTTCTACCGTATAACTTAAACCAAATGTAAGTTCACTTAAAAGTTGGAAGCACACGCATTCTGTAAGAGATCTCGTTACTTCCCATATGGATTTGTTCGGGAATTTTGTTATTTGTATCGTCTTAAGCGAAGTCATTGTGATGGGAAAAGTTATAAGTAGGCTGAGGATTGAAAAGTTGCGAAATAACTCTCTGGGAGGCAATAAGACAGGAACGTTTTGCAGGCATTTGTTAAAACTTTTAGGAGAATGCAAAGTTTATTCTTTTCAAAAAGTTTGCTGGTAACGTATTATTGTGCGATACAACATTCAAAAATTCAGCCCGTTGGTTGTTCATTTGTGAATAAGAAATTGCATGCTTTGAAAACCCTTTCGTCCTTTAAAACTCTCCAAAAATACAAAATTATGTTTCAACGTTTTCCTTCAACATTGCCTGTAATTTCTGTTATATCTTCATTTACTTTTTCATTCAGCAGTCTAAGTAACGCTGTGTTTCGTAGAAGTAGATACTTTTTTATTCTTTTTCAAAACGGTACTTTCCATTTTTTGCAGACCGGGCGTGTTTTAGGGGCCATACCCAAAGGATAAAAACGGGACCCTATTACTACAACTCCGCTGTCCCGTCTGTCTGTATGTCTGTCTTTCTGTCACCAGGCTGTATCTCAAGAAACGTGAAAGAAGACAGTTGAAATTTACATAGATGATGTATTTTTGATGCCGCTATACCAATAAATACTAAAAACAGAATAAAATAAATATTCTAGTGGGGCTCCCACACAACAAACGTGTTTTTTTGCCGTTTTTTGCGATAATGATACAAAACCCTTCGTGCGCGTGTCCGACTCGCAATTGGCCGGTTTTTTAAATTACAACACATGACAATACTTCAACTTTAGAGTGTAAGTTATGCATTTTTTACTACAATGAAGATAAGGTAACAATTTCCTACTGTTTGAACAATAATATAATTATGGTCATATAGTTTATTGGAACAAACAAAAAGTTTTCAGTAAAATTGTCTTTTGCCGATCAATACACATTTTATCAGCAACTAGATCAAATACATGACCATCCATATCATTTTACTATTCAAAAACTTCACGGTCGAGCTGCCTAACGCAAATTATCATGCTTTTACTCCAACAACCCACGCTTTACTTGTGAAACAAACAAAATACCCAAATAATCAAAGTAAAAAAGAAAGCGATATTCCACATGTAATTACAAATTGTATTTGAACTTACTGCTTCGTAAATATGAAAATGTCGTGCCCACGTACGTGCACGCATTCGTAAACAGTAAATGTCTGTCCAACGTACGAATAAACGATGTCATAAAGTTAAATGTACAACTTTGATCATAAACTACGCTTATTTTCTATTTCAACTAAAACAGCAATTATTCCACACGAGTGTGCTTCACTTGCCTATGAATAAAATATTCCGCGTCTGAAACATGCAATTATGGAATGAAAACGGTTACCGTTTTCACACATGACAATTATTTGAAACGGGTTATTTGTATTATGTATTCTCCATTACTGCTAGTGTGGGAACACAACACTGTAATGAAAGGGACCTCAACACATACTATTAATCATGGCGAACAATGCCCATGTTCAGTTTAAGCTCCCTTCGAGATATAATTACTTTCTTTGTAACGATTATTATGAGTAATTTCATTAAGCTCACCTGAAAACTTTCTTATTGTGTTTTCTAACAAAAACTGATGATACAGGAAATTATATTCGATTCAAGAGTTTATTACAAACATGAACCTTAGTTGATCCATGTTTTAGGATTTTATTTAAGCTTTGTTAAAAGTTGGTGTTTTGCTCGTGCTGTTACCCTGGTATATTCGGTGTTTGAAGTACTCCTAAAAACTTTGCTAATGATAAAATAAGAGTCGATGTTTTTGACATGCTTACAAAATTATTTAATTTGTAAGCTTAACAGATTCATACGATGGAAAATTGTTAAAATAAACGTTGATAACTCCTGGCAAAACTTTGGCTTGTGTATTTTGTGAACAATAGGTTTATATACAAATGTTTTCCAGTAGGTCAATAAGCATATTAGATTTAACGATGTGGGTGGACGAACTGTTTTATTAATCCATTCGTTCTCATTATTTATCAACGATTGAATACAGGTCTACCCTTTTCTGTAAATGGAAATTGTCAGTGAACCGGCAACAAAATTAAACAAAGCATTTTTCTCTCTTTGCTTCAGAGGAAAATTAAAGATGAACGGGTGGGCCAATTAATTTTTTTTTACTTACCTTTTTCCTTGGCTCCATACACGTTAAATACCAAAGAATTTTATCAGAAAAAACGCACTATCATGCGGATCTCGACCCTTTCCGTTGATTTCTCAAGAGGCAAGTACCAACAAAACGTGATGCAATCCGATTTTGAACCATAAAAAAATCCGGATCCACAAAGAGTTCGCGGCAACCAAATAAAAGCTTTAGTGAACTAACAAGAATTGAGGCATCAAAATCAAATCTTGGCATTGAGCCGAGGATTCGGCGAAAAATAATTTCATAAGTCAAAAAATGGATTACATAATTAACTTAATAATAGAAGTATAACATTAAAGATAGCCAGCGTTTGATTATTATAATCATAACTTGCAGTTTTGGAAACGGGGAATTCCTTGAACCCGCACCAATTTTGAAGCGCACCAAAAGAATTCCACGAAACGCACCATTCAGGTGCGCTAAGGCCATCAATTAAAAATATTTTAATTTTATTCTTCGAAACGCACCAACGATCAAAAATAGAGAAGAGCATGAAGGATTCGTAATAAATTATATCGATAGACGTTTTAAAATTCAAACGGCCTAATTGTTTTTAAAAGAGTAAGTTTCTTGTGCGTTCTTCTCCATAACAAGCTACTTTTCCGAATGCACGGTAGAATACATTTTTGTTAATTGTAAATTTTAATTGTTGACGTTCAAAAGTGCCGCTGAATGGCCTAGATGAAATAAATATATTTGACTTTGTTTATTTATTAAAACTAACAGGCAGCAGATATGAACTTGAACTAGGTACTAAGCGACTACTTAGCTCAATAAAGATAAAAATACAGGTTTTGAAATTGAATCATTTGGTATTTTGAAAAGTACTAGGGCGATAGAAATTAACAGAACATAGGCGCCTAAGCGATCTCAATAAGTTGTGCATCAACGATTGAATACAAAGAGGATTATATAGTTTTCGTTATTATTCATTACATCGATAGAATATATCTTACCTATAACTGTCATGTCCTATACCTATAATACTAAGTAAGAATACTTGGGTGCCTATTTAGTTAATATCTGCTTGCCTGGTAGTTTTAATAAATAATTAGGTCAATTGAATTTTAAAACGACTATCGATATCATTTATTGAGAATCCTTCATGCTCTTTTCTATAATTTCGTGCGTTTAGAGGAATACTTTGCTGCGGTTCATAGTTCATAGTTCATAGTTCTTTGTTGCGGCTCTTCGAGGAATACCCCTTAAATTCGAGAATATGCGGGCAGTCATATAAAGTCCTAACACTTAGGGATTGTGCGCTGCAGTGAGCAGTCACTGCATGAAATTGCAGTCTCGTCTTTATTTCTTCATTCGCTACTCAACAGGGCTGCGTCCAAGGATGTACGTAAACATATTTTCTCTTTAGTTGTGTTCTTCGTCAAACGAATGCTAAAAGTAGTAACAATCGCACGCTCCTTCCCCTGCACACACTCAATCTCACCTGATCGTTCGCTTATTCACTTGGTCTGTACTCTGTACTTACCTAAGAGCATTGAAACATTTAAGTAAGATTTGCGGTATTTCGGCGATGGACATAACTATAAATATTGTCGTGCACATCCACTCAATTTTGATGATCGAATGTCATTTGAGCGTCGACACGAATACAAATACACCATTTTTCATTCATGTTTATTATGGCCGTAGAAAACCGAAGATCATAAAAATCCAATATTTATATCCGAATTGGTGGCAGATAAAACTGTAAAATCTACTGTACAATTCAGAAGTCCGGGAAATATTGGCTATTTTGCCAAATCCACCTGACTGTGCATCTGCCACTGAATTTAACTAATTTGTACATTTTGTACCCATCACGCTGGTAGAGACTTTACTGCCAATAGATATTGCTTTGCCTCTAATTGACACTTTAATTGTATCCTGATATCGGTTATTTCAGGTCGATAAATATGTCAATCAATAACTGAACAAAGGAACATTGTTTACAAGCTAACAGCTTTTGCTTTTCGAGTATATTTTTAGACTGCGCACTAAACGAATTAACTGTTGCCAGAAACTATCTGGTTGCGCGAAGGGCTGGTTTAATGGATTGTATCTGTGATGCGGAGCAAAACAATTAACAAACGCTTGGTGATAGGTACTTCAGGTTTCGGGGATGTGGGACGGCAGAAAACAACCCGAAAATCATTAAGGAAGGAAGCACAAACCTTTGCGGGAACCTCGTGCTCGTGTCGTCGGTGCACCGAATCACTTCACCAGGATTCAAAGGCGGCTGGGTTTCAGGTTACTGCCATCACACGTTAAACACAAACACAACTGTTGATTATAAATCTTATTAAATGCGAAAACTGCGGTAATTCCAAAGTTATCAATATTTTTCAACGAGGCGGATTTTACACGCGGTGCGGTTCGTTTCGGAAGTGAATTTTACAAAAATGGCGGGGCGAATTTTCTCATTCACTCTCGAGGTATGTACGGGAAAGGGATGGGTATAGGGGATAGCGGATATGTATGCTCTTATTGAACGAGTTGATGAGGCGCGAAACCTTGGGTTGTGTATGGACAGCGGCCTTAGTTTTGAGAAGCACGTTGCTAACTCAGTGAAAAATTGTTTTTATCACCTAAAACTACTTTATAAAATGAGGCCCTTCCTGTCTGAGAAGCTACGCGAGTAGCTAGTCGAAACCCTTATTCTATCTAAATTGAATTACGCTGATACGGTTTACGGCCCACGCTTGCTGGCTCGAACTGATAGACTTATACAGAGAGTCCAAAATTCATGTGTTCTGTTACTCAGTTCCCCCTAGAAGTCATGTCACACCCTTTCTAAACAAACACTTCATTCTTAAAATGAAGTCGAGGCGTAAGTTGCACTTGGCTTGTCTTCTTTTTGGTGTGATTTAGACTAAGAAACCACGGTACTTATACGACAAGCTCAGTTGGATGGCTAGTAAACGGGAATGTGCGCCCAGACTTTGTGCGCAGCAGCTCTCAACACAGTCTCATAGGACAGCGGCTTTCACGAGCAGTTTCCGATACGCTGCATTCAAGGTGTGGAATAATATTCCACCACCATTAAGAGTGCTTGGTACCATCCATAGGTTCTGATCGCGTTTGCGGCAGTATCTGATAGATGCTCAACGCAAACAAGACATGGTAACACTTAACATTTCAAATTTATAAAATGCCCACATTACCTGGTACTCCTTTCCACCTATGGCACATAAACTATTCACTATTGCTACCATCTGTGTTCCCAGTCCGGTGGTGATATTGTGTTATAATATTTTTTCTTATTAACCTACCTTAAACTTCGTTATAATCATACCTTCCTTTGCTTGAATATAATACTTTACCCACTACTATACTACCTACATACACTAAACAAAAAGTATAACTACACTAAACAAAATTTTTATATCTGAACTTTCAAACGATCAATTACCTATTACTGTTTACTCATTTATTTGTTTTTTATTCATAAATAAAACTGTTCGCTCCGTTATTTGCCACTAAGGTTTCATTGGTTCGGAGTTACCCAGTCGACACCGGCGATCGCTGAAAACCAGCGCTGTGGCTCTGTCTCGCACCCGAGCATCCCAGCATTATGCTGAGCGATGACCTTTTTGCGTAGTTGTGACGCATACTTTGTAGTGATTGTATTTAAGATTTTTTTTTGTTATGTTTATGGTATGCGTCGTGCCTGGCGCAAATAAACATTTTTTCTTTTTTTCTTTTTTCTTTCAAATTTTGAATGTTGGCGCAACCACTATCATTATAATGATTTTTATATATTTTATTGGTTTTTTTTTAAGCTTTTCTAAGTCTTAAGTTTCATGTTTCAAAAAAAGACTTCAGGCTACTTACTAGTTTATTATGACTTCTAAAAGGAGAAGGTTCTCAATACGACTGTATTTTTTATGTGTGGTTCCTCCTCACCTCAGAACTTTTATCTAGGTGAACCGATTTTGATGATTCTTTTTTTTTATTTGAAAGTTGATGCTTTCATGTGGCTCATTTACATTTAGTGAAGACCAAATGAAGAACGTGGAGGAGGGCCTTTCTCGGAGTATCCTTACGTGATCGAATCAGAAATGAAGAGATCCGCAAGAGAACCAGGGTTATCGACTTAGCCCGAAGAATAGCCAAACTTAAGTGGCAGTGGACAGGGCACATTGCTCGCAGAACGGATGGCCGATAGGGCAGAAAAGTTCTGAAGTGCCGACCGCGAACCGGAAGATGTTGCGTTGGAAGGCCTCCCACCAGGTGGACCGATGACCTGGTGAAAATTGCGGGGATCCACTGGGTATTGGACGCACGGGACTGGTCAATGTGGCGATGCTTGGGGGAGGCCTATGTCCAGCAGTGGACGTCTTTCGGCTGATATGATGATGATGATGATGACATGAAGAAATTTTATTTTTATTTTTATAGGGTTGCGCTTGACCACTATCTCACCTGATGGTAAGCGATGATGTGGTTGACGATGAAGCACCCTTGCCTAGAATAAAACTATTAATTAACTGTTGACATAAAAACTTCCAGGTTGTAGCTATCAGGAAATACTGACTTCGGAAGGGAATTCGACTCCTTTAATGTACGTAATATAAGAGTATTCCCAAAACGATTGGTGCGTATGGGTGAGATGTCCACCATGTACCGATGACGCAGCGCCTTACGTCTTGTTTGGCAACAGAATTAAGAGAGCGCTATGCGGTGGCGGTGGCGCGGCGCGATCTATCGCTCTTTGATTCTAATTTTGATTGCGCATAGCACTACAAAAACTACCTTTGCTACCTGTATGAAATCATCAAAAAAATGTGTATATTCCATTATAGTTTTCCATTAACTAAAACTCATACTCCAAGTCATGTCTTAGTTCTATACATGACGAATTATTAATGTAATTAAATAAAAAGCTAAAGTCAATTTGACAATTAGAGCTTGGAGGATATATTTAAGTCTTCTAGTTTCGGTCCAAAACTTAAAGACAAACCTCGTGTTACAGCTCCAAATCTCCCAGCACACATGTGATGTGTCATTATATCGTTCATCACAAAGTTCGCCATCCGCACACAACAGCGCGTCGGATAGTGTTTTCTCTTCAAACACTTTTAATTGTTACCTTCTGGAGTTTACCAGACCAACACGAGCTGAACCTCATCTAGTGGTGTTTAACTTTTAATTCGTTGGCTTACATGAAAAATAAAATGTAAGCTGCTGACTGTTTTGTTGCTTAACTAGACTAATGGGGTTAGATGTATCTTTAATTTTAAACCCCAAAAAAAAGGGCGTTATAAATTTGAAGCGTGTACCTGTGTGTCTGTGTATTTATGTATCTCCTGTGGCATCAAGCTCCTAAACGGATGAATCTATTTTGATTTAGTTTTGTGTTTTGTTTTTTTGTTTGAAAGGTGACATTATCGGAAGTATTCTTAGCAATTTTTGATGTAAATCGGTTCAGCCGTTCAAAAGATATGGGCGTTTAACTGTTTAAATCGGGGTATTTTCGCAAGGTATCCTGTCATAATTACATGTACGATAGATTGTTGATCGAAACGTATTTACTACTAGATAAATTATATAGTTTAAAAAGTATGAAATAAAAATAGTTGTCGGGAGTTCTGGAATTATTGAATTTTTACTTGTTCTTATTGTGTCGGTGGCAAATAATATTTTCAAATATTATGTTGGGCCCAATATTCAAATACGGTAACACCATTTTATGAAGCAGCCAGATGTACAGAGCATGCGGAGCAAGATGCAAGATGGGCTATTTTCTGCGTAAACCACCAAACCAGTAACGATTGTCTTTGTTGCGACCGACTAGAACGGGAGTCTGTTTATAGTTTTACAGAAAGACCTTTAGAAAGGACTCAGTATTTAAATTTAAATTATCATTGCGATTAATGTTTACATTATAAATTCCATAAACACATATTATTCAAAAATAATGGTACGAGTATATTTAATTGCTCACGCGGAATTTATAGAATAAACAGTCATTAGGAATCGTACGCATTTAAATTTTAGCATATTTATGTAAACGGATGAATGAGTGTAAAACATGGCGGTTGGAGCAATGAGTTTACTGTAATGAATTAAATTTTCAATTAGTATAGGCAGTGACACGGCATAATCCATAAGTGGTCTTTTGTCAGTTTTATATTTTAGTGAATTCGATCATTTTATTAATTAAAACAGTGCTGTTCTTTAGCAAATCATGTTATTTTATTTTTATATATAGCTTCGCACATTACATAAAATGCGTGTCTTGTCTGTGACATAAGGCATTAATTCCATCTATTAAAAGAAAACCAGCCAAGTGCGTGTCGGACTTTGCTCGTTTAGGGTTCAGTACCAAAGAAAAAATATGATTTATCGATATATTGGTATTTGTAAGTAAAGTATACGTAATAATAAAAATTATCACTAAATTTTAAGGTGACAAAATTTTATGACAGACGGACGGGCAGACACATGAGTAAAAGCATGCCTCCGTTTGGAACCTTTGGGTACGAAACCCTAGAAACATCGCCCCACACTAGGAATATCGCCTGTATCGTGGGTGCGCATACAAACATAATATGTATAAACTCACATATACAGTACAGTTCAGTGCAGTGTGTACGTACAGTGTTTTTACTCACTTTAATGTAATCATATTATTATTTCCAGAGACGTTTTACGAACAAATAAATAAACTATTTCCGTTCCGTTTCCGTTCAATCGATTTTGACTACAACTGCGTTGGTCATATGACAAAAGGCAGCTGTATTAAATAGTTAGTTTTGGTAACAGGTGTATGCTTTTTATGCCAACCTTATATTTAGGGGATAGAACTCAAAATCAATTGAACGGACTTTCAAAACGGGTTGTAAAAATTTCTAGTGTTATTTCAAAAGGAGTATACACTAGGTATATTTGAATACTTACAAGTAGTTAACATCCATGCATATTCCATACATTCATTAAATGCGAAATTATCCATTTAAATGCGAAAGTAACTCTGTTTGTTTGTTCGCTTGTTACCTTTTGACGACTAAACGCTGAACCGATTTAGATGTAATTTGGTATGGAGATAGTTTGAGACCCTGGGCAGGACATAAGATACTTTTTAACCCGAGAGTTCATTCCCTAGGAATAATTTCCAACTTTCACGCAGGCGAAGCCGCTAGCAGAAGCTAGTAAGCAATATATACAAAAATGGTTGCTAATTACACACATATAATCACTATATGCAAAGCAACAATGCTTATATACGCAATACACACTTTTTACCGTAATTTGCTCATATAAATTACTCATGAATTTCACTTAATCTCTTTATAAGCCGAAATAAGCAAGCAAAGGTTGACGAGGGTCGCCTGCGATTTTTAAATGAAGTTTAAAAACATTTAATATGTTTAAAATATACCCTTATGTTTGTTACATCTGAAACGGGTACTTCCGGATCGTGTCATGTGTGAATTGTTTGCTTTTTGTTTTAAGTACTTTCTTAGAAATGATTTTACCTGCTTTCTATAGCGAGAAGCTTTGTACCCAATTATTCATAGGCAAACATTTAGAATTTCCACACAAACTTTATTTATTTTTAACCCCCGACGGAAGAAGAGGGTTGTTATAAGTTTGACGTGTGTTGATGTCTGTGTATCTATGTATTTGTGTATCTGTGTGTCTGTCTGTGGCATCATAGCTCCTAAACGAATGAACCGATTTTGATTAAGTTTTTTTTGTTTGTATGGTGATTTTTTCGAGAGTGTTCTCAGCTATGTTTGATTGAAATCGGTTTAACCGTTCAAAAGCAATTCGCATTTCACTCTTTGAATCTGAGTTTTTTCTCAAGATATCATGTCATAATTACGCGTTTCGATAGATTGTCAATTGAAGTGTGTCTACTACTAGATATATTATATATAGTTTAAAAAGCATGAAATAAAAATATAAAAACCCCCGATTTGAAAACCTCTAAAGAGCAAAAAATAAACCTCGTACTCGCGTCGGAGGGTCTCCTAAGCTAAGTAAATAAAATAAACTGCTGTTAACATTGGTGTTTCCCAGACGCGAGTACGAGCCTTATTTTTTGCTTTTTAGAAGTTTTTAAATCGAGGTTTTTATAAATTTTACTTTAATTTTGTTAGGGTTTATATCTTAAAATTAATCTTAAAAGTAATCCTTAACAACTGATAATTCATAATAAAGAAAATAATAATCCTTTCTTCTGGTCAACTTTATAATTAAAAAAAAGTTGACAACCTTCTTTGGGTACTTGGGTGTAAAGGAACTCTTACGCAAAAGTCTATGCCTCTAGACCCAACAGATGAGGCAATTTGTTTACCTAATCATCACCATCATTTCAGACGAAAGAAATCCACTTCTGAACATAGCCGCCCCTCCAAGTGTCGCCACGTTGACCGAACCAGTGCGTCTCGCATCCAGGTCTTCAACCCACCAAGTGGGAGGTCCAACGCAGCAGTCCAGTACGCAGTCGCCACTCCAGAACTTATTACGCTTCTAGACCCGGCGGTTTAGTCAATTGCAATTTTGCAACTGGGCATTGTCTGTCAGTAAATTAATGAAAGAAAACAAAAATTGTTTCGTCAAAGAATAACTATACTTATTTCAAGAAAAGTAGGTGTCGTCAAACGTAGGTTTATAAATAGACAGTAGTGAACGCAGTAAAAGGAAATAAATGTATTTAACACAATACGGTTGGACGTTTGAATAGCGAACGTAAAATGGACGTGATTTACAATCGCATTTATCTCCACGTCACCTTTAGGCCAGTCGTAATATATTCTGACAGTTTGAGGCTAAAACTCTTCTACAAAAAACTTGTGTTTGGTACGAATATCCGAACGTACCGTTTATAATATTGTTCCCCTATCCCCTCTCCTCGATGACTGTGAATTTTCTTAGACGCCATTACACGATCTACAAAATCAAGCAGCATTTTTACTTTTCACCAAAATATCCCATCGCCGTAGGCAAAAGTAGCAGAATATCAAATCTACATGTAGCTAAACACTCGCGGCTACATAATCTGGACCTTCAGAGCCGATTCTTCCAAGAAAAAGCGACCATTGGACTGCGACTTTATACCGGCCACGCGGCGCGAGCGCAAGACAAAGGCGATCAAGACGACACTCATTTACGTCGGGAATTCTTCGCCATACGTTGAAGCACGGGCCTACAAGCAACGAGATCGAGTCAAGGACGAGAAATTGGACATCGTGATCTACGTTTTCTACGGTGCGTTCGAGAAGTTCCGTTCTCCAAGCGGCCTGCCATATCTGAAGTATAATCCGTTTGTGTATACTGATTCCAGTGAAAGTGGTGAGAGTTGCCCGCTGCGCAGAGCGACAATCTGCTGATCGTGCCTCTGCTCGCATCAGCAGCCTTCCCACGCAGTGACTTCACGTGAGTACTCCTCTTTTTACAAGCCACTGAAATGTCATTAACGGATAAGGATGTGGAAGGTCAGACTAGTAAATCTCGTGATAGATCTCCGTATAGAAATGTTATTAATGATAAAACTGAGCAAATCATGCGTGACCTAATAAGAAAACGCGGTATTCTTAAGGGAAGGCTTACAAAATTTACTAACTACGTAATTAGTTTAAATAGTGTAACGCCGTTGAGTAAAGAATCGAAAATAGATCTAAAACTTCGTGTTCAAGGGGCAGGAAGTCTGTTTTCTGAATTTAGTAATATCCAGTCTAAGCTCGAAGATACTGTACCTGACTGCGACATTGATGACCAGTTAGATCAGCGGCAACAGTTCGAGGATAGCTACTACAGTACGCTTTCAAAGGCGGAATCTATTCTCAGTGCGGGTGCAGAGGCCGCTAATTGCTCACAAGCTTGCTCAAATTCTAAACAATCTGTCAAACTGCCAGTAATTACGTTACCTACTTTTGACGGTTTATACGAGCACTGGCTGGAGTATAGGGACACGTATGTCTCTCTGGTACACAATTCGACAGAAATTAGTAACATTCAAAAATTTCATTACCTTAAATCGTCTTTAAAAGGGAGTGCAGAATTAGTAGTTAATGCGCTTGAAATATCGTCCGAAAATTATTTTGTTGCGTGGGAACTATTGCTTAATAGGTATGATAACAGTAGGTTATTAGTACACATCCATATTAAGGCACTCTTTATGTTGCAGCCATTGCCTAAAGAGTCACCTTCACTAATAAGAAAGCTTATAGATGTAGTTATAAATCATTTACGCGCCCTGAAATCAGAAGATGAGCCCACTGAGCACTGGGACAGTCTTATAATTTATCTTGTCACTACTAAACTAGATAAAACTACAGAACGCGAATGGGAACAATACAAAGGTTCACTTTTGTCAAATTCTAAACCTAAAACTAAGTTGAAGCTTGAGCAGTTAATTAGTTTCCTGAAAGGCAGGGCCGATCTGCTGGAAACGTTAGTACTGTCGCATAGCAAAGATAATAACAATAACACTAATGCTAAACGGTTGAACTCAGCTGTTAAAAGTCACGTAACACAGTGCAACGTTTCTACAGACAAGCCACAGGGCCGCATCTCACGCAGATTATGTATAGTTTGCAAGGGTACACATCCAATATACAAGTGTTTTAATTTCATTAATGCAGATTTACCGACTAAATTAAAGATTGTTAAAGAACATAACCTGTGCGAGAATTGTTTGCGTTCAGGGCACACTGTAGACAGTTGTTTATTTGGGTCGTGTAAACAATGAAATCTCAAACATAATTCACTAATACATCCTAATGAAGCTAATCATACCACACGCTGTGCCGCGAGCACTACGACTGTGGCGGCGACTGAGGCGGTCGCAAGCGCACTGCACCCGCCCCTCTCGCGCATCACGGAGTCAGCTCGTGGACACGGTGATGACAATCAATTCGTTCAAGTTAGCAATGTTTACACTAACACGCACACAGATACGCAATGCATAAATGTGCAACCAGTTTTGTTGTCTACTGCTTTGGTCGAGGTTCGCGATACATTCAATAATTATCATGTCGCTTGCGTTCTACTCGACAGTGGTAGCCAGAGCTGTTTTATATCACATTATTTTTGTAAAAGGTTAAATATTCCGGTGATACAGTCCACTCAAGAGATACGAGGAGTAGGAAATTTAGTGTCACATTCCACGCATTTGTGTGATATTGAAATTAAATCACGCGTTAATTCCTACTCCATGCGCATTCAGTGTTACGTTCTATCTGAAATAACGCCCACATTGCCTGCTGTTCAGGTACATAATTCGCTATTTAAAATTCCTGAGCATGTACAGTTGGCAAATACGCAATTTTTAGGGCCACAAAGGATAGATATTTTAATAGGAGCAGATCGTTTCTGGGACTTGCTTATCGACGGCAAGATACGTTTACCGAGCGGTCCGTTCCTACAGAATACTAAGTTAGGTTGGATAATTTCGGGTCCTATCAATCATATTTCGTTCAAAAAGGGGCATGTCCAATGTAACGTTACGCAAGCCATAGACAATCAATTGCGCAAGTTCTGGGAGCTTGAGGAGTTGCCCCAGCCTCGGAATACGTATACTGATGAAGAATTGGCTTGTGAACAGTCTTTCGTCGCAAATACTACACGCAACAATGTTGGTAGATTTGTTGTTCACATTCCTCTCAGGGAATCAGCCGAGGCTTTGGGCGAATCATTCTCCCAAGCTGAGCGGCGTTTCTTATCGTTAGAGAAACGCTTATTACGCGCACCTGACAGCTACAGGCAGCTAGCTATACATGGATTTTATACGCGAATATATCAATCTAGGCCACATGAGTAAGGTTGATACTTATATGAGTCCCAACTATTTCATGCCACACCACGGTGTTTTTCGAGAACACAGCACGACAACAAAACTTCGTGTTGTGTTCGACGCCAGTGCGAAGACTAATAATGGAAAATCATTCAATGATGTTCAGCTCGTTGGGCCCCCCATTCAGGGAGATATGTTAGGTATTTTATTACGCTTCAGACAGTTTAAATACACCGCCCTTGCAGATTGTGAAAAGATGTATCGTCAGGTTCTTGTGCACCCGTCTCAACGTGATCTGCAACTTATTATATGGCGTGAGGATTCATCAAAACCGCTCGAATTTTATCGGTTAAATACCGTTACATATGGTACGGCATCGGCGCCCTTCCTTAGTGTACGCTGTTTGAAGCAACTAGCAGCTGAATGTAATGATCCCGAGGTCAAGAGGGTCATAAATGATGATTTTTACGTCGATGACCTTTTGACCTCGTGTGAGGATAAAGTCAAATTATTGGCTATTTGTAAAAGCACCGTAGACGTACTTAAGGCCGGTTGCTTTCCACTACGCAAGTGGATTTTTAATTTTCAACTTGATGAGGAGCCGTCTTCAGCACCAAATGACGACAGTACATGCCGCAATTTAAATCTAGGCGGAAATAGTCAATGTCGAACATTGGGCTTAGGATGGTGTAACGTCACCGATGAGTTTAATTTTATCACGCAAATTCAGCACGGCAACAATCCTGTAACTAAGCGCACTATTCTGTCAACGGTATCTCAGATATTTGACCCGCTAGGATTATTGAGTCCGTCTGTTGTTATAGGAAAGGTATTATTACAAAGACTTTGGCTATTAAAATTACATTGGGATGATCCTCTGCCCACTGATATCGTACGCACATGGAACCGGTTTGTTGAGAGTTTATCATATCTTTGTACAATAAAGGTTCCGCGACATGTCTTTCAATGCAATCCTATACGAACCGAGTTACATGTTTTTACTGACGCTTCGCAAACTGCATACGGCGCTTGCGCATATGTGCGCACCGTATGTGATGATCAGGTAACGGTAAAATTGTTAATATCTAAGGGTAAAGTAGCTCCTCTAAAGCCTGTCAGTATACCTAGATTAGAGTTATGCGGTGCGTTGCTGGGTGCTAAGCTTTACGATAAGGTTTTCAGTTCACTAACTCGCAAGTTTGATGACGTCATGTTTTGGTCCGACTCGACCATTGTATTAGGCTGGTTGCACATGGCACCTAATTTGCTCAAGACCTTTGTACAAAACCGAGTCGCCGAAATACATGAACTGACAAATAAGTTTACTTGGCGACACGTTAGCGGTAAAGATAACCCTGCCGACCTGGTTTCACGTGGTGTTAGTCTTGAAAATTTATCCTCATCAAAATTATGGTGGGAAGGACCTATATTTTTACAAGATTTAGATTTTAATATTAATTTAAATTCACAAACCGGTTCAAATAATGCTGAAATGTCGCTTCATGACTTGCCTGAACTGAAATCTACCGCTATAAGTTCATTTGTTAGCAAATGTAATGATAAAATATTAGAAACATTTTTTCCATTCAACCGGTTCTCACAGTTTTGTCGCATGAGTCATACCGCTGTTTACGTACTTCGATTTATTCACAACTCGCAGCCACACAATAAGACTAATCAGCTGATCGGTGCAATCGGTGTTGATGAATTAAGACACGCTACTATCACGCTAGCTAGGTTGAGTCAAAGGGAATCATTTTCATTTGAGTACAACTTACTAAAAAATGGGAAAAACGTTAAAGCAAGTGACAGAATGGCAAGTTTGAATTTGTTTTTAGACGACAACGATTTAATTCGAGTAGGTGGCAGAATAAAGAATTGCAACGATTTCGATTTTGATAAAAAACACCCAATTCTGTTATGCTCTAAACATAATTTTACCCGTTTATTATTTATTTACGAACATAAACAATCTCTGCACTGTGGACCGCAGGCGCTGCTGTACCGATTGCGTGAACATTGGTGGCCGCTGTCAGGCAGGAATCTAGCTAGGAAGGTGACTCATCAGTGTAGTGTTTGTACCCGGGTTAAGGGCAAAACATTAAGCCCGCTTATGGGTAATTTACCTAAAGAGCGCATAACTGCTGGTTTTCCTTTCTTTCGCGCTGGAGTAGATTACGCAGGGCCAGTGCTTGTTTTAAACCGTAAAGGTAGGGGTGCAAAATTAACAAAATCGTACATCTGTTTGTTTATCTGCTTCACCACACGTGCTATACACTTGGAGCTAGTTAGCGACCTCTCCACTGACGCATACTTATTAGCTCTCAAGCGCTTCATTTCGCGGCGTGGAAAACCATCACAAATATTTTCAGATAACGGCCGTAATTTTGTTGGCTTAAATAATGATTTTGCTCGGTTTTTATCAAAATGTAATAAAGATATTATTGACTATGCTAAGGGTCAAAATATAAAATTTTCTTTTATACCTCCATATTCCCCGCATTTCGGTGGGTTGTGGGAAGCAGGGGTCAAATCGTGCAAGTACCACTTGCGCAGAGTGGTGGGCAACGCTCACTTGACTTTCGAGGAGCTCACTACGGTGCTATCACAAATTGAGGCAGTACTGAACTCGAGGCCGTTGGTACCCCTGTCTTCGGATCCTCAGGATTATACTCCACTCAGTCCAGGGCATTTCTTGATCGGCCGGCCTCTCACCGCGCCAGTTTGTGACGACGACCTGCGAGACTTACCTGCTTATCGGTTGAGCCGGTACCAGAGAGTGGAACAACTTCGCCAGCACTTTTGGTCACGCTGGGCTAGTGAATACATCTCGGAGCTGCAGACCAGAAGTAAATGGAAACAAAATACGGCAGATCTAAAACCGGACACACTCGTTGTCATCAAAGACGTCAATCTCCCGCCGTTGAAATGGCAGCTGGGTCGGATTGTGAAGACAATTCCTGGCAACGACGGTATCTCGAGAGTGGCCGACATAAGAACATCGTCAAGCGTTGTGAGGCGCTCTTACACAAAGATCTGTCCACTCGTACAAGAAGAGTAGAGAAGAGCAGTTGTAAGCTGCTGCTTTCAAGGCCGCGGGCATGTTTGGTACGAATATCCGAACGTACCGTTTATAATATTGTTCCCCTATCCCCTCTCCTCGATGACTGTGAATTTTCTTAGACGCCATTACACGATCTACAAAATCAAGCAGCATTTTTACTTTTCACCAAAATATCCCATCGCCGTAGGCAAAAGTAGCAGAATATCAAATCTACATGTAGCTAAACACTCGCGGCTACAACTTGTGTGTTTTATATAGAATCCGTTTTTATTCAGACTCGTTTGTTCAGCGAATAATAATATCGGACGGAAATGCGGACGCAGCGAGTTTGAACTCCACCCCGTGACAATGTGTTTTCAAACATACATATGTATTGAAATCAGGGGCAAAAAACGATTATTCCAGAGTACGTAGGCACACACTTTTAACTTTTATATCGCAAACTTTAGATTTTTGATTCAGTAATTTCAATCACAAATCAATCCTGAAAGTTTTAGCAACGCCGCATGAATCTAAATATCAATAAACTTATCATACCTTACTATTTCTATATACTTTACTATTATTTACTCGCTATTTTTGACGTTCAAAAGTGCCGCTTTTTGGCCCAGTTGAATAAATATATTTGACTTTGACTTTGACTTACAATACATTATCTTTGCGAGTCCAAATCCAAGGTGCCTTAAGTCCGATCTCCAAACACATCTTATTTGCATAAAATGCACAAAAATAAAGGGATTTAAAGCAGCTTTGGAAGCAAAGGCGTTGAATCACGTAGACCTTCCATTTATCATCCGCCAAGAGTTCCAGCGTCTCCCGAAACGTCGCGATAAGACTATCTACTCGGTTTCTTTGTAGGCAAAGGAATTTGTGAAACAGGCCGATAACTAAGGCCTGTATACCTAAAACATCTATATACCGAAGGCTATTAAGTAGCACTTTTGTTTTGTTTATTCATGATTTACTGTGGTAAAGGTCGTGGTAATCCGCTGGTTGCGAGAAGTACATGGCCAGTCGATATAATAGGAGTATCATGTCCAGCACAATGTCATTCAGCTTATTTATAATGATGATGATGACATATCTTGTTGTGATTATATTACACTTTTATTTGTTTGGAGTTCATACACTAAAGTTCAATGGTGGACTTAATGCTCTTGATATTCTCTTCCAGTCAAACAACAGCTTTTTAGGAATGGCACCCAAGTTACATAATAAGTTGCCCATTACAATAAGAGATCTTGACAGCATAAACCACTTCAAAAAGACTCTTCTTGATCTATTGGGCGAGAAAGCTTACTGTACAGTCAATGAGTACCTGGAAGACAAATTGTAATCTTGTGACATTTTATTTATTAATTTTGAACGTATTATTATTTCTTACCAATTATTAATTAGAAATTATAATTAGAATATTTATTCGCCGTTGACGGTAAGACATAGTGTTCATTTTATTAATATTGACATATGTACCTTTTATTTACCTATTTCTTGAATCAATTGTGTTGGAGAGATAACATGGCAGGTGAACATAATCTATTTGAAAGCAAAAAATACAAAGAAAAAATATCATAATTATTTTATATACTTACTTAAAAGTAAAATTCAAACATTGGAAAGTCAGTATTTGTGCTGTTGCCACTGTTGGTTGTCCTCAATTCCCTGGAATATTTTATTGAAGCAAAGTTTTACGCCGAAGAATTTTTCAATGTTTTTCCATGAATATAAACCATAAAATTGTATAGAGAAGTCGCTCAAATATGTGCCATTCGGTGCAATTTATCTTGTGAGCTAACATTTTTATATCCAAAACTGATATAGATTTGGATATAAAAATGCAAGACGCACGGCAGCGGTCAATGTGGCGAAATTTGGGGGAGGGCTATGTACAGCAGTGGACGTCTTTCGGCTGAAAAAATTATGATGATGACACAGATTTGTTTGGCTTTAAAAGGCCATGTTTGTTTGTGCGTTCAGTTTTCGCCCTCTCTTTGTATTCTTCAATAGTAAAAAATGCTGAGGTTCAGGGTCCTAGATGTTGATTTTAGACGGCTTTGTTTCATTATTTCCATGAAGGCCATATAAAAATAAAGTAAAGTGGGTCAGTCACCGATATTGCCATGCTAAAGCGGCACAACTGTTATTTTATTAAGTTACTAGCTGTGCCCACGGCTTTGCTCCCGTCAACTGCCTACCCTACTTACTTTCCTACCTACCCTTCTTTCATTTCCTACCTTCCAGCCTACCCTACCAATTTTTTTCTAGGTTCATTCTTTCGCGGCGATTCTTAACAACGCCATTCACAAAATGACTTCAAATGCACAACGCCATCTATCGAATATGAAGTTCAACTGTCCGAGTATCTGAATTGCATATAAATGCAATTGCAATTGTGTACTTCTTGAACACTTTAAATTCATCTAACTTTTCATAGAGTGAACCGATGAAACAAAAACTAAGTAATACATCTAGTTACGCGCAATTTTATGTATAAAACTTATTGACATTGGTTTCGTACATTTTACGTGATGTGTGCACAAATAAACAAACAGATAAACAGACAAACAGATAAACACACAAACAGATAAATAGAGAAACAGGCAAACAGACAAAAAAGCCAAAAATGCTGGTTATGGGTTCTGTGGGTTACCCTTTAACACCCTGGCTATTTTTTTGGGAATATTTTCGATGTTCAAAAACGACTTTTCTACAGATTCATTTGTATGTATTGGTGATGATGATTGAAGGAAGGAATCCTTATACGATCACTTTTTTTTCTGTCTGTCTAACTGTCCGTGTCTCAAGACCTTTTTCTCTGGAATGCCTGAAGATATGAAGTTGAAATTAATATCATTTGCTCAAGCCTGAAAAATGTATCATATTTTTTAAACAAAAAGTATCATAATCGAAGTACAACGTAAAATGCACCGCTAACGTAAACGCACACGTTAACGTGAAGCTTATACAAGGTGCTGTAAGCGGCTTGTCCATCCGTGGTAGACAGGGTAGTTAATGCAATGAGTTAGTAGAATGAAGAACTGCGGTATTAGAAACTTTGTGCGCTCAACTTTTCACTGTCTTCAAACAAAGAGGACTTGGACTTAAGAACTGTTAATTTTATAAATGGTCATTAGTTTTCTTCAATTTTAATTATCTTTTGAATCGAGTTTTACTAAAATCTAAGTAGTTTTTTTTCACATAAAGTAAGCAGAACAGAATTTGTTATAGTTCGAAAGGCTCATAAAAGCATTTGTAATGGTAATGCTGAATTAACGACGTCCGGGCATCCATCCGATATGCAACAGTTCCATATGCTGTTACCGGTAACGTCACAACTGACACCACATTCACACCCGGTTTCCCAGCTCTCGATTATCGGACTGTTAAAGTAATCAACGAATAATCGCCGGTTAATCCTATTTTCAATTTCTCAACACCAAGTTGCGGTAGACAATTTTTCACATTTGAGAAAAATCTCGAATTAACCACATGTTACAGCAGTTTTGGGTTTCTGAGAACCTTTTTCAATGTTAATCTCTTGTCAACGAGCCTAATTTATAATTGTTGGATATTGGTCGATTATTCGCAGATTAAAATTAATATTATAATTTTAAATGCTCATATTACGATAAAAAAATAATAGGGTTCGGCGAAATCTTTGGTATCGGTTCAGTTATAAAAAAAATGTTAATTAGATCAATGATAGTTGATAACCAACATTTAAAAAAAATTAGGTTATTACAATTTTTTTTAATTAATTAAATTATAAAAACTTGACTGAATTATTATCAAAAATAGCTTTTTTGTATGTAAATTAAAATAAAAGAACAAAACTGTTACTGATCTGGGAATCGAAAATTCCTCACACGCATTAATGTTGACTGTACCTTGTACTTAGTACTTGCGGCCGGGATGGCTGATCCCGCCAGGGTAAGCAACACTTACCAAAGTCAGTCTTTGGACTAAAACAAAACTGGACTTTGGACTAAAACTTTGGAAGAAAACTGGTCACCCATTCAAATACTGACCTTGGTAAATGTTGCTTACCCTGGCGGGGTCACACATCTAAAAACAAGCGAACCCAAAAATGTGGTCACCCATCCAAAGACTGAGCTTGGTAAGTGTTGCTTAACTTGTGCTGGGTCGCCTATCCAAAAACAAGCAAGTCAATAAAAAAACCATCCAAAAAAAAGGGGTCTCCCATCCCAAGACTGACCTTGTTAAGTGTTGCTTACCCTGGCGGGGTCAGCCATCCAAAAACAAACGAAACAAAATAAAGGTCACCCATCCAAAGACTAACCTTGGTAAGAGTTGCTTAACCTGTGCTAGGTCACCTATCCAAAAACAAGTAAAACAAAAAAAACGTGTTTACCCATCTAAAAATCGTCCTTGGTGAGGTTTGCTTAACTTGGCGGCTACACCAACCCAGCCGCTCAAGATAAATACTACTTAAAGTTACTGATTACGTTATAGTAGTGAATGAAGTGAATAAATACCAGCTAGGATAATATTAGAATTAGAATTCGAATTAGCTGATAATTTGTGACAACTTGTCAGCTAATTCGAAATGTAACAAGCGGCTGGGAAACTGGGCCTCAATCTCACTCCTCACGCCTTTTTTACACGCTTTTTTCCAAACATTTTACCTTTTATTTATTATATCAGCAACTATATCAACAATAATTTACGCGTCATATAGACGCATGAACGTAGTCAACCCATTTTCGAAGGATTTGTGTATTTTTAGTAATAGTTACAGATAAATTCGTGCATACAAAATACTTTTGTTGAAGGTATGTATCGTCACGCTCAAGGGTAACTCCTTGGGGGACGTTCAGTGACGCTCTTACCCTTTTCATTGCGATCATTTTGTGTTTATACATAAGGATAGGTAGCAGAAAATATACAAATATTTAGTAAGGAAACAAGAAATGCTATTTAACAAAGAAAATATTACCGAGAAGAAGTTTGTTTCTATATATTTATTTATTTATTAAAACTTTATGCATAAGTACAAAGGCGGACTTAATGCCTTAGGCATTATCTACCAGTCGACCTTAGGGTGGTGCAGAGATAAAACAAGGTAGGTGCAACTAAATGATAGGATGAATAGAGAAAAGATACGAAAAAAAAAAAGGAATAATAAATATATACTTAGATACATACATACCTGTAAACAATGTTATATAGAATCCGAAACGAACAAATCAATTTTGTGATGATTCTGCAAACTTCTTGCGAATATTTAGAACACTGACTCCTATCTACTCATACTACAGCAACCATAAATATTACCGTCTCGTGCCCGCTACTTTTCTGCGAACTCTTTCTTTGTTGTTTCCGATTCAGACGTGAAACAAACAAACATGAATGTCGAAAAAATGCAGTTCTGTTCCTAGGAAAACACATAAAAAGACAAACATTTCCGAAATTATTATTATTATACATATTTTGGAAAAGAACTACTAAGTATAGTGTGTTTTTATAGTAATTAAATACCTCATCACAGTACGACGTGGTACCTCGTGAAAATCCACACACTAATGTTGAGTTAAAAACGGACATAAATCAACAACGACGTATATAAAGGGCTTTGTTATTACGTGCTGAATTCAAGATTTAACTTTGCTCCAACAACTGCATGTTCTCTAAAATATGTTATGTTGTAGTTTCATAAACCAATATGGAATTATGTAGGTAGTATATTAAACTGTTCAATCGTAAAAGCTTTATTGTTAGTCTCTCTTCGAGCGTGCATACAGTTTTAAGGCTAATTAGGCGAATCGATTCCACAGCGTTAATATTACAATATATAAAATTATTTCGTCCCGAAGCGATTCTTATTTGCATTTGTAAATATACAACAAAAAGCGCCGAAAAAGGAGTGACGAGGGTCTCGTTCGGAATACCGTAAAAGTGGCAATCAGCTTGGTTTACTGACTTTTACTTCAAAGTGAATTTTTTTGTTCTCGTCTTTTTATTTTGTACGTTAGCAAACGTTGAAGTGTTTTCGAGTAGTTCTCGATTCGGAAGCATTTTGCTGCCTTTTCTAATGCCCTCAAAGGAAACACTGAGGAATTTTAACTCGATGTACACTTTGTAACTTTTGACAGAAATGTTTTTTAACCGACTTTAAAAAGGAAGAGGTGACTGAACGGCAACGAGCGCGCGAGTGGCGGCGAGGGATTCGACTTTACTTTTTATTTTTTTTGAATTTTTATATTTTTAAACTTTTCACATTTTTGTGAACAGAATTTGATGATTCCCTTTTTATTTGAAAGCTGAAGCATTTCATGTAGTCCCATTTTAATGGTACCAAAACTAAAAAGAGAAAGCTAAAAACGTTTTATCAAAAAAATGAAACCGACTTCCAAAACAAAACACTACAAACCGAAAATAACTTTATTTTCGGAAGTCGGTGTCAAAAACGAAAAAAAAATAGGCATCAAAGTCACCGACTTCTGAAAAAAAAAATATTTTTCGCTTTGTTGTTTTTTGTTTTGGAAGTCAGTTTATTTTTTTTTGTTCAAATGTGTTTTATTGTAGAATAATGTTCGCTGCCCAAGATTTTGTCAAGAAAGTTGTGTTTCACTTAAAATATATTATTTATTGCGGCACTCCTTCTAGGGTCATAAATATCGCTGAGTCCGCTCGGAACGTAGGTTACACTTTCACTACTCTCTAGCTACATACAAGTTAAGTGCTTCGGTATTGGGAGAGAGAATTAATGTATGTGTACTGGGGAATACTCGTACATTGTTCACCCTATACATTAACCGGACGACGTTTTACGAGGTCAGCTTCGCTTGGCATCACGTTGTATTTTCGGAATAATTATGGGTGATAATGTTTATGGGCGTTGCAGATTTACTCTGAAGTTTGGGAATACTTGCTACGACGTAGCAGACATAATGACGTCACAGCCACGCCGCTACGCTACCGTAGTCATTCCGTAGTGCATAAACTATGCTACGCGCCAATTTCAGGAACATTTTTTTGCTTTGCTTGTGTATTTTAATCCGTGGTTGTTTATTTAGAATAAAACCCGTAGTTTTACGTCCGAACGGATGCGAATCATTCCATTTTCGAACCGCAAAATTTACAACTATTTCTCTGCTCTTAAAAACAAAAACCTTTTTCAAAAATAATATTTCCACGTAGATTTACCCGTTGAGTCAGCATAACTTTTGCCTAATTTGGGGTGTTTCAGCAACACTAATCGTAGTGGGTCGGAGGCGGTCATTATGTCCGAGACAATAGAACAAGAGGGGTTTGGTCGCCATTCAGACGTACCTAGCCGGTGTTGTCGCATGACAAATGGCCGTGTGTTTCTCTCCGGACATGACTGCTCAAACAATCGGGCCAACAACACGAGATGCGTTAGTACGTGTTGGATATTGTCCTGCACAGCTCTTGCCTAACTCCATTTCGAGCGTATTTATGTAGGCGTCGTAGGATGAACGGTCGATTATGTCCTTCAATAAATTGTTGAGGTAACGTACGTAGTTTGGTAGTAGTTCACTCAGGATACTGGCTGTTTGACAACATTTCCTATTGAGGAAAGTTACCTTATCTTTTTCGAAAATCTATTTGAAAAAGGTATTAGTACCTATTCCCCTTTATTTTATTTATTTATTTGATTAGGTTCACCTACAACTGTTTACACTTAATTATAACAAAAAATACATGCTTAAACTAATCTTACAGTGCAACAATTAATTAGAGGCAAACACCACATTCACAATTTTAAAGAATCTAAAAGCTAACTAACATAGTAGTAAGCGCTAATTATTATTACGAGTGAGTAAATAAAATCGATATCATTAATAAAATAGGTAAAATGTATTAAAAATTATTTACATGAAATTAAAATTGGTAAAAATTATACAATTCATAAAATTACTAAAAATTAAAATTAAAATTGGTAAAAAAACATTGATTCTATTAATAAAATTGGTTAAGTTAGTAAAATATACAAAATTGCTACAATAACATTATAAATAAAATTGAAAAACATTGAAAAAAAAATTATTAAAATTTGATTGAACAATAAACTTGTGAAGATCGATAAAAAGAAATACATGCATTTGACAAATGTGGTTAAGATTACAATAACAAGTTTAAGGGCCACTCGATAAACTCATGAGGATGGATTTTAGTAGTAGTGTTCAAAGTTGCTTTACGATAATAACTTGCTTAATGCTATAAACTTTATATTTTAAGTTATTTTACACGCTTTATTATAACACACATTTTTATAATGAACGGGCGCGAGGCGGGCACGAATAAAGCAAGCGTGGTGACTGTAAGCTCGCAGCTCTTATCCTAGAGTTGGACTCGTTGGACAGACAGCATGCTTAAAAATATAACATAGCTTTCATGAATTTATTACGATAAAATTAAACAATAGGAACAAAGGAGTAAAAAATAAACAATGAACTTGCCTTCATACTTTTAGTTCTACTTCACTACTTTAAGTTCCATATTTGTAAATAAATATTTATTTAAGACATTTTTTTCCACAATACACCAACAACAACAAAATCTTTCAATCAATCGTGCTTACTTACACAATTATACTTAGTCAATATTACGTGTCCACTGTTTACACTAAAAAGCACGAAGCAAAATAGTGTAGGTATATTACGTGCGCCGCACGGGATCGCAAATTACGCGTGTGACCGATAACAAGCACGCAACGACTGGCCGCCACCGCGCTGCGTCGTCGTGCCCGTGCGGCGACGTCCTTCTTGCTTTATTTACGTTTTTGCTTTGCGCGCTATTCGCGCGATACTGCGTTATAACGAATTAAGCAAATAGCGTGTAGTGCCAAGTGAGTGCCACGATAGCGTTTGCTTTTTTATATATACAATAAGCACGCTGCTTTAAATTGCTTTACGTTATATTAACCACTACTAGATTTTAGTCTAGCCAAAGAGTCAAAGTGAAGATCGACAACATCACTATAGCCTTACACATTCTTGCAGACGAAGAGTGTGTGCACTACGCGGGGTCCTAGCAGGGGCCCGAAAATTGAAAAGCGCAAGCAGACAAGGACAGTCTACTTTGTTCTTTTCTTTGAAACTACACTTGTATTTGACTAAAACTGCTTTACTTTTAGCGTTTTAAAGTTTTAACGAACATCAGTATTTCAAAGCAAGACAAGTAAAATAATATATTAAAAATAATCCACCACAAAGATGTCTGTTGATGCTCTGACAGTCTGAAGTCTAGACTTAAAAGAATAAAAGTCGATGATGCCCTTTCAAAGACTTTTCAAATCAAAATGGAAAATTCACGTTTATATTTTTCAGCATTTTTATCGATGTTACTAAATTTGACTATAAGACGATGCTGGTAACTGTTGAAGGACAGCAACAAGCTTGTGAACCTTAGAATCAGAAAATCAAAAATCAAAATCATTTTTTTTTATTTCACATAGGCCTACATGGGCACTTATAAAACGTCGACAAAAGGTGCATGGTTCGGGTTAGTCGTTTCCTATGGAGAAGAATCGTCAAGTAACTCCACGGTTACTCTTTTAAAAATTGGTTTGGTTTTACAATATTTCCATATTACAGCATTAGTACCTAGATATGGGGGGGCAACGTAGGCCCGATAATAAGTCATAAGAACTAAAAAAAATATATTATATTAACAAAAAAAAAAGAATGTAAATTGAGATAAAAAGTTAACAAATGTTAACAAGCATCTAGAAATCTAGAAGGCCTACAATGTTCACACATTCATAAAACAATCGGTAAAAGAATCTATACAAAGGTAAAAAAAAAATATAAACTAGACTAAATTTAACATGTGGCACAAATGTTGTTCTCAGTGCTGTAACTATTCTTAGCAAAGGGCTATAAAGATGATTGAAAACCATTGTAAAAAGTCCAATTAAAAGAAGAAAAAAAATGATATTGAGAATAGTTAAAGACATCCACATATTTATGCCGTTTATGAGATACCAGGGAAGCCGCATGCGCAGAAGGAGCAAAAACCAAAATTTTTATCTTCAACGCAGTCCTTGATTTCATAATATGCTTTTTAATAAGGACACGTTTGATGTAGTTTTGAACTTCCCATTGGTCATTTCTATAATTGACTTTGGCAACTTGTTATAAAAGCGTATACTGTTTTTAAGAAAAGACTTGCTAGTTTTCGATAATATGAATTTGGTTAATACAATTTCGTGCTTACTGCGTGTATTTAAATTACAAAAGAATGACCTATACAATACCTTATCAGCAATTTATTGCAAATGTTCTAAAATCAGAAGACGGTAATCATTGAAATAAAAGCTTTGAACTTTGAACGTACAATAATGAAAAGAATTTCCTGGAGTTGGTGGTGGGACCACTCTTCCTCACTGCATCATTTGGTTCATTGTAATAAACATGCCCTATCTCCCTCAAACCAAGAAAGACAACTAAATGATTTTGCCCTAGAGAAATAGGCATTCTGCTGATTACTTATCGCAGTGTAGGTAGATACTGCAATCGATCATCATTTGACTCGATCGAATTTAGCTGGCAGAACTTTGCCACTTGTACGAGTTCTAGGGCACTATATCGTTCGTATTTTTTAGGGCACAAACGGCAAGATAGGAGCAGTTTGCGATTCAGCTCCCCATTCACATCTAAGATCATCAATGTTGCATAGGTGTGGAACCTATCAAGAAGTAGACTTTGGGCATAAAACGTATGAGCGTTTTATGGCCAAAGTCTACTGCTAAAACAAATAAACATTTGTTTTTGGAAATTCTACCCCTAAGGAGGTGAAAAGGTTGAAATTGGTAGGGCTAGTAATTAAATTTTTGTTGGGCTAATATATTTGAAAGTCGACATAAATACTAACCAAAGTAAATAGTTAAAGTTTTCATTATTAGTTTTTCAAAAATACTCCTAAAAGACGATTTAGGGGGTGTTAAAGATTTTTGAAGAATTTTACTGTACAGGGTTTCTTTTTATGATGTACTAAGAAGAGATTTTTGGAAATTCGACCTTTTAGGGGGTAAAACTAAAATTTATCTGTATGATAAAATACGAATCACACGAACGAAATCGTGGGCGAAGTGCTAGTAATTCATAAAAAGAATAAAAGAAAAACATCAAGTACATGCTTAATTAACCTCACCGATCTGTTTGAATTTCGAATATGATGCGGGCGGCGCATGCGGTTACGCGCTTGGCAACTGATGTCACAAGTCACGATACGCTTCCCGCACACTCGACAATTGCACCGCGGCGCGGCGGGCGTCAACTCGGACGTTTCCGACGTCCGTTTCCGACGTCCGTTCCGTCCGTTATTATTTTTACTACCCCTACATAACTCGTGCACTCACAACATTGTTACAGCATAATTATAATTTCGGAGCTTGTCGTGAAAGTTAATGATTTTGATAAAACAATCGTTGAGCAAGTGACTTCTATAATGGACGTCAATAAATCTATTTTCTAAGCTTCTGAAATATTACCAAAAATGCCCTACAAAAAGTAAATAACGGTCATTATTCCGCCACGTACAACACCGAGGTACTATTTTCGGTATTTGAGTAATTTGTTGAATTCCAATTTGTTCAGAACTTCTCGGCGGGCCGCTACTCTCTGCTACAAAACTTTTCGGACGGCATATTTTTTTTTAATTTTTGGAAGAAACTCCACAACTTTTCATATTTTTAAAGTTTGCGAGTTCGTACGTTGAATATTAAATGTTTCGTTTCTTTCTTTTCAATATATTTCATTGGTAATTTTTACAATATTTCAATTTGTGTAGAAGTTAACAAAGAAAGATTTTAAGTGATTTTTAATATGCAATGCGAATATTCGTGTTCCAGTATTTCGTTTTTTTTTTATAATATTGATGACATTCAACAAAACATAAAATGTTTATGTCTGTCGATTTTATCTGCACAAATAAGATTGCAATCTAAGTAAAAGTTTATCGTAATGACAGAGAATTTTCAACATAAATGTTCAACAAGTAAGAGAATCAGATAAAAAATGCAGTAAAAATTCTCGATTTACAGAACAAACATAAAACAATCTCGATTCGGTAGATTATTCTTATTTAATTTGTTTGTGAGGCGGCTTAAAAGTGAGGCAGGTAGGTTCTTAGTTTGAAATCTGTCTGGTATCTCTTCCCTTGTATTTACTACTTTCCATTTCATAATACGACGTAAAAGCTTTCACAATATTGCGAAGGATAATTGCATTCTGCTTTATATTGCTGTACCTCGACGAATAGTTTAAAGTATCTGCATAGAAATTGCATTCACACAAAGATTTTCACATTCTCGTCTGTGAAATAAATGACATTCAATTTTCTCGTAAACACGTTCGTATTTCTGTCGTTTGATATCTTGGTAAAAGGTACAGGAATCCCAAAACAAAAAGCCTTTGAAAGCTAAAGATAATATGATAAGGCGTTAACCTTTTCACAGGCGGAGCATTTTCACGATAAAAAGAAAGTGTTATGTTTATTGATGAATGAAAAACAGGATTGTGTATATTTCATTAAATTTTTGTTTTCATCACCCGAGTTTTTGCCGAGTTAGGTTTCAATGTGGCAGCTGAAGAATTGGATTATCAATCTATTTGAAATTCAATTGTACAAAATCATCGGTGTTATTAAAAGTTATATTAAATCTGATTCTACTATTGCGTAGGAGACGAGGAAAGGTAGACTTGATTTCGCACCTCACTAAATCTGAATAACGACCATCGTACTACGAAATCTCAATAAAAATGCTTGGTTATTTACTTCACAAATATAAAAGAAGCCAATTTCATATAAACCCCTCAAACCTTACTTCGCCTCACGTGAATAGTTCCCGAATATATTCGGCGACCACGTGTGACAAATGTTTACGTTGGTTTAAAGTGTACGGTATTTCAAAAAATCCTTTATAATCTCTGATTTACGCACCCGGCCGGCTGACTGCGGTTGTACAATAAAAAGCAATTTATTTTTTCCACCAGCACTTTTTTCATTAGTAAACAAGAATGACGTGTAAAACAAGCGCTCAGTGTGACGAGGGTTCCCGTAAATAACCGAAGGGAAGTAATTATCTGCCTCTGTGTTATGTAGATACGCTTTTTTTAAAAAATGTGTATGACTGTCGTATTGGCTTTGAGAAAACAGATAAAATGATGTGAGAGTTAATTACTTTCCTTTTGATAAATCCTTTGATACTTTACTAAAAATGGGACATGACGTATTTTTACTTAAAAACATAGCAGATCTATTTAGACGATATTTGCAAGATTATGGTCCTTATATCTGAATTAGGAGCAAACTAAAATGAAATCTATTTAGAAGGTATCTGCAAGGTTATTATCCGTAAGTCTGAATTTGGAGCAAACTAAAATCAAGTCTACTTAAACGAAATCTGTAAGGTTATGGTCCGTAAGTCTGAATTTGGAACAAACTAAAATCAAGTCTATTTAAACGATATCTGCAAGGTTATGGTCCGTAAGTCTGAATATGAGCAAACTAAAACAGTAGCTTGCTCATATGTAGAAGTAATGATTAACATTACTTTAGAAAAAAAAATACTTCATAATAAACTCATAAAGGCTCTACCAGAAATAACAAGCTATCAAATAAATTATTGTGGATTTGAATATACCTTGACAAAAAAGTTCCAAAAAATACTTGACATTTTAGACGGCCACCTCCTTGAATGGAAGCTTTAGAAGAAAATACATAAGACAAAGGTTCTAATTTAAAAGCGCTGATAAAAAAAAAAGAGAAAATGATTATGAATGATTTATGATGAAAAAAAAAGAGGTGACAAGATAGGAGCCGTCTCTATCCTACTACAAAAATAAGACAAGGCATTTACTTAATTCCAGCAAAAAGTAGCGAGAAGACCTAGATGTATATCGTTAGGGATTGGTTCAAGGAGGACCAAGAAAAGCAACCTAGAGGCCTTGGAGCAGGCCTTTGCTCAGCAGTGGGTCAGTAATTTGTTTTTCTTTTTTTACCCGACTGCGGGAGGAGCGAGCGAATGTATGTATGTAAGCTAAGCATGTATGTATGTCCATTTCATTTAAGTCAAGTAATGTCTCTTTTACAAAAAAACTGCATTTCTGGCTTTAGTTAGATTCAAGATTAGATTTTTATGTTTTAGCAATAATTATAACACTAACCCCATACACATTACCACACATGGGACTTATATATTGCATAGCCCTATATTATAACGAAAATAACAAGCAAAGGAAAGCACACAAGGTGAATTAAAGCCTTATTGTTCTAATAACCGGGAAGCGTGCACAGTATGATTATGGATCCGTTTATTATGCTGTGCAAAACGTTATTATGCTTTCACCGTTATAAGTTCTTTTATGGTGCAGACTGGTGTTGGATATGTACCCGAACGAAAGCTCATATAAGTGTTCTATTTATCCCAGTCATTGTCTTTTTACCGACTTCACAAAGAGGAGGTTATCAATTCGATAAGTATGTGTGTAATATTGTTGGAATTGCTAAGTATTCACATATACTACTCTATGTGGGCTTCTTAACAGGTGTGCCAATTTCATAACAGTATATATGTTTGTATGTATGTTTATCCATGAATATCTCCGAAACTAGTTATCGGGTCATGATCATTCTTTTTTTATTGGATTAAGTATTTCTAAACTTAGGGAAAAGTTAAATTTTCATAAAAATCGGTTTAGCAGTTTTCAAGATATGAAACATACGATCGAACTCCTTAACGACAAACAGCAACAATGTGTAAATTTAGTTATTATGGATATTTTGTCAATGCTATCACTAAAGACTTGTTCCAATCTTTGGTAATGGTGTCTTAAAACTAAAAAGACAGAAATAAAAACTTTTTTAACAACGGAAAGCACTAAAAAGTGCAAACTAACTTTAGATACTTTCGTTCGGAAGTCTGTATCACAAAACGACAAAAAAATAGACACCAAAGACATCGACTTCCGAAACTAAAGTTATTTTGCACTTTTTACAATTTGTGTCCGGAGTTCTTCGTAAAGCCATTGCAGGAACAAAAGCTATAGTAATGGCAAGTCGCTACATAAATATAAAGAGGTAAAATCGCGCGTGTTTGTAGCATGTCATATTTGGGAGCACCGATACGATTATTTCACGGACAAAGCTACACTATAACGGAATGCCACAGGCTACTTAAACCGCGGCTAAATAAATGCTAATACAAAATATAACTTAGATTAGCCAACCGCCTCATAGCTTATGAAACATACGGTTTAGTAGCTTGGACGGTGCTACATGAAACACTGACCGTCATAGCAAATTGTGGATAGAATCCATGTTGATTTGGAAAACAGTTTGCAACGGATTAGTTGCTTGTTGTTCTCGTACCATACCATTTATATTTTCAAACACATATTACACATCCAAAAACCACACTCTGCCTACTTACTTACTACAAACGAATCTAGAACTCTATGAAGTCTAGTCAGTTATTATTTTTTTCTTTTGATGTGCATAAAATTTTCTTTGCACTTTGCAGCGTCATAGCAGTACTTTAGGGTAGGAAACAATTTGAAGACCAGCACGCGATTGAGTATAAAAGCAAGCCATACCTAATCACATCACAAGCACGTGCGTGTTCAAGCATCAGTATTGCCAGTAATGCACCCTATTATATTATTTATTAGTACCACTATAATGAAATGTTCCGGAATAGGCGACGCCAGGTGAATTTACGATAATTGATCGCTAACTACTGCCTTATTGTTATTATTGTCTTTACTTGACTTGTCTCGGGTTAGTCGCTCCGACACACACAATATGGGTAAGTGACAAACGTATAATAAGATATAATGGCTCACAATCATTGATTAATTATTCACAGATTTCATTTCCATTTAACTAGGTCGTTGTTTTAGTCTTATAGTTCACATATGAATGAACCCCGGACTAAAATATTACGGTTTTCAAATTCAACCACAAATTCGGGTATATAAATTTCTTCAAATCATTCGACTAGTTGGACGGCTCTGAAACAGCCGGTTTGGCATAATATGAACACTCGTATGCGGTTATCGGTTATTGGCTAAACATCCTGGCATGCTGACAACACGGCTAAAATGTTAGACTAAAAATTTCAACAACTTATGCTTACAACGACGCCAGGATTGTTCAAAGAAAAAATATGAGATTTTAGCATGCATTTCCGCGGCAAACGTCGCATTTGAGCACGCAATAACACCTGTAGAGCAAAAATCTACAAAGAAGAGTACCGTTCCTGCTCACAATAATATTCTCAGGGGTTTTATGTGTACAAATACAAAAAAGAAGGCCCATTTCGTGCCTTCGTTGGGCTGCAATATCGGCGTACATATGTTCCGTCCCTCACTTCGGACACATGGGAGTTCCGAACCATTACATCACGTGCGACACTCATTTATCATTCCAGAAATATCTAAGGGACGTCCCGGCGACGACGTGCGGGGATATACGTGGCATCTTCATTAATAGCGCCGCAGGTGAGGCAGGGTGCAGGTGCGGGACGCGGGGCGGGGGACAGGGCGCACTGTGTACATACTCTGCTAATTGAAATCATGGTAATGTGTTTACCTGAATGTAGGCAGATGATGGAGCGATGTGACGTACCTTATCACCCTACAAATATATTAGATACTGTATCAAAAATCCAATTTTCTTGATAGCATAAAAAGATGGGTCTGTGCCCACTCAACCCAATTAGACTCAGCCCGAAGAATAATACCAGATATTTTACTACCAATTCAGTGTAATTTGTACAGTCTTATTTAAATTAATATTTAAAAAGTGATATTTCATTCTAAATAACTTATTAAATCACTATACATAGAAATTTCAATATTTTTTTATATAATCTATAGGCTCGCGTTTGTCCACTATCTCACCTGATGGTAAGCGTAAAAAACGAATTAAAAACTAAAAAACCTTAACGTATTTGTCATAATACATAATTTATTCTTGTAGCCAGTGATTTCGTTTAACAAATGTAGCTTTTAAAGATAGCAAGTTTTCTGGTTCTTACTTGAATGTTGATTATTTACAGTTTTATTTTTTTGTTGTTGATTTTGTATTGCTAAAACCTTTCATGTATTAATTGTGTTGTTTCTACCTAGTCCTGTATTTTTTAAGATACCTAATGTTTATTTTTTAAAGTTAATTTAGTCAGTCATATTTTATTTTATTTTAGAAGTTAGTACCTACTTTTTTTTTCTAACCTAATAATTATAATCACGTATAAATACTGATCCAATACATACCACCGTACACTGGCTATAAGATTGTAATGATAATTAATAATAATATGTGATTTTTACCATAAAGTACAAACTTTAGTACACCAAAAGAGGATAAGTACCTACATGTTTATTTATTTATTTATCCAAACATTATTTAAATTTTACATTATCTGTGGTACAAGCGTTAAATCAACACTTTTCTGCCTGACTATACATCGACGTTTTTACGTCTACTAAAACAGAAATATGCGGTATTATTCTTCGGGTCGAGTCTAATCGGGTCGAGCGGGCACGGACCCAAAAAGATCAGTTGTGCGCCGATGGATACGGCTGCGACTTACGAAGCTCATAGGTTCTAACCGAGCCAGACACATTGCGTTACTTCATCATTAATGCTCTGAAAACAGTAAACGAAAACATTATGAGGAAACTGGCTTGTCCTAGGACCAAACACTTTAAGTGTGACAGTCAACCCGCATTGGCCCTTCAGCCCAGTCCCACAAAGAGGAGAACTGTGTCCCAAGGCGAACAGTGAAAACAATATAGGCTGATTATTTTCTTGATAGTCGAAAACAAAACGGTTGAGAAGCCTATATAAGTAGGTAATAAAGTACTATCTAGAGTATTACAAAAAGACCAATATAAATTTTGTATAAAGATTCTGTGTTTTCGCAGATGTGTTGTGTATGTATCGCCCGCGGGCACAAAAACTTCAAAGGATAAAAACAGGTTAAAGTCAATTGTCGTGTGTGTTTACGTTTCCCTTGTATTCTGATATTCTGATTTCTGATATTAATGAAGGACCAAATAAATAAAATGTATGAAGTACATACTATGAAGAAAAATGAGAAACAAGGAAAATATGCAGACGTGTGTGTATTGTTAAGATTTTATTTTTTTCTGTCTTTTCATATCTTTCGCCGTTTCAGCTCTTTACTAGTGCGAGTTTGTTTACCGACAAAGTAAATTATATTATCAAGTATGCTGCCAATAAATCCATATCAACTAATTAACTAACAATATTATCTATTTTCACTCGACTGTCGACACATACATAGACTAATAAACGCATTACCCTCCGTAATGCGTTTATTAGTCTATGTATGTGTGTTTGTTCCTATGTGGCGTCCTAGAGACCAAACAGGTTGGCCGATTTTGATGATTCTTACGTCAATCTATTCGTCTTAACGTTGCAAATGTCACTGGCTGTTTTAAAATTGGAAAATAGAAAAAAGCATCTGGTTTTATTGAGCCAGTTTATTTATTTATACACATTAATATTACAATGAAGCATTTAGAAAAGATCCCGTGTAAGCGAGTCACTAACAGGCATGCACATCATTTACAGAGTAGGTTACATAAATAAGAATCTAAAACAAACATAAATCAACTAAATCATAATAAAACCAATATAAAATAAAATTATGAAATTAAATATTGATAAAATTAAAATTGAACAATTATTTACCCTAAAAGCTAAATTATTAATAGAAATTAAGCAAAAAGTCAAATTAAATTATTATTAAAACAAAACCATTAATATCCAATACGATTAAAAATACAATATTATCGAGTAACATTATTTAATTAAATATTGAGACACACACAAACATTAATTTAAATTACAATTACATTATTAAATTATATCACATTAAAATAAAAAAATATCAGTAAAATTCAGTTCGCGAATATGTATCCTCCGACTGCAAAAAATTATTTACTTCTTATTTACGTCTTTTTAATTCGTTTCTTAAGCACACTTATCTTACTTTTTTTAATCATTTGTATTTTTGTAAGTTGCAGGTGTATATAAAAGAATAATGTAAAAGAGAAACAAGTGGATACCATTAGACTATTAAAAATGAAGCCAAAAATATACTATCAAAGCAAACTAAAGAAGAAACACAACGTAATAAACAAACAAAGACATAATAAACCTAACGCTGAGCAGAATTTATTTTTCGTTGCTCCTCCCACTGGATATAAAATAAAAAATATTTGTCTCCCAAGTCGGTAATTTATCACATAGGCTTATCAAAGCGTTGAATAAGCGTCATGGATGTGACAACAATAGACCTGCCGCTGTAGCGTCAAACACCAGATCCTCCACAAAGGTGAAAATTAGTAGACGTCGCTTACAGTACCCGCTTTATGATCTGTTTGAATCTATACCGCTAATGACATTCCAGCTTCGTGTATTGAACAGTTTGAATGCGTTATTGACAATGGTTATCACTGCAGCTTTGTGTAATGCCTTTTTTTCAATACTTCAGCATTAAAATTCAGAAGCCATTGTCGGTTTTTCTTATGCCTTTCAGTGATAGCAATCAAGCACTCGCAATAAATGAATCCAATTTCTGTTAACTAACAAAACCATCAACAAGACCCCGAGGTTTTGTTCAAACTTGTTCAATGAATCAAAACGCCCCTCCATCAATCTCTGAAAGTCTAACTGAAATTAAACTTTGAACTTTAATCACGTAACAATATTCTGTGATCAAAAGTCTACTAATGAAATGCAAACGCCCGTTCCTGCCTCGAGTATCAGAAACGTGACTTGCATTTCAGCCAACTAACGTCTCAAAAGCCGATAACGCGACGATCGTTTCGAAAAAAAGTATCCAATCCAGTCGTGCGAGGCAAGAATAATTGAATTAAAACAAAAGAGGAACAAGCGAGCCGCATTTATTTAACACTTGGGAGTGAATCCAGTGGCAAATACAAGTGTAGCAAACGGTTCGCGACAAAAACGGGACACAACAAGAGCTTTAGTTAATGTGAATCATATTTCATTTCGCAGGAGGACGGGATTTCCGAGACCTCCCAACACCGAGACATTATATTTTCCATTGTAGGTCTACCTACACTGCATTAAAACGAATGATGTTAATGAAGATATTTTAAATGAAACGTTATTTACGCTCCATGTAATTTAGCCACGTCGTTCAAATGTTTCACGTAGGTTTTTTTGCGTTGGTTTGTTCGGCTTGCATTGATCACGTTTCGGTACTCACGTTTTTCTATTGAAATCATGCCTCGATGATCACTAAGTTCAATAAATGCATATTCAATGGTCTCTCAACGAGCGATCCTTCGCTTAACAATGACGGTGGTAGAGAAATGATGTTTTTTCAATAGGTATGTAAAATATTCGACCCACAGAAGTGTTCAACGTTTTGCCTTTGTTTGTTCAAAGGAATAATCTTGGGAAAAATTCGATTATTTCACAAATGAAATTGCGTGTACAAGTTTAAATTACAGCAATTCTTTCAATTGAAAACATTTATAAAAGTAAGCGAACGCTACACGGCCAGCTGTATAATAGGCTCTCGGTGAGAAAAGTAATGTGAATAAGTTTTGCGCACCTGCTCACTCTTGATGTCTTTTTTAGTGTTCCTTGGTGAAATGGCGAGGGTGACTTCAAGATATCAATCATCGACACTAGTAGAATTCTATTAGTAGGTATAACATACTCTTACAACTTTATTAATATTTTAGTTTTTTTATGTTTATTGCTAGCGGCCATGATAATTCGCTACAAATATTTTTGAATTCACGCAACGCGCTCGCCGTCTGCCTTCCAAAAGGTTATATTATAAATAAATATTTCCCTTTGGGCCAGAGTCTACATAATTTAAAGCGAGTATAACCATGTATAATCCAGCTACTTAGTGATCTTCAAAATTAACTGTCAGTCACTGGAAAATATGTACCCACAGCACACTATTTACCTTATTCAAAATAATATACTGCTACTGAAAAGAGATCAGACTCAATAATAAACTACTGAAATAGGTTTAAAAAATAGGATTTGAGGTTTTAGAAAAAGATTAACTACTTTGCTCGTTATCAATATAGACAGAGTGTTATTATTGCAATAACCTTGATGTTATTTTTAACCGACTTCAAAAAAAAGGAGGAAATTATCAGTTCGTCGCAATCACTTCTTTTTTTTTAATGTTTGTCCCCCGATTACTCAAAGACACCTGGACCGATTTGGAAAATACTTCTTTTGTTTGAAAAGGTATACTACCTAGTTGGTCCCATAGTCATAAGATTTGGATCTGATCATGGAATCTTGGAGAAATCGAGGGAACTCTTCAAATATCACAGGCATACATATAGCGATTTTGGTATTTTCATCAACAATGCAATCATTTGCACTCAGAAAGTATCATTTGGTGAAGTGTAACTGGTAAAGAAGACCACAGATGGCAAATGGAAATCCTTAATGCTAAATATGTCATGGGTGTAAGATATATCGAATAGTTAAACGACTACGATGAAGCAAATACTTATAAATACAAAGTACTGGTGAAAATGGTACCGTCGAACTGATCTGATGATGAAGCCGGCAGGTAGTCACTGGAACTCCGAAATAAAACAATGTATCCTATTCGTGTTTGGGCTTATTGGAATCGTCATGTAATGTAATTTGGCTATATATGATTTTTATGGCAATTGGAGGTACCTAACAAAACTAAAAAGAGATAAATAAAAAACATTTTAACAAAAAAACAAACCGACTTTAAAAACAAGCACTGCAAAGTAAAAAATAACTTTCTTTTCTGAATTCGGTGTCGAAACACGGAAAACAATAGGTACCAAAGACACCGACTTCGGAAAAGAAAGTCATTTATTTTTAGTTAGTTATTTTTGAAAGTTATTAGGTTTTTTGACATTACAATTATTTTATTTTAACTTTGACTCACTAGTATTTTATTTGTGATGTAATTTAACTTAATTTTATCTTTGACTCACTGGTATTTTATTTGTGAAATAATTGTAACCTAATTTAATTTTGTCATTGACTCACTAGTATTTTATTATGATCTGAAATTTATTTAATGTTATCTTTCCTAGTAACTAATTAATTGACTCTACTAGTAATTAATTTGTAATGTAATTGTAATTTAGTTTAATTTATATGCTTGCACAATTTTAATTTAATTTTACAATTTAAATCCTGTTGTAGTTCATTTTAATTTAATTTAATCAGTAGACATAACATTCAATTAATTTTATACTCGCGAATAACTGCAAATGATGTGACACCTGTACTGACATGTTTGCACAGGACTATCTTGACCAACGATAATGTTTTTTGCAAATATGTTGTTGGCATGCCTTATTAAATTAAATTAACTACAATCCTATTAGCTACAATCTAGGAGTCTTTAAGTCAAGAGTGAGTAGGTTATTTCTAGGCAAGCGTGTCTCACCGTCGACATCATCGCTTACCAACAGGTGAGATGGTGGTCAAGCGCGTGCCTAAAGTACATAAAAAAAAAAATATTTCGGAACCAGTCCTAATGCATACATGTGAAGTTAAAATATTAGGTACAATATTATTAAAATAAATAAATTAAAGTATTCATGTTTTAAAAGAATATATATTATTACTTATTATATCTAAATTGACGACACGGTTGGGGTAGTGGTGGAGCGTTTGGCTGCTGCGCTGCGTGTCGCGGGTTCAATTCCCGCACAGAACAAATATTTGTATAGCCTGCAGATTGTTCTGCAACTGCAAATTGTTCAGCTTCTAGGTGTCTTGTGTATGTGAGTTTAAATGTATATAAACACAGCCACGACACAGGAAGAAATTCCTAGTGTGGGGCTAAATTTAATAAAAAAATCGCCGATATCAAGCTCACATACTTCTTTGACTAATTTTCTGTTGCTTTTCTGCAATTATTATAAATTCAGCGGTCTTGCTTCATAATGTATCTTATGTTTTCTGTCAATTACTATATGTTTAGAACTAAAGAACATAAAAGAATAATAATATTATAATCATAAAACAGTAAGTGTTCCACACGTTATAACTGCTCCTAGCTCTTGCTCTGCCATAACACACGTTAAATTATGGAAATAAAATTATATTAAGGGCCGATTTCACCAATGAAACTAATCGCGATTTGTTCAACTAAACTCAGTTTATGCAAATACAGAGTTCTCATTGGTAGTTGCCCAGCGGTCTCATCCAATCAGAATGCTGTATTTGGTTAAACTGAGTTTATTTGAACTAATCGCGATTAGTTATTGGTGAAATCAGCCCTTAATGTGCTATTCTTGTATCGCAATAAAATGGTCTGGTAAAGGATTCATTTTTATTACTTTTTCACTACTTTTCCTTTGGTGTGCAGTAGTTACCTGTATAATATGTAAAGCTATACTTATTCCACGTATAAATATGTTTGAAGGAGTCTAGTTTCTTGGAAATTAATATATCGCCTACACGTGTTGCTTGGATATTAAAATATACCTCTACGATATTTATTATAATCTCATAACACCGCTACAGCAAGGAAACCTTTGTGGAATTATTTCGTTCGAAATGAAGTTAAATTTTGTGTAGAAATGCTTCTAATTTTGTATCAGGAAAATGGCAATTTTTCTAATATAAAGTACTTAGTACCGGGGCGACCGAGTTCTGCTCGTGTGAAAATATAGAAAACGATGTTTTCTAAAAAATGAAACCTAGCTAGATCGATTTATTCGACTCCCCAGTATATTAAATTTTATATATATATAAATGAACAAGAGATTATATATTTAAAGTTATTAGATATATAGTACGAATTCAAATGTTTCAGCTGTTACGTAATACGGACGGGTTGTATGTCATATGGCATTAGTTCAGCCCAATGGCTGAACTAATGCCATATGCATTCTCGTGGTGAAGAGAGAACATGGCCGGTGTTTTATAATTCTTTGCAGTATCGTGAGGTCTGTCTATAGAATGTTTTAACCAAAATTGTTTTTGGAAAATAACTTTGGTTATGTTCTAAGCAACTTTAGAATCCCGCCCAGCCCGTTCCATTATCGGACAACCAGACGCACGGCGATGCGTTATCATGTACATGGTGGACATCCCACCCATACGCACAAAACGTTTTGGGGACACTTTCATTATGCGTACAGCTAAGGAGTGGAATTCCCTGCCAGAGTCTGCGCTTCCCGATAGCTACAATCTAGGGGTCTTTAAGTCAAGGGTGAATAGTTTACTTCTAGGCAAGCGTGCTTCACCGTCGACCACATCATCGCTTACCATCAGGTGAGATAGGGGTCAAGCGCGAGCCTAATGATAATAATTTAAAAAAAAGAATGCGTTGAGCAAAGTTCAATGTAAGGACAGCAGACGCCGTATATATGTTTGCCGCAATATAAGATTGTTCACAATTTAATTTCAAGTGTTGACTTAGTACCCATTTCTACTTATTAACGGTTGTTTATACATTATACAACCTTGTGGTTTGAAATGTTTAGCAAAACTCCGCCGAGGCTAATTAGGAGTTCTCAGAACTGTTTACAAATACTAAAATTGGCAATAAGCGTGCTGTTAATGTAAGGTCATAATGTATTTTGTCGCCGGCTGGATGTCGAACACTCACTGCTGATATATCGTCCAATAAAGTCGTGATGTGAAGAATAGCTCCCATCCCATTAACGTCACACGCCAAACGATTTCGCCTCTGCCGAACACGATTTGTAGTGGCAGTGATTTGTGTTTCCATATTGTGAAGTTGAAGTTTCCAAATAACGGACTGTTACGGAAAAAGGGGAAATCGTCGCTAGGGATATTACCGAGGTACATGTATGCGGTGGAAACAATGCGAATTATACCGTTTATTCGCCGCCTTACAGCTCTATTACTGGCCCCGAGGTCATTCACCTGCTTTCGTATAAGACTGATGTATAGCACTTACCTACATCAGCCAGTGCTAATTCTCTTTGCTGAGAAACATTTTGGTATTTAAAACTTTATGCACAAAGGCATAATTGCCTTTGTGCACAAAGTTTAAAATAAATAATTAAGTTAAAAGACAGAACTACTCATTGTTTGAGTATTTTAAACTTTGTGCACAAAGGCACAATTGCCTTAGTGCATAAAGTTTAAAATAAATAATTAAGTTAAAAGACAGAACTACTCATTGTTTTAATATACTTTTAGACTACCTCTCACCACTTCCAATCTAAAGAAGAACTACCATAAAAACTCCCCACCCATTCGCTAAACACTTCGACTGTTCATGATCTGTTAAGAGCAGAACGATAGCAATTCCCTTTGTTCGCTGCATAATCAAAGACATGGCTTAAGTGACGCAGTTTGTCATGCCAACTAATAGCTATCATAAATTGTGATTATACCTGTTTTTACCCGACTGCCGAAGGAGGGTAATGTATATATGAGTCTATGTATGTTTGAATGTATGTATGTTTGTTCCTATGTGGCGTTCTAGAGACCAAACGCGTTGGCCGATTTTTATGATTCTTACGTCAATCGATTCTTCTTAACCCTGCTAGTGTCACCGGCTACATTAAAATTGGAAAATAGTAAAATGGCTGATTCTGGGCACCATATTGTGGGGGCCCAAATTTTTTTTTCTTCCAAACCCGTCGTGTGGGGTATCAAAATAAAGGGTTTTAAAAGGTTATTACATAAATATATCACAGTTATATGTTTAAATGTACCGAATTCTAAAAAAAAAATAACTAAAAGTTGTAAATAAAAAAAATATTTAAATATAACAAAAAACGCTACTGCTTAAAAAGCTAACTAAAAAGACGTAAACAAGAAGAAAATCATGCTATGCAGTGTGCGCGAGCTGGCTGATCAAAATCAGTTGAATCCTCCGACTGCACAGCATGATTTTCTTCTTGTTTACGTCTTTTTAGTTCGCTTTATAAGCAGTCGGGTTTTTTGTTATTTTTAATTAGTACTTCTTAAGTGTGATTGTGCCTTCGGAGCCTGTATTACAGTCATTCAACTGTTCACTAATTACCAATTCATACACACTTTTTTTTTATTTGGTTTTGCTCTTGACTCTAGTCCAGGTCAGAAGTGCCAGAATCATATTCGACGAAGAAGTGGGCTTACCCAGAAGAAGCATGTTCACTCTAACTTTGAAAACACAGACGCAGGCAGTGAGTACCACTCTATTGCTGTGCGAATTATGAAGGATGTTTGGAAGCGGTTGGGCGAATTAAGGATGGTAACTATATATCACCACGCTTAATGTTCCCCGAAGGGGTAGGCAGAGAGAACCACATATCGCCAGGTATGTTGAAGCTCCATGTAACAGGGGGCGAGCCTATTGCCATGGACTGAGCACGAAGCCAGTAGTTCTAGACGGAAAAAACCCAATAACACCTAGTATAATAATTACTTAGTCATTAAATTGTTACAACCAGCGTCCGCGACTCCACATCGAATTCAAGTGTAGTTAACTGAATAATAAAATTACTCACAAAAAAATCTATTTAAAACAAGCTTGTTTCGTATTCTTCTCAGCAAACCCTTTCATTTGATACCCCATATCATAGCAGTGCACAAAAAAATAACTAGTCCGCCATCTTGGGCCGTCCGCCATATTTGATTTAGAATGACGTCTTTAGCTAACCATGCATCGTCATCCAAACTAAACGTGTATGCAAAATTTCAACTTAATCGTTGGAGGATAACAGCTTTAAAATTCAGTTGCAAGATTTGACCTGAACAAACATACATGCATACATTGCAAGTTAAATAAAAGCTTGTAAAAAGTAGTCCATGTACAGATTTGAATGAAATTTGGTTCAGAATAGCCCGAACACATTCAGTACTAAAATTCATGTAGATTTAATTCAAACCCGTTCAACAGATACGGTCCAATTGAGTAACAAACATACATTCAAACTAGCATGGATTATAGTATTAGGGGTTATGAAATTGTATTTCCGGTGCAGTGATAGAAAATCTCTAGCTGATGCCGTACTACATTTGAGATTGAATTTCCCAAAAGGCATTTGACATTTGCATAATAGACCCATGTAACTACATGAGCTTAGCTTTACCAAAGGACAGGATCTCTCTAACGCAGGCTTTAGCCATGGTTTTAGGTGTTCAAACTTAGTTAGGTTAACTATTGTAACGTACACACAGCCGAAAGGGTTCATTCGGCTAAGAAGTCATGCGAACAATTGCGAAACGGAGGTCTTTTTTGTATTTGTTCGCATGGCAGGGGCACCATACATGGTTAGCTGCCATGCCTGTCCTAACAGGATTTAAGTTTGCATATTTACTTCGCTAGCTGCGCTCCTATAAGGTTAGGGTCCACCTGCATATCTATATATCAGCACACATTTTTAGCTTGTGAATGTTTTAGTTAATAACTTTGACTATCTGTCCGTTTGCTATCTTTTCACGTCTAAAGGTTCCCCCAGTCGACAGCACGAACTATTTTGTGCCCGAGGTTAAAATGCATGCTATCTCATCCGACAACACGAGCGAAAGAGATAGATGCTGTGATGAGCAGTAAGAAGCTACTTCGCGTACGAATTAGCACTTTTGCAAATTTGTATCGAAATAAATGATGATTTAGGACGAAAACAAGCGCGCGAAATTTTATAAATAGACCTTTGGGAGTCTAGATATCCTGAAAAAATGACTAAATGTATACTTTTAAAATAAAATTATTTGTATTGAATTACTAATCTATCCCTAAATGGAGGCCGTTTTGCAATTTTCCTTCTTCTTATGGTATTTATTTCCGCCCAAAGATGCGTTAAAATTAGTGTTGAAATATAGAACATTCGACGCTCATAACATACATTTTTTTTTTACTTTTTTGTTTCCATACACGGCTAGATAAGAATGAGACAAATTGATATTATTTTTTTTATTTTGAACGTACATCGTCAAACAGTGGAGTAATCGCCAGACTACGTTTGTATGGAAGAATGATCGACTAGTGTAAACCTTTTTGTATAAAACTTGTCGGTCCAGATCGTGATTTATTGATTGTTTGATGATTTGTTTTATTTTATTGTGCTTAGATGCTTACGGATACTTTCTGTCTGGAAAACGTAGGGATTATATCGGACTCCAACCTACTAAAATGTCTATCCTATATGGCGTGGTACATAAGAACTGTGAAAAAAGTTGTTTTCAAATAAATAAATAAAGATTACCAGTTACTTCGGAAGCTTATTACCCAAGAATACGAACTCACTCGTTTTTTGATTAAGTTCGTTTTCACGACTTTTCGCTTCATTCACCAGTGCAACCGCTTGGCTATCGCCGCATAACAAATGATTCGAGGCATTCCCGCTCCGCAACGGTAATAAAAAAAGTTAATTCAAAAATTCGAAAAACCCGACTTTTTAAGAAGTGAACTAAAAAGACGTTAACATATTCGCGAGCTGGTTTACCAAAACCAGATGTATCCTCCGACTGCACAGCATGATTTTCTTCTTGTTTACATCTTTTTAGTTCGCTCACAACATGGCGCCCAAAAGCCGCTATTTTTGTATTTACAAATTTTAATGTAGCCAATGACACTCGCAAGGATAAGTCAAATCGAATGACGGAAAAATCATCAAAATCGGTCAGCGCTTTTGGTCTCTAGAACGCCACATAGGAAACAAACATACATACATACATAGACTGATAAACACAATACGGAGGGTATTCGACAGTCGGGTGAAAAGCACCACAAATACCTGCACGAAATAAACCTATTAATGTAATCACGATACAGAAAACTTTATTTAAATTAAACTTTATTTTAATTACTTAATCCGTATTAATGAATGCCCCTTAATGACTTGTCACTTTACAGTTGATCGTTTATGATCCTGTAATTACTTTGTAGGCTCATCGGATTATTAAAATATAAATAAGTAAGCCAGCATTAATTTGCGCTAATTTGTGTTTTGTTTATGTTGGCAATAAACGTTTTCATTCTTTCTTTAATTTATTAATTCAAACGAAATGCACTGTATGTCATATTTTATAAATAACTCAAGGTTATTGACGAACACCTAGAAAAGTCATTACCAAATATTTCTTTTTAACCTCCGACTGAAAAAGAGAGGTGTTATAAGTTTTACGTGAGTACCTGTGTGTTTGTGTATCTGTCTGTTGCATCATAGCTCCTAAACGGATGAACCTGTTTTGATTTAGGTTTTTTTTCTTTTTCAGGAGTGTTCTTAGCTATGTTTAACGAAAATCGGTTCAGCCGATCAACAGTTATGTGCGTTTTACTGTTTGAATCGAGGTGTTTTTGCAAGATATCGTATCATAATTGCATTTTCAAAAGATTGTCGATCGAAGCGTGTCTACTAGATAAATTATGTAGCATTAAAGAAAAAGAGTCAGAGTTTTTTAAATTTGACTTGTTATTCAAATTGAACTACAGCGGTGATTTAAACCACCGAAAATTAAAACAATTTTATTTTTATAGGAGTCGTCATGACAAAGTATTCAATAAGTCCATAAAGCAATCGGAAAAACATACTGGTGAAGCCGTTTTTTCGATTCGGTCCATTTCATTTTATTAATTACCAAATATACAGAATATTAATCAGTTTGTTTATCAGTAGTGGACAGATTTATATCCTGTAATCCAAGCATGATTTATTTAAAGCAATTAGTTAAAGGGTGCTCTAAAATAAATTATGTGCCAGACACTATTATAGGAAGAAAAACCTTTGTTACAAAAAAAAATCCCGATGAAATAACAAACTGAATTTAGTTTTTTTGTTAAACAAGATTTTTTTCGCTTTGCAGTATACCGATTTCATTTCAACAGAATCGGTCCACAATTGAAATTTAGTGGAAAAATTTAGTGGACCATTTAATAAAAATTTATACGAATTGAGAACCTCGTCCTTTTTTTTCGTCGGTTAGAAATATGAAACATACGTAGCATCTTAAGCAATGTTTTTCTTGTATTTTTCTTAAAAGAAAATTCCTGATAATTGCTGGCAAAGCTGTTGAATCATTGATAAAGAAGAAGTGAGCACGATCATCACATCTGTCTACCATAACATTTGAAAAATACACAAAGGTAATACTAAAAATCGTTTACCCGTTCTGCCGAAGAAAACATGGACGTCTTCAATGCAAAAAAATCAATGCAAAATGGTGGCAAGGTGCGTACGCGCACATTTATCTTCGCTGTTGTCAACACAGTTCTTGAGCGCCCTCTATTTTCTTACAATAACCAAAATAAAATAAAACAACTCAAGCCTACCATATAATATTTAAAAGAAAAAAAAAGCAATCCACCGCACGTATCCGAATAGGTGGTTCGTGAAATTCAGGTAATTCTAAACTAGCCATGAACCGCGGAACGTTGTGCAAAAGTTATCCGGCCCGGTTTCACGGACGATTTAGTCGTGGTTTTATGATAAAATAATTCTTCAGTCCGATGCGGCACGGGTTATCAAGTACTACTTACAATGTACATTTTATAAGCGGCTTATTGAACAGGATTCTTTTTTTCCTTTCGTGTAAAATTCTTGTTTGACGATATGTTGGTAATGAGTTATATGTTTGGCTTTCAAACTAGCCGTGCAAACCCGAAATAAAAGTGTGGGTAAAAAAAAACTCTACAAAGAAACATGAGACAAAAAGAAAGAGAAATTCACATCTACCTTTTAAAATTATAGTACATTACTGCAGCGGCCAGCAAAAGAGTTGTGTGCAAGGCTTGTATAGTACTTTTCTGAAATAATGCGCGGAAATTAAAACTAAGTATTACCTAGAACTTCTTTTATCAAATACAATTACTTTTCAAAATCAATGACGAACAACGAAAAACAATAATAATTCCGCGTTAGTGTTCATTTGTTTTTTTTTACAGTAAACATCTTTCTATTTGCAAGCCTGTTCGAAATTTAAATAAAACTTTTGATAAGTTACCTCCTTGGTTGCCATGTTTCGGAGTAAAAGATCGTTCCATTTTTAAATTACACGACAGATGAGTTTATTATGTAATTTATTTGGCCGCTAAACACGACAGATATGGATTTTCATGCAACTTTTGCCGGCCGCTGCTCGCATGTATTTGGCAAATACAACAATTTCGATTTATCTAGAAGAAGGTTGACAAAATAATGCTAAAATTTCCAAGCATGTTTGAGAAATAAATCCTTACCGTAGGCCCACACTAACTTGCTGGACAACTGCTGGACGGATAAAGCATTTTTTTAAATGTTTATAACAATTTTAGGAAAAAAGAAAATTGTAAAGGTTCCCGAAAATATGAAAAATTCGGGTAAGACAGAAATTGCTATAGAGCAGTTTGAAAGTGAGTTCGCTGTTCAGACAAAAGAGAATGGAATTGTGTCTGAACACAACTTCAAACACGCTCAGGGCAAAATGTCAGGTTAGCTAGTGCTTAAACCCCTAAAGGCCTGCGCAGACGAGGGATTTTTTTCCTCAGAGGACAAAAATTTGACCCTGCATAGAATGTACTGCAATGGCTATCTTGCCGAATCAAAAATGGTAACGATCATTCTGTGTGTCTCCAATTTTAAATTTTCAAGGTTTCGGTTATGTAATCAACATGATTCTAAGGCCGAGTTTCTCTCCTCTAAATTATCGCAGAATTAATGTGACAAATTGTCAATCACGCGTAATCTGCTGTGATTGGCTAGTGTTGGCTGTGATTAGTTATACCTCTGCGGACAAAAGTTCCTCGTCTGCGCAGGTATTTAGTGTGTACATCTTTTATGTCAGGGCAAAATAATTCTACTTACTACCTTGATAATTTCCACTCAAAATAAAATAAGTGAGCCAAAAGTTTCCCACTACATAAAAGTGTATGACCTTTTCGTTTCTAAAAGACAATTCAAGTTATACCAGCGCTACTCCGTTCCACATTTATAGCGCTCGGCATTTGTTTTTTGCACTTTTGAATCGCTTCGGAAACCAATTGGAACCTCGGGTGAATATACGATGTGGTACTTAGAGGTGTTCTGTCATAAACCTACATCTCTCGAAATAAACTGTTTTATTACCATTTTGACCTAGAAGAGCTCGTGGCTAACTAGAATTTGAATGCTTACCGAGATCGGTGCACAGATGGTGACTATCCGTTGCTTACCGTGCCTCGAAAAGCATTTTAAGGTACAAGTTGATAGCCGACTACTCACAGCAGCAGCAGACGACGTGTCGCAGCGACACTGCTGGTTTCTTTGTATTTCTATGAAATATCTTCCGCAGCTAGCGAAAGACATACTGTCACGGAAAACTCAGAACCAATAGGAATACGGAGCTGCCGTCTACTGCTGCCGTCTGCAGTCGGGTTAGGAATCATGACCGCAGCGACATGACCCCACGAAGTGTCGCTGCGACATAACGTGTCGACACGTCGTCTGCAGTCGGCTACCAACTTGTGCCTTAAAGCAGCTGGTCCCGACTGTCATTTGTAGATCTTTGGCAATTATTACAGGAAGACAGAAGCCAGTAAAACTGACAGCAGTCTTGTCAAGGAGTACCCCGTTGCCTAGTTATAGTAATCACAGCGAATCTTTGTGTCTCTGAAGTTGGCTGCAAGACCCTGCGCAGTAGCTATTTCTGTATCAATATTGAAGGTGAAGATAGCATTTTATAAATGCCTCTTTCAGTCGCTTACGTTTGTCGCATCGTCCTATCTCGCTTACTCTATGCAGTAAACTTGATGTTTCTTGCGCAATAGTTCGCAGAGCAAACTTTTTTATAATTTAGTGAAAATATATGTATAATTACTTATTTCACTGAATGAAACAACTCTTAAAATTAAAATAAGAATATTATCTTCTATGTCATTATAATTTTTGTATGATAATGCATTTCAATATGATTTTCTATGTATTTTATTATGCAGCTAGAGGAGGCTAAAAGTGTAAATAACTGGTTATCTTACCTTAGTTGGGCTAAAGATTGTTCGTTATTTATATCAAGAATAAGTAATAAAGATTTCATAGCTCTGAGTAACAAAGTATAAATTGAACGTAAATGTGTCGTTACTGCAGCAAGTTAGTAAACGAGATATACGTACGAGAGTTAACTAAAGTGCAAAGTTTGCTATCATATCGCCCACGAGAACTGGTTACAGTATAATAGTATTGCCAGTTGCTCCTCACTGTTCGTAGGGGACGAGAAGCAACTACGCCATTCATTCTACCTCTAGGTTATTATAGAAACGAAAGGTTGGTATATTTATATAAGAAAATTCATATAGAAACAGCCATTCCATACAAATTCAGTGACCCGATTACCAAAATTAGGTCCTATTAAGTAAAAAAAATCACGAACTACCAATATAATTCATTCTACACACAAAAGCAAGCGGAGCGGTCATGGGGAGAATGGGGCATCCCTAACAGTGGCCCTCGGAAATAACCGCAAAGGTTATCAAATTGGCAGTAGTGGACGCATTGAATGCCTAGGGCACGGCGCACATGAACAATTCCGCCGAACCTTCCCGCCGACCGTAATGGGCTATGCATGAGTAACCGCAAAATCGCACAGCTCCACTAATATGAGCAAATCTGAGCATACCACATATTATATGTAAATCTATTAGATGACGGAATGTAATTCTGATCTACATACTTATGAGCGCATGCAGACAAGCCAGACGTGTTGGAAACAATGTGATTTAACATTCAAAGAAATTGTACATTCCACTCCTTCATTAGTGATAAATACGCAGGTTATTTCTTAATATTTTACCACGAAAACCTCCGAAATATCAGCAACTCTAAACGAAATTCTAAAACAAAATTCATACGAATATTTGGTATAATTTTATTTCAATTGAAATGTAAAAATAATTATATTCAAGATATTGGTCAAACGCGAGCCTATAACAAATAAAAATAAAAAAATTCAAAGTCATAGAACTGAAACGCCGAATTTTATGGCACTATCTACTTTTATGAAAACGAATAGCGGTTATCATTTCGAAATTTCATAGACTCTTAAAATAATGCGTATTAAGATCAGTTTGTTCTCGTGAACAAAGTGGGCGCACACACGAAAATGTAAAATTGTGATTAACTCTCCATCTCCTAAAAAAGTTACGACAAACTGCATTTCACGTTCGTGTTTTTATCCAAGCAAAGAGCAAGTGACAAAATGAATAAAAGGAGAACAGTTTTTCTTCGCAAAATGTGACAAAGAGGTGGTGCGGGATTTCTCTACGTGGAGTTATTGTCTGTGACGCAAAGTCGTCGTGACAAATAGTGCTGCGTTTTGCAACATTTTTAACTAAGAGTTAATGTCTCTGCCAAGAGTTTCTCTTAGCTTAAGGGACGGAGGATAGTCATGGAACAATAAACTTTTATTATCATTTCTCTAGTGTTAGGAGCGTTATATTTATCTAGATTTATTTTTGCAAAATCTGAGCTTATTCACCCTTTAATTGGTCTTTCAAAGATAATAACAGCTACATAAAATAATAATCTGAAACCCAAAATGTCATTTAATTTTTATAACAGCTTTCGAAATTTCATATGCACCTTTAATATCATTGGGCATGATCTAACAAGGAAATTGGAGTATCTACATACGTTATGTTTAAAGCTGCAACGGATATTCACAGGAACATATCCGTTTATCTCGATAACGAGCAGATCATCCACGATAACAGCTGTGTCTATTAAGGAGCCATCGCTATTCAATGGTCTAGGACTTGAGGCTACTTCAGACTTCGGTATCTCAAGTTCGTTTACCACATCGGGCGAAATGTGTAACTGAGTTCGAGGTTTTCGGTGGTAAAACTCTGTTATGGCCTAGATTGGAAATGTGCCGGATAAATGATGATAGACTCACGCCCACACATGCGAAGTCTCGCAAATCTGTACCTAAATTTCCTTTCAGGTGTTCTCCGGTGGGAATGAAAAACGTGACCGAAATGTTTTTACCCGACTGCCGAAGGAGGGTAATGTGTTTTTCAGTCTATGTATGTTTGTCTGTTTGTTCCTATGTGGCGTTCTAAAGACCAAATACGTTTGCTGATTTTGATGGTTCTTACGTCAATCGATTCGTCTTAACCCTGCGAGTGTCACTGGCTACATTAAAATTGTAAAATGGGTAAATGGTGGATTTTGGGCGCCATATTGTGGGGGCCCAATTTCTTTTTCCTTCCGAACCTTTCATGTGGGGTATCAAAATAAAGGATTTTAAGAGGTGATTTCATAAATGTAAAACACTTATATGTTTAAATGTACCTAATTCGATAAAAAAACTAAGAAGTTATAATTAAAAAAGTTAATTCATAAAATTAAAAAACCCGACTGCTTGAAAATCTCGGAGGATACATATACATTTAAGAAAATGGTAAAGGAGCATTACCTCTCACTATAATTTGTATTCTTCTCCTTTCTCTGTCATATATATTTGATATTTATTAGTATATTATATAGTATTGTATTTATGTATTTTATTTTATTATGTGTAAGTAATATTATTTATGATATATTGTACACTGACAGCCCTAAATTCATCTCCTCTTGCTCAGTCCATCCAAAGGTTGTCTGTAAGAGATTGCCTAGTGCGATAAGACCGCCCATTGTACACTTGTTTTTTTTTAATGTTTGTCCTGTATGTCTTTTGTGGTGTACAATAAAGTATATAATAATAATAATAAATAATACGCGAGCTGGCTGACCTAAACCAGATGTAACCTTCGACTGCACAGCATGATTTTCTCATTATATAAGTATTTTTAGTTCGCTTCTCAAAGCAGTCGGGTTTCTTGATTTTTTAATTAACCCTTTTTATTTAGTTCTTAACAAATTGATATTTCTTCAACTGAACCCTAACTATGACGTATGAGAGAGAGAGAGAGAGAGAGAGACCGAGCTATATCAGACAAATAGCACTATCCGTGTTTCACAATAGAACCATTATGACATTGAATGACCATGGCCCCTGAACTTTAAACTACAAATAGATCACACTAAATTGTTTTATCGAATACTTGTCAATAACATTATAGTAGATATAAAAGAACGCTCTTAAAATCGTTTATTTATTTCTGTCAATCAATGTACTCACTTTCGTTATTCATTCAATATATTTGGAGGAGAAAAGTAATCTGAGGATTGGGCTCGAGCACGCGAAAAAGATATTGGGAACCATCCGCGAAATAGGAACAACCCGTTATTATTCTGTCAGTTATTATTTAGGAATAAACTTATATTATTTAACAAAAAGGTTTTACTAAAATTAAGGTTTATGAGCTCACATTATACCGGTTTTATATAAGTTACTCCTGCTGTCATTAGGAATTACTGAGAATTGTTTTGTAAGATTCACGTATTGTTTCGTATCTTCTTCATTTTAAAATTAATCTCTGTTAATAATCATAATCATTCTGCTCTTGTCCCTTGTTATTAAAGGTCGGAGCAACACATTTTCTCCTTCCATTCTGTCCTATCAACCATCACGCTATCATTCATTGTCACTCCTCACAACAACCAAAATTTACCAACTTCATTATTCCACTCCAAATAAAACCTATCAGGTAATTCAAAGCTACTCCAAATCATGAACAGCCTTATACCATTCAATCAAGTGAATCGGAACGTGAATTCTACACCCTGCCGAGCGTGGTAGATGTGGCTGTGTTGGCATGTGTTATCTACCTTAAGATTCCTTGTTGTGGTGGAGTGGTCGATGGTCACTGGATCATGAGTAATACACTCGTGCGTATGTAATGTCACGTGTGGGAATAATATCGCAGCGTCTTGTTACGTCTGTTACCTTCTGGGTGTTGCTTGTAACGGACATTTAGCTGAATTATTAGCCATGGTATTTTTTTCCAACTAACACGTTATCATTTCATGGAATACTTTTCTCAGTCTTTTTATATGATAACTAGCGATCTACCTTTGCTTCACAAGGATGTAAATTAATGACGTTTGTGAGCACAATAAATTGAAATTTGTGTGCTAAACTTAAGATGCGATGATTTTAGACATAAACATAACCCTTCGAATAAGTTTCTAAAAGATAGGAAAACCGCGTAAAAATTAATTGTAGAACTTAAAAGATCACACTTACAGAACTGAAAATTGAGTCTGCTTTACACTATGTAGATGACAACTCTAACAAATAATCCATGAACGTCAAAAACCTCTCGATTTTCTTTTTTCTTTTCAGTGCTCTGGTGAAAAATCTTTTACTGAGTGGGTAGAACTTAAAACGGTTTCGAAGTCAACTTAGAATTTGGACTTTGTTGCCACAACTGCAACTGGGTCGAATGTACTTAGCGTTTACGTCACTGCAGACGCAAAGCAGTGACACACTGAATATAACGAGAAAAAACTTTTTCCAAAAAATACAGCTTACTTCTAAATAACGTCAACGAGAAAAAACTGTCGTGTTTTTATATAGAAGTCATTTGTATTTTTTTGTATAAAGTTTTTATTTTTAACTTTTTAGTTGAGGTACATAATGAGCAAGTTCTATAGTAAGGTACCAATATTGCTCAACGTTATGCCAGAATAGATTACCAGAATAAAATACTGGTGAAATAAGAGTGTACCAGAGTGAACTGTACACATCTGCATACCAGTTAAGAGCGTACCAGCGTGATGTTATGATATGAAACGGCGTAAACAATAAACAAACATGCGAATGCAGCAATCCTGAGAGATTTTCCGTTGTTCATTGAAGAGTTCTATTGTATATCTCCAATTTCTAAATGGGACATCATAAGAAGCACCAGATCTCAAATAAAAAAAGAAACATAAAAATCACTTCACCTAGTAAAAAGTTTTGAGATAACATACCTTTAAAAAAATACAGTCGAATTGACAACCTCATCATTATGAAGTCGGTTGAAAAGATACATTGTTTTTATTCTTCTCTTATTTTATAAGAATGTATTTTCCTTCTTGATCTGCCTTTGTAGGTATCTTTCCCGATAGAGATTCCTTGCGTATTTTGGCGCTTGTCTGATTGCCTTTAGTATGAATATTCCCCTGTAGCTCCCAGACAGATGCGACGCAACAATGCGACACAATTCTAAGGACGACGTGTTTTCATAGAATTTGTTCTAAATTCGCTCTATAGATAAAACCATTACTATGAAAAAGAATCGTCGTATCGTATCTTTTTGTGAGAGCCTTAGTTCTTATATCAAAAATAATGAGCACGCTCACAGAAGAACAATAAAACAAGGATTATTTTTGCCTGGAATATATATTTAACTTGCGGTTACGCGTTTTACATCGTGCATGAGATTGTTTTTATTTATTGGCCTATCTTCAATCGTTACACTGTTTATTCTAATAATACAAGCAATATGATACAAGCATAGTATACAATATGATGCGATAGACACAGCATGCAAAAACAAAAATTACAACATCCATAAAATTACAATAATAGTGCAGAAATAACACTTACAACAACTAGTGGGTAGTTTTTGAAACACAATAGGTACAAAGATGACAAGAAATAAAAAATATAGTAATTACTTTTGATGGACTTGGCGCTTGAATTTTTGAAGTGTTGTTTCATAAAATCCGACTCCTAAAATAATCACCGAACTCCCAGCTCTCACCCCGCGCGCAACAGACACCCATATATTATGATAGTATCATAATGCACTTTCTCATTAACTCTTCTGCGCTTACAACTTAAGCTACAATAACTTTATAATGTTACCATCGTACGTATTCGTTAATGAGACAGCCAGTCTGTCAAACACAAAGAGGATCTCATTCTAGCGAGAACGTGGAACAATCTCCTAAATCTATCACTCCAAGATGACTTTATTACCTAACGGTGAGTTTACACGGGCTATTTTTCGGTAATTATTTTGAATAGAGCAATTAGCGGAGCTATCTGGCTTTATAATCTATGTTCATAAAATTGCTTTTAATTTTCGGCAAGATTGCCTCTAATTGCTCCATTCACCTAAATATGAATGCATTGATTAAATTGCTCAATAGATGGTGTCATCGGCGACAATGCAGAGGTTACTGTGACTGCTCATTTTGAAGGCTCACAGAAGGCAGGAGAGGAAGTGAAAATAATGAAGTTTTGGTCCAACAAAATTTACATGGTATCTGTAACAAAATTTATTTATTTTAATATCGCAGTTAAGTGCTTGCTTTTTACTTAAGTGAGGTTACTGTGACTGCTCATTTTGGGGCACAGAAGGCAAGAGAGGAAGTGAAAATAATGAAGTTTTGATCCAACAAAATTTACATGGTATATGTAGCTAACTTATTTATTTTAATATCGCAGTTAAGTGTATGCTTTTTACTTACGTGACGTGGTGACGTCGGCGGCAATGCAGAGGTTAATGTGACTGCTCATTTTTCGTCCAATATTTCCAGAACTGAGCAATCCAAGCGGTCCGTATAAGCACACCTTAACGCTCCGTCCCGTTTCGTCCTATGAGCGTTCGTCTCGGCGTCCTCCCGCCGTACCTAAGCATTCTAAATTGCCAGACTCAACCGTTTATTACGACGTAAAATACCGGTTAATAGTCATGGCGAAGAAGAAAGGAACCCGTGGTAAGTAAGTGTGAGTTTATCAAGTTAAATTATTCATGTTGGGGTTTTATATGCCTTTTCTGTACATAAATTATACCTTCATACTCACGAGTAATAAAAACCTAGTCGAAGCTTTTAAACTTTCGTGTGCCATTAATTAGCGAAACAATAGATAAATAATAGATCCTGTCGTGGATCCACGTACTATACATACAAAGGGTTAGAATTGCAAAGTGTAACTAAAAACATCACGCCTGTCGACGCCGAAGAGTTAACATTTTGCCAGATTTGTCAAGTCCCGGGCAACCGGGCACCAATCCAGACTCCGCAAAGCTGCTATGAAATTCCAGATGGAAAAACCGAACATAGCTTTGCCCGACCTATGAATCAAACCCAGAACCTCATCCTGCAGTAGCGCCACCACTCGACCAATGAGGCAGTTAAAATACCGCCGCTTATGACATTAGTTTCTACAGCTGATAATGGACTCCACCAAAGTGTCATTTAACTATAAATGGCAACCTCTCTGAAAGTTTTGTTAGTAACCGACCTAACCTCAATATCAAATAGAACTAAAATTAATACCTTTTGGACTAATATTCTGTTCATCCACCACAATGGACTGGAGTATTATTTTCAATTGGCCTAGCTTTTTCCCAACTCTATTGGGTTTCTGGATTTAGATGGATACCCGTATTTTACAAGGAGCGCCTGCCTATCGGACCTCGACAACACAGTAACTGTTTTTTTTTACTTGACCACTATCTCATCTGATGGTAAGCGATGATGTGGTAGACGGTGCAGCACGCTTGCCTAGAAAAACCCTATTCACTCTTGACTTTAAAACCCCTAGATTGTAGCTATCGCGAAATAGACTCTGACAGGGTATTCCACTGCTTAGATGTACGCATAATAAAAGTGTAACACGATAACTCCTTGTTAAGACTGATGTTAGTTTACAGGTATCTTCTGATTATCCGCAACATCTATGACAGCCGGGACCAATGGCTCGGTATGTCAGGAATTGTTACCCATCCACGGGCTGACCAAAGCGAGCGTTGCTTAACCTCGGAGGTCGACCCGTGCAGCTGTGTTTAGCCACGAGCTGGCTGGCCTCTTATTTTAATAACTTGCTGTTGCCCGCGACTTCGTACGCATCAAACTCGTATTTCTTTTGTTTATTTTTTTAATTTTTCCACAGGAACTGTGAATTTTGCCGGGATAAAAAGTAGCTTATATTACTCCTTATAACATCAGCTATCTACCAGTGAAAGTCCCGTCAAAATTGGTACATCCATTTCGGAGTTATTTGTATTAATGAAAAATATTCAGGCATTATTACGAATCCTAAACGCAAGAATCGTTCAGAGTCAATTTCAGCAAAATATTTTCACTCAAAGTGTCTATTTGTATTCATAGAGAAATTTTCTTTGAATAGATAAACGGATAAAAGGGTTATTCCGCATTATATGGGGGTCTGACGAACGAAAGACAGGCGCGCCTGTGAGCCAAGTTATGTGTGATTTACATAAACACAGGAAGGTATAACGCCCCCCGGTGGGTTCCCGCATTGTCGAGGCGGGGGGTTCAGTAGCCGTAGCTTGGTCACCCACAGTGAAGCGAAGAGGAACACGAGGAGAAGCCGCTCATCAGGGCTTTTGTTGATTAAGCCGATGACGTAGCGGCCAACAAGTAGGTTGTCGTGCCGCTTGGTAACCGAGTCGTCATCGCAACTGAGGTGGCCCGCGATGTCGTATGGGTATGGATAGTATGTTCATATGGTATACGATATCGCGGCTGAGGGTTGGAGGCCGCGGCGGGAGAGAAGTGCCGGTATTGCGGTGCGCTCTCCCTAACTTCAGCGGCCTGGACGGGGCCGCCACCGTCTGAGAACGGACGCGGAGGAAACGCAGCACAGGTGCAGTAGGCTGCAAAATGGTAGGTGGCGGGGCCACTGACCTGACCCGTCAAAGGAGGACCAAGGGTGCCATACACGGGGTCATCCGGCGCCCATGTGCTGGTTTGGTGGGTTGGAGTTTAAGTCTACTAAGAGATAACTGCGCTAGCTCCCCGTTGTAGCGCAGTATCAAATAAAAAAAAAGTATGTTAAACTCGGAAAAAAAATTGCTAATAAAGAATCAAGCGGCCAACAACCTAGAAATGTTTCAGCTGCTACAATGATAAAAACATACTAGATACAACCTATTTTAATTTCTCTTCGTCGAGTTAATACAAAATCATTTTAAAAAGTCCTGAGATAAAACGAAATTTTTACAACTATTCTAAACTTCTTTGCAGATAAAACCAAAAAAAAAGAAAATCTGAATACGTGCATAAATTCTTTAAAATAGATAATAAAATTAAACTTCAGCAAAACGAAATCTATAAACATTTAATAAACGTGCTTATAAATGGAGAGTTCTCGAAACTCGAATAGAACTTTGGAAATTTCGACCCTTCAAACGTATTTTCAGTCAGGTATTTCTTGAATTAAATCTTATGAAAGATATTGCCTACGCGTAAGTTCGGAAGGTTCGGGTCTCTAACCCACATAACGAAGGCAAACTTAGTAAATTTATTATAATTTATCAGAAAAAATCAACCTTTATAGATAACTTTATCTTTTTAACTTAGTTTTAACAAACAAGCCCAGTTGGTGGATCACGTTTGCCAAAATATTTACTTGCTATTGTTGAGATCATCATGTTACCACCGCTTGACCTAATTTGCTGTATTTTATGTTCACTTTACAATTTACATGTTTACCACCTACACATTCTGAATACGGAATAGTCCAAACAAGATAGCAAAACAAACGATAATTCTAAAGTGAAAAGAAAGCTTTTTCGTGTAACCACTAATTACATTATAGTGTAATAGAATACAATGTAAAAGCGTCGTGTTCATAGTATCGAGCCTAGTTTATATTTTTCGCGGTCTCATCGTCGGAGAGCCACGCAAGAATTTATATTCCGCACTGCGACTCATAAATTTGAGTGAACGTCCTCTAGCGCCGCCGCTAGTTGTTCTATGTTCGCGCACATTGCAATTTATGATTATTCAGCTTAAGATTTCACAACTAATAAATTGAATAAATGCCGCTTCATTTTCCCAAACTGACACTCAGTAGTAGCGCGCCAACGCGTTTAATATGATAATATATTCCCTCAGAGTACCATAAAAATAGGTAACATTCATACGACAAAACGTTCCGTTTCAATAAAAAACTTTCATAATATATTTGTATATAGGGTAAGTATATAAAAATTCAAATATAATAATTGTTATAGTATGAAGGTACATAATGTACAGTCGAAATTACAAGCAGTAACTATATTATATTTCATTCAATTCCTTACTGAACACGAAGGTGTACAAGTAATTTCGACGTATATATTGGAATTCAATTTGGTAGCGGAGTGAATATTTCCGTACACGGGCGCCGCCGCCGATGTCGGCTGTCTATCACTTTCATATTGTTTGATAGAGTTTGACTCGCTTACCTTGGGACTGGCGTTTACGTACGCGGTAACGATCATTAGGCAACTTTCTGCAGATGCTACGGTCCCTCGTTGTCGACTGACAGTCTTGGAATATTGATCAGACACCTACCTACTTTGGTCGTTACCCTAAGCGAGTGACATTAACATAAAATTGCTTAACGTCCACGACGATCATTGGATCACAATTTTTCCTCAACAAAAAACGTCTGATTCCTTAAGAATGAACTGCGAGACGTCTTTAATTGAATTAGAGATGTTACGGAAGTGATGATATCCGAACCGAAGTTGGAGTTTTTAAATTTTGTGTAAAGGAATCGGAACCGAAATCGGAATCGGAGGCGGAGGCTGAAGAAAGATGCGTTAAGAGAAAGCAGGTTTAATAAAATTAAATAATATCTAATATTTGTTATGGACGCACTTGATCCATAACATATATTATCGGTTAATACGGCATTATTCATAATGCCCAGTCAATTTAGAAAATGCCCAATATGAGTAGGCAATTTGCTTAAAACTACTGAAATAATTAAATTGACCGGGCTTTCTGAATAATGGCCATCACTTATTGGGTAGAGTAATAAAAATATGTCATAGAATGTTGACATAGATATTAATATGGAATCAGTATGGTAGGTTACGTATTAGTATGTAAGCAAAAAAGTCGAGGGATTCCATATTTCTGTCTGCAGGGTCTAAATACGGATTGGCCTAAGCTCCCAACCTCGCTTCGCTCGTTATTAGGCTAATTCATTGAAAATAGTGACACCGCTTACAAATAGTATTGTATGATAACTGATTCTATTATCCTGCTGACCAAATAATATAATTTGCTGTGAACATAACTTTTTCGCAGATATTTCTTGCTCACCGAATATCATCATCACTCATCATCAATATATGTAAATATACATAATTATAATAAATCTGTAGAAAAATCGTTTTTGTACATCGAAAATATTTCCAAAAAAAAATAGCTAGGGTGTTAAAGGATAACCCACGGAACCCATATCCAGCATTATTGAATTTTTGTCTGTTTAGTTGTGCACGCATCACGTAAAATGTATGTAGTTTTTGTTTCATCGCAACTGGTTCACTCTATCAAAAGTTAAATGAATTTAAAGTGTTCAAGAAGTAAAATATCACAACACGCGTAATTCAGATATTCGGACAGTTAAACTCCATATTCGATAGTTAAGATTCTCTGCGGAAGAAAACTAGAAAAAAAAAATTTTGGTAGGCAAAGCAACTACAAGCAACCACAGGTACAAATCGTGAAGTTTAAGTGGGTTGAAGTCCCACATAACTGCGCTATCTCCCCGTGGTAGCGAAGTTTGCAAGAGTATTTCTCCATGATAAAAAATGTAGGTAAGTAGGATAGGAAGCCGACGGGAACAAATCCACAGGCAAAGCTAGTTTAAAATAAAATCCATACTCATGTACCATAATTATTAAATTGACAACTGACAGTTACGTAGTTCATAATGACCAGTCAATGTGATAAATAATGAAGTTTAAATCAGTATTCATTACATTGCCCGATTTGACTTGACTTGAATCATATTGACCGGGCATTATACATAGTGCCTTGATTAATCACTTGGTCCATGACAAATATATTTTTAATCACATTTTTTAATTTCAACTCAAAAACAATACACCTAACCTGGCGGTGGAAAAAATAACAAACAAATTTTGTAAAATTGTAATCAGTATTAATAGTATATTAGTAATAGTAATCTTTATTCACAGAAATATGTTCATTGAATAGAAATGGAGAAAAAAACTGATTAAAGAAAAAGGAGAAAAACTAATCTAATGGTAGATTTCTGACTAGTCCTCCAAGTGATGAGTGAGTGTGAGAGAGTATGTGAGATTGCGGATATTAAATTAAATTTATGTAGTAAGTAATTAATTAATTGAAATCAGTGACTCCAAGAGAAGCAAGTTTTACTTATTATTAAAGTTTCACAGGCTTAACACCTCCTTTCAGACTATTTCTCAACGGCTTACAGATAAAGACAAAGATATTTTATTTCAACTAGGCCACCATGCGGCACTTTTGAAGGATAAGGCCAGCACCAATAAAAAGTACTAAAAAACACGACCAAAATTGATAATATATTGAAGGGCAATCGATTTTAGGGTTTTGAATTTAGTATTTAATTTCCACTATAATAAGGGATCGTCACTGATAGAAATACGTGTTTCTCTATTGTACTCAATAATTACCAAAACCCTAAAAGACATTTGTCCAAAACTGCCGCGGCCGCCGCTGCGCAGTGGATCGACCTCCGATAATCTTCGATTTAAAAGTTTCGGAACCAAAATCGGAGTTTTAAAAACATTCGGAAGTTCCGACTTGGAATCGAAATCGAACCTTCGTAACATAGCGAAACTGAATGAATATTTATATACTGTTACAGTGGACGCGTGAGTGTCACTTAGAATTTTGTATTTTAATACGATAATTATGGTTTACAAGCTTGAATTGCGATTTATAACACGTTTCTACATTATAAAACTAAACAAAATTGTCTGTACTAAATCGTGTTGTGCAGGTCCACAAAAACAGTACATCTTAATTAATTACACTTTCAGACGTAATTGGATCCATACATTTGTAATCCATGTATATAAATGGACATATTTACGTAATGAAAACGAAAGAATGCGAATGAAATCCAATTAGGTACGTAGTGTGTCCAACAACAGAATTCAGGACCATTACAAAGTTGGGACTTGAAAACAAATTAATTTTGTTTCGTTTTTTTTTTTTCATTTGCATACTTACTGACTTGATACTTCATATTTTATTTATGATTGAATAAACCAAGCTCAGGTAATAAACGTCTTAAATTATAAATTTAGTGGCTATTTGGCTATGCATCTGTTTTTACTTTTTCTACTGCACTTTAATTTCTTACTTTTGGGTATATTCAGCCCATTTTTTGTGGATTCAAGAGTGAGATTATTTTAGTATTTCTATTTATTTGAGTATCACACCCACACTAAGCCCGCGTGTTGTAATAAGGCTCACTCCTGCTCAAAGAAAAGAGGTCTGTGTACCAGCAGTGGAGCACATATCTATTTTAAGCATGTGGGGGATCATCCCGTCGCCTGCTAAGGTCGTCCTATTTGGCAAAGTTTAGTTATTGACTTTTAGGATCTACATTCCTGTCCATCCAATTTACGCTCCAAACGCGTAACATTGAATCGAAATACAATGATTAAATTCCATTCAAATAACTGACTGCAATGGCTGGCATTGCACGGTATCTCACCGCGGTATCATCGCGAATCGCGATTCGCAGTGTTTGGATAGTCCACACTCCAGAATTAAAACAATTTGTCTATTGTAACTGTAACCAATCAGGATGACCGACATAGCCCAAATAAGGTGGCAAGGACATTGCTTGCAGAACGGATGACCGAATGGGCTGAAAAGTTCCCGAATAACGACTATGTACTGGAAGACGCAGCGTTGGAAGGCCTCGAACAAAGCGGACCGATGGTCCATTGAGGGCTGCGCGAGTTAGCTGGATGCAGAAAAGTACAGGACCGGTCTATGTAGCAACGCTGAATTGAGAGTTAGTTATTGTTCTGCCAATATGTTGCAGTTTTCTCGTGAGGGTGCGCATTATCATAGTGTTCATAGAACGATAATAATAGGTTAGATAGTCTTAACTAAGATCCTATTTAGCCACTTGTGTGCTAAAAGGGACATGGTACTTGAAACAATTCTTTTTCTATTGTGTCTGCTAATAAGCACTCAAGCGGCTAAGCTAGATACAATAATTTGTATTTAAGGCAACATGCTATATCATTCAACACTATTGTACAAACACATCCTAAGTATTTTACGGTTTACAAATACATCAGTCCTGCAGGCTTATTACGTATCTTGCAAGAGCGAAACGATAGCGATTTTTGCGCAATAATTACTCTTCAATACAGAAGTTTTAAAGCGTATAGCGTTTTATTTTTAAATGAGTGAATTTGACAAACAGCGATCATTTAACAAACGACCACCACCAAACGATTGTATAGAACCTACCATACCTACACTCTAGGTAAAGCCGATTTCTTTTTGTTTGGGATATCATCCAATGACTTCTCCCGCTCTGGGTGAAGCGGAAGGGTGTGTCAGATTTTTACTGACTAAAACCCACCCGTGTTCCTTCAGTTGCTTGTGCCAGGGCCGCGGTAGCAGGGCGCTGCTCTTATTACTGTGACAAAGTACAAAACCATCTATCCTACGCGTTAATCACAAACAGAAATCTCGAACAAAAAATCACAATGTTAGACGAGTTTAGTATGTATAGAGAACACCTTTAACCAAAGAATATCAGTATATGGAAATGTATTTATATATCTACCCTCACCCTTTGTTAAGAAAAAAAAAAGTTATTAGGACGGTTTATGGTTCATTGTTCATTACCTTCTTATTACTCCCGCGATTTTATTATCTATAGTTAAAATTAGATTCAGATGTATAAAATTATATCTAAAGCCTTTGATACGATAACGTGATAAGAAACTCATTTAAATATGTATTTGAAAGTCAAAGACTGATTTTTTTGTGTCAATTCTAATTTTATTTAAGATTAGCTGTTGCCCGTGACTTCATCGACGTAGCATTAAGTACATCGAATTGTATATTTTTTATACCGCGCAATAATATTGTAGGTGTGTGGGTCGCCTTACTTGAGCAATAATTGATTCACCATATTCACTTGCATCCCCCCCTTTAAGGACGATTTCCGTAATAAATACTATTCGAAACCTTCCCAGGGGAAGGACATAGGTTAGTTTTGACCCTGGCCACAAACTATCGCCGGACCAAATTTCATCTAAATCGGTTCAGTGTTTTAAGCGTGGAAAGGTAACAGACAGACAGAGTTACTTTCGCATTTATAATTCTTTGACGGAATCTAGGGTCCCGGACCTTAGAAAGGCGTGCGAGGAGCCGAAACCAACTCGCAGAGGCCCCGTTAGTCATGTATCAGGCAATGTGACACCAACCGACGATTATCCTTGCACGCACAACGCAACTGCACCCAAGGACAATCCCCGGTTGGTGCAGTACTATTGCAAAATTTGAAGAAAAATGTATTGGGCTATGGATTTGGTAGGTTTAGTGGATCGATTGCCCAAAACTATAGGAGGACTACCGGCCCTTGCCCGACCACTGTTGAACTACACGGTTATAAGCATTATAATACACTCTTTTGCAATAAAAACGGGCACCGAAGGAAATTTACATTCTAAGGTCGATTTGAGTTAATTAAATGAAATTTAATTGTTTGACGCATTCTGTATACATATAATCGTGTAAATAAATAAGCGTGAAGTGAATTCAGCCATTTAAAATAAAAATCGATGATTTCTTTAAAACCGATGTACACGGCCAAACAATAACAAGTGGTCGGCAATAAAGACAAGAAGATATTTTTACTTATTTTAATTAAATAAAGTTATAACAGTAAAAACCTTATAGCGAGTGTGACCTCCTCTTGCCAAAATCACAGATTGAATCCTTCTGGGCATGCTTTCCACGATGTTTTTAATAACGTTTTGAGAAATACGTTCCCACTCTTCTGCAATGACTCTTTTTAGCTCCCTGATGTTTTGTGGAGCAGGTTGCACTGATCTTACGCATCTCTTTAGAACATCCCAGATGTGCTCAATTGGATTGAGGTCAGAACTTCGAGCTGGCCAATCTAAACGACGGATCCCAACTTCTTGCATGTACGCTTCCACGTCGCCAGAACGGTGCGGGCGAGCATTGTCATCCATCTAAATGGAATCTTCCCCAAATGCAGTCAATGTGGGTTGTGCATATGGAATTAGAACTTCCATTATGTACCGGTGCGCATTTAATGTTCCATTTTCTATGAAAACTAACTCCGTACGCTCCGTCGAATTAATTGGTGTTCCCGTGGTCTGCGCAGCACTCGCCGGTCTCGTTCCTCTCCACACAAAAAGATTCTAGCTTCATCAGAAAACAATACTTTATTCCAGTCCTCCAGAGTCCATGAAGCACAGTTTCGAGCAAACTGAAGTCGAGCAACACGGTGGTCACGGTGTAATTTAGGGCCTCGGGCCGGGCGGTAACTCCTGATATTGGCAGCCAAAAGCCTCCACCTGACCGTCCATAAGCTAACTTCTACTCCTCTTACTTCTTCAAGGCTCTTCTTCAGGTCCACACTTGACGCCTCACGATTCCGCAACGCCTGACTGACCAAAAAACGGCCATCTCGTGGTTCTGTGCATCGTTGTCTTTCCGAACCGGGTCTTCTTTTGACCGAACTGGTCTCTTGATACCGTTGCCAAGTCCTCTGGACAGGTGAACGACTCTCATTTAGCTGCTGAGACACATAAGTTTGCGAACAACCTTCTTCAAGTAGAGCTATAATTTAACCGGCCCTTATCGCTTTATCACTCATATCAAAAAGTTGTATTTAATGTAAAAAGATAGATTAAATTGTTTAATTTGCAGAAAATATCTAAAAGGTTTTAAAATTTTAGTAATCAGAAAAAAAATCGTTTCAGCAATTCGCGCCATTACTAAAGCAATTTTACAATAAGCCACAATAATGAATAGTTTTCTTTTGTTTATTTCAAAATTTAAATTTGGAACGTATATAATCATGCCAGGATGCTTCCAATAACATGCCAATACATCGGCAAATTAATAAAACCTCTTTCTTGTTCTTCTTCATTGAAGTAGAGAAAAAAATCTAAATAGCCCGTTTTTTTTTCAAAAGAGTTTATTATTATGATTATAATATTACTATATAATATGCATGGTTATGAAAGTAAATATAATGTTAGCATGTTACTGTCCCGCTGTAGGGCAAAGGCATCTGTGAATACAGATAAAACACGTTTAAATCACCACGCTTGCTCAAGGCGTGTTGACGTTTTCATACTTGCTATTAATTAATTACTAAATCTGAATCATTATCTGCCTAGCCTTTTTCAAACTTTGTCTGAGTCAGCTTCCAAGCTAACCAGATGCAGTTCAATACAAGACAAGAACCTACTCTAATAATGCAACTGAATAAGTTAGGAAATTTTCTGAAGTTTCATGAATTTCTGTGAGTGCGTTCGTTGGCAGTCGCCAAGATGACCTACAATTGACTGATAGAGATAGTCATCCAATTTATTCACACGTTCTGAAAGGTAATGGAAACGTGTCTTATCACACCTTAACTTCTAAAATGTAATCTTTGAAGTGAAGTCAAAGGTAGTAATAGAGATATAGGGTAATGTATTTGCTAAAGTCGTGACAATCTAAGAAATCGGATGCGATAACTACAAAAATACTTAATAATAATTAAACTTGATGCTTACGAATGATACTCGTTGTTATAGTGTATGGGTAACATAGTAAGTAATTATAATTATATTGATTTTTAATTTCGTACGTACTAAGTTATCGCAGCATGTAAAATAAGAACCGTTATCGGACTTCTTAGATTATTACGATTGTAGGTTTATCTATATATTTAATATTCCTTGTTATATCCAAATACATTGTCATCATACCGCCTAGGTACGCGGGAGGTATTCATTTCTTATTTTAGATTTCAGTGCGCGGTGCCGGCGGTATCCGGCTCGAAGGACCAAAAGGTATGGGTTCTGTATTCATGATGTTAGTGCTTGTACAACCTAATTATATTAACCTTAACTTATGTTCTAAAAGCGGTAACTAGTAAATCTTTGATCAATATCCAAACCAACAAAACAGCTTGATCCAACCAACAAATCATATTACAAATCTGCTACCAATACGTAAACAGTGTAATAAAATATACTTAGCAACCCGTTTCTAATAGTAAATTCTTAAACGCACGTAATTCTCTGCTCATGGCGATAGATGGCGCCATTACTCAGTGTGGACAGAAACTACCGACGCAACGAGGCAAATCGAAAGCCACTGGGATCATTTACACACGATTTAGATGTATTTGAGTGGTATGAGCTATGCGGCGATATCAATTCAGTAAATGGTGAATGAATTGTTAGGTGCCTAATTACGTTATGCTGTTTGCTTTGGCTCTATTCAGACTTATCACTGGGTTTGAGAATTCAAAGTTGAGCACTGTACTTTAGCATGAGAACTTGCCAAAGTTGAATTTGGTAATTTTTAATATAAAACATATTCCCAATTCAAAAATTTGAGGATATAGATGCCTACTTTTTAAAGAATTGATGTTAAATACTCAATTATTCAACTAGGGAAGTCAACCACCCACAATAAATTATATTCGCATACCTTTGTTGCTCAATAATTATTATTCTTCAACTTGGGGTTTTTCTCATTAAAATAATCAGAACGAACATGAATAATTCAAGAGAATTGTTTGTAATAACGACGTTCGCAGAATATTAAATTAAAACAACAAAATAAATTACAAAACTAATAGACCAAAGAGAACTTTTAACAACTTCCATTAGATTAAAAGCATCTCCTAAATTAAATCAATCTGCCGAGCCTTTCCACAACTATGTTGGGCTATGCTTCCAATGTAACCGGCAACAGCTAAGTACCAATATTTTACATGAAGCGTCTGCCTATTTGACGTCCACAACCCAGTAACTGGTTATCACAACCCAGTAACTGGGTAACATAACCCAGTATCTGGGTAACACGATACCTCTTGGCAAGTCTGGTGTTAGATTTCCTGGCTGCTCTGTCTGAAAGCATCTCTAAAAGGATTTGACACAAAAGTGAAAATAAAAATCTAAATCAATTTGCCGCAGAGATTGCAAAAATGGCGGCAATTTGAGAGATGACTTTCAAGTTAAAGTAGGACACGCTATAAAAAATCGTCATGAATAAATTAAGCGAATTGCTAAAAGAAAAGGGGTTCAATTTAAAAGTGCCTCTTTTTCTTTTTCACACACTTATCCGCTAGCATGTGCCAAGCAAAAGGATGTGTAGGGGTTGAAATATTGCGCCTTTGCCGGGGGTGCTACTAAATAACCACTTGGTTCACGATGAAGATACTTACGTGCCGTTTTCCTGCCTTTTTGGGTGTGTTTTTGCAATTAAGTCACTGAATAGTTGTTTGTTTGTGTGATTCTTTCGTTAAGTTTGGGAATTAGTAATCATTGATGTAACATTTAGTGAAATGAAAGTGTATTTAGTGTAATGTTACGAGTATTTCTTATAACATTCGTCCTTTTACAATAATTGAAAAACCTAATATAATAGTCAGATGACAACGTAATTAGTGTGTGTGATTAATTATGAGTTTTTAGATCATTCCTCTTTTAACGAAGTCATCAAAACAAAAAAACAAGTGCGAGTCGGACTCGCGCACGAAGGGTTCCGTACCATTATCGCAAAAAACGGCAATAAAATCACGTCTGTTGTATGGGAGCCCCACATAAATATTTATTTCATTCTGTTTTTAGTATTTGTTGTTGTAGCGGCAACAGAAATAAATCATCTGTAAAAATTTCAACTTTCTAGCTATCATGCTAGTTCATGAGATACAGCCTGGTGACAGACAGACGGACAGCGGAGTCTTAGTAATAGGGTCCCGTTTTTACCCTTTGGGTTCGGAACCCTAAAAAACGGCCAAGTGCGAGTCGGGCTGGCGCATGAAGGCTTCCGTACCATTATCGCAAAAAACGACAAAAATATCTTTGATTTCTTTTATTCTGTTTTTAGCATTCGTTGTTAAAGCGGCAATAGAAATACATCATCTGTGCAAATTTCAACTGTCTAGCTGTCACGGTTCATGAGATACAGCCTGGTGACAGACAGACAGACGGACAGTGGAGTCTTAGTAATAGGGTCCCGTTTTTACCCTCCGGGTACGTAACCCTGAAAAATACCATATCAGGAAAAAAGCCGCAATATAGCCTATATAATAGTACCTAAATATAACGTACTATTTTTATTTCAGCAGCAGTACATGCACACACTATATAAAACCCGTCGCGTCGCCATATGACAGTTTTTCTTTATGAGTTGTAGCACCATAAAAATTCAGCGAACACAACAATCTGAGAATAGCTCATTACCATAGCCTCGTAGGGACGTAACATATTGTGTGTGCTGTCGCAACTGGCTGTTAAACATTGCTAAAACAAAAGAACTTACAAAAACAAATCCTCGTCATAGTGACAGTGGCGCAACACTAATTAGGTCAAGCGCGAGCTTCACAAACTGCTCTCTAGGCCGGCTGCGCCCTCTTAATGAACTACTCTAACGAAACAAGTTTTTTTAGCACTATTGTACATAGCCGTCGTAGCTTTTATTAGGTGTTTAGTAACTAATAAAGCAGGCAAGTGGAGGAGTGATCGATTAAATTGGTTATTTCAGTGTTCAGTGGTCAAAGACTTCAAGAGAAAACTCTTCTGAACTCTTTTGAGCGAGTGTAGCGTTGCTTCCAAGTTGCTTTTTCAGTCAAAAAATTGACCAAAACACAGAATTTATTTAGTAGGTACCTACGTAAACCTTCGAATTGTCTTAGCAAATTCCTATTTTTAGCATCAAACTGCACTGCTGTTTCAGTACGAAAGGTTAGTTTTCGTGAAATTTCAGCAAATGAGACAGTTTCAACTCTATCTCTTGGATTGATAAAAGTCCAAAATGGATGAGATCGACAAGCGTTACGGAAATGGCACGGGATCAATCCCATTTACTTAAAAATCATCATACAATCGTATAAGGGTTTAAAAAAAAACGGTCAAGTGCAATTCGGACTCGCGCACGAAGGGTTCCGTACCCAGAGTGGCGTCAAGTATGACATATATGGTATGTATGGGGACACCCTTTAATTTTCAACGTTATTTTTTTTATTTTTTGGAATTTTTCCTTTATTTGTGCTGTAAGACCTTACTTTTTGCCAAATTTCGAGATTCTGGATCTACGATATGGGTTTTCGACCCAAGCCTATAGGGTGCTTCCGGTTGACCAAAAAAGCAAGGTACTTACAGCACAAGTGAAGGGAAAATTTCGAAATATAAAAAAATAGTTTAATATTAAGCTAAATTTTGGTACTTACAAGTTTTCGCAAAAATCTAAATCTGCCCATATCTTTTTATCGTGTTGACTCAGGATCTTGATTTTTATACACCTTAAGGAATGGGAACTATAGACCTCAGTATCTGGTATAAATTTCAAATTGCTGAGAAAATCGGTGGTGACACACGGACAGACAGACCGACAGACAGACAGATAAGAAAGTGATCTGATAAGGATTCCTTTTTTTTACCTTTTGCAGTACGGAACCCTAAAACTGATGCGTTATTATTTCGAGGTGAATCATCTGCTCAAGGTGGTTTAACATACCTGTTAATATTACCACAGTTCCACTTACTAACATTTAAAACACTTGCATCCAAAGTTTTTCCTACGTCCCCACTACGAGGAACTACCCGGAACTTAACGTAAGCAGCTTATTACATCAAAAAAAAAATTCAAAATTCAAAATTTTTTATTTCACATAGGCCTACATGGGCACTTATAAAACGTCGGCAAAAGGTGCACGGTTCGGGTTGGTCGTTTCCTATGGAGAAGAACCGGCAAGAAACTCCATGGTTACTCTTTTAAAATGGTTTGGTTTTACAATATTTCCATGTTACAGCATTAGTACTTAGATATGGGGGGACAACGTAGGCCCGACAATAAGTCGTAAAAACTAAACAAAGTAAATAAAAGATTGTAAAACAAGATGAAAAGTTAACAAATGTTAACAAGCATATCTAGAAATCTAGAAGGCCTACAATGTTCACACATTCACAAAACAATCGGTAAAAGAATCTATACAAAGGTAGTAAAAAGAAAACCGTATATCAAAACTAAATTTAACATGAGGCACAAATGTTGATATCAGTGCTGTAACTATTCTTTGAGAAGGGCGTATAAATATGATTGAAAACCATTGTAAAGAGTCTAATCAAAAGAAGAAAAAATGAGATTGAGAATAGTTAGAGACATCCACATATTTGTGCCGTTTATGAGTTACCAGGGAAGCCACATGCGCAGAAGGAGCTATAGCCAAACTTTTTTATCTTCAACGTAGTCCTTGATTTTATAATATGCTTTTTTAATAAGGACACGTTTGATGTAGTTTTTGAACTTTCCATCGGTCAGTTCTATAACTGCCTTTGGCAACTTGTTATAAAAGCGTATACTGTTTATAAGAAAAGACTTGCTAGTTTTCGTTAATCTGAATTTGGGTATTACAATTTCATGCTTACTGCGTGTATTTAAATTATGGAAGTCGCTTCTAATTTTGAAAAGCCTTCGATTTTTGCGGACATACATAATACATTCCAAAATATAAAGTGAAGGCAGAGTCAGTATATCGATCTCTTTAAATTTTTCTCTGAGTGACTCGCGAGGGCCCATTTTAAAGATCGCGCGGACTGCCCTCTTTTGTAGGATGAAAATTGAGTCAACGTCTGCTGCAGACCCCCACAGCAGAATGCCATAAGACATAATACTGTGGAAATAAGCATAGTATACTAACCTAGCTGTAGCTACATCAGTTAACTGTCTCATTTTTCTTACTGCATATGCAGCTGAACTTAACCTACCTGAAAGAGTTCTAATGTGCGCGCCCCACTGCAGTTTTGAATCGATAGTAATCCCCAAGAAAACAGTTTCCGCTATAACTTCAAGATTTTTGCCGTCAAGATACAAATTTAAATCACGCTGTGGTACATTTGGTAAAGAGAACTTTAGACATTTTGTTTTATTCGCATTCAGTAAAAGATTGTTAGCTGCGAACCATTTTGAGAGAATAGTTAGGCTTTCGTTGACATGTAAGACATCCGTATCTTTCCTATCTATTTTAAAAATTAGCGAAGTATCATCAGCAAATAGAATTATATCAGATAATTTGGCCATCATAAAAGGGAGATCATTAATGTAAACAAGAAAAAGGAAAGGGCCGAGAATTGAACCTTGAGGCACGCCCATCTTGACTAGAGACCCGGAAGACGTCGCCCCATTAACATTAACTTTTTGCTGCCTGTTTGATAAATAGGAAAGCACAAGATCAGCAGCTTGTCCTCGAATTCCGTAGTGGTGTAATTTACAGATCAGTGTGTTGTGGTCAACGCAGTCGAACGCTTTTGAGAGATCACAGAAAATGCCAATGGCATCCTGGGACTTCTCCCAAGATTCCAAAATGTGGCTGATGAGTTTTACTCCCGCGTCCGTTGTCGACCTACCTTTCGTGAAACCAAACTGCTGACTATGCAGAATCCCATTTGAGTTAAAGTGAGACAACATCTGGTCCAGCATGATTTTTTCGAATATTTTACTCAATGCTGGAAGCACAGATATAGGTCTATAATTAGAGGGATCACTCTTACATCCTGATTTGAAAATTGGTACTACTTTACTGTGTTTCATTAAGTCGGGAAACGTGCCGCTGTCCAAACATTGGTTGAATATGCCTGTCAGGATAGGAGCAATTGAGTCAATAATACCTCCAAGAACCCTAACGGATATTCCCCATAAGTCTTCAGTATTTTTTATGTTGAGACTTTTGAACGCGTTCTTAATTGTATCAATACATATTGGTTTAAAATTAAAGTTTGGTATCTCTTTAGTAAAGTTTTCTTTAAGGAGATCTTCAGCTAATTTAGATGAGGAGGGAAGAGACTTCGTAACCTCTAACGGAATGTTGGTAAAGAAATTTTCTAATGTCTCAGCGACTTCTTGCTTATCAGAAATGGTTTGATTAGCTATTTTCAAAGACAACTCATTTTGATCGCGTTGTTGTGTCTTTCCAGTTTCTCTATTAATTACTTGCCACACAGTTTTTATTTTATTACTAGAAACACCAATTTTGTTAATAATTATTTGAGATTTTGAAGAACTTTTACGTTAATTAACGTTGACATCGGTCCGAGAGTGCTTATGTTATTCTGTACTTACTATAAACTTTGAAGCTTATTAAGTTTGCAAGACTTATGAACCACTCATGTTCTTGATTTTAGACCAAACAGCTAAAATGTGGTAGATTAGTAACCACTAGCATTTTAACCGACTTCTCCAAAAAGGAGGAGGTTCTCAATTCAGATATTTCAATTTTTTTATGTATGTTTTTTATGTTTTATAACTCCGTCACATAAAGCCAAATTTGCTAAATTCTTTTTTTAGTTAGAAAGGGTAGCTCTCGAAGTGGTCCTATTGTCATCAAATCAGAATCCGATGATGGGAACAAAATTAAAAATTAAAAACAATATATTTTTCATTCAACTAAACCGTACAGAGGTACTTTTGAATAATAATATAATATATAATAATAATATATTTATTTATTTAAAATCGTAAGGCAAAACAATCAATACAATTTTGGCTTAAGTCTATGTCAAGTTCACATGTGATAAGTGCCTGAACCAGGTAATCCTGTGTTTCAGGCAAGAAGAAGTACATTTATTTATTATATTCTTTATTGTACTCGTATAGTCAAACAATATATGAATCTAGTTGCACGTTCGGAAGCGTTAGTAGGTCACTATGGAGAAGAACGTCCAAGAAACTCCTCGGACACTCTTTTTTATCAGTTTTAATTACAATTATTTGGTTACATCATTCTTGTTGGAAAAATACATATGTGAGAACGATATAAAAAGACATGCACGTAAAAGCGTCTAGAGTAAAAACAAACAATTCAAAAATTAAATAAGCACGTTATTAAAAGCAGGCCGAAACAGTTAAGTTATGACCAATCCCAACTGATGGCGCACGTTCGCGAACACGACGCATGAATTGGCACCACTCAGCTCAACCATAATGAAGGGAACCGAATGATCCAGCACATGTGCCACCATCAGAGAGACATTTAAGCAGCATGAAACAATCTCAACTTTCAGGGCTCACACAAGTCAACGAACGACAGATAGGTACAGTAAATGGTAGATTTACAGTTGGTACATACTCTCACACATATGGTGTGCAGTTATATAATACTAAATGACTTTGAGTTTATACAATACAAATATATTCATACAGTCTTCAGCAGGTCCAACAATACTTTAAAACAATAATGTACTGCATATCACTTGTTTTTGCGCCCTAGTGGTTGTGGAGCAGGACTAGCATTGAACCAAGTATTTTTATCCGTGATGTAATCCCCCAACTTATAATATGCTTGCCTGCATAGTGTGCGTTTTATTCAAGTTTTAAATTTCGTCTTATTCGGTTCTAGAATTTGGGGAGAAATTTTATTGTAACATTTTGTACAGTACCTCATGAAAGATGAGGCTACTTTAGCCAGTCTGTAACCTGGTTGAACTAATTGGTCCCTATTTCTAGTAACGTAATTAGGTCTATCGCCTTTTTTACTGAAAATATGTAGGTAAATTTGTTCTCACGTACATGATGTTTTCATTAAATATATTGACAAGGCACCGTCATGATGTTAATGTCCATAAACAGTTCCCTTAGAGAATCGCGCCGACGGAGATTGTCTATCGCTCTGGTGGCTCGTTTTTGCATTGTAATAATTGACTCAATGTCTGCAGCCTTTCCCCATAGTAAGATACCGTTAGACATTATACCATTAAAGTTTCATTAGATACCCATATTATGAAAGTGCACAAAAAATAACTAGTCCACCATCTTGGGCCGTCCGCCATATTGGATTTAGATTTAGCATATTGTATGCAAAATTTCATCTTAATCGGTGGAGTATAACTTTAAAATTCAATTGCAAGATTTGACCCGAACACACTTACATACATACATATACATTGCAAGTTAATTAAAAGCTTGTAATAGACCAGTATCCCATGGCAATCGACGAAACGCCTCAAATATTATAGGCAGACATAGTGAATTTGGTGTTATTAATAACATGTCAAACATTTGCACTCAGAAAGTATCATTTGGTGAAGTGGAACTGATGATGAAGACCACAGATGGCCACTGGAACGCCTTAATAAGTATGTCATGGGTATAAGATATCTCGAATAGATAAGCGAGTTTGATGGAGCAAATACATGTAAATAAATGGTACCATCGAACTGATCTGATGATGAAGCCGGAAAGAAGGTACTGGAACGCTGTAATAAAACAATGTATCCTAGTCGTGTTTGGGCTTATTGGAATTTATATGAGATGTACTCTGGCTGTAAATGATTTTCAGAGAAGAATTTTATACAGAGCATTTTTCGAGATAACAAGTAAAATTTAAAATACCCTCGACACATTTTTATTTCGTGCTACATAATAAAATGTATCTAGTAATAGACATGCTTGAGCGACAATCTATTGAACACATAATTATGACACGATATCTTGAGAAAACACCCCAATTCAAACAGTAAACCTCCCATAAATTTTGAATGGCCGAACCGATTTTCATCAAACATAGCTAAGAACACTCTCAAATAAAGTCAACTTTCAAACAACAGAAAAACGAAATCTAAATCGGTTCATCCGTTTAGGAGCTATGATGTCACAGACAGATACACAACTACATAATCACACAGGAACTCACGTCAAACGTCAAACACCCCTCTTTTTCCGACAAGGGTTAAAAAGTAGCTTAATTATATACTACTGCTACTACTGTCGGTCAAGGTCAGTTAAATAATTTTAGTAATCAGTTCATTCCAGAGATTATCTTCTTTAAACAATGTTAACTCTTTATAATATTATCCCATTTAGATTAGATTTAAAAGGGCTTCAGAGACGGTCATCGTTGTATCAATATTCAACAACTTTCAACTTACCAATAATAATAGGCACCAAAAATAGTGACTAAATATTCATACTCAAATAGATACTAAGTATTCATGAAGTTAAATCACTACCTACATCAATAAGTATTTGTTTCTTCCCAACTCAAACAATAGACTAAAGTTAGAAGCCTAAAAGTTTGATAGTCATACTTAATGTAACCCAGTAACTAGTTGGTGGAGGTCAGATAGGCAGCCGCTCCATTCGGTTAGACAGTAAGCCGACCCCAACATTGTTGGAATTAAGCAGATGATGACTGTTTGTCAAGTTTATCTGAAATATAAAAATTATACTTTTTTTTTTTTAAACAAACTTTTTTCGTTATCTTCTCAGCAAACCCTTTCATTTGATACCCATATCATGGCAGTGCTCAAAAAATAACTAGTCCGCCATCTTGGGCCGTCCGCCATATTGGATATAGAATAACGTCACTTGGCTAATCATGCATTGTCATCCAAACTAAACGTGTATGCAAAATTCCATCTTGATCGGTTGAAGATAACTGGTTTAAAATTCAGTTGCAAGATTTGGTCCAAACATACTTATATACAATGCAAGTTTAATATGTTATTAATAAACTTATCTAAAGTTCTCTCTCTCGACAAATCGTTTACGGTCCTGGCTGTGCGATTGTGGAATGAGTTGCCCTTGTCAGTAAGACAAGCCCAGTCGTTGGCTGCTTTCAAGAAACTGGTTTTTTTTTTATTGTAATTAGGCTCGCGCTTGACCACTATCCCACCTGATGGTAAGCGATGATGTGGTCGACGGTGAAGCACGCTTGCCTAGAAGTAACCTATTCTCTCTTGACTTAAAGACCCCTAGATTGTAGCTATCGGGAAACACAGACTCCAGCAGGGAATTCCACTCCTTAGCTGTACGTATAATAAAAGTGTCCCCAAAACGTTTACGGTTAGAAACCTCTTTCCTTTCTCTCTAACGTTTATCTATTTAGATCTTATTTAGTCCATCATTATTCAATCCTTTTCATTTTTTCCATCTATGAATGTATGTAACAAGTAATATTATATATGTATGTTTATATATGAGCTTATGTATAGTATTTAATACAGTAATATATTTTTTATTTATGTATTTATATTTTAATGTAGCATTACACCATAAACTACCTCCTGTTTTAATCTTAGATAATTATGTCCATCTAAAGGTTGTCTGGTAGATATCGCTGTCAGCGATAAGGCCGCCTTTGTACCCGTAGTTATAAGTATTATTGTAAAAGAGATGTGTAACTTAATTTTTTGGTGTACAATAAAGTATATTTTATTCTATTCTATTCTAAAGTACTCCATAACAAGCTTTTATTTGGTATCCTTTACGTTTATCTCTACAAAGAACATGCATTAGCGTATGTTCCCATTGTTCCATTATTGGATCGGTACTCTCATTCTTGGTACTCATACTCGGTACTACATTTAAAAGGTCAATGACCGATATTTTTTTATTGTATGTATATGTTACTTTACCCAATAGCGTATGCAAAAATTAAAAAAATCGGATGAGATTTTATAGTATTGGAAAGATATGGGTTTTTAAAAGCTTGTAATAACACAAATGAATCAATACAGCTAAGTACTATTTTTCATGTTTCCATTTCCAGGGCATGACTTTTTCCTTTTCCTATTACTTGTGATAATGAGTATCGTAGATAAACAGACTCTACGTTAACGACAATCTAATTAGTGTTCCGGACAAAATGGCAACCGGGTGGTTTTCCTACGTACGCAGGACTTAATCTAGTCCACATTAAATGACGCTCGTCTTAACCCCCGAGGACATGCAATGTACACAGTAAACAAGTGTGGATACATACAAACCCATTTTACTCCGCGTAATTCGGTTAGAGTCTTTACTCTAAGGGCCTAACTCCACAAAATTATATTAATGTTTACTCCAAAATAAATTGGTCTAATGTTTAACTTGAATGTTCCGCCGAAAACGCCAGAAATTTTGAATTTACGTCATGGATATTAGTGACGCAAGCAAAAAGTGGTTTGTTCTGACCCTTTGGACTTGGACGTGTATCCCGAAAAACTTTATGGTCCGCAAATTACTTACTCCTATTAAAGATAAGTATGTGTCTAGCCTAAATCCGGACACAAGATGAATTTAAATGTGTTTTACGTTCAACAACAATTTCATCTTCAAGTTGAGGCGTTATTCCCTTCTCCCACTTCATCCAGATCGGCGACAGATCCGAATAACTTTTCCATTAGTACTCTGGGCACAACTTCCCACTTAAATTTCTATCTTAATCGCGAACAAAATATTCTACTCCTTCAGCTCCAGTTCTACCGTGCAATATTTTATTATTCTGAAATTATTAATTTCCATCAAAATCATCGTTTTATTATTTTCTTTTCGCTTTTAATTTGTAGCTAAATGGATTTGAGATATTATCTTCAAAAATGTTACCGACACTAGAAAAACAACTTATCATAAAAAAATCCCCACTTTTTCAAGGAATCTCTACTTTGTTTTCACGCTTAGCCAGTGTTTTGAGGATGTTCCAACTTCAATGTGTTTTCACAGAGCTATTTTAATATTTAAGTAACTCCAAGCAGAACAATTTTCATTTCGAACTTTGGTCTTCACGCCTGTAACGTGGTAAGCTATCTGCTTATTTTTTTTTTATTTATTTAGAACAGGCTCGCGCTTGACCACTGTCTCAATTTTTTGTTTAGGTGTATAACAATAGTCACGTGCATGTTTTGACTGTTTCGGAATACATAAGTATTGTTTGTGTTTATATGCCGATAAACTGAATAGCGATGTAACATAAACGAGCCAACCGCTTCGGGCTAAAATAACAAGCGTTGAGCATAGACAATATTTGTGTACGCAGCGATTGTGAATGGATTTCACTCGTCTTAGTTCTTTTTATCTGCTGGCCAGTAACTCGTGAGCCGCGCGGCGCCCAAGGGTGCCGCCACCGACTGCCATATATCAAGCGGTCCGCTTTTAATCTCGCAAGCCCTATTTATTCACATTTATTCCAAAGATATTTTCCCACCGGAATTTCCCCCTTGGAATTGGTAACATTTCCCGCGTTTAGCTGATTTGTACCGCTGCTGTTATTGTGGTTTATTTTACAGGAACAAAAGGGACTGAAATATTTAGAGTTTGTCAAAAGAAGGTGATGATAAATTATGGCGACCCGTTATCACAGCCGGCCGTATCTTAAATAATAGGCTTTTTGTTTTCTTGAATATTCAAATTGTTATTTTGTTTATTTTTTGTCACAGACGAATTATTTTATAGGAATACTTTACTTTCTTAGTAAGCCAGTTCATGACAGTGATGGAAAGACTAAAATAGCTTTTTAATTATTTTCTGCAACAATGAAATAAAAAATATAAAGTCTAGAAAGATCTCTTGCAAATTCGGCGTCTTTACATTGAATCTTTGGCCTTTTTGATCCACGGTAAGTAAATAGACCGTGTATTTTCTTCTTAGAATTTATGGTTGCAAAACTTCAGTTAACCTTTTTCGGTATTGATTTTTAATAAAAGACGCTGTCGTAAGAAAAACTCATATAAAATCCATCCATTGAAGAGCTAGTTTCGGATGTTTATAACACAAAGAAAAATATATCGCAGAAATATGTCCCGCGAAATAAATCTCTAAGACGTTATTATTGTAATTTATTCCCTCAAATCGAACACAATTCATCTACAGGGGCTAACAATAGTAAAAGCGGTGCCAATTTTCCAGCACGAACCTGAACAAAAGAGTGGCCCGACGAGAGATTTATCACAAGCAAAGCAACAACGGGGAAGTTTCGTGCAAACGACGACAACAACTGTTACTGTGCCTGTTACGGTTCTGACATGGCCACTTTCATGGAGTATGCATAAAATCTTTTATACGCAGTCGATTTCCGTGCGGGGTCAGCTTTGTGCGAGTCGCTGCACTTGCTAGGAATGCGTTGTAACTAAACATAGCACTAAGCTGCACTTACCTCGTCTCCCATCTGTGTCAAGTGTGGCACAGTCGGAGCTGCGTTCACAACGCCGCGTCGATGCTACGAGTAGCTAGCTAGGTTGCTCGGCTCCACGGCTGCTCGACTACAAAGAGACAGTAAAACGTGTAATTTCATGCGGATAAGAACTTCTCTCACAAATGTATGTAGAATTCTCGACTTATTTTACTTATACTTATTGAAGACGTTGAGTGCACTTGAAGCTCTCCCTGATTTTCTTAGGATTTTGTGCAGTACCAGTTGTGCACGGTGAATTAAATTCCATGACATTGTAGAATTTTCCATTCGCTCTTAGATGAAACAACAGAAATTCAAATGTCTTCAAATTTATTTTAAATACTTCAACATCCTAGCGTTTTCTTCAACTATGAGAGGAGTCCAAAAGATCCAGGAATACTTTTCTTAATTTTTAAAGAAAATATTCTGACAACTTTTGGACCGCCCTATGCATGTTGGTGTCATTGTTGATCCGATAGGAAAAATAGTTTGAAATGATAAATGCAAAGATGAGTAAAGATTTTTAGTTAATTCAATTATGCCTCACGGTATAAACTGTGACAGTTTATAAATAAACAAACAAACAAAATTGATTCTATTAAAGTAGCATTAATGAAACTAACAAATATTGCGTATAACATTTATTAAAAATAATTTAGAAACGTATTTACAAAATTCACTATTTAATCAGAGTTATAAATTGTCTTTTAGTGCCTAATAAAAGCAATGGTTGGTATTGTTTATTTGTGAAATAAAGCGCTACGCCGGTTCAGTGCATCGTAAACTTGAATTGGATAACTTTTTCGCACCCAACAATGTTCGCGAGAGGTTTCAACGGCTGTTATTTAAAAATTCAGCTGTTTCACACGAAAAACATTGAAGAATTATTATTTTTAGTAGTTTTTTTGTATTTCCAATATTGATTCACTGGCAGGCAAAGGCATTCCTAAAATCCTTCCAGGAACTCGTCTCCCACGCCTTCTCAAAACTCGATGTCATATTTAAATATTTAACTACTTATATCGTTTTGGGCTTCGCATCGTCTGAGGTATGACTCCTGCAAATGAATTATCATCAGTACCAATAAAAGCAATACTGCCATAAGTCATCTCACTCGGGCTTTCTTTGTGCCAAAGGTTATTTTTACTATAGTATTTTTGTGCTATTGTAAATAATATACAGGTTCACCGTCCGACCGTGATTCTTGTTTTTAGGGTTCCGAAGTCATCAAAGAGCCCTTATATTTTCGCTATGTCTTTCTGTCTGTCCGCAGCTTAGCTCAGATACTCTTAGTACTAGAAAGCTTTAATTTGGCATAGATATACTTATTAATAACTCCGACAAAGTGGTAAAATAGAACCTTGAAAAAAAAATTCTCGTCTTTCACATGATGTGGGGTATCGTTGGATAGGCCATTCAAAAATATTACAGGTCTGTTACAACCATTTTTCGATTCAGAGATCTGTTTGCGTAAAATTAAGTTTTAAATTCAAAATTTTTGTTAGAGTCAAGTGTCCCCCCTCCTCCTGCAAGCGAAATGGTTGCTTTTGGCTATGTGAAAAAAATGAATTAATAGAAAAACTATCACAGCTACGTAGGCTTTACAAGTCTACGAGTAATAGTTGACCAACTTATTAAATGTAGTTGGAACAGTAAAAAATTTGTACAAATGTCATTGAAAAATTACTTAAATAACATTGTTAGTTATGTATGTATTCTATTCTATTCTATTCTATAAAACATATAGTAAATATATGCTTATGAACCAAGAAAAAAATTATAACATCCTTAATCATAATGATTTCTAAATTAATAATGTTTAAACTCGAATAACGCTTTGGATTGGGCGGAATCTTTGGCAGTAAGACAAGTCCATCGTCAAGTCAAGTCAGTCGTCTATTTTGGAGTTTTGGAGTGCAGAAGTATTTTTGACGTTTTGTAATCTTAAGTCAAACTATATTCGATTGCCAAGCAAATTCCGCTACCCGATCATAGATAGCGGTTTGCCCAGTGGTCGCAATTATAAACATAATTGCGTTTGCCGTAAGGTCGACATTCGTGTCATAGGTTAATGCATTTAATTTGAAGGCTTATATGTCTTTTATAAATAAAATCAATTGAAATTATGCACTAATTTAATAATGCTCATTGAGGCCGGCGGGCTTCAATGAGCATTATTATATTATCTTATATATTATCTTCTAGAAATATTAAATTACTTATTTTCTTTTGTCGATATCCATCTATAAAGTCAATATCCGACCCGACTACATCACTAATTGAGTAGCGAACTTTCGAGAACGAAATACAACACTATATTCAAAATGTTTCATATTTCGAAAGAGAAAGACACAAGGAGAGTGCTTGCGAGGATCCAGGAACGAACCACACCATTCCCCGTGGTTGTTTGTTCCTATTATTGAATAATTTGATTTATCTTTTGATAGTTGAGTAGGTTGTTTAAAAATACTCATACTAAAATATTTGTTTTCGGTTTGTAAATATTTGGAAATTTTAACGAAGACTTTCTCCGTAACGGCAATACTGCAGCATTCAAATGATTAATTTATGCTGGTTATAAATCTTTTTTGCAAACGCTCGTCTTTACCCGCAGCGATTATCAAATAGATAATATTTTTTGTAACTTCACTTGTGATGTTGGATTTTATAACTCCTTCTTCAGTTACCATCGTCCTATGTGGGCCCGTTTTTAGACGTTATGAGCCGCTGAAACCATTTTAATGTTCATGTAACAACAAAAAACCATCTTCTTAGTCCGCATTATTATGCAACTACGGAACCTTATTACAGCGCGTGGCCTGACACGCACTTGGCCGGTTTTTTTTCTAATAACATTTAGATTGCCTCGGGGCCTGACTAGTGGTCAGTGGTAATAAATCACTGACGGTGATTACTAAATTAATAATGTCCATGTCATGGCTACGTAACCTAATCATATACGTAATTAAACAAATAAATTATGATAAATAAAACAAAAAATTACATTAAGCCCGTATTACCCTAGGGGTTAGGCAGAGGTTTTCCTTCAGTAAACTCCATATTTCGCCAGTTATGTACTCGTATAAGGCTATTTTAAGACGCAGATACCCCTCAGCAGCTAATTTTATAATGAGAATCACGTCTAAACGGCTAGTCGTAATTTATTGAAAATAAATATATTACATTAAACCATTCTCGTAATAATTTTATCTAAGAAAACTTTGAATTTTATTTGTATAATATAGTGTAATTAATTTGTAAAGTTATGTCTAACATGGACAACAACGCGCGTATTTTAATGAAATTTCAAAGACAATTTAATTATCTACATTTTGATTTAAGGTTTTCTTTTTGAAGTCATAGAATAATAAGGAAAATACACAACTGAATGAAATGAATTTTGGGTCGTGCGGGTGTGAAACGAATGCGCGTTTGGTTCCCTCAAGGTAGTTGGCGACTGTCGTCGTATTAACAGGAAGTAAATTGGCATCAACCCGGGTACAAAACTAAACCGGGCTGTTACTGAGAAATTCCAAAAGAAACAACCTGAACAAACCCTGGACATTATATTCAGTAGTAGAGTTTGCGGCAACTAGACCAACGCTATAAGTCTAAATATATATAAGATTCGAAAACCACTACATCTTCCAAATATAATTTATCTCGACTAACAAAAACTATTCTTTTTTTCACATGAAAAGAAACGGTTATGCTCAGCTGTGGGCGAAAACGGCCTGTGTGTGATGATGACGAACAAAAACATGGTCACAATAAATCTTTCATATATTCATTGGAATAAACTGACACACTTGTGTATGTTTGACTATACCATCGAATGATAAGTGTATTCAGTATTAAGGCAGGAGCCGCCATTCTTCCAAGCAATTAACTTTCACGAAGCATTTCATAATACTTATGTGTATACTTGTATTTATGTTCTGTATTTTAGTTACCGTGTTTTTCTTCAGTTTGTGTCCCACTTTTCAACAGATTTGGTTGTCGATACAAATGTAATAAACATTATTTGTTTGTGTTTATGTTTGCAAACTAGTTAAGGATACTCGATACTCGCCCGTATGACGACTGATGATGACGAACAAAAACATGGTCACAATAAATCTTTCATATATTCATTGGAATAAACTGACACACTTGTGTTTGTTTGACTATAGCATCGAATGATAAGTGTATTCAGTATTAAGGCAGGAGCCGCCATTCTTCCAAGCAATTAACTTTCACGAAGTATTTCATAATACTTATGTGTACACTTGTATTTATGTTCTGTATTTTAGTTACCGTGTTTTTCTTCAGTTTGTGTCCCACTTTTCAACAGATAAGGTTGTCGATACAAATGTAATAAACATTATTTGTTTACGTATATGTTTGCAAACTAGTTAAGGATACTCGATACTCGCCCGTATGCTCTAGATTAAGCTAAGTATGTACATTATATGACTCCATTCTAGCAACTAGATATCTTTTGCAAGCTTAGCGGTCTATGTCCACTGGATGAGCCATGTACGTACTGTAAATAGAATAAAAGTCGGCTCCAAATCGGCAGTACGTTTTTTCACCCTCATGAAAGATCTGAGTAGTTACGATTAGTTTAGTTGAAAGATTTCTCACGCTCCGAAACCAAAAGTAATTATAGTCTTTTCAAGATAACGTTACAATAATTACTAACAAAGCACTGACAGCTCAATCAGCTGACACAGATTTGAAAATTTTAAGTTGGCTCTAATCTTATCTTTTAGTCCTATGACCTTAGATATGTTATATTCTCAAACTATTGTTAAACTGTGTCAGTTAAATCGATGTACAACAGATACAACTTTCTATATCGAATTCGTTTTATTTTTGTGGTTGAGTAGAGGGTTGCCCTAAAAAAAGCTGTTTTACTTTGTTAGTAAACATTATATCTTCAAAATGGTTGGAGTATATGTACCTAAATTCTGAATACTAATCAAATTGCGAAGACTATTCACTGATTGAAAACTACACTATAGGTCTATAAGCTACTTTTCATACCGAAAAAATAATGCACTGTTACTGTTGTGAAGGTACGTAGGACACTGAGCGTAGCCGCGGGATACAACTAGTGTTCAGTATTTTCATAGTCACCGTGTTTTTCTTCATTCTTTGTCCCATTTTTTGGACAGATTTGTATATATTGTTAAACACGAAGATATTGAAAACAAGCTATAAATTGTCGAGCACCGCTATACGTTATAGTTGAAAATTGTTCGGTAATATATCTCGGTGTATCTAAAAGTTTGCCTTTATTTATTACTTATTCTCCAAGTTCTGAGTACAAAGCAATATTTTAGAAAATCTTGTTTGACGGCAACGTGTATTAACATGTTTCGATGGATTCAGGTTTTGGTTTTTACCTCTCAGATATAAACAAAAAAAAAAAAAAACTTGCAAGTCTGTCCATAAAGCTCAGTAAATAATTCAGTATGTAAAGAGAGGCAAAGATAACCTGAGGTAGGGTAAGGTAATAGTTAATGAGCGACTTAGGCACATTAGGTCACTACTTCAAATAGTCAAATCATGACATAAACAAAAAGTGGCTTTAGCAGAAAATATTTTATTATTATTGGGTAAAATGAAATCTAAAGTACAGTGAGGACTCTGCCCATTTAAAGGGAAACTCCTTGTCTATAATAAGACTGGCAACAGAAAACTATTTTGAAAGGGAATTGAAATTCGAACTTATAAAAATAAATGAAGATGTTTTTGCTAGGCTTTGATTGTCAATTGGATAGTAGCCGCCTTATAGCAGACATGTTGTTGAATTAATACAAGTTTAAAAGTAATTTCTGAGTTTAATTATTAGCTTTCTGAGCTACCCGGTGTAGAAGAGGCTGGCAACGTTGGCTATGCATCAAAGAAGTATTTATTTATTATGCAAGTAAAGCATAGGCTCAAACCAGAGTATTAGTATAACCTAGCGGGTTTCTTAAGGTAATATTCATAACTGAAACCGACTTTGCTAAAGGGGCATAGCCTTTGCTAAGGATGTCGAGTTGACATCATTGATCCAGTTAATGACTGATGTTTAAAAAAGTAAATGCATTTATAATAATAAACCCTGGTGCAGGCTCTACGAATAGGATTAAAAATTCGATGCGATCCAGCCTTTCCTTCTCTGGCCTGATAAACGCACGAGATCGAAAAATTGTATCATATCTGATTTTTTTTTTAATTAAACCCCATCCAGCTCGATGTGAGTTGACGTATCATTCCTGTTAGTGTCGAGAGGACGCCTTGTTTATTTTTCGGATGTTATGACCAAGGAGGTTCAAACATGACGGCGTTAACTTATAAGTGCATGTAAGCTGAAATTAAAGTACTTATCCGGTAATTCGTTTGTCATGACTTAAGCCTTCCCCTTTTAAGGGTCAATTGTAAATTGACCTCTCCGTTAGGTTAGGTTAGGTTAGGATAAGGTAGGATTGATGTAACTTTTCAAAACGAATAGAAGCACTTCATATCATTTTGAGCGTCTATTCGTAGGGGCGTAGCTCATGTTAGGACTCTGCTGTCTATAATAAGACTAGCAACAGAAAACTGTTTTGAAAGGGAATTGAAATTCGAAGTTATAAAAATAAATGAAAATGTTTTTGCTAGCTTTGATTGTCAATTCGATAGTAGCCGCCTTATGGCAGGCATGTAGTTGAATTAATACAAGTTTAAAATTAATTTTTGAGTTTAATTATTAGCTCTCTGAGCTACCCCCTTAACAGTACATTATTAAGAAACTCGTTTCAGTTTCCAGTTGCCAGTAATAACATGCTACAGGCTGTTTTTAGTTTGCTGAAAGAAATAATATTGCAATTCACCGACTTACGAACTCACAACAAACAAGCCAATTAAGCACATCAATATTAAAATAAACCTAATCATTGTAATGTTAATCAAAATGAGCAATGCCGTAAAATAATTAGATCCACACACTCGACAACAAGTGTTTATTTTTAATTAAAACATCCATTATAAAGTCCGTCGTCAGCAAATAAATGGAGATTGATGTAAAGTCACACCCTCTTTTGTTTTGTTCGAATTTCAAATTCACGGATACAAAGAACGGGCTCTCGACTTTTATTGGCCGTCTATAGAGAGAGGTACACATTATACGAATGTGTACCTACCCTCGTATTCGTAGTATAGCTAGCAGTAGCACTACCCTCCCTCTCGACAATTGAACACGTTCTTACGGTAGAGTAGGTACTGTGCTTGCTTGTCGGATGAAAGAATCAATAGCTAACCGTATTATTGTGAGGATTTATAATGAAAGAGCCACTGGCAATATATTATTGAATAGACGCGTAGGTTGCTAAAAGATAAAGGTTTTGGAGGCAATTTGCGAGTAGTTCGTTTTAAATAACAAGCCATTTTAGATATCAGGGGGGTGACCATAAGCTATTAGAGTAAGGTTATTTTGAGATCGCGTAAGTGACAGATGTATACAAGTCATATACATCTGTCTCTTACACACACTCAAAATAACCTTACTCTAAGAGCTTATGGTCACCCCCCAGATAATGTGTGCTTGATCTTATTGTATAAAAAAAGTAAAGAAAGTCCAGAACTTAGTTCTAGTAGATCTTAGAATCGTAGATATTAGAAAAATCATAGCATCTTTGTGTCTGATCTTTTATTTTATTCATCCTACAACTAAACATGTTCATTTCAAGAAATTATACATTCCTATAGCAATATTCCTATACTCAGAAACTGAATACTTAGAAAATGTAGATCTGAAAATATTTCCGCAGATACTAAGACATAACATAACTTTCATGAACACAAAAGTGCTATACATGAGTATATAATCCGTAATATAATACTACGTCTACACAAAAGCAAATATGAGAGGAGAAGGCTACATATAAATGTTCCAGGGAGAACGCATTCGTCGGTTCCCTGTATCCGGTCTTCGGAAATAGCTCCCAAGCGTGCGTTTCATTATTTCCTTTTTATATTTATCTTCGGATATAACCGTAGACATGTTGTGTGTGTATAAAGTTCGGAGAGTTTAAATCATCTTAAGAGGGAGCCAAGTTTTTGTATCTCTTCTTGGAAAAAGCGTCGATAATTCAGCTGATAAAGTAAATAAATGGTGATATCTATATAATAAAACGTGAAGAGAAAACTTAATACATATTTTAAGTATATTGCGAGCACGGAGAAGTGTGATATTTGATGTAGGAAAATACTATATGGAGGCGGAATGCAGAAAGCAATTTCATGACTGACTGTCGACCACAGAGCGATCACTAGTTACCTACCTACAATATATTTGCAATATTGGACCAGAAGCCCAAGTCAGTAGGTCAGTCACAGCCATAAATGTGTCACCATCCATCAGTCTGTCATCATTATAATTAAACATAAGCCTCGCAGTGACAGCTGAATGAATTGACACATATATTATAATACAAACGTATCATAACTATATTCCAAGGGTTTACTCAGAGGACACCCAGCCGCCTAGTCCCATGTAAAACCCAGACCAGTGGTGTCTCATCCCATACAAAGAAACCGTGCCGACGTTCTATTACGTTATATTGATTATTTTTTATACATCGATCGCGTTTGGTTCCGTTCCGTTCCTTTCCACGGATATAGATGGTGTTCTATCTATCGCCGTGGAACGGAACCGAAAGCGATCGATTTACAAAAAATAATCAGTATAATCAGATGTAAAACACTAGTTACGTCGGCACGGTTTCTTTGTATGGGATGAGACATCTGTATGATAGTATTATATTATCTGTGCCCAGGCGATGGTCTTGAGTCCGAGGTAAGACCCATGCTCAGAAATACCGCTTGCATTCACCAAACCAACTGGACATTTCATTTATAGTTCCTTAATTAAAACGCACAGAAGGCTTATCCTATTAAAGAAACGGCGTACGAGTATACTTTCAAATACATGTTAACTAGTACTGCTTATCACAAATTCACCACAAGTTTTTGAGTCGTTAGTTTTTATGTCTTTTTGTCAAAGCTCTTGTAGACTAGAAAATCTTTTTGATTGGCTATTGTAAATGCGGTCAACCAATCAAGACGCTAACTTGGAATCTGTCAGCAGATTTAAATTAGATTTCGAAGAGTCTTGCAGAAACTAGGAGTTAATCGAGTCATTACCGTTAGAAGGCTAATAAAACTCAGCTAAACGACCGAATGTTTATTCGTCTAGGTAAGGTGTGTACCGTTGAAGTCAATTAACGCAAAGAGATCTAACTTCATTACCTCTCGTAAACGGCGCGCTAGCTACAGTCGGGTCGTAGAAACTTCTTGGAATGTGCATTTAGGTGGAATGTTCCATATCAAAGGCCACTTAGCACAATTGTACGTCATACGGGTAACTGGAAGTTAAGAAAATTATGTCAAAGGAAGTGGTTTGTTTGATTGCTAATATAGGGTGTAACGAAAAGTGTGTCCATATTTAAAAACCTGCTTCTGCCCATGAAAATTAACTGTTTTCGCCAAGAAAGTAGTTTTCAGGGTTCAAAGTCAAAGTTCAATATTTTTATTTCGTAAGCGGCACTTTTGAACGTCAACAATTAAAATTTACAAGTAATAAAAATTGATTCTGACGATATTTGTGTGACCTGTGCCATAAGTAGTTCCCTACCCAAAGGGTAAAAAAGAGACCCTTTTACTAAGACTCCACTGTCCGTCTATCACCAGGATGTATCTCATGAACCGTGATATCTAGACAGTTGAAATTTTCACAGATGATGTGTTTCTGCTGCCGCTATAACAATAAATATAAAAAAAGAATATATTTAAGTGGGGCTCCCATACACCAAACGTAATTTTTTTGCCGTTTTTTTTGCGATAATGGTACGGAACCCTTCGTTCACGAGTCCGAATCGCACTTGCCCGGTTTTTAAAACATGATCATAACTTGCCGTTACACCCTGTATAAATTAATAGTTCTTTTTATATCTTACTACCTTCTGCCAGCGGCTTCGCTCGCTTTAAAAGTGATTTATCATCCCAAGGGAACATTATACCGGGATAAAAGTATGTTATGTGCTATTCCAGACTACCTATCTCTGTGCCAAATTCCATCCAGATCCGGTCAGCCGTTCTGGCATGATTGAGTTACAAACATAAATCCATCCATCCAAACGTTCGCATTTATAAAATTAAGTAAGATTCTTATGAACAAAAAATACTCCTGGCACCCTAAACACAAGTTAAATCTTAAATTAGGTGCCAGAGTTCATCGTAAACACTGTTTTCCCTAGTTATAACGCTAAATAGTGTTTAGATAAGTGTTTTCTTGTACAATTGCAGTTAAAAAAAAATTTTTTTATGTCAAACATCATTGTCTTTATGGCTTTTTCAATACAGCTTTTCTGAAAGGCCTTTCGTTAAACATATTAAAATCATATTATACTAAAATCTATTTGAAATAAAATTAGACATATTTCCGAATCTTTTTACAGTCCGTTCAACCGATTTTCAGTTCTATGCCATAAACATAAGGATGACATAAAAAGTATAAACCTGTTACCAAAACCAACTGTTTACTACAGCTACCATTTGTCGTATAACCAACGCAATAGAAGTCAAATTTGGTTGAACGGGCTGGAAACGGACTAATTTAAACGTCTAATGTTATCGCAAATGGAGTATGATTATAGTAATACAGGTGTTTGGTCTGAATTAAAAATAACTTTTATTTTATGCATTATATGCGTACAGCTAAGGAGTGGAATTCACTGCCGGAGTCTGTGTTTCCCGATAGCTTCAATCTAGGTAATCTTTAAGTCAAGAGTGAATGGGTTTTTTCTAGACAAGCGTGCTTCACCGTCGACCACATCATCGCTTACCATCAGATGAGATAGTGATCAGGCGCAAGCTTATACATGACAAAAAAAATGTGATCAGGAGCAAACTTTACCGGCGATCGCACAAGACAGAAAAGAATAGAAGGAGAAGGGCGAGGACTTTCCCCAGCTGTGGTCAACCATTTCGCCATCATATGAACAATCGACCAATCAGATGACAGATGAAAAACGCGATGTGTATTTCCGTCATACTCTTTGCCTTTGGCGAATTCATAACGCAATAAGGCTGCTGCTCTTGTCCTTTGTTACTAAAAGTTGGCGCAACACGTTATCTTCTGATAAACAATTTATGCTAGCAAATCTATTGTCAACCTGAATATTATCGAGTACAGATTCAACTAAAAATATTACTATTACTTAGGTACCTATTTGAATAACTGTCCCATACGTAGCTACTAATGAAAACCAAACATAACTTCTGCAATGCTTGTTAAAAACTATATAACTTACCTACAAGTGTCTCGATAGTTGTCGATATCTTCGTTGAAAAGCAAGCGTGTCATTTAAAATAAGTAACACACGTTCTTGTTATCCTTAGAACTAAAGTTAGTTTGTTCCACAAACTACAAGATGTCTGATACCAAGACGTAAATTACATTTTAAAGTATAAAGTATCTAATTTAAACAAATTTTAAACTACAAGCAGTTGTTTCGTCTTGCCCAAGGAGCACCGCGACACTTGACTACCACAGTTAGAGACTTTCCATACAAACTTAGGTACTTTTTGATGACGCATCGCAATTGCGTCGCTATTCGATACAAACATTTCATATTTCCTAAGAATCAAGTGCAAAACGATTGCATTGCGTCCATGTGAATGTTCCTCCAATTTTGCTTAGTAAAAATCGGTAATCAGTGTGATATAAAACGAATCCTGTCGTGCTATTAGGAAGGTTGCTAAGAATGAGAATGAGAATCACTTTTTAGCTAGACATTAGATAGTCCTTGACAATTCTTAATATGGCCATGACAGCCGAAACATGCGTTCAATGCAATTGCATGGCCACGAATATTATCAACGAGTCTCTAGTCGCTGCCAAGCGCGACGGTTCCGTCTTCTGTGGTTTTGTTAGACAAAATAATTCCGCTTAAAATATTTACGAAGGAAGCTCCATTTTGCACTTAGGTATATACTTTGCAGACTTCTGGAAATCCCTTTGTATACCATCTTCAGCTAGTTTGAATAAGATATCGATTCATTGTCTTGAAAATATTATGAATATATTTTCGTAGAAATTATTAATTATGTATTGAGTAGTTCATGTGAACGCAAATTAAATTGAAGTTAGTAGTTTCCTACAACTAACCACCGTTTTCTGAATTAAGAATCCGAAATCGACTATAGCCTTAAAACCTATCAAACTTTGGCATTTAAGTAGGATTTGACCCATCCTTAACTCCAAATCAACAACTCTTGAATTCCATTTAAAAAAACACAAACTTATACCGGTAAAAATTAAGGAATAGACACATATACCAATAACATCACTTGATGTACGTAGATATATCATCGAACCCTTACAATTCCATTGCAACCCGTTTCATCCTATCCTAAGGGAACGGAGTTTTTCATCTCCTAAAAGGGCGCTAATTTTCCGACAAGGCGGCTCGCCATAGTGCTGGCTGGCTTCGCAAGCGCTCACAATGAGGAAATACTATATCTAACTACCGAGAAAAAACTTTATGTAGGGACTTCGTTAATTTTATTCGCATCGATCTCAATTTTTCTCTGAAATGTAACGCAGTTAAAGTAAGGCTCGCATTCTAGTAACGCGGAAAGAGGAAGTACGAAAAATAAAAACAAATACTCAAATATTGGCTTCAAGATTTAATATATTAAAACGAAAAGATACCTACTTATATGAAAATGCTCAATAATTTACTAAAGACTCAATAAAATGCAATCCTGAATTTTCGTTAACAGTTTCAGAATTAAAACGTTGGGAGCGAATTGATTGGGAAAAATATTCGAGAATATTTTGCGAAATCGCTGATGCATTAATTGGTTGAAAAGAAAAGTCATATTCCGCTTTCGGTGGCACGCAAGTCGTGGCTTTACCGGCGAACTGAGGGTAGTAGTGAAGTGCGGTAGAAACGGGGCCTTCATCAATCTTCTGTAATTAGCTAGTGACGTTCTCGCCTAACACTAATGACGAGAAGGGCGTTTACTCGCGACCGCCACGCCTCGCCACATAAATTACTACATCCACCGTCAAGAGCTCACTCAAAACACCTCAAGTGTTTAGTGAAATGTGCTGTTAGTGAAAAAGACGGTTAAGCGATTTTTAAACGGCGTGTGAGTGGCTTTATCGTCATTTTGATATAGGGACTACTTTACGTGACTAATTATAAGAGTATTAGTTGAATGATATCAGCAATCAGCTTTATAAGCACTATTGTGAGTGAAGTAAAGTACCTGTGTACTTCGGTACTTAAATTATTATCGGCGTCAGCATAGGTATACTCTTTAACGGATCTTTAGAAGCGATGGCACACTATTAATTCTTAATTCTTTATTGTACACAAAAAAGAAATACATATACAACTTGAGTGATTATAAAGTTGATGTACAAAGGCGAGCTTAACTCTAAGAAGAGTTTTCTACCAGCAAACCTTAGAGTGATAGAGAGAGTTTACAAAAGGAAGAAGAGAAGTAGTCCAGTGTACAATTTTAGAATAATATAAAATATATCATAAATATATTAATATAAATTATACATAAATAAGCACAAAATATATATATATATATATATATATATACATATACTAATATTATGTCATTCCGAAAGAAAATGATCCTTGATTTTCCTCTTGAAGACATTTAGAGAAGGGCTGTCGCGTAGGGAATGTGGTAGAGAGTTCCAGAGGCGCACTGCAGTAACAGAGAAGGAGCCATCATGGCGGCTGGAAGTGTGACGTGGGGTACGAAGGAGAAGAGAAGTGGAAGTGCGACAGGGTTTACCCTCGGGACAAAGTACTCAAAGCGTTCACGAAAATATTGAGAAGAATTAGGATTGTGTAGGATAGTATAGAGAAGAGATAGGATATGGGTATCTCGACGACGCCGAATCGGCAGCCACTTCAATTTAGTCCGAAACTCCGACACGTGATCGTATTTACGGAGGCCAAAAATAAAGCGGATGCACAAGTTCTGCAGTCGCTCGAGTTTATTTAGGAATACCTCCGTTGTATCTAGAAAATAGACATCTGCATAGTCTATGAGCGGTAGAAGAAGAGATTGAGCAAGAGTGACCTTAGTGTTAAATGGTAAGAAGTTTTGGAGACGTTTAAGAGACTGAAAAGAGTAGCAGACCCTCTTACTAACATCAGCAACATGAACCTCCCAAGAGAGGTTAGTATCCATATAGACTCCTAGGTTTTTCACGTTTTTCGAATAACATATGGACACTGAATCATAAACTACTGGTACACTCTTGTACTTTATAAATAAATAGAATTTAGCTTTATTAAAAAACCGACCAAATGCGAGTCCGTGTCGCGCAACGATGGTTCCGTACAAACAGATACATTCACCAAAATAATTAGGTGTCATTACTGAGTAAATAAGAATTTTCTTGTGTTACTTTAAATGCCATAGATGTTTTATAGGTTTACCTGTTATCTATAAGTAAAGAACTATTTTCTATTTTTTTTTTGTTACTGGTACTCCCTTACCCTTAACTCCGATACCACTGGGCAGTGATATCGGAGTTAAGGGGTCAATTCAAGCCTATTATAATTTAAACTATTTATCTTAAAATTACAAAAAAACATATATTTGAGATTCTCAAAACAAGCCCTTTCATTTGATGTCACACGACATAGTATGCATTTTTTAAAATTTTACTCACCCCCAAAAGTGGCCCTTATGTTCAAAATTCATTTATTTACGTTACATTTCCATCTTTGGGTCACTGACTTATATATGTGTACCAAATTTCAACTCAATCGGTCCTGTACTTTCGGAGCAAATTTTGAGATACGGAACCCTAAAAACTACCATTACTCTAATTTACTCGACAATATCGCTTCAAGCCAGCCTATTCTGCAAAATCTCACCGTGAAAGGTTAGGTGAAGTGAGCTTTCATTCCACCTGTTTAACAGCAGTGGTATTCTGTAAAAATCTGACTCTGATGGCTTAGGTGAAGTGAACTCAAAGAGAACTGTCGATCCCTAGCATTGGTTACAATGACAGCTCCTTCACCTAAGTCATCACTATGAAATGTCATCAGAATCGACCGGCAGCTCAATAAAGCTCACTTCACCTAACTTTTTAAGGTGAGATTTTTACAGAATACTAATGCAGTATATTAGCCACATAATGAACTTCATATTGCAATGGAATCTATTAGTTTTTAGAATCAGCAAAATAGTCGACACAACAGGTAACTAAAAGCTCCTTCCCTTTGTACCCAATACACAATACGATAGAACTTATTATACGGCGCATAATTTATCACAGAAGTGACTGCAACAGCCCTATCGCGTACATACCTCCATCGTTTCTTTGATAACTCTACTGAATTTCCTTTTTAAGTCATGACCCGATTTTGCAACAACGCTTTGGGTACGCATATGGATTGAAGCTAAAGGCTCAGCAGACAGGCGCAACAAGACAATGCGACATCCCATATTTATATAAATTATTTAACGCAGATAGAACCATTGAACGCTTTCAAGAAAACTCCTTTTTTCTAGGGATATAATTCGTAAATAGGTAGAAGTGGTAGTACTACCTTTTCCGCACTTACCCCCAGTTTCCCAGCTCAAAATTATCGCAAAATTAATATGACAAATTGTCAAGCACGCGTTATCTGCTGTAATTGGCCGTTGAAAATTCATTCAACCAATTACAGCAGATAACGCGTGCTTGACAATTTGTCACATTCATTCTGCGATAATTTTGAGCTGGGAAACTGGGGGTTAGACTCCCATTAAGTGTGTGGGGATTCTGGCTATGGTACCCATATCCTATCTCTTCTCTGTACTATCCTACACAATCCTAATTCTTCTCAATATTTTCGTGAACGCTTTGAGTACTTTGTCCCGAGGGTAAACCCTGTAAACCACTTCCACTTCTCTTCTCCTTCGTACCCCACGTCATACTTCCAGCCGCTATGATGGCTCCTTCTCTGTTACTGCAGTGCGCCTCTGGAACTCTCTACCACATTCCCTACGCGACAGCCCTTCTCTAAATGTCTTCAAGAGGAAAATCAAGGATCATTTTCTTGTAACATTCATTCTGCGATAATTTTGAGCTGGGAAACTGGGGGTTAGACTCCCATTAAGTGTGTGGGGATTCTGGCTACCATAGCCAGCCAAGCTCCACCCATAAGCACAGAAGTTTCGTTGCCTTTCCGTAGATAGGTAGATAAATTCCATTTAAAACACTTTTCAACAAAATAATTCGAAGCTTCTGTGCTTATGGGTGGAGCTAGGCTGGTTAAATTGCGTATGTTCATGGTAATTATGGTATTAAGGAGGACTTAAAAATTATTCGTCACATCATATGTCATCATAAATTTAAATGAGACCACATGAGAAGCACTAACTTTTAAATAAAAAAGACACATCAAAATCGTTTCATAATTGACGGAGTAATCGCGTAACAAACATACAAAAACATACCTCCTCCTTTTTGAAGTCGGTTGAAAAAGCGTAGTCACATCGCGCCTGTCTCTGAAAGCCTTTAGCTTCACGCCATATGCAACATTATTATACCTGCAATACGTTTAATGATCGTAAATTTCCTTAATGAACAAGTCGTGCAATTAATAATTCAACACCCTTCTGAACTAAAACACATGATTAACCTAATTTGCAGCAGTGTACCGAATTCTAACGCAACTAATGAGAGCGTTCGTAAGTAGATTGCATTTAGTTTTGAGGATGGAATACTACATGTTATATGAAGCCGTCACTATTACGGCTGGTAATTTAAGAGAGATTTAGATTTGATATTTTGGTTTTATTTAGCGCATGATATATATTTAAAATAAGAATTTTGAATTAAACGTGGGTGCAGAGGGAAAGGCAGACGGGAAAGAAAAGATGGACGGTTTGTGTGAGAAGTTATATTAAAGAAAAAGGCGTCAGTGATAGCGAGACGGGTGACAAGACGGTATGGAAGAAGAAAACGTGTTGTGTCCACAAATAATGGGACAAGGACAGGCAAATGACGTTATGATGAAAATTGTTTTTGATATTTCGGGTTTTACTTACCTAACTAAAAATGAATTAGCTGAAAACATACTTGTGTTAAAAAGCAGAGGGCGCTTTTTGCCCAGCAGCGGGACAAAACAGGTTTATTACGAGAAGATAAATAAAAAATATATTTTCCATTTCAAACTTCATTTTACCGAGGAATTAGATTGAAAGCAAACGATAAGTTCTCCTGTATTTGTATGACCTCTCTTGTAGCTATCCCTGTATGTATTAAATTACCTTGTTTGTTCTTTATATTTTTTGTTACGGGACAAAACAAAGAAACAGAACTTCTTGACTATACAGGCATTACAGACTATATACACTATACAGGCATTTTCAAGCTTCACTTAAATTGAAAAAGTCTAGATTTTTCTGCGTACGAAAACAAATAAATTTAAATTAGAAGAAGTTCAGTTAGCCGAAAAAGATTAAGCACTTCACTATATTTTAATGTTAGAAACTGAAGATTGACTGTCTTCGCTTAGAGAAATAACTTCAAAAGCAATTTTTTTTTTTTTAATACAATCCTTCGTCGTGGAGTAGTTTGGCAGTTTTGACGCTCACATTCTGCAATTACAGTCTTAAACCTAAAATTTAAATATTTTTATCAGTCACTTTACCAAAAAAGTAAGATATGTAATTAAGTACGAATATTATATTTTGAGACTGCAGCCCTGAATTCAGACTTTCAGACGTACTTTCTCCGGGGACAGTGGGTCACGATGTCATCTGAGCGTAAACAAATAAAACAAAAAATAACGCATCTACAGTTCTTTTAACGAGCTGCTTGTTTCTAGAAACAGTTTTTTTAGCTTTTCATAGCGTTTGCAAGAAAATGAGTATTCATATGCAATATATCAAAAAGAGAAGCTGGACGAAGTCGGGCTGAGGATAATGATGATGATGAAAGACATGCAAGGTCCGTAATTTTTACCCGACAGCCGAAGGAGGGTAATGTGTTTATCGGTCTTTCCATGTATGTTTGAACCTATGTGGCGTTCTAGAGACCCGTTCTAGAGACCAAACGCCTAGGCCGATTTTGATATGCTGTGCAGTCGAAGGATACATCTGATTTTGGTCAGCCAGCTCGCGAATATATATCCTCCGACTGCACAGCATTATTTTCTTCTTGTTTACGTCTTTTTCGTTCACTTCTTAAGCAGTCGAGTTTTTTGATTTTTTTAATTTACTTTTTTTTTTTATAAACCTTGTTTATAAAATATAGCGTTTTTGCGCATATTACGCTCTTAAGCCTGGTTACCGTACAAAACACTGGTGAACCGCCTAATGTGGGCATACCCTAAACTGAATAATAGACTAAAAGAATCAAAGCCCACAAACACACTTTGTATCATTTAAAAAACAAACACAGCCTTTGGACAAATCATTCTTCACTACTCGAAAAAAAACACTAGCTACGAATCCTCAGTTCTCATTTATATTGTTGAACTAAATAAATAAGCGAAACGTAAAACATACATTTAAGTTAACGAAACGAAAGTCACGATATTATCAAATTGAAGTAATCAATCTTCATTAATCAGAAAAACATTGGCGTGAACTTCTAATGACTAGCAATTAAGGAAAGGCTGCATAAGTTTCTGTACCATTTGAATTTTTATACTAGTCTAGGAATTAATAAGACCTTACTTAAAAACGATTTATCGTTCCAAACATCTCGTCATGTGGTTGTTACACTTTAAACATTTTCCGTGGCCGGTTTTCGTTTTGTTAGACCTTTTATAAAGATTTCAGTAAAATTAATGTAGCTATACATGATTTGTAGATGTCTCCGGATTATTGCAAACACCGTAAGTTTATAATAAATCGCGTAAAATTTTAAACTCCTTTTACTCAACTTCAAAAAGGAGGTGGTTCTAAATTCGACTGCATATTTTGTACTAGGTGAACCGATTTTGATGATTCTTGTTTTATTTGAAAGCTTCTCAAGTGGTCCCATTTAAATTTGGTGAAGATCTGATGAAAAACTTGGGTGATATATAACAGAAGTCTTCATTAAACTACAGCAAATCTCTCAAGATTGCTGCAATTGCATGTCTGAAGTAATTTTTCACTTTGTACCGTTGTTTTTGGAAGTCGGTTGTATTTTTTTGTACAAAAGTTTTATGAATAAAAACTTAGAAAAGCCAAAGTATCTATATATTGAACCATTGTGCCGTCATTAACTTTTGTTTTAATTGCTTTTTATATTTTGAAAACCCTCTTTCCATTGGTTGTTTTGTCAAAAAATTAAATGGATCTTTAGCTTGACTTTGAGATATCAAGCGAAGAAGTAAAATCGTTCGATTAAAATGTCGTTGAAATGTCAAGGACATATCAAAAGAACATTCTTTCTCTTCACTTTATATGGTGTACCTAAATAATTATTTATTTTTCAGGTTCCCATTCCGTAACAGTGGTGACGTAGGTACTACCCTAAGTTTGAAGAAGATTCAATACCAGCGAATTTCGTTCGAGTATTCTTAACCATAATATAATGATATAGTATAGTATAATGATGGTCAACATAATACTGTCAGTCGACATCTTTACTATGATATACCTGATCATGTACAAATATAAATTCATGACCCTCAAACACTACTTTGAGAATTCTATGCAATGAAAAAAAAAATAACATAGCAACAGAAAAAATGGCAGGCGTGCTGGTTGAAGGCATAAAAATGCAACACACCCTTATAAGGTAGAAATTTTGGGAATATTTGATTTGTATGCAAGTAAAAAACGAATCAAGCTGAAAATTAGGCAAAAGGCAAAAGTAAGTAGACTGAAAGGGATTGGATAGCCTTATACCGTTTGCTTTAAAAATTCCAAGAAACATATTCATTACTCATTATATTGAGCACTTAGACAAGATAATTGACAAATTATGATGAAATAATTACAAGGATGCTTACTACAATGTCAAAAGTATCTAGTAAATAAAACAAAGAAAGAGCAAATTAATTTAAATCCAAGCTCCTTTGTGAGGAAATGTTTTAATTTCAAAGAAACTAACTCCATGAGCCAACATTCATCAAGGTCGATCCGATGTCAAACGGAGCATAATTCTTTTTATCTCATCAGTTTATCGGGCGACATCGACAAAGCGTTCGGGACGGTGATGGCGCTACAAGTTTGTCAAAGCTCGGGTTCGGCTGTCTCTCTGCTCCTTCAAATTTCCGTAAGTAATCGTACTGTTGTACCCCAGTGTCCCCAGTACCTTTGAATGCTGGCAATCTTGCAAAACTGCGTATTTTTGTCTCGATTACGTATTCATTATGTTTCTGTGTTTTAGTCTTTGTTTGTGTGATACGATTTGTAAAGAAATAACGCGATTTTATTTGTTTTAACCGATTTCCAAAAAGGAGGAAGTTCCAGGTTTGACTGTATGTATGTTTTTTTTTATGTATGTTCACCGATTTCTCCGTCATTTGTGGACGGATTTAAAAAATTCTTTTTGCGTTTGAAAGGGTTTACTCCCGAAATGGTCTCGTTGTCACCAAGTCATCATCAGATTCATCAGATCTCATGGCAATCGCGGGCACTCCTCACTAGATAGGCATACAAATAGCGATTTTGGTATTTTCATCTCCAATGCAATCATTTGCACTCAGAAAGTATCATTTGGTGAAGTGGAACTGATGAAGAAAAACACAGATGGCCACTGGAAATCCTAAAAGATAAGTATGTCACGGGTATAAGATATCTCAAATAGTTAAACGACTATGATGAAGCAAATACTTATAAAGAAATGGTACTGATGAAAATGGCATCACCGAACTGATCTGATGATGCAGCCGAAATGCACTTATTGGAATCGTCATGTTGGAATCGTCACAAAATGTACTTTGGCTATAAATGATTTTCATTGAACTTTGAGGTACCAAAACTAAAAGGGAAAAAATTTTAACAAAAAAATTTAACAGTCTTTCCCAAAAAAACAATAAACAGTGAAAAATAACTTTATTTTCCGAAGTCAGTGTCGAAAACCGAAAAACACGTTTTTTTTTTTGGAAATCGGTTTGATTTTTTTTGTTGCAAAGATTTATATTTTTGGATTTGTCTTTTACTTATGCTCTCTGATTTTTCTTACGGTACAAGCATATTATTAGCGTCCATAATTTTGAAAAAAATTGAGAAGTGAGATTGAATAATGTTTTCTTCTGTCTGTCGCAATTGATTCCGTAATTGCCACGTTTCAAAGCTTGAGACAGATTGCGTCAATTATTTTACCCTTTTCTGCCGATAGTAACGTATCATTTTAATTAATTTCCAGCTTTCAGGCCAACTGATGTTCATCGCAAGTATGAAGTTGATATTCTTCGTAGTAGCTGTATTCTTTCTGCTGGGCCTATTTTTATGCAACGCCGGGGAAATAACGTATCAGAAATGGCTGTTCATATTTTCGAGATGTGTTTGACACGAATACGTTGATACTATTTCCCTATGGGGAAAACGGCGCGGTGAAGTGTCATGTGACCTTCATCCTGTGGGGTTACCGTTTAAAGTTTCAGTGTATTGTGTATCGAGTTGCTGTGTTCTGCGTCACTGTTTCTCGGTAATCCGTTCATGGTTTCCTTGTTCCTGGTTAAAGTCGCACAGAGTTGTTGATATTGTTCGGAAAAAAATATGAAATATGAGGAGAAACTGTAACTTGTGAAGATGATCTTAGGTCCGGTTTTCTGAGAAAGGCACATTCACATCTTTCACAAGTTATGTATTTGCTTGTTCCACATTCCTTCAGTAAATTTTAGTTTCAGGCTCCGGAGTATTATAACAAGATAATCCACCCTAAACTGTATCCGGTAGACACAACACAATTTTGTAAACAAAAATATGTCACAGGCATTACGGCCAAATGTGACATCCGCTAACATCCACAGAAATGGTGGAGTCGGATATAAAAATAAGTTACGACATAAGGTCAGATATACTGCCATCAACATAAATCACAGCTTGTGTACCTACGCTCTTGTTATTTATATTTACCAAGTAAAGAACGATGTTACAATGTTTTCTAGACCTATATTTGTGAACAGTACACTTGATAAAAATATCAAGGTATTATTTTAGCCGGCGAATAGTTTATGTGAACTCTTTGCATTTATTTAGGTTTGGAATGAGATTTAATCGAAAACCGATATATCGATTGGGATTAAAAGTTTTGCTTTTCGTTCTTTGCGACCAGAAGAAGTTTAGGGTGGTCTGTGTTTTTTAATCCTCTGTTTGAAGTTAGTTGGGATACTAAATTATTTTTATTAATTCACTGAGTATTTTAATGATTCAACTAACTTTTGGATGCAGCTACGCTTGCATAAAATTTTAAATATTTTCGCGAGCCTTGGTTTACCCACGTTCTAAATTAAATCCAAATCTGCTCAGCTGTTGAGGCGTCATACACTAACAAATATGCAAACATACAGACACTTTCACATTCATAAATCTTAGTTGATCTTTTTTCGGTGTACACTCAATTATATTCTATTCTATTCTATTGTAAGAGCTGTGTTGACGCCTAATAGATTCCTGTCATCTGAAAACTTCATAGGATCTTTAAGTAAATGTCTCCTTAAAAGTCCTGTGAAGCCTTCTGTCGAACAGTATCGTTCATTCTACAGGCATCAGAAGTTTCAGACGCCATATTCTACTGCGGCTGGCAGGCATGCCCTCCGCGTCCGAAGTCCAACCCCCGCCTGAACATTAGGCAGATGGTTCTCTTGGGGATCGTTTTTATTTTTTTATTTTTCAAATGCTTGCGCTTGACCACAAATCAAATCAAATCAAAAATATTTATTTGCTAGAATATGGTACATAAGGTGTTACAGTAAATTTATTCCAGCATATCCTGCCATAACATGGCGTGCAAATGTATTGACAATCGGTGATGTCACTTAATCTTTAATCTAACATACAAATTACAGACTCTATTGACTTGTCTTCCAAAGAGTCCTTAATGCTATAATATATTTTAAATAATAATAATTTGAAAAGTATTTTTTTTAAATATGGTCAGCGGTAGGTCTTGGAAACTATTGGGTAAATGATTGTAAATAATAATCGACATGCAGTATACATTTTTCTTAAATAATTCTAGTTTTATTGATGGCCTCCGAAGTTTATCTTTATGCCGTGTTCTGCTATTTGGCCTGTCAGTGTTAGTTTCAAATAAATTGTATTTTATCTTTACAAAAGTACTTATTTCAAAAATATATAAGCATGACAAGGGTAGAATTTTATGTTTTAAAAATAGTGGCTTACAGGTGTCTAAAAAGTGAGCTCCACAAATTGCTCGGATACATTTTTTTTGAGCTTTAAAATCTCTGGCGAAAACTACTGAGTTACCCCATATTATAGTGCCGTATCTAAGTACGGATTATACATATCCATGATAAGCCAGCATTGCAGTGTTAAAGTTTACTGTTTGTCTAATTCTTTTCAAGACATATATATAATACTAACATAGCATATAAGAATAATCATTTACTAACACACGTACCATCTATGGACTATGTAATGGGTCTGAAATAAAGATTATATAACGATCTATTTCTGTAAGAATTTTATCTATGTTTATTTTCCAATTGCAATTTTTATCGACCGTTATACCCAAGAATACACAATTATCTACAGTGGTCAAGTGTTATTAAAAAAGGAAAGTTATTTAAAAACATTCTTAATTAAGTTGGCATTGCGATTAGATTTTCGATAACGTTAATTGATACGAAGTTAGTGTCAAAAATATAAGCACGGTCAGATTCAACATAAATAGTTATTTTAGGCAGTCAAAAAAAACTTTCTACTTGAGGAAGTATGCCATCAATTTGTTTGTCTAACTTGAAATAACATCAAAATTGTAATTAAAGTTCGTAAATGTCGTAATGCCAGCTTCTTTTGATGTTAAGCGATTTACTTAAGTACCTCTTAAATGATATTGCCAGTCGACCATATTATTAAACAGAAATGTGGCTCTGAGTAACCGTGGTGCGTGGCCTTTTGCGTTTTATAAGAGCCAAGAGGCAACGATGGGAACTTGAAAGGCGGATAAGCAGTGGAGTCAGTTTGCGTTGGTTCTCTGTGAATAATATAAACCTCAGCTTAATAATATAAAGCCAGTAAAATCGGTCCAGCCGGTTCGGAGATTTACCCGAAGAAACAGCAGGCAGCGAGACTAAAACAATAAATTTCGTTTTTATGTTACAAGTACCGTATATCCTTACTATATATATATATACTTTAATATTATAAATGTGAATGTAAGTTTGTTTGTTACGCTTTCACGCAAAAACTACTGAACCGATCATCATGAAAGTTTGTACATATATTCTTGGAGGTATTAGAAGTCACATAGGATACATTTTATTAAAAAAAAAAGCGAGCGAAGCCGCGGGTAAAACCTAGTATTGTCATAAGTAGAGGTCTGTGATATTGTCATAAGTATTTAGTTAAAAAGCTGTTATTTTGACATTACAAGCAGACACTTTAATTTTATTTATTTGTACGTCTAGATTATGTCAAGGAATTATGAGTCTTGTGACCTTTAGAGGCAGTGACAACAAGGAACTCAACTGTTGTAAGTTTGTATACCAAAAAAAAATACATAAAAGAAATAAAAAATATAACACTACAGACAGAAAAATAAGTTTCTATTATTGTATTTGGTACCTTTATTTTTACGATGTATAAGTAGGTACATTACTACATTACTTCACCCACTTCCGAAAAGAAAGCAGTGTGTCACTTTGTAGTGTTGTTTTGTAAGTTGGAAAGTTTTCTCAATAATGCACCGATAATTTGTAAAGTATCGGATTTGGATGAGATTTATTGTATTTGAAATAATTGGTTCACTTTCAATACCTATCTTAATCATTTATAAAATCTAAAATTATCGAGACAAGATTCTCATCTCACAAGATTTATTACAATCTTACGGTATTTGCAATAATCAGGTGACATAGATATTTTCAAACAAGCATAAAACATAGTGAGGCGTAGAAGTCGATTTTGTTTAGAGTTTGATCAATTGGAGTAATTTGTATGAAACTTTGTCAACTAGCAAAGCCTTCCTATAATTTCAAAAACAAATTTGATCCCATAGATATGTAGGTATCCCAAAAGCAACTTAAGCCGGGTTCACATTATTGCGTTGTGTCGAGTCGTGGTGCCTTTTTACACAATTAATTGGCTACAAAACACGTTGTGTTATAACGTCGGCTTGAACAGATTCGTTTGATTGGTTTATTTCGCAATGAAAGCACAAAAATACATGACATGTGACAATGTAGAGATGAAACGGCTTTTTCGACTATTTGTCGCGTTACATGTTGTGACGAGTTTGATTTGAGTGAACGAGATTGGTTTATCCAGATATCCGTTTCAACTCTATCTATGGCTTTAAGTCCAAAGAACCAACTCGATGACAACACGAAACCACCGACTCTAACCGTGACTGTGATTGCAATTCCTAATTTTCCATCCGATTGCAATCAAATCTAGCATATCAGCGTTCAAAGGCGATTGGGTACAATCTGTCGAGACAATAGTAATCATCAAGCTGGGTAAGAACCTGTATCACGTTCAAATGATGACCCTCGTGCATCGCCGAATTTAGGATCTCTTTGAAGTCCTCTTTAAACATTCCGGACAACGTCAAATCGTCCCAGCAAAGCAAGCAAAGTCTCCTCCATGTCGTTGTTCATTGTGTTTGGACTGTAGCTTCGTCAAAGAGGTACATATCTGCATTGCGAAATCTTTGACAAATTTCAATGTCAAAAATCCTATCACAGAGATATTTAATATATAAGGAACCCTATCTTTATAAATATAAAGTATAAATCGGTAAAAAATGTTTCTGGATTAATTTCTTGAAAAGACAGTTAAATAAAATATTGTAGCTACACCATAAAAAATGTAACGGTAATTTTTCGTAGAAACTGTTTAACAGTTAACGTATATACCTATCCATTGAATAAATTCTATAAAAGCGTTGTTGCGTTGCGGCTATCTGCGAGTGCCTTTAGATGATCACTACCACAAAAATATAATATCTCATCGTATCGTATCCCGTATTTTCTAAGAAACTTGTTCAATTCTTTATAGCTGAATAGGCCCAGGTTAAAGGAAAGCAAGCGGACTGTATCTATATAGGTTTATTAGGTGGTTTACAATATTATAGCAATTTAAGTATTTTATTCAAAAGATAAGTATGTCTGGGTGCGGTCGTGTCGGACGATGCAATGCCGAGCCGAGAAGCTGCTGTGTCCCCGGCCCCCGCGCCGTCGCCGTGCCGCGTCGCTCGTTGACGACGCCGTAGTGTGTTGGTTGGCTTGGATGTGTGTGCGTGAACAGCAGCTATTCAATTTCATTGAACAATTTCCTTATAAACTTAATGAAGGAAATCAAACGTGGTGGGTCTCTTTTAATAATTTTTTTTTTAGGGTTCCATTCCTCAAAAGGTAAAAAAGGAGCCTTATAGGATCACTTCGTTGTCTGTCTGTCTGTTCGTGCGTCAAGAACTTTTTCTCTGGAACACCTGGAGGTATCAAGTTGAAATTGATATGACATACTCGGATCTGCATTTTCTTAGAGCTGTGATAAAAATCAACCTTCTTAATTATCGCAATCAAAAGATACAGCTGTTTATGCCGCATACTTGAGAAATTGCAAGAGAATCAGAAACCTAAACAGTACATCCCGTTGACCTAGAATCATGAAATTTGGCAAGGAGCAATGTCTTATTAATAACACAAGTGAAAAAAAAATATGTTTGTTTTTTAATTTGTAGCTGCAACAAAAAAATAAACGATTATTAACTTATTTTCAGTTGGTTAACTGGCCGCGACCTATATCGATATAAGAGAACCTCAGTTTTCCAACGGCAAAGTTTATTTTGTCCCTTCGTTAGACCAATGTTCGGTGTTTTCATTGTATATGAACATCAGTAATGTTATCTAATTATTTTATTGAATGCAGTAGGACTCGGTGGGCCGGTTTTCTTTATGGGCTACAAAACAAAAGAAATATATTCAGGTTTACAGGCATTCAAAGTTAATTTAGAAAACAAATCATTAAATTAAATTACTAATTATAAAATATTTTTTAAAACAAGATTTTTTCGTATTCTTCTCAGCAAATTCTTTCATTTGATAACAATATCATGGCGGTGCACAAAAAGTAACAAGTCCGCCATCTTGGGTCGTCCGCCATATTAGATTTAGAATGACCTCACTTAGCCAACCATGCATTTTCATCCAAACTAAACGTGTATGCAATATTTCATCTTAATCGGTGGAAGATAACTGCTTTAAAATTCAGTTGCAAGATTTGACCCGAACACACATACATACATAAATTATAAGTTAAATAAAAGCTTGCAAAAAGAAAATCACCTCTTTTATTCCCGTTCCTTCGCCTGTAAAACTTAACGTTGGTCCTGCTCCTGATCTCTCTCCGGTCGTGTCGGATTGCCATCCTAACGAAGTATAGTAGTAGTAAGTAAGGGGACAGTTGATGATGATGTTGTATTGAAATTAAGAACGCTAAAGTGGAAATGGGCTGGCCACGTAATCAGAGGAGAAGAGAAATAGAACAAAGTAGTAACATTGTGGTACCCAAGAGAGGGAAAGAGAAAAAAGGGGAAACCTTTCAGAAGATGGGAACCTTACCTTTACCTTACCTTTCTTTGTAACTATTCTTCTCCTTTCTCTGCCCTATTTTTTTTATATGTATTAGTATATTATTTTATTTGTATGTATGTATTTTATGTTGTATCTAAGTAATATTATTTAATATAGTTTTTGTACACTGACAGCCCTATGTCTATCTCCTCTCGTTCTGTCCATCCAAAGGTTGTCTGGAAGAGATTGCCTTGTGCGATAAGACCGCCCATTGTACACTGATCTTTATAATGTTTTGTCCTGTAATTATTTAAGTGGTGTACAATAAAGTATATAATAATAATTGCTGACTGCATATCGAATACATCACCCACGATCGTCGGTCATGAGATTGTATATCCCGCGGAAGTGTGGAGGCCGAGGCTTTTTAAATGCCAAAAACCTCCACAACCGCGAGATATGCAATCTCAGAGAATATTTTCTACACGCCGACGTGGGTATGCATCGAGATGTAGTAGCAGTGGACAAGGGACTCACCCCGCTCTCCTTGGCGAATGAGAACTGGCGCAAGCCTGTAGTGCTTGACACTAACGACCGCAGGGAGGTATGGCAGAGTAAGGAGCTTCACGGACGCTTTTTCCGGGCCCTACATGGGTCCGATGTAGATCAGTCAGCGTCCGTAGCCTGGCTGCGTTTCGGTGACCTCTTTGGGGAGACCGAAGGTTTTACCTGTGCAATTATGGACGAAGTTATCATGACGAATAACTACCGGAGATTTATTGTGAAGGATGGCACGGTTGACATTTGTCGGGCATGTCACCGCCCGGGTGAATCGATCCGCCACATTATCTCTGGTTGTTCTCGTCTAGCTAACGAAGAGTACTTGCATAGGCACAACCTTGTAGCCAGGATTATCCACCAGCAACTTGCTCTGAAATACACTCTCGTGGCATCGGAGGTACCGTACTACAGGTATGTGCCCGACCCAGTTCTCGAAAATGGCAATATCACATTGTACTGGGATCGGTCCATCATCACAGACAGGACTATTGTAGCCAATAAGCCTGATATTGTGGTGGTGGACCGAATCGAGAGGCGTGCAATGATTGTTGACATTACCGTCCCGCATGACGGGAACCTCGTGAAAGCCGAGAAAGACAAGCAAATCAAGTATCTTGACTTGGCTCGCGAGGTTGTCGACATGTGGGATGTGGACACAGCAATTATTGTACCGATTGTCGTTTCGGCCAATGGTTTAATAGCTACGAGCCTCGACCAACACCTTAGGAGGCTCTCGTTAGGCGGCTGGGTCAAGGGCCTGATCCAGAAAGCAGTACTGCTGGACACGGCTCGTATTGTTAGGAGGTTCCTCTCTCTGGAGCCCTGACCGCCGGTAGCTTGGACCCTGTTCCCGATACCGGTGGGCCTCTATTTTTTATATTTTTAAATGTTTTTTTTTTTGTTTTTGTATCTTTTATAAAAATATTTAAAAATGTATTAAATAAGAAATAAGTTTAATAAAGGACATAATAATAAGATGATATGGCTAAAATAGCTGGAAAAACCTGGACTAGACTGGCGCGGGAGAGAGAAGATTGGAAGGGGTTGGAGGAGGCCTTTGCCAAAGGGCACACAGAATAAAAATAAAACTTTACATAGGAAGAAATAAATATATAAAAAAAATATGTAAACGTCTGAAAGAGGCTATATATAAATAAATAAATAAAAAATGTCAATGTGATACAAAGCTTTACTTTTTTTTTATTTATTTAAGTACGCCATACAAGTATTCACCGAGTGGTGCGAAAAGATAACCTTTAATATAATAAATATAAGTTTCATTTCTATAAACAGAATGTATCATGAAATATGTGTTTGTGTACCTCCGCAAGCCAGATCGCATTCCTTCGAGGAAGGGACTAGCACAAAGAATCTCCGCATTCTCGGCTTACAACAGCAACAATACAAACCGTTCTTTCATTTTTCACTCACTATTTGTCAAAACCAACGATATCTTTGTAACTACTACATAGAAGTTACAAAAATAGGTGCGGGCTAGTTTGGAAAAAGCCTGATGGTAAATGAAAAGAAAATATTTACTACAAGCTTAGAGGGATATAAATTAACAAACTTCGTAGACGAAAAAAAATTGTAAAAAAAAATAAATAAACAAAAACATGAAAATGGTCACTACTGCTTACAAGCCTTAAGGTTACACTAGTCGATCATTCTTCCATACAAACGTAGTCTAGTGATTACGCCACTGTTTGACGATGTACGTTCAAAATAAAAAATTATATCAATTTGTCTCATCATTGTCTAGCCCTGTATGGAAACAAAAAAGTAAAAATATAAAATATTTGAAAGTTATGAGCGTCGAAAGTTCCATAATTCAACACTAATTTTAACGCATCTTTGGGCGGAAATAAATACCATAAGAAAAAAGAAAATTGCAAAACGGCCTCGATACAGGGATAGATTAGAAATTCAACAATGCAAATAATTTTATTTTGAAAATATACATTCAGTCGTTTTTTCATGATATCTAGACTCCCAAAGGTCTGTTTATAAAATTTCGCGCGCTCATTTTCGTCCTAAATCATCATCCATTTCGATACAAATTTGCAAAAGTGCTAATTCGTACGCGAACTAGCTTCTTGCTGCTCATCACAGTATCTATCTATTGCACACGTGTTGTCGGATGCGAAAGCATGCATTTTAACCTCGCGCACAAAATAGGTCGTGCCGTCGACTACGCGAACCTTAATGCATCATAACATGAATCGACTGTCGTCTGACCTCTAAATCCCAATTACTAGGCAATACCAGGTGGTACATAATAATCTATGGAGTAGTTACTCCAGTTTCAGGCTTGACTACCTTTAACGACAATATAATCTGAACCGATGTCTCAATGTAAGGCTGATCTATTCTGTAAAGATCTCACCGTGGAAACTTATGAAGTGAAATTGAAGTAAGCTATCATTCTACTTGATACTAGGGATTCACAGCTCACTTCAAGCTATCTAAGTTTGCACGGTGTGATTTTTACAGAATACCACTACTGCTCAAGTCACAAAGGATTAGTAGAAAATAACCATGGTAACTACAGCTCGTGATGTTCAGAGATAGTTGGGCGCACGGTTGGCGCAGTGGTTGAGCGATTGACTGCTGCGCTGCGTGTCGCGGGTTCGATTCTCGCGCGGAACAAATATTTGTATGACCTACAGATAGTTGTTCCGGCTCTGGGTGGTGTGTAAACGCACCCACGATACAGGAAGAAATGCCTAGTGTAAGGAAATATTAAAAAATAAAGTAATAACAGTGTAGCAGCCAGTTATAGTTGTGACCCTTTCGTCGAACTATATGACGTGGAAGAACTTATAATTTTTTACCTATCTCGTACAAAATGCAAAGCAAAGAAAATACATTGGATGTATCCTCTCCAAAAGACTTATTTATAACTATTTTAAGGATGTTCCGACCGGTTTTTTAACTACACAAGAATTGCAGTGCAATCGTTTGATTACCTTTTGGAAAATATAAAAAATTTAATCAAGGGCGTTGATACTCCTAATTTGTAGCTTGTATAACTCCATAAGAAAAATTGGTAATTACTTTACAAAATACGTCGGACTACTATAAATGCGCGTAGACTGACGGTAGCCACATACATTCGCATATAGTTCTCGCCAAACTTCTGGGCCGCCCTGATATTGGCTTTACGGATGCACGAGGCATGAAACGGTGCTGTTTTTGTATGATATTTACTACTGCGCAGCCATTGTAACCTACTTCAGGGCGGCCAAGAAGTTTTGCGAGAACTATTGCTATATAGCTGCCGTGCAATCAGGCGCGTTGTAATGGCTGCCGCTGCCGAGAGCTAAGTTCGTAGCTGCTTGGTGCGTGGGCTTCCATACATTGCCGTATGTTTGACTGGCGGACGGCTGCCGCAGCCTGGCTGCCTTGTACGCGGGGGGCCTTATCTCTGTGATCAGTGTTCCGTACTGTTCTTTATTTTGTAAACATTCTAAATATTAGTAGTCTTCTGAGAGTGTCTTATCAATTGTGTGTAGTAAGAACCCAATTACGGTGGATTTGAAACGTCCCGCCATCGTCTCATTGGATGCTCGCTGACCAATCCGAGCGGCGAGCCACAATGCAGCGCCATCTTTATAAAAAAAAAGATGGATTGTCTACGCACGTCGAACGAGCCGCGGACCTCTTCGCGCCCTTTTTTTGTTATCCCGGTTTTCTGGTGGTTTAGGAGTGCCCCAGGTGAACAATTTGAAGGACTTATGCCTATGGACTTGTTTTGATGACGATATCGTGTGTGTGAACGGCTGGATCCAGACCCTCGCTGCCTGATACGACGCCGAGCCCCAGGAGCGCGAAGCAGTATACCTACGGAGGCGAGAGGTGAGTGCTTTTCGAATCCACTGTTCACAAATCTTCTACACATAATTGTTTGATCATTCGAGCCGGATTGTTCATATTTTTTCACCTGTGAGGTTTTCCATTCCATATTCCCTTGTTGTTCGAATTTCAAGTTACGACGCCACGCGTCTATCAATATGGCGGCAATCCAACAAGATTTTTTTGAACGAGAAATAATTCTCGATGAGCTTCAACGAACATTACAGTTCATAGATTCCGATGAACAACAATTTAAATCTCGATCTAAAGATTTAACTTCACAACAGCGCAAGTTTTTCAAACTTCAAGCTAAAATTGAAAAATCCCTCATTAAGTCTAATACTTTTGATAAAGAGGAACAGCTAAGAATTCGTAACAGTTTTAATGATTGCTATTATGCTATTGTGGTACATTTAAATAAAATTAAAGAAGATGAAATTGAACATAAACGTAGGATGTCGTCACTCGGATCCCCTAATAATGCTGTTGTTCACGTGCCATCGTCTAGTAGTTGTGCTAGTAGATTACCTACTCTTCCAATGCCTACCTTTTCAGGAGAAATAACAGATTGGCCTGCCTTCTACGATCTATTTCGGTCACTAGTGCACAACAAAAATACCTACTCAGACTCGGAGAAGTTCCGCTATTTGCTACTTTCTTTGAAAAATGAACCCTACAATCTAATTAAATCTATTCCAATAACTGACGAGAACTATACGGTCGCGTTAGGTATGCTACAGTCTAGGTATGATAACGAACGAGCCATTGCTTCCGCTCATCTAGAAAAAATATTCGATATTGAACCTTGTCAGTACGATAAAAGCGACAAATTAGTTCAAGGGTTAAGAAATTTACTGAACACTTATCATGAAAATATCATGGCTTTAGAAGTAATGCACTTTCCTACGAAGGAGTGGAGTTTCATGTTAGTGCTTCTTTTCTTACGTAAGATTCCACCAACATTACGTAGACGTTTCGATTTGTCGTTGTCCCAACCATCTAAGATACCCACAATTAGTGAATTAATAAATTTCTTAGAACGCGAGTTATCTGCAAGTGAATTTGCGTATCAAAACAAACCCATTTATAATGCGGAAAAGGTAGGTAGTTCTAGGACTCCGCCCGCATCGAACGCGCGCCGTGCGCTCTCGGCCGGCGTCGCGGCGGGCCCGGAAACAAAGTCAGACAATTCACAGTCCAACAATTCAAATAGTAAAAGGATATCTTGTATTAGTTGCGGTGCTCAACATACGTTGACGAAATGTGCGAATTTTCTAAACTTATCCCCTCAAGATAGGTATTCTTTCATAAAAAACAAAAATGTTTGTTACAATTGTTTAAGTGTAGGACATGATGTGAAACATTGCAAATCTAACTTTGTGTGCCGTTCGTGTCATAAAAGACACCATAGTTTAATTCATTTTAATCAACAGCATAGCTTTCCGGTTGTCAGTGAAGCAGATTTGAACGCTAGTGCTGTCTCACCTACCGTGCATCAAACGACAGAGACAGATGCGCCCGGTACCGCGCCAACCGTACTGACAGCTGTGAATCATACGTCGAGAGATAACGCGATCGCTCCGCAATCCATTGCGCCTTCCGTGCGCGCAAGTACCGTGCTTTTGTGTACAGCGCTAGTTAATGTACACGTAGGCTCGCAAAAACACACCGTTCGGTGTATTATAGATACCGGTAGTCAAGCGACTTTTATTACCGAGACTTGTGTTCAGCGGTTAGGATTGCAGCGTAGGCATGCGCGCGTTCCCGTGTTCGGTATAGGAGGTAGTGATCCTGTATACCCTAAGGGTGTTGTTTCTTTTTGCGTCACACCTACTCATGTTGATCAACCATCCCTTTCAGTTGATGCATTGATTTTACCTACACTTATGTCACGCATGCCTTGTGTAACATTACCATTTAGGGATTGGCCACACATAAAACACTTACATTTGGCAGATCCGAAATTTTATCTTCCACAGTCGGTGGAAATGCTTTTAGGTGCGGATATTCTATCCCAGGTGATATTAGGTCACGTGATTACGGGCCCTTCCGGGTCCCCAATGGCATTAAATAGTATCTTTGGTTATTTATTAATGGGTGATGTTTCTTGCAACCAAAATACGCCTTCTTCGCTTCAAGTGTGTTTCAGTAGTTCTAGCTCATCCTACGATGACGTCATAAATCTGAAACGATTCTGGGAATTAGAGTCCCTTCCTGAAAAAAGAGTTTCCAGCCCTGACGAAGCCTTGTGTGAGTCTATCTTCGTAAAATCACACACTCGCGACGAAAATGGGCGATATGTAGTTTCGCTTCCATTTAAACCCGATGCACCTGCCCTCGGCGAATCACGAGATACGGCAGTATCTAGGTTTAGAAAATTAGAGTATAGGTTAGAACGTAATCCACAACTTAAGGTTGATTATCACGCGTGCCTCCAGGAATATTTAGATCTTGGTCACATGGAGCCCGTGAATTCCCCTCCTTCTATCAGTACCTATTACATTCCGCACCACTGCGTGGTCAAAGATTCTAGTGAAACAACTCGTACCCGTGTTGTTTTTGATGCGAGTTGCAAAACTTCTAATGGTATTTCACTTAACGATGTTTTATTAACTGGGCCTAAATTGCACCAGGACATCGTAGATGTTTTATTAGGGTTTCGTATTCATGCTATCGCTGTCACCGCTGATATTAAGCAGATGTACAGAAACATTTTGTTACAACATTCTGATTGGGACTATCAGCGTATTGTTTGGCGACAATCTCCAACCGAACCTTTGCGTGATTATCGGCTGCGAACCGTCACTTTCGGTGTTAGTTCATCACCGTACTTAGCACTTCGTACGATTCAACAGTTGGCGGATGATGAAGCTACTAACTTCCCGTTAGGTTCTAAGGTCCTCCGCGACCAAGTGTTTGTTGATGATGTGGTCACTGGCACATGTGACGTCACACATGCTCTGATTTTACAACGAGAGTTAGTAGGTATTTGTTCATCGGCTGGTTTCGAACTGCGAAAGTGGCAGAGCAATTCGCCAGCGTTACTCGCTGCTGTACATACATCAGAGGCTCATGGCGAGCGGCCCGATAATGTTTCATTTGCATTAATGGAAAGCGATAAACAAACAAAGGTTTTAGGACTCCAATGGAACCCAAAATCAGATACATTTTCCTTTAGTGTTCAAGCAACTTTAGATAAAATCTCCAAGCGGACCATATTATCCCAAATAGCAAAAATTTATGACCCTATGGGCTGGTTATCTCCTATAGCTATTTATGCCAAACATCTTATTCAGCTATTATGGATCTCCGGTGTCAATTGGGACGAGTCACCTCCCATAGATATAATTAATTCATGGTCTAATTTCATCAATGAATTATCATTGCTATCAAGTTTTCAAATCCCACGTTTTGTTTTTCCCAATGTAAGTTCTATTCAGATTCATGGGTTTTCGGACGCATCTGAGCGTGCTTACGCTGCGTGCGTCTACATTCGTGTGACTGATAGTAGTGATAACGTTAAAACATTTCTTTTACTAGCGAAAACTCGCGTAGCGCCGCTCAAACCGGTTCTCACTATTCCGCGTCTCGAGCTGTGTGCGGCTGTTTTATTGTCACAGCTAATTGATAAAATTATGAAGGTGTACGGTGACCGTGTGAACTGCAATCATGTCTATGCATGGACTGATTCTCAGATTGTGTTAGCGTGGCTTCGTTCGCCACCACATGAATGGAAAACATTCGTCTCTAATCGTTTGAGTGAGATTTTATCCCGGCTTCCTGCCGATTGCTGGAGACATGTTCCCTCTGCTGATAATCCAGCAGACGCACCTTCTCGAGGAATGCTGCCTGCTAGTTTTATTGAAAATTCTTCAATGTGGCTCCAGGGGCCCTGGTGGTTGTCACGTGATTTTAAGTGTTGGCCAATTCCTAAAGAGGTATCTAAAGTTACCGAGGAAAAGCGTAATTCCCCACTATCGGTGGTAACAAACTCGTCCATCACGACGCCGGCGCCTCCTGATGCTACGGATTACATAGAAAGATTTTCTAGTTTAGGTAAACTTGTTCGAGTCTCCACACTCATATTTCGATTTTATAATAGATGCAAAAGGGTTCAAATTCAATATCCAACCTACATAACAGTTCCCGAATTTAATTTTTGTCTAGGTCGACTTATTCATTTAGTTCAACATTCATCTTTTCCCGAAGATATAAAAAATATTGCATTAGGTAATTATCCTTCCCTTAAACTACGTAGGTTAAAACCATTCATTGACAAACAAAATAGTTTACGTGTCGGTGGGCGGATTCATAAGTCATTGTTGCCGTTTGTTTCTAAACATCAATTAATTCTGCCTAAAAGGCACCATCTCACCAATCTACTTATAGACCCTTTACCCTTAACCCCTTCTCATTTTTTAATAGGAGGCCCTCTGACGGCCTTGCCTGATATTTCTTTATGCGAAGACGTGTCAAATCGTCTCACTAGATGGCGTAGAGTGCAACAGTGCGTACAGCATTTTTGGAGGCGTTGGAGTCGTGAATATTTACACGAGATTCAACAACGCAATAAATGGTTTAAGGATAGCGGCTCTCCACTCCGACAGGCTATGATTGTTGTCGTACGTGAAGACAACCTGCCACCCTTGCAATGGCGATTGGCTCGTGTACATGCTCTTCATCCAGGGTCAGATAATATCACCCGCGTCGTAACCCTTCAGATGGGCAAAACTTTTGTAAAACGTTCTGTAGTTAAAATATGTCCTTTACCTTTAGAATAATTAAGAATACCTATTTCTTACTGTTACGTTTCTTAGCTAAGTACCTACCTCTTAAGTATTAATTATTTTTAATAGAATTTATTTCAGTTTTAAATGCGATTAGCGACTATTTTCGTTTAATCTTTCATTATTTCAATATCTTTAACTTAAGGTTAAAAGAATTACATTCTTTTAAGGCGAGCGGCATGTTCCGTACTGTTCTTTATTTTGTAAACATTCTAAATATTAGTAGTCTTCTGAGAGTGTCTTATCAATTGTGTGTAGTAAGAACCCAATTACGGTGGATTTGAAACGTCCCGCCATCGTCTCATTGGATGCTCGCTGACCAATCCGAGCGGCGAGCCACAATGCAGCGCCATCTTTATAAAAAAAAAGATGGATTGTCTACGCACGTCGAACGAGCCGCGGACCTCTTCGCGCCCTTTTTTTGTTATCCCGGTTTTCTGGTGGTTTAGGAGTGCCCCAGGTGAACAATGTGAAGGACTTATGCCTATGGACTTGTTTTGATGACGATATCGTGTGTGTGAACGGCTGGATCCAGACCCTCGCTGCCTGATACGACGCCGAGCCCCAGGAGCGCGAAGCAGTATACCTACGGAGGCGAGAGGTGAGTGCTTTTCGAATCCACTGTTCACAAATCTTCTACACAATCAGTATTACCAGAAATTAGATAACCTCTCCAAAAAAAAACCGGTTTATTAAATTAAGTCCAATCTATCGTCACCCCAAGGATTTCGATAACAACATCTAAACTTCTCAGATCGATCGACCCGCATGCTTGTTATTTACCAAAGAGATCCACATTGAAGTTGTAGAATTATCCTGTGTACAATGATATAAACTCTGTAGTTTCCTAGTCTTAATTCATACTGGGTACATGCAAAGCTTCGCTCCAAAGTTGATCTGTAAAGGCTCAACACGTATCAGGAGAGCACTCGACCGACTTTGTAAAGTAAATGGCGCAACTACAAAGTACCTTTGTACGATGCATAAACGAGGAAGTATTTTTCGTGTCACTACACAATAATTTACACTTTATCGTTATTTCGTAGGTTAAATATTATTTGCAGAGGATGTTTTAAACCGGCAACATTTGCAGATGCGCTAGTAGGTGTTTTAATGGGGATAATGTTCGACAGCGGCTCTTCAAATGTCGGTTGTCTTATTTAATGCACTTGCACGAATGGACACGCTATTGGCAACACGTTGCGAAATAGCCAAATTTTATTCATGATTCTCACATAACTTCGTCTCACATAACTGAAGGCAAGATTTTGCGGCGTCTAGTACGATACTAAACAAAATAAAACTGGACAACAAAAAAAGGACAAATTCCTTTTTATCGCTGCAGGTTATGTTACTTCGCCGAGAGATGCATGTCTGAAAGCCAGCCTAGTTTTATTTTGTTTAGTACCGTACTAGACGCCGCAAAATCTTACCTTCAGTTATGTGAGACTTTATATGTAATGGCCCTAACTTAACTCCCTGGCTGGTCGTTAAACTGAAACAAATTCTTATATACGAGTTAGAGTGGAATAGTAAAAGGCGGTGGTGATGCTTGTCTCACACTTTACTAGTGGTTCTCTAGGGTTTAAATACGAAAGAGGAAGAACCATAATCATACTTTGGCCTTGATCAACTATCGACACAAAAATTCAAACAAAAGTTAGTATTATTTGATATTTGATTAGATAAGTGTTTAGTGAAAACGGAAATAGTGTATCCTAGCTTATTAAGTGACATACGTTGGTCGTGATCTGTAGCAGTTGTAGTGATAGCCAGCAAACTGACTCTTGTCCGCTGATATGGTGTGGCGAACAAGCATTCGCGTGTTCGCTGACAGATAGCAATCGGGGCCGCTGCACGCGTTGTTTCTAATTAATGGCGAAGTATCGCGTGGAAACGACCCATTTGTCTCGCCCTCCGTCGGATGTTCACAGAAGAATTGTAAGCGATACAAATACCTTAAATGTCTTCAAACACTTACCTCGCCGTACCTGCTGAAATTTCCACCGCGATCTGCAATTATAATAAACGATATCTTGATTGCAAGTACACTGTTTAAATCCGTTTTAAGTTGAAATATGGACTCTGAAACAATGCTGTATAAACGTGTTTGGGATTTCCAACGGACTTGGCACACCTGAAATGGGAATACATCGATAATTGCTCAAAGCTTTATTAAAAGTGCAAGGCTGATTCATTATACGCCATTATTGTTTTATTAAGGACTGATTGCTATTATTTATAAGTAAAACAAACAAAAGATATGTAAATTAAATCAATGCAGCTTACGTATTGTCTTTAAATTCTGTGGATCATGGTTGCTCAAAAAATAACACGAGATATATCACGTGCTTTTTCAGCAAAAGAGATATTTTGTTCGGTTACAACCCAGTGATCGAGTTCCATATCATTTTACAGAGAACCCTTAAGCCTGAATAGAAAGTTCATGAGTACTCTTGACAAAAATAACCACTATTATGATGATCTTTTTACCGGACTACGGCGAAGCAAAAAGGTGGGTTATGTTTTTGACCGGTATTTGTGTATGTATGTAAATATGTATGTATTTTCATCATAATTTAACTAATGAGGTATCGTTAGAAGCATCTTGTTTGTCCGCTGGTTATAGGGTACGTGACGTCACATTAATTTTAATATGGCTCTCTCTAGGGGGCACGAAGTCAAGAACAAAAATAAATTTTTCATCCAACCCCATTATGTTTGGTATCACTGAACTGAGAATTTAAAATGAAGGCAGGTACATCATATTTTTGTCAAGCGTACCGTTTGCGAGGTATATCCCGTCAAATTCTTGAAAACTATTTTTTTACCCGACTACGGCGTCGCAAAGTCTCCTCTTGTAACTTATGCATTATCTAGATACAAGTTAAACATCAAACACTAAACAGAAAAATGTGTAGCGGCTCTGCAAAAACACTAAAATACTCAAAATAAAAAATAAGTTCAAAAACTAAAACTCGACTGCTAAATCACGCGCCAAAAAGAATGAAACAAGAAAATATTCTCATCTTGAATTGTTATAAACAAACTATTCCGTAGAGGATAACCGTGGTCGTATGCCACCTAACGTAACAAAACAATACATTCTATAAAGTGGCACACGACCACGGTAAATAAGTTCAAAAACTAAAAGTCGACTGCTGTAAAATCATGCTCCAAAAAGAATGAAACAAGAAAATATTCTCATCTGAAATTGTTATGAAGAAACAATTTCAGATGAGAATATTTTCTTGTTTCATTCTTTTTGGAGCATGATGTTTCACCAGTCGACTTTTAGTTTTTGACCTTATTTTTTATTTAACCACTATATTTAACCTTTGGCACAGACGTGACATGTGGCCGTTTGTTATATCAACTGTTTTTTAACCACTCGATATTAATCATAGGACTAGTGTTGGGAAATCTATGTTTAGCTGCAACGCAACTGCGATAGTGTCGGTCAACAACGATCACTCGTTTGTTTTTTATCGCCCGATATAATCAGGATATTTATTGGGTGCTGTATCAAAATAATTTTTGGAAGATTTGAGCTGGATAGTTGATAACAAAGTCACAGATTATATAATACTAGCATATAGATGCCTCACCCCATACAAAAAAAACCGTGCCACGTTACTAGCGTTTTTCATCTGATTATACTGATTATTTTTTAAATCGATTGCGTTCGGTTCCGTTCCACGGTGATAGATAGATTACCAATCGATATCGATAGATAAATCAAATAATCAGTACAGTACGTCGGGACAGTTTCTTTGTATGGGATGAGCCACCACTAACAAATTTAAGATGTTTGAAAAGTAGGTACTAGAAATTGGTTGAGAAATAAACCTTAAAGTTTATCACAGCTGGTAGTGGGTTGAGAGTACCTAGTGTCTACTGAGTGTTTTATTTACCGATTAAATATATGGAAAATAAAAAAAAACAAAAGCAATCATAAAATAATATAAGTAATGTAAAGTACTTTGGTATCACTCAACGATCTCTCAAATACACTTATCCCCTTTTATGTGTTTTGAAACAATATAAAATAATTTTTCTCATACGTAACAATATAATAAAGCTTCACAAACCTCATAAAAGTACATTTATGTTCATATAAACATAGATAGGTACTCCTCATTCTAGTAATAAAGTTTTTTTTACAACCTTTTAAGTCTCTTGTTTCGACATGTTTTCAATTTTATCGGCGAGCAAATATTTCGGCAGATGCGTTAGTCGCTGTCGATTACAGGTTTCTGTCGTTTGATGAAACTGTTAAAAAGCGAGTATTCACTTGTATTTTTATTGTTTGGGCGATCACGTATTTCATTTTGTGTGCGGCCTGAGCGAGCGGTGATTATGCAAATCGACCGCCCCTGTGCGAATCACATAAATCGTTTCATATTTTATCACTTTTTTGCATAATATATTTTGTGTAAGCCGACGATCAGTCAGCGCCCTTCACCGCTGAAAGGTGCCCCTACATTTGACGGATGATTTATTATTTTTTCGTCTCTCACCGCAATCACCAAATAACGTTCTGAGTGAATCCGTCTCAGTTATTCACAATTATTAAATAAAGCAATCAATAATCTTACTAACCTTAACGTGTACATCAATAAATTCAGTGGCAAATATTACAATTCAACAAATGTAAAAGTTACATTCATCCTACCTAGGATACTCTGTTGTCCATCCAGTCAAAAAGTATTACAAACTAGTCCAAGCCAATTGCTTTCTCTGGTTGAAAGATTCTAAAGAGGCGTCCTGAAATACCAACTTGAAATACGAAACCATCCACTGGATTTACGATGGTCAGCAAGTTTTCTTTGTCCTTTGCGGTGACTCGAACGTTCGACGGGTCCGAAGACCGTTGTCAGTCGACCTCTTGAGTTTCTTCCCCTATGTGCGCGTGCTCGGCGAAGTGTCCTGAACAGGATGATGACTCCTGCTGGAACTGCCGCTACTGTAGACCGCAACAGAAGACCGCTGCTTCAAGGTAGAAGGTGTTTCAAATAAGACGACGAGATCCCTGAAGGACCAATGTTTACAGACCGTGGAAGCGAGTAAATTACGCGTTTGCATTTAGTTACTCGGCACTTTTGTCAACTAACACAAAACTGTTTTACTTCAATAACATCACTTTAAAGTTACTCTTTGATGTATCTATCTCATCACCTGTTAAATGAAAACCAAACTTCAATATGACTTAAAGTAATTGAAAATAAGCAAAGTACGTATTTCAATTGAAATCAAATGATGCAGCCACATGTTCGGCGGAGAGAAAAATAATAAAGAGATAAAAAGCAAATGATTGAATATTGAAATCTTTTGACGTCTCATATCAGGGCACGTGAAATAACGTTGAATCTATGAGGGCTTGTTAAGTGACAGCTTGAATGAACACTCTGTAGAAAGCTCTTGAAGTTTTCTAGAAAACTCTTTATTCAAAATATGCATTTTCTCGAAACATTCACATAAGTACTTGTATTCTGGGTAATACTCGAGAGCTCTAATAGTGGAAAATAAATAACAAAAGAAGTTTGATAACGGTCATGCTGAAACTGAAAGTGGTTTCATAACAACTAATATAGATAGCTAAATCCAATCTATCTAAATGTATGTCCGGTTTAGTCAATAGTACGGACGTCAAAACAAAGCACAACCTCGCCCCAAGGCGGCAAATCAAAAACAACTACGCATTGGCGCGCTTTTTCTAACCACTTGCGTGATGGGGTCAGCAGAATATGGCGGTTGAGTACTGACCGCCTTGGAGCTAAGACGTCGTAGAATCGGTGTCGATCCGTAATATTAGTAAGCAAGATTGTAACTGAGTTGTTACTATTTGAATAAACCCAGTGTATCGAATAATTTGTGTGAGTTCATTTTCACGATTGTATCCACGATGTCTTAACCTAAAGGAATACATCCTGACTTCCCGATGGTTTACATCTATCGGCCACCCTTGATGCGACATATGTAAAAGCGAAAGGTCACTCACTCACTCATCACGAATTATCGAAAACAGCTTGAGGTATAAAGATGAAATTTGGTTTCTCAAGTGACGTAAGTGCGCACTAAGAAAGGATTTTTGGAAATTCCACCCGTAAGGGGGTAAAAGGGGGTTGAAAGTTTTTGTGCAATTACTACGCCTGTAAGTGTGACACGTGAAATAAACGATTTACGCTTTTGATTGATAAAAAGAATTCATGTATTTATTGATTTTTGGAAATTCTACCCCTAAGGAGGTGATAAGGTGAAAATTTGTTGGGCTTATATATTTGAAACTTGGCATAAATACTAAGCCAAGTAAATAGCAAAGCTTAAAACCTTTTTTAGTTTTTCGAAACCACTCCTAAAAGACGTTTTAGGAGATTTAAAGATTTTTGAATAATTTGACTGTGCTATTTACAGGGCTTCTTTCTATTATGTAGGGGATCACTCAGAAGGGATTTTTGTAAATTCAACCTTTAAGGGGTGAACTAAAAAGTACCTAATCTGTAGGATAACATACGGATCACGCCAACGAAGTCTGGGGCGAAGTGCTAGTTATCTAATAAAAAGTATTACCAATGTCTCAAGGATTGAAAAGATATATTGCTCCAGAACAAAGTCAATTACAGCAAGAATTCCAACATAGTCGAAACTTCTCCTAATAAAATAGGACACACACACAAACGCGACGTATCAATCTCATAACACCCCTCGACTTGCCTGAGGGCTAATAAACATAAATGATTCACTTCTCCCCTAATATCATGTTCAGAACACAACTTACTCCTACTGATATTAATAAAAGCCCACCCTATCGATACTTGCCACAACTGTACCTACAAACGTCACATGATTGCGGCAGTTATTACATTTTCCCCTTTTCAAAGAAAATGCGATGTATTATATTCATCAATCTACTTATTTGCTTGGAAATCTTCTTTGTGTTCCACTCGAAAATTATGAATATCTGAAAGCCTCTTTGAAAACACAATTATACGTAGTTAAGAGAGCGGTGCCTTTTCTTATGGCCGTAATTACATTGCTGTTGTAATTATAATAATTGCTTTTGTCGACATATTAAATTAACTCTTTTAAGGGGATGCATTTCTACGCTCTGAGCTACAGTATAATATTATTTAAGTTTAGTAAGGAGCATAGCGTTAACGGTGTCAATGTTTCCTCAACAGTTTGCACGTTATTAAACTATTGAGGAAGTTGTGTAATTCTAAGTTACGCTTACTGTCTTGGCAATTGTACCTTCTCTGACTCGCTCGGCATTTCTAAGTAGGTAAGCAGTTTTAGCATTTCAATATCATACATATTCTTATCTTTTGTTTCATTACCCTAGACAAAATATAAGCTATAAAATGAAAGAGTTCAGTATTTAATAAAGTAGAAACATAGTTGGCATTGGCGCAAAGCTTAATGACAGGAAAAAGTGGTCAAATATGAGAACTATTCTTTTCCAAGTGTCGACGTCTACATTTTATCCGTACGTATCTCACGCTTAACGATATCTTCGATACTGAGTACGTGTCACTTCTGGCGTTAATGCCTTTAATAAGTACAAGTTATAGCCGCATAGCGCTTCCACTTAACAATATCACAACCTAATGTATAACACCCACTTAACGTCGCTCTCTCATTCTGTTTTTGTACAAAGGGCCATAATATGATGAGGTATAAGAAGCATTCTCATATTACCCGTCAAAGGCTTCACTCGCGTTTTGGCTTATGAAGAAAAATGATAATTCTTAGTGAAAATATGAAAAACAAATTGGCATTCCTATCACCGGTTCTGCCTTACGGCGTGATCGAGTCGTGGGAGGACCTCAACCCGCGACTGTACCACGCCGTTCACATTTACTGGCTCAAGTTTTACGGCATGTGGTTCAACAATTTCTCACCGTTCACTATAAAGTTCTGGGTACAGTCGATGTACACGCTGACCGTATTATGGCTCGTCTGTTTTTTCCCCGGAATCGGAGAAGTCGTTTATTTACTGAGGCAAACGGAAAATATCGGAGATGTCGCCGAAGGGTAGGCTAGATATTTCCCAGTTCACTTACATTTGCTTGTCTGAGATCACGAATTGGTTACATCCCGAACATGACGAATGGATATGATAAAATTTGTTTTTCAGCCTCTATTTATTTTTGAGCGAGATGTACACGTATTTCAAGATTGCTGTATTCTGGCTGAATAGAAAAAAAGTCGTGGAACTCTTAAAATATTTACATTGTAAGGAGTTCAAGCCGAAAGAGCCGGAGCATAGAGAGATGATAACAAAAAGTATTAAAAGTGCGCGTTTTGTGATGACGTACTACTCCACTATGTGCGTCGGGGCTGTGTCAGGTGGGTTGGACTGAAAACGAGTAAGGTATTAAATATTGTACAAAACATTTTTGACTTTATTGAATACCAAAACGACGGCATAAAGTGAGCTTTTAACAGCGAATAACAAAAATGTTTCATCACCTCTTTTCTACCTATACATATAACAAGCTGTTTGCATTTTATTTCTAGTCGGAATAATAATGCCTCTAACTGAAAACTTCGACATTCTGCCCACTAACGTGGAATATCCGTATTTTGACGTGTACAAGAGTCCAGCATACGAAGCCGTTTACATCCATCACGTGAGTAAAACTGCTTACATAAGAAACTCAATCACTCAAATTTTAATTGAATATGCTAATTCAATTAATAACGAATGACGTCAGAAAATCTAGGACGGATGTTTTAATTGAATATTGATGTTCTAAAAATATTGTATCAAATGGTTCAGAAATACATTCGTACAGACGTTTACTATTTACATTGCCAAATACAAGTTACAAAATCAAAATTACATTATTCTGGCAAATACAATTTATCATAAAACAAACAGTGGAATAATTTTTTGTACTGATTTTATACATAAAAATCCCAGAGCTAACGGTGAACAAAACTAACCGAATTCAGCCAATATACAAGGATTAATCTAGCTAGTCGAATGAGAATAATGAATTTAATTCATTATTCTCATCTCTTTAATTCATTAATTCATTAAGCCTGCGTTTGCCATGTGTTTGCAGATTTATTACAAGCCAGCTACGTGTATAATAGATGGGGTTATGGACACGATATTAGCAGCTTTCGTCGCTTCGGCTAGTAAGATACCTAGAACTTTGTAATCCCTTAAGATTGAGATGAAATACAATTGAAGTCTGTAGCACGACCTTTTAATCGTTAGCGCTTAAAACCTTCTGTTTTGTTGCTTGTATTTCTTTTTCTATAGCTTTGTAAGATACTTGAGACAGCTGAAATAAATCATGTATAAAAAGTACACAAATCCTAAAAAACTCAGAACTTTTTGTAGCATAGAGCTACGCGAAAATATTGCTACGCAAATGCTACGGGCTACGGAAAAGCGTAGCAAGTCTACGCGGATGCTACGCTTATACGCGGATACGGAGTTGGCTTATTACATACAATTTATATAGCCAAAAGGAATGTTATCTGCTTTATATTCATTCTTAATACTAAATAACCTTTTCCAAGTTTTTTTTCTTCTACAAGGCAATACGATGAAACAAACAAAGTAATCCGACGGCGATTATAAGCCGTCATTATTTTTCTCAACAGATTTTCTGTATCGAAGTCTTCTATAGCAAAAAATACTTACAAAATGTTTCCTTTTCAAACATCGTGTTCCTAGTATTTTTGGATAAAAATCCTTTTAAATGAGACTTTGCCAAAGGAGTTTCCACTGATTGAGATTAAGACTGTAAAATACCAAGAAAATCATAGCCGTTTGCCCCCCTCCTCCCCCACTCCTATCCGACGATTCAGTTTTTTTCCATAAAAAACCTTTTGCCTACATTTTTCACCGAAGACTTGCAATCATTCAAAAAGAACGGATAATAATCTTCGAGCTCGTTACTAGCTACAAAATACTATAAACTGCAAAGCCAGCAGATTTAGGTATTAAAAATATATTTATTTATTTTGTAATGAATGTACACACAGTATAATATATTAAAACTAGAATTTAATGCACTTCATATTTATCATCATCATATCAGCCGAAAGACGTCCACTGCTGGACATAGGCCTCCCCCAAGCGTCGGCACTTTGACCGGTCCCGTGCGTCTCGCAACCAACGGATCCCCGCAATCTTCACCAACCAGGTCATCGGTCCTTCATATTTATATACACAACCAATATTTTTTGAAGATACTGCTTGTGATGCAATAACAGTTATTTTTTCATTTAACAGTCGGTCAAATAGAAATACTGGCATTCAACTTGCGTAACTTCGATGTAGTAGCCAAGAGACAGCGGAAAAGGGACGTATCACAGAACAAAAACATTGAGAAGAACCCTGAACGGTACTACATTCGTTCAGTGCTGAGAGACTGCATCATACACCACAACTGCATTATACGGTAATACTATATATTCTACTCTGTATTAAAGTTCAAGCTTTAGTAAAAGCTGACGCAAATGAAAAGTGTTATAAATGTACGAGACGTGTTTTTAACACGTTAGGTGTGGACTTGGACTGACTTCGTTTTCTTAGTATTTCTTGTGGAATCCGGGAGAAAATTTCAATTGTGTTTATTTCTCAATACTTATTTACAAAACGTTTTAACAAAAAAATTGAGTTGGCTCTAAACAAACAAACATGCAAATTAATTACCTAATAGCCTAGCCATAGAATGATTGTTGTTAGGTTAATATTCGTTGATGGTTTGTTTGGTGCCGCCTGAAAACGCTAGACGTCTTTTTAGACGACTAGAGTTTTTTTTTTAAGTTTTGCTTTTCAGTTCCTTATATCGTCGTTGGTTCAATTTTTTGTATTTTTGCTTTTCAGTTTACTTATTTTCATATGATCCAAAAAAATCTACATGTCGAATTGAGAACCTACTCCTTTTTCTTTCGTCGGTTAAAAGGGTAAAATGTATCTTAAAATAAATCCTTGATATTTGAAAAGTATGCAAAAATAACAGTGACCATCCAGCACTTCACTACTTTGTGCTTTAAGTACCCTTTTTGTAAAACTTCAACACCATTCGTTGTTTGATAAACTTTTCTAAGATTTAGTTACAAAGGAATCGTATCGGTGTTGTAAATCGAGCTAATCTAGGTTCTAAAGAACAACAGACAGTGTATCGGTGCTGTATCTACTCGTGCAAATGTTAAGTGAGGAAAAGGGGTGATCGTATCAGGCACGGGTAGCACGTAGCCGTCGGCAAGACAACTTGCCTTGTAGCCCGCGGGCCGTGCCACTACTCGTACCCACGGCAATCTGAACAGTCGATAATACCTGGTGCTGAGTGAGGGGTTAATCTTTCAAACTCAATTATGGCGAATTGATTCGTTAATGTAATGCATACAATCTTGTAAATGAAGACATGAATTAATTAAGAAGCTATTTCATTAGCAGAAGCTCATTTCAGTTCGTCAGACAATACCTTAAGGACTTTATGAGGTCACACCTCAACAGCTTAACAGATTAAGAACACTGGTAAACTATGGTCTGGATTAGACCACACAGTAGGTACAATATAATCATATGCTTCAAGTCATAACGAAAACAGTTGTTTACTTTTTATTTCTTTTTTTATTAATAATTGGCTTGCGCTTGACCACTATCTCACCTGATGGTAAACGATGATGTGGTAGACGATGAAGCACCTAGAAGAAACTGATTCCCTCTTGACTAAAAGACTCTCAGGTTGTAGTAATAGGAAATACAACCTCCGGCAGGGAATTCCACTCCTTTGATGTACGCATAATAAAAGTATTCCCAAAACGTTTGGTGCGTATGAGTGGGATATCCACCATGTACCGATGACGCATCGCTATACGACTTGTAGTCCGATGATGGAACGGGCTAGGAGGAATCAGTTCATGCAATTCCAACGCACACTCCCCGAAATGTAACCGATAAAAAACCGACAAGCTGGCAACTCGGCTCCGATGTTCAAGAACAAGACTTCAATACAAAAAGTAGAGAAGATGTCTTTGACTGAGTTTACAAAGCATGTTAACATTTGATAACAATACCAAATAGTCAGCAGTTGAAGAATTCGAAGAAGAAATAATCTCTTAAAAAGCGACACTCGCGAAATATCATAACTTATTATTTAAAAAATAAAAATATACAATAAAGTATATTCTATACTATTCTACAATAAGTACTTAGAAAATAGTTTAAGGCGTCCTAAGTTAGAAATTATTCTAAAAATAAATCAGATCTATTTTTGCCAACAATATGTACTTAGACAATTCAGGAGATTATGACCAAACCGTTAACGCAAAAGACCGTAAATGCAAAAAGTGCCACAAATTTTTATTTTTGCAGATAAAATAGGTGACACTATTTTTGCCTTCGTAAACGAGTGTTGTAAAACAAATTGATTTTCAGATACGTTTCGATGATTGAGAGCGCTTTCAGTTTGGCGTCAGCTTTGCAGTTTATGCTCAGCGTGATGGTGCTTTGTTTGGTCGGCGTTCAATTCCTATCGGTAGGTGACATTACAATTTAAATGAATGGAGAAATTTCCAATAAAAAAACGTTTTTAAATAAGTTTTTTAGCTTATCGTGCATTATTATCTAAACGTGTATACAAAATTTCTCAACCGGTTGAGGATAACTGCTTTAAAATTCAGTTGCAAGATTTGACCCGAAGACATATACAAGTAAAAAAAAACCAGAAGGGACTTCGCTTCAAACCTTTACGCATTTGTTTGAAGAATTTGCAAGACTGAATGGCAATAAAACCTGTGTGTTTAAACTTTGCACGGGCATTTGAGTAAATGTCCGTGTTTTCACGACTTTGTGCCGCGCCCAATCGATTATTCTAGTTTGTTTCATGTCTCCGAATTGTCATTTAAAATCTTTTGAAATTCGTTTTTAGCGGTTATTACAAATAGGTAGGTATAGTTAAGGAAAAGAAAATAAACAATTCGTATAAATCAAGGACTAATTGTCGCTTAACAGTAATTCTGCGAAACAAAACAGCCGTTAGCAATAATTATAATTATCCATTAAATATCGACGCCCTCCCCAGAACCGTACCTTTTCTACATCCGTCAAAAGGATACTCGGGCCGTATTATAGAACAATACCCGGTCATTAATCTCGATTTAATGGAATTGAATTCAAATTAGAATACAATCTGTCAGATTGGCATTAGCAAGATTGAGAGTTCGAAATTCAAAAAGCTGTGCATCGTTCGAGAATACAGGCATACTCATTATAGAAGTCTTTTCGAAAACATTCTACTCTCAATAAGCTTCGGTTTTTACGGTTTCGCTTTTCCGTACAGATCGAGAACCCGACCAGCCATCCGATGCAGATAGCGTGGATGGGCATATATCTAACCTGCATGCTGATTGAAGTGTTCATACTTTGTTGGTTCGGAGATGAATTGATCTGGAAGGTAATCGCCGTTGCAGTCGATAAATTCCCCTTTAGCTGTGTTGCGAGCGAACTTTATCGTACGGTAACTAGAAGTAAGGCGTAGGGAACTAATATACGAAAGTTTACAAAAGATTAACATAATTTATGCACACTTTACCCTCTTGTAGTTTTGTTTTAATGTTCAACATGTATCAACTAACTTTACACGTGTTCTTTTAAAGTTTTAATTAGTTAGCTTGTAAAAGTTAGTTCCAATTAGTTACATGATATAACATTAATTTATTACTAACATATTGTACTTAAAAGAGATAGGCAGTGTTGAATAGTTTCGCCACTGAAGTTTACGTATCTATCATACAAAATAGAACGAAACGCAGTATTTTTCGTTGAACGACTCTTGGGTAAGACGCCGCCTGAGAATTAAATTTTAACAATCGGTAGTCTAATCCTATGTTCTTATATTTTTGCAGAGCATGGACCTCGCAAAAGCCGCTTTCGAAGGACCGTGGATGAACAGCGACCGCGATACCAACATGTTCATCATAATCTTTCTGGAAAGATGCAAACGTCCCCTGAGGCTCACCGCTGGGAAAGTGTTCACTTTGTCATTGGATACTTACACAGTCGTAAGAAAAACATTCAACTATAAACGATGAATTCTGCTACACCGTGACGGCGCGGGCCGTGCGTGCCCCGTACGAGGCACGACCGAGGCACGGACTTCAAAATTTCACGAAAATTTTATATGATGCGGTTTATGCAATAACTTGCGGCGTCCGCGTCCCAGACACGCTCGGACGCTTCGGACTCCGCATTGTATAGGACAAACCGCATCATATTCAATGCTCGTGAAGTTTGGAATCCGTGCCTCGTCCGTGCCTCACACGGGCACGGCCGGCGCCTACCACGGTCTAGCATAATTCATCATTTAATCAGTTCAACTGTTGAAATAGCAAATTGCTTTACGGTCATAAAATGATTAATTAAAGCGAAGAAATTGCAGTTAGTGATATTTAATTGAAAACTGTTCTAACTTCTAAGTCTAGATAGGTATGCTTGCTTAGAATTTCATCATACAAAATCAAAGTCAGACACACTTACAACAATGGACATAATAAATTAATGCCGTTTCAGTTTGCTTTAAGATGCTTTTGCTGTGTAACAAAGTGATTCTCAAGTCGTAAATTATTTATGTAATTTGATAGCCTGAGATTAAATATTCATGGCAAAAGCGGAGTTACGGCGCACTGCTATGCAAAGTAAACTCGCAGAAGATAGTAATCTTCTGCGAGTCTCTAATGAGGCAAATTAAATTGGAAAACTAAAACGTCAGATGTACTAAATGCCGGTCTGGAACACTCATTCTTCATTCTTGAGCTCTATGTTCAAAGCACAGTAATGTATTTGGAATATGAGCTGGAGGCAAATCCGTTACCTGCTTCCTTCACTGGCCACTTTTAAACCAACGACATGCTCATGAAGATCTAACCGCGACATCTATGTGCAGGTTGTGTGGGGAACATACGGAATGCATGGAGCACATTCTGTGCACATGCGATGCACTTTCCGGTAAGCGAATAAGTCTTCTAGGGGTGATATCCAAGCCCAGTAGACTATAGGCTCATATCGCCTAATCTCGTTGTAAAACTCATGATGAAGGTTTTCAACGAGATTGGAGAGTATCTGGGGACCACAAAAGATCCCAATGGGTCGAAGTGTGCGAGTAATTTCTCGGCCTCTTCACAAGATAAGATAAGATAAAACATCAGATGTAAGGTGGGACTAGAGTGTGAAAAGGTAGCGGGCCATACGATATGATTGTAATGAATATTACCTTAGAAAGTGGTTCTTTTGAAACACCTTGAGTAATTTTACTCAGTAGTAGTTCGTCCCTCTCAGTCGGATAAGTCAATGCATGAAATAAATTAAATTATCATCTGATAAGTAGCTCTCGGCAAACTGCTTGGCGGCCCTGAAGTTGGCTACATTGGCTGCGCAGTTATAAATCTCATACAAAAAACGCATCGATCTGTGCCGTACGCATTGGAAAACTAACTTCAGAGCTTCCAAGAAGTTTGGCGTTAACTATAACTAAGACTAGGGCAATAGGCTGGCGAGGAGGCACGGCTCCCTGTCTTTTCGGGTGACGCAGGTGCTCTCTGGGCATGGTTGCTTCGGAAAGTACCTGTGTCGCATAAACAGGGAGCCGGACGCTCGGTGTCATCGCTGCGGCGACTGCCGGGAGGACAAGGCGCAGCATACGCTTGGGAGGAGCCGCGCCGTGGCCTCATCTCTGAAGTAAGCAGTGACCTGTCGCTGCCGGCCGTAGTCGAGTCTATGGTCGGCAGCGAGGAGTTCTGGGACGCGGTCGTATCTTTCTGCGAAACAGTCGTCTCGCAGAAGGAGGCTGCGGAAAGGGAGAAGGAGATTTCATCCGATCACCCGATACGCAGCAGACGCGCCTGGTTTCGGCGGAGGGCGGACAACGCCCTCTTCCAGCCCTCCTAAATGGGTCCAAGGGCGATGGACACGGGGAAGTCCGTCGCCCCCCACACATCAAGACCCGAGGTGCAAGATGGAGGCAAAATTGTATGGGATTGACAAGGGATGTCGAAAAATCACGTGATCAATCCCTTACATTTTGACATTTCGACAATCGCCTTCATTGACATTGAATGCCACTAGTCTAGAGCCTTGGCCGGTTCATAGAGCCTTGACTGACGGACAATATTTTTGGCTGTTAGGAGAACTTTCTTGTTCGAAAACATTGGTGATTGAGACTGTTCAAAATACATGTATTACGAACAGTCTTAACCGAACCATCACAAAACAGGTTGTAAGTGTTCTGATTCAGAATATTATTACTTATTCGCTACACCACAACACTACAAGAAAGTGACGACTACATCCTGACTAGTGTGAAAAGAAAGTGCTTGACGTGGCACGGATGCAATGTCTCAGCAAGGCGACAACATTGTCTTTGACACTGGACGGATGTGTATGGGTCTACCTTTATTAACCTTATTGTCGAGTAGGTATTGTGTGAAACCTCTAGCTTTCACAGTCGTATGAGATCTTTGTATAGAAAAAATGTTAGGACTTCAATGTTAATATATTAGCTATTAGCATAGCTAGTGCCCGTTATGTTACTATAGTTGTTTCGTTTTTGCATGGTAAATACCATTTTTAACGTCGTTATAAGTTTGAAGTATGTTCCTGTGTATCTGTGTGTCTGTATATCTGTGTGTCTATGTGTCTGTGTGTCTGTGTATCTGTATGTCTGTGTGTCTGGCTGTGGCATCATAATTTCTAAACGGATGCACCGATTCTGATTTGATTTTTTTGAGGTTACTTTGTCGAGAGTGTTCGTAGTTATGTTTGATAAAAATGGGTTCAGCAGTTCAAAAGTTATCTGCATGTTACTCTTTGAACCTGGGTTTTTCCGCAAGATATTGCGTCATTATGTTTTTCGATAGATTGTCTATTGAAGCGTGCCTACTACTAGGTTTATTATAATTATGTTGTTTAAAAAGCATGAAATTAAAACTAAATTTATAAAAACACCCGACACATAAACCTCTAAAAAGCAAATAATAAGCTTTCGTACTCGCGTCGGGGAACCGCTAAGTAAATTAAATAAATTGCTGTAAACGTTGGTTTTTTTTCTTAATATAGGTATCTTTTTAAAATCAAACAATTTTCTCTTTTTCTTTTGTAAATAAACATGATGATCACAATATATATCGATTCAGGAGAGTCTGTCATTGCTTGAGTTTTTTTATTTATTTAAATGTTTGAAATTAAGAATATCAAGTTGTTGTTTGGTAAATGACCGCTACTGCCTTGCTCAAAGACATCAACTTCACCTACAGTAGAATATAAATTGAAAACAAATGAATAGTAAGTCCGCTACCGCTTCCATCTTACCTCAGCCAGAAGCTCGCTTATTACAGGATTACATATCCAAAGCTCAATGACTCATAGGTATTCAATTAATTAGAACTGTTAATATTATACACGTAATGTGTTCTTAGTTATCTATTTCACTTCATAACCTGGCTCGGTTTACTTAATGAGATGAGATAATTATGCCAACATGGTTATGAAAGCTTAGGTAATTTGTATAAATATCATGGAACAAGTGATTAATATTTGCAGTATGTATAATGCCCGGGCATTATGAATCTAGACAAGTCAAATCGGGCAATGTAATGATTACTGATTTAAACTTTCATGTTTATCACAATGTCTGGTAATTATGAACATTGCTATGCAATGGTTGGGCAATTCGATAATTATGATCAGTGAATTAGTCCAAGAGCGAGTGAAGCGAACTAGGGAGCTTAGGGCACCCCGACACGGATAGATTAGGTTCGAAGAAGATGACGGGCGCTGAAGTGAGCCAGCAAAGCGAGCAATTTCAGCTCCCGTCATCTCCTTCATATTAGGTTACTTGAGACCTTGCAGACAGAAATAAGAGCCGCGCGCAGCTTGGCTCTGTCGACTTTGTTGCTTACATAGTATAAAAATACAGTATATAGTACAGTATATAGTACATACTTACCTACCATACTGATGCGATATTAAAATCAATGTCAACATTGAAATAATTTAATAAAACGCTGCCCAATAAGTGATGGGCATTATTCAGAAAGCCCGGTCAATTTTATTATTTCAATAGTTTTCATTATATTGCCTACTCAAATTGGGCATTTTTGCAAATTGCATGGGCATAATGAATAATGCCTTATTAATTATTTATTTATGGTAAAGGCATTCAAATTTGGCAATAACTAGCTTTTTCCCGGGAGTTCTCTCAAGTGTTAGTCTACTGAATCCAAAATGTTATTTAAATCCGTCCAACCATTAAAACACGGTCGATTAGCGAACATTAAAACATACAGACTATCACAACCTACTAATGGATTAATGTCCAATTTTATTCCCTTGGGATAGTAAACACTCTACATGCGGGCGAAGCCGCTGACAGATGATAGTTTACAATATAAGTAGGACTAATTTTAGAATTATAATAGCCTGATTCTATTTCAGCTCATCAACTGGTCGTACAAAGCCTTTGCTGTAATGCGGAACATGAAGAAATAAACATGCACAAACGTTTAAATAAATTTTCGTGTATGTAATTACACTGCGCTGCTGCACAATGCACAACACTGACTTCAATTAATTTCAGAACAAATTAAAATAAAATTATGTAGTGAATAAAAACTTGTAGTTTCAATTTTGTTAAGTGTGTTACAGAAATATATCTTATAGATAAAAGATTTTTTAGAATTTTGATAATCCAAAAATAGCTGTCCATTGTTTGTTTCTACTTAATAAGGACTTTGAAAGACTAATATTTATCATGCAAGAACTTAAAATAAAATTGAGTACCTCCCCTCCCAACCACCAACTCCAACTCCCCAGACACTTTAGTTGGACCTACATAATTAATCCTGTCAACATACAAATAGCTAAAGTACAAATAACCTTAAGTACTACACCAACTAACGAGATCGCTCTTTTTTGTAACGGCAACACAATCTCGACAAAAAACTATGTAAAGAAAAACTTTTCCAGTAAGGTAAGGATCGAGTCGGCATTCTTGGTCTGAGGAAAACACATTTGGAAAGTACTTTTCGAAAGGAAAATATGCAAGTTCCAAGGAAACAGACATTGTAGTGACGGAGGTACCAATGAAACTTTGTACACGTCGCAATGTGCCAAACAGCTAGCAGTAATCCTCGCGAGCCGCCGCCCCGCCTCAACTTTTCCAATTCCATCCTCCATTCCTCCCATTTCTCAGGGTTGCCACACTAATCCCGAATTCTGCCATCTTTCCAGCCTGAAATGTTCTTTATTCAAAAATTGATGGCATGACAAATATCAAAATTATATAGAAACATTTACGAAGATTATTGCGTGACCCAAGTCGTTTTGTTTGTTTTTCATTAACGTTCCGATTGTCATTAAACTTAATGTATCTCGCATAATGTTACACAGCTTTTGATACCTTGTCCTCGTTATGTTTTAATTATAGTAACAGAATTATTAAAAGACCAATGTAATCTAACTAATCAGCGTTGAACCTTCATTCAATGCGAAATTAGTGAGACAAAATGTTTTTGTTTTCAGCCTGTAATACAGCTAAGTGATCCTCCTACTAAAGATATTTTGAAATATACACTGAACACAATGAAATTATTAGACCGGGCTATATAGGACCCGCGAGGAATATCCCAGCAGTATATTTCACAAACGCGGCGGTTGTTACTATCCCAAAGTCGAAATAACAATACGCGAACAATTTAATTATCCTATATCGGTCGCAACGATGCCATAATCATTAACACAATGGCCGATACGAATGTGAAACCCGGCAACGTACCTACAAGTTTGTCAATAATTAACATGACCACAACGCGGGTGTATTATACGCCCAAATAATCACAGTCGCTAATTAGACGCGATTGCACTACTAAATACAATGCTAATAACCACTGCCACAAATTAGTCTCCTTCCCGATAACGTATGTTCCTACATGTGTGTTCACGAAGAACGTTATCATCCCCAAATCAGTATTATCTATCAACGCTCCACTGGAAACTTTTTACACGGTATCCATAAAAAGACAATCTTCAAGATATAAGAATTTCCTTAAGCTTGTAGACGTAACTTTTTCTCCGCGTAAGTTTCCGTTACAACAGAAAGTCCAATATCATCTATCACATCACATTTAACAGTAGAACGAATTGAGATTTCTCTTTGAGACGAAAATGTAGACAGTTTCTATTCCGGCGTTGGTTCGGCCTCTATTATCGCTTCTTCGGTAACTTTTGTAATCTGCTGGAAAGCTTCGCGTACCTGTGCGTTTGTGTATATTGTAAGTAAAGGCTCCCGACATCGAAGCGTAAATCCAACCATAATTGTGCATTTACTATAATTAAGGAGAGTGCGCATTAGTGTTATAGAGGGCACAGATGCCACAGAGACCTCAGGCTGCACATTGGGTCCTGTGTTGTGTCCTCATCACCGTGATTAGAAGATCTTGTGTACTTCGGCTAACCAAGTAACCACGGGCGCTTGTAGGCTTGTAGTATAGTTTGTTAGCGACGTTATAATTTAAGCTAGGATAATTAGTCCTCTAATAATAATGAGGCGAGACGAGGCGTGTTGCTCATAAACTTAATGCATAATCTATTATTATAGTTCAGTAATGTTATTGAATTTAGCGACCAACGTAGATTAAGTACTTAGTCAACGAAAATTATTAAAATATGCTGAAACAATTTCAAAACAGGTCTCTCTTAGCAAAATATGCATACGAAAGACGCAAGTCGCAAAGCGGGAATTGTGGCAGAGTGGCACGATAATATTAAAAATAACATCAAGTATTTTGACGACATTGTTACCCGGTACCCACGTACACAGACGTTCACTTTTAAGCGCTCAGAGCGGGATGTCGTCGCAAAGTCAAAAGTTAAAATAAACCGCTTTAATTCTCGTTAAAATTTCGACAAACATGCAATAATGTCGTTTCTTTTACTGTGACTTATTAAAACAAGTGGTGGGCCAAATAAAACAAGTGTTGGGCGAAATTCTATCTGCAATTTTTGGCTTCATATTTAGTTGATAAAGTCAAAATAAATCAATCGCTGTACATCCATGAATATAAATACATACCCCACCAACTACAAACATTGTATTTCCAGAGCCTTGAACATCTTCGCCGAGTTGCCAGCTTGTCGGTTTTTTATCGGATTCATTTCGGGGAGTGTGCGATGGAATTGCATGATCTAATTCCGCCCAGCCCGTTCCATCATCGGACCACCAGACGTAAGGCGATCCATCATCGGTACATGGTGGATATCCCACCCATACGCACAAAACGTTTTGGGGACACTTTTATTATGCGTACAGCTAAGGAGTGGAATTCTCTACCGGATTCTGTGTTTCCCGATAGCTACAATCTAGGGGTCTTTAAGTCAAGAGTGAATAGGATTTTTCTGGGCTAGCTAGCTTCACCGTCGACCACATTATCGCTTACCATTAAGTGAGATAGTCGTCAAGCGCAAACCTATAGACGATAAAAAAAAATATTTAAAAAATCCAGGCTGGTTGGTGCCACATCCTGATTCTGAAACTATTTCATGAAGGTACCTGGATCTGTGTTTCACAAGTGCCTGATCCAGGATACAACAAAATCTAGATCCCGAACGTGCCATATTTCACGACTGTCAATACGCCCATGACCCTGACACTGGTCATTATCATCATCACCTTCCTGCCCTTGTCCTATATTACTTGAACCCGGGTTCAAGTAATATGGGACACAACACGTTTTCTTCTTTCTGACGCTCATCATTCCAAAAACGATCAGCCGTTTATTTGTCACTAAGCAAAATAAAACATATTCACTGACTTTACATTGTTATTGAGAATTCACAATACAACCTTTTTCTGTCTCACAGACAAGGAAAAAAATAAGTGGTCATGCGGACTGCTGAAAACATGTCCCTGACATAAACCCATAAGTTTTGCCACTACCAATAATCGTTCAACACGGTTTAGGAAGTTTTCACTAAAAAAATACACTCTATGACTTTTCAAAATTGGACTACGAGTATCTACAACGACAAAAGCGTTTTATGACCAAACAATTTCATCAAAGTACTGTTTTCACTTTGTATGGAAAGTTATTTTTTAAGCTCAGCATCAAAAATAGTTAGTAACATATTTTTATACAAAGCAGCGCGCTTCATTTTATGAGCTGAATTACATATGCAAGCGCTAAATGTAATTACTGAATAGCTCTAGCGCTCAAACTTACAGAGTAACTTACTCTGCGACATAACTGTTTTATTTGCCATGTTTTGACTTTAGGGACAGCGTGAAAAAACGCGCACGAAGGGTTCCATACCATTATCGCAAAAAATGGCAAATAAATAACGTTTGTTGTACGGGAGCCCCATTTAATAATTTTATTCTGTTTTTAATATTTGTTGTAAAAGCGGCAACAGAAATACACCACCTGTGAAATTTCATCTGTCTAGCTATCACGGTTCATGAGATACAGCTTGGTGACAGACAGACAAACAGATGGACAATGGAGTCTTAGTAATAGGGTCCCGTTTTTACCCTTTGAGTACGGAACCATAAAAAGTAGAGATCCGTATCTATACCATCATATCACATACTAACGCCCGGTTTCTAAATTGAGGATTTGGAGTTAGGAACATGTCCAACCCTACTTTAATGACAACGTTTGTCCGGTTTTAGGCTAAAACAAAACGTGACAAAGACATACTTAACTTCGAATTCTTAATTCGGGGGTTAAAAATTGAGAGATAACGACAAGATTAACACGTTTTATTAGGTATCTTTGTACCTATCTTTTACAAAATCCCGCCATCATAAAATATTCCTCAAATCAAGTCAAAGACATCATCTGCCGTCCCTACACATTAGTTATTATGGGCATCCCAATGATCGTTAGTACAGGCGCTCTTAGGAACCGTACCTAATCACAGGTGGAATCTTGATGACTATTAATTGTTATTAGCAGACAGACAGACCCTTGTGTCCTTTCTCCTATAGCCACTTTTATATGACATCCAAGTTCTCTCTAATTTTAGGTAGTTACTGGCATGTTAAGTATGTTAGCTAGTATTACATTATTTGTGCTAATGTTTAAGACGTATGTACTTACATGGGCAATTATTACCACAATTATTGATTAAACTAGGTGTACCACGCGGCTTCACTCCCGTCATCTGGTACCTACCTAACCTACCCTACATACATGAATGTTGCGTAACTTTAACCGCTTACGCAGCGCACGCAACGGAAGCTCTCAAAAAGGAATATTTTTGCAACATATTTCATTTATGCTCTGCTCCTATTGGCCGTAGCGTGATGTTATATAGCCTATAACCTTCCTCGCTAAATGGACTATCCAACACAAAAACAATTTTTCAATTTCAACCAGTAGTTCCTGAGATTAGCGCGTTCAAACAAACAAACTCTTCAGCTTTATAATATTAGTACAGATATGATGCCTCGGCAAAACACAACAATGTATGACAATACTGAACGTTTTGGCAATACAGTAATTGTATTCGAATTTGGGAATAATTGCTCATTTTCAGTTGCCCGTGTAAGCACAGCTTTAGAACCGACTTAGCACATACCCCTAGGAGAGCTTCGACAGTATCAAAGCCAGATCTGCCAGCACATAGATAATTCATTACTACAACTCTAATAATAACCCGAGACGTGAGACGTTGTCTGAAACTCCTAATTCTGATAGACGTCGTCTACATATATCTGTGTATCAGCTATTTCAGTCACGTTGCACTTTATCACTCCTCTAATTACTGAATGCAGCGCTATTGCGAGATTATTCATAATTGAGAAGAGGTGCCAGCGAGAGCTACGTATTCACAGAAATATAAGAAAAGCTATCAGATAATAATAATTAGATACTCGTTTAGTAGTCACAGTAATTAAATTCAAATCACTATTTGTAATCGAACTCGTAGAGTCTCTGCGTAGGCGCGGCCTAGCAGTGACTCACGGTGGACATAGGTGGATATTTGTTGCTGCGAGTTTGATTAGAAGTTCTATGCACTGACTAATGCATAGAAATTGTAATCAAACTCGCAGCAGCTTTTCCTAGGCGTGGCGTAGCAGTGACTCACGTCGGGCGTAAGTAGCTTTGTGTAGTATTAGTCAGTGCGTAGAACTTGTAATCAAACACGTAGCAGTTGTGCATAGGCGTGGCGTAGCAGTGACTCACGTCGGATATAGGTAGCTTCATGTAGCGTTAGTCAGCGCGTAGAACTTGTAGTCAATCTCATAGCAGCTTTGCGTAGGTGCGACGTAGCAGAGATTCACGACGGTTGTAGGTAGCTCGTGTAGCATCAGTGAGTGCGTAGAACTTGTAATGAAACTCGTAGCAACTGCGCGTAGGCCTGGCGTAGCATTGACTCACGGCGTGCGTAGGTGGATATGTGTAGCATTGGTTAGTGCATAGAACTTGTTACCAAAGTCGTAGCAGCTTTGGGTTAGTATCGGTGACTCACGGCAACTCGTAGCCGCTCTGCGTAGGCGCGCGTAATAGCCTAGTGACTTTACGGCTGGCGTAACTCCGCTAAAAAAACCATGTCCGCTAGAAAGATGCTGATTATTAATTGATAAACTTACCTAAAAATATCGAATAAAGTGAAAACTTACAACAATATCTTCACCTTAGGACGAATAAACCATTATTCAGAACCCATTTATTCAGCTAGAACTTAAACAAAACTACCAGTTCATAGTTTTACAATACTCCAAATCCGTCAAAAGAATGTGTACGGATTCCATTTTGAAATCGATTCGACCGCAGCAGCGAAGTTTGTTCTAAACACTATTAAAAGGTACAATCGATTCTCTATTGAACGGAGTTGATGTCCGCATTGTTTGACCGCGACTATGAATAGTGCGATAACCCACTGTTAACAATGGAATTGTGCGAGAGTTGCCATACAACAATACAATAGAGTATTTTTCTATGCAAAAGTTTGCCACGATATGAGCCTATTGCAATACCGAATGAACATGGAGTACTAACGCAAAAAGTTTAACATGGCCACACACTTTTTAACTTTTTGTTTACCGCATGTAAGGGCTAAGGCTCAGTTAAATGAAATCAGCAGATGGTGAACCAAGAAAATAGTTCGAAAGTTGTTGTCGTCATCATTATGTCCGTTGTATCTCAGGTAGATACAACGGACCAGGACCAGGAAGCTGATGCACGTATGCAAACGCCTAACTCAACTACATGATGGACATTAGAAAAAATTTTTGTAACTCAGAACTCCGGGCTCGGATTAAAAAAATAAAAGTGTCTTCTAAAACTAGTGAATCTAGACTTTATTATCTTAAGTTTCATTGAGTTATTATATTACTAAAAATAGACCCCCCCCCCTACTTTGGCTGGTATTCTCCTTTAAGCAAACTACCACATACTTCAAAATAAAAATCCATTGTTAAAAGATGTTTACGTGAATGCTGATAGTTTTAGGCTTAACACGCATTGCGATTTTTATTCGCGCGAATTTTTTAGTATTATTTACGAGCGATTTTTTTACTGCAATGCGTGCAGCTTCATACAATTCCATAGGTCGCAGAATGGGCGGGAAAAATTCGCGCTAACAGAAATCGCAGTGCGTGTTAAGCCTAATAGATGCTAGTATAGTGGTAGGTATTGTAGTTTATTTCAGTATCTTCCATGAATGTGCGTAATAGGTAATTAAGTAAGCTTCGGAGTTATGCGTCCCCCGAATGTAGCTTTTCTTCTACTTCTTTATTTAGAACACATCGAAAGCCTCAGATCTTGCTTAATATTCGCTCCACGTAACATAACCGCGATTTTCGCGTTCCCGTAAAGGTTAATAGAACACAACACCCACTGTTTGTACACCCACAGTTCTGTGAAAGTGCCAAAGTATTTGTAGTGGCAACCTATCACCGTGACGTACACACACCAGTGGTAACAAAACCAGTATTAATAGCTGGCCTCAGATTTTTTTGAAAAAAAATTTTCGATGCAATTGATGAAGAAAAAGAAATTATTTAACAATCAAAACATGTATTTAAATAAAATACATCCGTGTTCGGATTAAGAAATCTTTATGATCGAAAATAAACTATAACGTCTAAAATAAACCAATATTAAACTAATCCTTAATAATTCTATTGAAACAAGAAAACGAGGATTCAACCTCAATATGTGCTCAAGGTGTCGCTACTCGGTGAAGCGAAGTTAAAGGAGCAAAGTTTGCGAATTTGCCCCCGGGGCCGATCCAACTTCTCTGTTGCAATAAATAAGGATTTTAGCGACAAATTACCACACGAAAACGTTTCACCCTTTCTTCGTAAACTTGGGAACTAGCGAAAATAGGATCGCTACAGAAAGAAAACTTAACAGTAGCTGGCGTACATGCCAAACTTTTGAATTGCGAATCAATTTCACCTTTAGTAAGGCTGGGCTCACACGGTTTTGTACTAACCTTTTTTTTGCAGTAGGTACCTATAGTGCTGGGATCACACTTTTCACGGTATTACCTACACCGCGTTTTATACTATCAACAGGATGTTGCTGTTTGATCCCAGCATTATACTGCAAAAAATGTACAGTATCTACAATGCCATGTAAACCACGGCTAACACTGGGTGGAAAATTCGAAATAGATTCTCTTTACCCACTTAAGTACCTACAGTGAGCATCATTTCATATATTCTGCTTTTAAAGTAATTAAGCACCTACGTCATAAAAATTCCCTCGAAAAATTGCTGTGTGTTTTTTGTAATAGAATGTACCGTGCGAATAAAACGAGAATTTTTCTAGTTTATGAAGTTACATACATTTATAGAATTGCGATTGCGAAGCGATGAACTGTAGAAGAGCAATGCACAACATTTTTAACAAATTGAATTAATTAAACTTAGGTGCTTTTGAAGCAAATGTTGAGCAGAGCTAGTTTTAAAAGCAAATTGCTAAATTAACGTTCAACCTGTCTCTAGAGTGGATCATGGCATAGGTGAAAGGGTAAAGTGGCTGGCGTGGCACTCCTTCTTGCCTATTTAATCCTTGATAGAGCACAACCCATTTCCTGCATTTTTGGAGTTGTTTAATGTTTTCTATTTAGTTTTGCATGCATCACGTAAAATGTACGAAACCAATGTAGGTAGATAACTTTTATAAGTACATAAAAATTGTGCGTAACTTGACTACTACTATCTATCTAATTTTTGTTTCATCGCAATCGGTTCACTCTGTCAAAAGATATATGAATTAAAAGTATTCAAGAACTAAAATACCATAACCCAAGCAATTCAGATACTCGGACAGTTGAACTCCATATTTGATAGATGGCGTTGTGCATTTGATATCATTTTCTGAATGGCGGTGTTAAAATTCTCCGCGGCAGAATGACAATAGAAAAAAAAATTGTAGGTATTAGGTGGATAAGGTAGTTGGATATATGTAGGTAGCTAGGGTAAGTTGGTCTAGTCGGGTAGTGTAGGCAGGTGACGAGAGCGAAGCCGCGGGCACAGCTAATGTCTATAATAAAATCGCCATCATTTGTTCCCATACCACAAACTCTAAAAATAATATTGTGGAGCTTTGTTATGTTAAGTATTAATGTAGATACTTATAATTTATCTCTATAGTCGCTTCGTCACTCATTTCTAGCTCTATACGTTTCACATTTCAGAGAATCCTTCTCATGAAGCCGGAATTTTATTTATATCTAAACCAAGGCTCGCCGCTCGGGTAGATATTCTGGATCGAGAAATATAGGTATTCCTTGTAGACTTTCAAAAACCCCTAAAAGCACCTCTTTCCTTTAACGGCATTTTCAATCAAGTCGTCCGCGTCGCCTTCGCTTTATCCATCACAGTCGACAAAAAATCTGCCTATATCAGCCCACACAGCTTTTAAGATTGTTACAAGGAAATAGCAACTTTACCGCTTACGATTTATAACTCATTTTCTTTTATCATTCTTTTTGGCAAAATGGTATAAGAAGGTGGATATCGGTAACTCAGGTCATAAAGGCAGTGATTCGAGGAGCATTCCGTCAGTTTACAAGCTCGACGTAATAAGATATCGGACGCTCTATCGCTCTGGAAAATGTCTTTATTATGCTCGCAGAAACAAAAGTAACCGAAAAGTCCGAAAAATGTGCTACTTACCTACTTTGAAGTCGATTGTTCTAGTAGCTAACAGAGGAAATGCGGTCGCAGACATCAAACTGAATATAAAATAGGTATAATTCGAGGTTTGGCTCTCACCTATTTCCTCCTCCAATATTGGACCAATTTAAAAGATATTCCATAAACTGAAAAAGTAAGATAAATACTTCGCCCGTATGTTTTCCTTTCTAGGGTTCCGTACCCAAATGGTAAAAACGGGACCCTATTACTTAGACTCCACTGTCCGTCTGTCTGTCACCAGGCTGTATCAAATGAACCGTGATAGCTAGAAAATTCAAATTTTCACAGATGATGTATCTCTGTTGTCGCTATAACAAGAAATACTACTATACACAGAATATATATTTACATTTAAGTGGGGCTCCCATACAACAAACGTGATTTTTTAACGGTTTTTTGCGATAACGAAACGGAACTCTTCGTGCGCGAGTCCGACTCGCACTTGGCCGGTTTTTAAATAATACATTATCTTTAGAAGCAGTAGAAACTTCAAAAAAATCACTTTGATAGAGGCATTTTTTTATCAGCATGTAGAAATGCGCATGCATACTGCGTCCTCACGGGGAGATAGCGTAGTTATGTGGGACTTCAGCCCACTAAAACTCCACGGTGTCCTCCTGTACAACTTATGGCGGGAACAAGGGCACGCGTTAGCACTCACCGCGACCCCGCCGCGGCTGTCCGTCACCGGACCCTCCTCTGGCATCCCATCACCGGCGCACCAGAACACACCGTACGCCGTGATCACCGCAGGGACCAACTCAGCATATGGGCGATAGACGACCCCGTGTATGGCACCCTTGGTCCCCGTGTGACAGGACAAGGTCAAAGGCCCCGTCACCTACCATTTTTCGGCCGCTAGAGATAGGGAGAGCGGCCAACGCTATACCGGCTACTCCTTCTCCCCTGTGGTCCCACCGCGTCCGCCATCAGACAGTGGCGACCCCGTCCAGGCCGCGAAAGGTAGGGAAATGCGCACCGGAATACCGGCAATCCTCTCCCGCCGCGGCCTCCAACACTCAGCTGTGATATCGTATGGGTATGGGAGCCCCATACGACATCGCGGCCCGCCTCAGTAGCGATTTCGCACAGACGGCAAAAAAAGAAAAACAGAACCACAACTTACTCACTTTCCGAATCTACTAGGCTCCGGATTAGGTACTCGGTACTCGGTAGGTAGCTAATCGCATCATCATTGTAAGATTTAGGCGCCTTCCGCACCGGGTCGGTGCGGTTTCGTCAACATGTAGGTAACGCGAGAAATAACCTAATATCCGGCCAGCTTCAAAACTTGCTGAATAGCCGGTATACGGCCAAACTGCCACGTCGTCTCATCTCTCAAGGATCGAACCCCAGTAGAGGTTTTTTTCATTGAGATTTGCCATAAGGTAATGCTTGGATAAAGCAATCATATCAGCGGTATCGCTGGTGAAATATAGTTGTTAGGTTCACTTCCTTTACTTGTTTTGTATATTTGCTCGCTTTATTTGCTGCCAAATACTCTAAAAACCTATAGAATGTGTTACTTTGGCAATAAAATGCAGAAAAAGCAGTGACTTTCAATAAACTGAAGACTTGAGTCAAAAGCCTCAGTAGGCAAATCATTAAATTCCCAAAAAAAAAAAACATTGCCAGGAAGGAAAAATCTAAACAAAACTTGAAACATCTTGTCTCTTTTGCTCTTAATTAAGCGAACTTTAACGAATTTTGAGAATTTTATGAATGTAATGAAATCTTAGTTCAATCTGAACACTCTGGTATCCATTGAGGTATTAATGTACTACGCTGGTATCAAATTATATTGTAAAGTTTAATCAGCTGTCAACTTTTTTTAAAGCTAGCCACCCTCGTCGATGCGTCATCACTTGTCAATAGACGGCTGCTCTTCTGCTATAACTTGCGGCCGATTTCCAAATAAGTTTATTGATTCCTATAAGAAAATTGGAATCTCCCTAAAACATCATGGGAGATTCTCTGGATGGAAGTGAAAATTCGCCTGAGTCGCAAAATGTCGTCGTGGTTGACTTCCAAGACTTTGCGAACTACTTGCGCAGAGCCGCAACGGTACTTTTGCCCGAAGATGATATCGTTCCGCCGGCGTTAAATACTGCTTTAGACGACAAAGTGAACCAAGACTGCATCAGAAAGTTCTTCTCAGACCCTCAGGTGTCTTCGTTGTACGTGCAAAGGTTTTCTTCAAAAGGTATGCGACATACATCCATTTTTTTTTCAGTTGTCAACTTTCTACCTGCATTGCTGCAGTATTAGATCATACAGACAACATTGCACATTTCAATTTAAATATTATATGATTTCAGTTTATTTATGATGTTGTCAACTTTCAATTAGTTGTTGTTAATATTCTTCTTTCTTAGTTATATTGTTAATTTATTCCAATAACAATCTGATTAATAAATCATTGTTTTCCCATGAACAACCAACAGAAGATGACAGTGAACAACCAACTGAAGGTGAAGAGGAGAAGGAAGCAGTTACATACCAGATCAGCAATGAGGTTAGTAATGAAATAGGTCACACTCAAATATCCACATAACATAAATGAACCACATCATGCTATTATTCCTTGATATAAAACTAATGTTTGTTTGCTAAAGGTCCACTTCTCCTCATCTCGCGTGGCAGCCTTTGTCTGCATCAAGCGTGGTGCTGTCATCGAAGCTGACAAGTCCATCCACAGTCAGCTGCGACTCATCAACTTGTCTGATGGCTCGCCCTATGAGACTCTGCATGCGTTCATCAGCAAAACTATGGCTCCATTCTTCAAGAGTTATGTGAAAGAGAGTGGTAGGGCTGACAGGTAAGAGGATTATTTTTTCTATCATAAACTAGCAACCCGCCTTTGGCTTGCCTGTGATAAATTATACACAAAAACCTTCCTCATCAGTTTATCACATACAGATGCAGCAGTGGAGTTTATTTTATAATATGTAGTGATTTATAGTGTCATGAAACTCCAAAGTTCATTAAATTCTTAGCTGTTATTGATTTCAATATTACAATCAGCTGATGCTGTACCGATAGATAAGTTTTTAACTTCCATTTTATTCACTGGATGAGTGTAATAGTGAGTGCTGATCTGTGCAAAAAATGAAAACTAATTAAGTATTTTATTTTGCCTCATCTTCACACATTTATTTATTTGAACTTCATGTATAATGGTGATACATAGGCGGACTTAATGCAGCAAGGCATTCTCTACCAATCAACCTTTGGGTTAAAAAGGGACACAACAGTTGTGGAGTACAAAATAAAAAATAAAATAAAATTACAATTATTAACATCAGATATTAATAAACTATCTAACTAATAAAATACATAAATATTTTCTAAAACAATAGACTAATAAATCATACTATACTATACTATCTATAATAATATTATAAATGTGAATGTAAGTTTGTTTGTTACGCTTTTACGCAAAAACTACTGAACCGATCATCATGAAACTTTGTACATATGTTCTTAGAGGTATTAGAAGTAACATAGGATACATTTATAAAAAAAAAAAAAGATTTTTAATGGCTTCACTGCGAGCGAAGCTGCAGGTAAAAGCAAGTATTTTAATAAATACTATATTATCATTTTAAATAAAACAAAAATTTTTAAATTTTAATAATAACTATGATGAAGACCAAGCTATGTAAGATTACACAGTACATTTAGATGTTTATATCCCTCAAACTCCATCTTTTTTTATTCTTGGTTGCCTGGAAGAGATAGCGGAACGCAATAAGGTCACCTGTTGTATGTTTTTTCTTGTTTTAAGGTTTTTTTTATGTATTGTTATATCTTGGCGTATAATAAAGTATATAATACTAGCGAACATCTCGCGGTTTCACCCGCATAGTTTCTGTTCATGTGGGAAATACAGGGATAAAAAGTAGTCTATGTCACCCTGGGATAGTGTAGCTTCCCAACGGTGAAAGAATTTTTGAAGTTGTTCTAGTAGTTTTTAAGCTTATTTGTTATATAAAAAAATACAAATCTTTCCTCTTTAAAATACAAAGTATAGATAAATAAATTTTCTTCTGGAAAAAGACTTCTCATTATTCTCACTTATGTTTGGCAGGGATGGAGACAAGATGGCACCTTCAGTGGAAAAGAAGATAGCTGAGTTGGAGATGGGACTGCTGCACCTTCAGCAGAATATTGACATCCCTGAGATTACTCTACCTGTTCATCCTCTTGTCGCGGCTGTCATCAAAAGGTAAGGTTTGAAGATTTATAATAGGTTAATTTCTTTAGTTTAAAATAACCTTTTATATAAGTGCTACACTTTGTTAATAAATATTTTATCTACAATGTTTAAACATTGGACCTGGCTGCATCTGCAAACTATTTCTAGAAAAATTATCATAGAAAATCTTATTATTTTACAACAGAGCTGCTGATGAAGGGCGGAAACCACGCGTTGCCGACTTCGGTGATAAAGTAGAAGACTCTACTTTCCTCAATCAACTGCAGAACGGAGTCAACCGCTGGATTAAAGAAATACAAAAAGTATGAACCACCAAATTATTTTTGTTCAGATTTTTTCGCCTTTAATATTATGTGCTGTATACTAATACATTATTTTTTGCTAGGTCACCAAGTTAGATCGCGATCCTTCAAATGGCACAGCCCTCCAAGAAATCTCATTCTGGCTAAATCTGGAAAGAGCCCTCCATCGTATCCAGGAGAAGAGGGAAAGCATTGAGGTTCGTTAAATTTTAACATTATCTTTGGTTACATTTCGTCAATGTATGGAATTAGCATATTCCGTTTGTAGAACATTTGATGGCATCTGACATCATTTGTTCCATAATAGGTTTATGTAAATGTCTTATTCATGCATTAGCATATTACAACCTTGCATCCATGATTATTAAAGTTTTATCGGTATATAGATATATATTATTATGCAGTGACAACATTGAAATTTGTATAAGTATAATTATGAAAATATGCTTTCTATTCTAGGTTGCCCTAACTTTGGAGATCCTGAAGTATGGCAAGCGGTTTCATGCCACTGTATCTTTTGACACCGACACTGGATTGAAGCAAGCTCTTGCAACTGTCTCAGACTACAACCCTCTCATGAAAGACTTTCCTATCAATGACCTGCTTAGTGCTACTGAGTTGGAAAGGATCAGGTGAGAAAAGCCTCCATGTCATATACTCTACTTATTTGAAAATTGATTTCTGTTCTTTTTATAGTCTAGTTTCGACAGGCTGTTATCCGCAACTCCATGACCAAGTGCGGATTTTTCGTAGGGGTGGAATTCAATTTCTTCATTCGATCCACTCCAGCTCCTCGAGGAAGGCCTGCAGCACCTTTGTTTTGCCGATTGTCTCCTGTAGGGTACCTGGTTCACGGAAGTATTTGGCTCTGTAACTAGCAATTACAGGGCAGCTTAAGAGCAGGTGTGCTGCTGTTTCATCTTCCACCATGCATGCTCTGCAGAGTGGGCTATCCGTGATTCCTGTGACAAAAAGGTGCTTATTAAAGGTCCCGTGTCCATTTGTTACGACCGTGACTGCACGCAACTGTGGCTTAGTTAGTCGTAGGGCCTTTTTCGTGAAATGGCCGTCGATGGAGGGCAGTGCCTCCTTAGCCTGCCTACACTCGCTGTGGTCAATCCAAAGCTTGCTGGGTTGATGTTTGGTGTGCTTTCTTACCAGGCCGCGTAGGTACCAGCAGCCGTATTGCGTAAGTGCGCAAAGAGTTTAAACTCTATCCAACCGACCAAATCGGCCAATCACACAAAACGGAAATCCAGATCGCGTCATTCATCTCGCTTGTGATTGGTCGATTTGGTCGGTTGGATAGAGTTTGAATTCTTTGCGCAATTACGCAATACGGCTGCCGAAAGGTAATGGCACGATGGGCTCCGGTCCCACCATTGTTATACTAGAACCCCTTCGGGCGAGTTCATCCGCAGCATCGTTCTCTCGGGAATCGCTGTGTCCCTTGATCCATTGATATGCAGGGAAGTGGAAATTATGTTTTTGTTTTCCAACTCCTTCTTTATTCTTTTCTGATTAATTTCGTTGCGAGATCCAAGACATTTAAATGCTTTCTCCGGGACTTCGTCGAACTTCATTGCCTCGGCGCTTTTCTGGTGGTCGCCACTGATGATTCTGGCTTTCAGGGTTGCAGTGGTTTGGGAATAGTGCGGTCGGATTGTCCCAAAATAAAAATAAAGATCCATTGAATGGTTACTTTATCGAGCTGACCTGGTTCAGGCGCTCGTAAATCAGCCCGGAGATGATCATTTGGCTGTTTAGTGCTTCAGCAAGGTCATGCTGTCCGAAAGTATATCTATAGGGAGATCCTTAACCTCCCTGGCTAGGATGGCTGAGGCCGCCATGGAGATCCCCAAGCATTCGGCCTGGAACACCGTGTTGTGGACCCCCAGTGGTGTGGCTACATGTTTAGGTCCTCTGAGAAGAATCCTGCAACCGTGCCAGTACCTGTTTTAGATCCGTCGGTAAAGATCCGTATATCACCGCTGCGTAGCCCCTCGCAGCGGTTACCCTCGTGTAGTTTGATTGTGTATTCTAGATTTCTGGCTTAAATTAGTAACCAGTGGAGAATAAAAAATAATCTTAATATTTTCTTTTTTCAAATAGGTTGGCAGTACAACAGATATTCTCCCATCTTCGAAAGATTCGCTCTACCAAATACCCCATACAGCGTGGTTTGAGACTTGTTGAAGCTATCTCGCGTGATCTTGGCCAACAACTCCTGAAGGTAACAACCTAAACTATTTGCTGAAAATATATCAAATATGAAGGTAGCATAGTCTTCCTTTATTTATGGGTATTGCTTGAACATTTTTTTCTATCATGTACAGGTTCTGGGAACTCGCCGTTTGATGCACATTCCTTTCGAAGACTTTGAACGCGTCATGACTCAGTGCTTTGAAGTGTTCTCTTGCTGGGACGATGAATATGAAAAGCTACAGGGATTGTTGCGGTAAGATACTTGATAAGTACTAGTTGATTTAAGTACGTTTTGGCCTTTTCGCGGAGACGAACCACGACGCATTTGATGTTTGTAAAAAAAAAAAAAAAAAATATCTCTAAGGTGTTATTGAACCATGACTTCTTTGATTTAAATCTATTGCAAATTTTTTGTAGTGACATCGTAAAGAAGAAGCGTGACGAGCACCTGAAGATGGTATGGCGTGTGTCACCTTCGCACAAGCGGCTGCAGGCTCGCATGGAACACATGCGCCGGTTCCGCAGGCACCATGAACAGCTACGCACCGTCATGCTTAGGGTAAGCTGGAATATAAAAGAAAACCATTTAAGACTTTTAAGAGAAAGTGGATTCACAAAATCAAGATTTATTCAATTTCTAAAAACTCTTTCAAACTCTTTCTTAGTTATGAAAAATCTCTTCACATTTGCTGAATTTTTCTTAACTCCCTGATTTTCGAGGTATCATGAAATATTTGAGTTACTTTAAATAATTCGATTTGGTGGTAGTTGTATGATTGAAGTTCAGTCTTCAAATAGTATGTTTTGTTCGTAAAGGTGCTTCGCCCGCGCGCTACAGTGGCGGCCGACACCGGCGCTGGTGGTGAACCCGCCCAGCCTCATTCACTACCCATGGATGCTGCTGATGCCAACGCTATTGCAGAGGTAAAGTCACAACCTAGTTTATTTTGTTATGCAGTACCTATCTACCAAAATAGTATGTTAAGGTTTAGAAAAAGAATCAGGTTTATAGAGGCGCGTACAATACAAATAATTTATTTCCTTCATAGGTATATTATAGATAGTTCAACTCATCTTTGCGCGCGGCGCTATGTGTGGGTAAGCGTGTGCAAACAACCACCCGCAGCCTTATTGCGTATGTGAATACGGCAACGCAAAGGGTTTGACCGCTATCAATCGACAAATCACACAGACGGAGATCCATATCGCGTCATTCAGCTCGCATGTGATTGGTCGATTTGACAGCGGTCAATCCCTTCGCCTTGCCGAATTCAGTTGTGCAATTCGGCTTCCGGTTATTTGCCTAGACGACGGTGACGACTGCCGCGTCACTGCCACACAAATGCATAATGTATCACAAGCGCACGCACACATAGCGCCGCGCGCACAGATGCATTGAACTATCTATACGACATAAGGTCTTTGAAGTGCCCTTTTATGCAAAAATAGCCTGTAGTAAAGCACTTCGCTTTTCCAAAACTTATTGTTACACATAGCATAAACTAACGCCTTTTTTCATTGGATTAAGTGGAAACTGCAAAATGTTACCTGCTGCTGCGATCATATACACATACATACTCCTATGAATATCTCAATGTCTCTTATCTAAAACTTGGTTTACCATATTTACGCCCGGGTGTAGCAGCAATGCAGGCTATCATGTTCCACTACTCATACTCAAGCTTTCTCTCTGTGAGTGGGCCGAGTGAAATTGAGTTCATTTTTTTCGTCTATGTTCAGTTGTTTTATTTTATTCTTTGTTTGCGTTTAGGTGAACCTCGCGTATGAGAATGTAAAGGAAGTTGACTGTCTGGATATTTCTCGCGAGGGATGCGATGCTTGGGAGGCGGCTGTTCGTCGGTATGAAGACAGAATCGGTAAGATCTATCTACATACGGTTTTCTACATTTATTTCACTTCTATACTATGATAACATTATAAAGAGGAAAGATTTGTATGTAACAATTAAACTTAAAAAACTACTGGACCGATTTCAAAAATTCTTTCAATGTTTGGAAGCTACACTATCCCCGGGTGACATAGGCTACTTTTTATCCTTGTATTTCCACGGAAACGGGAAATACACGGGTGAAACCACGAGGCATCCGCAAGTCATACATAAATGTACAATTTTAAAAAGACTTTCGAACAAGTGATGCCACAAAAAAAAATGCCTTTGTGTTTGACATCTATATGTAAAAGCCTCGTATCTTTTAAAGAACATTCTTCTTTAATAGATCCTTGATGAATGTATCATTATATTATCTTTCATAATATTTTATAAATTATTTTAATAGCTTTTCTATCGCTAAACTTTCTTCGTGTGTTGAAAATAGAATGTTTTTGCTCAGATCGCGTGGAGACCCGCATCACAGCTCACCTGCGTGACCAGCTGGGAACAGCTAAGAACGCCAATGAGATGTTCCGCATCTTCTCCCGATTCAACGCTCTATTTGTTCGCCCGCACATCCGAGGCGCTATTCGAGAGTACCAGACACAGCTGATACAGAGAGTGAAGGACGATATCGAAGCTTTGCATGAGAAGTTCAAGGTAATAATTAACAAAATGTAACTGAAATTTGCTTATTAGAACTTGCTACAACTGAATGACGTTAATGCTATGATTGTCTTTTCTAGGCACAGTAGCGGTATGCGAAGTCAATAAGATGATTTCATATACGAAAATGATCTAAATGCAACTTATGCTACATATCAGTTTTATATAGCATAATTTGCATAGGTTCTATAAATACATGCAAATAAATTCTATTCTATATTAAATTATCTTCAAATAAATTCTAGTTGTATATGTCCTATACATACATGCAAATAAATAAAATTAAAAAGTGTCTGTATATTATATCAAAATAACAAAGTTTTATTTCATGCATGTGAAAGTATATAGGGTACTAATAAAAATACTAAATTTGTGAGATTTCTGTCTGTCTGTTTCGGGTAATGTCCGAAACGGCTGGACCGATTTTGTCGAGAGTTTCACTCAGATAGCTGATGCTATAAGGAGTAACATAGACGGAAAATTAAATAAAAAAATGACGAGTTTTGACGCGGACGAAGTCAAAGGTGTTGTAGATGTCAACATCTTCCTACTCTTTGCCCCTGTTTCTTGGGGTTGGCAGAAAATGTCTTTCTCTTCCATATCAAAATTCCACTCAAACAAATTTTTCTTTTCATTCAGGTTCAATATCCTCAATCGAAATGCAGTCGCCTATCTTTGGTTCGAGATCTGCCCCCTGTGGCTGGTTCCATCATCTGGGCTAAGCAGATCGACCACCAACTTACAGCATACTTGAAACGAGTTGAGGATGTACTTGGTAAGATCTTATCACCATAGACAGAGATGTATTTGAAAATAGAATGTTTTTGCTCATTCATTTGAATTTTGTGTGTTCAGGAAAAGGATGGGAGAACCATATTGAAGGTCAAAAGCTGAAGGCAGATGGTGACAGTTTCAGACTTAAATTGGACACCCAAGAAGTCTTTGATGATTGGGCTCGCAAAGTAAGTTAAACTACCTTATAGTTTTTTGGGAGTCAAGAGACACGTGAAATGTGACTTTATGTCTTCGACCTGAAGGTTTTTATTACAATGACTGATGAATAAATGCATTTTCATTCAAACATTATTTCTTCATTATGTTCTTTTTAGGTTCAGCAACGTAACCTAGGCGTATCTGGTCGCATCTTCGCCATTGAATCAGTTCGCGCTCGCTCTAGCAAAACTGGCACCATTCTGAAGCTAAAAGTCAACTTTTTGCCTGAGATTATCACCCTGTATAAAGAAGTACGCAATCTGAAGAACCTTGGATTCAGGTATGTGCTTTTGTATCTATCTTTAAACGAGCAATTCTTGTACATATATTATTTGAATCTCGGAAACGGCTCCAACGATTTTCATGATGTTTAGTACGCAGGAGGTTTCGGGGGCGATAAATCGATCTAGCTAGGTTTCATTTTTGGAAAATTTAGTTTTCTCTATTTTCACCCGAACAGAGCTCGGTCGCCCAGGTGCTTTTATTGATAGGATGTTATAAAACTGTAAAAAGTTTTTCTTATGTTGGTTGGTTTCTTCTAATGAAATGATTTGTCATTTCAGGTATATCAGGTAAAATAAAATTCTCATAAAATCCAAACCATAGGAGAACATTATTTGTTTCTGGAGTTCTATAAAAATACTTATGTTATAGTTTTTGTCACGTAATTTGGCAAGGTTTTGGCGTAGTGGAGGTAAGTTTGCATATAGTGCGCGAACTGACCAACCACCTTATAGAGCGAACGGAACGTAGACGCGACGCGATTGGTCAGTCGATCCTTGTGGCAACTGACAAACCAATCGCGCGCTCGGAACGGTGCTAAACTTTCGCCGCGTTCCGCTTGATAACCAAAGAGACTTAAAAACGACTCGTGCGCATCTCTCTTGTCAAGTTACGTACTGACAACTATACTAAGCCATAATAAAACCTAGTCCACAGACTACTCAGATGTTTTCTTCCACAGGGTGCCATTAGCCATTGTCAACAAGGCTCACCAGGCAAACCAACTGTATCCCTTCGCGATTTCGCTGATCGAAAGTGTGCGCACTTACGAACGCACTTTGGAAAAGGTATCGTATCAAAACACTTACAGACTAAACAGTGTGAATTCACAGATTTCTAGCACTAGAAACATAAACACGATATTCGCACAAACACTTGATTTTTATTACAATTTTACACTAAAGCCTAATTGCACTACAAATACGTTAAATTGTAAAAGAATTTAAATCAGGGATGTTACGGAGTTTCGATTCTGAAAAGTCGGAACTGCCGATTGATTTTAAACCTACGATTTCGATTCTGAAACTTTAAAATCGGAGGTTATCGGAGGCCGATGGGCAGCGAAAGGAAGTAAAGCTGCGAAGCTTTTATTCATCTATACTAATCTATACTATAATATAATATAGAGGAAAGATTTGTATTTTTGTGTGTGACGAATAAACTTAAAAACCTGTGGACCGATAATCCCACGGGAAGGGGAACTACACGGGTGAAACCGCGAGGGGTCCGCTAGTTAAGTTTAACTTGCTTCTTTTGACAATTCAAAAGTAAATATTTTATTTCAACTAAACCATTAAGGAAAGTCCTTAATGGTTTAGTTGAAAAATATTTTGATTTTTGGAGTCGCTGATTTGTTTTAATTAACTACCACACACATTTTATTTAATTTACAATTAATACTGATTATGATTTTATAAAACTTCTTAGATTTTTTTAATGCCATATTGGGTGTATTGTTTTGGAGCTGAAATTAAAAAGGCTCATTAACAATGCATGTATTATTTTAAACCTGCTTTCTGTTAACACCTCTTCAGCCTCCGATTTACGGTTCCGGTTCCTATTCCGATAAACCAAAATTAAAATCTCCGATTCCGATTTCGATACCGATATTATCACTTCGGTCCATCCCTAAATTAAATTATCGTTCTTTTCCTGTCTTTCGTATATCGTTGCCAGTCACATCAGGTAGTTAGACCGAAAGTCTATCTAGGAACTGGGTTTTGGAGCTCAAGTAGGTACTCATTCCATTTAAAGAAGGTACATAGCTGCATCTAAAAAAGACTAAGCAGATATTCTATTTCGGTTAATCGTTTACGTACCTCCCACTAAAGGCCAGTTCTTTGATCCGTAGTTAACTCAACCAATAGTTAAATATGCTAACCAATGGTTTCAAATTTCGGTAAATGGTGTTTATTTTTCAGTTGTTTTAAACTCTCCTACCTATTTGATCATTTGTGAGGCTAACAATTGATGATAAAAGACATTTTAGCGAATTTTGAAACCATCGGTTAGCATATTTAACCATTGGTTAAGTCACAGATAATATAATACTAGCATACAGATGCCTCATCCCATACAAAGAAACCGTGCCGACATAACTAGCGTTTTTCATCTGATTATACCGATTATTTTTTTGTAAATCGATCGCGTTCGGCTCAGCTCCACAGCGATAGATAGATCACCATCTATATCCATGGAACGGAACCGAACGCGATCGATGTACAAAAAATAATCAGTATAATCAGTACAATACATCGGCCCGGTTTCTTTCTTTGGGATGAGACATCTGTATACTAGTATTATTATCTTTGGTCAAGTTGACTACTGATCAAAAAACTGAGCCTTAGTGAAACAATGACGTAGTTAAGATTGCAGGAACCGGGTCGTGAGATGCTCAGGACTATTCGATGTGGCGACACTAGATGGATGTCTATGGTCAGCAGTGGATGTTTTCCGGCTGATATGATGATGAATCGTTTGAAGCTGATAGAGAAATGTATGCGACTGGTTTAGCAGAAAGTTTGTTTTGTTATTTGTTGTGCAAACGGGCTCATAATTCATTTAACTGTTTATGTTGTATGTGCGTGTATGTGACAACACTAACACGGGTGCGTTTTCATTTGTGCAGCTAAATAATAGGAATCATACAAAGGTAGTTTATGAATTTATAGGCTGCATGATAATTTGTCGATGTTTATTTTTTGTTTATCATATTTAGAAACACTTCTACTCACTATGATTTTTATTGTTTTTTTTATTTATTTTTAGATGTAGATTAGATTTGTTTCAAGGAACTATATATTTGTGTAAACAATTAGTCAAAGATACCTGGATGACCCCAAATATTTTAATAAATTATCCCTGGTGGAAGTGATAGATTCATAAGCCGTAATTAAACATAGGCAATCAAGGAACAGAAAAAAAATTGCAAAGTTATTTCTGACGTTTTATGTCTGATTGTTTCTTTTAAAATACTCATTTTAACAGTCTTCAGTTCTTCACAATAGTTTCCTGAAACAAAAACCCTTAGCTTTAAATATTATGTCTGATGTCGATGTCGCTTTATTTTCTTTCATGTAGTGTTTAAGTTTTCCTGTTACGTTTATCCAATGTCTTCTCCCTCTAGTTATACTTCTCTGTCTCCGCCATTTTAAATGTTTGGAATACCTTCAGATCCGTGACAAAGCCTCTATCATTCCGCTCGTGGCTGGACTACGTCGGGATGTGCTGAATCAAGTGTCGGAAGGAATGGCTCTTGTATGGGAGTCTTACAAACTGGACCCATATGTGCAGAAGCTTAGCGAAGTTGTGCTTCTTTTCCAAGAGAAGGTTAGTGTACAAAAAGTTTATTTTACTTTCAGATCAATATAACTCTACATGTCTCATTGACGTGGGTCTAGCTTGAACTTGCTGATAAAGATTTTTAGGATCGCTTTTAAAATAATCTGGCCAGATGGGGCATCCAAGACCCAACCCAGGCTCAGTGCCAGTGTGGGGCCCCTTCACAGAATGAATCCCGTATTGCCTGCCCAATAAGTAGGCACAAACACCTGCATGTTCCAGGATTTAAACGAAACCTATGACAGAGTCACATACTGGTCGGTCAAAATTTTAGTGAAATCGGCACAACACAAGAGTAGAATAGTGCCTATAGGAAAGTGTCAAAGTCAATATTAGTCCAGTGTTTTAAAAGATATAAAGCTATACGACAACCACATAGCAAGTTCTCTATGCAGACCCTGACATTATTAAAAATCCAGAGATCGAGAATTAGGTACCAAAACGTATCATACATACTCAAAAATAAATAACCAAAAACCTATACCAAAACAATTTCCTTTTCCCCCCAAAAGGTTGAAGACCTACTTGCAGTTGAAGAACAGATCTCTGTAGACGCTCGCTCTTTGGAAACATGTCCATACTCGGCTGTCAGCTTGGCCGATATCCTGAGCAGGCTACAGAGGGCCATTGATGACCTGTCCTTGAGGCAGTACAGCAACTTGCATCTGTGGGTGCAGCGCCTGGATGAAGAGGTTTGTTGATCCTTATACTCATTTTGTAAGTTATAAAGAGCGGGGCGTCCTAGCACATGTATTTGATATACTTAGAAGCAGAACCCTGCGTAAGAATTATTGTATATGTTAATGTGACAATGAAATAAAGTAAGGGCGCATGGTTGGCGCAGTGGTTGTGTGATTGACTGCTGCGCTGCGTGCCGCGGGTCCGATTCCCGCACGGAACAAATATTTGTATGACCTACATATAGTTGTTCCGGCTCTGGGTGTTGTGTATGTGAGTATATATTTTTGTAAATGCACCCACGATACAGGAAGAAATTCCTAGTGCGGGGCAGAGGTTTATGAACATCATAAGTTGTTTATGAACATCGTCATCGTCGTTGTTGTTTTTTAGGACATTTCATAGTATTTTTATGAACCTAATTCGCTTCCGAGGGCTTACTGCTAATATTTATACACACTCGATCGCGTTAACGTAAACGTACCCCTTGGTTCTTCAGTGTTGTCAGAAGGCGGCACGTATTAAGTATAGGCAACCAACAAAAAAGTTTAAAACTCGCACTAAGGCCACTGATGTCCAATGTAGACGATTGTCTAAATTAAACACTGAATCAACATTATCGTGACGCAGTTTCTAAATGTCATCTACGGGAGATTCACGCAGTGTATTCTTTCTTTCAGGCAACAGCGTTTATATTAGATACTCGCTTAGTGCAAACGCAGTCAACATGAAATAAATTAGAGATACAAAATTTTGTGTCCTTGTAGATTTATCTAAAAATGTTGTTGTGATCTTACAGTGTAGTTTATAAATAATTTTATCTATTTTCCTAGGTTGAGAAGAGCTTGGCCGCTCGTCTCCAGGCCGGTATTGAAGCGTGGACATCCGCCCTACTCGGCAAGAGCCATGAACTGGATCTGTCCATGGACACCTACTCGCCTACTGAACCTACTCACAAACCTGGTGGAGAACCTCAGGCAAGTACAAGAAGATAACGTTAAAAAAGCTATATATTATAAGGGACAACTACCCATAAAAAAATTAAGTCAGAAACCTTGACAATTATCATGTTTTGGGAACAAAAACCCAATGACTCACAAGATAAGGTTCAAATTCCATTGTAACTTAGTTTTTTGGGAGCTTCTCAATTCAATCTGCCTAGCATTTTCCGAACTATCTATGGCTGGTTGCAGCTGAATATTTTACATTTCAAATGAACACTTAAAATCAACTTGAGAGTACATTTTGCTAAAGCACATAGTTGAGTAAGTAGCAATGGAATCAAAATGATCTGGAAATAAGCTATGTTATTTTTAAGGACTATCCAAAAAAAAAACTCGACACAGTTTATAAAATGTGTTAAGGTCGACATAGCCGACATTATGTCCACACTTCATCTTATTATTATTATTTTTTAGGGTTCCGTACCCGAAGAGTCCAACTGGAGCCCTATTGCTGTCACTAACATGTCTGTTTGTCCGTCTGTCTGTCCATCGTCCGTCACTAAACTTTGTTACGAAGAATTTTTTAACTGTCCATTAACATATGAATTGGAAATTTGGTGATAATGTTTATTATTATATAATTATATTTTACTAACAAATACCAATGTATTCTAAACTAGCTTCTGCCCGCGGCTTCACCCGCGTAAAATGTGTTTTATCATCCCAAGGGAATAAAACCTATGTCCTTCCCAGAGTCTCAAACTATCTCCATAACCAATTTCATCTAAATCGGTTCAATAGAACCAGAGATTACTCCCTACAATCTTACAAACTTTACCTCTTTATAATATTAGTATAGATTTGGTACAGAGCCCTAAATGTGCGAAGTCCGACACGCACTTGCCGGTTTTTATTAACGATAGGCTTGCGTTTGACCACTATCTCACCTGGTGGTAAGCGATGATCTGGTCGACGGTGAAGCACGCTTGCCTAGAAGTGACCCATTCACTGTTGACTTAAGGACCCCAAGATTGTAGCTATCAGGAAACACAGACTTCGGCATGGGAATTCCAAATTTCTGAAAATCTTTTATTTGATCTCGAGTTGACTTTACCAAATATTGCCTTCATGTTACCAAATTTAATTCTCCTTTACTTACTTTTCCCTATCCAGATTGCTCGTGTAATCCACGAGGTGCGCATCACGAACCAGCAGATGTACTTGTTCCCCTCTCTGGAGGAGGCGCGCTTCCAACTGATGCGTCAGATGTTCGCCTGGCAAGCCATCGTCACCAGCCAGCACCGTTTGCAAAGTACCAGGTATGACTAAGATAATTTATTGACCACTGACTAGACCACAAATAACAACATAAAATAACAATCAACAGCGCATTTTTTTTTGCGGAGTAATCTTCTGTTAAGGGGTCGTTCAAGTTTACGTAAATGGTAATTAATGACTCCTTTGCTTACGCAAACGGTATATATTTTTTTAATCCGTTAAGGATTCTTCATTGTTATTCATGAGCAGCAGTTTATAAGGTAATATTAATTATTTTGAGGCTTGCCATGTCTGTTCAAATCAGAATGTTTTCAATTTGTAGAAAAATCAGAGAGATTAAATAAATAAATAGTGCTTACGTAATCCCCATCCTGACACCGTCCCCATGTCATCAAAAATAAGCTCTTTGGTGCTTACATAATACTTGAATGACCCCTTAAGTTAAGATGCAAGCACATACGTTATCTACCAACATCAACGTTAACCACCCCATTTTTTTTTTCTGTATTCGCAGATACCAAGTGGGCGTAGCTCGCGCTCAAACTGCTACCTACAGAAACTTGTTGACCAAACTGCCTGCTGGATCTAATCCTTTGGAGAACGCATACGACGCTATCGAACAAAAGATATCCCAAGTTCGAGAATACGTCGACGAATGGCTTCGGTGAGTCATATTATCTTCTTTACGTGTCAATTGAACTCAAACTTTGTCCGACCAGAACGTGGCCGCCTGGATAGCTCTGTCGTTGGCCTCGTTCATGTCTTGGAAGGTACAGGTAGTTGTGCATATCTTGTGACGGGGCTACACACTGGCACCGTGTTTGATATTCGTCAAGGATACCCCATTTTACCAAACTTTCTCTACAGCAATCAACTTGCAACCTTATGCGAGATGAAAGACGCGATGTGGATTTCCGTCTATGTGATTGGTCGATTTTTCATACTTGCTTCGCCGAATTCATTACACAAAAAGGCTTCTGGGTGTGCAATCAGTTCAGAGATTTCCAGATTGGCCACTGCAGGTTGTGTCTAGGTGGCAGATGTTCTGCTGGAGTAATGAAGTGTGAAGGAGTGTGATGTCATATTATATTGTACCAGTAACTGTGATATTGGTATTGAATGAATGTATAGTAAATTGTTTCTGTATTTTACAGCTACCAAGCCTTGTGGGATCTGCAGCCTGAAAGTTTGTATGGCCGCCTTGGAGAAGACATTACTCTCTGGATCAAGTGCTTGAATGACATCAAGTAAGTTCACAAATAATAATATCTATAATTTACGTAAAATGAGAAACAGTCACTGATTATGCATTAAAAGACTAACAATAATAGCCGAATTTTGCATTGAATGAAACACAGGGTTCTCGACTGGCAGAGGATTACAGCATATCGACGCAGAGTATACTCAAAAAAGACTATTCGAAGGTCGAATATGCGCGTCTTATGTATCGTGATAGAAATGTGTGCATTACGTTGTGGAGATAAAAGTCAATATGCTATTTTCATAATTAGAATTTTGCTTCGACTCTCTTTCAGTGTGCTTTATTTATTTATTTAAAACTTCATTCATAAAGGGACAGTGGCGGATTTAATGCCTTAGGCATTCTCTACCAGGCACCCATGGGTGGTGAAAAAACAACATAGCGGATGTTTGTGCCTAACAGACAACAGTACTCTAATTGAGCTTTCGTGACGATCCAGGAGTAAAATTTTATGATAGATGAAAATCCTGAACCATTATTTATTTTACCAGGAAATCTCGCACAACATTCGACACGTCAGACACTCGCCGCGAATACGGGCCGGTAGTCATTGATTTCGCTCGAGTACAGAGCAAAGTGGCTCTGAAGTACGATGCATGGCACAAAGAAGTGCTCGGCAAGTTCGGTGCTCTACTTGGCGGAGAGATGGTCACCTTCCACTCGCAGCTGGCCAAGTCGCGCAGCCAGCTCGAACAGCAGACTATCGGTAAGTTAACTTTATACTATTAATACAAAATGAACTTTATCACAATTGGCATAGGGTTTTAATCAAGTAACGCGAATATTTTAGCAAATTCGCCAAGAAAAAATGTGTGCGTAAAGAAGAAAGTATAAAATCGCTTTGAAAAACGAATGCAAAAGCTTGACCAAAATAAGTCTCGAGTACATTGTAACTAACCTTTTCTAAATGAGAAGAGTACCGGATATAATACCGTGACGGGCTCTTTACTGTTTGTTCTAAAAATTTATGATTATTTTCTTTAAGGTTGCCCTAGTCGACGGCACGAACTATTTTGTGCGCGGGGTTAAAATGCATGCTATCTTATCCGACAACACGTGCGAAAGAGATAGATACTGTGACGAGCAGTAAGAAGCTAGTTCACGCACGAATTAGCACCTATGCAAATTTGTACCGAAATGGATTATGATTTAGGACGAAAACTAGCGCGGGAAATTTTATACCGCGACCTTTGGGAGTATGGATATCATGAAAAAACGACTAAATGCATATTTTCAAAATAAAATTATTTGGATTGTTGATCTACTTATAGGAAAGGAAGGAAACGCGGTTTTGCCATTTACTTTCTTATGGTATTTATTACCGCCCAAAGATGCGTTAAAATTAGTGGTGTTGAAATATGGAACTTTTGACGCTCATAACTTTAAAAATATTTTTTTGTTTACTTTTTGTTGCTGTATATTTTTTTATTTTAAACTTACATCGTCAAAAAGTGGAGTTATCGCCAGACTAAGTTTATATGGAAGAATGATCGACTAGTGCAACCTTAACCCATACTGGTGACTTGTTTTTACTGAAATGTACGCAAAACACTCGCTTGAATAGAGTTGTGGACACCATCCCAATATAAATTGATTGTATGTATAGAGGCAGCATCAACCAGCGATGCCGTATCCCTCATCACATACGTGCAACAACTGAAGAGGGAAGTGCTGGCGTGGGAGAAGCAAGTCGATATCTACAGAGAGGCTCAACGCATTCTGGAGAGACAGAGGTAATGAATAACTTCTTCTTTTATCTTGTCATTGCGGTCCCACTGCTGGGCAAAGGCCTCCCCCAAGTCCTTCCAGACAATTATTTAACTTATAAATACCATCGGCCTTTAGCATCTGGGCTTATGCCAGAGACTGATCTAATATATATCTCATAGATCTAACTAGATTACACGATTGTATGTACTTCGGGTGCCAAAAAACGGAGTAAAGTCTCTGTATCTGGTAAAATGCCTTTTTTGCCATATTGAGATGTAAAGAATGTATAGAAAAGTTGGCCGAGGCATTGGAAATGTTTTCTTTCATTGGTAAATAAATTTGATTTTAAATCGTTTGTGAAAAAGTAGCACGCTTGGTTTTCATACAGGCGGAGGGACTTGCGTTATCTAGTTAGATTTATGTCTGTGACTTATGCCCAAAAGCGACATTTTAGAATTTTCTCGATTAATGGCCAATATTCTCCAATCTTATCAGCCATCCTGCAAGGATCATCTTCATCTGTTTATTGTACAAGTTCATTTTATTTTGTAGATTCCAGTTCCCAGCGCAATGGCTGCATGTTGACAACATCGAAGGCGAATGGAGCGCATTTAATGAGATCATGCGCAGGAAGGATTCTTCTATACAGACCCAGGTATGACTACTCTTTAATTTTTGAGGCCCCTGATAAATAACCTGTTTCAATGTGTCCAGATAAGTTTGGTTTACTTAACTGTCAGATAATAGGGATGATGATTAAAAATAGTACATTTCGTGTCGAGCATAAAAAGTCGAGATTTTGCAAACATAATAGACAAGGTAGTGGTTTTTTTCCACTACCTTTTCTATTACGTAACACATTGCCTAAGAAATTCGTTTCGAAATATGAACCTTTAGACACAACAAAAAATAAAAATTAAAAAAAAAACAAAATTACATATTAACGGTTACGAAGAGACTTTTTTATGGAGTTTTGATATCATTATGTAACTACAACGTAATTATTTTTCTTAATTGAATTGGCTACTATTGGTAGAAGCATTCTGCAGCTACGCCCGCGCTTTTAACCCGCCCCATCCGGCAGAATGATACTGAACCTGTTACCTCTCGAAAAAGCGCGCTTTGATTGTGTGTATAATATAGTCTGTGGTTTATAGTCTGAACGTTTCTAATAAATTGTTGTTGGAACTTATTTGGATTTAATTAAGTAAACTCATCAGCTAGTGGAAAAAGAATCGTTCGAGTCTCGCATAAAAAGGCTTTATTTTAACACTCGCATGTAGCTTTCGACTGGTTACATCGCTCGTGTTAAAATTTCGACATTTTATGCTCGACACGAAATGTACTATTGTAGTCTCGTATTTTTTATTTTGTCACTTAAAGTAAAAATAGCGACGATTACAGTGCGTTGCAAATTCGCAAAGCGTCACGTTTCAGTACACATCTTACTCACAGGTGACGTCACAAGCCCCCAATCGTGAACTTTGATGTGCTTTATCTTTATAAATTTTAATTGATTTGATAAAGCCAAAAATACGCATCCAATATTAAATACGCGTCCAATATATGTTAATAATCTAATTAATAATTTTGATAATTTTCTATGATGATGATGAATAGATGATTCTGGTGAATCTGAAATCATCCCTATTTCATAATTATGTCTATTCTCCCTTTTTAAACATTTCTGTCAGATAATGTCGATTCGGTGTTTTGGACATAATGATTATGTTAGTCTAAAATCAAATTCATAACTTCTATGAATATAACACATCATCGCTCAATGTTAAACATACCAAAATTTCCCTCTAGGTGGCTTCTCTTCAACAAAAGATAGTAGCCGAAGACAAGGCAGTCGAGGCCCGTACTCTCGAGTTCCTCACCGAATGGGAGCGCAGCAAGCCCACTGATGGTTCTACACGGCCTGAAGATGCACTGGCTAAGCTCCAGGCTATGGAGACCAGATACACTCGGCTGAAGGACGAGAGAGACAATGTGGCTAAGGCTAAGGAGGCTCTTGAGCTGCATGATACTGGTAAGTTAATTAGATGGATAAGTTTAGATTCAAATTTAAAGATAAACTTTTTAAATTCTGTCCAAAAACGCATCTAAGAAAGAGTATGGCTGACTCTTACCCCCCAAAATAGTCACTAGTTTATTCAAAATCAAGCCATTTTGAATAAACTAGTGACTATTTTTCATATTCAAATCATTCAAATCTCATATACATACAATACATGGTTATTGTTATTTAGCCATTTAGAACATCTAACAAGAGATTTGAAAACTCGTTTCAACAGGGATATAAAGCTTTCAGTTTAAAATCGAGTCCACACCGCGCGTAGCGTTGCGCAAATATTTTGACGCATTGCCGGCCACACAGGCACTGCGTCACCAGAGCGTTGCTACGACGCAGTCGTAACGTGCCGTTGTCGCAGCGGCGACGCACAGTTGCGGCGAGCATTTTGAACGAAATGAGCTTGCGCGTGTCTCATCCTTATCAACGCACAAACAACGGAGCGCTGCCGCTCCGGCGTCGCAGTGCGTTGCGTCGACGCAGCGCATTGTGTAAACACTATGGTTTTTAATACGTAAAACGACGCAACGCGTCGTGTGGACCGGCTCTCCTTTGTTTTGTCTTATTGACCTTGGGTCATCATTGTCTGTTTTTTTCTCGTGCCAAGGCACCCCACATTTTGGTGAAACTGGACCTCAAAAGTTAGTCATTAATTGTGTCTTCGATATTTTAGGAAGCTCAATCAACAACGAGCGTATGACCGTCGCTCTTGAAGAGTTGCAAGACTTGCGTGGAGTCTGGTCTTCACTCAGCAAGATCTGGACGCAGATTGATGATATCAGGGAGAAGCCTTGGCTGTCTGTACAGCCTAGGAAACTCAGGTAAGTTTAAATTTATATGAAGGAAAGACACAAAATCTTTTTGTATTTTAAAGCTTATTTTAATAATATATAAATGTAAGTCTTACTAATCTCTGTATTATTATACTAGGCAACAACTGGAAGCGATGTTGAACGAGCTCAAAGAACTGCCGGCTCGTCTTCGTATGTACGACAGTTACGAGTATGTCCGCAAACTGCTGCAGTCTTATACTAAGGTAAATATTATCTTGACCAATCTTACTGTCACAGAGTAAGAAAACCATAATTCTAACAGTTATGCCGTCCTTACTTATTTTTTGTTTTTATATTTTTTGCATTTATATCTTAAAGATAATGATTAACCCTTTTTACCCGAGTCCCCAGAAGGAGGATAATGTTTTTGACTAAGCTTTTATGATGATTTTTGGATTGCTCTGGGTTTCCCTCTCTAACTGAATCATCTCCAAGTTTACACGACATCGATTTCGCATAATGTGATGTTAAATGCAATAAATACGAAATTAAACACATTCATATTCTCCAGGTCAACATGTTGATAGTAGAGCTGAAATCCGATGCTCTCAAAGAGCGCCATTGGCGCCAACTGTGCCGCGCACTCAAAGTGGACTGGTCTCTGTCCGAGCTGACTCTGGGGCAAGTGTGGGACGCCGATCTGCTGCACAACGAACACACCGTCAAGGACGTAGTGTCCGTCGCGCAGGGAGAAATGGCGCTTGAAGAGTTCTTGAAACAGGTAAGCCAAACAGTTAAGGCCTGGTAAAGACTGTTCCTTTGTAAGACTTATAAGTCATTTTCAGTATTTGTGGTCGAACTCCAGAGATATGTTAAAGCATAACATCATAGTTACAGCTCAAAATGACTTAAATGTAATACAAAATACAATCCATTGTGCACACAGTAGCGGTGTATTTAAATTCCGCATCTTGTCGGCATTACTGAAAACGACTGAAGTTAAAAAGCAAGCAAACTAAATACTATTAAGATAATTTGTGTCGTTTAGTTACCTACAGGGGCCGTACTATGACGTTTCAATTCTACCATGATTCTTTCGTGAGAAAGAGATGGTGATATTCGTCCTGTATACCTGTGTCTCTCTCCTACTCGAGTCATGATGGTTTTGCCATCCCATAATAAGGTCTCAGTGCAGAAGAATTCCCGTATAAGGTTTTTTTTTTTGGTTTGCTAATAAAAACATATCTCTTTCTTAGGTGCGCGAGTCCTGGCAGAGCTACGAACTGGACCTCATCAATTACCAGAACAAATGCAAGATCATCCGCGGCTGGGACGATCTGTTCAACAAAGTGAAGGAACACATCAACAGTGTTGCTGCTATGAAGCTCTCGCCTTACTACAAGGTAGGTCTATATGGGATGTATTATTATGTCTTTGATATCAACAAAACTAGTCGGTAAAGTATTACTCGTAATATCACAAAATATAAGGAACGAAATGATTTGAAAATATTCTATAGATAAGCTATTCTCTCATCTAAAAATTATATATACTAAACGACAGGGTTAAAGTACGGGCGTTCATAAAACGTGAAAAAAGTACATTTTGTCTTCTACAACTTGTTTAGAATCACGAACTAAATATTCACAGTCCTACTCGCAAATTTTACGCCCGCAACTGCCGCGAGTTTTGACGTTAAGCATAGTTAAACTGTTCAAAAATTTAACTTATCTCTTTACTTTCAAAGGTGTTTGAAGAAGAAGCACTAACTTGGGAAGAGAAACTGAACCGCATCAATGCTCTGTTCGACGTGTGGATCGATGTACAACGTCGCTGGGTGTACTTGGAGGGTATCTTCAGCGGGTCTGCCGACATCAAGACCTTACTGCCCGTTGAAACTAGTCGGTTCCAGAGCATCAGGTAAAAACAGATAAAATTGTTACTAATCTACAAAATTAAAAACAGATTCGACAAAACTTATGGTAGACACTCTTAGTCTAAGTAGAGCGATGATCGTTGCAGAGTTCTTGCATCAGCTGGATGAGAGTAGTCAAGGTTAAAATACTACAACCTGATGATAAATCCATATTAAAATTATTAATCGCATCACACTTAGAAGGGGTAACTGCCCACCTGTACAACTAGGAGGCATCACCTTACCGCATGAGGGCAACGTCAGGTACCTGGTTATGCTTTTGGACCGCCGCTTGACATGGGAAAATCATATCAAGGCTAAACGAGAGAAACTCAACATTCGATATAGACTCCTACACTGGCTGCTTGGTCGAAACAGTAAATTATCCACAGACAATATACTACTTGTGAACAGCCATCCACAAACCTGTCTGGATGTATGACATGTAATTTTGGGGTAGTGCTAGTGACTCAAATATCTCGAAGCTTCAGCATCTGCAGAATATCATACTTCGAACGATAAACAACGCTCATTCATCACAAATAACGTAATACACCAACAATTACAAATGAACACAGTTAAACTTCTTTAGCTATGTTCAAATTCTATCGACTGTGGAGAAATACAAACAGCGGCTGTCTCGTCACCCAAATGAAGTAGCAATTCAACTTATTGTACCAAAATTACTCCAACCGTCTCAAAAGGCATAATATTATCAAGCTACACAACAGACGCTAGCTATGCCTTAGAGAAGAGAAGCTGTTCTCGCTGGAGGAAGCACTCTACAACATATAGACCCAGGAACACATCTGATTATAGTCAATAAAGACTGATGGCAGATACGAAGGCAAATAAAAAAACGCAGCTGCATTTCACCTAAGCAGAAAATTACCAATCTTTTGAAAAATTACCAACATTTTAGACAAAGTAAAAATGACTGAAGCAGAATTCTTATGTGACTGACGTGTAAAATTGATCATTAACCAGCATATATTTACTTAATTTTGAAAATACCTTCATTTACTAATATTTCTTTCATTACTACTCTTATAGCTCCGAATTCTTGGGCCTGATGAAGAAAGTGAGCAAATCTCCTATGGTGATGGACGTATTGAACATTCCTGGAGTACAACGGTCTCTGGAGCGTCTCGCCGACTTACTGGGCAAGATACAGAAGGCACTTGGTGAATATCTGGAGAGGGAGCGAAGCAGCTTCCCGAGGTATGTAATCTTTTGAAATTATCTTGAATTCCTGGTATTAAAAAGGAAATTCAAACTTAGTTTAGATGATTACAGATAAAAATTCCATTCCAAAAGGGTTTATAGTGTCTCTGTTAGACGTCTTGAGGGTGCATCATACGCCCAGTGTCATTCTTTGTACTTGACCACGAGCATATCGTGGTCAATTTGTAAATTTTTCCGTGAAAGTATTATATTCTGCTTTACTGGAAAAAGTGTTTAAAAATATCAGTTAATAAATCAAAGAAAACTTTACAATGAAGTTTGACGATGTCGCTGCTACCAAGACATTTATCTTCACTATTGATCGCCAACTTAATCCTAGATTCTACTTCGTGGGAGACGAGGATTTGCTCGAGATTATCGGTAACAGCAAGAACATCGCGCGTCTACAGAAGCACTTCAAGAAGATGTTCGCCGGAGTGGCCGCCATCATTCTCAATGAGGACAACACTGTTATTAATGGTATTGCTTCAAGAGAGGGTGAAGAGGTAAGAAACTTTACCAGCTGGATATACAACTAGTCATCTGCCAAATAATTAATTGTTTTCTCTACCTTTTAGATAAGGTTCACACCCTTTGATTTTGGCAAAATGGTTTTTATTTTTTTGAATTGACTTTTTAACCGACTTTAAACAAAGGAGGAGGTTCTACATTCGTCCGAATCTTTTCTTTAGAAAAAATGTCTTACAGCATTATTAATCCAGTAAAAGTTTTCAGGCAATCATCAGATAACTTTCACCTGAAGAATAAATAATATGACCTGTTCACTCTTACTTTGATATTCGGATTGAACGCGTTAAAACCTACTAGTAGACAACAACACTTACCCAACATTTCCTATTTTAGGTTTACTTCACATCGCCTGTCTCAACAATCGAGAATCCCAAGATCAACTCCTGGCTATCCATGGTTGAACGTGAGATGCGCGTGACCTTGGCGTGTAGACTCAAGGACGCTGTCGGAGAAGTCAAACAGTTCAAGGATGGAAATGTCGACCCTCAGAAGTTTATTGATTGGTGTGATAAGTATCAGGTAAAAAATTGCAACCAATCACTAATATTATAAAGGCGAAAGTTTGTGTGTGTGTGTTTGTATGTATGTTTGTTACTTCTTCACGCTCAAACGGCTGGACGGATCTGGATGAAATTGGCAAAGAGATAGACTATAGTCAGGCGCAGCACATAGGATACTTATTATCCCAGAAATATATTCCCTCGGGATAATTTTCGATAATCACGTGGGTAAAGCCGCTGGCAGAAGCTAGTATTATAATAAAGGCGAAAGTTTGTGAGTGAGTTTGTTACTATACAAATCTTTGTTAAATAAATAATAGGGATGTTTCCTGGGTCGAAAAATGATAATTCTCTTTAGTCCGTCAGTGAGATTATCAAATAATATTGGACACGTATTTTATGCTTTATCAAATAAATGAAAAATTACAAAGATAAAGCGCATCAAAGTTCAGGAGTGGGGGCTTGTGATGTCACATTGTCAGTATAAAGCGTAATACACCGCGTGACGTCACACGATATTTCAACGCACTGTATCGTTGTAATTTTTTGTTTGCAAAAGAAAAAATACGTATCCAATATGTTTTATTAATCTATCTGACGGACTTAAAATTCATTTATTCTTTAAAATTCATTTTATTATTTTTAAAATTCATTTTATTCAACATGCCTATTGATTCTGCTTTTGAATGTCATATTAAACTTCATCTATGTTCACAGGCACAAATCGTAGTGCTAGCCGCTCAGATCTTGTGGTCAGAAGACGTGGAAGCTGCCCTAGCAAGTGGTGGTGGAGAAGGTCTGAAGAGAGTGTTGGCCCATGTCGAGAACATGCTGAATATCCTCGCTGACTCCGTGCTGCAAGAACAACCGCCGCTGAGAAGGAGGAAGCTTGAACATTTGGTGAGTCAATAATAACTATTCTAGTATAAAGAATGACGTAAATTATGGCCCTTATGGCCCTTTCAAAGAGAGAACCAGTAAGCCGGCAAAAACCATTGCTATCCTTAAGGTAGTTTGTTCACGTGGCACCGCACGACACGATTTGCGGTCACGATTTTTAACACACGACACACTGCATACGGTCTGTCGTCCGTTCGTTTATTCACTAGATACGATTCTACAACGACACTGCAGTGCACTTGTATTGTTTTATAAGCGCGTGAGTGACGGTGTGTCGTGGCGTCAACAAGCTCATACCGGTTTTGTTCAGTCGCTAAATCTTCATCGCAAAAAAAACCGCAACGACATAGCCAAAATATCGTATGGGAATTGTGTCGCTTGTAGTGCGGTGTCGTGCAATGAACAAAAGGTCTATAAAAATATAAGGACATCTGAATCGTGACCACATTTTGCGGTGTCGTGTGTCGTTTCGTGACCAAACGGTCTAAGGCCGTTTCCGTGTCGTGAACAAACGACCTAAAGCGTGAACATTGTACGTGTGGCGTGGCGGCATTTGACGCTTTGATTGGCTGCAAGACTCGTGATATGACATAGGTTTGAACAGATTTCATGATTGGTGTATCACGCCACGACACGACACAGTAATGTGTAGGCAGCTTTATTATGACAAGTCCTATTTGCAAGTCCTGTTACGTCTTGCGCAGTGAGAATTTATACTGGGCGTGTATTAAATTATTTATCTCCACTTATATCTAGATGTTGTGTTTGAATTAGATCAACGAGTTCGTCCACAAGCGTACGGTGACTCGTCGCCTGATCGCCTCTGACGTCAACAGCCCGCGCTCGTTCGAGTGGCTCTGCGAGATGCGATTCTACTTCGACCCTAGGAATAACGAAGTAAGTACTAATAAAAAAAACTAACTGTTTGATTCTCAGTTTATATGGCAAGGAATACTGATAGGTATGGCACTGAACACTATTAGGGCTGAATTTACCAACACGGCAACACCAAATAGCTTTTTAAAAGTAGAATGTATTTTCGATCCTTCATTCAGCCCTTAGAATATCAATAAATTCGCCCCCTATTACATGGACGCTCAGATTAGAGAAAAGAAACAGATAGCGCCCGCGGAACACGAGAGTGATGCCGCTTTTTATTTATGTGTGCGTGACAGCGAGGATCGGCACTGTAGGGACACGTACCATCTATGTACGTGTAAGTAAGCCTGTTGATGTTGGAAAAAAATCTCTTACTTAAGTAGTATTTGGACAGAGTAACGGTTATAAAATAAATTATAATAGAATAAAAGTTAAATAGAGTTCACTTAATGGTTATTATTAATTTATATCCAACACCGGTAAAAATACTTAATTATGCTTTTTTGGTAATTTCTATGCTATGCATATTTAGATATATTAAAATTGAAAGACTTACATAATTCAAAAAAAAATGAGAAGATAAAAGTAATCGCTTATGAAAGATGTTTACCTTGGAATTCTTTTTTTTATTTTTATTTTTTTATTTATGATGGTTTTGCTCTTGACTCTAGTCTCTCTCTCTCTCTTTTATGGAAACCGTGGGCGCGCGAAGATACAGTACGATTATCCCCTCTTCCGGGTACCCGCCGATGTCACATCCCCGCCACGTACCATCGGCTCATTGAATTATATAGGAATAGATAATGTCCATATTTTGCTGATTTCAAATCGAATAGAAAAAGTTTTGAATAATTAATGGAAATGGGTTCTATTACTGATACTGAACCACTAAAAACAATGGCATACTAGTAACAAAAGTTTCCTGTATAAATCTATAAGTTAATCGATCTGTTCACGCCCCATGCACATTTCCCTAATTCAAGAAAACTTATTGCGATGTAAACGGGCAATACCGACCCATTACTGCCAATATTTGGTTTTTCGAGCCGTAATTATTAGTGGGTAAATCAATAACAAAACTGTAAAATAAACAATAGTTGCCTTGGAAAGATATTCCATCTTCTTTTATTTGTTTTTGGGCATAACTTTTGCAATTTTTAAAGATGCAAGACGGCCTTTCTTTACATAAAATAAGAAATCACTAGTGACGTGTAATCAGTGCGACGTGTAGTTTCGTACTAAAGCGAGTTTATATTCGTTTTGGAATTTGTATTGGCATTGGTGGTTGCGCTCGCATGTTCCGAAGGCGCTATCTGTTACTGTCTCCGTGGTTACTGTTCTCTAATCTGAGCATATATTTGCTCAAACATGATTATCATACATACATAACAAGTTATCAGCTTGAAGAGATATTAAAATAAAATAAATAAAAATTTTATTTGCCTTGGACAATGGCATGCAAACATTAATAAAGAATACAATTCAAAATAATACTGTTACTCGTCTTTTATTACAAGCTTTTATTGTTGTTTCTTTAGGTACTACAACAGTTAACCATCCACATGGCTAACGCCAAGTTCTTGTATGGTTTCGAATACCTTGGCGTTCAAGATCGTCTTGTACAGACTCCTCTGACAGATCGCTGCTACCTTACTATGACACAAGCTTTGGAAGCCAGGCTTGGAGGATCGCCTTTCGGTAAGTTTTGGAATCCTGCCGAACTGACTTTAACCAGTACTTTGATGTGATAAATCCATAATTATTTTGACATGTGCATGAGATATCTACTCAGGAAGAATAATACCATTCCTTATTCTTTTATGGACGCTCAAAGCTTTAGTAGTTCATATTGAAGCCAAAAGCGAACTACGTTTCGGATCAGATATTAGTTTCAAAATATGTGTCTAATGCACTGATTTATGCCAGTACGCAGGCATAGATCAGCCTTTATTTCTTTTACCCTCATATGAATTAATTTTTTCTTTATTTATTATGACTTGAATACTTTAAGGTCCCGCCGGTACCGGTAAGACTGAGTCGGTGAAAGCTCTCGGAAACCAACTCGGTCGTTTCGTTTTGGTGTTCAACTGTGATGAGACTTTCGACTTCCAAGCTATGGGTCGTATCTTCGTCGGTCTTTGTCAGGTAATAAAGGACTTTAATACTGTGGTTATAAAGTTTCTATTGTAATAAAAACTTTTTATAACGTAACAAATAATATCTTAGGTGGGTGCCTGGGGTTGCTTCGACGAGTTCAATCGATTGGAAGAGAGAATGTTGTCTGCTGTATCACAGCAAGTACAGACCATTCAAGAGGCTCTCAAGAGTCACCAGGAAGGAGACAATACTGGTAATTACTGGACTTTATACTAAACTTTTCACTGATTTGAATTTATAAGGATCAATTTCAAAACCATGTGTGTTGCCAGTGATCACCTATGGGACCCAGACGTGGTCGCTCACAATGGGCCTTATCAGAAAGCTTAAATTCACCCAAAGGGCAATGAAGAGGGCTTTGCTCGGAATTTCCTTGCGTGATCACGCCAGAAATCCAGGATATCCGCAGGAGAACCAAAGTTACCGACATAGCCCGGAGAATTGCCAAACTTAAGTGGCAGTGGGCAGGGCACATTGCTCGCAGAACGGATGGCCGATGGGGCCGAAAAGTTCTGGAATCGCGACCGCGAAACGGAAAACGATACGTTGGAAGGCCTCCCACTTGATGGACCGATGACCTGGTTAAGGTTGCGGGAAGGCGCTGGATGCGAGACGCACGGGATCGGTCAATGTGGCGACGCCTGGGGGAGGCCTATGTCCAGCATTGGAAGTCTTTCGGCTGAAATGATGATGATGATGATGATGAATTTCAAAACCCTTTCCAATTTATTTTTATTTTAACACCATGCAAATCTTTCCAGCCAAGTCCATAACAGTGGAGTTAGTCGGCAAACAAGTCCGTGTAAGTCAAGACATGGCGATCTTCATCACAATGAACCCTGGATACGCGGGTCGTTCCAACTTGCCTGACAATTTGAAGAAGTTGTTCCGCAGCTTGGCCATGACCACGCCAGATAGGCAGCTCATTGCTGAGGTGATGCTGTTCAGTCAAGGGTTCCGGACTGCTGAGAAACTGGCCTGCAAAATCGTGCCTTTCTTCAAGTATGTAGACGTGACTCTTGTTCGGTTTTCGAAGAAATTCTTCCAATGTTTCTTGTTTTTGTTATTTGTTAAAAGGTCTTTTTGCTTCGCACAGAAGTAATAGTTTGAAAGTCATCCAAAGTTAATTCAGATGCGCACTATAAACATTTTTAGAGCAGTTAAACCAGTTCCTATCGTTTCTGCTACTACTTATATGCAACATCGCTTAGACGCTCATTATTTTCTTCCAGAAATGGCACTTTTATTATAACAAAGAGTCGAACTGTCATGAAAGATTTCTCCCTAACTTAACCTCCATTGCATGTAAAAATAATACTAAATCATTACTCTTTTTGTCTTACAGACTGTGCGATGAACAGCTCTCCAACCAATCGCATTACGACTTCGGACTGCGAGCGCTAAAGTCGGTGCTCGTATCTGCCGGTAACGTGAAACGTGACCGTATCCAAAAGATCAAGGTATGTGACACTTAAACGACTTAGCATCATGGCATCATCGCTCATGGCTTGATAATAACCTGGGTAGCCAGTGTTTAACACTGGTCGTACTTTAACTTTCCTAAGGATAACTTGCACGAAAAACTTAACTCTGAGTTAGTTGCTAACACGAGGTTAAATTAATAGTTTGTCATAAAATATTGTCAATTTAACCCTGTGTTAGCAACTTACTCTAACTTAATTTCGTGCTAGTGGGCCTAAGTAAAGTTAACAATGTTCTTGTTTCCATACGCTAATGCGAGTAAAAGTTCATACAATTTTTAATCTTTCGCTCTTTTGAACAAGGTTCATATCCGTACTACCTATAATCTCGGCCTGAAACAAGACTTAGACTTGGCTACCCAGATCCGTATTCTAGAGCTATACGCAAGGATGAATCTTGAAGCAAAACTGTCAAATTTAAGCAAACTGGTTTTAGATCTAGATTCATACTTGAGCTTCGTTCCAGAGTACGTGCTTTAGACACTGTATCTACAGTGAAAGTTTGAAAACTCCCTAGATTAGATGGTCCCGACTATTATGAAATATAATAAATTGTAACGTGTGTTGTATGTTTATGCTCGGAACAACAGAAACTAGAAAAATCTTTTAATGATATGGTAAGCTAAAGAAAACAAATATGGTAGTTGACTTTTTTTAAAAGAATTGACTACTGTTTCGTATTTTAATTATTTTTCAATAATTAATCGCGACTGCTAATACGAATCAGTCAAGCGCTCTTATAAGTGAGTTATTGAAATAAGACTGCAGGGAAAAATAAACGCCAAATATATGAAGAAATAAAATAATCCTTTCATAGTTCTTAACTTAACACGCAATTTAAAGTCCATTCATATACAAAAGGATATCACTTATCAGTTTTATATCAAAATCTCACTGTATACAACCTCCGTTTCGCATGAAAATGGCTAGAAAAAGTATCTATTATTTAGGAATTTTATTTTATTTATCGTTTATAACTATCAAATGCTTCCTACGGCTTTTTGTGACTGAAAAGAAAATTCTAGTGTATGTTTAAAAGTAGTCAACTGCCCTATTTCACTGTTGTGTGTCTCGATATTTTATCTCTACCATCTTTTAAAACATATAAGTATTATATCCAAATGCTTAAAAAAACCTGTCAACTGCCTTATAGCTTTCGGGTTTTTCAACCTGGTTTCTGAAAGCAGAAAACAAGGGGAACAAGGCTTGGATAACACTCTTTCAGAAACTAGACCTTCCTCTTTGTGTTTATAGGAGAACCTAATCGAACGAAATACTGAAGTCCCCGATGAGGCATCGATCGCTGAGTCTCTTCCTGAACAAGACATCCTGATCCAGTCAGTGTGTGAGACTATGGTGCCTAAGCTGGTGGCTGAGGATATACCGCTGTTGTTCTCTTTGCTGAACGATGTATTCCCTAATGTTGGATATACTAGGGCTGAGATGACTGGTAAGTACCTGCTTAAAAACAATTACCGACTAATTATATTAATCTTTGCTGCATTGCGTGTGTATAAATATGGCTAAATGATTAATGCTAGACTAAGGAAACGATAGGATTTTATGCAAAGGTATATGACAAAAAATGCGTAAAATTATAATGGTTGATGGATATTTTTGTGAGGAAATAAAACATGCTGCGCATATATAACCTGAATCTCGGAAACGACTCCAACGATTTTCATGAAATTTAGTATGCGGGGGTTTTCGGGGGCGATAAATTCTAGCTAGGTTTCAGTTTTAGAAAACGTCGTTTTCTCTTTTTTCACCCGAGCAGAGCTCGGTCGCCCAGGTACTCAGTATAAACCATTGGTTCCCAAACTGTGGTCCACGGACCACTGCTGGTCGATTCGAGCAAAAATATGGTCCGCCAAAGGTTCAAATATTCACACCCAAGCCAAACTGCAAAATTACATTTATGAAAAATGATTTTAAATTTCTAGCAGAAACGTTGCGATTTTATGACAATGCTTGTTACTTTTTCTTCGAAAAAGGTATGGTAGATACAACTTTTGAATTTATAATTTAAATTTATTTTTAAATTACCACAGTTATATTTTTTCTGGACTTCTGGTCCCTGCTAACGACAAAGTAATCAAAGTGGTCCCAGGTCTAAAAAAGGTTGGGAACTACTGGTATAAACGAAGGAGGTTGATTATTATTCCCTATGCTAAAAATCATATTGGCACCGAGAATCGCAATTTTTCATTTATTGATCAATTAAAATAAGACATGTCAAGAAGAATGAGCACGACCGTGGTCGATGGTCGGTCAGTAAAATTAATATTTGAATGTAAAGACTGACACTTTTCCAACAGGACTTAAGAACGAAATCCGTGCTGTATGCGCCGAAGAATTCTTGGTTTGTGGAGAAGGCGATGAACAAGGCTCCACCTGGATGGACAAGGTACTTTATTTATCTACTACTTACGCTAGAAATAACCGGTGAATAAGGCCCATAATTAACTGGTCAAGGAATTAATTGATAACATTCATCTCATTGACTGCACAGTCAATTTGTTTCAACACCAGGTCCATTGTATATGCACTTCGTTTGATATATTATATTATTATAAACATCCATAATTAATATATAAATCATCATAACCGAGAAGGTGATGGTGTGTCAAAATTTTATAATGTAATATTAATATTTATAATAATTTATAGATTAATATATTTCATGCGACAACAATCATAACAATTTAACATTTTGCTTTATCCATTTTATTTACATTGAGGCTGCTCTTTATGAAAACCGAAATGAATATCAATTTTCACTTACCTCTTTAATAAACTATTTGATGTCTTCTTCCTGTGCAAGCCGTTTTTTTTAAATTGAATGTTGGTATAAATAAAAAGAAGCCTCCCCATACCCATATTACCTATTATTCTACCATAATACGGTAGTACGTGAGTGTGAATGCATATGCGTTTCCATGCTAACCCGCTAACGGCACGTAGAGGCGCAGTGCATCGTCGCGAGCGCAGCACAGCACGTGGATCGAGAAGGTCAGTGACCCGTCGGTGTGGGTGTGGTCTCTGTGTCTTTACATTGTTGTTCATGAGTGTGAATTTTTTTGACATGGAGTTCGTAGTTAATGGAGTGCCAACACTTTTAGAAGTCCTTGATCTTGGTTTTTATTCGATTTTCCATACTAGCCGTAAGGAAATCTAAAGTAATCCATCTAAAAAGTAAAATGAAATAATGACTACGTCCATGTATATCGCTCAACAATTAAAAGTGCGCGAAGTGACTTTTGGACATAGTTCAGTTGACGAAGACTATAAAAGCGTTGTAAAGCGACATTCACTGTGACACATTGGTATTTCATTAGTTACTTACTCGGTGGTTTTCCAGCCACCACTCACATATGACGACTTGTACTTCATTCTAAGCTTACACACCACTACACCTGGTCAAACACGTCACTGTCTGGATATTTTCTTATTCTTAGTTGTTTCTACTTTGCAGTTAGGCTATGACTAGTAATTTATTGTTATATCTTTACTTGGAATACTCAACCTTGTTCCTACTACAAATGAAGCTATATGAGCGTTTATATGAAGCCAAAGTTAAGAATTGTAGTTTTATTCAGGTGTAATACAATGTTGTACCTAAAATAGTTGACAATCGTAATATGTAATGACTTTATTACATAGTATGAGATACAAACAGCACTGCACTGAGGTTGAATATTGCTGAAATAATAATGTAAAGGCATGTACGCATTTACTTGTAACTCTATAACAGGGATGGCGATATATTGGAAAAAGTGCCATTAAATAATATATTTTTATAAATGTGAAAATACCGTGCCGCCAAAAATCTTGAATTGGTGATTTATTTGCAACCCGAAATTCGTACAGCAACAATATTATTTACAGATTTAAATGTTTTGTCGATATGAAAGTCGAAATCGATGATGTTCCTGCAATTTCAAATTATCTAGATGCTAAATAACCTTATAATTGCGTGCCCGAAAAATGTTGTCGTGTGCCACCTCTAGCACGCGTGGCATAGGTTCACCATCCCAGCTCTATAACATTTGCTAATAAATCTTTGAATGCGTACTCACCTTTGTTAAATCTTAAGAACACTCATTGCCACTCACTGCTCAAATAGTCGGAGGCTCTAGAGCAACAACTTTGGGCTTAACTTTGTCAAACCCCTTATTATTTCGTTTCGCCATATGTTTCTCTCTTTAGCTTCCTATGTAGGCAAATGTTTTTCCTCTAGTATGTCGTCAATTGTCTTGTGTTTTATTGAATTGAATAACCTTAAATGTTTTGTTTTATTCAATCTTATTATTTTGTGCTAAAATGGATATACAAATACGATTCACTATCTAATTCTTACAAAGGATAATGAGTCTTAGTGCTATAAACATAAAGCTGATTTATATAAATGTGTACAGGTCCTTCAATTGTACCAAATCTGCAAGTTGAACCATGGTCTCATGATGGTCGGACCATCTGGAAGTGGCAAGTCTACTGCCTGGCGAGTATTGCTGAAGGCTTTGGAGAGGTAAGAATCCTTGTGTTATGTTATACTAAAGTGCCACAGAAACGTCTTCATGGCATACAACGACAAAAATAAATTACTAATGAAATAAGTGCCAGAAAATATGTAGCAGAAGTTGTTTGTTCTTTAGGTTATTCGATTTTTGAGACATTCTTTTGTTTTGAACAGATTCGAAGGTGTGGAAGGTGTGGCTCACGTCATCGACCCGAAAGCGATGTCCAAGGAAACATTGTATGGTGTACTGGATCCAAACACCCGTGAATGGACTGACGGTCTCTTCACTCATATTCTCAGGTAAATTTTATATTTTTCAAGCTGATCTTTTCCAAGGATCTTCTAACTTAACAGATAGATGTGTAGCTAGAGAATTTGTTGCGCTTCTTCCTCGAAGTGGTGAAGGTATGCATTTGGAGACTGATTCAGACATCCAAACCATTTCTCTTTATAATCTGTATATTTTGTACCCTAGGAAAATCATCGACAATGTTCGTGGCGAAATCAACAAGCGTCAATGGATCATTTTCGACGGTGATGTGGACCCCGAATGGGTTGAGAACTTGAACTCAGTGCTTGATGACAACAAGCTGCTCACTTTGCCCAACGGCGAGCGTCTGTCACTGCCTCCTAATGTTCGAGTTATGTTTGAGGTAAGTGTGACTGATTTTGTGATACTTTCAGCTTGTTTTGAATAAGTAGAAGACGATCACAAGTTTTAGCATTTGTATACCCCTTTAGTTCTCTTCTTCTATACTCCATTTGAGATAACATTAGACATTTAAATAAGCCCATTTTACAGCCCGTTCAAACGATTTTGACTTCTAATGCGTTGGTGATATGACTGAATAGTTTTGGGTAACAGGTTTCTGTTTTTTATGACATCCTTATATTTGCGGAATAGAACTTAAAATCGGTTGAACGGACTATAAAAAGGGGTTGTAAAAATTTCTAATGTTATTTCAAATGTAGTATAAACAGTATTTAACCGACTAAAACTTGGGCGTTCGGACGATTTTAAAATGTAATCCAATCAAACAAAGATATTTCAAAAAGCAGAACGGATGAACCTATAAGAATAACGCTTCGATGACGTTTTGGACTTGAGAAAAACTCTGCTGCTTAAAAATGGAAGATTAATAATTAGAAGATTATTTTGTTTCAGTATGATAAAACGTGTTTGTTGTATTTTAGGTACAAGATCTGAAGTACGCTACCCTCGCTACTGTCTCTCGTTGTGGTATGGTCTGGTTCTCGCAGGATGTCCTTACTACCGAAATGATCTTCGAAAACTATCTGATGAGGTAAATACAAGCTACCGTATTTTTTTTCTTCAACATATTATATCCCTTGAGGGGTAAGGTTTCCCCCACAGCCTTCATTTTTAGGGATCCGTACCCAAAGGGTAAAAACGGGACCCTATTACTAAGACTCCGCGGTCCTTCTATCTGTCTGTCACCAGGCTGTATCTCATGAACCGTGATAGTTAGGCAGTTGAAATTTTCACAGATTATGTAGTATTTGTTGCCTCTATAACAACAAATACTAAAAACAGTATAAAATAAATATTTAAGTATTTTGTATGGGACAATACAAAAAACGCACGTTTTTTGCGATATTAGTACGGAACCCTTTGTGCGCGAGTCCGACTCGCACTTGGCCGGTTTTTCATCTTATTATAATATAAATATCAACCGTATTTATTCTTCATTCATTTTTTTTATCAATCATGGTCGAAATCGACCGTATATCCACCATGAATCGTTCATTCTGTATTATTTTCTTTACCTTTAGATTGAGGAACATCCCTCTCGAAGATGGAGAAGAAGACTCGTTCAGCATTGTTATGGCTGCTCCTTCAGCCGGTGGTGACCAAAACGCTACAGAAAACATCTTGTCTCCTGCTCTGCAAGTTAGTCTCAATTAAAAAAGAAGATCATTCAATATGCCTTAGCAAAAACATTACCCTCTCCTTGGGCTTTATAAAAATACGTTCCCTAAAGAACTGAATTGTTTATTTATAAGCTTAAGGATACAGCAAATGATTTCGTTACATATTTGGAATATCACAAAGATCTAAAGGAGAGATAATCTCAAAAACATGATGTGTAATTAATCCACTGCCAGATGAACTCATGTTTCTATATTTAATGAAAATTCTTCCCTACAGACTCAGCGAGACGTGGCCTCAATCCTGCAGCCCCTATTCTTCGGCGATGGCTTAGTAGTGAAATGCCTCGAACGCGCCGTCAGTCTTGACCATATCATGGACTTCACGCGCCATAGAGCGCTTTCATCGCTGCATTCTATGCTTAACCGTGGTGTAAGGTAAGTGAAGACAACTTCTATCACAATTTAGAATCTTAGAAGTTTCGGAAAGCCAAACTAAATGCCATAAGCACAAAGTTCAAGTTCCATTGCAACCGAATATGTTATTGGTTCTTTTTATTACAAATGGTCAATCAAATTAGTCTGCATAGAGCTAAAATGTAATCATCTAACAGATTTTAAATAAAATATTTATTTTTGTAATAGTTATTGGGTAAGAGTTCTGGCCCTAATAAGTTATATTGGTTACATAAAGAACTATACTCCAATTGAAATAACATTAGAAATTTCTACAACCCTTTTTTACAGTCCGTTCAACCGATTTTGAGTTCTATTCCATAAACATAAAAGATGACATAAAAAGCATAAACCTGTTACCAAAACTAACTGTTTACTACAGCTGCCATTTGTTATATACCCACGCAATAGAAGTCAAAATCGGTGGAACGGGCTGTAAAATGGGATTATTTAAATTTCTAATGTTATTTAAAATAGAGTATAGTAAGGATCAAATTGAATCGTATCAAATAATAAAATTGTGTCGCATCAAATGTCAAAATTTAAGTCTCATGGTCCCTTATCGGTTAATTTATAGCTTATTCAACGTATTTTTGGGTTCTAGGAACATTCTAGGTTACAACCGTCAACACCCTGACTTCCCGATCACGAATGAACAACTGGAAGCTTACGTGCCCAAGTGGCTCGTATACTCTCTACTGTGGTCATTTGCTGGTGATGCTAAACTCAAGGTAAATATCTGCTTTAGTAATGAAATACAGTTTTCTGTCAATATCATAATATGTAACCACTTGTGTGATATCAGATTTGTGTCTTTATAAAAGGTTCCAAAATTTCATGCTTTTTTTAGGACCGCAATGAACTCGGTGACTTCATCAGATCGGCCAGCACTATGCAGCTGCCTAACTGTGGCGCGAACCAGCACATTATCGACTTTGAAGTAAGTAATCTTATGGCTTAAACTACCCAGTTTACTTCTACTTAATTTGATTGCCGGTATTGAACATTTCTCATAAACTCTGCAGCTACGAGAACTACATCAAAGTTTATCATGTCATTTCTGAAACGTAGACAGATTTAATTAAAACTATTCATCGATATTTAGGTGTGTATAACCGGAGAATGGGTGCCGTGGTCAGCCAAGGTGCCTCAGATTGAAGTGGAGACACACAAGGTGGCCGCACCAGATGTAGTCGTACCTACTCTTGATACTGTACGTCATGAAGCGCTGTTGTACACCTGGCTGGCCGAGCATAAGCCTTTGGGTACGTATATTTGAAGTTATTATCTGACTAGCTTCTGCCAGCGGCTTCGCCCGAGTGAATGTCATAAATTTTCCCAAGGGAACATATTCCCGGGATAAAAAGTAAACTATGTGCTATTCTAGACTAAATTCTATCTCTGTGCCAAATTTCACCCAGATCCGTCTAGCCGTTAGAGCGTGAAGAAGTTACAAACATACATACACAAACACACAGTCACAAACTTTCGCCTTTATAATATTAGTGCAAAGTGTGATGTGATTATGCTATTTTATTAATTGTCAATAAATATATCATAGTAAATATGGCGTTTACCCTAGGAGGTCACAAGGGGACCCTAAAGACTGAAGCATCAGAGAATTCGGAGGGATGAGGCATTCGAATAGTTTATATCCGCGCGGGAACCTTTATCATTTTACCTAGTCATTTACTTACAATGCTGAAAGCAATCTCAACATGTAATGATTTGCCATCGGAACATTCCGGATCACTTGTGCTCGTTTCCTAGGTTTTCATCCTCATTACGACTTTAATTATTTAAACGTAACGTGTGATCGAAACTTTTTAATGTCCCAAATATAAACAGCTTATATGCCTTGACAGTTGGCCTTAAACCATATACACTGACTGCTTACGATCCAAATTCGTCGTATTCTCAATTAAATACCTTACATTCTCTCAACAGTACTTTGCGGTCCGCCCGGTTCTGGTAAGACAATGACGCTATTTTCCGCACTCCGTGCGCTGCCTGACATGGAGGTGGTCGGTCTTAACTTCTCGTCTGCCACCACTCCTGAGTTACTGCTGAAGACTTTCGACCACTACTGCGAATATAGGAAGACTCCAAACGGAGTTGTTTTGGCTCCAGTACAGGTAATAAATCTTTGAATTTATGACTTTTCTTTTTATCTTTTAATTTCCTTATAAAATGTTCTAAAAATAAGTGGCTCAAAATTCGACTCTATGTGTCTTAGTTAAAGTCTATTTTAGTTTAACTTCTTGCGACAGAAAGGCAGTAGTCGGCTAGGGACATGATTGAATTGAACAATGTTGTTTTTTTTTAGCTGGGCAAATGGCTGGTACTATTCTGCGATGAAATAAACTTGCCGGATATGGATCAATACGGCACTCAGCGTGTCATCTCCTTCTTGAGACAACTGCTCGAACATAAGGGCTTCTACAGGGCCAGCGGTAAGTTGAAACACTTTCTTTAAGCATCCTCGTTTTGCTTATCTGTGTGTAAATATAAGTGCAGCTAGATTACAGTCGGTTGATTTCGACCAGTCAATATTGAAAACCTCAAACACCACACTGTATCGATCTGAACAGTCGATATGGTCGATGTACGGCAGTCTAATTGGGTCATTATTAAGTGTTGCTTGTATTTTCATAAAACGTGAAGTAATGTAATTCTTAAATGTATCAATATACTAAGACTCCTCTTCTTAATACAGATCACTCATGGGTCCACCTGGAGCGCATTCAGTTCGTGGGAGCCTGTAACCCACCTACCGACCCGGGACGTAAACCACTCTCACATCGGCTGTTACGCCATGTGCCCGTAATCTATGTCGACTACCCTGGAGAGACGTCGCTTGAACAGGTAAAATACTCGTTACCAAATATTTAAAAAATATTATAGCATTTATCAAATAACAAAAAATAAATGAATGAAGTTTTCTTTCAAACTATGTGGTTTACAATTTTTTGGGCATGATTTAAATTTCAAGTTGTTGTTTCGTCAAAACATTTCGATGTTCCTGTTCAACATTCAGAGTCCATATCTTTTTCCATTTAAAATCAAATGACTTTTAACCGACTTTTCGACGCTTACATTCCTAAATAAGCTACGTACGGGAAGTACATCTGAAACAAACCTCCCATACAGATCTACGGCACCTTCACCCGTGCAATGCTACGCATGCAACCAGCTCTTCGCGGCTACGCAGAGCCTCTAACCCAAGCGATGGTGAAGCTATACCTGGCGTCGCAAGAGAGGTTCACGCAAGACATGCAGCCGCATTACGTGTACTCGCCCAGAGAGATGACCAGATGGGTGCGCGGTATATGCGAGGCTATTAGGTACAGTATTAATTATTACATAACACTTTTTACTGAATGCCAAGATTTGTGGCAGGCGTGGTGGTAATTTTACGACCAATTGCGAGTATGACAGTAAATATTTAACCTCGTGTCATCTCGCTCGTACGTTTTATGAACGCTATTGCCAAGAACTCTGGTGGTTAGTTATCCTATAACATTGTCTACTATTACTTTTGTTAACTATAAGTTCTTTGTCAGTACTAAAACATATTTCACAGTGGAAATACCTTAGAACAATAAAACTTATGATCCCATATTGGATCGAATTAAAAAAAAGCTATTCTAATAATGATTTATTAACTAGACTATGACCTCTAGCTGTGGCAGTCCACAGATTAATAAACTATTTTGTTTTATTATTTTTATAGACCTTTAGATAACCTGAACGTCGAAGGCCTAGTGAGATTATGGGCGCATGAAGCCCTCCGTCTCTTCCAAGACAGATTGGTTGATGAGACAGAAAGACAATGGACCGATGAGAACATCGACAACGTCGCTATGATGTTCTTCCCAGGTAATTCGGCATTATAAATTAAACCTAATACTCTGCCGTTTAAGGTAAAGTTTTCTGTAATTCATTTGGACTATTTCATGTATTACTAGACATTGTAAAATGAACTTAATCTGCTTATTTTTGAGGTAGGGTTTTCTTTAATCTATTCGGTTTATTTTAGGTATCAACAGGGAGCAAGCCTTGGCTCGTCCTATTCTGTACAGTAACTGGCTCAGCAAGGACTATGTGCCAGTACTCAGAGACCAATTGAGGGAATACGTTAAGGCTAGGCTCAAGGTACAGTAACATTGTTATTCAATCTCGTTCTATTAAAAACTGTTTTAAGGTTTACTTACGTAATTTATTGCATTAGACCGCTATTCCACCTGAAAGCAACTCGTATGAAATAGTAGTTTATGCGAAGGTCATATAATAGGGGTTATTAAAACTCGAGCGTGGGTTTCATATCACGCGAGTGTTTTAATACCTAATTATATGCCGTAGCATACACTATTTTATCTTCACAGTTGAAATAAAACAAAAGTGGAAACGGAAAAATATGTGGTATGGCGGGCAATTTAGATTCTCATTGCGCATGACTGCGCAGCGCGCGCATCCATAGACAATGACACTACTTTTCTACATTAAGTCAATGAGCACATCCGCGCCAATAAGTTAAAAAGTAAAAGTGTGCCATAAAAATTAAAAAGTTATTTTATGATGTAGTTGTTTGAAATCGATGGAAAATGTTGCACTGTAATGGTTAATTTTTTAATTTTACCTATCCACGAATATAAAGTACGTGTATAAACAATATATTTTGAATTCATATTTGGAATATTACGTTGTGAGTGTAGATAAATTACATTAGATAGCGGGCTATTGAGGTACAGTTTGATCAATCGGCTGATTGTGACTTGCAATGTAATTAAAATTGCATACAATTTGCTTACTAGTGGAAATGCACCCTTAAAAATATCTGGTACTTTATAATAAGAAGAAGAATAGATTTCAAGTACTAAGTCTAGCTTAACTAAAAGTTGAGCTTACTCCAGCAAACCTTTGAGTGAAAAAAAAAATGGAAATAATGTAACTCGACTAATAGTCCTAATGTGGACATGGTTCATTAAATATCTCCAGTAAACGGTTGTCAAAAGGTTGACCTAATCATTCTACTATCCATTATGATAACTATTATTTCCCACATAAACCATTATATATCCAAGGCATCAGTAGATATTAATCCAGCATTATCTCCCAAGGTGTTCTACGAAGAGGAACTCGACGTACCTCTGGTACTATTCGACGAGGTGTTGGACCACGTGCTGCGTATCGACCGTATCTTCAGGCAGCCTCAGGGACATCTACTTCTGATTGGTGTGTCGGGTGCGGGTAAAACTACCCTCAGTCGCTTCGTCGCCTGGATGAATGGGCTTAGCATCTTCCAGATTAAGGTAAGACACAATTTTGCCTAAATACTAATAGACAATGTGAAAAGTTGAACATGTACGAACATCATTATGCTTACAAGTAAGAACCTAAAAAAACATCTGCAACTAATACTACTTGAAGAATAATGCTTCAGTCATTATTTATTGGTGTATTCTGATCATCAACACACGAACGGGCCACGAGAAGCAATATTTTATATTCACATCCAACATAATATTATTATGGCTTACAGATCGACTCACAAATCAAATCAAATATTTTTATTGTGAGCATATGTTATACAGACAGATGTTAGGGAAATTACAGTTCCATTATGTACAGTAACAGTTACAGCAATTTTTATTTTCTACAGTTTATCAACTTAATATATCAATAAACAGTTTATTAGATGAATTTAGTGCGTCAGTTCTATTTTATATCTCTGTTTCTTCATTTAGGTGCACAACAAATACACCGGCGCTGATTTCGACGAGGACCTTCGTTCCGTGCTCCGTCGTGCTGGTTGTCGTGATGAGAAGGTGGCCTTCATTCTGGACGAGTCCAACGTACTCGACAGTGGCTTCCTCGAGAGAATGAATACTCTATTGGCTAACGGAGAGGTAAGCAGAAATACATTGCCGTAAAACTGTATCTAAAGACGCCTGCGTTAACCTCACTTCTTCTTCAGTAAGTGGTTACAGGCTGAAATGATGATTATTGTCATTAATTGTCCTATTAATATTAGTAGGAACATCTTATCTTATCTTATCTTGTGGAGGGGCCGAGAAATAACTCGGACACTTCGATCCATTGGGATCTATTGTGGTCCCCTAGATAACTTACTCCTCCCCAATCTTGTTGAAAACTCTTTTCATGAGTTTTACAATGAGACTAGGAGATATATTATGAGCCTATAGTCTTCTGGGTTTGGATATCCAACCCCTAGGAGACTCATTCGCTTACCAGCCAGTGCATCGCATGTGCACAGAAGGTGCTCCATGCGTTCCGTATGTTTCCCACACAACCTGCACATGGGTGTTGCGGTTAGACAGAGTAGGTACATAGCTCAAACCAAATTACTAATAACACATGTTTACTTAGGTTCCCGGTCTGTTCGAGGGTGACGAATTCGCCGCTCTCATGACACAGTGCAAAGAAGGCGCCCAGAGGGAAGGTTTGATGTTGGATTCCAACGACGAGTTGTACAAATGGTAAGCTCCATTGTTTCCATCGTGAATGTATCTTGAATTCAATAAGATGTAGCGAAATATCTCGCATTTTGAACCCTTTGAGTTAAACATCAGACAATATACTAATGTTACTCTATTGTTTTCCAGGTTCACGGGTCAAGTGATGCGCAACCTGCACGTGGTGTTTACAATGAACCCGTCATCGGAGGGTCTGAAGGACCGCGCGGCCACGTCGCCCGCTCTCTTCAATAGATGTGTGCTCAACTGGTTCGGAGACTGGAGCGATGGTGCTCTGTTCCAGGTAAGTTAAATTTTAGGTTCATTAGGTTTATCGTGAACCTAAAGCAATACACTGGTGGATTTAGACCTCTTCCATAGATCGTCGAAATGCCTAACCTGTGGGCGTTCTATACTGCTGGAATGCCACAAGGTCATTTATAACGAACCAATTCTCTGATAACATACTTTACTGTAGTTCTCGCCAAACTTCTTGGCCGCCCTGAAGTTGGCTACAAAGGCTGCGCAGTAGTAAATCTCATAAAAAAACAGCACCGTTTCGTACCTTTCGCATTGGAAAGCCAACTTCTGGGCGGCCGAGAAGTTTGGCGAGCACTATACCTCGCGTTTACTTGCACTTGACTTCTTAGAGTTCGAAACCATACTGTTTGTTGCTTTATGTTTAAGCATCCTGAGTATTCTACAGAAAGAAGGATGATCTAAAAAGAGTTTTCAGAATTTCATAAAGTTCTTGATCTACAACAATTTCTCTCATTAAAGGTCGGAAAAGAATTCACTCAGCGCATGGACCTCGACTCAGCCGAGTACTCACCGCCGGATGGTTTCCCGTCAGCTTGCGGAGAAGTGGGCGAGCGTCCCTCACACCGCGAAGCCGTGGTTAACGCCTGCGTCTATGTGCACCAGACCTTGCATAGAGCTAACGCCAGTCTCGCGAAGAGAGCTAACCGTACTATGGCTATTACGCCTAGGTAAGTTTTGTTTTTAATTATTTGTCGTTTGGTCTTTATATCAGGTGTAGAAACTCTACTAATGGCCCCGCAAACACTTAAAGTATGACTTTTATGACTTACAAGATTATGCCAGCGGTTTCGTCCGTATGAAAAGTGTTTTATTATCCCAAGGGAACATCATGTCTGGATAAAAAGTAGCCTGTATGCTTTTCCAGACTATAATCTATATCTGTGCCAAATTTCGACAAGATCCGTTCAGCCGTTCTGGCGTGATAGAGTAACAAACATAAATCCATCCATCCATCCATCCAAATTTTCGCATTTATAATATTAGTAAGATGTGCCATCGTTAGACACATACTACAGCCAATAGATTGACAGGGATCCCACATGCAATAAAAACATTATTGAGTTTTACTGTCTTCTTCAATGTACTACTATTCAAGCAATGTTAACTATTCTACTAAGGGCCGATTTCACCAATGAAAATAATCGCGATTAGTTCAACTAAACTCAGTTTATGCAAATACAGCGTTCTGATTGGTTGAGACCGCTGAGAAACTACCAATCAGAACGCTGTAATTGCATGAACTGAGTTTAGTTGAACTAATCGCGATTAGTTTCATTGGTGAAATCGGCCCTAAGACTCGAAGCCAAAGATATCAACCATCCCTTAAAAGTCATATAATTACAATCGATTTCCATCTTCAGACACTACCTCGACTTCATCCAACAAATGGTGAAGCTGTACGCAGAGAAACGTGCCGACCTCGAAGAACAACAGCTTCACTTGAACGTTGGTTTAGGCAAGATCGCTGAGACAGTGGAACAGGTCGAAGAGATGCAGAAGAGTCTTGCTGTTAAATCACAGGTATGACGTGTTCTTTTAAAGTGCGAGGTAGAGTTAACTCGACTGCCGCGAAGGCCAAAAGATGGGTACCTAATGTTGTTGTCATTTTAATTTGTTGCTTTAGTTGCTTTCATAACTAATACATATAACTAATCTGTTTAAGTTCTACCATTCGTCCCAGAGTTTATAATCTCACGGGAAACATGCTTAAATAATACTTACCAAGTCCAGTGTCAGTCAACATCATTAGCCTTTTATTATTCCCACTGCTGGGACACAGGCCTCCTCTCTGTGAGAGGGAATAGGCCGTAATGCACCATGCGGGCCCAGTGCGGGTTGGTGGATGTCACATGTCTTCGAATTTTTTGTTCTAAGACATGCCGATTTCCTCACGATGTTTTCCTTCACCGTTTTGAGAGCAGAGCAGTGGTGATGAAATAATTTACACAAAGTAAAGTAAAGCGTCTGGGTTCGAACTCACTACCTAGAACGTGTAATTCACGTACGCCGTCACGCCGTCACCACTGGGCCACCACTGCTCTCAACCCATCGACCACATAGCCACTAGACGCCTAATGCTTGATCTAATACATCAAAACAACTCTGTCAACTAGCTGATGTATGAGGAACGGGATGACTGCGCTCTGATTGGTCCCTTACCAAGGTCTTTTAAATAAAACCAGGAAGGTATCGCCTACCCTACCTACCCTACCCTACCTACCCTACCCTACCTACCCTACCCTACCTACCCTACCCTACCTACCCTACCCTACCTACCCTACACTACCCTACCTACCCTACCCTACCTACACTACCCTACCTACCGTAACCTACCTACCCTACTCTAGCTACCCTACCCTACACACCCCACCCTACCCTACCCTACCCTACCTCCCCTACCCTACCTACCCTACCCTGAATTTTCTTTGCTATAAACCTCACGGAGCCCGAGACCTTTCCAACGAATGCAAAACCGTGGAAATCGGTTCGTGCGTTCTGGAGTTATAGCGTCAGGAAGGAAAACCCGACTTATTTTTATATAGTAGATTATACGGCGTTGTAACATTAAAGTAATAACATAAAATGTTAAAACTAAAAAAAATAAATCAAAATTCTAAAGTTAACATACTTTTTTCGGTTGTTGGTTCTTAAATATAGTAGCATTAAATATTAGTAAAAAGCGTAATCAAAAAATCGTTCCACAATTAAAAATCTATTCAATTTGATGTCATTATTTGTAAGGTGTCTAGTTCTATCGATAACAGATTTGTTCATAGGATATAGTGCATCACTAGTTTTGTTTACAAAATTATAGAGGAGAAGAGACAGCGAAAAAAATACTTTAAAAAGAAAGAGACGCAAACGTGCGGTGGGCGTTTTCACCAATAAACTTGACCACTATAATATAAACTCCGATAAATAATATCAGAAAATAAGTCTACTTATGTTTATGTAACTATTAACTTATCAATGAAATGTTATGCTATTTTTCCGGCAACCCGAAGTCTGGCTGTTGTTAGCATACCAACGTATTGTACAAGAGTCTATTATAATATTTATTTCATCAACTATTTATTGACTGATGCGGAAGTGGTTACGGCTCACAGAAATGGTCCTTACTAATTCGGATTGTCGAGTGGCGACCTGTATATGATATTTTAGTCATATGTGTTGACAGACATCGCTCGCCTGTTATTATGTATCTAGGGGCTGTGTGGTCGCTGCCTCAGCCAGTGTCAGTAAAGGAGATTAATAAACAATTAGGAACCGAAAATATCGACATTACAAATAGCATTCAATACTTTTAGTAACGTGTCTTGCAACAATCTTTATAGGAACTCCAACAAAAGAACGAAGCCGCCAACGCCAAGCTTCGCCAGATGGTAAAGGACCAACAAGAAGCTGAAAAGAAGAAGGTTGAGAGTCAAGAAATTCAGGTACGAAATAACTTCATTACCACATTTTTAATCTTTAGTTTACGCACGAGAAGCGCATCAAGAACAATACTATCGAATGGAATATCCTAAAAAGATTTTGAATATTGCATCAATAAACCCCGTATTTATGGTAAATCTAAGTTTCGCATTCGCCATTCAGAAGATGGGCAGATGACATTAAATACTGTACTAGCAGGCGCTACATGAACAATAGTCGCTAGGGATAGGGAGAATCAAAAACATTTGGAGGAGGCCTTTGTCAAAGGAAAAACTTTAATTATAAACTCACATATCTAAACAAAATTGTGTACAAAATAACCAACCAATGTACTTATTTATAATGGTCTGAATAAAAGGTTTATATTCTAATAGCTTTTACCCGCGGCTTCGCTCGCAGTGAAGCCATTATTTTTTTTTTATTTTTTTTTATAAAAAGTATCCTATGTTACTTCTAATACCTCCAAGAATATATGTACAAAGTTTCATGATGATCGGTTCAGTAGTTTATGCGTGAAAGCGTAACAAACAAACTTACATTCACTTTTATAATATTAGTATGATTGTTAAGTTTCGCAACATTGTTACAGCTACGTCATTATGTGTTGCTAGCAACATGTTCCCCAATTAAATTGTGTTAAGAGTGACATGTTTATAAAAGTTGCATTACTTTTGCGTCCCATGAATAATGGGGTTTATCACAAATACAACATTCGTTTTTTTAAATGGGTTTAAAATGTTTTACTCTGTGATTTAGGTCGCTCTAGAGAAACAAACGAAGGAGATCGAGGCGAAGCGTCGCGACGTAATGGCTGACCTCGCACAAGTGGAGCCCGCCGTCATTGAGGCGCAAAATGGTTTGACTCTTTCCAGTACTCGCATGACCCTGTGGTATTCATCGATTTATGTACCGGTTTTAGTAGATATTCAATCAAATTCTATAAAAATAGAAGACCCTACTTGATTTGTTCCTGATATAAATTAATGTTTTGATGTTAAAAAAAAATATTTAAAATTCAATATCTAAAGGTACATTCCACCAAAATATTGTGCAGCACATTTGTTAACAAACATTTTGAGCAAAACTCCAGCAGTGCACGTACTAAGCTGGTATCGCGTTTAGCCTCTGTTTTCACCGGCGAGGCTGTGTGTTACTTTTGTAACAAGTAGTGCCAATGTTCGCGGCAGCCGCGGTCGTAAAATGCAAGAGTGAGATGACGTTAGTCCCAATATATTCACCCTCTCACTGGTAAGTTTTATGACCGTGACAGCCGGACACTAATCCCCAATCTTTTTGGCCGGGCCTCTGCTGTATTAGTATGAGATTCTACTGCGCAGCCATTGAAGCAAACTTCAGGGACTTTACCATGACGTGTTAAAACTATCATGGTGCGATAGTGAAAAAGAGACAGATGTATATGACTTTTACACGTCTGTCCCTTACGCACAATGGATATTACCTTGCTCTAAGAGCTTATGATAACCCTCCAGAGCGGGCAAAAAGATTGGGAAGAGTATTTTCATCTTTATACTAAAACCGGTACGATACTAATCCTCATGTTACTCGTATTTGTGTTTGTCCAGTTAATGAATACCACGACGTTACTTTGTTTAGTCACTGTTCAAGCAAGTATTAGTGTAGTATAGATTGTTTTGTAAAAAAATTATTAACTTTCATGTCAGTAGTTTGATCTAACATTTGAATTTTGCAGTCACAAGAAAGATGCCTCGTTTATTTCTGTGTATATTCAATGTTTTATAATCTATTATATTTTTTATTAATAACTTGGTTTCTGAATGAGATAAATGTAACAGTATTATATAGAACTCGAAAGAGAATTCAGAAACCAATAATATTTATTGCCTAGCAGCGTGGTTATAGTCATTCACTCAGACTTCATTGCAACAGAACTGTTATATACTATATCTAAAAAAATACTTTAAAATAATAAGTAAGGAATAATGAAGTCTGAAAAAGTCGGACTATAACCACATTTAGTATTAAACCCGAAGACAATCCTATAAAACAGCCGTGCGTTCGATCAAGAAGCAACAACTAGTCGAAGTGCGATCCATGGCCAACCCACCGTCCGTCGTCAAAATGGCGCTCGAGTCCATCTGCACACTCCTCGGGGAGAAAGGGGACACATGGAAGGGCATCCGCTCCGTCGTCATGAAGGACAACTTCATTTCAACCATCGTTAACTTCGAGACAGAGAACATCACGTTAGTTTTGTCAATTATTCTCCACTGTGAGATAGCATGTCGTAGTTTTTTGTTGTATGGCACTAATGGTCGCTTTCACTCTTTTAGATGTTGTTGTGTACCCAAACAGCTGTGGACAGCTACGGGTGAAGAGTGTAGTGTCTAGAAGTGTCTGTTGTAATCTTGATTCTATGCTATAGCACCATTTTCTTACAGTACTTTTATATTTGATAAGTTTACGTGTCTTATAGACGTCGGGTGCAAAACGACATACTATCTTAACAGATATTACAAAAAAAAAACACTTTTGTTTTTAATATGAATGTAATGTTCTAGAGATCAACATCCTAGATAGCAATTAGTATTCTTTAGTTCAAATACCCTAGTCGTATTTATTGGCAAAAACATTACCTACCTTGTTACCTATTTTGATTGTTATGTTATGCATTAAATTTTTGATATATTTTGTAAGTTTTGACACAAAACAGAACATTTAAATGTATTCGATTCTTTATACATTTTTTCTTTATTGTTATGAATGAATTTTATAGATAAATTGTTGTTGTATATAAGCTAAGCTCGCTTGCATTATGTGATTGTTGTTATTAATATAGAGGAAAACGTAACGCTGTGATCACTGTAATGTAAAATGGCATCTATGTATTGTAAGGCACACTAATATACAGTGAATACTCGTGACTAACCCCGCTAAGCATCGTCGTGAATCATTTAACATTTGTTTTAACATTACGAATCTTAACCGTTTCTTTTCAGAAAAAAAAAACTTCTATTTATTTACTTTTCAGCGATCAGGGGCTGTAGGAAATTGTTATGTATTAATCAAATCAAAGTTCATTGAGCCTCAAATATTTGTAACAGTTTCCTCAGTCTCCATGCTGGTAGCAGCGGTATAATTTCAACGTAAAATAATTACGCCAGCCGCATGTGTCACAGATAGCAGCTAAATGCCTTTTTTGTTTCTCTCTTTTTTGTACTCTCTCGCTCTCGCTTCGTGCTGGTGACGGACGCGACGCGACTCACCAATGGCGATGACGAACACCCACGAATACCTACGAACTTCGCCGAATACCAACGAAAATCGCCGAACCGTTTGTAATACAGCGGTGAAATCTATTAAGAAGCAGCATTTGGTGGAAGTGAGATCTATGGGCAATCCGCCGGCGCTCGTGAAGGTCGCTCTGGAGTCCATCTGTCTCCTCCTCGGGGAGAACGCCACCGACTGGAAGGCGATCCGTGCTGTCATCATGCGAGAGAATTTCATCAACAGCATCGTCTCCAATTTCTCCACCGAGGACATAACGTGAGCACCGCTGCTTGTTTTCCACCCCTCCCACATGTCCCTCTGTTTTGTTTGGTGGTGGTATGTAAGGATTTGATCTTTGGATCCCAAAGTATTCCAATGCTAGTTTCACACGATTTTTTTACTCATAATTACGAAATGTTTCTATCATACAAGTAGAAATCGCGTGCAATTTGCATAGTAAGTTAGGCTAAATTTTGATGCTTGCTGCATGCTTTTCGCATGGTATGTTCAGTTTGTCTGCATTTTTATTGATGATAAGACGCACGCGCATGTAACGGTAATTGGTACGTATGTGGTGGTAGGTTGACAACTTTAGAAAATTATTAAAAACACCTAGAAAATTTGAACGAATTAATACAAAGTAGACATTAATCACTGAAACGACCGTTCCATTCTCAATAATTTTAGTTACACACTTACCAACTAAAACTTACTTTATAAGATGATGAAAGACCAACGCCAAAATTACACTTGAGGATATACAATACACCATACTCGTACATTACCTCGACCAGGACGCATGAATGTATTTGCCAATAAATAATGTCCGTGTCCAACCGCAGAGGAACTTCAACTCACTACCGACGGTGAAATAGCTTGTTTTATTTTTCTGTTTAATATTATGTTTATTTTGTTTTGTTTGCTATCTAATGTGTCCTTCGAGCAGGGGAAGGCAATGTGTTTATCTCTAGAATCTTTGTTTGCTGTGTGGGTAAGTGACGTCCTGTTTTATATTTGAAGTGAGGTACAGGAGTAACAAGATGTGCATGTTGGACGCGGTTACTGTGTAAATTACACTGTCGAGCAAATTCATGGATACCATTCGTCGGTACTAAATTTTATAAAGCCATCAATCGTCATTGAAATAGATTCCCTCATCACTTTTGAAACGTCTAAGAATGTAACAACATAATACCTCATTTGCCATGAATTTGACCGACAGTAAGCATACCGTGTCGTACATACAAGTCAAAATTTCTCTGGTACAAGGTCCAAAGTCATTCATTGAGATGGTCTGGTTCATTGACATTGCACGATGCACGTAATAAAGTTAAAGTATTTCCAATTAAAGAAACTATCCCTTATATTAATTAATTACTAATGTGTGTATACCAGTGATGATGTTCGCGAGAAAATGCGGACTCGGTACCTGAGCAACCCCGATTACAACTTCGAGAAGGTGAACAGGGCCAGTATGGCTTGCGGTCCTATGGTTAAATGGGCTATCGCTCAGGTAAGATACATTTTAATATCTTTTTATTGATACTATCAAAGTACGTATAGTAACGCCGAACAAATTTAATTCGGCAGCGCACGTCAGTGATAACAACTGAACTTTGAAAACCGCTTTTACTACAACGACTTAAAGTTGCTATTAATAACAAATTGTTGCCATAGATGAGAGGTTGTCATTTTAGTGTTGTCTATTTTCACGCAGTTTTTCTTAAAATTAATATGTTAAATTAAAATTTTAACTTGTTGTAAAATCTAAAAGTATTTTCAACTAACTATAGCTCACTTTTATTATCAAATAAATCCACAGATCGAATACGCAGACATGTTAAAGCGTGTAGAACCTCTGCGCAACGAGCTCCAGGCTTTAGAGAACCGCGCTCAAAGCAACGTGACGGCTGGCAACGAAGTGAGCGAGTTGATTGCTCAGCTGGAAAAGTCGATCGCGTCTTACAAAGAAGAGTATGCGCAACTCATCAGCCAGGCTCAGGCTATAAAGACTGATTTGGAGAATGTGCAGGCTAAGGTAAGTTAATGACTAAAACCCAGTTACTGGAACGAAAATTATCGCAAAATTAATGTGATAAATTATTATTGTCAAACGTGTTTTACTTCATTCCAGTTTATTTTTTTAATATCTTCATTTCTTATTACACCATAATACTCAACTGTTATGATTCAACACAGGTGGACAGGTCCATTGCTCTGCTGAAGAGTTTGGTAATCGAGCGAGAACGTTGGGAGTCGAGCTCGGAGACGTTCCGCTCTCAAATGAGCACCATCGTCGGAGACGTCCTACTGTCTGCAGCTTTCATCGCTTATGGAGGATACTTCGATCAGCACGTAAGTAGAAATATTTATGTATTCGCATATGCATAGATGACCTTTCTTTTCACATTGATGCCCCTTCGCCGTACGTTAGAGTCGATTGAGTCTATGTGTGCTCTCTAATTTAGCACTTAAAACCGTCGGCCACGATTGCTGTTTCCAATACGATTATGCTTTTTGTAATTACGGAATCAGAGGCGAAAGGTGATCTTTGAATGGGTGTCGATACTGCCCAAAAACTAAACCAAACCAACCTAAACCAAAAACTAAGTAATATTAGGGTTCAGATCAGATAAACTCCATCTGATTAGACTAGAAGCCCACCCTCTTGTCAAATAGAGTTTGAGTAATTAGATTCAACTGTTTTATTGCAAATTTACGACCAGGAAGACTTTTATACTTAATTGCCTTTTTAAACTTGATAATACAATTTTGTCCTTCATCCACAGTACCGTCAAAACCTATTCTCAACATGGACAGCCCATTTAGCAGCCGCTAACATCAAGTACCGAGCGGATATAGCTCGTACAGAGTACCTCAGCAACCCCGACGAAAGACTACGTTGGCAGGCGAACGCTCTGCCCACAGATGAACTTTGTGTGGAGAACGCCATCATGCTTAGGGTAAGTTGTTTATTGTTTGAAAGTATGTCTTTGAATTATAACGAACGAGAATCATACTTAGCCTCCTGAGGAGAAGGATGGAGCCGTGTAATAAAGAAAAATATAATTCTAAAAACAAGAAGAAAATCATGCTGTGCAGTCGGAGGATACGTACTTATTCGCGAGCTGGCTGACAAAAACCAGATGTATCCTCCGACTGCATAGCATGATTTTCTTCTTGTTTACGTCTTTTTAGTTCGCTTTGAAGCAGTCGGGTTTTTAGATTTTTGTATTAATTCTTTTTATTTATAACTTTTTAGTCAACCTTTTTTTAGAATTAGGTACATTTAAACATATAAGTGTGTTTGAAATCAACATTTCAAACCCTTTATTTTGATACCCAACACGATGGGTTTGGAACAAAACAAAAAATTGGGACCCCACAATATGGCGCCAAAAACCGCCATTTTTCTCGGTTCCGCTAACGCGTTTGGTCTCTGGAACGCCACATACAAACAAACATACATACATACATAGACTGATAAACACATAACCCTCCTTCGGCAGTCGGGTAAAAAGATGTGGTATCCGTCCCGTATCTATCTCTCTCTCTCTCAAACTACAATCATCATTACTCTAAAACTTCTGAATTAATAAAAATATTATCGAACAACTATTACTATGGATCTTGCACTGTGTAATCAAATTGCTTACTCAAAGCAAGATTCGGTGGCGGTCAGCGGTCACCAACAAAAATTATGCTCAAATGAAAGTTATAAAAACTTGGTGAAATATTTAACATAATAAAACCTTCGTTACAAAGTTTCTTGCAGTTTCTGGAAACCATTTTATAAATTCAATTTGTTTTCTTTAGCGCTTCAACCGTTACCCGCTGATCATCGACCCGTCCGGCCAAGCGACAGAGTTCATAATGCGCGAGTTCAAAGAGCGGAAGATCACCAAGACATCCTTCCTCGACGACTCGTTCAGGAAGAACCTAGAGTCTGCATTACGTTTCGGAAACCCGCTGCTTGTGCAAGTAAGTGATGTTTATGAATTTTTATTATGTACCGGTTTTAAGGCCAATAGAGAATATTTGATGAAAAAGTTATTCTTGACATGTTGCACATGATTTACAACATATCGTACAACACCTATCGTCGTCCGATTGGCATTCAAGGTGAAAGCTCGCGAGCACGTTCGTAAGAAGTTGGCAGTAGTATCATCAATTTTTTTCCAAATATCTGCTACTACTAACTGTTTAAGTATATTCGTGTATGTAGTTTATTTGTTTAAATATATATTGTATGTATTTTATAGTATGTATGTATATCTTTGTATTTGAATAAACTCACCTTGTCGTGATTTACGTTCCATATTGCACCTACCACTATTTGTCTCTGCAACACCCAAAGGTTGACTGGTAGAAAATGCCTAAGGCATTAAGTCCGCCTCTGTACGTTTTTGTGCGTGAAGTATTAAATAAATAAATAATCTGTTTAGCAACGTTGATTTTCCAGTACATACTTGCTATTTTCCAACAAACTGGCAACGTCGCTATCCAAGTGGAGAGTCTAGATTGATTGTTAACTGTTACTCAATGAATACCCTTATTTTCTCTTAAACCTTATTGCTTTGTTCACCTAGGATGTAGAGAACTACGATCCTATACTGAACCCGGTACTGAACAGAGAGCTGCGTCGTACTGGAGGCCGAGTGCTCATCACTCTCGGAGACCAGGACATTGATCTTAGTCCATCGTTCGTTATATTCCTTAGTACCCGGTAAGTTTTTAACTAGCTTAAAGCGAGTGAAAAATTCCATTAGTAATTAAGTTTATTCAAATACTCATTACCAATTCATGTTTTTCTACCTAAAACGAATGTCAACTTAATGTTAGTGTAAATAAAGTTGATTTTAGAATGATTAATGTTATAAACTCAAAATACAAAAAACACTTATTTGTTTACATATTATTAGGAAATTAAATCGCAATCGCTGCAACGGCATCAAACAAAGTAAAAAAAAAAAATAATAAGATAATATTTCTGGTTCAAAATAACAGCCGTAGTCAGAAACTAGTTTCTTGACCTACGAAAATGCCTTCTTAAGTAGGTAAACATTTCACACCTTATTTCTTTCCCTAGGGATCCAACTGTCGAGTTCCCTCCAGACATGTGTTCCCGAGTGACATTCGTCAACTTCACCGTAACGCGCTCCTCGCTACAGTCGCAGTGCTTGCACAGAGTGCTCAAGGCTGAAAGGCCCGACATTGACACTAAGAGATCTGACCTGCTGAAGTTGCAAGGTAAGTTCTTAGCGATATACGATTTAACCTTACACGATTACGATACTTACGATTTAATACCTACAGTAAATTCAAGCGCACCTCCGCAATAGTATGAACCTATAAGAATACGTGATTAGTCTCAATGTTGTCGTGTCCACTTTTCTTCATATCTAAAAATAGTCAAATACATGAAGGATACCTTCTAAGTAAATTTTGCTCAATAGTTTCTCTTTTCTATCTTAGCTACAAAGGTTATATGTAAGAGAAAAACCGCCTACTTTAAACACCTTGTTTTCAAATATTTTATTTGTTGTGATGCACTGTTCCTAAAATTATATCTTTTAGTTAGGTGTTGAAATTGAAGTTGAGCTGTTATTCACGCAAATAAAAGACTCTCAAATAGCTTAGCTAAGTTTCAGTAAACTACAACATCACCAATATGGCAATAGAAAATACTTCCCGTTTTCTCATCACGATTATTCTATGTCTAGGCGAGTTCCATCTTCGACTTCGTCAGTTAGAGAAATCGTTGCTCCAAGCTCTGAACGACGCTAAAGGCAAGATCCTGGACGATGACTCGGTTATCGCCACGCTTGAGACCCTGAAGAAGGAAGCCGATGACATCGGACAGAAGGTTGAGGAAACTGACAAAGTTATCGGAGAGATCGAGACAGTCAGCCAACAGTACTTACCGTTATCTCAAGTAAGTACGAACACACTAAAGTTTAAGTTATTCGTCCAATAGGCCTTGCCTTGCAGTTTTGCAAGAATTGGCATTTTATAAGAGCTCTTTGTGAAGACGCGTAATTTTTTATTTAACTGCCAAGCGGCGTTGCTCTGTTTCGGCTAAGCGCTGGAGCCGATAAAACTGAAGGCACATAAGACATTTCACCTTTGTCTATGATATAGCAATGTACCCGTGATGCTTCATAAGCGCGTGGTCCGCCTGCTTCTTTAACCAATTAAAATCCAAAATCCGTTCGAATGAAAATCACTACAAATCATTTAATTATTTAAGAACCTAAAATGGACGACACACATTTTCTTTCCAGGCTTGCAGCAGCATCTACTTTACAATGGAATCGCTGCACCAAGTGCACTTCTTATACCAGTATTCTTTGAAGATGTTCCTGGACATCTTCAGCTCGGTACTGGTGTGCCCCATGCTCAGCGGCATTACTGACTACACGGCTAGGCTCAAGATTATTACTGAAGAACTGTTTGCGGTAAGTACTCTGGATCTATTGAGCGTTTTATAGGAATTTGATCATTATATTAATGGCAGAAATGTTTTAATTCGTATCAGCGAATCTGATCCAGAGTTTCAAACGAATATAAACATTACTTCAGTAGGAATAGTGTCCGTATTCGTATGAAAAGCTTACTTTGCGAAATCTTAATTCATTTCTGGATTTTGCCCTCAGGTTTTTAGCAAGTTTAAGTAGAGATTGATTGCTGGTAATACACTCAGTGTATTGTTATTTCCTTTTATTCAGCTTAGACTATCCACTCAAAGACAGTTACTTGTGTTATTGTATTCCTACTAGTTGACAGCAAAAATTTAACTTGTAAACATCACCAGGTGGTATACGAGCGCGTAGCCCGCGGCATGTTACACACAGACCGCCTCACCTTCGCCCTGCTGCTCTGCCGCATCCACCTCAAGGGTACGGGAGCTGAGGACACGCTGGAGAGGTCCTTCGGAGTGTTCCTCGGAGGCAAGGAGGGCTTCGTGTCCACTACATCGCCGCTGGAGCCTCTGACGCACCAGCAACATGACGCCGCCGCTAGGCTTAGCTCCAGGTAACAAAATATGAACCTTAATAATTATTGTTAAATTCATCACTAGCACTAACAAAAGGTTTACATTACAATCGACTGTCGGGCGCCTTTGAAATGTTACAACTGTATAGTAATCACAGCGGATCTGTGTGTCTCTGAAGTTGGCTCTGCCAAACATTGCGCAAGAAACAGTTTATCGTCGAGTATACTGCATAGAGTAAGTGAGATAGGACGATGCAACAAACGTAAGCGAGTGAAAGAGACAGTTATACAATGCTATTTTCAACTTCAACATTGACACAAAAATTGCTACTGCGCAGGATCTTGCAGCCAATTCAGACACACAAAGATCCACTGTGAGTTTTATACGTCGATACTTTACGATACAACGTGACATAATTCCGCACATTTATTTATTTAATAAAACTTTATGCACAAGTAGGTCCAATAGCGCATTCGTATGTTATTATGTTTCCGCACTCAAATAATACGCAATCTGAACTAATAGTAGTTTATGCAGTCTGTCATATAATATTATTAAAACACGAGCGTGGGTTTATCACATGATGATGATATCACGCGAGTGTTTTAATACCTAATTATACGCCGTTGCATACACTATTTTATCTTCACTGTCAGTTGAAATAATACAAAAGTGGAAACGGAAAAAATATGTGCCATGGCGAGCAATTTAGATTTTCATTGGGTATGACAGCGCAGCGCGCGCATCCATTGACACTACTATATGACTCTACTTTTCTACATTAAGTCAATGAGCCCATACGCGCCAGTATATTAAAAAGTAAAAGTGTGCTATATAAATTAAAAAGTTATTTTATGATGCAGTTGTTTGAAAATAGAAGGAAAATGTTGCACTATAATGTTTTTTTTTTTTTTAATTTTACCTATCCACGAATATAAAGGACGTGTTTATACATGATTTTTTGAATTCATATTTGGAACATTACGTTGTGAGTGTAGATAAACATATTTTCTCTGGAATCATGAAGAAATTTCTCAACCGGGAGACCCAAGTTTTTTACAAATTGTTCTTTCCCCAGGCTTCCTCACTTCCGTCGCCTGCTCGACAAGGTGGGCGAGCTACCAGAACTGTCTGCTTGGTTATCACAAGCTGCCCCTGAGCAGTGCGTGCCCACTCTATGGGACGGAGAGGCCGCTTCGCCGCCAGCGCCGCACACGTTGGCTATATACCGTCTGTTGCTAATACAGGTAAGATATCTATAGGGTTTATGCAATCGGTAATGTCGCTCGATGTCCATACTAGTTATTTTATGGTATTATGATAAATCGTTCTGTGTTTAACTGCATCACATCAGAGTCAGGGTCCTGGAGAACTGCAATAATTTTAAAGTGATTTTGTCGCACACTAATTGCTGAACTGACCGAACGCCTTCTGACAATAAAAATAATTTATGTGCGTTTATCTATGTATAGCTCTCGCCAACTTCTGGGCCGCCCTGAAGTTGGCTTACCGATGCGCAAGGAACGAAACGGTGCTGTTTTTGTATGAGATTTACTACTGCGCAACCATTGTAGCCAACTTCAGGGCGGCCAAGAAGTTTTGCGAGAACTATATTTATCTAATTCTCTATCATAGTTGTAGGATAAAGATTATTAGGGGATGTTGCAGTGTCTTGATTAAAATCGTTGAACTTTTCCAATTTTCTATCATCCTAATAGAGGATTCTATTACAATATCAAATTTTCCCAACTTATTACTTCAGCACATTAATAAATAATCTGTTTTCCAGGCGTTCCGACCTGATCGCGTGATCGCAGCAGCAACTCAGCTGGTAACAGCTGTGTTAGGCGCAGGATACATGGCTAAGGCGGAAACTGAGCTGGACTTGTCATCCATTACCGAGACCCAGCTTAACGCCACCACGCCCGCGCTTCTGTGCTCCGTACCCGGTTATGACGCTAGCGGTAAGTGCTTTCAACTTTTAAAAAAAATCCTTGAAAATGTATTCAAATCCGTTTAATTAAATGTTTCGCCCACAGACATAAATCTAACTATATAGATAAAGCAAGCCTCTGTATGAAAACCAAGCGTACCACTTTTTCACAAAGAATTTAAAAACAAATTTACTTACCAATGAAAGAAAACATTTCCAGTGCCTCGGAGAACTTTTTCTATACATTGTTTACAGCTCAATATGGCATAAAAAGGCATTTTTATAGATTTCGGTGGATCGCCGGTGCCGATAATGCTTATGAAAAGCTTAGATTACGATCATTAATCGTAACTTTACTCCGTTTTTTGGCACGCAAAGTACATACAATCGCGTCATCTAGTTAGATTTATGTCTGTGGTTTCGCCGAACCAGAAGCACTCTCAGAAGTAAATCCAGGTACCAATTTTGCGAGCTAGACTTTTCCCCAACATTTACTTTAGAGTAACACGTATGTTTTACATGTTAATAAAACGGAAATTTCTCGTATTTATCAGGTCGCGTGGACGATATGGCAACTGAGCTGAACAAGCCGCTCTCCAGTATCGCTATTGGTTCCGCCGAAGGTTTCAACCAAGCCGAGCGAGCCATCAACACAGCATGCAAGACTGGACGGTAAGTTCTCGATATCTAAGCCTTGAAGCTTTTGACACAAAACTAGCGCACTTCTCCTAAATACTCGTGTTCAATAACAGATAAATGCGCCTATAACATCCCGTGACGTGACACGATATTTATGTCGAGTGAAGATTCAAAATTAATCTTTGAAGGAGGAGAAATCCCTGAGAAATTGCTTGATATTGACCATTACATTTTGTATTTTAGTCGTTTGTAATCTTGTCTGGAACTGTCTTATTTAAAAACGGGTAGTATTTAAACGAGTGACTGTAAATTAAAGTTTTAAGTGACAAAAATAATTAATTAACGTAATAGTATTACTAAGTGAGCGACTGACAGCGAGTCACGAGAAATCAACAGAACAGCAACTTACAAACATTAGTTTGAGTTACTTAAAATATAAAATGAGAAGCTCCATAATATTTGACTAGAAAAGAAAAGTTTGTCGACGGAGCCCAGGGTCTAAAGTAACCTAACATGAAGGTGATGACGGGAGCTATGCTCAGCTCAGCTCCCTTCATCCCCTTAGAACCTAAACCTATTCGTGTTGGGATGCCCTAAGTCCCCGAATTCGTTAAAAACACGAATACACCCAAACTCCCGCGCATTTCTAGTCGCTCACTTAGTAATTTAGTCGCACGACTAGAATTTTAATATCTGAAATGGATTAATAACAATTTCTTTTTGTAAGCTCGTTATGAATTTTATTGTTAATCAATATTCGTCGCTAGTTTAGTTAATATTTCGCTTACTCAAATTCATACCGCTCAATTTATTAAAATAGTATATCATCATCAGTCGCAAAGTTTTTTTAATTCGATCGTTTTATAATTCCCCTAAACTTCAAATTCATAACCATAATCTTCCATTCCAGCTGGGTAATGCTAAAGAACGTGCACCTAGCCCCCGTCTGGTTAGTCCAGTTGGAGAAGAAACTGCACTCCCTGCAGCCACACCCCAACTTCCGTCTGTTCCTGACCACGGAGATCAGCCCTAAGCTGCCTGTCAACTTGTTGAGGGCCGGACGAGTGCTGGTGTTTGAGCCCCCGCCCGGTATCAGGGCTAACTTGCTCAGGACTTTTGCTACGGTGAGTTATCATGATTTATCAACATACAGCAGGCTTTATTCATTCTTTAAGTTTCTTAAAGGTAATGTCCAATATAGTGACATTCGTTTGTATAGGGTTTTATGAGATGATTCACTGCAATCACTCCTTCGTCACGATAAATCCTGTTCTACAATCGATTATGAACGTAAACAATATTCCACAGGTCCCCGCAGCGCGCATGATGAAGCAACCATCAGAACGTGCAAGACTGTACTTCCTGCTCGCTTGGTTCCACGGTATTGTTCAAGAGCGTCTGCGCTACGTACCGCTCGGCTGGGCCAAGTACTACGAGTTCAATGAGTCGGATCTGAGGGTTGCTTGCGATACTCTTGATACTTGGATCGATGCTACGGCTATGGTAAGTACTTGTTCTAATCATTTTTAATTCGCTTTTTATATAGAGAAATCAGCGATGTATACCGATCTATAGTTCCCAACAACATCCTTTGGGTAGTAGCCACCAGACCAACAACCAACTGGTCTGAGTATATTTCCTTCTCAATGATGTGTGTCTCCAAACTGATTACCTCGTCGTGATTGTCACTACCACGTTGTTGTTTTTATTTCGTAATTACGATCGGAGGGTGAATGGTGATTGGCCAGACGATTGGAGGGTGAAACCGAAAATTAAACTAAATACACATTCAATTACTTTAAACATCTTATAAGACTCTCCTTGAAGACCTTTTATAATTATTTTAGAGCCTTGTTTGGCTTATAATAAGGCACTATCAGTGTTGCGTACAGCACGCAGTTTGTGATTTATGTCGGGTAGACAGTTCATTCGCTAAGTAACTGAGAGTGCGCGGCGACGCCTAGGTGAACGGTTCGCGGAGCGCGCACACTTCGGTGGTTCAAAGCAGATAAAAAAGGCCCCTCCCTTTTTTACGCGCGCGAGTGCATCGCGCGCGTAAAAATGTTTTCCAAATAAAATATCTACCCGTACCACTGACGATACAATAATACAGTTTGTTGTTTGTTTCGTACGTAACAATCAGGAAAGATTACATCTATTAATTAGATCTTAAAATAATCTCATTTTTCTTTTCCTATCCCAGGGCCGCACCAACCTGCCCCCAGAGAAGGTACCATGGGAGGCCCTAGTGACCCTCCTGTCGCAGTGTATCTACGGAGGCAAGATCGACAACTCGTTCGACCAGCGACTACTGCACTCATTCTTGTGCAAACTCTTCACGCCTAAGTCGTTTGAGGCCGACTTCGCTCTTGTCGCTAATGTTGATGGGGTACGTATTTTCTTTAATTTATTTTATATTTCCAAAACTTTTAAATCCTTTATTAACCTTGAGTACGATAAAAGTTCCAAAAGACAAGATGAATCATGTTCCTCATTGCCTTGAACCCTAAAATAAATCAGATTACAAAGCCGATTTTAAAGTTTTTGTTTCTACTGAGAAGATAATTATGCATAAAGCAACATCGAGGTTTTTGCAATGTTTAATCGAGTTATTAATTTCAGGCAAGCGGTAATCAACGTCACATAACAATGCCGGACGGTAACCGCCGCGACCACTTCCTGAAATGGATCGAGGATCTGTCTGACAGACAGACGCCATCTTGGCTCGGTTTACCCAACAACGCTGAAAAGGTAAGAAAAGGCCCTAAACCTTTTAACCTCAAAACCCAAGTTTTTTTTTTATTTCAACCTTTATTGTTCCACTGCTGAGCTAAAATCTTCCCTATCGCCTTCCACTCTTATAGTCTCTTTCAGTTATGTTATTCGTAGGACTTTACTGTAGAACAATTATAATTAAAATTATTGCTTCCTATAGGTTCTCCTTACAAACCAAGGCAGTGACTTGGTGTCTAAGCTCCTGAAGATGCAGCAACTAGAAGATGAAGAGGAGTTAGCTTACAACGCAGCTGCCGCGGACCATGATGTGGTTGCAGGTATTACAGGAAAATATCTATTTGTCCCATGCTAGCAAAAGACAAGGCTTTTTAAATTCCGGCCAACAAAAACACACCACGCGGTTGAGCTTACCAGAAGCGTCATTTCTGCGGCTGATAATCTTTATCAACCCCTATAACTCATGATTTTGTGAAAATAATTAAGGTTCCTACTAAATGACACTAAATACATTTTGCTACAAAACATTCAAGTTCCAGATTCGATTGACGGAAGGCCAGCTTGGATGAAGACTTTACATTCAACCGCCACCACTTGGCTGCAACTATTGCCCAAAGAGCTACCGGTAAGTTCGAACTTGTGTATGATTCTCTCGTTCAATGAAAAGATAGAATATAAACGGACTTTTAGTATGGAAAAGTAAATAATGTAACTGCTCTGTTATGTAACTATGTAAGCCATATATAATAGAGGACTATAATCACTTACTTTTGCATACCTTTCGAAAAGATCAAAACATTTTTATTTATGTAAAACATAAATGATATAAATTTCATTCTATCATTTTTATAACAGACATTGCGCCGTACCGTGGAAAACATCAAGGACCCACTGTATCGTTTCTTCGAGCGGGAGGTCGCCGCTGGCGCATCGTTGCTGCAACAAGTGTTGCACGATCTGCGCAACGTGCTGTCCATCTGTCAGGTAATGAAGTCGCCGCTCCATTCTAGTTTATGATGGCTAAGCTACCTTCGTGTAATGTGCTTCACTATTTATGAAATGTAAGCGGGAACGTCCACTTCGATCCACAAGTGTCCTACGCATGAATGCATGACTGACAAACAAATAGCGGTTTATCTACAGCTAGTTAAACCTCTACGCGCGTACCAGTGGGCGGTCGACTTAGATTTTGTTAGGTTGAATATTTCGGAAACTGGAGCTTGGGATTGAAATAGCAATTGAATTCGATACTGTTGATTATTATATTGCTGCAATGTTTTATTTAAAGTTGAGTGCTGAAAAATGTCAACTTTACTATAATGAAGTTTTGAAATCGTTATTTTTGCAATCAAAAGAAATTGTATTTGATTGTATCAGACGGCGTTTTTTATGTAAGTGTATATGTGTCGCAGGGCGAGATGAAACAAACCAACGAGACCCGTGCTATGGTCGGTTCTCTAGTCCGCGGCATGCTGCCTTCCAACTGGCGGCGCTACGCCGTAGCCCGCGGCTGCACGGTGCAGCAGTGGGTGGGAGACTTCGCGCACCGCGTCACGCAGCTCGCTGCAGTGTCCGAAACCGTCGCCGACATGGGCGCTAAGAGACTGCAGGTGAGTCTTATTGTTATAATGGTAAAGATCATTTTGCCGACTTATTTATTATCGAAGTGAATTTACTAAGTTTGTGTGTCTGACTGAGCGAATTGGACAACGGGGTTGTAGTAAAGAGGTCCACTCGCTATTTTAGTGTTTGAGGTCCCACGTTCGGCTTAGTAACTTTCAAAGTCGACAATCCAGAAAATTTTGTCCGCTGAAGTGGAAAGTGGTTGCTTTGCACATTATCAATATGTTGCATTGTAATTTTCATTGTGTTTTTACAGAGTATCCCCGTATGGCTCGGTGGTCTACTGAACCCTGAGGCGTACATTACCGCCACTCGCCAATGCGTCGCTCAAGCCAACTCTTGGTCTCTTGAAGAGCTTTATCTGCAGGTAATTTGCCCACCAATTCTTATAATTTTACACTAGGAATATTATCATGTATTCATATGTGGCCCAATCCAAGCTTCATCACATTGAGCTCAAATTATTTCTTGTAGCCAAAATTCATCTTTGATATCACCCATTGTCTGATTTAATTTCCATATTTTTATTTTATTTATAGCCAGTTTTTTCAATAATTTCCTTGGTTAAAGATTTTGGTTTTGCCAAAATCAGACCTTAATCTTACATGACATACCTTATTCTTTTCATTTTTCTAGGTGACAATCCCCGACCCAGGCACTCCTACAGAGAACGCCCAGACCGAGTGGTCGTTCTCGGTGACTGGACTCAAGCTGCAGGGCGCTACTGTTAAGGGCAACAGGCTGCTTCTTACCAACACTATCATGGTGGATCTACCGCTCACTGTGCTCACTTGGATACGGTAAATATCGCATACATTTTTTGAAATCTCTGATAGGCCATAGAAGTTTGTTAATTCTATCATTGTCGAGATTAATGTAGTTACAGCTTCTTTTAACCACAACAGTTAGAGGAAGCGAGACTTAACTGATACGAATTTGGCTTATCAATGGATAAATTTACGTCAACTTGTGTCATTTACGTATTCGTAAAAGCCATGCCGGTCCCGATACGTATGTTAATTTACTGTCTTTGGAATTTAATCAAACAAATTCTGTCGTTCACAGTGGTCCTGAGACGGCAACTGGCGGCCAAACCCTGACTCTCCCAGTGTACCTGAACAGCGCTCGTTCAGAACTGCTGTTCACCGTGCGCCTGCCCATCGCGCCCGGACAGGAGCCGCATGCCTTCTACGAGAGGGGCGTAGCCCTACTCACCTCCACTGCACTTAATTAAACAACCATAATATAACACGACATAAAAGTTCCTTCGGCTAAATTCTTCAAACACGTTCACTTCCGAAATATGCGACAAACACAAGCAATAATTGTCAGAATCAAAAACTGTTAATAATTCGTAGATGAAGCAAAAATGAGAGCTATTCATTACTAATACATATTATGTTTAGGACCTTCAAGTCGAGACTGGCAAAAATTAATTTAAGTTAATCGATGGAACGTTTGTGTTGTAGTGCAATACTTATAAACACATAACACCCCTTCAGGTTTACCACTGACGGGTAAAAATATATTGCAATTTGCAAGATTATGTATTCGTTACATTATTTAGCTGTTACGCACTTACTATATTTAATCTATACGTTTATTTATTTGATGTTAAAGCCTGAATATTCATTTAATGTTATGCACTCTATTTAAACGAACAAAAATAAAATATTAATAATAAAAGAAGTTGTTTCTTTGGTATACTTATATTTACTGGGAAAGACTAAAGATAAAACTATAATTGCCTACATCTAGAGTTGACTTGTGCCTTGGATGTTGTTCTTCATGCCGGGAGGCTTCTGCTTCGGCAACCTGGGGAGGTAAAACATAATTTTAACACTCGTCAAGCGACAAGACAAGAGTTGGGGCCGCCGTACTCTGCTTCTCAAACCTCTCATTGTACCGCTGTGAGAGAGAGAGACAGAACGAAAACCACTATCCCATTTTCACAGCAGAACCATGATGGCGTTTATACGTTCACACGTTACAGTACGAATGAAGTTGTAGTGCCTTTTCACACGCTCCGGTTGCCGGGTACCCGGCGGCGAAGGCATAGCCATGTACGCCTGTACGTGTGAAAGCTACCATACCTGTACCGTACTCTGCGTGTCAATCTACCCGGCAACCGGGGCGTGTGAAAAGGCACTGTAGCTGCAGTAGTAGTTTCGGGACTACTTTACTTGGCAATCGGCAAAAGCACTCATTCGTCATATTCATTGCAAAACAAAAGAGAAGCGTCCATATCCTAATAATTAAATATACTCAAATAAGACTTTAAAGGTCTTACGAAAACATAGTTTACCTCGTGTGTATTATTTTTCTGGGCGATGACGGATGGATGAGATCGTGTTGCCGCTCCCAGTCCAAGAACTTCTGATGTTGTCGCTGTCGACGACGGTCCACGTAACTGATCTAAAATACAATAAATTACTATAAATAGTACTCTCTCGACTTTAGCCCCGTACATCATTAATTCGTTATTGAGATAATCGTGGGCATAAAAAGCTATGGGTTGAATATAGAACCAACATTTTTACAGTAGGTTAAAATATCAGAAGTCATGTAAACGTTGTGATATTCGGATATAACCAGCGGTTTTGAGATATGCGTGTTTTTATTGCCATAATGAGGTTCAGAAATAAGAGAATGAAGTTCAACCTAGGACTCCAAGATCCAACAGCTATTTATTTTAAGTACGTACCACGCAACTAGCAGGTACCGACATGAAGGCGGTGGCTAGCATCACGACACCTACGATGTTTTCGCGCAAGACACCCAGCACATTGTTTGTGTTGATGTCCCATCGCTGTACCTACTATACTTACCTTGCAACTAGCAGGTATCCAGTTGAAGGCGGTAACTAGCACCACACGTCAAGCACATTGTTTATGTTGATATCCCGCAGTTGTACTAAACATTTACCACATAACTAGCAGGTATCTATATGGATGTGATGACTATCACCACGAATTCGCCAAGCACATTGTTTATGTTGATGTATTCTATGATGTCCCACAGCCGTACTAAACACTTACCACGCAACTAGCAGGTATCCAGATGAAGGCGGTGACTAGCACCACGACGCCCACGATGTTGTCGCGCAGGAAACCCAGCACATTATTTATGTTGATGTCTTCAATTATGTCCCAAAAACGTTCCACCACGTCTTGGATTGTTTTCTCACAAACACCCTGGACGAAACAATATTTAAGTTTATACAGGGCGGGTTATTTAACAAGGAATAGGGATTGCTATGGCAGCTATACCCACTGTTAAATATATGAATGTTAGTATAAGAATTCAAGCTTTGTTTTTCCAACAGCATTTTTTTTACTCTCTTGAACATGATTTTTTCAGATTTGGCTACATAGGGGATGAGATATAAATGCTCTTATTCAACCCGCCTTATTGCAGAATCCTTGAATGCACGGCGTACCATCAGGCAGGATATCATTATGAGCCACCGGGAAGCAAGTCTTGTTCAGGCTCTTACGACAGCAGCGTTTACATGCATCCGCAACTGTAAACCCATAGATATAGTATGTACAAGATAAACAGAGTCAGATGGAAAGCGAAACCAAAAAAATAAAATCTATGTGTGAGGGAAATTGTCCATGTGTTAGTTAAAAAAGTGTTGTTTAAAAGGCCATGTTCAGTATCGATATCGATACTTGGTGAACACAATAAGAAACACGATTAGAGGGTTGTTGCCGTTGTTGGTTATATTGAACTGTAATCAAAATTGGGCAACATACATGCTTTGCTTTTATTAAAATACAAATAAAAAATATTATCCAGGTTAGCCACTAACTAACCATAAGATAGGAAGTGTCATTCATACAGGCACAAATAAATTAGGTATAGATTCTTTCATTAGGAGTCGTCGATGTTTTCTATGTATGCAGTAGGTATTTCAATTCGAAATGTTTACTACATATTGTAGAGTTTTTATTAGGAGACCATCTATCTCTGTTTAAAATTCAAATCCATTTTTCTCTTAATACAGAATTATTTTAATTATTATTTACACAACAGAAAAATTTGCTGGTGAGCAGAGCACTGATGTATTTAAGACACTGTGGAACTAATAAATGCGAACAATATAATGACATTCCTAAACCTACTCAAAGTAACAAAACATCAAAACTCTGCGAAACATTTTAAAAAACAAAGGCTAATATAATAAACATGCAATTTAAATTACAGTTATGATGAACACATCTTCTCAATCCTAACTTAAATCTTTTTTAACAAAACTTGACTGAATAAGTTTGTATTCATGCCATGATGTCACTATAAAACGATTAAGTTTTTATCGATACTCATGACGTCACCGCTTTGTCAAGCCCTAGCGTAAAAAACAATTTTCTCTTTTACATTATATTTTAGCAAATTCTGTTTAAATATACGAAATATACTTTTTTAAAACAATGGAAATCAATATAATGTAAGAATATTTTTCTGAGCCGATTACTAGCAGAAATTTGCCAAAATATGGTTCGAAACGATCCAAGGACAAAATTGTATTTACCTATGAAACGTGTATTTATTGGGGTTATTTCGTCTTGTAACGTCACATTCACTCACAGAGCAAGCCACCATTGTTGCATAATTAATATTATCAATTTAAATCTAAAGATTATTATTTAAATGAAAGAAATTCACCGCGGTGTAAAATAGATGGGACGTTATGGACTCTTTCTCGCGTCACATTCACTCACAGAACAAGCCACCATAGTTGCATAATTAATATTATCAATTTAAATCTAAAGATTATTATTTAAATGCAAGAAATTCACCGCGGTGTAAAACAGATGGGACGCTATGGACTCTTTCTCGCGAAATAAATGACATATTGGTACTTCATTCATTCTCTCTTTTTCTCTGGGGCGGTTAATACTTGATTAGGATTTCTCGCTCGCACGCTTCGTGTATCTTTCTGCGTAGCAAAAAATTTCTAAATCTATGTGTAAACCACAAAGAATAATCTTTATATATAAAACAAAGTCGTTACACCATTTATAACTCGAGAACGGTTGGACCGATTTACATGATCTTTAATTTGTTGGATTTATCTCCGCCAGAATAACAGAAAAACTATTAAACATCAGAAAAACAAAAAAAAAATAAGATAATTCATTTTCAATACGTTTTTCGAACACAGCGCCATCTCTGATACATGACAGAAACAAAACACGCAAAAACGGCTTGACCGATATGAATAATTATTTTTTGTTTTATTCACCATAGTACAGGGAAGGTTTAAAAACGAAAAAAATAATAATTAGGTAGAGTAAGATAGGTAGCGTTGGGTAGGATAGGTACGTTAGGGTAGGGTTGCTAGGGTGCGCTGAACAAGACCGAGGCCGTGTTCTTCCACGGGCCTCGGCAGCGCTGCCCTCCAGATGCCCACATCGTCGTGGAGGGCGTCCGAATAGCGGTGAAGGCCCAGATGAAATATCTGGGCCTAGTGCTGGACAGCAGGTGGCGCTTCGGCCCGCACTTTAGCGGGCTGTCGACGCGCCTGCTGAAAGCCGCGGACGCCCTCTCATGGCTCCTCCCCAACCTCGGGGGGCCGAGCGGACGGTGCCGGCGACTGTATGCCGGCATCCTACGCAGCATGGCCCTGTACGGGGCGCCCATCTGGGCGGACTCCCTCCAGAGGAGGGAGAATGCAACCGCCATCCGCAGGCCACAAAGGGCCATTGCACAGCGGGTGGCGAGGGCCTACCGCTCAGTGGGCTTCTCGGCGGCGTGCGCTCTGGCGGGCACCCCTCCCTGGGAGTTGGAGGCATGGGTGCTCGCCAGAGTGTACGAGTGGACGGCGCGGCGTAGGGCGCTGGATGAGCGCCCCGCCATGGAAGAGCGGGAGGCCGTGCGGCGGGAGGCGAGGGACGCCATCGTCCTCCATTGGGCGGAGGATCTCGCCACCGCCGCGTTTGGACGCCGGACGCTGGACGCGCTCGGGCCAGTCTTGCAGGGCTGGCTCGAGCGGCCACATGGTTTCCTCTCGTTCCGTTTGGTGCAGGTGTTGTCCGGACATGGTTGTTTCGGAACGCACCTGCACCGGATCCGGAGGGAGGAAACCCCGGCGTGCCACCACTGCGGCGCGGCAGGGGACACGGCGCAGCACACCCTCGAGGTGTGTCCGGCTTGGGCTGGGCTGCGCCGTGCCCTGATCGATGTGATCGGACAGGACCTCTCACTTCCCAGCGTGGTCTACTCCATGTTGGGGAGTGAGGAGGCCTGGGCGGCGGTTGCCTCCTTTTGCGAGGTCGTGATGTCGCAAAAGGAGGCGGCGGAGCGGGCGCGGGAGGACGATCCTCTCGCGCCGCCGCACCGCAGGCGAAGAAGGGGTGGGAGAAGGCGGTTGTACGATCGTCTCCTCCCACCTCCTGGTGGTGACTAGCGGGCGACAGGCGCGGGGGCGCCTTCGCTCGCATTGCACGAGTCACCACCCTCGTCGGGCGGGAACGGCCGAGCACTCGCGGTCGTTCCCGGGCCCCTCCACTGAGGGAGGGGCGTGAAGGCCCCGCTGTAAAGGCGGGCGGTCGTCGGCGGGGGACTGGACGTAAAGGCTCTGCCAGTTTCCCAGTCCTCCTCCAATTCAAGACGATGCGGGAGTGCCGCTGGGTTATTTTAGTGGGTATACCGGATTCATTCCGGGGAGTCCCACATACCCCCCCCATTCCCCCAATGGGTGGGTATGCGTAATGCATTTTTTCCCAGCGAGATCAAAAAAAAAAAAAAAAAAAAAAAAGGGTTGCTAGGGTCCGTGCGGCGGGAGGCGAGGGACGCAATCATCCTCCATTGGACGGAGGACCTCGCCACCGCCGCCTTTGGCCGTCGGACGCTGGACGCGCTCGGTCCAGTCCTGCGGGGCTGGCTCGAGCGGCCTCACGGTTTCCTCTCATTCCGTTTGGTGCAGGTGTTGTCCGGACATGGTTGTTTCGGAACGCACCTGCACCGGATCCGGAGGGAGGAAACCCCAGCGTGCCACCACTGCGGCGCGGCGGAGGACACGGCGCAGCACACCTTCGAGGTGTGCCCAGCATGGGCTGAGCTGCGCCGTGCCTTGATCGATGTGGTCGGGCAGGACCTCTCACTTCCCAGCGTGCTCAACTCCATGTTGCGCGGGGGCGCCTTCGCTCGCATTGCACATGTCACCACCCTCGGCGGGCGGGAACGGCCGAGCACTCGCGGTCGTTCCCGGGCCCCTCCACTGAGGGAGGGGCGTGAAGGCCCCGCTGTAAAGGCGGGCGGTCGTCGGCGGGGGACTGGACGTAAAGGCTCTGCCAGTTTCCCAGTCCCCCTCCAATTCAAGACGATGCGGGAGTGCCGCTGGGTTATTTTAGTGGGTATACCGGATTCTTTCCGGGGAGTCCCACATAACCCCCCATTCCCCCAATGGGTGGGTATGCGTAATGCATTTTTCCCCAGCGAGATCAAAAAAAAAAAAAAAAGGGTTGCTAGGGTCCACCCCTGTGGAACATCGGGTACGACTGGGTGCTGAGGGGCGAACTCCAACCGGGCGTAGACCTGACGTGTTACGCGGACGATACGCTGGTCACCGCCCGGGGGAGTTCGTACAGGGAGTCAGCGTTGCTGGCGACGGCTGCGGTCTCACAGGTGGTGAGCCGCATACGGCGCCTTGGCCTGGAGGTGGCCCTCAACAAGTCGGAGGCCATGGTCTTTCATGGCCCCCGGCGGGCGCCACCACCCGATGCCCACATCGTCGTCGGAGGGGCTCGAATCGCTGTCGAGTCAACCATGAAGTACCTGGGATTGGTGCTCGACAGCCGGTGGGAATTCGGCCCCCAATTCCGGCGGCTGGCGCCCAAGTTGTTGGGCGCGGCTGGGGCGCTGTCAACGCTGCTTCCTAATCTGGGGGGCCCGAGCTCTGCCTGTAGGCGGCTCTACGTGGGGATCGTGCGATCGATGGCCCTGTATGGGGCCCCGATCTGGGCGGCTGACCTGACGGCCGGCAGCATCGCTGTCCTGCGAAAGCCGCAGAGAGCGATGGCCGTCAGAGTCATCAGGGGGTATCGCACGATCTCCTACGTGGCTGCTTGCGTACTGGCCGGATCCCCGCACTGGGACCTGGAGGCGAAAGTACTCGCGTCACTGTATCGGTGGCGCGAGGAAGCGCGGGCGCGGGGCGAAGGGCCGATGCAGCGCCATATGGACTTGCGTCGGTCTCAACTCCGCGAGGTCCTAGTGGCGGAATGGCGGGGCAGGCTTTCACGCCCTACCGCCGGCCTCGTCACCATCGAGGCGATCCGGCCATTGCTCGAACGCTGGCTCGGGAGGAGGCACGGCTCCCTGTCGTTTCGGGTGACGCAGGTGCTCTCGGGGCATGGTTGGTTCGGGAAGTACCTGTGTCGCATAAACAGAGAGCCGGACGCCCGGTGTCACCACTGCGTCGACTGCCGGGAGGACACGGCGCGGCATACGCTGGCAGAGTGTGCCGCTTGGGAGGAGCCGCGCCGTGCCCTCATCTCAGAAGTAGGCAGTAACCTGTCGCTACCGGCCGTAGTCGAGTCTATGGTCGGCAGCGAGGAGTCCTGGGACGCGGTGGTATCCTTCTGTGAAACAGTCGTCTCGCAGAAGGAGGCTGCGGAGAGGGAGAGGGAAATTTCATCCACTCACCCGATCCGCAGCAGACGAGCCGGGCGTCGGCGGAGGGCGGACAACGCCCTCGTTCGGCCCCCCTAAATGGGTCCAGGGGCGACGGACTCGGGGACGTCCGTCGCCCCCAACACATCAGGACCCGAGGTGGTGGCGCGTAGTGTTCCACGCGCGCCCCTCTTAGACGATGCGGGGGGAGCCAAACATCTCAATCCCCCCCAAACCCGAGATCGAGGCCCGCAGAGGCGGGCCGGCACCAGCCGGGGGTTACGGAAGTATCGTATGTTCCCGCGACCCCAGGGGTAGGTGTGAGATGGAACACCGGGGTGGTTTTTGGTCAGTACGAGTCTGACAGACCCCTCCGCCTCCCCCAGGGCGGAGGACATCCAATGAGGATTTTCCACCTCGGAAAAAAAAAAAAAAAAAGGGGTTGCTAGGGTACAGGGTTGCCAACCGTACGAGGTTCCTCATACAAATACGAGAGTTGTGGTCTTCCGTACGAGGTACGAGGACACTATCAACCTCGTACAATTATGTACGAGATTTTGATAATATGGCAATACGATCATTTTTGAACCCACAAAAGATAAAACAGATAAAGTACACGGCAGAAAAAACGATGACAGTGAGGATGTTCCTGACATAATTCGGAGAGGAGATGTAAAGTAAGTTACCTTCCAAATTTTCGTAATAATATAGACACATTTAGTTTTTGTGATTTTACTTGAGTAGGTAATAATTAAGGTTTTTTTAAATACAACACAAACTGATGTTTTATTTTGTAGGAAACTTGCAGTAGTTAATTTCATTGAGAAAAAGTCCTAAATCCAGTAGTTCAATATGGCTTAATTTTGGTTTTAGCACGTATTCGATACATAATAAATGTACGAGGTTTGAAAGTCAAAATACGAGATTTTTAGCTGCATATGTACGAGGGAATTTATTTTACGGTTAGCAACCCTGCTAGGGTATGGTAGGTAGGATAGGGCACTATAGTTAGACAGTGTAGGTAGGGTAGGATAGGTAAGGTAGAGTAGTTGTCGGGAGCGACCGCGCGCGGGGCAGGAAGATGATGACTATTGTATATATCACGCTTCCTCCCAAAATAGGTAAATAAAACATTAGCATGTCTCGGAAGACAGAAACAAGAAAACGCTTACCAATATCGCACATGCAGCTATGCATGCCCTGCGTCTCGCAGTAAGGCACACACGTCCCGTTCCGACATCGACCTCGCTCGGCACATTCATGTTCATCTGCTATAGCTGGGGCCTGAAACAATATCAATTGCTGGCATTTGTCGGGCAGGGCACATTGCTCCCAGAACAGATGGCCGACGGGGCAGAAAAGTTCTGGAGTGGCGACCGCGAACCGGAAGACGTTGCGTTGGAAGGCCTTCCACTAGGAGGACCGATGAACTGGTGAAGGTTGCGGGGATCCGCTGGATGCGAAACGACGCTTGGTGGAGGCCTATGTCCAGCAATGGACGTCTTTCGGCTGATATGATGATGATTACGATGATGCTGTCATTCAAATTCAGAGTATAAATTAAATTTCAAATCTATCAGTCTGCCTGTCTTTATCCAAACAAGTTGCTCCAGTCTAGCCGGATTCAGCTATGTATTTTAAAAGGAGCGACCTATCGGACCCACAACCCAGTAACTGGGTAACACGGTACTCCTTGGCAAGACTGGTGTCAGATCTCAAGCTTCTGACTACCCGTAACGACTGTCAAAGATCTTCAAATGACAGCCGGGATCAACGGCTTAATGCGGCCTCGGCAAGGGTTGCTTTACCTTGGAGATCAACCCGTGCGGTTTTTAATATTTAGCCACGAGCTCCTCTTTAAGTAACTTTTATGAGACGCAATAATGCGACGGTGTGAGTTGAATAATTTATAGTATTAGAATAAACGATACAAGCACGAATTCTACCTTTGGACAGTCAGCAGACGCTCCGTTGCAGGTTGCTTCACCCTCGCAGGCCGAGTGGGCTGCCTCGCGACACACCACGCCCGGCGGAGCGAACACACATCCGGCGCAACATGGAGAGTTTTTATCACTACGAAAAAACGCCTCAGTAGGTATGAACGAACTTAAAACTTGGGTACTTAAGGGCTGATAGTAATTTCAATGAAGATCTCCTGAAACGATAAAAAAATTATTACCTGCAAACCGCACCTTGATTTTTTCTTAGTTTACAGTTTTTGTCACAGCACATATCATTGTCTTCGGTGCCTGAAATTAAAGACAAACTGTTATAGGTACGTTAGTAAGAAAATGCAAACAACAGCGCGGATCAAACGTAGCATACAAGTAAAGTTTAAAAGCATTTTGCTGCAAAGGCCGGAAGACAATATTACCGAGCAAGCCAGCATCACACTCCTCCCCGCCTTCAACGCGCAGGTTTCCACAGAAGCTCTCCTCAGGCTCCGAGAAGCAACGACCAGACTTTGCTTGCAGAACCTTGCGGATCGATCGCAAGCTACATGGCGAAAATCGCTGTGCAAAAGAAACAAAATTACTATTGATATCTGGAAATAAGAATATTTAATCTAAAATGATACCGAACCTAAAATCGCAATTAATTTAGGGCAATCACAACCGCCAAATTAAAGTTGACTTCGATCAGATGTCTGATATTCATTTTACGTTCACACCAAACTCTAGCGATTTTAATAGGATCCTCGTCTACTTAGTGACCTTGATCAGTGTTCACAGTTGGCGGATGAAGAAACATTTGGTGTGAACCATCCCTAATGCTACTCGTTTTGAAATTGAATTATCAAGCTCTATAAACCAGTACATAAAACATCATCTCACCTTATTATTAACATCATACCCGCTAACACTGTACGTGTACATAAGATATGACCCGCCCTGACTAGCTGCAGGGGAACACTCGGCCACATCGGGATCATGCTCTGAGCCCCAGTTGTGGCCGAACTCGTGCGCCGTCACTAAATCCGCCTCGCGAGTGATCACGCGCTGGCCGTAGTGGTTGCGGGATGAACTCAGACCGGAGTTGAGGTAGAGAGTGTAGCCGTTCTTGAAGTATTCTGTTTGTGAGTGGGTGGTTAGTATATGTCTGTGTTCAGGTGCCGTACTCTGTCGTGTCAAAACTATCATGGGGCCACTTTGAGAGAATGACGGAGATATACAGGCCGAATAGCACTATCCCTTTCTCACAGTCGAACCATGATAATTTTGACACGTCAGAGTAAGACCCCAGATACATATGCTTGACGCAGCATAGAAAGCCATGTTTTCACTTGAGGACAAGCGTCTAGTGACACACGTATTTCCAGTTTCCATAGTAGGCGTGTATTACGGCGTGGACACATCACTTGGTTGGTGCCGTGTACGGTGCGCGCGCCAGCTCACGGCGCACACGCCCTGCAGTTGATATTTCGATGTTTTCAACGCCTCATATTGCCTCTTAAAATGACCTCCATCATGGTTTCTTTGGTTCTGTTTTAGTAGTCTTAGCAATAACAGGAAAATAATACGTCTGCCACGGTCCATATCTAGGCAGAAACTGCAAGTTAGTCATGTTTGAACCGATGGTTGCTGCCGTGAGCGCGCCATGGTGATGTGTCCACGGCCTTACATGTTGTGAGTAGTCGGGCAACTTCGCGAGGTATCGCGAGTCATTTTGTCCTCTAATGAATAAATGGATTTCTGTAGTGATAACACAGAGTTATTTCGTTTGTCTCTAAATGAAAACATTGTGCCCTCCAACAGTCAAAACCAACAGCCGGTTTAGAAAAGGCATTACTAATATCAATGTCAATGGATTATGCTATAAATTAATTTTGCAACAAAATTACTACTGAATTACCAACTTAAGCATCAACCTTATATTATTGCGAGACTGGGGAGTCTCGCGTTCTTTAATGCATTTATCTTTTAGAAACAAAAGCACAGTCTATGAATCAGCACAGTTACATCATGATATATTTATAAGCATAAATATTGTGGTTAGCACTATGAATATTAATATGAAGTTAAACCCAACAGGATAAATAATATAAAATAGGTATATGCAAAACAAATAGGGACACTCACACTAGGCACCATAACAGCTGAAAACAAAACGAACATAAACTGTGAATAAAATCATACTATAAAAGGCAAATAAAACATTATTATTTTGGACATGACATATTACTATGAAATAAAACAATACATAATACCAGTGTGTAACCTCAGTAATACTTTCACACTCATAAAATCAAAGATACCCCATATAGAAAAGGAACCGACATTGATGTGCTTACAGTAAGTTGGCGATTTCAGGCCAAAGTTATTTTTTTTTTTAAATAAATTTGGCCTGCAAATTAAAAACAGGACCCTATTACTAAGACTCCACGGTCCGTCTATCTGTCTGTCACCAGGCTGTACCTCATGAACCGTGATAGCTAGACAGTTGAAATTTTCACAGATTATGTATTTCTGTTGCCGCTATAACAACAAATACTAAAAACTAAAAATGGTATCAAAGTTAAAATCCTATCAAAAGTTTATTACGATTCACCCCTGCATTCTTATTCACCCCGTTTTACCCGGTATTCTAATTATTAGCCCAGCAGCCTTCATGTGTAATTAATTCGGCAAGGTAAAGGGCAAAGAATATGAAAAATCGACCAATCATATAGACGGAAACCCACATCGCGTCTTTCATCTCGCATGTGACTGATCGATTTTTCATACTCTTTGCCCATTGTCTTGCCGATTTAATTACGCAATAGGGCTTCAGGTTTCCTCAACTGCAATTTAGAAATTTCATATAAAAACCTACATCCTACCTACAACTTCACATAACATTATTTATTTCACACAAGAGATTACCTGGTGTACAAATCCCGCCAACAGAGTTCCGTCGTGGTGAACCTACGTACGCTAGTCCGAGAATCCCGCCTTCGAACTTAAGATCCGTAAACAGATGGGCGAGACAGAAGTCCTTGTGAGAATACTCTCGACTGAATACCTGTCAAATAAATATGGTTCTTATTCTTAAACAGCTACGAAGTTATTTTACTTAGTATTATTTTCCATCCGCGAAAGCCGATGTAACTTTCAACTAGTCAGGGTTGTATTGGGTACAAGCTGAAAGCGTAAATATGTCCCGAATGCAATCAAATAGTTTTACTTCGAATTATTAGTAATATTATTTCTTCGTCTATATCATTAGCAACGGTTCTATACTATGTATGGTGCAGCAGAATAGGGATGTTATCTAAACATGTGTTTTTGTTCGTCAGGTTGATTAATAAAAAAAAATGGACACGTATTTTTCTTTTGACACGTAAACATAAAGTGACGACAATATAATGCTTTGAAATATCGTGAAACGTCACGCCGCTAGTACCCTTTATACTGCCTTAGTGACGTCATAAACCCCCACTCCTGAACTTTAATGCGCTTTAACTTTGTAAATCTTAATTGATTTGGTAAAGCAAAAAATACGTGTCCAATATTATTTGATAATCTCACTGACGGACTAAATAGAATTATCATATCTAGCCAGGAAACATCCTTTCTCACAAAATTTCTGATAGAACATAAATATATGGTAAAAACAATTTAACACTTAAAACTAGTACCTATTGCATAAGATTGAACAAGAGGACTTAACAAATGTGGTAGTTAAATTTAAAGTCTTGGACTAAATAGAATTATCATTTTCCTACCAAGAAAACAACCCTAGTGATGTAAGAGTAAAATAAGTAAAAATTATACCGATGTTCCTAATCTGCTATGTAGCAAATTAGGGACATCAGTATAACTAGATTAGATTTGTTTGTATGTACAAACAAACAAATCTAAGACAATATATCCTACACCTTTTCTTACTGCTGAAGATTGTTTGGTCTGGTAACTTAAGAGGAAATGCGGTCGCAGACATCCGACTGAATATCTCAACTATAAAGTCATAATACGAAGTTTGGCTCTCGCCTATTTCCTCCTTAAATATTGGACAATTTAAAAGATACTCTATAAATTTAATTAAAATATTTCTGTTCTGCTTCTATGGAGGAGCATAAAAACCTCGAATTATGACTTTTTACTTAGGAAATTCAGTCGGAGCTCTCTGCTTATCTTCTCTTCTCATCTTACCTCAAGCAGATTGCGAACATCCCATTTCTCGCGCACCATGTTGTAATGAGCTTCACCACCACGCACTCGAGTCGGCTCAGAGTGCACCAGAATCTTCTTTATTACAAAACCCATGCCTTTAAAGCCATCCATATCCTGTTACACAGAATGAAAGAGATACTATTGCATGTTTATATGTGGGCGTCCAAGCAAAAAGGAGCCGGTAGTGGGGTATATTAGTTTAAGACTAATCTGGTTTCTAGTCAGAGAGACTAATCAGTATCTAGAATAGACAATTGATATGAAGGCTAAAAAAACCCTCGACAAAAAAAGCCTCTAAATGCAAATAATAAGTGTGCCATTGAACGAACAGTCAATGGCACACTTGTTATTTATTATTGTAAATTTAATTTAATACTAATATTAGGCTAAGTTTTACTATCACCAACGTTTACAGCCCGAGTACGAGGCTTTTTGCTTTTTAGAGGTTTTTGTGTCTAAGGCTTTGTAAATTTAATTTTTGTTTTAAAAAAAAATTCACTGATACTACGCTATCGCTGAGTGACTGAGTGTCTACTAGTACTTTATGTCCCGAAAAATACACTAATTTTTTCACTTTTTCTTCTTTTATATTGCTAAACCAATTTTTGTTATCGAATTAAATATTTTATTATTTTCACTTCTTCTTTTGTCCACGGAAGCGAAGCCGCAGGAAAATGCGAGGCAAGTATAATTTAGATAAGGGAGCACGGAGAGTTTGAAGACTGTCCCCAAGAACTGAATTGCATCATCAACAAAGAGGGGGATAGAGGTTTTTAATAGATTCTTGTAAATACATTTGCTACAAACCTGCCGATCTTGCCATAGAGTATCATTATAAATTTTGTGAACTCGATCAATAAGGCTGATCTGCAACAAAGAAGTTAAGAAAATAAGCCTTAAATAGGCATTGGATCTCACAAAAAATAATAAAGAAAAGAATCCTTTTGTTTTGTTTGATTCTTGCTTGGTATTTTGCTATTAAACGATTAAAATGGTTCTTACCAAATAACTAATAGTAGTTTTAGTATTGCTAGCGCCCATTTCTTGAAAAAATCTATAATCTGCCACAAGTAGCAATGGACACCTAGTTTTCGTCGGCGTGTATTCATAGTCGCTCTGTCGCTTCACTCGCTGCTTGTTACTCTGGGTCACATCTATATCTATGGTGTCGGTTTCATGTGTGTTCTCTTCCAAATATTTATCTTTTTCTGACTGTTCATGCTCTAATTCTATGTTAGTGGCTGTTTCTTCTTCATCGTCATCTTCTTCTAATTCTAAAAACAAATTTGTCTTTTGTTTTTAGAATTGTGTCATTTGACATCAATCAAAAGGAATTAAGAACAGTAATGTATGTACATGCATATTGTTGAATTTAGAGATAATTTTCATAAAAAAAATCTCTTCGATATTTTTACATACTAAAACCGCACGCAAAATACGCTCTTAGATGTGGATTTGCAGAACCGGCCTTTTTAACTTAATTTCGTACTAATACATTTCATTTCAGGCTAACAAAATTGAATTTAATCGTGCGGCTAAGGAGTGGAATTCGCTGCCGGAGTCTGTGTTTCCCGATAGCTACAACCTAGGGATCTTTAATTCAAGAGTGAATAGGTTACTTCTAGGCAAGCGTGCTTCACCGTTGACCTCATCATCGCTTAACATCAGGTGAGATTGCGGTCAAGCGCAAGCCTATTTATAATAATATCGGAAACCGGCCAAGTGCGAGTCGGACTCGCGCATGAAGGGTTCCGTACCATTACCGCAAAACAGGCGCAAAAAAAAAAAAAAAAAGGATTTTTGTATGGGAGCTTAAATGTTTATTTTGTTCTGTTTTTAGTAGTTGTATATTGTTATTGTTTGTTATGTTTCAACTGTCTAGCTATCACGGTTCATGAGATACAGCCTGGTGATTAGGGCTTGCAATCCGGATATCCGGATAACCGTATTATCCGGATATCCGCCGATTTTCAAACCGGAGTTTACTTGCATCACTATCCGGATTTTCGGATGTTACGGATAGTTGTATTTCTCTTTTTAATCACACTAATATTATAAAGGCGAAAGTTTGTGAGTGAGTGTGTGCGTGTTTGTATGTTTGTTACGTACGCTCAAACGGATGGACGGATCTGGATGAAATTTGGCACAGAGATTTTAGTCTGAAATATTACATAGGATCACTTTCTATCCCGGGATAAAGAAGATTGATTAGATAGTGTAAGCTTTTTAAGGTTGCCCTAGTCGATGACACGAACTATTTTGTGCGAGGGGTTAAAATGCATGCTATCTCATCCGACAACACGTGCGATAGAGATAGATGCTGTGATGAGCAGTAAGAAGCTAGAAGCTAGTTCGCGTATACACACTTGCAATTTTTTTGCGAAATGGATGATGATTTAGGACGAAAACGAGCGCGGGGAAATCTTATGAACAGACTTTTGGGTATATGGATATCATGAAAAGCAACTAAATGTATATATTCAAAATAAAATTATTTGCATTGTTGAACTATTAATCTGTCCCTGTATGGTGACTGTTTTGCAATTTTCCTTTTTCTTATGGTATGTATTTGCGCCCAAAGATGCGTTAAAAATAGTGTTGAAATATGGAAATTTCGACGCTCATAACTTTCAAATATATACATTTTTTACTCTTTTGTTTCCACACAGGGCTAGATAATGATGAGACAAATTGATATCATTTTTTATTCTGAACTTACACCGTCAAACAGTGGAGTAAACGCCAGACTACGTTTGTATGGAAGAATGATCGACTAAGGCAATCTTAAGATCATATTACCAGAATTGGGAAAAAAATAATTTAAGAATTACGTAATATTAAGGGTTACTAGATTATTTTGAGATATTTTGTAAATTTTTGTTTTATTATATGTGATTTATACTATTGTTGTTTAATAATTGAGCTGATTTGCCAGGGAAAGTGATATTTTATTTAATTATTACGTTTTAAATAGGTTGATTTGATTGTTATGTTGTGATTTGTGATAAATGTAAGATCACATTTTTAATCAGAATTGCTTTTAGTATGAAAAGAGTAGATACAAATAATTTGTGCGGCATTGTTACTTGAAATATTGATATAGTTTATTATTTCTTTGTAATTTTGCTTGATAGACTGATTAAAACGTGTTACAAAAGCTTATTAGTTTTATATATAACAAAAAATAACAAATATCCGTATTATCCGCACTATCCGGATACTCCGGATAGTAAAATAATAATATCCGTATTATCCGGATAGTAAAAATGAACGGATATTGCAAGCCCTACTGGTGATAGCCAGACAAAAGGGGTCAGTGCAATCTTAGTAATAGGGTCCCATTTTATCCCTTTGAGTATGGAACCCTAAAAAAGAAAAAAAAATCTTTATTGGTTTAGTGTATAAACGTTAATTGTACCCTTACCTTTTCCTTCTTTTACATAACCACAGACTCTTGGCTTCGCACTCTTCGATTCCTCACCATCCTTCCAACTGAAGTGTATGTCAGAAGCCCGGTAGGTGATCATGGTCTTATCATCTAGGTGCGGTAGATGGCGCCAGGAAGGCTAGGAATAGGAACAAAAAGTAATTTTAAATAAATTTTAATAAAAATTCATTTTTAAGTAATATAAATATTATTAAGATGGTAAATTGATTGTTTGCTTTAGGAGGTAATCTCTGGAAGAATTAATTTGTTTACACAAACTCTTTTACTGATAAGAATTTACACTAGCATTGAGGGCCATAAGCTTTTTATCCTGAAGAAATAGGTACATGATTCTTGTTGAATAGACTGTGGAAAGAGCAGTGGTAGCACAGTGGTAACGCAGTTCACATCTGCATTCGCTGATGTTAACGACAAAATATTCAGCATAAGCAGATGCGAAAAAAATGTGCATCAGCAACAACCCTGGTTTGAACCCAGGCAGGCAGTTTACTTTGTGTAAATGATTTCATCACCACTGCTCTCAAAACGGTGAAGGATAACATCGTGAGGAACCCAGCATGTTTAAAAACAAAAATTCAAAGACCTTTGACATCCACCAACCGCACTCTCTCTCACAGAGAGGTTGTGCCTGCATGCACAACAGACCAAATGGGAATCTAAGTGCAGAAAAGGGGGTCCATCTATCCTATATTATAGGCCGTACGAGTGCGAGTCGGACTCGCGCATGAAGGGTTCCGTACCATTATCGCAAAAAAACGGAACATAAATCACCTTTGTTGTATTGGAGCCCCACTTGTATATTTATTTTATTATGTTTTTAGTGTTTGTTATTAAAGCGGCAATAGAAATACATCATCTGTGAAAATTTCAACTGAGTAGCTATCACGGTTCATGAGATACAGCCCGGTGACAGATGGACAGACAGACGGATTGTGGAGTCTTAGTAATAGGGTTCCGTTTTTACCCTTTGGGCATGGAACCTTAAAAACAAGTATTTTATTCTTTGTCTTATGCCTCAATGAGCAATTAATTTTTACACATCACATTTAATGTGTAAAAATTAATTGATCGGTTGGCGCAGTGGTTGAGCGATTGACTGCTGCGCTGAGTGTCGCGGGTTCGATTCCCGTACGGAACAAATATTTGTATAACCTACAGATAGTTATTCCGGCTCTGGGTGTTGTGTATGTGAGTTTATATGTTTGTAAACGCACCCACGATACAGGAAGAAATTCCTAGTGTGGGGTAAAATTTAAAAAAAAATAATAATATTAAACATCACTTCAAGGCCTTTTATGCAAGTGCATGCTAGCAACTAATTCTCTCGCAATGACACATAATGCTATTATTTTTGTTACCTCAATGTGATAGGTTTCATCAGGAGTGTGAATGATTCCTGTGATAAGACCATCTTCCATATGCAACTTCACATCTGAAGTCTTCTCACCAAACACTCTGCCTGTGTAGAAGTTGTCTCTATCTGTAACAAGAAACTCGTAAAACTATCTCACCATTAATAGTAATATTTATTATCCATTATCAGCAGTTTGCATGCAGTACTGCCAGGATTAGGCCTCCTTTCTTTTCTGCCGTGCCAACTATATCTCACAAATATTTGTATATTAACATCAAATTATTATTATTAATTTCCTTCTTTTTATTTAAGTACTGCCACACCTTATGGATTAGTTTACAGGATTATAAAAAGAAGAAGAGAAGTGAATGGAAACCAGTGTTGCTAAACGTCCCGATTTTGGCGGGACGTCCCGATTTTTTATGTGTCAGGCGGGATGTCCCGCGCGGGACATACTCAGTCCCGCTTTTCGGGGATAAATCGACCATGCGTGCAAATCTGTTTTAAAATATCATATTTTTATTAGAACACATTTCCAATGTCTATTTTTGGTCGTATAAACATGAGTACCTGGGTGACCGAGCTCTGCTCGCATGAAAACAGAGAAAACAACGTTTTCTAAAAATGAAACCTAGCTAGATCGATTTATCGCTCCCGAAACCCAGTGCACATTTCCGAGATTCAGATTATTTATATGTATATAAGAATTGCTTGTTTAAAGGTTTAAGATAATAAATAAATAAGATTAGATAGATAGATTTAAAACTCAAATACAAAGATACATTTTTAAAAACTTCTGATTATATACGTTTTTTACTATGTTTTGACGAAAGAAGCCCGCTTTTTTCACTCAAAAAGTATCAAAATCCCGACTTGCCAAAAATAAAATGGCAGCGATGATGGAAACCCTCATTTTTACAGTATATGTTTTTCTCACCAACATGAACTGTTGTTTCCTTGCCATCACCGTCCACAGCATATGCCTTGAAATTAGAATGTAGTACCGAGCTATGAGGATGAAGAATCAATCTGAAGTCTTTCCCCAGTGTCTTGAAATGAACCTCTTTGATTGTGTTGAACGGATGATTGGACAACTTTGCACCTCGCTTAACCACATGATGTGCCAGCTTCGAGGCATGTATAGTCTCAAAATACTTCAGATTATGATAAATAGAGCCTATAACGAGAAAAATATTTATGAAAAATTCCACTCAGATAATTGTTTTGGGATTCAGTGTGCTTACTTGATACTCACAGCTTCCTAATAAGAATAACGTTGATAATGTCGCAATTATTAATAATACGCTGTTAGACATTATATTAATAACTTTTGTGCAGCGTGTTTTAATTCAGAATTTGCAGAAAATTCAATCAAATCAATCCAATTTAAAGAGAATTCATTCATTGGAATTCATCGATTCAATTTTGGATTCAATAACAACGTCAAATACAGAGTTGTCTGTCAGTGTCACAGTCACTGTCATGCATGACTTGACTATGGTTTAGCCTGCGATGCACTGGACAAATTAAGTGTACACAATGGTCCATGCATTTTAATGATAAATCTCTTTTTCAGCTTTTTCACAATAATTATGAGAATTATGTACATTTCATTATTTTCATAAATTTATTCCAAACGATTCTTTTAAATAAAGCAAAATATAAGGCTAAATATAAATATGACCCATGTAACTTTTAGCTGCGACGAGAATTTCTAGCAACCGATAGGCAATGTTAAGCAATAAGATATACCGCCGTTGTGGTTATTATGCCTGAATAAAAGGAATAAGATTAAAACATCATCATTATAAGCTCGGATAATTAACAAAAAGTATTGATCGTTTTTAAACGATTAGGCTGTAGGCAAAATTCCCTAATCCAAGTTGAAGCTGTGAAAAGAAAAAAAAATTAAATTTATAAAATGGCGGATTCTTGAGTGACGTATGTGTTGTGTGTTTATGAATTTCATTTATTATCGTATTACAGTGATTTATATAATGAAGTGAGGACTGTTTAATCTTATTATCATCTTATCTATTTGTCGTCATTTTGGTAAGTGATAATTATTTAGCGTCTCTGATATTTAGTAGTGTTTGTCACGGTGTTGGTAGTTGCTTGTAGATTGTAGGCGGGATGGAACGTCCTCGTTTCGATATGCATTGCCCAAATCCAAACTTTACACTGTGAAAGGCACAACAGATTTTTTACTACGTTTTGTTTACTTTAGTAAATTCTATGTTATAAACTTCTGCATTGCGCCTACTCAAAGATGAACATAACTCTCTGATGAACACCCAAGTCTCGTATTTTCTTAGTAATCTAATTAGGTATGTTGATCCCGGGAGCCCAGATATTCACGATTTATGTACGAAAGTGTTTATCAAATATGTCTATAGAGATAGCATGAAAGCAGCTGGAACATACCAATTACCATCCAGATACATCAGAAATTTTAGAAATATACTTTCTACAAAGAAGATTCAAACAAAATCACAATATTATAATGGCAAACTTATAGAAACAAGTCATACCAATAAACTCATATTATTATAATTTATAAACATTAACTATAAATGTGAAACAACTGGCTTGTTTCATATTGAATTGGTGCAAAAAGGTTGAATCCCATTTAAGATTATGTATCGTGAATAAAGGTATATTCTTGTTTTTTATAATGTGGGAAAAGAAACCCTATTGTATTGTAAAGTATTCATAAAAACATAATGGATTTATTCTTTGTTTTTAATACATTAGTAATTGCTTTGTTACAGTCTAATTAAATGCTATGGAACCAGATTATAATTTTATAGTTCCAGATGATTGATGCAAATTATGTTTTAAATCAACTCTGCTTTTCTTTATCATTGGCTTCTAAGATATCATGTTCTATCAACAAAACATATAAATGTTGTTCTGTGACAGCAACTGTGCCTCAACAGGCCAGCCATGATGATGATGATATCAAGTTGCAAATTAGAGCTGCTGTTTAAAAATAATGCTGTGTGTTTAAACTATTCCAAGGATATAAAATCATCCCATCTTACTCTTCAATGTTTAATAGCTTAGTCACTTGATAATAGATGGCTGTTCATTTTAGCAGTATTATGTAACTTTCGTTGCATCTTTGAATTCTCATGGAGCACATCCATGAAAACTTTTGTCAGATTTTTTAACCATTTTTTTTCAATTAATGGCCGTGTTGTTTACTCTGGGTTCTTGTTCAGTCAACAAACTTCCAAAAGTCTGTCCCCCATGAGCCATACCCTATGGTGGGAGGAGTCATTCTGCTCCATCCAATTCTCGGAGATTTTCCTGCTCCTTTTGATTCCTAGAGAACAATTTCATTTTCTTTATTTTTTGTGCTCCTTCCGGAGCTTGGTGCATCTGCATAGAAAATAAAGTTGTAGCCTTATGCGGAGCACCACTGCCTTCTTTGCAAATACCGCTTTTTGTAAAAAGAGCCATATTCTTCAAGATACCTGCTAGAGCCAGTTACAGATATTAAAAGTTTCTCTTGAAAATGCCCTTTAATGTGGAATACGGTTGTGGAACATGGTTGTAGGACAAAATGGGCTAACAACAAAATATTTTTGCAAATCGCCACGCCACATATATCCGGCTACATTTTCCAAGACTTAAAATCAAAATAGTTCATTTCAAATAAACCTTAAAGGTACTTTTGAATTGTCAAACAAAAAAAAATATGACTCTAGTTGCAAATTCGCAAACGTCAGTAGATCTCAATGGAGAAGAATTAGCAAGAAACTCCATGGACACTCTTTTCCATCAGTTTAAATTACAAGTTTTTGGTTACATCATTCTTGTTAAAAAATAAATACATATATGTGAGAACGATGCAAAAAGACGTGCACGTAAAAGCGTCTAGAGTAACAAACAATTTCAACATAAAAATGCAATAACAGGCCGAGGCAGCTAAGTTATGACCAATCCCAACTGATGGCGCCCGTTCACGAACATGACGCATGGATCGGCACCACTCAGCTCAACCATTATGGAGGGAACCGAATGATCTAACACATGTGCCACCATCAGAGAGAAATTAGAGAGAGCGTGACACACTCAAATGCCAGGGCACACAGAAGTCAACCAACGACACATAGGTAGATTTACAGTCGGAACATAGTACTCACACATGTGCTGTGCAGTTATATAATACTAAAAGAAATTGAGTTTATACAATACAAATATATTCATACAGTCTTCAGCAGCTCCAACAATACTTCAAAACTTTTCTGCCCATCACTAATTGTTCTTGCGCCCTAATGGCTGCGGAGCGAGACCAGCATTTAAATAAAGAACTTTAAGAACCAGGTACATACAGGTAGTAATAAAAAACGAATACAATTTTTTTTAATGTGAAAAATGCCAATATTATTTATCAAATATCAATACGCTGAACGAAACTAGTCAAAGACAATAAGAACATGGAACCAAGAGTTCCTACTGTTTTGTGTAGTTCAGTAGTAATGCCATACCCAACTGCAGATTGAGTTAAGAGTCAGCACCTCCTTTCCTTCTCATTATGTACAGGCAACCCGCACTTTCCAGGATTTGAATCAAGCAAATGAAACTGCATATCCTGGCCAAATTCTCATATTTTATGCCGAGTTGCTCGGCTGTGTTCCTCAACTTCGAAAGATCCTGAACGCAAGTACGCAACACATTATCGTAAAATAATATTGAATAATAAAACATCATACATATAACGTATGAATTACAGGCATCAAACTTATTTACGCCTTCGAGAAAAATATTTTTGCACATGGACAGCCACCTATCTGCGCTTTAAAGTTCTGGATATATTTGCATCAAAAAATACACTAGTGAAACTTAGGAATAACTTTGAAAAATAAGCCGCTGCCTCTGCCACTTCTCAAAGATAAAAGAATAGAGAGCAGCTTATCGGCAGCTTATCTCCGAGGTTAAGTAATGTGAACCAACTAAGACAAATAGGTCACTATTATGCATAATTATCGGTCTTAATTCTGCAGACCTAATAATTATGTAAAAGCAAAAGCGAAAACTATTGGCCAATGTGCCTTATAAAACGCGCGACGCGATTGCCAGTCCAATCGATGGCACAAAGCGGAAGGCTAGCACTAAGGGCGAAGCAGACTTGACATCCTAAATTTATCACTGTACCAATGCAAACCATAGGTATAATTAAAACAGCCGCAGTGTCTGTGACTATATTTAGAGAATACATCAGTGCGCAGATGTCGAAGCGGATTCTGACTCACCAAGTCATTGATCAAATCTGGACACAAGGATATTCAGGTTCAAAGGAAACGGCCAAGGATTTTACTAAAATATAGCGCTCAAATAAAACTTACAGAAAAACATTTGAGTAAAGATGATACTTAGAAAAGATAATGACACTGTCTTGAGAACGACTAAAGTAAGTATACTCAAAGATAAATGTGAGAATCAAAGATACAATGGAGTTGTTTTTCTTAATAAAAACTCACTAAGGCCATTTAATAGAATATCGCGAAAACAATACGACAGTAAACAAAGCCTTCGCTAAAGGTTTAGTAAATTAATCCAATATTATTTTTCGTAGACCAACAAGCTGTGTTATGTTTCTAATTAATCATTCATTCTTGGCGTATTTCGTACATATACGTAAGTTGATTAGTATTCATCCCAACACTGAGTGAGTCAGACGACGTACACAGTAGCAGTCACGGTTGTTTTAATCTTTATTATTACTTCATTTTACGAAAAGACCTATTGAATTAAAGACGACCTTGCAGTGTCGAAGTCAACAAACTGGCCAAAATGTATCGACTAAATATGTTAAAATTATATCGTAAAATGTCGGGGCTGGGATCCTTTCGGTTACATCCATTTCTTGAAGTGGGTTGGTACTTAAAGCGATGAAAGCTATTATAATTCAATCAAGCCAATAAAGACGGCGAAATGTTCCCCCTGGGATGGCCTACATGATAACAAGATAAAGAGACCCAAGACTGTACTTTCCGAGCCCAATTATATTTTATATTCAAGTAGCTTGAAGCCAATTTTGGACGTCATTCGAATACGTATGTAGAAGAAAAGGAAGCAATTCCTTTTGCAGATTTCTAAAGAATTGTTGGTATAAGTTAAACCATAGTTCATTTCATAATACGGCGTTGTTGACAAGTGCTGGTGAGTTGGTGACATCATCGGGTGTGCGCTACGCCCTGGCTGTTTGCACAGATAATTTGATGAGCAAGTAGTTAGACTCGATGGCATAACCACATGCCAATCCGCGTATAAGGGAAATATATCTCTACTTACCTAGTTAGTACCGACCACTACACTAACCTGTATGTATAACTTTATAAGGGATTCCGTGTTTACCACAAATATACTTAAAACGTCTGTAAATAGTTTTCCTCAAACTTTAAATTACGTAAATTGCATGTACATACTAAGAAATAATAGCGACTTAATAACGACTATAATATAAATTACAACAAAAATAACATTTAAAACATGCTTACTGTACGTCTTCAATCGCGAATTCATCGTCATCACACGTATTTAGAAGAATTTGCAATATCAATTTTATTGTGAAAGAGGATTTTTTACAATAATTTTTGTGTCCAATAAAGTTATTTCTTGTATCTGTCAGACTGCAGTGACTGCACATCGCTGAAGATTTTACAAAAAAAAAACTCAGTTCAAACTGCAATCAATTTGACAACAAAAGAGAAAGTCCTAAAAATGTCATTTTGTTGTCAAGAAAGAAAATAACGGAATAGGAATTTACAGAGGTGATCTAAAAAGGCGAAAGCATGACGCTAAAACGTAGAAACGTAGATGAGGTAGCCACTTCATAGCTTAGAAAGAGCTTACAACGAAGCCGATATAAGCAATTACCAGCTAATGCCGACCAGACCTAGTTTTCTCAACGTAAGTAGATCCGACTAGCATAGAAAACATAGTCATCTATGGCACTGAACGTCGATGAATAGAGGACATAACGATGACAACAGTCGACACAACACTTGGTTCCGGGGCACTGCACCGCGAACTCTACCGTGCCCGGATTCCTCTCACGCTCCAATTGCCACAAACATCACTAATTGTATTGAATTTTGCCATTGTGCGGATGTGGAACTGGACTCGGACAGGATATGCGCTTTATGTTAATTGTTGGCCTGAGTTTCTTACAATTAAGTTGAAGTAGTCATAGTTCTCTGGCTTTCAACCGATTCATTTGGAGTTGAAGCAGCTCGTCGCGTCGGTTTAATCTATACTTGACATCTTTGTTTTAGCCAACACCTTAAATACACTTCTTTCCTTGCCATGATATCTTTGACCCCATTAGTCTTTCCTTTAGTTAGGCAACAAAACTATATTTCTTTCTACGGGACTGGTTGGTGCAAAAAAAATTCCTGCAAGTTGCACTATAAAATAGCCACGTTCTTTATCAAGCTATTGTTTCTCGTCGTCTTCATTATAAGACACTTCCTGGGACGCTGGCATTGGCTAGTTCGCAATTGCCGCCGTGTTTTCTTGCGGTCATTAGCCAGACATGTTGTCTCTCTGTTCTCGTTTACATTAACAGTTTTAGACCCACTTCCTGCACTAACTCAAATTCCAAAATAAACAAGCCATTTTCCATATTGTTTATAAATTCATGGCTTTCGAAAACGTAGCAGAACGTATGATGTGACTGATCAAACCTGATATTATACTTTCAGAATCGATCTCAATTTAAAGCGCAAGCCAGATCTTTGTGGGCCCATTCCACTCCTTTTGGCTTCCTAAACTATCAAATATTGGCATGGATTGAGAACCTTATACTGGGTTAGAAATAGTCTCTAATATGAAACACATTTATCGCAACAATCTGAAATATAACACCCTGTTTATAAACACTACTTGATTTATGTACATGTTGCAACTAAACACACGCGTTTGTTCCCTAATTTCGGGCTTTCGTTGTAAAGCTAGGCTGTGTTGAGTCATATTGTATACTTTTGTAATGTAATAGCTCGTTGGAGCTCAGTAAGCACGTGGTAACTGCACTCGTGTCAATTACAAGGTATCAATGTGTTAGAGCGTTTCCTGCGTGCAACTGTGGAGTTCGCAGCGGCTGTGGCGTCGGCTCGCCGTAACCCGAGAACCGTAGCGATCGCACCAGGAAATCGACACTCGTTTGCTCAGTCTTCCTTATGCATACTGTTCGTAGATATTGCAAGGATATATTCTCATGATGCACTTAGTTTACGTCTAACAATAATCGCTGGATAATGAATTAGTATGAAACATACTGATGAAACAAGCTAAACGTATTCTACAGCAATCCTCGGAGTCGGACCTAGTGAAATCTAGATTAGGTATACAGATGGCGTAAAAATGTCATCACCAGTAGTAGCACTTCGTTTACAAACGCTAAAGTTTACACCACTGACTCTAACCGTGAAGATTTTCTGTGTCCAAATCTGTCGGCCTCAGTTTACGATTACGCAGTAAAGACGAATGGCATGGATATAGACGTCGTTTGTGTAATACCTTTACTAATAGGGATATTCACGAGTTGGTGGGCAGACCGCGACTCCCCCACTGACAGTTTGCGATTGGCGGTCGCGTCATATGTACGTGGAAAGTGCCTGCTTTGAATATGTCCGCACAAGTGAGTTAAGTTGGTAATAATCTTCCTACCGTGCAGTGATAAACATGTACCCCATGTAAATAAACAAAGATTAGACCACACTCGAGTCGAAAGGAAAATCGTCAAGTGTAAACAGAACAGTAAAGTGTTAAAAGGAACATTTGTTTAGCGTTGTGTTGGTGACGAATGTGATTTTTATTGGAGGTTTTTACCGTGTTTATTTAACTTCCTTCTCAATGAAGACAGTCAAGTTTGACTTACAACAAGGTACGTAATTTTTGCGCGTAATAAAGTGAACAGGCATATTTATAGTCCTGCTGTTATTTCCTTGTATATGATTTATTTTAAGAACCGTAAACGTATTAAAATTATCATAGTTGTACCTATAAGTGTTGCTAAACAATACATTGAAAATGGTAACAAATAACAAAGCCGGTAACTCCGTTTTTTTTTGATATTAGTAGATTACCGTATTTCTTTAATAACAAAGGAAACTGGAGCAGAATCGTAAGTTTTATTTTAAATGTTGATGCTTTGTAGGGGAATATACAATAGGAGTCATCAATAAAGTAGAACCGGCAGTCATCATAGTGTCACGAGGCCAATGTGTTAACGCGTCCACCTTGATTGGCTCTACGTGGGCAGTGAGTCCACCCATGCACATGATATTGTTTGCCATCCCAAAAAATTTAATTGACTTTAAATATTGGAGATTTTTGTTGCTGTTTTGTTGTATAAATCAGTCATAATATGATTTCTTGAAGGTTAAATATAAGAGTTTATAATAACATCCTTTTTGTGTTTTTCAAGGTCTGTCTTGTTTATTGATGCTGTACACAAACAGTCCGCTATTGTTGCATTATTTTGAAAATATAATTCTAACGAACGGCTGCCTCTAAAACTGCCACATAACTACAAGTTCTTTTATATAAACGTACTGTAATTGCATAGCTCTTTTTTAATATTAACAGGTTTTCGTGTTTATTAGCTAATTGGCAGCGTAATTATTAAAACTGCTTCATTTTCCAAAAGTTTGCTGATCGGAATTACCTACAAGAAGTCATAATCCGCTATCATTAGCAATTTCATTAATATTGCTGACTCACAGCTTTCACACTTGAAAAAGTGAGGAGTGGCTTTACCCTTTGGACAACAATAATAAAAACGGGGTGTCACTCGCCAAAACAGGATTAATGGTCTCCGAACATGGAAATGGCGTCCGGAAGTAGTTATTTACAACTGTCGTAACCACCTTGACTGCTGCAAGGTTTATTTCCGACATTTCATCGCACCATTGTACCGTTTTCGAATAAACAAAACACATAAAGTACCCGAGTCCGAGTCCTTTCGGAAAAGTCAATTTCTCTTTAATTTTATAACGGACTAGCTGTCCCACGCGGCTTCGCTCTCGTCAACTGGCTACCTACCTACCCATCTATCCTATCCTACCTACCCTACAACATGATTGTTGCATAACTAAAACCATTTATGCAGCGCACGCAACGGAAGCTCTCAAAAAGTAATAATTTTGCCCGTTTTTGCAACATTTTTCATTTATTCTACGCTCCTATTGATCGTAGCGTGATGTTATATAGCCTATAAACTTTCTCGGTAAATGGACTATCCAACACAAAAAGAATTTTCAATTCCAACCAGTAGTTCCTGAGATTAGCGCGTTCAAACAAACAAACATACTCTTCAGCTTTATAATATTAGTAAAGATTCGGATTTAACTTATCGTTAGCTGTAAGCAAAATGTTCACTAACTTCCTCTTATAAATCTTGAGTTTCTAAATTAACCCGAATGTAATTTCACAAAGTGCTACTGGTCTTTATTCATTAGTGATGCACCGACAGTTGTTCTTATGTGACCTTACTCGAGGGAAGGAAACGATTTTTACCGGTTAAAGGCCGAATTTTTTGCGGAGTTCGTGCTAACAGCTACCGTTGATTCACTCGAAAAACCGCGTATCATCAAGCTTGCTTTCAATTTTGTTACGTCAGCCTTTACCAAGACCAAGATAATCTAAATTGAATCGAGCAGTTTTAATTAAACGGCAAATGAATAGAGCAGTAGATTTTTACTTTATGGTTCCAATAAAAAGTTCATAAGACAGTTCTATTTGTTAATGCAACCTAACTGGGTGTAACATACTTTATCACACTTTTTCTTAAAATTTCAAGCAGCACATTGCACACACTGAAAATAAAACATAAACAAAGCCCAGCAAACATAAACAGTGATAATTGAAAATGTGTCTGTTGCTGCAGCTGTTGCGTATAACTTCCTAGTTCCTGCAGACATATAAAGGCTAAAAGTCGTTGACCGGCACAGTCCACTTTAACCTTAAATACTGCGATATGACGCAGAATTCAACTATGCACATGCACAATCACAAATGTTTATAAAACAACCTCATTGCAGCTTCTAATCGTAACTTATCAGTCTTGTGTGTACAACCATAGAACCCGTCTTAGAGAAGATGGTACGATATGATCATAATCAACGGCATCACTTAGTAGTATTAGCGTCCGATTCAATGAAATTGTAATCGGCGAAAGTGGCAAGAGGCTAAATGTCAGAGAAACCGTGAAACATCAAAGAAAATTTAATTTTATGCATTCGGTTCGAACGGATGTCTGTCCGATACTCCGGTTGGAGTTGTTAATTATTTGGTAAATGTTCCTACTATTGTAATTAATATGAATCAACAGTGTGTTCAATTAACTACATGTTCTATGTATAAGGTTATATTATAATTTAGAGGTGGAACAGGACATATCGGGCACTAAATCATTCGTTGACTGATTGGTCGGTAGCGAATATAGCTGTCGACTCATAACTAAGTTATATTTCCTGTTGCCCAAATAAGTCCGGTTATACAACATTTAGTAAAAAGCCAAACAATCAAAACGTGGTCGGGGTGATGAAGTGATGAATGATGTTGTTCTGTAATGGCGGTCGCGTGGTCGCGGACTCGGCGGGATGCGATGAAAGTGAAACGCGCGCGTGGTCCCACTGGTCGTTCAACTCGGCACGCGCCTGCATCCTCTGACGGCCCATCTTACTCGTGTTGTTTTGTTGTACTCGTTTCTATGCTGCTTGCCAAATGCCCCGACGTAGCTTTAACAAGCAAACTCACGCCGCAAAGTGGGTGTCGAACGTGCTTCCCTTGCAAACGGCTATCGATTCCAAACAAAATGTAAATATGGGACGCTGTCATGATAACAAAATTCTTATTAGGAGTCTTAGGCAGTCGATTATGCCTCGATGGTTTCTATTTTTATAGAGTCGTAGGCCTTGTATTTTAGTTGTGTAGTGGTGTGTGTTTGATGTAACCCAGATCGATGATGAGCTATTAAAGTTTTTTGTAACACTCTTTGAAATGCTGCCCTAGTTTGATTCCTATCTTTTGTAAAGTTAACAAGGATGAAGATCATAAGTACCTTGACGACTCAGCTAAGAAAATTTAAGACCACTTAGAAGTGCATCTTGCAAGCAAAAGTAATATGAATACAATGCAAAATTTATAGTTTTACACGAAATGCATTGCAAAACGTGCTGTATTTTTCTTTCATTATCACGAAATATGTAAATGCACATTACGACAACTCGCAAATCGCAATACATAATTCGTTTTGTTGTACAATAGTATGTTTGTTCTACATTGAACTTAAGTTTTCTAGTCATGTTTGCAGTCTATAAACAGCATTCGTATGTGTGTGAGACCAGATAATTTCTATACTTTATTTAGCGTATCTGCCAGTACACAAGTAGTTTACGCTTAGAGATACCATATACGGATCTGTGACGGATTCCAAAGCGGTGATCTAATAACAACTACACGATAAGTCCTTCTTGCCTTACAGCGCGGCTTGAAATCCTTCGGTCACGTTTCTCCCCAAGTCTTAAGAAGTGGAAAAGATTAAAACTGTTAAACAAAGTGTTTATAATGTCTGCCTACGTTGTAGTATTTGTCATGTTGACCAAGTATTCGTTGCCCGTCAAAAATTATATCAGAACCAAATGTTGTACGCGAAAATCTCTTGAGTCAATGAGAAATGAGACCATATTTTCACGTGTTAGACCTACTTATGTGATTCCAAGCCTAAACTAAATATCGATTTATCACTGTAACTATTAAATGATCCCATGCATTAATATAATATTTATAGGTTTTATACCCATTACTTGCTCATTATCCACTTCATGAGGTTAAGTTGGCTGCAATAGAATTTTCCTGTTGATGATCGTTCGGTCGTCTTGTATAGTCATAACAGTGAGGATAATTTAAATAAATTAAACTGTGGAGCTGCTAGCTGCGACCTTCGTTGTTATGTGCTCAGATGTGTTAATACGTAGCCATTGTAAATAGTTCATTTGTAATTTGTTTAAACGTTGTTGAATTCGTAAATGTTTGCTGTTTCCGTTCCTCGTTCTGTTCTGAAACCTAAAGCTTAGTTTAGCACGATCATTTGTGCTAGCATTGCAGTTGCAGTAGTACCTATTCCATTTAATCAAATACCATGTTTGAAGCCCGATATTTTGGCGTATCGTCTCGTCTTATATTTATCATCTTCTAGCCAGCAATCGTATAATTGCGTGACAAAAACAAATTTGTGTTTGTGTAGAAATATGCAAGTAACGTACACGGTGCGACGCCGCGTCACGCTTGCATGATGCAAAAACTGCAAATAATCAGCCAATTGCGTTAGTTGGACAACACATTACATTGCTCGTATGTACGCTCACACTCGAGCTAGGTCAACTGAGTGGAAATCGATATATTATTGCTACATCCGAATGATTGCAAGAGACTTATGATAGGAGACATTATAAATCGTTTACTATTGCAGGAAACGTTATTGAACAATTAACAGCAACACTTGATACAGCTGTTTAAGATCATTAAGATGCAATTTCTGGAAAGCAACTCTAGGTAGTTGCAGGTAGAAATTAATAGTGAGTGCCCTGAATATCGGACTCATTCAAGATTTATGTGGAACCGTTGCAGCGCAAGGCCCATTTGTAATAAGCATCTAATCTCGTAATTGTGGAAGGAAAGTAGCTAGAAAATATAATTGTCCTCCTGTTCTACAGCTGCGCAAATTACCCAGTTATTGGCTCCTACGAGGTAGAGTGCCGACGCGCGACTCTCCGCCCGGTGCACTAGATTGGTTCCCCCAGTTACTAATTCCGTTCTCAATTAGTACTATGAATGCTGCAACTAGCAGTTTACATTCATTCGGAGAAAACGGTTCGAATTTCCAATATCTCGTCGAATCTACACGTAATCAGGTCGGCAGAAGAAAATGCATACAACCGTGTATAATATTTTCCAACGATAAATCGTGTTGCACATTCGCTTACAAATTTACATCGAATAGTTCGTAGAGACGTTACGCGTTAATGATTATGCTGTCATCTGCATTTCCACCTGTACTGTTACATAAGTTGGCTCATACATGAACAGAAGCTAGTCACGATACGCCACGGTTGGCTGGGGCGCGCCGTCCGCGTTAGTTCCACATCATCGGTGGGAGGACGAGAGTGAATCAGCACCACTCCCTGCCCACGCCTTGGGCCTTCTGCAATTAGCGATCTACTTGTTGTTACGAACACAGATTCTACCTACGTATGAGAATTTTTGCAAAAGAAAATTATATTAAACGTAATGCATTCTGACAATCCACAGAAATGGGCTTGTGACGAAGTTTTTGTTGTTTCCGCGTACATCATAGATGAACATAATCATGGAATCCCCAAAGATGGATGAGGTTTCTATTTCCCTGTATTTATTAAGGTAAACATGACAAATAAATTGCACCTAAAGTATTAACGCCAATTATTATGCTTAAACATTATAATTTATTATTACAAGCGCCGCATTACTTATGGAATTATGTTTAAATCATGTGCATTGTGTTTGTCCAAGAATTGATCTGCTATGTGGTTTGTTGCACTATGCAAAGACGACACGAATACTCTTATGGTTAACCTTAATATAATCGTCAGCCTCCTGTATTGACTATGTGTATTCCTCTACTATCGACTGTAAACTAGTCATTATTCTATATGGTACCACAAATCTTTCCATGGCTAAAACAGACCGCTGACGGGATAACATATACTGTTAAACCAACATAATTATTATATCAAAATCAGATTGTTTTACCACTGTAACCGCAAGAGCTAAGTACTCATATCGTAATCAATTCATTAGAACAATCATCATCAATATGTCAGCTACCCGCTTATAATTATCTAATTATTTTTAAGCCTGTACTCTCATACCAGTTGTTAATATAATTGGCTGAAAATAGACCAATATTTCATCTGTAATATCTTTGTTTTCGTGAAAGTTGCGACGTAAATCGAAAGTTACGCAAAACAAAGTAAAGCAACGGAAAATATTGTTTAATTATTTAGGTTTGTGATGACTGATGAGTTACAATACATTTTATTGGTTTATAATACATTTTATTTAGCTACTGGTGGAAGGAAAAACTATTACAAGAAAAAAATATTACAACACAACATTAACTCTCTTTTGTTGTGTCATCTATTTTCCTTATAATCATTTATGGATGTTTATATGAAATTATTATATTTATTTTAGTAGTCGTATATCATGTCAATTATTTTTTTAAACTATCACGTACAGCTTAATTAAGACTAGAAGTATAAGAAGAAATATTGTCCACAATTTGGACCTATGACCTTGTGAGAGCTGGAGATTGCTGGATGCTAGGAGCACAGTACCGGTTGACGTAGTGATAGGTAGTGGCATTTGTCCAGCTGTGGACCTCTTTCGGCTGAATTGATGAATATACGAAAAAAGAGGTGGTTGGCAGTAACTGTAGTAATGATTAATGATGAACATTCTTTTTCCACAGATGATGAGGGGTAATCAGTCGTGGTAGGAGGAGCGCGACATGAATTCTGACGTGCACCGTCACCAGGCGCACCCGCCATTGGCACAGGTAATTACAAATTTAATTTATTTCAAATTCAGACAATTTTGGAGTAGTTCCTTATAACTAATTTATTATTTATTTAAACTTCATGTACAATGGTGATACATAGGCGGAATTAATGTAGCAATGCATTCTCTACCAGTCGACCTGTGGGTTAAAAAATCCACAACAGTAACAACTACACACAACCAGTAACACCAATCAATCCAACCAATAACATTAGTCCGATTGCTGACGGTGTGCAGTTCCAACGACAACTGCACGCAAACTGCAATCGGACTGCACGGATGGTTTGCAGTTTTATTGCAGCCGCAGTTACTGCATTCACACTACAAATTTGCAGTCGGAGTGCTTTTGATATGCAGTCTCTTATAAAGTTGCATAAAACTCCCAGTATATTGAAAGTATTGAAATTTTACTCAGTTTGAAACTATCAGTCACATTCTTTGAACCTTGACGTTTCATGACCTGCAAGTGACATTGAACCTAAGGGTGATAAAGCAGTTATAAGCAGACTTTAGTACATCATGCGATGTTAGTCGGAATTTCAAGCCATTCAATTGAATAGAGAAACATACCCGTGAAAATCGGAGAAATCTGCGGTGTCGTTATTACTTGAAAGTTTGCAGCAGCATTCAAACTGTTCTATGAAAGTTTTTACATTAGATAGGATTCTCAAAGCGATCCCACAAATAACGTCGGTCGAAAGAAAATCACGAATCAGTTGGACTGGTATATGACTCCAAAAGGACTACAACATTTACAAATCAGACCGTTGCCAACACAAAATGTTTATGTATTTCTAGTTTGTACAATTTGGATTGGAACCAATCACAACCGGCTTTAAGCATTCGCAGCACTGAAAGGATTTCCTTGTTGCATCATCTGTGCCGTAGTTTTCAGTAACATATGCAAGTAAGCTGGAGTTATAGAGCAACACGTCTGTAGTACATTCTTTATCGATGTATCAGCCACTCTGTACGCAACGTTCGTCCTCGATCCGTGCCGGGCCATGCATCTACTGTTTGCCCGACTTTCTTTAATGCGTATATTTGTAATACATCCTGCAGCAACCTATCTTTTATTGAGAAAATTTTGTATAAAAGCAATTTTTTGAACAATCAACAAACTGCAGCTAAGCCAGCAGCAAAAAAGCAGTTTCTTTGTAACCATTTTTTAAATTGCTTTCGCGTTTTTATCATTACATCAAAAGTCATGTGAAAAAGAAAATTCGCGTGAAAAATGTTATTCAGCGTACCTGCATCAACAGTTTTGGCGCCTGTCCAAGGCTGTGCGTTTCAATGGATCGTTACTGGGAACATTATCGTTTATCTAAGTGCTTCCAATTCGTTATACTGCTAAACAATTACGGTTGTGTTACAACACTTTTCAGTATTGTATACTGTTTATCGTTTACTATATCAATGAGTTCTTAATCCCCGCCCTCGTTATGTTAAGAATGGATTGCTGCAAACTTTGGAATACTTTTTCAATATTTTACATTCGCGAGTCGTCCTCATGAAAGGCCGATTTGTGGTCAGCCTCGGCTGTCGCGATCAAATTCAACAGTAGAGAATTTATTTTTATTCGTGCTGCTGTGTAAACTATCGAATGTTTTACGAGATATGAGTAAACGCACTTTGATGTCCAGATTTTAAATTTTAATTTCTGCAAGGATTTTGCCTGTTTTACAGTGAGATTTGACCTCTATGCGAACATGTAATTTGTATGACGGTGTTGAGAATGTTCGTGTATAAGTAGCTTATGACACAATATTCTAGTTTAGTTTAATACACCCGGTATTTGGAATTCCAGTCTTAATGTTTGTTTAGTATCGATAAGTCTCCTATTTCTGTAATATTATTGAAGTCATAGAAATATTTGATATGTTCGTATTAGGCTAGAGATAACAAGGCCTACTTGCATTTGGTTCTGAGATCTGTTTGGTTAAAACTGTTATTTTAGATTGTTTTAATACAAGTTATGTATAGAGATTGATTCCACTGAATAGTTTTTTTTTATTGTATGAAATTGATGGAGACTAACGCAAAAAGGTCTACATGACATTTTAAGTTCCTTACCACAACACAATACACATTACAGTGTAAATAACATGGAATTCTAGTTATGATGCAGAAAATATCTATTCCATCAGCCGAAGTTTATTGCAAACGGGATCGGTTTTCAGAATTTTCATTAAAGGCCGATTCTGATTCGAAGAACCTCTAAGTAAGAAGCTCAGTAATAAGAGAAAAGCGATTGCAAACCCAAGTAGGCCGCTGTAAATGTAATCTGCCATAAAAAAATAAAAAATCAAAAAGGTTATTTGATTTATCAAAAAGTGAGTTAAGATACGTGTGTTTTTATTGTTTTTACCTTTTACTGATAAAACGATATTTTTCCAAACGCACACAATTTTCATATATGTTTTCTATGGAATATTGAATAGTAGGTACCTTCTGTTAGTTTTATTTAATTTGTTTTGTTATGATTAGTGAATTAATGTATATTGAATATTATTGTTATATATTTTTGTTATGTACTAAGCAACCTTTAGACGTTGATGGCATACGCAGTCAAATTTTTATGGAAAAATGATTTCCCTTCTTTTTCATAAACCACGGCCCCCCTATATATTTTTAAATTTTCACCGCCTATGTTACTCGGGATAACGCGACGCGTCTAACGAAACTACATACATTGATATCGGTTGAATTGTCTATGTCTGTGGGTTGAATAAAGAAACTCACAAACATACATGAACGCTGAAAACATAACAGTCCTTGTTTGGGCCGTCGTGTAAAAATGGGAGTTTATTTGTCCATCGAATACCCGGTACGAGTGTGGTGCCCCATACAGACTAGTGGGACATAGTCTAGTTACTGGAGTGTTCCAAAACTGTCCATTCACTTGCATCCTAGTTGTCCCTGTGCAACGACTCTAACGCTGCAATAAATGTGGCCACCTACTATTCCCAAACAGTTTGATAAAATGTACCGTCAAAAGGAACAGAAGAAGATGCTCAGTAATATGTGTTGTTGCAGCACGGAGTGCACGCGGGCTCGCAGGGCGTGGGCCCGTGCGGCTGGTACTCGGCGTCGGCCGCGCCCGCTCCCACCGCCCCGGCTCGGCTCAAGCGCGCTCAGCCCCCTCACCAACTACCAGTGCGTATATTTACTTAGCTTTTCTGGGTTGCTTTTCTGGGTTGCTTTTAAGGGTCTTTCAGACGTACCACAACCACACCACAACATAAACAGGTAGTCGGGCACTATCACACTTCACACTAATATTATAAAGGCGAAAGTTTGTGAGTATGTATGTGTTTGTATGTTTGTTACTTCTTCACGCTCAAACGACTGGAAGGATCTGGATGAAATTTTGCACGCAGATAGATTATAGTCTGGAATAGCAAATAGGCTTTTTATCCCGGGAATATTTTCCCTTGGGATCAATTTCAATATCCACGCGGGCGAAGCCGCTGGCAGAAGCTAGTTTTTTAGGTTTCCGTACCCAAAGGGTAAAAACGGGACCCTATTACTAAGACTCCGCGGTCCGTCTGTCTGTCTGTCTGTCTGTCTGTCCGTCCGTCCGTCCGTCCGTCCGTCCGTCCGTCCGTCCGTCCGTCCGTCTGTCACCATGCTGTATCTCATGAACCGTGATAGCTAGGCAGTAGAAATTTACACATGTGATGTATTTCTGTTGCTGCTATAAGAACAATACTAAAAACAATAAAATACGTATTTAAGTGGGGCTCCCATACATCAAACGTGATATTTTTGCCGTTTTTTTGCGATAATAGTACGGAACCCTTTTGTGCGCGAGTCCGACTCGCACTTTGCCGGTTTTTATAAAAATGCATAGTTTAATTCACACTGACCATATTTTGTCGTTAAACGCAACCGTGTGGGCGATATCGACTACACCACAACGACATCGTAACCAAAATGCAACCACCAGCACCAGCGACATCGTGAATTAGTCTGTCTGCAAACTTTAGCTACAACTTAAGGCGATATATACGCCCCAATGTAAACGCAGTACTGCCCGATCGCCCGCTCGATGCCAAAATATCAGTATGAACCTCCTTTTGAACAGTTTTGTTTGCAAAATATTATTTGATTTATATATGCTATGTCAGTTTTGAAGAAATTCCAGCCATCAATTTTTCTGTATAAAAATATTTTTAAACATCCAAGTCGCTTTGAAGGAGTATCCAAAAGTTGCGAAAAATATCGTTTTGCAAATATTTTTTTTAAAGGAAAATCTATTTGTTATACGAAAAAACCATGTTTAAAAAATGATGTATATGAAACAATAATAAATACATATTTTTTTCAAACCTTTTAACCTAGCCGTTACTAAGAAGTATGCATTAGAAAGTTACCGTTTTACGGCACTAAAGCGTATGTAGGCCTTTAACCACAAGGCAACCCTTCGACATTTTTAGTTACTACAACGCAACTGCAAGAAGCTGCAGCGACACTTTTCACACGTAACCACTTTTCGTCGCTGCGATGTGGTGTGGTTGTGGTGCGTGTTTATAGAGCCTTAGGCTAAAGCCAGTTGCAGACCAAATAAGCTAAGTTAGTTTAAGCTCATATAGCTGAGGTAATTTTTCATACAAGTCTGCAGAACGCAAACTATGTAACAAGTGCCTATGAAAATATATCTCAGCTATGCGAAGAGAACGAAGCTAAACTAACTTAGTTTAGCTCTTGGTCTACAACCGGGGTAATAATGAGGTTCAAAGACAGGGTTTTCTAAGCCTTCTATAACGACATGTGTTCTGGTGACTGTCAGGAGCACAATAGATCAAACATGATAAGCGTCTCATATCGACTCTACTAGTCATGTTTAACCAGTGAGCATAGTGCGACTTTTTACTCAAGCTGGATGGCGTTAACGTAAACTTCAATTTTTGTTGAAACTGTATAAGCGCCGTCTGGTGACAGTAAAGGGAAACCCCTTTTTTGTATAGAAATAGACATATGAGATCATTTACCTTAACGCGATCGAGCACGAGTAATAACTCGCACTAAGGCCCTAGTTCTTCAATTCAAGCTTTTGGACCTCTTTACACTGCTGACTTAGGTTAGCAATAGGGTAGTATTTGGTTGCCCAATAGGAGCCCTTAAACCCTGTACAAATGGCATATCTAACTCCAGGTTAACTATGCTTTCTCAAAGAGATTTAAGGCAGGATAACCATCCTCCCTTAAATCTCAGCAATTAATATTATTAAAATATCTTATCAACAATGAAACAGCAGCTAGATTAAAAGATTTGTCTATTGTTAATTTTCACGGCTGGGATTTATTAGCACATCTTAAATTTCCCAACGCAATTATAGTTGCAACTTGTAACAAACTTCTTAAGTATACAATTTTAATTAAGTAATATTCCATTCTGATTGTATGTAAGATAAAATTTTAAGATTTCATCATTACATAAAATATATGATCCATAAAATATTAACTACTCAGGAATGTAACATAAAATGGAATTTAGCAAATAGCTTCAACAGAACAAGACGAGATAATGCTAACAAACGATGGCGTTTAGAAACTTCTAAATAGGCAACATAGTAGATTACGTCGATAGGCGAAGCGAGACTTATTGTATTCGTCATAGAGCATTGAGAAGCACAGTGGCATAGTTATTACAACGATGTCACTTAATTTATGTCCCTTTGTGCGGCAACATTGATCTATTAACAAGGCTAAGCGCGAGACTAGTTCCCATTGTACGTAGTTGAAACAAAACAATTGTAGCATTATCGCCGTCGCATGATTCCACTAACACATGTGACAAGTTTTTTAAAATGATTTGTAGGTTATTGTCTCTAACTATTTATGATGCGCTAAACCTCGCTTTACCGGTGACGGAAAGTCGAGTTCATATTCATTGAAACCCTCGAGCATTGTATGCGATGGAGATTCTCACGGCCGCTTAGAAAGTAAGACATCGCGCCGGATCAAACGTAAATATTTATTCACTAAAGGCAGATGTGGCGTCAGCGTAAAGGTTGTCTAGAATAGGCATTGCCACAAAACGTGAGTTATTTTTACGATAGTCTAAAACTTTGTTTCAGTGTGGAGGTAGTGTGAGCGGTAGTAATGGGCCACACGCTCCTCTCTCGCCCACCGCATTGCAGAATTCCATTCCACATAATGTGAGTGCAATTTATTTATATTATTTTTGCTGCACATACTTGCGAATGGAGCTATTTGGACTACGTGCATTGCATTCTACAACTTGTATAAGGGTCTTCTTCGTTAGCTGCTTTGTGCACGGATTCTTTTTAAATAACTTGTAAATGTATTGGCTGTTTGAAGTTTCGATTCAACAAGGAATAAAGAAATATGCGACAAGTGTCCTAAATACTAGTGGCCTAGTTCCAAATTGAACTTCACCTAGTTACATTATTTATGTATGTCAAGCCTATACCCGCATTCCTCGTAGGTGCCATATAATCGTCACTACTACCATGGAATTTTATTTGTATATGTTTCCGTGGTCTTTAAAATTGCATCAAGTATTTCCGTCATTTTACTTGACAATTGTGTTTTTGAAACCAGAAGATTTTTCTTGTATTGTTTTGTTTTAAAACAATGGATAATGGTAAAGAAATGTTGTTTTGAATTCTTGGTGTAAAGTTCAAGTTTACACGTGTAAAATGTTGTTGTCAACAGATTGTGATGTCGTCGTCGGTTCGGACGCCGGCGCCGCCCGGGCCTGCGCCCCCCGCCATGCACACATCGCAAACCACGTCTGGTAAGTTTGTTAGGTATGATCTTGTCATAATCTCTCTTTTGGAGACCTTTAGAGAGAGATACAAACTGTAGGTAATAATAAAAGAAAAGGTATAAATTATTTCCTCGCGCCATCATCATTCATTTCTTCGCGCCATCCGACACGGAAAACTGATCAGACTCCGCACTCAGATCGGCCGCAGCAAAGACAATCTTCATAGATGGGGTTTCTCGGATGGTTCCGATCTGCGATGTTTGTGCGACGTCTCCCCGCAGACCATGGCCCACCTTGGTTGTCATCCCCACGCTAAGGAGAAGTGTTGCTATATAACATTTGGCAAAAAAATGAAGGGCATAATTATGTATCATTCCTTTTTTTTTAATACAAAGGCAGACAGATCAAAATTAAACGATCAAAGTTTACCCACTTAACACTTTCAATCTCTACAGTCATAAACCAATTAGTGATTCATAAATAAACACGACCATACATGTACCTACCAGTTTGTCATGCACCTTGAGTTTGTATACCTCGATTGCACAAAAGTTACACAAGGAAATGAAAATCTGCCAGTGACGTCACGCCAGTCACCAATAAATCTGCCACAGAAATGAACTGATATTAATAGTATCGGCTATTATCGAGTTAATCTAATTTGCGTAGTAAATGTGAATTCCGCGTGTGCGTAAATAGACAGTTAACGCACGTTTTCTAATGTAATGTATTCTGTCATGCAAATCACGTTCGGCCCTCGTTATTCGTCGTAGTTCTTTAAATTGCAATCGTCTTGCGGTCGGGTTGCAAGCGGAGTAGGGTTATGAAGTATTAGGTCCGTCCCAGATGAGGACAGAAAGTAGGTTAGACATAAATGAGTTTCAGTTTGAGATTCACAGAACTTGGCAGAAGAGAACAGAGACCCACTAATTGGTCACTCTAGCTAGGCTGACATGATGATGAGTTTTGGATCAATCCATCTAATTTTGAGGTCACTAAAGACATGTGTGAATCTAAAATCATCTTTTGTTGACTAGAGTAAGCAGCAGAAAATAGACATACCCCTAGTTAGCCTGACCCAAGGCTTGACCCTTTTCCACAAAGAAACCGTGTACAACAATTCCGCCAATGTCAGAAGATGACGCTACAGGAATACAGGCATTCATGACTTGCAAAATTACATTGCAGTATTATTTATAATGCCGAGCGAACCTTGGCAGTCGGCCGGGAAAAGGCTAATACAAAAGAGATGAATAAGCAACTTTTGCTTAACACATTTACTGCGGGAGACACTTCTTTATGCATTTAAGACCGAGCGAAGATATTACAAGAATATGAGTTCTTCCGACTATGCTGCCAAATGTGGCCAAATAACAAATGTTATTTTTTTGCATTGAACGACGAATCGCCTCATACTCTGAATTCTACAAAGAGGTTATACTTATAATCTACTAGCGAACCGCCCAGGCTTCGCCCGTGTTAAATTATACACAAACACCTTCCTCGTTTCTCACTCTTTCTATTGGTGAAAACCGTATGAAAATCCGTATAGTAGTTTTTGAGTTTATCGCGTACAAACGCGGCGGGGGACTTTATTTTATAATACGTAGCAATTTTAAAAAGATTTACATTAAAATTTGTGTATGCCCGTAACAACTAAGAAGTAACACATTGTATCATGCCTGTAGGATTAAGCAAAGGTGCACCAATAGTAGACCTACATTTCGCCAGTAAAGGTGAGGCCAAACGAACGTAATTTTTTGAGTTGTGAGTCGCGTAAAATGAGTTGCGGAATTTACTTTTAACTGAAATTCGGTTAGGCTGCCAGACGGACGGACGTTATTTCAGTTGCTATTCTACATTTGTAGGGCCTCACACCCCTCCGTCGCCTCAAGCGCAATTAGGTGGAAATAATGTTCGTGAGTCAGCAGACAACTCATTTTGCGACGCCGTGTGGCACAAACAGGACTTAGTATGAAACCGAATGCAGCTTAAATTCCGCGACGCATTTTACGCGACTCACAACTCACAAAATTACGTTCGATTGCCTTCACTCTTATGTATAAGTCCCATTTAATAGGGGGCAATCCTATTTCCATCAACTGGGCAAAAGTCCAGACTCCGGGCTGCTACTGAGAAAAACCAGATGGAAAACATCAATAACACTTGGTTCGACCTGGGAATCGATCCCAGTACCTCGTGCTCTCTTGCTGAGAAGTATTCGGACGACAACTGATACTGACGGATACATAAACGTGGTCTCTACAGCGCTGACCCGTGTTATTGTTATGTTAGGGCCAGCGACCAACTGTGGTCGATGGTTAGGACTGCTTATTATTAATGATAATTTTTATCCGTGGTGCTAGGCAACTGGGCTTATCCCAGTTGTAAACGACCCTGGCCTTGTTTGTTCTTTCTCTTGCTTGGTATGGAGGGTAGTGGAAATAATGTTTCTTTTTCCTACTCCTCCGTTATTCTTTTCTGATTAATTTCGTTGTGGGATCCAAGCCAGTTAAATTCATTTTCCGGGGCTTCTTCGAGCTTCATTGCCTCGGCGCTTTTCTGGTGCTCGCCACTGTTGATTCTGGCTTTCAGGAGTTGTAGTAAGTTGGGAATAGTGCGGTGGGATATTATAGTTACGGATTAAATCATTGTATCAAAGTTCGCCTGAGATATTAGCTAATAAACTGTTCAAAATATTATTAAAATGTCTTTCTTCCACAGTGGTGTCCAAAGGGCCGAGCGATGTGCTGGTGAACTCTACGTGCGTGAACCCTCCACCCGCCGGCAACAGGCTCGTCAACATGACTCAGTGGCCGTATGTATCTTATCTTTATCAAGTACACTCGACGAATTAAATGGTTACATGAATAGCTGGTACAACGACGTCCTATTTATGAAAGAAGGTTTTATTTGCGCCAAATAAAACTATTGCATTCAATAGATTAATGAAAAATTCAAAAAAAGCAACACATAGCGAATGGATTAATTTTTATGTAATGCTTATCAATGTAATATTATGGACTACTATGTCTGAAAATAAATAAATAATTTATCATAGGAAAAATATGCGTCACTCCAGCTCAAAACGGCCATAGCAATATAATGTCGACGATTGTTATTCAAAATTTTGTCAGTAGACAGTCTGAAAACTAATTTCTCACGCACCTTGTTAGTAAAAACCGAGTCAAAGTTGCTTAAACCCTTTGATTTCTCGACTGTCACTGAATGCGTTGTGTGTAGGTGGAATTCTTTGAATCGATAAAATAATTAATCCAATTGTGTGCCCAGTTCTTGAGATACGTCCTTTATCGTCTTCGACAGAGGATCATATGTTCCCTTTTCTTAATTCTAGATAAGTATGTGTAACTTAATGTTTCAAGTTCAAAAGACTTCTAGGTTTGGCTTGTCTCAAAATTGAGAGTGAAACAATGAATTTTCAGACACTTTGATCCTCATGCCCTCAATGCCCATAATTAAGTTTAGGTAACTGTCGACAACTAATTAGTACTACTGAATAATAACTTTCTTTCTTCTATTGCGAAGTCAATGTACTCTTAACAACCTGATAACCCCTTTTAATTTACTCTTCTCTTACACAAACACTACATTCACAAAATATGCCTTGTTTGTATTTGGAAAACACTAATTTGCTAAAACACTGGCACACTTTTGATAAGATCACCGTTATCGCTTCTTATCGGAGTGATAATAGACGTTTAGTTGTCAGTTGCTGAAACAACGAAGTATGGAGTGTGCGTGTGACATTACCCAGTGTTACAACAAACCACATAAAGTGTTGTTGTTCATACCTCCTGTCTTAGCGTACGAGGATGCAGAGTAAATATTACTTTTTATAACTAGTATTCAATATCTGAGTGAAGAAGAGATTGTGTGTTAAGTAAATGAATATAGTTTGAAGAAGCTGCACAAAAATGGGCTTTAAGCCTTTTCGTTAAGACTATTGGTTTGGCGACTTGAGGTATATGTGAAATTATCTGAGTGTCATCTAAACCGAAAAGTATTTAATGCAAAACGGTAGATTTACTGGTCAAGGTCACAGCATAATAAAACCATTACTCAACCATGTCAATAGATAATGTTAGGCTCAAAGGCAGGGCTGTAATAATGGTTGAAGGAAGATTTGATACCAGATACGTGGTAAATGATATTTTTTTGAAAATTATTGATCTCCTTCTATAAAAGTCTTCTGCATAAACTTCAAATTTTCCAAGAAAATAAGTTTTAATAATACCTAACAAGTTATCGATTAATATCCGATCGAGAGCTAACCAACAAATATTAATTAAGAACAATATAAGATAGGACATCTAAGTAATTATGATTTAAATCTCTCATAATAGCGATAAAATCAAACATACTATCTGTCTTCAGGAATCGATGCATAAACATTATTTTCTTACACTGGATTGGAATAAACAACAGAAAGTCTGTAGATTTCATTATCAGCTGTATCAATGTTTTTATTATTATCTTTAATATCTGTCACACGTAATAATGCCAAGTGACCTAGTCTTTATCAAATACGAGTCGTCCTTTGTATCAACAATAATTATGTTTCAGGTGTGATATTAAAGCTAATCTTGTTTTCAAGTATTTGGTTCCCATTAGAATGACTGATGGTTCAATCATCATCTGCCTAGCCTTTTTCCCAATTATTGTTGGGGTCAGCTTCCAGTCTTACCGGATTCAGCTGAATACCAGTTTTTACATGGAGCGACTGCCTATCTGACCTCCACAACCCAGTAACTGGCTAACATGATACCCCTTGGCTAGACTGGTGTCAGATATCAGGCTTCTGACTACCCGTAACGACTGTCAAAGATCTTCAAATGACATTTATGACCAAAGGCTTAAAGTGCTTTCCGAGGCACGGAGGAAACTCGGTATGTTGAAATGGTCACCCATCCACGGACCGACCTCGTCAAGCTTGCTTAACCTTGAATATCGACCCGTGCGGCTGTTATTATTTAGCCACGAGCTCCTCTCTCAGAATGACTGATGGTTCAATATTGTTCCATAAATCTTTCCAAAAGTTTTCAGATTCATCATCAGGATTCAGAAGTCAGAACCCCGCATTCAGCACTCATGCCTATAACCACTTTACCAAAAACGCACTGTTTGCCAGCATCTGTATTCTTGTTATAATAATCCATCAGCTTCACGGCAAGAATGAATACGCATCTTTTAGGCACGCTTGTTTCATCGTAGACCTAATTCATCGCTCTCTATCATCGAGATAAAAGTCTTCTTCAACATCATCAAGTCTGCCCTTATCCCATGTTACTTGAAGTCGGCGCAACATGTTTTCTTAACCCATACCGTCTGACGTCATTATACTACTTTGTTTCCAGATGGCACCACGGAGCGATATCCCGCGAGCGCGCGGAAGCCCTACTGTCGGGCTCTCCGGACGGCGTGTTCCTAGTTCGAGAAAGTACCAACTTTCCCGGAGACCATACGCTCTGCGTGCGGTATCGAGGACGAGTTGAACATTATCGGTTAGTAAACAATTTGTTTTATTTTAGTAAAAAATAGCTATAATACACCTCACACCGGAACGCTACTTGGCAGAACTTCTCCGGACGAGTTGTTTTGAAAAGATCTAGCTACACCTAAAATTCTTTTGTTGCTTCAGGCATTTGGCCTTGTATGCTCCAAATCGAATTTTACTATAGAATTTCAGAATCCATAGATGTCTTTTGCATTTTTAAATATCTTTACACTGTATTTTTCTTACTCAGTATTTTGTAAGTAAACAATGTATAGTCTATCTACATAATTAAACAATATAAGTACTCGAAACATGTGAAGTCGCGTCATCGGAGAATAATAATACGTATTATGTTAATGACCACAAAATGCCGTGTTCTATACATCACCTGCTATTTATTTTACATAAATGTGTTTCCACTGTTTGTCACCCATTGAATATAGGCAATGTTTGCGTGCCTTGAGTTAAACTAATTGTATATAATTTTTCAGAGTAAAATGGGCAACCGCACCTGACAACCAAAATCAACGTCTAACTATAGATGATGAAGAATTTTTCGATAACATGACGGATTTAATCCATGTAAGTGTATGATCATGTCATAACCATAGTCGTATCATATGAATACTTGACATTATACTCCATAATTTGTGCCTCTTCTATACAAACCGCGAATAGCTGATGACATGTTCGATATAACGATTGGTCCTTCGAGCCGGATTTATTGAAAAGCCACTCGTGTCTTGTAACTCAAATTCGGGTCCTAATCCTGATCATCAGGCTACTATCTACGGAAATGCTCAGATATTTTGTAACTGCCTTAAGAAAGCCTTGTAATCTAGTTGGTTGAAAAAACCTGTACTTTTAACTAGTATTCCTACTTTCCTCCTTTGGAACTCCGCTCTGCTAGCTTGAACCCCGTATCCAATGCTGAAGATTGTTTTATATACCCACAGCACTACTTACAAGACGCGGACGGCCTGTGCACGAAGCTAGTGCGATGCTTGCCGAAGGCGTCGCCCAACGGCGCTAACAACAATGGAGTACTGCAACCGCCGTACCCGCCTCATCCGCAGGTAACATACACCAAAAATATTATTATCTAATCTGACCTTCACAATCCAATAGACGGGTAACAGCGAAAAGCGGGCCAAGAGGCTCATTGGCAATGAAGCGCTGGTCAAGTCAAAGCTCCAGAGTCTTGAATATCGTCGCCGAGTTGCCAGGTCGTCAGTTTTTAATCGGTTACATTTCGGGGATTGTGCGTTGGAATTGCACGATCTAATTCCACCTAGCCCGTTCCATCATCGACCTACCAGACGTACGGCGATCCGCCATCGATATATGGTTGACATCCCACCCATACACACAATACGTTTTGGGAATACTTTTATTATGTGTACAGCTAAGGAGTGGAATTCCCTGCCGGAGTCTGTGTTTCGAGCTACAATCTGGGGGTCTTTAAGTGAATAGGTTATTTTTAGGCGAGCGTGTTTCACCGTCGACCACATCATCACACAGTGGTCAAGCGCGAGCCTATAGAATAAAAAAATAAAATAAAAAAACAATATACCAGTTAGTTAGTACTTTTTTTGTGTGGCTTATCATCCAATGACTTCTCTCACTCTGGGTGAAGCGGGAGGGCGTGCCACACTTACTGACTAAAACCCACCCGTGTTCCTTCAGTTGCTTGAGCCACGGCCGCAGTAACTCACCCCTTAGCAAGACTAGTATAGTTTTTCTTGTTTTAAATATCCATAGCGACTGTCTAAAAATGACCCTTCTTATGATCCCTATATAATTGTTTAATATACTACATAAATAATTCAGCTCTAAAAAATTCGATTTGAATCTAAAGTCTGACGTGCAAATAAAAATCAACATTCATTTTAAAACGAAGCAACTAGATCACTTTCGCTAATAAATAAAATCAAGTCTAATGAACTCTTGTAGTTAATTCTAGAAACTTTTTAATTACTTTATCGTTGATTCGTGAACGAGGATTGCAACCAACTCATCTAAACGACGATCAAAAAACGAGGCATGGATTGTGTGAAAGATGATTTATGGCTAGAAAGAGTGTAAATACTGAGATGGCAACTAATAGAGTAGTGTGGAAGATGAAAAAGACATTTAGCTGCAACACAGAGGCGTAGCTTACCGGTCCGCCGTATCAGCCGTATCAATGATACGGGGCTCCCGAGCTACAGGGGCCCCGACGAATGGAATCAAAAGTTCATCCAATCAAGATCACAGTCTCAAATTCTTTTTGACAACGGGTTCGATATTTTTTTTCGATTAAATTAACTTTATTTGTTTTGATGACATCATAATGTATCCTATGCCTTCATAGCATCCTTATGCTCCAATTTAGTAAACTGAAGCATGAAATCTTATCCGATCCCAGTCAGGATTCTCTCGTTTTTAAGCTTGTATCACTCGTGCTTCATCCTCGTCCCTTAAACTGTTTATGATATCAAAGTGAAGAATTAATTTGACAATTAAATTTATTTTGTAAGAAACATTAACGATTTTATTCTTTTTTGCATTCGGGTAGGAAATTCTCTAGATTGATGAGGAGAGTGGTGTGATGACTGGTACCTAAAAAAGGTGTGTGCCAAATATTAGAACAATTTGCCTATAGGAAAGGGGTAAAATTTCGATTACTAAATTTGTCCCAAAAACTGGGCAAACTAAACCGTCTAAAAAGCACCTTTGATACTGATCTAGATGTGTCCTTCATAAACTCCTTATTCAGTACAGTCAAACGGGGTGAACAGAAACAAAACTTTGAAGGGAATTTTTAAGTTATTTTTAAAAAAAAATGTAGAGTTTTAGTAGGTACTCCAATATATTAAATATTTACTTAAAAAAAAAACGATGCTTTGTTTGAAACCAATAAAGTTGTATCACAGTTAAATATCCCTTCAAAGTTTTGCTTCTATTCACCCCTGCATTCCTATTCACTCCGTTTGACGGTATGTAATAACCATGTTTATGATTGTTACCACAGCAACCGCCGCCCTACCCCCCGACGCCGAGCGTGTCGAGCGCGCTGAGCTCGGGCCACTTCCAGCACACGTACTCCACGCAGATGGCCTCCTCCGACCAGACGGACAGCGCGTTACAGCCGCAGAACTTTGTAGATGCGCGTGAGTACTTCATCATGAAACGTGGATCCACGCGAGACACGATGGCTTTTAATTGTTTCGATAGTTACGGCAAACAACCGGTTAAAATAGTATATTTTTTATGCCTGATGAGGCCGCTCTTACGCTCGATCTTGTCTGATGGAAAACGGTGAATGAAGTCTATGATGGACCGGAAGAGCCCAGTAGATGACTGTTCACTCTTGTTTTGAATACTTATAGGTGATAGGGACCATAGATGCTGGCAGAGTGTTTCACACATCTTTTTTGCACTGAAACAATCTGACATTTCCCAATACAGCCGCTGGATACAGGCGAAACATAAAGTGAAATATTTAAGGATCGATCTATGAAAGAGAGTAACTTAATCAAGTTGATGTTTTAAAGACGAAACATCGTTCAATTGTATGGAATTTGAAAAAGGTGTTGTGATCTAACCAATTAATTCTTACACAACAAGACACACAGATACGCAACAAAAAGCCGATTCCGTTCAAGCATGAATTTAATACGTGGTTTGTGCAGCAATGCAAGCCGGTCTAGACACGGTTAATACCCCAATTACTAATGAATTTTAACTAATTAATTCACTTTTCAGGCTGGAAAATAGACGAGCGTGACCTAGAGATTCGCGAAAACATTGGCAAAGGAGAGTTCGGAGATGTTATGCTGGGTATACTGAACGGGTCACAGAAAGTCGCAGTCAAGATTTTGAAGGATCGGGAAGCCGCCAGCAAGTTCCGTGCGGAAGCCAGCGTTATGGCGTAAGTAATCAAAAACTTGCCGCCTTCCCTAATATTATAAACTAGCGTATGCCTGCGACTTCGTCTGCGACCAACACTATGGCACTCGGTAGTAGATTAGTTTTCTATCCGTATGTTAATCCGTAAGGTAATTGGTTCAGTAGGTATTTCTAGAGATTACCTCTTATCTATACTCTGACCAAGATGAAGGTACAATATTTACTAACAAAGCACTGACAGCTCAATCAGTTTACAGCAGGGGTGAACATTTTAGGTTCGCTGTAATCTAATCATCGAATCCTATGGCCTTGGCAGTGGTGTCTCATCCCATACAAAGAAACTGTCCCGACGTAATGTACTGATTATTTAATTTATCCATCGATATCGATTGATTATTAGATAGTGATCTATCTATCGCCGTGGAACGGAACCGAACGCGATCGATTTGCAAAAAATAATCGGTATAATCAGATGAAAAACGCTAGTTACGTGGCACGGTTTCTTTGTCTGGGATGAGGCATCTGTATACTAGTATAATATTATCTGTGGCCTTGGATATTTAATGTTCTCAAACTATCTTTCACCTTTGGTATAAACCCACCGCACTATTCCCAAACCATTGCAACCACTAACTCAATAAAATTAATGTACAATAGATAGATACGACTTCGATATCGAATTCGTTTTTGGTTCTTTTTGTTGAGTTGAAGACAGCCATAAAAAAATGGTGTTTTACTTTGTTAGTATCTTCAAAATGGCTGATCTTACAAAGTTATGTCTTTTTTTTATAATATTCATCATGATCGTTTCAGCCGAAAGACGTCCACTGCTGATCTTGTGCGTTTCGTATCCACCGGACAATAATAATAATCTTACTTCTTACTAATATTATAAATGTGGAAGATTGTATGGATGTGTGTGTGGATGCATGTTTTGTTACTCAATCACGCCAGAACAGCTGAACGGATCTGGATGAAATTTGGCACAAAGATATATCATAGTCTGGAATAGCACATAGGCTACCCGGTCCCCGGCCTTTTTTCCCCGGTATAATGATCCCTTGGGATGATAAAACACTTTTCACGCGGGAGAAACCGTTGGCAAAAGCTAGTAGATTTTAGGTTTCCGTACCCAAAGAGTAAAAACGAAACCCTATTACTAAGACTGCACTGTCCGTCTGTCTAGTCTGTCACCAGGCTGTATCTCAAGAACCGTGATAGCTAGACAATTGAATGATGTATTTCTGTTGTCACTATAACAACAGATACTAAAAACAGAATAAAATATTTACGTGGGCCTCCTATACAACAAACGTGATTTTTTTTGCGATAATAGTACGGAACCCTTCGTGCGCGAGTCCGACTCGCACTTGGCCGGTTTTTATAATATTAGTTTAGTAGTAAAGTGTAGATGTTTGTAAGCTAGAGATGCGCCGAGTAACACTTTTGCCGAGTAACGAATACCGAGTTTTACTCGGTTCATTTTTTTTTTCAACCGAGTACTCGGCCGGGTAACTCGGTTCAATCAAAGTCCCATTTCGCGCGCGGTTCAAGTACAAACAGGTTCGCGCCGGTCGAGACGTCGGCTCGCATTGATACACCCCTCACCCCGCCCGCGGCTTTCAACTACCAGTCGCTTGATTGTTTGCAAACAAACACGTTACGTTGCGCGTCATAGTAGATAAATAATTCAAAAAGTTTAATTAACGATTGAATGTGTGTAGTACCTGATCAGTGATTGTTTACATAATGTCTTCACGTAAAAGATCCCGAATTTGGGCGTTTTACGACGAGATTGTAGAAGATAAAGCAAAAGTGAAATGTACTCTATGCAATTCTCTAATTTCACGTAGTGGTGTTGGACGAAAGGCTTCTACGACGGCAATGTTAAACCACGTTAAAATAAAACACACAGAAGAGTTTAAAGATTTGGAAAAAGAAACTTTGCGGGAATTATCTCAAAATCGTGAGCCAATAGCATCAACTTCGTCGTCACAATCGAATGCAGTGAAAATACAGCAAACCCTTTTCGAATCATTTACTAGTACTACAAAATGGGATACGACTGACTCGCGTGCTAAAGAAATTCACAAAGTTGTAGCGGAGATGATCGTGGTAGATAACCAACCGATATCTATGTTGGAAAATAATGGGTTTCAAAGATTAATGAATAACTTAAAACCCAAATACCAAATTCCTAGTAGAAAATTCATGAGCGAGGTTGTCATACCAGAAGTTTACACCAAAGTAAAAAGCGTAATAAGAGCGGAAATTGCAAAAGCTAAAGCTGTATCAATAACTACTGATATTTGGACCTGCACAAATAATTTACTCGGATTCTTAAGCTACACCGCTCACTGGCTAGACGAAGAGTTTGGGCTTCAGCACAGAGTGCTGCAAATGTCACATTTTAGAGGACCCCACACGGCGGACAATATTCGATCAGTGCTTTCAGATTTATCCATGAACTGGGATATTGATACTCGCATTCATCTCGTTTTGAGAGACAATGGACCCAATGTAGTGAAAGCCATAAATGATAGTCAATATATTGGCAAAGGATGCTATATACATACGCTGCAATTAGCTGTAAAAGCTTCGTTGAAGGAACAAAATGTTATCGACGTTATTGCCTCTGCTAGAAAAATTGTAGGCCACTTTAACCATTCTGCAGCGGCACAAGAAAAACTGACCCAGATACAAAAAGAACTTAAACTGCCAGAGCACAAACTCGTGCAAGATGTGACCACAAGATGGAACAGTACTTTTTACATGGTAAGCAGATTAATAGAGCAAAAAAGGGCAATATATCTCTACATCACGGACAACCCAAGTACAGCCAATCTACAACAATTAACTGAACGTCAATGGGAGATTCTACAAGAGTGCATTACATTACTCAAACCATTCGAAGAAGTTACTAAAATTACCAGCTCGACATTAGCATCAATTTCTGAAGTAATACCCCATACCAATGCCCTATTAAAATATTTATCAAAACCTGAAGTTTCCCAAACTTGCCCAAATATAGCAGATATGAAACAAAAGCTTGAAAGTGAAATTCAGGACCGCTTTCAAGGATTAGAAAAAGACAAATATTATAGTTTGGCAACTTTGCTAGACCCGAGATTCAGGATGCGATTTTTTCATCCCGAAAACTATGAACTAATAAGGAATACGCTATTTTTAGAATCAGTAAGAAGAAGTGACATTACAGAGAGTGCTAGCAGCAGTGAAGAAAACGAATCTGAACGATTACCACAGACACAAGATCCTCATGCATCTTTCTGGAATTGCTTTGACGAATTAGCTTCCACCCAGCCACTGGAGCGCGATGATCCTAAAAGCCCCATTGCTTTAGAATTAGGTTGCTATTTAAAAGAAAATTTGTTGGCAAAAAACAAGAGTCCTTTCGAGTGGTGGACAGGGCACCAAACAAGGTATCCAGAGCTGGCACGTTTAGCAAGAGTATTTCTATGTGCACCTGCAAGCACCGTGTATAGCGAGCGATTGTTTTCGGAGGCCGGTAACGTCTACGAAGAAAAGAGGAATAGGCTGTTACCAGAACGCGCAGAGAGCCTTGTGTTCCTGCATCATAACTTACCTTTACTAAATTTTAAATATTAATTATTTTTTTATTACTTTTCTCGTAATTTTGTCTCATTACTGTTCATTCATTAGCATAATTTTGATTTTATTAATTGTTCAAAGATTTCCTAAATTACTAATAAATACTTTTTGATTATCACTATTGTTTTAATTGTATCTACCTAAATATTTTTTTCTTAAACAAAGGATACTCGGCATCCAAACCGAGTTATTCGGCCGAGTACGAGTATCAAAAAACCTGCCGAGTACGCCGAGTACCGAGTATCAACCGAGTACTCGGCCCATCTCTATTTGTAACCCAATCACGTTATATCCAAAATCAACACATGTGTTTTTTATCTGGGTACAAATTGAAGTTCCTTTGGGATGCGATCGAAACCGCAGGCTACAACTTATCAATAATAATAAACCAAGGAAATAAACATGCTTCAACTTTTTTATCTTTGTCAACTAACGTGACTAATTAAATTAAACTTATCTACCCACATAAGGCCGTCGAGCTCATTAAAAACGTGTATTAGTCATCAAAACGTACTTGAAATGATAACAATATGTTTTATGGTGTGGGCTGGGGTATAAGAAAAAAAGAATTTTGGATAATTTAGGTAATGGATCCATAAATATTCAAGTGTATCTGTTGTCAAACAAGGACGTTGCCGGCCAGAACCCTATAAGCCTTCTTTCTGGGGCAGTCTGTTATAGTACATTGTTCACCGAGAGGAGAAAGTGACCGATCTCTGCAATTTTCACATGTTCTTTTTTCAAATTGTTTGACACCATCCAACACACAGCTAGTGGCTGTTTCATTTTGCGAACTTGGAGATAAAAACTCACTGTAAAAACTTTTTGGCTTTTGATATTTAGGTTACCAGCGCATAGTCTTACCCAAAATTAAAAAAGAAAAACCACGTAAGAAATGGATTTTCATACACTTTTCTCTCCCGCTCAGATGCGTTTTCTCGCCGCATATTTGTTTGATATGCAATGACGTACTTTCTACCGTAAATTTGATAAAGTATCAAGGTACTTTCCGAGCAGGTGTAGTATAAAAAATATTGTTTTTATAGACGTCGCAACGCAACTAATATTGAAACAGCGACTTATATATTATTCCGTTTTCTTTTCCTTCCTGTTATCAAGCTCCTTATATTGCTCTGTATGCCACGAGGGTGTATGAGTCATTACAATTTAAATCTTATTATAAATGTGTCATAAAGTCTAAGAACGCGAGCTCTAGTTTTCCAATGACTAAACTGATTCTAAGTAGGGCCCCACCTAGAAGAACCTTAACACCTTCACTATCGCTATGGTCACTGGTGACCTCAAACAATACATTTTCTATTGTCTGGCAGCCAAAGTGTTAAAAAGGGAGCTGGAATAGACTGAATGCGGAGAACCGTGTTTTGTGGCGCATCTTGGAAGATATCTATTTCAGTGATATTGTTTTTTATTATAATTAATAGGCTCGCGATAGACCTCAATAGAGCACGCCTAGAAGTGCCCTATTCACTCTTGATTTGAAGACCCCCAGGTTGTAGCTATTAGGAACTACATAGCTTCGGCAAAGAATGTCTCTCTTTAGTACCTGCCACAATAAAATTAATCCCAAAATATTTGATACTAATTCTAATCATGTTTTTTCCGCAGATCACTAACACACGACAATCTGGTCCGCCTGTTAGGGCTGGTGTTCACATCCAGCGGTAGCACGTGCATCGTGACGGAGCACTGCGCGCAAGGCTCGCTGCTCGACTACTTGAGGTCCAGAGGACGACACTACGTCACTCAACTCAACCAGATCAACTTCGCTTAGTAAGTAGTTTGCCATTTGATATTTCAGTTAAACGTGTAAAGTTCAGTTGCATAGCACGGTTATTTGAGCATATTGTGCCCTCCAAAGTATTGATTGTTGTTGAGCATCTATTTTTCACTGCCATTGCCATCCTGCTATATACGGTCACGGGTCCTAGCGCTAAGAAAGATAATTTGGTTCAAATAAAGCTCACTAGAAGGCGCGACATGCACCAAGTTGGTATTGAATTGTGTGTTAAATTAACATTTTCTGGAATTGAACATAAACATTGTATGTTCTTGTTTAATAAACTCTCCTAAGCACAAAATTATGGAATTTTGGGCTCTTAATTCACATTTCAAAGATTATTTGAACGGATCACTTAAAATTGATGCCAATAGATGGCACGGTTTTAAATGTCTGAGGCGAGGCACTCGATTTTTTAAATTTGTATTGTAACACATTTTGGTACAATGAAACTGTAAAAAGGCGTTAAAAAAAGACTATCAAACAAATCTTCACTGTATTTAAAGAAAAAATATTCATGTACCGAGTAAAACCTTTTACTTGCAAGTCGCTGCTAACACCATCTATCTATGGCCATGAAATGGAACCGAACGCGAAAGATGTACAAAAAATAATCGGTTTAATCAGACATAAAACGCTAGTTACGTCGCCGCGGTTTCTACTTATGGAATGAGGATCTGTATGCTAGTATTATATTAACTGTGATACAGTCTTCAAACATTTCAAGCTTTGTCTGAGAGTGCAAAAATTATTTTAAAAGACATTTATTAACCTATTCAAAAATTTACTTAGAGCACAAAATGCTACAGTAGATAATTCATGAAGTGAATATGTGAATAAACTGTCTAAGATTTGAAAAATAGTTATTAACAAAAAAAAAATACTAATTACAGCGATGCGTGTTGCGGTATGGAATACCTGGAAGGCAAGCGGGTGGTGCACCGCGACTTGGCGGCGCGGAATGTGCTTATCTCTGGCGAGGGCACCGCCAAAGTCGCTGACTTCGGCCTGGCCAGGAATGATACCACCATGGACGATCCTGCCGAGGCCGCGCGGCTGCAGGCCAAGCTGCCCATCAAGTGGACCGCTCCCGAAGCGCTTAAGTACAACGTGAGTTCATTATACATACGTGTGAAAGTTTGTAAAATATGGTACTCAGATCTTCATCAATATCGTCACTTTTGTCACTGACGAAAGTTACAAATTATTGATTTATCTCAACTGAGTATTTTGTGTTTCCAGAAATTCTCTAACAAGTCTGACATGTGGAGTTTTGGCATCCTTCTTTGGGAGATCTATTCATTTGGAAGAGTTCCGTACCCTCGAATTGTAAGTATAAAGTTTAGAATACTAACCAAAAAACTCATTTTAACAAAGATTATTTGCAAGTTCACCCCTCTAACCTATATGGAAACGCACTTCCGTTTCTCATGTGTTCCATGTAGTTATCGTTTTTCACGCATGTTCAAGATGTTTGCTGGCTATTACAGCTATGTTAAATTATTATTGATACGATAATAGACTGAACTGGAACTATTTTAAAACTATTGTATGAGGAAAACTTTGTCGTACAATGTTATCAATAAGGACAACATTAGATATTCCAGATGACGCATGATTAGTATCGATTTGAACCTTAGACCGCTGACAGAGAGCGTACAGTAACCGTGTACTCGTTTGTGTAGCCGCTAGCCGAGGTGGTGCGGCACGTGGAGCGCGGCTACCGCATGGAGGCGCCGGAGGGCTGCCCGGCGGGCCCCTACGAGGTGATGCGCGCGGCGTGGCACGCGGACCCCACGCAGCGGCCCACGTTCGCCGCCACGCGCCACCGCCTGGCCGCCATGCGCGACGCCGCGCACCACGCCGCGCCGCCGCATCCAGTGCAGCCGCACCCGCACCAGGTATGCATGCACCACAATATCACACATATTTTAGCCAGCATTAAGGTCATAATTAGACTGCGGTTATTAGGACGAGTGTAGGAGTAATTAGAAGACCACAGCGCATCCTGAGTTGTTTTTTATTTTATTTTAATTTTTAATGATTTTGACCACTATCTTGCCTGATGGTCAGCGATGATGTGGTCGACGGTGAAGTACGCTTGCCTAGAAGTAATCTATATGTTGTAGCGTGCAGCAGTAGATGGACGTCTTGCCTCTGGGTAAACCTGTAGACGATCGCTCGTTAGCATAGACACTCTGTCACGCCCGCCCTCGCGGACACAAAAAGTGGTTTCATATTGTGATTTAGTACCTGGGCTACCGAGCTCTGCTCGCGTGCATACTAAATTTCATGAAAATTGTTGGAGTCGTTTCCGACATTCAGATTATATATATACAAGAATTGCTCCTTAAAGATAGATTAGATACTTCGCGCCCGTCTTAACACTAGCTCAAACATCTCACTTTAGCTGGGACCTTTTAATGTATTGCGGTAACCATTACAGCCCAATAATGAAACCATAATGACCTTCAAAAGCAAAATTTATCTGAGTATACTTGCTTCTTCAGCAATTTATTTCAACTAACGCGATGTAACCCTTATTCATTTCTAACTCTAAACATTTATTTACAGTGAAGGTCACCGGGCGACGTATCGTGGAACTTCGTGAACTAGTGTAAAATGTACACACGGGATAGGTAATGTGCTGTGAAGGTGGCGAGAGGTATTTTATACATTAATTAATACATACTGTAAGTACTAAATTATTTTAATATGTTTGAAGACACTCCCTCGCTAAGTATAATTTTATTGTAATGTAGTTTAGATATGTAATTTTGATGTGTTGTACAAGAATGTGTGTCAGGTGTTAGGTGTTGGAGGAACTTTTAGTGGAATCACTATCCCTATCACACAATGAAATGATAATAAAATGACTATTCAAATATAATATTTACTCCAGTTATGCTGGGCTGGCTAGGAAAGGGTGAACTAAGCCGAAAAGGTGGACAGGAAGTATACTGATATTATAAGTGCAGTAGTCAAGGACAAAGCATATTTGTGCACAAGTCCAGCCGAAAGCAAAATCTTCATCGACGTACAAGTACAATGTTTTTGACTTTTGGGAAATCACAAACAAAACCTTTTTCGGCTTAGAACTCCCTATCTAATTGACATTGTATATTTAGGGCGAGGCTAAACGAGCGTTATTTTATGAGACGTAAGTCGCGTATTTTGAGTACCGCAATTTACGTTAGGTTAGGCTGCCAGAGGGACGGACGTAACTTCAGTAGCTATCCTATGTTTGTACGGGACTGAAATAATGCTCGTGACTGCGTGAGTCAGCAGATAACTCATTTTGCGACGACGCGCGACGTATGGTACAAACAGGATTTTAATATGAAACCGAATGCAGCGTATATTCTGCGACTAATTTCACGCTTGTTTGACCTCACCCTTAGTTTTAAGCGCAAAATGAACACAACTACAAAGCACAATATTTACACAAAACAGTTCCACTAAAAGATCTTATTTAAATAAATTTTTATTGAAGGCCTAAACTTCAATGTATGCTAACATATTCTCATAAAGATTCCACCCAATAGAGGTCACGAAGGTTATGTCGGTACTATGGTACTGTCTAGTCAAATTATTGTTTGTATCATATTATAGTATTTGCAATTTAATTAATCAAAGAGGACTGATTGCAAACAAATCGTGAACTAAAACCAACACTACCGGTTGTAAACATATTTATAAAAATCGCTCAAAAATAAAAATAAATCCTTTTACAAAACGCCACGAGTAAGCAACAACAAGTATTAAAATTAGACGTACTTGTGTGTTAGTTTATTTCCTAGAAATTAAGTAAGAATGGACTAAATGCATTGAGCGTTCAGTCCACTCACATTCTTGGAGTATTAATGTGTAAATTCAGTGTTGTGTCAAAAATTAATAGCAGCTGTTCGAGTGAGTTATTAATTCGTTACGACGACGGCGACGTTAGCATCAAAGTCTGATAGAATAATGATCCAAAACAATCAGTGCATTTTTTTAATGTGTTAAAAGTTCAATTAGGTTCAATTGGTTCACACTTTGTGTTATAGACTATATAAGATAGATGTTTAGCCATTGTAAGAAAAAGTTGTATAAATCAACTACCAGGTTGTGTGCTATCGTAATGCTAAGATTACCTCTCCACGGGTACGCGCAAAACATACTCTAAGGGCCGATTTCACCAGTGAAACTAAACGCGCTCAGTTTATGCAAATACAGCGTTATAATTGGTAGTTTCTCCGTGGTATCAACCAATAAGAACTCTGTATTGGGATAAACTGAGTTTAACTAATCGCGATTTGTTTCATTGATGAAATCTGCCCTAAACATAATGCATTCTCAAAACTCATTCATTTGAATTCGCCCGCAATCATTTACATATAAAAATAATTGTATTCAGCGTTTCTAGCTGAGTACCCATAAACAAAAGAAACGTTTGTGTCTAAAGAGTTTTATTTAATTTACGGTAGTTGAAATTTGTGTGAAACATGACAAATAGTCTGATATAAAACATGAATCTCAAATAAATGCAAGTTTTCTATGTTATTGTTGTAAACTTGTAAAATTCTTGCGTAAAATTGCTTAATAAATGTTCCCATATTATTATATAATAATATTAAATAAATGTACATGCATCATTTACGCTAAATAATTGCAAATATATTATTTTCTGTATTACAACAAGCCTAGAAAATAAGATTGAGCATTTTATAAAAATGAGACTTTAAATTCAACTACCACATTTATTAAGTCCTTTTGTTTAATCTTATGCAATACTAGTTTTAAGTGTTAAATTGTTTTTACCATATATTTATGTTCTATCAGAAATTTTGTGAGAAAGGATGTTTCCTGGGTAGATATGATAATTCTCTTTAGTCCGTCAGTGAGATTATCAAATAATATTGGACACGTATTTTTTGCTTTACCAAATCAATTAAGATTTACAAAGTTAAAGCGCATTAAAGTTCAGAAGCAATGGTTTGTGACGTCACTAAGGCAGTATATAGTGTACTGGCGGCGTGACGTTTCACGATATTTCAAAGCATTATATTGTCGTCACTTTATGTTTACGTGTCAAAAGAAAAATACGTGTCCAATATTTTTTATTAATCTACCTGACGAACAAAAACTAATTTTCAGTAAACTACCCTACTGAGTATGTAATGAAGCAATTCAGATGCAAGACATTTGATTTCTGCCAAAGCATAGGAACTTGATTTTTTTGCTGTTTCCATCAATGTCTTCCTTTAATTAAAATTTGTATTAATTTCTTATGGAGACAACATATTAAATTGATTGTACAACTGTTTACTAGTCTTTAAAGAGTAGTAAGGACTGAATTGTTTGCAGTTGTATTTTTATCTGTAATTTATAAAAATAAGAACTAAGGTATTAAAATCTCAATTGTTTTTGTTTATTACTTGTACTATTATTTTCAACATTGTAAATAGTTATTTTTAACTCTAAGGAATAAATTGTATTATAACAAAGTATAAATACCTAAATAGTTGTTTTCTTTTTCAAATTGTTTGATACTCATTTCCTTCACCACAAATGCTAGCTGCAGTATCACATTCAATGCAAGTGTGGTCTAGTAGGTTCTCTGAATATTTTTCAGTCTCACTCGAACGACTAACCAACGGTATAGCAATTTTCACTTCCTTTACATCACGATTTTGAATAACTTTGTCTAATGTTAACCACTGCAATGATGAGTTGACCTTCCCAATTGAAGCATTTTGAGCAATTTTAATAGGAGAACCTTTGGAGTTCCCCAACGCCGTTTTAATAGAACATGTGCTACAAGTAAATGGTGTTTCTCCTCCTTTATCTGCAGGAAAGAATGCAAAATGAATTAAATAAGCTAGAATGACTGAACTGAATGAGTGCCTTCAAACGTATAAAGGTACATCGTCGGCATAGGAGCGTCCGGAGCATATGGATTTGCTTCGTTTTTATTTATTTAACTTCTTTAGGTATGCGTACACAAGATCGACAAATCCGTAGGAACCGGACATCGGCATTGCATTAAGGAAGACAGTCAAATGTCGAGGATCTGACACTCTTTGTTTCAACAATGAGGAACCGCACCTTTACTCGCAACTCTTTCAACTTCAGAAGCACTGTCACAATCGACCGACGAGTCACAATCACAACAACCACAGACGCACTTGTATGGTTTACTCCGTTTATATTTACCGCCCTTGTCTCGTAGTGTATGTTTTTTATCACTGATATCGTCACAGGACGTCTCGTCACACGTGGAACTGTCGCTGCAGCAACACCATTTTGTCGTCGGTATGGGCTTGTTCATAGGTTCAGCATCAACATCACATTGTGATTCCTCTGTTCTACATGTTTGTGTTTCGCAACCATCTGCAGGATTGCAGCTGACACTTTCATCTGCGTAAGTCGTAATTGATTTGTCTACATTCACAATGTTGGTCGTCGGCGTCGTGTCACATCCACAAATTATATTCTTCTTTTTATTACGTTTCTTTTTTTTATATTTCGAGTGACAATCACAAATTATTTTACACTTTTTTTTATCCTCGCCTCGTTTATTGTAGTCTTTACTGTAAGAAACTTCTTCGGTAGAGGTGTTGTTACTCTTGGGAGTCGGATTGCGATCGACTAAGGACTCTAAACTCATGGGTTTGGCACCGGCAGAAAAACTGACCGGTTTGTTGCTCTTGGGAGTCACAGTTAAATCCACTGGGGTTCCCAAAGTAATAGGTTTAGCATCGGCAGAACAATTGCATGAATTGTTACTCTTGTGAGACAAATTTGGGTCCACTGGGGTCTCTAAATTTATGGGTTTAGCACCGACACAACAACTGCATGGTTTGTTGCTTTTGGGAATCAAATTTGGCTCCACTAGGGTTTCTAAACTCATGGGTTTAACACATGGAACAGAACAATTGCACGGTTTGGAGCAAACTACTTGATAATGACACACATTGTTATTTGTGACTGGTCCTGCGTCTACCTGAACGGTTTTATTTTTGCATGGCGGCATGAGCACGAAGTCGCGTTGTCGCAAGCCTGGATAAAAGTAGACCAAGTCTGTAGTCGATGTCCCAACATCATTATGAAACTGTAAATATCAAATTGTTTACAATTAAATACTAGAGTTAACATCTTTATTTACATGGTGGTTTAGTTAGATTACACCATAAATGTACTTAACATTTAAATAATTGATACCTTTACTTGGTATCCTATATCATGGCTGTTCAAATTATAATTGCAGTCGTTAGTAATGGCCAGTCTTGGCACTTCGTTTCGCTGGCTTGGAGAGTTACACGCACATTGAGGGTATCTGGATAAGGGACAGTTGAATATTTTATATTACGCAACCTTAATAGGTACTTTATACAACGTTGAAAATAGATTAAAAATAAAACTATACTCACGTATTAGAAATACTTGGGATGAACCAAGTTCCTCCATTATTGTTGTATGGTAGTGGGGTGCTATAATTATTATTAGCAAACATAGGATTAGGTATGCTTTGAAATGGCTGGCATTGATTTGCATTGGGTGAACACCATTTGAGCGTCGGCATGAAAAAGAACTGCACAGATCCGTCTGGTAATGTGACCGAGGTAACTTGTCCTTCGCCCACTATTTCTGTATACATGCCTTGGTTGGAATGAATTGCTACAAAAGGACATTTTAAATATTAAGAGGTATACAAGGTTGGTTGGCATGGTTTTTTACAATTTTATAGGTACTAGAAACATTTCTCTATTTCTGCCTGCCGTCATAAGAATTTCTGGGCTCTTTTTTTAGTAGAAACACAATTTCACACACACCCGGGTAGAAACTAATTTCATAAGCCTTGTGAACATTAATATCTTGCAGGAATCGAACCCGCGACCAGAGCAATCATCTTTTGGGCCAACTGCAAAATAAGTACCACATTATATAGCTCCACGAGTTTACAATTATCGCACGGCTACAAATTACTTTATACTGTCTTAGAGTTAAATCACCATCGACTCGGATAGAAGTAGGCTATAGAATCTATAGTAGGTACCTAAATACCTACGCATCTTGGGTAACCAGTTTTGCTTCAACCTTTCTGGCTGATGGCCTTATATTTATGTGTAAAGGTTACGTACGTGTATTAAAAGAACTACCAAATGGTCCATTGGGGAAACTGTTTCCATAGAAAGGTTGGTTGCACTGCATGATTGCGGTCCAAATTATTCCTTTTCATTAATTCAACTCATATCTATAGTGTTGTAGTGCTGTACTGGTTTTATTTGTTTATATGTATCAATGTTGTAATGTCCATTTGTTTAGTAAAGATAGTGCTGTCGACATTTTGCCTGACTTTGTGTATGACACCTTTTAATATTTTTTAAACAGGTCAATCATAGATTAATTAGCTTTGTCCATGAAATGAGTTTTGAGTCTGAAAAGTATTATTTCCACTACTAGGTATCTATGACTTCAGCCCTTCAGTTTATTTTAATAAACTCACCTGGGCATTGAGCTCCACTTGAGTACCTAGTGTTTCTGAGACTTATAAGTAATTTATGTTATCTCTTTATGGCTTGAGTAAACTATTGTAAAAGTCCGCTAGCAAGGAAAACCAAGAATTAGTATCAAGTTTTACCGTTTTTATTTTAAGCTACAAGCACATTATTTTGTCATACGGGATACACCAATCAAATGATTCTGTGCAAGCCTACGCCATATCACAACGCTTTTGTTATTGGTTTGGCTAACATTGCGTCAGAAGGCGTCATATCACGACAAAATACAGGAATGTGAATTCGGCTTTAGGGTCAAAGCACACTCAGACAGAGTCAAGCCAAATGACGGGCCGGTCTTAAAATACACATAGCATTTTGACCCCTTCTCCGCAACATAAAGCCGAGTCGAAGCGACGGCGACGCGTCAAATTCTGTAGGATGTGCCTGGATGTGCCCGAATTCAGGCGTCTTCGTCTTTTCTTTATCTTGATATAAATGTGTGCATTACGCGTTGGATATAAGGTTCAATATGCTCTGTACATTTTTAGAATTAACGCGTCGCTTCGCTTCGCTCAATGTTCCTGACTAATCATATGCCAGGCCAGGAGTGAATTAAAGAACAAATAATTCAACATTTTATATTTTTCATAATATGATTTACAACAGCAATTCCTTTTCGCAAAGTTAACTTGCCATTCTTTATAAGCTCGGGTAATGTTCGAATATAAAAATTAGAAATACACATGTTTTAAATTAAATACTACACAGTAGTATTGCAACTCACTTAAAACAATCTACAATTAAAATTACAATTAATTGTGCCTACAGACATATTAACTGAACACTGCATTTCTAATGTGAAAGTTTACAATATACTCAGAGTTAGTTCGCTGCACACTGATTGCGAAGGGGTCAGTTGGGTGGAAGGTGAACGCGACGAGCCTTCGCGCGCTCGCTGGTACTGACTGCCCTAGTACTCCCGCGTAAATCTTAAATTTGAGTAATCCTGAGTCACGTGCATAGAATCTAAAAAAAAAAACTTTCTGTAGTACACTAAATCTAGAGATTAGACGTAAATTGGATAGTCAACAGTAAGTTCAGTTACCTTATGGGGTATTCTCCATAGGCTTTTGGTCTCTCCATAACAGACACCCATTTGTCATCATAACTGAATAGTCCTAGATCTAAATATGGAGATCCACTGTACGACTGCGCGCTTATCGGCAACTGTGCTAGAATTCTTTTTGTGGCTTCTGTGCGACCCCCATAAATAGCTCTCACTATAGTTTGTTTGAACCTTTGTTGTGTCAGCCTAGCGTACAAATTATTAGATGGCGAACATGTGAATTGGGAATCAGCACATAATCTCGCATTCCTGAAGCAATCGCAATAGTTCTCAAATAGTTGTAAAAGACCTTCTGAAGTGTTCTCATAAACTTCTAATATTTTACTCCCACTTATATTGTAAATAACGAAAAACGAAGACTGGCTATTGGGCTCTGCCACACGCAATGTCACAACTTCTTCACTTGCATATTTTATAAATAAATGATCCTCGTCTAATAACTGCATCTTCCACATTCTCAAACTTTTGAACATATCAAAGTATTTATAAAACTTTCTCAATTCAAGGGGATCTCCCGTTTCGTCACTGATTGCCTTTGCCCTTTTAAAAAGGAAGACAAGTAATCTATGTTTAAGGCTATTTATTGTTTCTTCATGAAAAGGTCTTTCATTCATCAATGGTACAAAGACAGAGTTGACAATAAATGGATCGTCATCATAACAAAATCTGCCAATTTTTCTGATTTCTATCAACATGCCTTCAACAATTTGAAACAAATGTATTGTTTGATGCTGAACAGATAGAACTGCGAGAACTTCTTTATATAAGTATATTCCTTGATTGTGCGATAGGTAAATTTTGTCTATTCTGAAGTGTTTTGTGTCACAAAGCTTACCCTGATGCAAGTCCACTAGATGCAGAGAATAATCTTCCAAAGCTGATCTAAGAACAAACAAGACATCACTGTCTGATAATTATTTTGTTAGTGAATAAGATAAATAAATAAAATGCTGGTCTCACAAGGGAATTTAAGGAGGGAAGGCCTTTGGCTTGTTAGTGGGATAATATATCCTATATTTGGGTTTGGACAAGAGTTAATTATAAATGGTTGTTACGGTTGTATCAACTGTCAAATAAAATAAAAATAGGTTAGAGGTAAATCTTTGCATAATGGAAATCAACTTACCTAATGGTTGGAGTCACTGCTTCATTGTTGCTATGAATATGATAAAAATGAGGTCTAAGGTCATCTGGAATGTGAGCTGCAGAGCCCACTATCACATATCTTCCGTCCTCAGTAAAGAGACTGCACTCTCGGTTCAGCTGCTGGTCCATGAATGGCATGTGACCCACATTGTTACGTTCAGATCTTGGCACTTCTCTTTGTTGACACACATTCACAGTGAATTTAGGCTGGAAAACATACAATCATTTTTATGAAAAATGTTTTTAAGTTTGCATATACCCGTATATTTCATAATGGTCCTACAATTACAGATTTGTCAATTCTGTAAATCAAAAAAGTTTATACCTTGAAAAACCTGTAGAAAATGTGTGTTCTTATTCTATGATGTGCATCAGCATCAGCATTGAGCAAATCTGAGGGATATCCAGCAACAAGATCTCCAGCAGCAGCAGCGCCTCGGTACTCATAGATCTACAAACAAAACAAGATATTATGTTAAGGCCAAACTATGATGCAATAGAGTCCATGAAGTTTGTTATAATAAAAAGCCATACCTCTAAGGAAGTTTGATCAGCAGAAAATGCAATAAAATGCTTTCCGTCAGGACTAAATTTCCTCAAGAAGCAAGGGGGTTTTTCTACATTAACTATTGTCAAATTTGGAAAAACATTCTGGTAAAACTCTCGAACAACATGGAAGTGGGAGCCAGGTTTTCGAGAGCCATATATTTCTCTGTCCATAAGTCGTATGACTATGTTTTGGGGCTTGATTTTGCGCGGCACAATCCTCTCTGTACAGAAAAACTCATCATCTTTCAAAGCACCGGGTGGAGGATCCTCGTAATAGACATTCGTTGATTGGCTGGTGGAAGCCATGGTGCATTTGCAAAACACGACCACTTCTTAGGTTTTTTGCAAAAAAAGCATTTTATAATTAACCGAAAGTAATAAATAACTCGACGCGCTGGTGACAACAAAAAGCTACGAAAATGGCTGTGAAATCAGCTGTTTGTCGACTGACTGATGAGTGATGACAACAGATGACAATGACTGATTTGACATTTTGACAGTTTCATCCTATTCTGGTGCCGTTCTGAAACAATAATTGGTAGAACGTTGGTAAACCTTCTAAAAATTTAAGTGAACTGCAAATCGTTTCATACTAACTGTGTTTTGTGGGAAAATCCTGTAAAACTACCACATATTTTACGTTGACGCTCACTACATCGACGAGCGTGAACAAACGTACAGTTAACATTATTACTAATAATGTCATCTTACCGCGACGTGACGATACACGAGTTAACAATAATGGGTCTTGCGACCGCTCCTGTCAATTGTGTCTGAAGGGATATTTTTGACATTGACACTTGTCTGAAATTGACAAGGCATTCAGGCATTGAGACGAGTTGAGATGCCCAAAAGTATGCTGTTTTAGGTTATGTTGTTATATCACGGTGTTTTGTTTTAAAAATGTTGGAAAATCTAAATGCCCGTCTAGGTTCCATGCGCGATTCATTTTTGGTTTTAAGCAAACGAAAATCATTTAAATATGGCTTGCCCTTCATATTATTCATGGTTGGAGGATCGTTCGGTTTGCGAGAATGGACACAAATCAGGTGACATTTATCTTCCATGCCTAAATATAACGTTCCCACTGCTAGCCTACTAGGTCACAGGTCGGCCTCCTCTCTGACGACAAATCTTGGTGTTACCATTTAGATGATACTGGTACAGCCCTATTTTCTTTGGTACCTATTGAAAATGTAAACATAATGTGTCCGTATCCATACTCATATAATGTAAGCAAAATAATCTCTGCCTGTCGGTTGGTTACGTTTTCACATCTAAACCGCTGGACCAATGTTGATGATTTTTGGTATAAAAATTGATTGGGACCTTGGAGAAGGACATAGGATACTTTTTAACCCAGGAGTGGGTTCCTTGGAGTAATTTCCGACGAGCAAAACTTCTGGCAGAAGTTACTGTAATATAATGATGAAATATTTTGTGATCTTTTAGTAGCTACAAGAGAAAAAAAAAAGAAACTTAATATGTTTTGGAACATATCAAAATTGCTATGAAGTAATTTCAATCAAGAATTCTTTTAGGAGTATACCTAGAAATATTGTTAATTATGTTACTGTATGAAATAGAATGTAGGTATTTTATACATAATGACTATTATGTATGTTTATACATAATAGTCATTATGTATAAACTAAACTGTGCATATTCCTTGTCATAAATATAGTTATTACACTTTGTTATTGCATAACATCACAGACTGATTCATATCTGATGATGACAGGTTTATAAGACACATAAGTGTCTCTTATCAGTAACTGACGTTTCCATTTAAACTTATAGAGGTAAATACCTATTATCTCTGAGAAAACAGTCAAATACACCTACAATATATCTCATGGGATAATAACCTCAGAAATTATTTTGAACATGTACCCTGTGCATGACCCACATATGAGGCATTTTGTGGTTAAGATTTGGCATGAGTGCACCACATGTCTGTCACTCTATCATTGCATTTACAAGGCAGACTTGAATGGATATGCCATGAGGGGACACCGTAAAAAGACATACATACATAGACCTTATTGGTGATGTTCTTCAGAAAAGCCAGTTGTGCATACTCATAACTGGCATGCATGTATGATGAGATGTATGAAAGTAATAGTAATAATAATTGCCTTAAACGTGTGGGCTATGAAATTGTCCTTGAAACATTTTAGGGGTCAATGACAAATTTTCTGTTGCGCAGTCAACGTGTTAAGTCTTCCAAAGTAACATAACAATAGACCCAGATTTTGCAGGTTAGATGTATTTAAGGATAAAGTCGCAGTTAATAGGAGAGAAGTCAATCAATATTATAACTTAAAATTCTTGCTTTCAGATATCAATTTTCTAAAGTAAAAGGCGTCAGCAAGGAAGAGGCTGAAAAATTGGGCCTTAACAGAGAAAAGCAAGTTACCCTAGAACAAACTTATGAAGAAATACAGAAACTGGACATAGATAACTGGGAAAACAAACGAGGGCCTCGCCCATGGGAGACAGTTGAACAAAAGTAGTGCACACATCACTTTCATACCATAAACCAAACTATTGGTTGTATTATTGTTGCTGTAAATATTTTTACCTTTAGTTTAATTAAATATTATTGTTGTTGTTATATGTAGTAAGTTTTTGTTATTTCATACATTGGGTTAGGATAGATGGACGCTCTTTTCCGCACTTAGACTCCCATATGGTCTGTTGTGCATGCAGGCCTCCATTCTGTGAGAGGGAATGGGCCATAATCCACGGACCCAGTGCGATAACACATGTCTTCGAATTTTTGATTCTAAGACGCGCCGTTTTCCTCACGATGTTTTTCTTCACCGTATTGAGAGGAGTGGTGATAAAATAATTTACACAAAGAAAAGCGCCCGTCTGGGTTTGAACCCACGACCTACAACTTTTAAGTCGCGGCCGCCCATTACATACAGTTATACCTTCCTGTTCAGATCACTAAATCTACATAAATTGGCACATTGTTCTAAACATACAGATACAGTGTGGCTGAATAGGACGAGGTTTCTTTTATTAGTCTATGAAGCTAGTATTCTATGCATTTGTTACACACCTCCTCAGTAGTTTAGATATGAAAGTGTAAGTAACTACTATTCTGTGTGGTCCGTTTTACCTTGCTTATGAAGATAAAAGGGACCATGCAGAAAGAAAGCTTCCAAAATAATCTAATTTCTTAGTTGTATATGAATAAATAAGTAGCGTAGAGTAAATTTTGTTGATCAGTAGGTTGTGATATATATTATCAATAATATATATATTATATTATCACTCCCCAAAATGTTAAATAACTAGGTCGGTTTTTTTCTATATAATTAGTTCTTGATTAAACTGTCCGTCCTATTTCAATTTCCTTCATAAAACTTCGTTTACTTTATATCAATAAATGTAGTGTTAGTTTGGTTGTATACTAATTCTGCTTATAATTATATCGAGGTAATTAAATGTAATCAGTTAAGTAGGCACTTACATAAACCAGAACAAATGATGTGCAATGGACCTTGAGTCCACCAGTCTTTGCACTAATCTGTGATCTGATCATGCATTGAGTTGCTATGCTACGTCGCGTGATGACGTATTAATATGTAGGTAAATAAAGAATCAGGTGATTCTATTGCGCTTTGCCACAACAACTACGGGAAAACACATGATATAAATTTAAATACAGAGTAACGGGAAATCGCTCGACAACAAACACTCTCAGAAAAGATTTCCGAGAATCAACATTTTTTTTCAACCTGGTAAATATCTTCCTCAAATCAGAAACTTGGCACACAACCAGAATCGAACTCGGGAATAGCGTCGTTTCCCAACTGGGTAAAAAACAAAAGCTGTAGCCTTGCTCGGTGCCATTAGGTTTTAAAGCGTGTTATTATTAGTCCCTGATTGTTCCGCGTAGTTATATTTTATAATGCTAAGTACGCATTGGAATAGGTAGTTGGATACAATTGGTACAAACACGTGCGACCTCGAGCGATCGGGGAAAATAATAAAATTATAAAAATATTTTTTGAATAGGTAGGTATGTATAGCTCTCGCCAAATTTCTTGGCCACCCTGAAGTTGGCTACAATGGCTGCGCAGTAGAAAATCCTCAAGAAAATCTCATACAAAAAGAGCACCGTTTCGTTCCTCGCGCATGCGGAAAGCCAACTTCAGGGCGGCCCAGAAGTTTGGCGAGAGCTATAAGTACAGGCAACCGCAATTCCATGGCAACAACAACAATTTGAAATTGGCTACACCTGGACGTAGTAGGTAAATCGTCTTCACCAAGACGATTTTCGTAGTTCAAGTGTTATACATATCCACTAATATGCAATTTACTACCTACCTAATGCTTCAGCCAGTTTCCGGTCTCGTTTTCGTGCTCCAGCAGCAATATTTTGCATTTAAGGTCACATATTTTTATAGAGCGTAAAATGAAGGCAATAATAAAACTATAATAACTACCATTTAATAAAGTGCTAAGTAGGTAACTGTAAGATGTTTCAGTCGTGTTTTTCGTGTTATTGACCGAAAACTAAAACGAATACCTAGGTACCTACTAGTTTCACTTTTGTATTTTTAGACGGGAATGAAAGCGAGTTCAGCGACACCTTTCGGTATTCAGGATAAAGTATGATGATAACTGTTAATTTGTGTGTTTTCCTGAATATAAAAATAACACAATAATTAACGTGGCAATAACAAGCATTCGTATAGTACGAACAAAGGCAACTGCCTACCTACCCATTATTGTCTCATCATACCCATCATTTTCATAACATCACGCTTCAAATTCTCGAAGGGGTAGGTAAGTACCTAGTCAAAGAGAGTGGGTAATTGAGGTGTAAGTATAACCACACCTTGGAGTTAAATTACAAACGTGGCATGTTTGTGATGATAATAGGAGCAAGCTGCTAACTGTGTCTTTGAACCATCGACCGTATGGTCGACGCTTTGGACCGATAAAACTACCAGACTCGGTCGCGGTCGTACGGATCGGATCATAATTAAGGCGATATAAATATATACGCCCCAATGTTAACGCAGTAAGTACTGGCCGTGCTCCCGCTCGGAACCAAAATATCAATATTGAACCTCCATTTGAACAGTTTTGTTTGCAAAATATTATTTGAAATACATATGCTATTTCAGTAATGAAGAAATTCCAGCCATCAATTTTTCTGTGTAAAAATATTTTTAAACATCTAAGTCCTTTAGAAGAGTATCCAAAAGTTGCAAAAAATATCGTGTTGCTAATTATTTTTTTATAGCAAAACTATTAGTTACACGAAAAAACCATGTTTAAAAAATAATGTACATGAAACAATAATAAATATATATATTTTTCAAACCTTTTAATCTAGCCGTTTCTAAGGACTATGCTTTAGAAAGCTGCCGTTTTTCGGCACTAAAGCGGCAGTAGGCCCTTAAGTATCTAAGTACAATTCTGGAGACTGATGACTAAATACTTACCTGTACAGCAAGCGAGACATCTTTATCAACCACCTTCAAGAGCCTTTACCGGTATTTATTATTTAGGGGAGATTGGGGAGATTTGATCCTACGGAAGAGTTGCTTCTTAAAAAAAATAAAGCAACTCAAATTGTTTTAAAATGGTAATTTCGATTCTAATAAAGTAATAAATCCGGGGAACTAGAACTAATAGTAGAGTTAAGATTGATTGTTTAATTCATCCGAAGATGTTTTGGGGCTTTATAATTTTATTATTATGTACCAAGTCTCCCGTAGAACCAAGTCACCCCAGTCTCCCATACCTGCCTACTATTGTTCGGCCAATTGTGACTTGAACACAATAGCAGTAGGTAGATATGCCGCAGTCGTTCGTTTCTAGACTACCGTAGAATACCTACTTCTGATATATTTTTCCTTATCAGATAAAAACATCCTTGTTTCAATCGTGCAGGTCTAAGATAATGGCCAGATCGCCTGACCGGCACCACTGACACCGAATATTATACCTTATCTTAAGTCTCGCTCGTTATTCCTATCTGTCAACAAAATGAATGCGCAAACGCAAACATCGGTACAAGAATTTAAAAACAAACAACACAAATGATTTGTTTTGGTTTACAAAATAAACACGTGACCTGTTGTGGTTGTGGCCACAGTAAAAATGTTGTGGCGAACGTCTATCTATCGATCCAACCAATCCGTGAAATCCACGTCAGGGTACCTACCACCTAGTTACTCTGCCTTCCTTGCTTGTTTGGTGGCCTTCCTACACTAACTGTCTACTATCTGTATCCTAGCTTTAAGTTTTCTTAAGTAATAAAATAAAACTAAAATTAAATATTTATAGCCACTAATCTTACTAAAACAACAGTATTTAATGTTAGGTAGCTGATTGTTAAGGAGTTTTAGGTGATATATTACTGTATGTATCTAAGTAGGTAGATGATGATGGATGACAGATGAGACTGACCTACCTATATAGGTACATTTGATGTACAAATACAAATAGTTTGTGGCTAACGACTATAATTACGATCCAATTCGTGAAATCCACCTCACGCCATCACCGGCCACCGAACTAAGTACAAACAGTCAGCTACAGACAACAAAGGGCGAGGTGACCCTACATAGCTACTATAGCCAGGTAGATACATAATGCAATGCGTCGAAACACTGGCAGAGAATAAGAAATCCTGAAACGTATCACTTATGATCCCGAAACTACGATCGTATATTGATTAAAACGTCGTCAACGCTGAGGGCATGACCCCCATTTTTAAGTTTTGGGCTCCCTGGCAGTCAGGATAGGTAGGTACTTATTGCATGATATTTCACAATAATTTTGACTGTATCCAGTAACGATGACTCATACCCTATACATATAACTTTTTTCCTTCGGTTCTAACCAAGCTCATGTTCTAGAGAAATGAGGATGATGCAATGAAATCTGTGAATATCTAACAGGGTTTTGAGGAGAAAATATTATCAATTTTGGATGGATGTATCTGCTCCAGGTAAGTACCATCTTCACCACAACCTACCCAATGACCTAGTGTTTCGAGTCGAGTGCGACCTCTACTGACTAAGCAGAGGTCGCACTCGCAACACTGAAAGATGTTAATAACCCCTTTCGAATCAACGACCGGTATTTTTACATTGTTTGTGATGCATTTATAAATAAAACACACGGATAAATAAATATAGGGAAAACTGGTACAGCAGACCAATAATTCATGAATCATGACGAAAGAGTAACTAGGAAGAGTAGGTAGGTACCTACCTACTTAGGTACCTAATTAATTTAAGCTTTAGTAATTTTAGGTACCTAATTTAATGTTTTTTCTATGACGTGGGTATAGTTATTAGCAAGTTATTAGCCGAGGTCATTTGACAAGGTTTCTAACAGTAAATTTAATTAAGAAGTTATATAAAATATGTTATTTAATTAAATTATTATGTAGGTAGATTACTACCATCTACACCTACTTAGGTAGGTATAAGATCAAAAAAAATACCTAGGTACCTATTATAGTAGGTAAACTATTTTAACGTCCCGTTTAAATACCGTATCTACTATCTCGGCCTAAAATAAGAGCTATGTCTCGGTTTTGCGTCGAAACTTGGTATTATTGATCGCCATGATTCGTTGAATTGGCTTTGTTTTGTTGGGCTTCCTCTTATTCCGCCAGACCAAACAGTTTGTTTGCGTCACAAAGGAAAGAAAGAAGCTACGCATGCGTTCTAGAACATTGTTGTTGTCTCTGTTTATCCTACTATGTTAGAAAGAGACAAAATTTGCTTCGGCCATCCTCGACCGTTTTCGTAGTCATTGATTTTTTACGAGACGATGTCTATATAAAGGGGACCTCGGTTCTCGGAGCGCATTTCAAAACGAGAAATTGAAAAAGGAATTCACAAGCGTGTGACTTTTTAGAGTTGTTCGTCAGAGAAAACAGTATTTTATTGAAATTTTGTGTTGTAAAAGACTAAATTCTAGTGATTAATCGGTAAGTGTTAATTTTCTTTTATTATTTAGTTTTGTCGGGGTAAGTCTAATACTGTCTGGGCGTCGGGAAAGTGATGGTATACACACATAGTGCGCAGTTTTATTATTGATCGTGCGTGGCCATTTTGGAACAGTCGTCAGTCAGATCTTGCAATCATGCATCGATTTAACAACGAATAGTTTTTAGTTCTGAACGTTATGTCCTTTAAATAAATTCAAGTACCTATTCATTCTCAGTAGAGCAATATAATGCTCAATTTCTAAAGTTATTGTGAACTTTTTAACAAATTTGTTAAATTTACCATTCTAAAGCCGTTGTCTACCAAGTGTATAAGATACAAAAATATTTTCTTTCTCTCATTTACTTTCCTTATTGTTTCCACCGACGCAAATAAATAGGTGAATGGTAAAGAGGTAAAGATAGATAAGAAAAGTGCACCGAAATTGTACCGGGGACGCGGGCGGACTTGTAATTTGAATAGGTTTCACTTGTTGTGTTCATAGTTACCTAATATAAAACTCGCGAACTGTTCAGAGGTAGCCATGTCAGTAGGTCACCCCAGTTTATTCCATCCGTGACCTACTTATTGAACTGCGCGGGGCCATGATCTATCTACTGCGTAGTTGCGCACATCAATGCTGCGGCAGCACATAGGTACATTGTTTAACTTCCCGTAATGAGCAAGCATGGTGATAATGCTTGTGCTTTCTCTGTTTTGGGACGAGGCCTTTGGCCTGCAGTGGGATAGTAATTACCTACATTAAATATAGTGCGCGGCATGTAAGTTGAACCAAAATGTACTAATGTATTATTGAAATTAAACGATTTAAACCGAAATGAATCCCTTTTATACGACCTAACCGTTGACAATATTACATATTGGTTCAACTTACTTGCCGCGCACTGTACCTACGGTTCTTGCCAAACTTGGTCGCCCTGACAATGTGTTTCCGACGCGAAAGGCACTGCACGCGCGGTTCTGTTTATGTATAAGATTTACTACTGCGCAGCCATTGTAGCTAAATTCAGAGCTGCCAAGAAGTTTGGCGAGAATTATAATACCTAGCTATGTGTAAAATTTTACTGTAAAGTTCATTAGTAACTTATATCTACTAACGCCTATAACGTCGAAGTTGTACGCGTATTTAAAGATCAACTTAATTACATACTTTGGAGATGTTTTGTTAGTGTAGGTGTATACCTATATTATTGCACAATTGAACAAAACCCGACAATTTGTCACACATAGCGTGATGTTTTATCATCACTTCAGTAACTACCCAGTCATAATACGGTGACTCATACTTTGAAAAGTCGTTTCCAAGTATTGTAATTAGTGACGAAAGTTGAAATTGCTATTATTTTGTTAACAAGTTTTTATCTTTTATTACAGGACAATATGCAGATCTTCGTGAAGACTTTGACGGGGAAAACCATCACTTTGGAGGTGGAACCCTCTGATACCATCGAAAATGTGAAAGCTAAAATCCAAGACAAAGAGGGAATCCCGCCAGACCAGCAGAGATTGATCTTCGCCGGCAAACAGTTGGAAGACGGGCGCACATTGTCAGACTACAATATCCAGAAGGAATCTACACTGCATTTAGTTTTACGTCTGCGTGGTGGTATGCAAATTTTCGTCAAAACCCTAACTGGCAAAACCATTACACTAGAGGTTGAAGCCTCTGACACTATTGAAAACGTCAAAGCAAAAATCCAGGACAAGGAAGGTATTCCCCCAGACCAACAGCGACTTATTTTCGCTGGCAAACAGTTAGAAGATGGACGTACATTGTCGGACTACAATATCCAAAAGGAATCCACGCTTCACTTGGTATTGCGTCTGCGTGGTGGTATGCAAATCTTCGTCAAAACCCTGACTGGCAAGACCATTACACTTGAGGTCGAAGCCTCTGACACAATCGAAAATGTTAAAGCTAAAATTCAAGATAAGGAAGGAATTCCACCAGACCAACAGCGTCTTATTTTCGCCGGCAAACAGTTGGAAGATGGACGCACACTGTCTGATTATAATATCCAGAAGGAATCTACTCTTCACTTAGTACTACGTCTGCGTGGTGGTATGCAAATCTTTGTCAAGACTCTGACTGGCAAGACCATTACACTAGAGGTTGAAGCCTCTGACACTATCGAAAACGTCAAAGCAAAAATCCAGGACAAGGAAGGAATTCCACCTGACCAGCAGAGGTTGATCTTTGCCGGCAAACAATTAGAAGATGGTCGTACGCTCTCAGATTATAATATCCAGAAAGAGTCCACTCTTCACTTAGTACTGCGTCTACGCGGTGGTATGCAAATCTTCGTCAAAACGCTGACTGGCAAGACCATTACTCTGGAGGTCGAGGCTTCTGACACGATCGAAAATGTGAAAGCCAAAATCCAAGACAAAGAGGGAATCCCACCAGACCAGCAACGATTGATCTTCGCCGGCAAACAGCTGGAAGATGGTCGCACGCTCTCAGATTATAATATCCAGAAAGAGTCCACTCTCCACTTAGTACTGCGTCTTCGTGGTGGTATGCAAATTTTCGTCAAGACCCTGACTGGCAAGACCATTACACTAGAGGTCGAGGCTTCTGACACAATCGAAAATGTGAAAGCCAAAATCCAAGATAAAGAGGGAATCCCACCAGACCAGCAAAGATTGATCTTCGCCGGCAAACAGCTGGAAGATGGTCGTACGCTCTCAGATTATAATATCCAGAAAGAGTCCACTCTTCACTTAGTACTGCGTCTTCGTGGTGGTATGCAAATTTTCGTCAAAACCCTGACTGGCAAGACCATTACACTAGAGGTTGAGGCTTCAGACACAATCGAAAATGTGAAAGCCAAAATCCAAGACAAAGAGGGAATTCCTCCAGACCAACAGCGTCTTATTTTCGCCGGCAAACAATTGGAAGATGGACGCACGCTGTCTGATTATAATATTCAGAAGGAGTCCACTCTTCACTTAGTACTGCGTCTGCGTGGTGGTATGCAAATTTTCGTCAAAACCCTAACCGGCAAGACCATTACACTAGAGGTCGAGGCTTCTGACACAATCGAAAATGTGAAAGCCAAAATCCAAGATAAAGAGGGAATCCCACCAGACCAGCAAAGATTGATCTTCGCCGGCAAACAGCTGGAAGATGGTCGTACGCTCTCAGATTATAATATCCAGAAAGAGTCCACTCTTCACTTAGTACTGCGTCTTCGTGGTGGTATGCAAATTTTCGTCAAAACCCTGACCGGCAAGACCATTACACTAGAGGTCGAGGCGTCTGACACAATCGAAAATGTGAAAGCGAAAATCCAAGACAAAGAGGGAATCCCACCAGACCAGCAGAGATTGATCTTCGCCGGCAAACAGCTGGAAGATGGTCGTACGCTCTCAGATTATAATATCCAGAAGGAGTCCACTCTTCACTTAGTACTGCGTCTTCGTGGTGGTATGCAAATTTTCGTCAAGACCCTGACCGGCAAGACCATTACACTAGAGGTCGAGGCTTCCGACACAATCGAAAATGTGAAAGCTAAAATCCAAGACAAAGAGGGAATCCCGCCAGACCAGCAGAGATTGATTTTCGCCGGCAAACAGTTGGAAGATGGACGCACGTTATCCGACTACAATATTCAAAAGGAATCTACGTTGCATTTAGTTCTTCGTCTTAGAGGCGGCATGCAAATTTTCGTCAAAACCCTAACTGGTAAAACTATCACATTAGAAGTTGAAGCTTCGGACACAATAGAGAATGTGAAAGCTAAAATTCAAGACAAAGAGGGAATTCCACCAGACCAGCAGAGATTGATCTTCGCCGGAAAGCAGCTGGAAGACGGGCGCACGCTCTCCGATTACAACATCCAAAAGGAATCTACACTTCATTTAGTATTAAGATTGAGAGGTGGAATGTAATTAAAAAATACACTTCCTAAATAAAAGACATAATCTGAATGCAACTATTTATTTTATTTTATTACACATCCAGAACACATCAATGGCTGAATTTTCAAAAGCCTAAAAAAATATGACGAGTTTCAGTTATTTGGCATAATCGGCTATTTTACACGTAAAGAAAGAGCCCCACCTTGATCCCATTTCTTGATCAATAGATTGTAGAACTTCTTACAGCTGGGTTCAATTATAGGCCCGTGATAGTGGGTGGTATTAAGGGTTCCGTACCAAAATGGTAAAAAGGAAACCTTATGATGCGACTGTCTGTGCGTCTATCACAGCTATATCTCAAGAACGGATTAGGCGCACAATGCCACATTCGCAAAATGACATATTGACGCAAAATGACACATTCGCAAAATGTCATTTCTCAATATGCCATATTAGCAAAATGCCACATTAGCAAAATGACACATTCGCAAAATGTCATTTCTCAATATGCCACATTAGCAAAATGCTAATGTGGCATATATTATTAGCAAAATGACACTTTCTCAAAATGACACATTTTTAAAAGTTAAAGCCACTTAGTGACTTCTGAGCCGATGATTTATGAATAAAAAATAAAACTAATTTAATTACGTATTTAATCACATTATTTATTAATTTTCATTTATTTTAACATAAAATAAATTAAAAATGTAAACTGAAATAATATATGTCGCTGAGAATCATAAATATAATTAACAAAAAAAAATAACTTTTTTCAAAAAAGCTTAATTTTTTTTGTAAAATTGGCTTGGGTTTTTGTAAAGTATTTTTCCGTATGCGCCTTTAGGGTTAAATGATTTGCAGCATTGATTATACTATTTGCTTAATCAAGTCATTCTTAAAGTTATAGCTAGGTGGCGTTATTCATAAAAACATTTAATGTTTGAATATAAAAAAATCGACTATGTCCCAAGTGACATTGTGCGAAAATGGTATTTTGCGATAAGGCATTTTGCGAAAATGACATTTTGCTAATGTGACGTTTTCGGAATATGACAATTTGAGAATGTGACATTTTGCGAAATTTCAAAATGTAATTTTGCGGTGTACGTTACTCCAGCCAGAAAGTATCTCCTAGAGATATATGAGTAGAACGTATAGTTGGTGCCTTATCTGCTGTAAATGTGCCCCCACATAAAAAATGTGTGCCACCTGTGGTTTAAAAAAAAAAACGGAAAAACGATTCTTGCTGGGGTAACGTTTTTCTAGCAGGAAAATTCTAAACGAGTGATCGGAGAGAGAAAAATTGTGCATGGCCAGAGAGCTTATATGTGTGCCACTATGTGCCCCCAAAAATAAAATGTGTGCCCCTTCAGATTTTCGAGATATTGCGTTTCCTGCTGCAGTAACGTTTTGATGAATCGTATATCTCTAAAACCATTGCATGTGCCCCTGTAGAATAAACATACACGAGTAGCTCTTAATGTGTGCCCCTGTGTGCCCCAATTAGATTTAAGAAAATATTTATAGTTTTCAAGTTATTCGCGGTTTTATGAAAATCCGAAATAACATCGCAGCGCCTAAATGAGACAAGGCATAAGTTCGCTGAAAACTTTATTCGGTCCTTCTTGACGCTAATAATAACCATACAAAGTTTCAAAACGCTTCATGCATGCCTTTTTGAATAATCTTGCTAAAAGTCAAAACGATGGTGTCATAACTTTGACGGCAAAATACAAGGAACTGGCTAAATCTCAGATGTGTAGGTGTAAACCAAAATCATGTGCCTTTAGTCAAAAATATATGGTGAAAATATTGAGCTTGGAATGTTTCGCATTAAGTAAATATAAACAAAAAACCAAAATAAGTAAACAACGGCTGGTTATCCTACCAAATTTGAATGACTACTGAAAAGCGACGGATTCATACATATCGATGACCTTCTTTATTTTACTCACTAACCGGTTCACACGTGTTGTGCCTGAGTACACTGAAGTAGAAAAGTAATGAATAATAAAATAAAGTTGTTATTGGATTATGTTCTACTAGCCGTTTCTATGACCTTACACATGATTAAGTACATTATAAATAATAGACTAAGTGCTATTCTTGGAATAAGTAAGTAGTAAGCTATCTTCTCCATTCTAAATTTCATTAAATTACATCCAGTAATATATGTGTGAACGAAAGAAATACATCCAGATATTTGCCATTTGCTAGGTCTTTGACCAAAAATTTGATTGGTCCCGATGTTTAAAAAAAATATAGTTCATGATATGTATGATGAATACCTACTACTACTAAAAAGAGGTGGCTCTTTTTGTATATAAATAAAAAGCTCGTATTTGTCTTTATATATATATATATGTTACGCTCTGATTACAATGATCTGTGTTGCAACAACGTGTTTCCATTTTGTATGTCGTATTACGTACCTATGAGGGATTTATAATTATTAACCAACGATTATATTAAAGCTGATGTAGTGTCACATAATTTTGATTTGATGATGTTTTAAATATATAAGTGTCATTCCACAGTCAGGTGATAATGTTGTAACATATATGGGATAAATATGTTTATTTATAGCCAAATACCATCAGGTAATTTGTACACATTCGATGTTTACATTTATATCTTTATGCGGTTTACTATACTAACACACTTTATCTGAATCTTTGTATAAGCAAATTACTCGTAAGAGAATTATTTATCTGTGATTTCAAATATAATATTTTTTTACACAATACTAAACTTATTCTTAATACTGATCTGTGATTTTTGTGATGCGAATTTACTAATTATAAGTTAGACTTAGATGAAAAACTGATCTGTGATTTAAATAATAATGACTACACAATGTGCAAATTATTTCTAATATTTATACGTAGGAAATTTGATCTGTGATTTGATGCAATAATTACTTTAAGAATTAAAATTAAGGGAAGAAAAATAATAATTTCCACATCAACAAGCTGTTTCATTAATATAGTCACAAGGTGCATTTAATATATTTTTTAATTAGCCCCCAAAACTTTTGAACGCAACTGTACGGACAACAGCTTAGGTATAATACGTACAATAAAGAAGGTCATCGATATGTATGAATCCGTCGCTTTTTAGTAGTCATTCAAATTTGGTCGGATAACCAGCCGTTGTTTACTTAATTTGGTTTTTTGTTAACATTTACTTAATGCGAAATATTCCAAGCTCAATATTTTCACAATATATTTTTGACTAAAGGCACATGATTTTGGTTTACACCTACACATCTGAGATTTAGCCAGTTCCTTGTATTTTGCCGTCAAAGTTATGACACCATCGTTTTGACTTTTAGCAAGATTATTCAAAAACGCATGCATGAAGCGTTTTGAAACTTTGTATGGTTATTATTAGCGTCAAGAAGGACCGAATACAGTTTTCAGCAAACTTATGCCTTGTCTCATTTAGGCGCTGCGATGTTTTTTCGGATTTTCATAAAACCGCGATAACTTGAAAACTATAAATATTTTCTTAAATCTAATTGGGGCACACAGGGGCACACATTAAGAGCTACTCGTGTATGTTTATTCTACAGGGGCACATGCAATGGTTTTAGAGATATACGATTCATCAAAACGTTACTGCAGCAGGAAACGCAATATCTCGAAAATCTGAAGGGGCACAGATTTTATTTTTGGGGGCACATAGTGGCACACATATAAGCTCTCTGGCCATGCACAATTTTTCTCTCTCCGATCACTCGTTTAGAATTTTCCTGCTAGAAAAACGTTACCCCAGCAAGAATCGTTTTTCCGTTTTTTTTTTCAAAACGACAGGGGGCACACATTTTTTATGTGGGGGCACATTTACAGCAGATAAGGCACCAACTATACGTTCTACTCATATATCTCTAGGAGATACTTTCTGGCTGGAGTAACGTACACAATTTTGCGAATGTGGCATTGTGCGCCTAATCGTCAAGAACTACTAATGCTAAACTTGAAATTTGGAATAGTTTTAGATGACGTTTGCCCAACTATTTTGCAAGGGACTGGAAGGAGAAGAGTTCTTAAAATTTGAAGAGGGGCTATTATGGCATGGGGTATTATATGCAAGAGCGCTATTTTCACATTCTCAAACATTTTTATTTAGGCCGCATAGTTTTCTACTCTTGAAGAAAAGTAAAAAAAAAATAATCGTACCCCTTATCTCCGAAGTCAGCTTAGAGAAAAATCTGAAATTATTTTATGCGATAGAAGTTTATGTAAAAGTAAATTAGTCAATGGCTGCATTAATTAATTTCACTTCTCAAACACGATTCTGACGAAAAAGGAAACTGACATGTGTCCGAGATCGAAAATAATAGTAGGTACCTTTTCTACTGAGACGAAGGTAATTACTTAACTTTTATTATTTTCTATGCATGGCGACTATAAAATCTTTATCTATAAAAATATTACAAAGCTGAAGAGTTTGTTTGTTTGAAAGCGATAATCTCAGGAACTACTGGTTTGAATTGAAAAATTATTTTTAGTTGGATAGCCCCTTTGTCGAGGAAGGTTATAGCATATAACATCACGCTACGACCAATAGGAGCGGAGTATAAGTGACAAATGTTGCAAAAACGGGATAAATTATTCCTTTTTGAGAGCTTCCGTTGCGTGCGCTGTGTAAGCGGTTAAAGTTACGCAACAATCATGTATGTATTATAGGTAGGTAGGATAGATGGGTAGGTACGTAGCCAGTTTGCACTCAGAAAGTATCATTTGGTGAAACAGAACTGATGAAGAAGACCACAATGGCCAATGGAACTCCGAAATAACACAATGGAGGTATCCTAGTCGTGTTTGGGCTTATTGGAATCATCATGAGATGTACTTTGACTATACATGATTTTCATGTTAATTGGAGGTACCTAAGTACCAAAACTAAAAAGAGGAAAATAAAAAACTTTTTAACAAAAAATCAAACCGACTTCCAAAACAGCACTAGAATTAACTTTTTTTATTACATAGGTACATACAAACATACATTCATACTCACGCCTTTTCCCCTTGAGGGTAGGCAAAAACTACAGAGCGCCACCACATTCAATACTTACATGAGTCATTCAACACCTACTAAATCTGTGCGTATGGCAATATAATGCTAGTCAAATTAGGATATCTCCCTCAAGAAAGCCGTTATGTTTTCTGGTACTTAAACTGATATACTATGTTTTTTATAGAAAACTAGCTTCTGCCCGTGGCTTCGCCCGCATAAAAAGTGTTTTATCAACCCAAGGGAATACAAACAATGAGTTGCCCTTGTCAGTAAGACAAGCCCAGTCGCTGGCTGCTTTTAAGAACCTGGTTAGAAACCATTTCCTTTCTCTCTAACATTTATCTATTTAGATCTAATTTGGTCCATCATTATTCAAGCCTTTTTCATTTTTTTTTCTATCTATGAATGTATGTGACAAGTAATATTATATAAGTATGTTTATAGAGCTTATATATAATATTTAATATAGTAATATATTTTTTATTTATATATTTATATTTTAATGTAGCATTACACCACAAACTACCCCCTGTTTTATTCTTAGATAATTATGTCCATCCAAAGGTTGTCTGGTAGGTATAGCTGTCAGCGATATGGCCGCCTTTGTACCCGTATTTATAAGTGTTATTGTAAAAGAGATGTGTAACTTATTTTTTTGGTGTACAATAAAGTATATTCTATTCTATTCTACAAACTATCCTATGTTGTATAGAAATGTGGATTTATTTTTAAAACAAAGGTGTAAATATGTACATACTTAAACACTAAACAAAAGTAAACTTTACAAACTTATATTAGAACTAACTACTCACACTATATATAAAAGAAAGGTACACTTAGGCGTCGAAGTACTCCTCCACATCGCTATCATCCGGGAACGTGCCCAGAAGACTGGCAGCATTGCCACGTTGAATGGCAATGCTGATTTTTTGCGCAGAGAAAGAGCCAGCTCTCTGGTCACGCACAGTATCGATCAGTCGGCGAGAGATCAAACGGCTCAAAACTGTAATTACCAATTAGGTTACAGTATTTGCGCCGCTTGAGGGCTTCAGCAGCCGCAGCAGCAGCGCCAGCACAGCCCGCCGAACTAGGAACATGAGATGGAGCAAGGGTGTCGACACAGGTTGCGTCCCACACCAGAGGCCTACCTACCTTCCATGGCACCAATGTCATGCCATCTGGTCTCTTCCCATCGTCACGTACCAAGCCGTTAGGTTCTAATACAGCTGGTACGCTGGCGGTGATAAGGGCTCGACGAATAATATCATTGATGCTGGCGTGCCGTGCTATGCGTCCTGCGCTCTTGCAACAAGAAAGGCCATGGTGCCCAAGCCTGCCGACAGCTTCACCACATTGGCACCGATGTGGAGCAACACAAGGTGCGCCTAAGCGTAGACAGGTTGCGAGCCGAAACAAAGAGTCAACCATCATAGTGCCTATGGTGGATGACGGGAGTGCTTAAAGCCACAAACCCGACTCCCATTCTCCCACAGCCAGCAGATGCGCACGCTCAGCAGTACTAGACGATGTATTTATAAGATTATTCTGTATAATACTGCAGAGCGGCACATCCCATCGTCTTTGGTAGGACAGGATGTCGGGAAAATCCGTATTGGGACAAGCGACATTTTACTTATTAAAAAAAAAGTCATATTTATGTCCTTTCCAGGGTCTCAAACTATCTCCATGCCAAATTTCATCTAAATCGGTTCAGTACATCCAGAGATTACCCCCTACAACCTCAATCGAACGTCGGTTTATTGTCCTGTTGCATTATTTAATTGAAGTAGATTACAGCCCAAATACTTCTGCCAGCTATTCACTACAGTCCATCAAATCTAAGAGGTACCGTTTGACGTTTCATATTTTTCAAACCGAAACAACTTTGTTCATACGTACATTATTCAGTTTCGATAACCTTTTTCATAAAACCATGAATTTAGAAAGATTTCATTATTGTATCTAAAAATGTACAATTCTTAATATCTAAATGTAATTGAAAACTTTCAAACAAAGCAAAATAACACATATTTACACAGTAAATAATTTCTAATAGTTATATTCTTGACCTCATTACAAAGTTACGTAGTTAGGTCACTGCACGTAGTGTTGCGACTCTTCGGATACACTTGTATGCAAAAAAATCGTTTACATATACGAAAAATCGAATGTATTATTTACAAATTACACTTGACAACCAAACAAATATTTTTTCATGTGAATGGGATTTATCTCACATATTACGATTACATAACTAAATAGTTATGTAATCGTAAAATATGAGATAAAACCCATTCACCAAAAATACGTATTTACAAATCAAATATATTTGCTTCTTTAAAAAGTTGTCGAAAGCGATTTGTCGATTTTTGATTTTCGCGCCCAAATAAGTCGGGGTTTCTCGCGCTAACGCTGTCGAAATAGTAAATGGAGTCAGGGATAGTGTTTTTTACATTTATTTTTGTGTATGATAGTATGGGTTTGCATATTACAGAGAAATAAACAAATTTTTAACAAGCACATCCATTGATTTTACGTCTAAGTCTTATTTCTACGTCTAAAACTAATAAAAATAAGGTATGTAGAACCCATTCACAAAAATGTTGTTGCCTGATGTTATAAATTAACGACGTTACTGCGCGACCGCATAATGCACTGAATACACAGATACCCTAAAATAAATTAATTTAATTATTTTTAGGTCAATAGGCAAAATCGCAGGTGTCCAAGTCTCTACAATTTTTTTTTTCTGGCAACACTGCCAACTACAAGCGCACGCGGTCCGCTCGGTCGGTTCGGCGTCAGCAGTCTCTCGCCATCTTGGAAGCTGACTGTGCGCGTACTTGCTTTCTCGTTTGTGTTTTACAATTTGTGACTTGGCTATTACTTTTCTGGACTGATCATTCTTTATCCGTTTACCTTGGCAATATTTATACTGGACTCCGAACTAAGCAAGTGTTTATTAATAATGTCGAAAAGAGGACGTACTTTGAACAGCCAGGCTCGTGAATTGGTGGTGAAATTACACGAGTATTTTGAGCGTGAATCTCAAAATGGTGGACTTCTACTGCCAGTTACACAAGTTCGGGATCGCGTCGGTGAAGCTCTCGGTATTGGTAGCCGCACCGTTGGCAAAATATTAAGTGAAAAATATGGGCCTTCGGGGAGTGACAGTAACGTACTTCACATACCGAAAAAACGAAAAAGAAATAAACCTATGACAGGCATCGATGAATTCGATAGTCATGCTATTAGAAACCATATATACGGGTATTTTACAAGAGGCGAATTTCCAACATTGGCAAAGTTATGTGCAACTTTAAAAGATGCCGGGCTGTATAAGGGAAGCATAGAGTCGTTGAGAACGGTAATAACAGGAATTGGCTTCAGATACAAAAAAGTTGACAAACGAAAAATTGTTATGGAGCGACATGACATAATTATGCAGCGACTAACATTCCTGCGCGAAGTTAAACAAATTATAAACTGGGATAATGTAATATTTTTGGACGAAACCTGGCTAAATTCCAACCATTCTGTGCCAAAAACATGGACTGATGATTCTGAAGCTTCGTGCTCGAAGGTGCCGATAGGAAAAGGTGGACGCCTCATAATATGCCATGCTGGGTCAGCGTCTACAGGCTTCGTGGAAAACTCTTTTTTAGTTGTTTTTATAGACTTTGACGTCACAACAAGCGCGCCAAAAGGGCGGTCGTTTAAAAAGCTACTATTTCAAAACTTTATTTTTTTAACCAAATTAGATAAAAAAATAGATTGCTTTTTTGGAGCTGGTTTTTTTACATTTATATAATGATGTAAATTATCATAAAAAAACATTAAAAAAATACATGCATAATAATATGCTCTATTGTTTTTTGAGGCGGACTCAATTAATAATAATAATGTACGGCCGGACCACGGATTTGTGAGTCCACCTCAGTCCGCTTGTTTACACATCGGATATGGTCTGTGCTCCGTACCAAATCCAGACGTGTGTACCTGTACGGTTGTCGTCGATTGGTTGGGACGACCAGCTTTGAAAAAGGCCCCGATTTATGGGAGATCTGCTGATTTTGGTTATTGTCACCCAATATTTTTACATTCAACTTATACTGTGTTTTTTTAATTAGTAACTGACATTTTGGTGGTTGTCACTTTATCGTTACATAAGAATAGTGTCGTATCCTGACTATCCTGAGTGACCAAAAGTTGATCGAAAATCGAAGTAGATCGAAAATGAAACTATTTCACGGAAAAAAATACATTTGTTAAGAAATTATTGGCCCTTATTTAGTTTACTCATTTATGTCAGAGTTCATTTCATCGATCGCATTTATTTTATTGTTGATTTCATATTTAAAACAATATTTTATGTACTATATGTATGAATACTGTTATATTTAAATATATTACGTTTATATTCAAAAAACATTTATTTACATCACATATTACAATTAAATTGAGCAGTCATGTCACATCGATTCGATGAATCACTTATGATTGGGCTTTTTCTACAACACTATACTCCACGCTTGCAACATTTAAAAAAAATATGGTCATTGGCAGCTGTCAGTTAAGTCTACGAAATTAAAAATCACAGTATAGTCATAAATAAAATGGAAAATAATGTTCTAAATACGGCAACACTAGGATTTGTGGGCGGAGTTAGTCCGGCCGTACCAAGGACACAATATAAGCGAGCTGACTGACCAAACCAGATGTATATTGTATATAACGGACCGACTGGAAGGCAGTTGCTTCACGCAGGCTTGCCAACTTAGGGCTATTAGCCCCAAATTTAGGGTTAAAAAAAACGTCCTAAAGAATTTGAAAACAGAGCATCGTAATCGCCTACACATTGACACTGTAGTAGCGCTTATGGCTACTAGAGAAGGTAGTAAGAAGAAAAGAGGGAGCTTAAAATTTGATCCTTTAAGTGATAAGTCCACCAAAAAAAAATTGGCGTAATGAGTAATGAGAATTGCAAAAAGTAGATTTACGTAGGAAACGTAAACGTAACGTAACGTTTATAAATACTTTTATATATTTGATAAAAAATTGTGGGGCAGATGTGGGGAATATTGATATTATTTGCCCCAAAATTGGGAATATTCAGTCAGGTTTTTTGGTAATCCAGACTGACAACCAACACTGACGACTAGTCGTAGTTGGTACACTTGGATTTGGTACGGAGCAGACCATATCCCATGGGAAAACAAGCAGACCGAGACGGACTCAATTGATAATAATAATGTCCGGCGAACCACTCTACACACGCTCGGATATGGTACGGCCGGACTATCTCCGCCCACAAATCCGTGGTCCGGCTGGACCAAATCCGAACGTGTGTGAGCACTATTATATGTATCCTCCGATTGCACAGCATAATGTTCTTCTTGTTATCGTATTTTTAGTTCGCTTTCGCTTTCGCAGTCGGGTTTTTTTTATTATTAAGTATCTTTTTTTATTTTTTACTTTTTAGTTTTCACGTTTAAACATATAAGTGTTATATATTTTTAAAATCTGCTCTTAAAGCCCTTGTTACCCCACACGATGGGTTTTGGAAAAAAAGTATTGGGCCCTCACAATAAGGCGCTCAAAATCCGCCATTTTTCTATTTTCCAATTTTAATGTAGCCAGTGACACTCGAAAAGTTATGATGAATCGATTAACATAAGAATGATAAAAATCGGTCAATGCGTTTGGTCTCTAGAACGTCAGATAGGAACAAACATACATACATAGACTGATAAACACATTACCCTCCTTCGGCAGTCGGGTAAAAACAATACGGGATCAATTTCAAAAACTCAATTCGGTGATTTTATAATAGTTTATTTTGCATTAAAATTTGAGCGAATTTTGCGAGTTACGGCTCGACAAACCTGACAACACTTATGTTCACTATGGTCATGTCATGTTGAAATAAAAAAAAAAAAACTAAATAAATATATTGTTTTGTTTGTTCATTTTGAACTTTTGTAGGTAGTCTTTGAAAAACGGCGAACTAAGCTAAAATTTAAACTGCGTTCTACAATTATCCAATAGAGGTATAATGGTATTCTAATAGTAAATGTAGTTCAAAGAATAATACAATAAACGGAAGGTATACTTGTTAATAGCCATTTGTACAATAACGATAAGTTTCTAATGGAGTAATAAACGAAGAAATATCTCCAAAATACAAGCATGGACGACGATTTGAAAAAAATCTGCCCATGTTGCAGTCAACTTTATTCTCTATCATGTAAGTACATTGTTATCTTTTGCACTGAAAATAAAACTCATACAAAACACCTAAGAATCCTTGCGGGAATCCGTCGGGTGTGAAACGCACAAGACCGATCAGTGTGGCGACGCTGGGGGGAGGGCTATGTCCAGCAAAGGACTTTCGGCTTAAGTAATGATGAATGCAAAGCCCTATGAAATTCATTAGAGCTGTTCGTCTCAATCAATCGTTCATTGTTATTCTACCTAATCGGCTTTTTTGACGTCTATTAACGTACATTGAAAAAGATTAAATAGGTATTATATTAAAATTATAACTCATGTGCTCGTAACAACAATTTGTAGGGTACAGACTACAGGCTATTCAGTATTTCCAGATGTTAGAAGTGGGAAATAGCCCAAATGTTTGACATGTTCTCTACTAGATTGACTGAGCTAACTTCACTGGGATCCTCACTTACTTACTAATAAAAATAAACATCCGAAAATAGGTTTGCATTTAACTTACATTTACCAAAAATAGGTATGTACAGAGGTAGTACACATCTATTTTAATATGATTTGTCACTGTCACACCTTAGGTATAGACCTAAACACCTATATAAAAAAAATATAACATACCACTAACCAAAAATAAATAACAAATAATATAGTTGTCGGCATGTAACTTGGCAAAAGTCGTTAGATGTGCACAAGTCTTTTTTTAGGTCTCTTTGGTTACCAATTGGGATGCAGGGTACGTTTATCACCATTCCAAGCGCCCGATTGGTTGGTTGACACAAGGATTGACTGACCCATCGCATTGTGTCCAGATTCTGTTAACTCTATATGGTGGTTAGTCAATTGCACACTATGTTTACATGCCGACAACTATCCTAGATTTTTTTCTGTTTTGTTATATTATCTGCAATTTATTTAAACTTTTCTTAGTTACATCAACCAAGGTGAAAGAGAACTTACCATTATTTCTGCCATGTGGTCATACCATGTGCGAAAATTGCATTACCAACATTATGAAATGCATGGAGCCAATAGAGTGCAAGGTTTGCCAGCATGAAGCGGAAGTCAAGACCACTGATACAAATGAGTTGATTCAAAATAAATCTAAGTTATATCATAAGTTTCCTGTGAATGTTCCGATGGTTGGCGAATTAGCTATGCACGTAATGAAGGTAAATTTATATTCTATTTAAAACTCATAGGATAAATAACCATACAGCTGTAATAAAATTAACAGGTTTTTTTTTAAAATTTCTAGACTGCAGATATAACTGAAAAGAAAACTGAGGATGACAGTTTCATTGATTTAAAAGCTTTACTAGAAAAAAATTCTGTTCAAGGTAATTATGACAGAAATTTTTGAAAACCCATTTTTAATTATAAATAATTTTGTGTTTATTAATTTGTTGATTGTTTTGAGCAATTCTGAGAATAGAATTACCTTTTCAAAAATTTAAATTTTTTGACATAAAGCCTTTGTTAAAAACATTTTTAATATGTTTCGTTTGAAATGCCTTTTTAAATTAACTTAAAATAAAATACAAAATTTTGTCATACAAGCGAACAATCCTGACTAATTCTGACAAATAAGAATAGTCTGGACAGGATGCCAAATGTCCAGACTTTTCTGGACAAATCCGCTTGGATTGTAATCCTATCTAGAAGAGACTTGTGTTGATTCTTTATACTAATGATAACTGTAATGCAATTAAAATATTCCCAGTTCAAATACTTTTTTTTTACAGGCAATTGTTTAGAATGTAATGCTACAACTTCGAAAATGTGTGATGGGTGTGACACCATTTTGTGTGATAACTGCTTTAATAAATCGCATAAGAATTTTGTTGTATTCAAGAACCATGTGCTGCAAAATATAGGTTTGTAAATGATTCTTAATTCATTAGAAATAATTGACCAAAAACCTACTAATCCTTGTAAGTATATAATATAAACATTTTCTGGTCTAAGATTGGTTGATGTGTTAAGAACATGGCTTGATATAACAATAATAATTATTTATTATCAGGCAACTAAAGCTTAACTTAAAAAATAAACTAATAATAATTAAAAATTTCGCTCATCGAATTTTCTATAATATATTTATTAAACCGTATAATATCACCGTTAAATCTGCATAAAACTAAATTTAAATAATATCCACATACATATACATATAATAAACCAATACGAAGAAAACAAATAATAATATATTTAAAATGACAAACAATACAAAATCGAACTAAAAATGACAAGCTACGAAGAAAATGTTGTCACTAAGCCAGGCCCGAGCCAAGAACACACGCCCAACATCTTGGCGTTCGTCACTCATCTCCGCCTCGCATCCAACCTGAAATCGTGAGTCAAGCGATCCCGGACGCTGCGGTTGCGTCAAGCTCGAGTGACGAATACTTTTCTCCGCAAACGACACCACCAACTGCGCGTAGACGGGGAGGACTCTGGCCGCCGGAGAGCCTGGGACCTCGAGGTCCATCAGCCTCTGACAGGTTCTCCGCTCCCGGTGAAAGTGTGCAGCGCATGCGATGAACGCAATCGATTAACCAAAATATCATGCACGCATACTTTGGGGCTACAGAGGGGGAAATTACCTGACTGCGTACCGTGGTCAGATGCTCTCTTTGTTTCAGGTGATTGAGCCAGCTTTCTATGTTTCGGCCCAACGCCAGACGGATCAGGTGCGGCTCATTCAACGTAACCGTATGTTGGATGATGCTGTACTTGATAGACTGCGCAACGAATCACGGTATAGCCGTGTCTCGCCTGCCTTACCACCGGCCGCGGTGCAACTGCAACCCAGTGTTTTACCGCAACCCGATTATGTGGGTGAGGATGACGACGACGGGGCTATATCCGTGATTAGCCAATGCAATGCACGGTTAAGGAGCGCTTTGGTGTGTGCATTCCGCGAGTATCGCTCCACACCGCCTGAGCTTAGACCTCTACTAACTCGTCAGCCCATGCATAAGAAAAATAGGGCGCTGGTGTGGGCTCTAGATTCGCAGCTATCAAATTGTTTTGGTAGCAGCAAAGACCTTGCCGATTCGAACTCAATCCTGTATTGTGCGCTGCAGCGGCATGTCGTGTAGCAAACTTCAAATTCTCAAAAAGTGACAGCTACAAAACCAGCTGTTCCAGCTTGGCAGTCCAGGATTGAGCATCGTATCGGCGAGGCTAGAGCACTCATCGGCAAGCTGCTTCAGAGAGGGCAACACTCGCCCTAGAGTGATGCGCTTTGTGAGGCGGGCGTTCTCGTGGACTGATATCAGTTCTCGAGATTATCTGTCCCGCGTCATGGAGCGTATCGACTTCCTGAAGCAGAAGATCTACGCATGGGTAAACCGTATTCGTCGGTACAAGCGGCGAGTTGAGCGATACACTCAGATTCGTACATTCCAATGCAACGAAAGTTGGGTTTACAGGGCTTGGGAGCGACCCGACCAAAGTGTGACTGATATGCGCCTACTAAATGATGATGCCATGGATTCGTTCTAGCGCAATATCTGGTCGGTCCCTGTCTATCACCGAGGGTGACTGGAATCGGGAGGTTGAGCAAGCGTGCGATCCGATACCACAAATTACCATCAGCACCCAAGATGCAGCTCGTGCAGTCCGTCCGTTACCTAACTGGAAATCTCCAGGGCCGGACGGACTGCACAACTTTTGTATTAAATCGTTCCAAAGATCACACGCTCGTTTGGCAACTCAGTTCCAGTGTGCCTTAGAGTCAGGATCGCTGCCCCAGTTCCTAACGACAGCCCGGGCACGGTCTCCTGTGACATGGCTTGAGTCACAATTTTTATCACAGTTTGGGGATAAAGCCATTTTGTCGTAATGCTAGCACGGCGGCGTGAGATAATTTCTTGACTTGTGACATAACTTCTTGACGTTTATTTCGGACATATTTACGGGTAAATAATATTTTCACAATAATTGTTTATTATGTTTATATCAAACACTGATTATGATATCAAACAAACAAAGAAAAAGAAAGTCCGGCGTGCCGCGTCGTATGTCATAAATTAATGTGTCCAACAAAATTAAAAAGTTGTTTAACTGTATGAACGCCACACTTTTATACGTATTATTTTATTTGGTCGCCTATTCAGATTATGTCGCATTATGAAGTCAGCGGGGCTAGCATGGGCGTATCCAAGATGTTTGTGACAAGACATGATAAAAAACATAGTGTCCCTACAATTTGTCATAAATGCTAGCATGGGACAACCATGTGACATAGTTTAAAGGCGCGACATGCCTTCCTTGTTGCTGACTTCATAGTGCGGCATAATCTGAATAGGCGACCAAATAAAATAATACGTATAAATTGTGCCTTTCATACACATCATCATCATCATTCACATTCTTTCGGCTGAAATGATGATGATGATGATGATACACAAACAACTTTTTAGTTTTGTTGGGAACTAATTAACTTTTGAACCACGACCGTAGACTTCTGCACACTTTCTTTTTGTTTGATATCGTAGTAAGTGTTTGTTAGAAAGATATTATATAATTATTGTGATTTTTTTTATAATTACTGAAAAAATATAATAGCTTGGCCCCTGTGCCCGATACCGGTGGACCCCTATTTTTATATTTTAAATGTTTTTATAATTTGGAAAGTACGAAGAATATGGAATAAAAGAAAATAATTATAAAAAATATAATAATTAAAATAAAAATATTTTTTAAAATAAGAATAGAAATAAAAAAATATAAAAGAAAGTAACAATATAAAATTAATTATTAATCCTGTAACTGTCCTACTGCAGTGCAAAGGCCGACGAGCATTGATCACCACATAAAATAAATTTATTGCCATTTGGTGCAGTAATTAGCAGCCAAATATTATTTTTTTCAACTATCAAATTTTATCACCACCTCCGAACGAAAGTGATACATTTTTCTTAATCATCTGTCAAAATTTGATATTTGTGACAAAATGGGTGCGCCCTTATTATCTACTAAGATTCAATGAGTCACAAATAAACGTCAAGAAATTTTCTCACACCCGCCGTGCTAGTATTTAAGACAAAATGGCTTTATCGCTCAAACTGCGGTGAAATGTGGACTCAAGCCTTGTCACAGTAGGCCGTGCGCGCCGTTCAGCAACAAGAAAGGCATGTTGCGCCTTAAAAATATGTAACATTTTTGACCCTTGCTAGCATTTACAACAATTTGTAAGACATGACATAATGTATCATGTCTTGTCACCAACGTCTTGGGTACGCCCATGCTTACCTACCCTGCAGGACTAAACCACCCGCTCCACAAATCAGGTAGTACAGCGGGGAATAAAAATTTTAGACCGCTAACATATTTACCGACGGTCTATAAAGTTTTTACATCCATTCTGAGAGCTGAGATTAATCAACATATTGATACGAATTTAATCATGTCTGCTTCTCGGAATGGATGTAGAAATGGGTCCCGCGGTTCTAAGGAGCTGCTCCTTATAGACATTGCCATTAGCCAGCAGGTTCGCCATTCCTGAAAGGATCTGGCGACATGTTGGATAGACTACAAGAAGGCCTATGACCCCTTTGCCCCCAACCGCCTGCAAATAATGAAGCTACTGAAGGTAACAGAAACCAGGATGGCATTTGGTGTGGACAAATGTGCAGTCATGCATGTAAAGTTAGGGAAGATTATGGAATCCATGGGAATACAATACAACTCTCAGATTCCATACTCCTAAGATCCTTTTCCTCAACCGAAACTTACAAGTATTTGGGTATGTCGGAAACACTAGGCATCAATGCTACTGACGTGAAACAGTCGTTGAAGCAACGCTTCTTTGGCCGCCTGAATATACAAGGCCTTCAACGGCTGGGTCAACACGGTCTTGACCGATCCGTTGAAGCCGTACTCTTTCGGCATACTCTCTTGATCATACGGTCTTGATATATTCAAATGGACTCAGACAGAACTTGATGCCCTGGATAGGAGGGTCCGCACGTTGCATGCCGCAAATCGTATGTCACCGCAAATCTTGAACGGATCGGAAGTGCGGGGTCGAGGCTTTTTAAATGCTAAGACTCTGTACAACTGCGAGGTAAAAACACAAAAAATTAATTATAAATCTTTTATTTTGGACCACACATTTGTACATACATCATAAACCTGCCAAACTGCGTGACAGTTTGTCGGCAGGATTAGCGCTTGTCTTAAGAACATTTGGTATAAATTATTACCATCTATGTAGGTAGATACAACTATTAATAGACGGTAAGAATTAGTATTTCAGCAGCCGCGCGGGCCGCCTCCGGCACACACACCGGCGACGGCCCGCGCAGCGCATGCTCTTTCAGAATACAATGCAACAAAATGCTCAATGACATTGCCGCAACACGAGACAACAGTTAATAACTCGATATTATCAACTACTGCCGCACGTCGCGGCAACGTCATTAAGCAGTTCTAATGTTTTTAATTTCATTTTTAGTATTCACTCACTAATTCCACTATGATCTTTTCTCAGCCAGTCGATATGATTAAAAATTGTAGGGGTCAAATACTTATTGGTTCTTTTGCAGTCTTAGGGAATATTTCCAGAAAGCCGACGTGGGTATGCATCGAGATGTGTTAGCGGTGTACAAGAACCTTACCCCGCTCTCTTTGGCTAACAAGAACTGGCGCAATTCTATAGTATTAGATACAAAGGACCGCAGGGAGTTATGGCATGGTATGGCAGAGCAAGGAGCTTCACGGACGCTTCTACCGGGTCCTATATGCATGGGCCCATGCAATACTTAGCTCAAGTTCTTCCACTTTTAGTCCCTATGGATTAATGTGCTATTTTAGTCCCTGTACGAAGAATAAACTAGCTCTTTTTTAATAGACGTGATAAAAATATGATTTTCCTTTTAGAAACCGCTATGCAGCCCAAGAATTGTAAGTTGCATATTAGATATCCACTAGATTACTATTGCAATGATTGTAAAAAGTCTGTATGTACAGACTGCATGATACTTGGTGGTGAAAAATCCTGCAAGAACCATGAAGTTGTGTCTTTACAGGCAGTTGTAAGTATTTAAGAACATCCAACAGTTATTTATCAGATACCGAAAAACGCTTTGACATGAGTTATTGTGAAAAAACAACTTTAAGGTTAGTATATCTATATACTAGAGCATTTTCGCGAGCAATACTGTTAAGGCTTAGTTTCCTAAAGCATTTCCATATAATGTAACGTTCTACCGCTCGACGCTGTGTTCGACGTAATGCTCACGGCGATTGAGCATTACCTGTAATATTTATTTAACCTTGCTTTCATTATTGACTTCACTCCAAAACGCACATTGGTTTTTAAAGTCAGGTTGTAACAAACCATCGAGCGTCATGTTCGAAGTGTGATTCGAATAAATTTAAAAACAGCGAATGCTCAATGTTCGATTACAATTAAATGCTCTGGTCTATACTTACCTTTAGATAATAATTAGGTAAAAAAACTTAATAAAGTAATTTTAACTCTTGAATAAATTAAACTACTGTGCGAAAATTATTTTGTCTTATTCTTTATTTAAGCTCAATGTTGTATTAACGTTGTATTAACGTTGGTGTTGACGTTTTTTTTTGCAGAATGAAATCTTTTTGGAGGATTTGAATGATATATCTCCACAAGTTGATGAAACCTTCAGAAGACTCACTAAAACAGCTGTTGTATGTTTCCTCATTACATTCGTAAATAAATCTGTTTGTTCCATTCTTTATTTATTCTTAAGTACCTTTAATTTTCATGTTTTCTAGGATATTGGATATTTGCTGCTCAACTACGAAAACGACACTGGATCCGTTAAGGAACTGTCTAAAATAATTGCGAGTGTTGAACAAAATTTCTCAAGGCTGTTTTCTGTAGTACAAAAACATAAACAAGAAATTTTAAATATACTTATGCATTTAAAGTTCTCTGAAAAGAACTCCCTGCAGAAAGCTAAATCTGAAGTCGTAAATTCTATCAAGAAAGCTAGTAAAGTCTTGAGGATGATAACAGCTGCTACTGATATCAAGAACATAAAACAGGTGTGTTTTTCAACTATGTTTTATATTTATTTGGTTTTATATCTTTTGTTATAACACTATTTCCGTACCAGGCGTGAATAAGTTGATAAGTCGAGACTAAGTCGATGGGTCTGTTTTACCGCACACAGCAAACATGTGAATTTTTAAATAACTCTCTTACTAAAGGGTACAATGTGACGTCTTGAGATATTAAAACATACAAATTATAATTATTTACACAACTCAACATGTAATTATAATACTGCCAACTATTAAAAAAAAATTACGAACAACACGATATGTTCATTTATTCAAACAACCTACTTAACGTTTTTAATAGCATAAATCAAGTTGTCCCGTTATTACCGCATCGAAATTGCGTTGTATTTTGTGACAAATAAATCTATCATCTACTTATTACATTTTCTATCCGTTGCGCGTGTGATGAGACAAAGTGATATGTTAAATCCGTACCAGGCGTGAATAACTTAAAAAAACGAAAATGCACATTTTTCAGGGCAGCCATTTTTAAGTTTAAGTTTTATCTGTAAATTCTGATTTTATGTTATTGAATACTTTTTTATCTGAATGTAATTAATTTGCTTTGAGTTTTCAGATAACATAAGATTATTTAATGAATTTACTGTATTTATAATAAAAAAATGACATATCAAGTTGTTCACCAATGAGTTATCAAGTTTTTCACCTAAGTACCTTTAAGGGAAGTACGTGTGTAAAAAAATCAAAAGTAATAAGTATAGTCTCTGCCTACCTCTTATGGGACTGAAATCGTGATATTATGTATGTAGGTATGTGTACAGGTATGTATAGGTAATAAAAAAACAAATAATTGCAAAATAATTATTTTTATTCCGAAAACATAGTTATATATTCTCCGATTCCTCCTGCATCAGGGTCTTCGGAGTCTAAATCAGGATCGATGTTGGATACGTCAACATCAGTTTTAATGTTTTTATAAAATTCGTGAAAAATGGGATCTATCAGTGGCAATAAATCCATCAAATCCTTCTTTTTTTCATTACTTATTGGTAAAGTCTCTTTTGAAACAACTTCTAGTTGTATAGTGTCTAAATTGAATTTACCTCTTTTCCTGTAATTTATGACTCTAAAAGAGCTTTCGTTGTCAAGATTTGTCTTAAAACGTATTTCTCCGATAGGCTTCTTATATTGCAGCCATTTCACGGGTTGCCATAAAAATTTTTCACCACTAGCATCCTTTTTTTTAATTGTAAATGGACCTTTCTTCGAACTCAAATCTGCAAAATTGAGAAAATTGTCTAGTTTCATAGCTACAATGGCAAATCCGTTATTAATCTTGCAAGATCTTATCAGTTGCATCCAATCGTTAAGATGGTTTATTTTAAGTTGCGTTTTCTTTTTAGTTCTTTCAATTAGGGCATGATCCGAGTCACATTCCATGTGGCTATGTCCGCTAATCAAAAACTTATGATTGATCCTCTCCAGGGTTGGATGCACATGCAATAAATACATGAACATCATTGCGAAAGCGTTATTTTTATTCTGGCCACCACACGTGTCAGAAGGTTTTTATTCTGATGCAACTGATAAGATCTTGCAAGATTAATAACGGATTTGCCATTGTAGCCATGAAACTAGACAATTTTCTCAATTTTGCAGATTTGAGTTCGAAGAAAGGTCCATTTACAATTAAAAAAAAGGATGCTAGTGGTGAAAAATTTTTATGGCAACCCGTGAAATGGCTGCAATATAAGAAGCCTATCGGAGAAATACGTTTTAAGACAAATCTTGACAACGAAAGCTCTTTTAGAGTCATAAATTACAGGAAAAGAGGTAAATTCAATTTAGACACTATACAACTAGAAGTTGTTTCAAAAGAGACTTTACCAATAAGTAATGAAAAAAAGAAGGATTTGATGGATTTATTGCCACTGATAGATCCCATTTTTCACGAATTTTATAAAAACATTAAAACTGATGTTGACGTATCCAACATCGATCCTGATTTAGACTCCGAAGACCCTGATGCAGGAGGAATCGGAGAAGAATTCAACTAATTCTATAATATTATAACTATGTTTTCGGAATAAAAATAATTATTTTGCAATTGTTTGTTTTTTATTACCTATACATACCTATACACATACCTACATACATAATATCACGATTTCAGTCCCATAAGAGGTAGGCAGAGACTATACTTATTACTTTTGATTTTTTTACACACGTACTTCCCTTAAAGGTACTTAGGTGAAAAACTTGATAACTCATTGGTGAACAACTTGATATGTCATTTTTTTATTATAAATACAGTAAATTCATTAAATAATCTTATGTTATCTGAAAACTCAAAGCAAATTAATTACATTCAGATAAAAAAGTATTCAATAACATAAAATCAGAATTTACAGATAAAACTTAAACTTAAAAATGGCTGCCCTGAAAAATGTGCATTTCCGATTTATTAAGTTATTCACGCCTGGTACGGATTTATCCATCATAAATATTGTAACGAGCTGGGGTTCAGGGATAAATTATTTAAACAGCAGATAATTAATTTATTATATAGCACGGAAGATGTTTCTAGAACATTCCATACTGGTCTAGATAATTTGAGAATCTTCCAGAACAATCAACTTTCGAACTCATCGTTCCCAAAATGACTAGAAACGTAGAAACTGCTAGAATGTTTGGCTCGAACATTCTGGAAAATTCCATTCGACTCGAACTTTCGATAAGATTAGTTCCGCTATTTGATACTTGATGGCGCTACTAGTTACTACTTAGTTCTTCCTCTCGTCACTAGATGGCGTTGCCCTATCTTGTAACAATATGTTAAGTTTGCCTCTCTCTGATAGCCATTTGCATTCATCTACCAAACTTTTCTCACGTGTGTACATCAGTATCAAATGATACCATGATATACAAATTCAACAAGTTCTCAAGTCAACGGCGCGGAGCTATTGTCAGTCTTTCTTTTTCATAAGTATACAGAGTTTAGGTCGGTAGGTTCATGTCAGCTGCAACTGTCCTTCATGCATGCCTTTGTGGCCCTAGATTCTAAAACACTCGTCTGTCTGTAGGTCGAAGGGAAATATTGATGAAACCATTAGCCATTGTTTTGTTTATAACCTTTATTCAATTTATGTTCATACATTTAAACTTTATAAATTTTAGCTTATAAAAATAAAATAAAAAAACCGGCCAGATGCGAGTGGGACTCGCGCACGAAGTGTTCCGTCCCATTATCGCAAAAAACGACAAAAAAATCACGTTTGTTGTATGGTAATAGGGTCCCGTTTTTACCCTTTGGGTACGAAACCCTAAAAACATTTAAATATATAAAAAAAATAGTAGCCCACCGATATCGGGCACAGGGTCCAAGCTACAGGAGGACAGGGCTACTGAGAGAGATACCTCTTAACGATACGCGCCGTGTCCAGGAGTACCGCTTTCTGTAAAAAGTCCATCCAGCTGCCCAACGAGATCATCCTCAGGTTTTCGTCGAGAAAATTGGCTATTATGCCATTGGCCGTCACGTTTATCGGCACAATGACTGCTGTATTAACATCCCACATATCGAAAACCTCGCGAGCCAGATCAAGATACTTACTGTTCTTATCTCTCTCAGCCTTCACGAGATTATCGTCATGGGGGACCGCTATATCAACAATCATTGCGCGACGCTTTAGTCGGTCTATAACTATTATTGGCAACAATAGTCCTATCAGTGATGATAGACCGATCCCAATACAACTTGACATTACCGTTTTCGAGAACTGGGTCGGGCACATACCAATGTATGGTACGGTACTTCTGACTCCACAAGATTGTAATTAAGAGCAAGTTGCTGATGGATAATTCTGAATGCAAGGTTGTGTCTATGCAAATAGACTCCGTTAGCTAGACTAGAATAACCGTAGATAATGTGACGGATGGATTCTCCCGGCCGGTGACATGCCCGACAAATGTCAGCCGTGCAGTCTTTCACAATGTATTGCCGGTAGTTGTTCGTCATCATAATTTCGTCCATAATCGCAAAGACAAAACCTTCGGTTTCCCCGAAAAGGACACCATATCACTACCAGGCCACGGACACTAAGGGATATATATCGGGCTCATGTAGGACCTGGTAAAAGCGTCCAAATTCCTTGCTCTGCCATACCTCCCTGCGGTCAATTAACTCGCACTTTTTGCTCAATAGACGCAATGCCGTGACATACTGTTGGATAGATTCACCATCTTCTTGATTTCGAGTAATAAAGTTGTACCGGGTGAGAGTTACGTTCGATTTCGCTCCAAAATAAGCATCGAATTTTTTCAACAGCTCAGTTACTTCATCACGTTCATCATCTTTCTCGAAAGTAAACGTCTGATACACGTCAAACCCTTCCGAATCAATGTGATTCACCAATAAACTAGCTTAGACACTCGATGGTTCCGTGTGTACTCCTGATGCCTTATCTTATCATAAAGGGGCCGAGAAATAACTCTGACACTTCGACCTATTGGGATCTATTGTGGTCCCCTAGATACCTTACTCCTCCCCAATCTCGTTGAAAACTCTTCATGAGTTTTACAACGAGACTAGGTGATATGAGCCTAGTCTAGTCTTCCGGTTTTGGATATCCAACCCCTAGGAGACTCATTCGCTTACCAGCCAGTGCATCGCATGTGCACAGAAGGTGCTCCATGCGTTCCGTATATTCCCCACATAACCTGCACATGGGCGTCGCTGCCAGACCCATCTTCATGACCATGTCGTTGGTTCAAGCAGGTAGCGGATTTGCCCCCTCCTGATGCCTTAATAAACAGGAGGAATTGTTGTCTCCACTTTTTCCAAGCATCAGTGCGGCCAACAGGTCCGCCAGCGCCGTCCAAATCTAGTTCTGATGGCGGCCGCGCATATTCCATCGTAGAATACTGTAATCCGTATAATTTTCAGCAAAAATCAAATCATACGTTATAAAATGCGGCCAATGCTCGCAATTTTCAATGTTATTGAACTTTACCAACGTAAAATAGCGATTTATCGCAAAACCGCTACCACCATGTTATAAATTAATGGCACACCTCGAAATTTTGACTACAACTGACTTTATTCAAAGACGCAAACTACATCACAGTAACCACAGATATACTACAACAATTAGTATCTAATACTCGCCTGTTCTCGTTCTCTAAGGAGAGCGATTCAGGATGTAAAGTCTTTCTGTGTCCATTTGAGTATGCCGAAACAGTACATCAAGACCAGCCGTTGAAGGCGCGCACCTTGTTTCCGCCTGATAAAAGACTATTTAGTACCTTTTTCAAGCGGTCAAAGAGGCGTTTCTTTAACGACTGTTTCACGCCATTACCATCGATGCCTATTGCTGCCGACATACCCAAATACTTGTATGTTTCGGTTGAGTAAAGGGATCTAAGATGTATTGAAACCGAGAATTGTCTTTTATAATATTGATATTGATAGATCCTGCTTACTAGTGTGTCGATGGCAAGTACAGTATTTTTATCCGACTGCCGAAGGAGGGTAATGTGTTTATCAGTCTATGTATGTATGTTTGTTCTTATGTGGCCTTCTAGAGACCAAACGCGTTGGCCGATTTTGATGATTCTTAAGTCAATCGATTCGTCTTAACCTTGCGAGTGTCACTGGCTACATTAAAATTGAAAAATTGTTTTTTTTTATATTTTGTGTGCCATATTGTGAATGCCCAATTTTTTTTTTCTTCCAAACCCACCGTGTGGGATATAAGTAATAAAGGGTTTTAAGGAGTGATTTCAAAAATATAACACTTATATGTGAATGAATTAGGTACATTTAATACCTAATTCGAAAGAAATGTTTACTAAAAAGTTATTTAATAAAAAATTGATTCAAAAAATAAAAAAAACCCGACTAACTAGAAAGACGTAAACAAGAAGAAAATAATGCTATGCAGACGGAGGATACATCTGGTTTTTTTCAGCCAGCTCGCAAATTAGCAGAAAATTACATTTGATAATTGGTTGGCTAATATAGTTTTATTTCTTAACCATTTGTAATATTCATGTTTTTATATAATATTGCTTTTGTTAAATTTTAGATTAATTTGCCAGCCCTCTTGGAGGAGGCCAAAGAAATAACAAATACTGCCTGGTATCTAAATAAAACTGAAACAAACAAAGATTCTCTTAAGTAAGTATGTTCTCAAGTTATGTTGTCATGCTGCCAAGTTTATCTGGCCATAGTAAATATTATTTAATACAAGTCAATCTTAATTTACTGGAATATTAAATACAACTTCTTATGGTTAGGTTAGGTTAAAACGGGCTGGTTTCAGCAACTCCACGACCAAGCGCGTATTTTGCGTACGGACAACAACAACTTTACAACTTCTTATTATAAAAACTGCTTTATTATTTACAGGGTGACAGTAAATGAGGATTTGTGTTTATTGATGAGTGACTATGTGCAGTTGGAAGGTAATGTCAAGTCTGTGTACAAGTTGCACTCAACGTCGGAACTAGGAGATGATATAGAATTACCGCCGGCACCAAAGTCTCCCGTCTATCCACCGGAATTGCCTAAAGGTAAGATTTTTGTTTGTGATTCCTAAACTTTTAAAATAAAACATCAACAGTATGAAGTGTTATTAATAGATATTGTTGGTTAGATTCGTTAAAATATAAGGGCGGTCGTCCACAGCGACTTTATGCAGATATGCAGACGCCATACAATCGCAAAACAAACGTGATACAGTCGCTATGAAGTAGCAGGTAATTACGATTCTACCATCGGTGGCCAAATTATTAGGGACACTAAGATTTTTGTGTTTTCTAGTTTAGCTGCATTTTTTAAACAAACAGTTGGTTGTAGATCTTGTGGGTATTTTTTATTTAATAACAATGTATTATTAACACAACAAAAATAAAAAGTTATTTCGTAAAATAATATGCACCTTAATAGACATCTAATAAAATTAATCTTAACATTTGTACAACTCATGAAGAGAGTTTTCAACGAGATTGGGGAGGAGTAGGTTATCTGGGGAACGACAATAGATCCCAATGGGTCGAAGTACCCGAGTTATTTCTCGGCCCCTCCACAAGATAAGATTAGATCTTAACATTTAGTGATGGGCAGCAACCGGTCCCCCGTTGCGCGTTACTCTTTCGTGTATGGCATGATGCAACAAAAAATTCCCGAAACACGTTATTTAACGCCATGTTCCTCTCCCTCCCTCTTGCTATGTTGTACCTTCTAGTTCGCATTTGAATTAGTTAGATTGTTACGACTCACTCTGTACTACTAGCACGAGCGAGCGAGCGAGTTATTATTGCGACTCATTGACTTATTTTATTTTAATTTTGATTGCTGTGACCAAGCTGACATTTTTTAAATTAATATTATATTGTAATTCTAATGATCTGCCACTTAATTTTGATATACTTATTATTTGGAATTGTAAACCTTTGCATGCCCATGTGACGGTAAAATATGGAGAACTTTATTATAAAACCACCTATGTACTCTAACCATGTTTGCAAAGAAATAAATGATTGATTGAGATCCAGCGACGCTAAGAATAAAAATGTTGTTCCAATAAATTTCACTAGATGACGCGATGTGCATAGGATTGATCATAAAATTGTTATGTTCTTCTTTAATTAACTCTCCTAAGCACAAAAATATGGAATACTGAGCTCTTTATTCACATTTAAAATTTTGTTTCAACGGATCAGTTGGAATCCATTCCAGAAGATGGCGCTGTTATAAGTTTCTGAAGCATTCCACTTGATTTTTTGAATTTCTGTTGTAACACATTTTGGCACACAAAAATACTATATAAAACAAATCGTCACTCTATTTAAAGAAAAAAATATTCACGAACCGAGTAAATCTTTTTACTTGGAAGTCAATTCTAACACCATTTATCGCTTGGCACAGAATCGACCGTGAAAATAGTCGGGTTATTCCGAAGAAAAATGCTAGTTAATCTGTATACTAGTATTATATTATCTGTGCTACTAGTTATAAATTTGAAAGAATTCGTTATTAATACTCATGAATAAGGGATTCTATTTTACTGTTTCACAATACGTAATTACTTATTGGAATATGAGAACCAAAATACTATAAGATTGTTGCAATTTTTTTATGAACTCTCGTGGCGTTTTTTATAAACTTAGGCTCTTCAAAAAATTGGTTAGTTTCTTTTGTAAGCTGATAATAAATCATATTGCTATCAATTTTATTATAGATGCAAGACTATCGAAACCTAAAAAAGAAAAAGAGACAAAGAACAAAGCTCCAGCTCTATTTAAGAATCCTCCTAAATACCGAAGCAAGAGTGGATCAGTGTCATCTCTAAATTCTACTTGCAGTGAGATCTCTAATAAGAGTTACATAACAGAGAGTAAGTTATATTTTTTTTACATACTTTAAAACTTTAGATTGCATTATTTTAGCAAAAAGCCACTGAAAATATTCGAAGGTTTTTTTAAACACCTTAAATCATATTCTTACATGTCGATTTTTAAGGGTTCAAATTTCGTTCTGATATTTTGTTTTATAGGTTTACAGCATTCCAGCGATTGTCCCTTAGAGCTTATTTATTACAAAACTAGCGGACCCAACAGACATTGTTCTGCCCGGGCCTGAACCCGATTACAGCGCCACCTACCGGGTCCAATTGTGAACCTAAACCATAAAAAATTCACCAAAATCGTTTGTCTTCACCAAAAGAGTCATTTTTATTTATATAGATTTTCAATTTTAGTGGCTTGATTAATTCATTCCATTTAATCATACTTTGTTACAATAATATCATTACATATTATAACAAAGTATTTCGTTAATTTCCTATGGATAACCATTATGCAATTATTTAGATAACTATCAGCAGCAGGTAGCGGTCCAAGCAGTTGCACCATTTCAAGAAAACCAACATCCCCAACAGCTTTGTGAAGGTATTTTAAAATTGTAATATTAAAAAAAATATCAAGTTAAATAGTGTGATAACAAAATCGGTCATTTAAATTCTAGGCTCCCAAGAGTTAGTATACATTACCCATATTGTGGATCCCCACAATTTCTTTGTGCAAAGAGCGTGCTTCCAAGGGCTGGTCAAAGATATGGTACGGGATTTCCGAAATGCTGCATCGTTCGCCAAACCCTCTCTGAATCATATTGCGCCGGGTAAGCATTTTGTAAATATGTAATTATTAATGTTATTGTTTAGTCTGACTTCATTATGAATAGGTACAATACCTACATGTAAAGGCAGCGGTGCACCTATTGTGCACCCACATTTCGTCAGTTATGTTTAAAGGTCGTAGCTCACTTACACGACCCCGCTCCAACACCGCCTCAAACGGAGTTAACACTCGCTGTCCACGCGCCGACAGCTAGCAGGCAACCAGCTGTCCCCGCGCTTACAGCTAGCAGTCAACTACACGTTGGCGGTAAGCTCGCTCAGGGCGAGCTGTCTCCTAATTTGTGTTGTCAATTTAAAGTATGTCTACAGAGGACGCCCTGTAGCTCATATTTCGATGAAAATTACGTGCCATGTAATAGGGGGCGAGGTTATTGTACACTTTGGCAGTAATGATTACAAAAAAACATTACTGAAAAAATGTGAGGGTGTACTATAGTTGCACCTCTGACTAATCTTTCGGGGCAAACAGGCGTGATGTTATGTTATATGTGTTATGGACCAAGTGATTAATACGGCATTATTCATAATGACCATGCAATTTGAAAAATGGCCAATAGAGTAGGCAATATGATAATAGTAGATTGTTAACTATTTTAAAGGCGAGAGTGTTTTTTTAAATCCAGATCGAAGCGAAGGATTCTAGGGTAGAATCCCGAGCGTAGCGAGGGATTAAAAGTACGTCACTCGAGCTTAAAATAGAGTTGCTCCCGAGTTAGACTCTACTTTTTATCACCCTCTATGAGAAAATAAGTAAGTGCAACTTATGAACAAGAATTTATTTACATACAATTAAAAACCATAAGACATAAAATAGAAATAATTAGAGGCTAATAAATACCTTGGATTTCTTCGGTTTATGCCCTTCGGATTGTCGTACCAGATAAGCCTATAATTTTGAGTATGTTTCAAGTTTCATGTCATTATTAGTACTCACTGTTGACTTTAGCATTGAATATATACTCCAAAGAGTTATAGGTTTTTTTTTTTAATTTGGCTAAGTCTTGAAATGATGCACACAAAAACACGTTTTCCGAAAAAGATTTCGCTCTTCTTGCATTTTTCCAAAGGATGAAATTGTTGTATGCTTTTATATATTGTTCACGGGATTTTGTAGGTAAAAGACTTTCCATCTCATTTTTAGCGTCCGATACAATATTCTCTGGGGTCAATATAATACTTTCACTTTAGGAAGACGCACTCAATTTTTATATGAATTTGAAACAACTGCGAACGAAGGCGGAATACATTTAATTTTACGCGTTGTTTATTTTTCACCATTTTTTATTTATTTGGTGCGCTTGCTGTTTTTCAGCCAGTCACTTGTTCAATACATTGTTCCCGCATGGTTTGTGATTCATTTCTTTGCTGTTTACGAAGAAAAAACTAGATCTTTTTGAATAGATGTGAAAAAAAAAACAATTGAAATAATTAAATTGACGGGGCTTTCTGAATAATGCCCGTCTTATTAGGGCGGGTAATAAAAATATGCCTTTTTAAATTATTTTTATGTTGACATTGGTTTTAGTATAGAATAGATGAGTACGATTGCTATTTGAGCAACAAAGTCAATAATTCTGCAGCTATGCTATTTCTGTCTGCAGGGTCTAAAGTAACCTAAACTATCCTATCCGTGTTGGGGTGCCTCGTTTCGCTCGCTTTTGGACTTATTCATTGACCATAATTATATAATTGCCCAACCGTTACGTAGCAATATTAATAATGACCAAACAAAGTGATTAACATAGAAGTTTAAATCAGTATTCATTAAATTGTCCGATTTGACTTGACTGGATTCATAATGCCCGGGCATTATATATAGTGCCCTGATTAATAACTTGGTCCATGACAAATCTATATTATTATGCACAATTTAGCTTCACTGGTTTATATTATGCAACGACGTTTGAAACAGGAGGTTTTGTAATAATATTGTTTAATGTGCAGGTAAAACATATTTAACTTTCAATAAGGCCGATAATATGTGGCAAAGATGCCGCGTACTCAGTGTGGACATGAAAGATAATAATCCGATAGTCAAAGTGTTCTGCTTTGATTTCGGAAGCATCGAGTTTGTTTCTGTCGATGGGTAAGTCTCTGATCTTAGTATATGACAGCTATTATATTTATTACCGACTTCAAAAAACGGAGGTTATCAATTCGACACGCATGAATGTAATATTGATGGAATTGCGCAATATTCACATTTACTCTGTATGGGCTTCTAAACACGGGTGCCAAATTTCATGTTTCTATGTATGTATGTTTGTCCACGCATTTCTCCGAAAATACTTATCGAATCGTGACCATTCTTTTTTTTTGATTATATATCTTTCAACTTAGGGAATAGTGCAAGTTTCATCCAAATCAGATCAGCAGTTTACAAGATATGGAACATACAGTCGAACTCCTAACAAACAGCACGAATGAGTAAATTGAAATATTGTGGGTATTTTGTCAGTCCTTTAGGTATCTTACTATAGAACTTGCTCACTTTTTATTGTTAGTGTACTAAAACTTAAAAGAAATAAATAAAAACACTTTCACAAAAAAACCGACTTCAGATTTTATTATAACTAACATTTTTTTTTTAATCTATCGAATCGTATGTAAGAAAAATTGCTTGATGTAATGTAATAAGCTTTGTATTCTCTATTTCAGGTTACGTCTTTTGCCTGCATCCAAAATACAGTGTCCTTATCCGCTCGCCATTCATTGTTCTTTATTTAATTGTATGCCAAAAACGGGCAATTGGACCAATAATGACTCATTGTTGATGCAAAAAATTATAGACAAGTAGGTGTTTTTCTATTTTTCTGATGCAATTTGTTAATTTATTGACATTCAGTATCTGGTGTATGATTAGTTTAGGATAGGTTTTTGTATTTTTGCCTCAAAAGTCAGTTATGTGAATAAACAAAACCGAAATTAAAAATAAATGTCTTATAAATGTTTTTTTTTTGTTTCAGTAAACAAGCAGTGATTTGTATCCGCCGTATTATACCTATATCTCACGTGGATTTTAAGTTAGACTGTGACGTCTACACGTTCGAGTGCGGGATCAGTCTTGTTCACGCGTTGGTGTTCCATGAGCGTGCCAAAATGCCAAACCCAAGACTAGCGGTAATTAATGCTTTTTAACAAAGGCACTAGAGCACTTTGTAGCAATAACACTTACGCCGGGAACAACAAACACTGCGTTACCGTGCTTCGGGATCTTGGCGACAAGTGACAGTCCAGGAACGTGAGGCCTGCCCTGGGTGGAATCCCGATGGCAGACCATGGCCCATCTCACGGAGTGCGCAGCATGCCCTGTCACCTGTACTTGCGAAGACCTTATGACTGCGTCACCGAATGGTTGCCGTGGCTGAATTCTGGGCCAAACACAATATTTAAATATTTACATTTCCCATCGACACGCTAAGAAGAAGAACAAAGGCAGTTTTTTAAATCAAATTTATTCCCTTTTTTATTAACCTGTATCGCCCCACTACTGGGTAAAGACCTTCTTCCATTCGTTACATTTCGCTCAAGTTGTGCTTCATCTCGCCAATTCTCAAGGAAGCCATCCAAGGCGTCTCACCATCTTCGCCTCGGTCTACTGCGACTCCATTCATGCTATATACGGGCCCAAAAATATTCATATATCTTGTGAAAATTTTCATTGTTGCTATATGTATTTCAGTATCCAGCGAACATGGGTGTGAAGGAGAAACCCAAGCTGTACACAACTCACAATGTGTTTAATCGTGACCCGGAATTAGTTTCCATTACACATATTGTCAGCCCTGCCAAGTTTTACGTGAGAAAAGTAAATATTATTTTTACAATTTTATGCTAACTCGTGTGAATTAACAGCTTAATGACGAATATTAACCCTTCTAGCAACATCTCCAAAACGTTTACCAGAAACTATCCGAAGATTTGGAAGAAGAGTATAGTCTCGCTACTACTGTTGGATCTGTTTATTTACCGGAAATAGGTAAGTAAAATATTGTGCGGGGCGCACGAGTGATACTGTTTTTTTTTTTTATTAAAACCACACTAGGAATTTCTTCCTGTATCGTGGGTGCGTTTACAAACATATAAACTCACATACACAACACCCAGAGCCGGAAAAACTATCTGTAGGTTATACAAATATTTGTTCTGTGCGAGAATCGAACCTGCGACGCGCAGCGCTGCAGTCAATCACTCAACCACTCAACCACTGCGCCAACCGTGCGCCCATGTGTGTGATTGAACGATGTCAGTCATCAGGTGCAATTCAATTCTACTGATGTTGACAGTAGTTTTTTATTTTATTATCGATAGGCTCCATTTAAAGGTATGGTTTTGGTGTACAATAAAGAATTAAGAATAGGCTCGCGTTTGACCACTATCTCACCTGATGGTAAACTACGATAAATAAAGATATTTAGTTAAAAAAATATGATCATCAGAGGCATATACTGCATATGATTCTATAATTTTATTAATGTTGGTAGCATATCAAGACCTAGAATTTAAAACCTCGCAAGATTAATTAGAAACTTGCAGTGTCTGCAATAAGCCGGTGACATTGATAATTTAAATCAGATTCATCCGAATCAGTTTGGTAATTGTTGTTGATATTCTGGGGTGTGATATAGGCATGGTGTGCGCGGTAAACCTGGAGGACTGCCAGTCAGGCGCGCCGGAAGTCCCGTGGGCATGGGCGCGGGGCGTGGTGGCGGAGCTGCAGGGGCGCGGGCGCGTGCTGGTCGCGCTGCCCGACACTGGCCACGTCGTGCTGGTCCACTGGACTGCGCTGCGCTACATACCGCCCTTCTTTACCACGCTCAGCCCACTTGTAAGTCTACCATTCTTATAAAACCGACAGTCCAGTAAGTTGCCTAACCTGTGTTCTGGATCAGCTGTTGTGCCATCTCTCATGATGTGTCACGTTGGTGAAACGGTAATCCACTGTTGTTATTTCTATATTATTATTGCTTACTAACATAAAATTCAAAAACCGCAATTCGGTCCGCCTTTGTATCTACTTTTGCATAAAGTTTTAATAAAATAAATAATTAAAAGTCATGGATACTTGAATGATAAGAAGTTCTATTCTTTAAGCTGGTCTCATCTAATTGTGAGTACATGCAAAACTTAGTTAGCTTGACTTGGGCTGGGGGGACGTTACAATTAGGGCATGCACCCGGTTCTACCCGGTTCTGCCAATGTTTTTGCAGATTCGGTTCCGGAAGGTGTTGTTCCCTGTAACAAAAATCAGTTTTTTGCTTAAATCTCGTCAAGTTTTGATTTTACTGCATTTTGTGTTCAGAGCAAGTTTATTTCTTGTTCAATTGTGCACATAAGATTCGCTAATTGTTATTAGTTTTCGAGATTTGCTTAAATAAAAATAATTCTGTTTATTTTTCGTAATAAATCTGTGCTTAATTTAGGCTAGTCAAATTATGTTTTTATGCGCAAGATAGCCGTTGAATATTCAAAATGACGTTTTCTGGTAAGTTTTCATGTTTTGACAGCAATATTATATATTTTGGGTACTATTATAGAAAATTAACGGTACTAAAATATATCTCATTGCAGTGTTTTTCATCGAGAGTTGTTAAATAATGAAACAGTTATAACATAATGAAACAGTTATAACATAATGAAACGTGAGAAACAATAATAGGAAAATTTCTGTAATTGGAGGCCATTCTTTGAATTTTTATTCCTAGTTCAGTATTTTCACAGGAATTATGTTATTTGTGCTAGTAGTAATACTAGTTATGCTGTGTATTGACTGTCAATGGTCCTAAAAAACAGTTTTTTGCTTAATTCTCATAAAATTTTAGAATTTCTGCAATTTACGCAAGAGTAAGTTTACTCCTCATTAAATTGTGCAAAAACACATTACCCTCCTTCGGCAGACGGAAAAAATTTCCTTCATAGGATTTCTTAAGCTAAAAGAAAATTATAAAAAAGTACCTAGTAGTGTTACTAAAGACCGATTTGTTTCAAATGTGCAAATATTTGTTGATTAGACAAATTTAAACTATTTTATGTCATATTCCTAGTGATAATTGCTTACCCTGTCAAATTCTCTACGATTTATTCCAATCCTTAATAAACTTAAAATTTTATCAGCCGAAACCGGGGGGAACCGGTTCGCCCGGTTCTAACTGCTTGCCAGACTCGGGTCTCAAAAACCCGGAACCGGATGCGGTTCTGCATGCGCTATACATGCACTCACTTCAATATTTGACAAAAAAAATTGTGTCAATCGATTTTTTACTATTTGTGGCACATAATGTTTACTGGTAGACCTGTCCACTGTGGTAGAGATAGGATGTTTTGCTATTATATCCTCCTCATAATATTATATAGCAACTCTGATCTTCTATTACTGGCAAGTCAACTTGGTAGTAATGATCGTGCTACACCCGTATCACAGAGCTACTATAGACCACTAGAACGCATCAACAGCGTATCATACCCGTGCAAAACCGTTGTTTTAGTGACCGTATCATATAGTGGTGTCCTATCTGTACGGTTTTCCACAACTGTTCCTGTGTATGACTCTTGTAAATTCTGTATTTTATTTATTGTAGAACTACCCATTTTAGCAAGCAATATTTTAGAAAACGTTATCAAAAAATAACGGTATGCGTTGTATTAGTAGGGTGGACCGTTAAACGGTCTCTGAATGTATATTCGTGTCTTAAGTCAAGGTATTTTTTATGTTTTTATGAACAGGCGACAGAGTGCCATCTCTCAGGCATCGCACCATTCAAAAACAAATGGAGCCCTGCGTCAGTTAACTTCCTTCAGAAATACTTGGGTGGTTTACTGGAACTTCAAGTTGAAGAGAAGCGTAACAGATCTAACCGCAATCGAGGATCCATTGGCGTTACTCTTAATGACAGATCAGACAACGACAAAGTCGTATGTATTAACAATGAGATGATCAAACATAATCTTGCTGTATCGTTTGGGTAAGTTTTTCTCTGATTTGCTTTAGAATTTTAGATAGACTGAGCTTTTTAGGGTTCCGTACCCAAAGGGTAAAAACGGGACCCTATTACTAAGACTCCACGATCCGTCTGTCTGTCTGTTTGTCACCAGGCTGTATCTCATGAACCGTGATAGCTAGACAGTTGAAATTTTCACAGATGATGTATTACTGTTGCCGCTATAACAACAAATACTAACATACATAAAAACAGAACAAAAGAAATATTTTATTGGGGCTCCCATACAACAAACGTGATTTTTTTGCCGTTTTATGCGATAATGGTACGGAACCCTTAGTGCGCGAGTCCGACTCGCATTTGACCGGTTTTTATGATTAATTTTAAGTTGTAAGCGTATAGCGGGCAAGAACTAACATTATTGCAATCAATGTGCATCTCAAGTTATCTTTACTTTACAGATAGTGCATATTATTTATTATCAAAAAAATCTTTCTTTCAGAGTTAGCAAGTGTAACAAGAAACCTGTTGAAGAACAGTTATTAACAAGTAAGTCGCAGCTGGATAAACCAAAACCGGCTCCGCCGAAATCGAAACTTACAATTTTGAAGAGAGAAATGGCTGAAAAGATAAAAGACAATGATTTACAGGCAAAAGATAAGGGTCCTCTGAGACTGGAAGTTAAAATTCTTAATTGCCAGACGCCCTCCCTGATGTACGTTTCGTTAGTTCATCAACAAACATTTTTTAATGAATTGTTCGAGAACATGCAAAAGTATTACTCGGAGAATAAAAAAAACAAAAACAAAGAAGACTGGAAGGTTGGCGACAGATGTGTCACAATATGTAGTCAATCGCAGACTTGGCGTCGTGCTGTTATAATGGAACTAGAAAATAATAACGCCAAAGTGTTTTACAGTGATTTCGCCTGTATTGAATCAGTTCCAAAGTCCGGTTTGAAAGAACTTACTTCAGAGTTTTCCAAGTTCGGTGATGCGGCTATACAGTGCCATCTATCTGGCATTATGCCGGCCGTGGGGGATGAGTGGCCTTCAATTACAAAGGAATATTTAAAAGAGATGATTGATGTGTACAAACGACTTTTTATAACTAAATTAGGTGGCTTCAAAGACAAAAGTATGCCTATCCAGCTATGGGTTTATCACACTGTTCAAGGAGGTGCGTTGGAACCTAATAAGTCGACCTGGCGTTGTATAAACGAGAGAATACTTGAACAAGGACTTTGTGTACGTGATCAAGCGCAGGTAAATTTCTTTTCACAATGATGCACCAACTGCTCGCCTCCCATGCCTTCCGCCAATTGGTGCTGCCTTAAAACTGTGTATGTTATTTGCTGTTAAGTATTTATCTTCCTTTGTTCACAGACTGTTACTGAAGACAAAAGTGACGCTGGAGACACGTTATCTTTCCTTAACATCACAGGATCTGTTAGTAAGTGGTTACAGTTAGAACCGATGCCTATGGTACCCCTGAAAACCGGCAAATCTGATGACGATATCAATGCAAATTTGCCCTCAACGTCCTTAGAGGGTGAAAATAACAATCCTTTGCCTAGCCCAGAATCTTCAAATGTTATGTATATAACTGACTGGTTGCCACCGGAACCCTTGTCTTGCATGGAGTTTACTGCACTGCCAACGTAAGTACTTTTATCCCATCAATGGATCTCATACCAACCAGTTCCTTTATTTTTATTTAGTATGCGAAATCATTATGTATTAGAAAATCATTATTTATTGTTCTTGGTATTAAAATAGTTTTGAAATGTAAAGTTACCCCCTCTACAGTTACAGTACAATACATTGCAATTTAGCTAGGAATAATTTTCATATTGAGCAGTTATTTAACGTTCAATAATAATCTCCAAAATTAGCGCCAGTGTTCCGCACCCCCGGTTAAATTTGAGTTATAGGATGTTAAATTTGGACAAAAAAAAGTCCTTTGAGTGCATTCGTATTGCACCAAAAGTTTTTTTGAGTGCATTCGTATTGCACCAAAAGTTTTTTTTGAGTGCATTCGTATTGCACCAAAAGTTTTTTTGAGTGCATTCGTATTGCACCAAAAGTCATGACACGATCATTCCTTACTAGAAATTAGTCAGCTGTATTGAAGATATAGGGATAAGGAAAACGCTGATGATTAAGCTTGATAAACGCCTGACAAAATAAATTGTGCTTAAAACCTACCCCTCTTGCGATGCTGTATTCACTGATGGGTATAGGTCCGCCGGACGTTCTTCGCGAAACAGCCAGCCGTATTGAGAGGGGAAACAGGAGCAAGACAAACGACACTCCCTATACGGACACCAGCTCCTACCTGTGCGCTTAAATAGTCGTAAAAGTTTTCTGTGATTTACGACCTCCTTGGATAACAGCCCGTCAGACCAGAGATGTGAAGTGTGGAGGAACAGACATCCCACCCACTCACAGTTCATTACTACAACAGAACATCTGCGACCTGGACACGAACTGCAGTGGCCAATCTGGAATTCTGAACCGATTGCGGTCCCAGGTTGGTCGCTGCAGGGACAAACTGGTGAAATGGGATATCCTTGACCTAACCCGAACAAGGTGCCAGTGTGGGAGCCTCTTCACATGATACGCTCCTCCTTTCTTGCTAGGATATAACTGATTATGGCAATGAAGACTATGAACAGATTTGTTCCTTTGAAAACTGATCCACTCCAAGAGATCCCAAAACCTCCCACGACTTGAAAGAGGCCAACGACAGAGCGGTCCAGGTGGCCACATTCTGGTCGACAAAAAATTGAGTTAGTCTAAAGAAGAAGAATTAGTAATCACATACGGCTCACTGGTCTGGTGGCCCAGGACAGATCTGAACACAGCCCAAAGAGATCTCGAAAAACTGCAGCGGTTTGCTTGTGTTGCAATCACTAGCGGTATGAGAACCACTCCCACTGCCGCCCTACACGTAATGCTGGTGCTTCCTCCTCTGCCCCTCATCGTGCGGGGGGAGGCAGCTCTGGCCGCTTTTAGGCTCCACCTATCAGGAACTCTGAGTAAAGACTACAGAGTTAAGCTCACACGCATAAAGGAAGTGCGGTTAAACGAAGACCAATGATGGCATCACCCTGCGACAAAGCCCCAAAAAGACATCACTTCCATAGGCACTACAACAGAACAGAACAGAAGAACAGTGTGACTACTCGAGCCCGAAAGAGATGAAAGTATACACCGACGGATCGAAGACTAACCGGTACAGGAATCGGAGTCTTCTCCCACGACCTCAATATAAACATATTCAGCCCGCTAGGAGTGTTCAACACCGTCTATCAGGCGGAGTGTGTGGCCATCATCCAAGCGGTCCACGCCCTAGAAACCAGTAGATACGTATACTCGCCGACAGCGCTTCAGTTCTTCAATCCTTACGGAAAAATATATTACCTCGAAACTAATGCTAAAGGGTTTTTCAATAAGGGCGGGTAGATGTTGAAATGAAATAAAACAAGCTGTGTGTGTGGTATTAACAAATTTTCTTTTTTTATTTGAAAGGCCCACTTGTGCCATTAAGTCTGGAATATGACATCGTTCAAATGCCCGCCTCGGCTATTTACAGTGGCATGGTTCTTTTCAATGACTCTTCTGCTTAGATCCGGCTGAATTTGAGCGATGGCCTGTGTTATGTTCACCTTTAGGGTATCGGTCGATTGTGGTTTGTTTGTCTGACCTGTGATTTCAAGAAACCCCACAAGAAAAAGTCTAGCGGGGTCAAATCGCATGACCTTGGTGGCCAATTCAACTCTCCCATGCGAGGGATAACGTTACCCTCAAATCGCTCGTGCAGAATGTCAGTCGTGGCGTCCGCTGTGTGGCACGTAGCGCCGTCCTGCTGGAACCACATGTCTTCTAGGCTCATATGGTTCAATTTGGGCTATAAAAAATTGGTTAGCATCGTTCTGTAGCACTCGCCGTTGACGGTGAGCGCCTCACCAGCGTCGTTTTCGAAAAAGAAAGGACCAATGACGCCGCCGGCCCAAAATCTTACCAAACGGTAACTTTTCGAGGATGCATTATCACCTGATGAACCTCGCGTGGGTTGCATATACGGCAAATCTGCTAGTTCACGTCTACCACAAAATGGGCGCAATGCGCGCAACTTTTGCTCCAGCGAACACTCATTTTGATAATAAAGTTTTATCATTTGAACGTACAGCACGTTCAAATGATAAAACTTTCAATCGTGTAACTTACCTTGGTGATTTGGCATAAGTAACTGAATAATAAACAAGATTTGATAGATGACCAAACCAAAATGGCCGCCACGGGCCGCCACCAAAATCTACCCGCGCCTATTAATTGAAAAAAACCTTCAGAATGTCATAACGCACTAGAACAGATAACTGTGTCTAGGCGCAACACGGTGACACTGCAATGAATAAAGGGACACAGCGGATCGCTGGGTTACGACGCGGCTAACGAGCTTACTAGACGAGGATCCAACACGGCAGGCTGTGGACCTAAGCCTGTCATACCAATCCTCTTCAACCAAATACGCAGGTGGCTACAGGAATTCACCCAGACACAGGTGGAGAACTGGTAGACCTCGACACCGGGCTGCAGGCAGTCCAAAGAAGCTATTCCATCCTTGGATAGTAGGCTTACCAGGCGTCTACTACGCTTAGACAGGAATGACCTGCGCCTGGTGACGGGGACCATCACGGGACACTGCTACTTAACAAACTCTTCCACACAATAGGCATAACGGACAGTCCTCTGTGCAGGGCGTGTATGGAGGCTGAGGAAACCGTCGCGCACGTGCTCTTTGAATGCGCAGATGTCACCCAGATAAGAATACAAACCCTCGGGTCACCCAGATTTTACACAGATGTTCTGAGAAAACCAGGAGGTCTAATTAACTACTGGAGGGAGGTGGGCTGATTGGAATAACCACCAAACGGCAGCCATGGCCCACGCACAATGTTCCACCTGAAGGACTAAGTGCGGAAACCTAACATAGAACATATAGATAAAAGAAGAATTATGCAATACACTTCTATTCTATAGCTAGAGTTGTAACCGAGGTACCCTCCGACGTATGTGACTGACGTATAACCCTCGTTATCAATGCAGCTGGCTATTTTTTTATAGTCAAATTGAGCTGAAAAACTATCTTATGAATTTTGGAGCAGTTTGAAATCACGTTTTTGTCCAACAATAACATCCATCATCCGGTTTATTTGAATAACACCGCGGTTGTAGCGACTGACGCTCATTTTGCTGATTGAACGATACATAACTGATATTTCGAGCTTGCATATAATCTGGTCACTAATTATTAGTTTGCCTTGTTTGAAGTAGTACCTATATTTTTGATTTTAATATATTTTATATAATACTTTCTTTATAGGTACATAGACAACGATGGCGTAATTTACTTACATGATGTAAACCAACAAGATACATTAGACCTCATTCGTAAGGCACTCGATATTCGCTTCAAAGATCCCGATCCAAAGGCTAAATTCAATAAATGGAGTGTGGGAGAGCTTTGTGTTGCTTTATACTATTTAGACAACCGCTATTACAGAGGCAGGGTAATAGAAGTAAACAAAGACAACTCGACATGTGTCGTTCATTACATTGATTATGGCAATGAAGAGATTTGTTCTTTTGAAAATTTGAGAAAAAGTGTTCCACTCCACCAGATCCCAACACAAGCACACAAATGTAGTTTAAATCGTATACGTCCCCTTGGCAAAGAGTGGGATAAACAAACATTGGATTACATACATAAATCTGTTGTTGAAAAACAATGCCACGTAAAAGTAACTGGTGAACCAGTAAATGGAGTTGTACCTATAGAATTAAAATACGACAAGCTGTGTATTAATGACCACATAGTAGACTTTGAAATGGCGGAGTACACAGATGGCAGCAAAGCCCTTGTCAGGAAATACGCTCCAGTTGAAAAAGTTGAGAAAAAATTAAATGAAGATGTTATTATAACAGATTCTGGTCCGGATTACATAGTAGTTGATGATACAGATGTAGACCATACTACTGGGCAGTTTGACCACATATCAGACTTTGAAATGGCCAAGTACACAGATGGCAGCAAAGCCCTTAACAGCAAATACGCTCCAATTGAAAACAATGAGGAAAATGTAAATGAAGATGTTATTGAAACAGATTCTGGCCCGGATTACATAGTGGTTGATGATGCAGACACTACTACTGAGCAATTGTTTACATCTCCAGGGACATCTGGCAATAACTCTCTAAAGAGAGTGGACTGGAACAAATTAATAGAAGAAGAACAGTCGGAGCTTGTAGGTAATTATATCACATACCCAAGCAATACAGATAACGAATTCTCGTGTAATATCACAATAATTAATGATATTAATTTGTTAGAACTGAGTTTAATTTTTGATGAGGATACCACTAGAGTTTATAAGCAAATGCTTAAAGAACTGCAAGCTGAAAGTATGAACATGTCGCCTCTGAACGGGATATACGAGAACAAAGCGTGTGTAGCACTCTTTCCTGAAGACAATCAATGGTACCGTGCGTCTATTTTGCAGTTTAGCGAAAAGAAAAACAGGGTTAAAGTAAGGTATGTTGATTATGGCAACATTGCTGTGATTTCTTTAGCTGACACAAGGGAAATTGATGAGGAATGGGCAAAACTCCCACCAGCTACTATGCCAGCCAAATTGTTTGGAGTGCGACTAAATCCAGATGTGGATATTGGTGATATTACAAAAGAATACACTAAAGTATTCTTGGATCAGGGGCCATTCCATGTGAAGGTTATCAGTAATGATGATTCAGTGCCATTAGTAGAGTTAAGAAACGATATGAATGAGTTGGTATACCAGAAACTCATAGAAGCGAACATGTTAATCCCATGTGAATGACTATTAAGGTCAAAGTTAATTGTTTTTTTTACTCATTTATTTTCTTTGTTTAAATTGTTATAAAACAATTTCTTTTTTTTCTTAGTTACCGTTAAGTATTAAGATGCCAATAAACGTGTTGACCATTGGTTAGAGATAAGAAATGATACGAATGGCGCGGGCGTGTTGAATGTGACGCGAATTTTCTCAATAAACTTATATTCTTTAAAATATGTTTCATTAGTATTTCATTATCTCTCCCTCAATAAATTTACTAAAGGCCACTTGTATCTATATTTATTATAAAGAGGAAAGATTTGTATTTTTACAGATTTGAATAAATTTAAAAACTGCTGGACTAATTTCTAAAATTCTAAGGCTACTTTTTATCTCTGTATTCCCACGGGAACGGGAACTACGCGCGTGATACCGCATGGTGTCCACTAGTCCTTAATAACCCGGTGTTAACAGATAGGTCAGGGTTAATCGGGTAAATCTTCTTGCGCCATCAAGAGTTAGAGGTAAATCTAGAGTTGAACTGATAAATTTACTTAAATATTTAACCCGCCGATGTTGGAGAGTTATTATTGGCCTGGTCGCTGAGGCCCTAGGTTAGAGCAGTCAAGGCTTTTTCTTTGGTCCACATTCGATTTTATGACTGTCTCAAAGTGTATCTTGAAGGCCGACCATGAGGAAGACCCGTCGAATGGTTTTAAAGTGCTACCTTTAATACCACGCGGCGAGGGCATATGAAATTTTTCTGCGTCCCTTCAGGAAGGGGAACCCGGAAATGTGTGGACAGCGCTTATGCGAGCTGAATTGCACTTGCTTAGCAGCAAGAATCGGTATTTCTATAAATTCAAAAGAGTGGAACTCATTTGAATTTATGCCTGCGTCTGTGTTTCCGAACGCATACAACCCGAATTTCTTCAAAGTTAGAGTTAACAGGCTTCTACTGGGTAAGCTCACTCCATCGTCGACTTTGTCTCTGTCACCTCTGACCTAGACTAGAGTCAAGAGCAAACCCAGTATATAAAGGTAAAAAAAAATGTAGTGCGAAGTGATGCTTCGTACTTGAACTATTATGTATTCTGTGCCCTCGTTTCAATAGCGTGGACTCAAAATGAGATACTGCAGGGACACGCAAATACTACGGGGACAAACATAAATTATAGAAAAATCGACCAAAACTTCGTTTGTCACCGCTGGCAGCACCTCATAATATTTTGTGTATAGATTATAATATCTTGTACTTGTTATTCTCTTTTCAATTAATTAATTTTTAATGGCCCGACCATTAAAAATTAATTAATTGAAAAGAGAGTTTTTTGTTTTTATAATAATTTGTTTTTTTTTTATTTATATACAAATATAAATTAAAAAAAAACAATTATTACGACATGTCATTACGGTTCCCCACAAGGGGATGACATGTTATGTTTTAAATATTCATCCTAGATACCTCACTCTTCCTGTAACATGGTCAGGATGAGCATATGAGCATATTATGATAATTTTTTGTCAATTATGACGTCCAAATATTAGTTTGTGAGACTTTACTAATTGCATCGGGGCGAGCACGGCATACTGTGGCAGGCTTGAGTCACACGTTTTATCACACTTTGGGGGCAAAAACCGTGATAAAATGTCTGACTCAAGCCTGTCACAACTTACAGAGTACGTGCTCGCCCGGCTGAACACAGTTATTATCTGAAACTTTATCACATGTGTGACCAAGTCCGTTGCGAATCTAGCAAACGACCCAAGAGCTAGATTGACCCGACACTATACCGAAGACATGCCGGATGTCAGCCTCTACGAGATTAGGATAGCTCTGAAACAATAGGAACAACAAGGCGCCTGGTGATGACGGAATTACGGCCGAACTCTTGAAGGCGGTTGGTAAACCGGTACTTAAGGCCCTTCAGAAGCTGTTTGATTCCGTCATACTCGAAGGGAAAACGCCAAAAGTATGGTGCAGTGGTGTGGTGGTACTCTTCTTCAAGAAAGACGACAATGCCCGATTGTAGAATTAAAGGCCCATCTCACTTCTTGGCCATGTCTACAAGTTATTTTCAAGAGTCATTAAGAATCGTCTCGCGCGCAGGTTTGACGATTTCCAGCCTCCCGAACAAGCCGGTTTCCGAAAAGGCTTTAGCACCGTAGACCACAAACATACACTACGGTAGGTTATACAGAAGACCGAAGAGTATAAAGTGACTCTTTGCTTAGCGTTTGCGACCTACGAGAAAGCCTTCGATTCGATCGAGACTTGGGCTGTACTGCAGTTTCTCCAACGGTACCAAATCGACTACCGGTACATCGAGGCGCTGAAGTGTTTGTACAAAAACGCCAAAATATCAGTCCGACTTCAGGATCAGACATCGGAACCTATCCTTCTGCAGCGAGGTGTGAGACAGGGAGACGTCATATCTCCGAAACTGTTCTCTGCTGCACTGGAGGATGTCATCAAGGTTCTGGACTGGAGAGGGCTGGGTATCAACGTCAATGACCCTGGAGACCCTGGAGGAATTCAGTACAATGCTCGATGACCTCAGTAGAGCTTCCGAAAGAGTGGTTTAAAAATGGACATGGACAAAACCAAGGTGATGTTGAATGCCCATATTGCATCCACTTCTATCAAAGTCGGAGACTACACTCGAAGTTGTGGACGAATATGTCTACCTGAGACAAACGGTCCAGTTAGGTAGGTCCAACTTCGAGGAAGAGGTCAACCGTCGAATCCGACTCGGCTGGGCAGCGTTCGGGAAGTCGTGGCCGTTGAGGCCGAAAAAGGCTGGAGTGGCGACAGCGTACTGGAAGACGCAGCGTTGGGTGGCCTCCCTCTAGGTGGAGCGATGACCTGGTCAAGGCTGCAGGCGTCTGGAGGATGCGAAACGCTCATGACCGATCGGGGTGGCGACGCTTGGGGGAGGCCTATGTCCAGCAGTGGACGTCTTTCGGCGGAAATGATGATGATAACCAAGTACATCTCCGGTTCCTCCATATTGTGGGTGGCCCAATTTTCTTTTTCTTCCCTACCCATCATGTGGGATAAAGGGGATCAGCAGCCTTATTGCGTAACTAATTCGGCAAGGCAAAGAGTATGATAAATCGACCAATCACATCCTGCTGGTTTTGGTCAGCCAGCTCGCGAAAATGTATCCTCCGACTGCAAATAATGATTTTCTTCTTGTTTACGTCTTTTTCATCAAAATATTTTTATTTCTTTTTACATATTCTTTTTACATACGGTTCCTTTTATTAGTATCTAAGTAGATCGATAAATGAAGAATAGCTTACTTATCAGAAAAAGGTGAATGTTTAATAGTACTACTTAATTATTTACGATTTTTCGTCATACTATGGTTTATGGTTTTTTTGTGAAACTCCTCTCCTCCTTGCGTCTTTCTCCAATCGTCGTGACCACATCATGGTTTCAACTCTTTCTCCTGTATTATATTCCTCCACTTGCTCCTACTTTCAGCAACAATCATGGCTTCCGAGGCTTTAATGTTCAGCGAGGTTCGAATTAGGTCTGACAAGCGTATAGGGCGTCTGGGTCATTTTCCCTCGACTTTACCAGTGACCTTAAGTACCTAGGTTGTCACCAGGTTTGCGGGCGTTAGAAGTCAAATATCTTGCGGATACACATTCACAATCTTGGCTTTGTAGTTTTACTGTTTTATACCTTCAAACATAGTTGTCTAAGTGTGGGTGTAATATAAACCTCTGCCTCCTCCTTCAGGGATATAGGGGTGATGCTATTTTATTTATGTAACGTGTTGTTAAAAATCTGTTTTCCTAAACTTAAACACTAAAAGGAACCGTTGCATTTATAAAAAAAACCTTTTTACAAAAATTACAACCGACTTCCAAACAAAAACACTACAAAGTGAAAAATAACTTCAATTTCAGAAGTCGGTGTTCCTGTTTACGTTTCTTCATTTTTTGACACCGACTTCCGAAATTGAAGTTATTTTTCACTTTGTAGTGTTTTTGTTTGGAAGTCGGTTGTAATTTTTGTAAAAAGGTTTTTTATTTTTCACTTTTTAGTTGTGGTACATAATGGACCAGTTCTATAGGCTAGGTATCTACGCGTATAGTGCCCAAAGTGAAGCTAGAATAGATTAACCCAATAACATGAAACTTAAACGAAACCAGTACAATGAGAGTATACCAGGGTGAACTGTTCACACCTGCATACCCCTTAAGAACGTACCAGTGTGATGTTATGTTATGAAATGGTATAAACAATAAACAAACATGCGATTGGATCTATCTAGAGTGATTTGCCGTCATTTATTGAAGAGTTCTGATGTATTTCTCCGAAGTTCTTCATCAGATCTTGATCAAAATTAAATGGGACCACATGACAAGCACCCGCTTTAAAATTAAAAAAGAATCATCAAAATCGGTTCGCCCAATAAAAAGTTCTGAGGTAACAAACATAAAAAAAAAACAGTCGAATTGAAAATCTCCTTCTTTTTGCGAAGTCGGTTAAAAATAAATACAATATTTTGATGATTTTTGAAAAAAATCGGCAACTATAGCCCGTGGAGTATGACAAAACATCATAAATAATTAGTGGGTACTATAACCACCTAGGATATTACGGTTATCCATGCCGTTCAAGAATTAATTAGATTTTTCATAGCTTCATACAAATTTTTCGTATAAAAATTATAATTCCTTCGTTTTTGTGCAGAATTAACGGGTGTCATTTTTGTATAATAGTAATAGTTAAAAGAAGCGATATCCGGCAAAAAAACCGACACTTGCAAATTGAAAGCCCTGAGTCTATGAAAGCCGAATTTCGGCCCACCGTGGCGACTTAGCGGCCAACAAGTAGGTGGTGCCACTTGGTAACTGAGGCGGGCCGTGATGTCGTATGGGACGCATCGTGGCTGAGGGTAGGACTGAGGGCGCGGCGGCAGAGCAGTGCCGTTGTTGCGGTGCGTCGCTCTCCCTACCTTCCGCGGCCTGGACGAAGTGGCGTGCCGTCTGATGGCGGACGCAGCGGAGGAAGAGTGTCGATATAGCGTTGGTCGCTCTCCCTATCCCCTGCGGCCGAAAAATCGTAGGTGGTGGGCCATTGACCTGACGCATCACAGAGGGACCAAGGGGATCTTACACGGGGTCGTCTGGCGCCCATGTGTTAATTTGGTCCCTGGGGTGGTCACGGCGTACAATATGTTCTGGTACGCCGGTGATGGGGGTACTCCACAGAGCTAACAAAGCTTAGCTAACGCGTGCATGTATTCCCGCCATAAATGGCACAGGAGGAAACCGTGGAGTTTTGTGGGTTGGAGTCCCACACTGCGCTATCTCCCCGTGGTAGCGCAGTATGCATGAGCATAAATCCAAAAAAAAAGGTCTCTACAACCTATCAGGAAACAAAGGCTCCAGCAGAGAATTCCACTCCTTAGCTATGTGCATATGGGTGGAACGTCCACCATGCATCGATGGCGCATTACCGTACGTCTTGTAGTCCGATGATGAAAAGGACTAGGCGCAATCAAATAGTGCAGTTCCATCGCACATTCCCGGAAATGTAACCGATAAAAAACCGACAAGCTGGCAACTCTGGAGTTTTGACGCGACGAGTCAACGTTACTAATAACTTAACGGGGGGCAGGAGGCTTATTGGCAATAAGCCTCTCGCCCCCCACGTCTGTCAATCGACTCGAGTTGGTATTTGGCAGATCCGTCCCAGAGGTAAGTGCAGTACTCCATGCAAGACCGAACTTGCGCTTTATACAAATTGACCAACTGTTCAGGCGTGTTGCAAAGGTCCCCAACTTTTTTGCAGCTAACTGAGGCTTCGCCTCAAAGAATGGAATGAAATTGAGGGTTGATGTCAAAGTAACGCTAAGAAGTTCAAGATAGTCCGTTAAAGGCATGGTTTAACCACGGAAAGAAGGAGCCAGGTGGAAATGACTCATTTTAGCGGCAAAAAGGCACGCCTGCGTCTTAGCAGCATTGAATCTGACCAGGTCGGCATCGCCCCATTCGGAGACAGCCTTCAAGGACAGGTTAAAGTGCTCAACCATGGCCTCCCTGAGAGACCGGAAGCCATATTGCTTAAGTGAATTCAGCATGGCAAAGAGTGACGCAATAAGACTGCAGATCTGAGGGCCAGTAGCCCGTGCGCCGGACACGTATCTCTCAGCAACCGTGCTCTCATCTGCGTATCCAATGGTTTTAGCAGGTCATTAATGTGCAGCAAATCAGTGTTGCCAAGAGCACCGACCCCTGAGGGACTCCGGCGTTAATACGTAACTGGCCGGACGAGCAGCCACTCGGATGGACCGATCTCTCAGGAAGTCAGCAATCCACTCACACAGACCACTAGTCAGACCGAAGGGAGGAAGCTTACCTTACCTATAAAGCTCTCGTGTCCTGTTGAAAGCCATCGAGATATCAAGGGAGACAGCAAGCGCTTCCCCGTACCTCTCGATGGCCTCACTCCATACGTGAATGGCATACGCTAGAAGATCCCTAGTTGGTCGGTTTCGGCGGAAGCCGTGTTGACGGTTACTGAGGATGTCGTTGTCTTCTAGGTACGCCAGCAGCTTATTGTTCAGTAAACCTTCCATACTCAGAGGATGGACGATACCGAGATGGGTCTGTAGTTGGCCGGGTCAGCTTGACTACCCTTCTTGGGCACGGGCTGAACTTTAGCTTGCTTCCAAGCCTTGGCACTTTTCCAGTCACTATCGAAAGGCGTTATAGTAATAATAATAATAAAAAAATATTGTTTTATAAAAAGTGTTCCAAGTTCCAATATTATGATGTGACACTGGATCCTGCACTAGGATACCCTGTGTCGCGTGTCAGGATCGGAGACAATTCAGGCGCACAAGTTTTTAGTACAACTGCTGGTATCCCGTCGAGGCCACTAGCTTTGTACACGTCAAGGTTACGCAGCACCCACAGATCTCCCTTTGATGGATGCGAATATCGCTCCCTCTCCTGTTGGATGTGAGACGTACTCGTTTCGTCCTCGAGAGGGAGCGGGCCGCGCGCCTTCAGAGTTCAGACTTTAAGATGCCGCAAAAAGGCAAATAAGTTTGCCTTGTCCTCGGCGGAGTGGGCCAGTGACCCTTCGGGTCTCAGCAGTCGTAGTAGTGAGGGGCGACAGAAGTTTGATTCAATTGATTTAGCCAGGGACCAAAAGAAGTAGGGGTATGAAGCAAGTTTGTTCCCAATTCTGCTAATATGGTCAATTTCTTCTTCTGAGTCACGTCATTTGCCTTGCGCATTCGAGGGTCGACTCATGCCAGGTACGCCTTGTGTTTAACCGCATTTGCAAGGTAACACTCGGCACCCAGCCATGGTAAGTCAACGCTGGACAGGGCTACGTCAGAGAATGGAATGTAGTACTCCATCCCCTGGCGCAACACATCAGTCCGCCAAACCCGCCGTGTGTACTGTGTGAGCCTGGTTGTCTCCAAATCACCGCTATGCGATCGGTAGACACAGGCATAGAAATCTTATCCAGACCTGTGTCTGGCCAGGACCCATAGCACTGAGTAGTTTGACAAGGTCACGGAGATGCCGATAGCAGATGTCGTCACGGGCGTACATACATACATCCGCAAGTGCCTCCCAAGTTCAAGACTTGTGCTCTAGGGTAAACCCTGGGTAAGATAAGTACGCCACGTACCAACGGACATCCGATGTGCCCATAGAAAAAAGGCGTAAGTATGAATAATTATTTGAGTACTTATTTTGTATAAATCTAAACATTTTCCATTTCAATGAAGCATCTAAGTTATGTTACTGCTTGGGCCGTTGGCGCCATCTACGTACTTAAAACGAGTATTTTGCAATTAAATATGCGTGACCATTTAACTCCTTTTTTAATTTCTATTTCCCAATCGCATGGCAGACTGTATCACAAGCAACATTCATAAAAATGCTAAACTCATAGAATTTTTATAAACCCAATTTACAAGTTCGACTTCAAAACGTATATTCATTTACGAACGAATAGAAAATCAACTTCTCAAAGTCAGTTTTGGTTTTAGTTCCAGTGTGAACTGTCAGATTTTAAATTTAAATAGACCACACAAACGGGAGCCGATTTTATAGAATAAATTGTATTGTATACCTTTCTCTAACTTACGTGTGGACAAGGATGTTATGATTTAATTTATTAGTGCAAGTGAAGTTTAATATTTACGTATTAGGTTGTATTCTTCGGAGTAACTTGGTCAATCAAAACATACACGATGGAAGAACCAATTTTACGATATGAAAAGATCGACTTTCTCGGAGAAGGGCAGGTAATTATTGTTTCTATATAAAATTAATTATGTATAAAAACTATTGTTTATCATTAAAAATAAATATCATGTAAATTTAACCTATAAAATTTTGTTAAAGTTTGCAACAGTATACAAAGCCAGGGACGTGAAAACAGATAAAATTGTTGCTGTAAAGAAGATCAAAATAGGCTCCCGTCTCGAGGCACAAGATGGCATCAATCGGACAGCTCTGAGAGAAATAAAGCTGTTGCAAGAGTTACAGCACATCAATCTCATTGGATTATTAGGTTTCTTTTTAATTTCACTGTCTCGTATCTATTCTGCATGTTAAGCCGTTCTAACTGTCCTTGTAGACAATTATTCTGATTTAAATGGTTTAAGGTCTATGTCCAGCACTGCAGCCTAAAACATCTTTCTGCTGGAGTATAGTTCTCGCCAATTTTCTTGGAGACTGAAGTTGGCGACTATGCATACGTAATAGTAAATCTCTTACAAAAACAGCAGCAATTGGTGCCTTGCGCACTCAGAAAGCCAAGAAGTTTGGCCGGAACTATAACGATGATGATATGGTTTAAGGCAGAATAATAAATTCCAAAAGGCTTATTTTGTTTCTCACCATTTACTTACCAACTTATAGTTTATGCTGCTATGCTTATTTCTGGGTTTTAATATTTAAAATCTTTCACTGAAATATTTATGAAATCTTGCTCTTTTCAGATGTATTTGGACAGAAATCAAATGTATCATTAGTGTTTGACTTTATGGACACTGACTTAGAAATAATTGTTAAGGACAATAATATTGTACTCACTCCAGCTAATGTTAAGGCTTACATGATTATGACTTTAAAAGGTAAGTTACCTTTTCATCTCCCAATAGTTGCTGACTGGTAGAGAATGCCTACCTATAATTTATTAATAATTTTATTTTTGAATGTTGTACCTTTACACAATAGACAGAGGCAGGCAGATTCAGTTATTTACATATTATGTAATATGTAAATATCTGAATCTTGGGATGATTGGATGTACCATAAAAATAATTGCATTATTCCATACAATAAGTATGGTATACACTGGCACTACTTCAACTGCAGTATTTCGGACTTCTTTTACACATTACAGAAGCTCACTAGAGACTAAAATTTTAAGATTCAACAAATAGTTCTGACCAATAAAATTAATAATTTTTTTAAGAACCTAGGTTCTTAAAAAATTTTCATTTAGATTTTACAGACTAGGCACTAGTGCCTAGTCTGTAAAATCTAAAGTCGTAAATCATAAAGAGTGTGTGTATCAGAATGGCGGGTGTAATTTCCAGATTTGCCTAAATTTATTACAGTTATTTGGTACCTTCTGTGTACCTTTACGTACCTCTCTTGAAAATCTGTGTACCTACACCCGTATGATGATATTTTAAAAATTAGGTACACCCGCCATCCTGATGTCAGAACCGCAGGTGTACTGCTAACCAATATATGTAGCCAAGCGTACTGTTTATGTAAATTTGGTACCTCTTGTGTACCTGCAGATAAAAGTATTAAATAAACGAAATACTGCAAGGTTGCTGGAAAAAAAAAAAAATTTTTTTTCTTCGACATGGGTATCTTTTAAAATAACAATCTACGTATTGATAACTTATCTTAAATATTAACAAAAACTATATGTATACATAATTACAAAAACAACATATTGCCCATTTTAGAATTGTGAAGGATTTATAGAATTAGGATGTTTGTCTATCAGTGTTTCCAGAATCAAAATGAAACAAGAGACAGTTTTAAAGGATATATTAATTAATTTTCACGATAACGAAATAAGTAAGGATTAATGTATGAATTCCCGATATAGTCACGCACGCAACAGTGACTAAATGATACACGGAGGTTTGGGATTACTATTAAAGATATTACATATTAAACGTATCTTGGCAATATGTTTAATATGGAGGTTCTAGGTTCAATTACCGAAGATTGTTATTATCCTTTGACGTCGTTACTATTATTAGTTAGTATTATAAAATACAAAGTAACGTTGTGTAATAAAAAAATATTTTTTTATTTTTCGCAGCAACCTTATTATATACAGTATTTCGTTTATTTAATACTTTTATCTGCAGTTACACAAGAGGTACCAAATTTACATAAACAGTACGCTTGGCTACATATATTGGTTAGCAGTACACCCGCGGTTCTGACATCAGGACGGCGGGTGTACCTAATTTTTAAAATATCATCATACGGGTGTAGGTACACAGATTTTCAAGAGAGGTACGTAAAGGTACACAGGAGGTACCAAATAACTGTAATAAATTTAGGCAAATCTGGAAATTACACCCGCCATTCTGATACACACTAAAGAGTGGTATTCGTTCGGAATAGAAAATAAATATGAGTTGAAAAAATACCATTTGTTTTAGTAGTTGGTATCAGAATGGAATAAATCAACATGATGGAATAAATCAATGGAATAAATCAACTTTAAAATATTTATTAATTAGCAGCTGCTGTTTTATTCTCAATCAGAAATAAAAAAGTAACTTTTATTACCACAATCCTAAAAAAAATGTTTTTTCTATTACAGGTTTAGAATACTTACACCAAAACTGGATATTGCACAGAGATTTAAAACCTAACAACTTACTCATAAACAGGGAGGGAATTCTGAAGATTGGTGACTTTGGTCTTGCTAAGGCTTTTGGATCTCCAACCAGAATCAACACCCATCAAGTGGTAACCAGATGGTATAGGTAATGAATAACAATTTTGAATATTATTATAAACTAGTAGTGGGTATATGAAAATGCCTTAAGATGTGACAATCTAAGAAGTCTTATTTGACAGCTATAAAAATACGTTATTTATGTTAAACCTGATGCTTACGCATGATACTCGTTGTTATAGTGTATGGATTACACAGAAATTAATTTGGATTAAGAATTTGATTTTTCGTAGATGTTCATTAAAAGTTATTGCGGCATGAAAAATGAGAAACGTCATCGGACTTCTTAGATTGTCACGACAATTGTATGAGTAGTTTCGTGCCAAATATTTGCTAGGCTTTTTCCTTCTGTCTGGCATTATTAATCTTAGTTTTAATCTAGGTTCACCTAAAACATGTTTAATGCTTAACAGTTCCCCTTAATTTTAAAGCTACGCGCACATTACCTTTGTTGTGCATCACAACATGTGGTGCAGCCCACCTGAGGGTATGATGGCTTTTTTTATCATACTGAATGTACAATTAGGATACATTTTTAACAGACTTCAAAAACCGCCCAAGTGCGTGTCGGACTTCGCACATTTAGGGTTCCGTACCAAACCGCAAAATTAAGTTGGTTAAAATAGAAAAAATGTAGGAATTTCAAAGAAAAAATCTGATTTATTAATATATTGGTATTTGTTAGTAAAATATACAAAATAATAAAAATTATCACCAAATTTCAAGTTCATAGGAAGTTAAAAATTTATCAGAACAATTTTTTTTTCCATTGTTTTCTAATATTTTTTTAAATAAAAAATACAGTTTATTTTATCAATGAGCTCTAAACAACGATACCCCCTTGATACGGAAAGTAAAAAAAAAAAATCTTGTCCCCCTTTAGCTGTATGTTTTTTGACAATTTGTATGGCTTTGGGTCAACAAGATGCTTAGACCGTGAAGATTTGTAGACTGTAGCTCCAACACTATGGCTGTATACCCCGTGTGACAGATGACGGTTAGACGGACACGTGAGTGACAGCAATGGGGCGGGCTCCGTTTGGACACTTCGGGTGCGGAACCCTAAAAAAGGAGGAGGTTCTCAATTCAGTTGTATTTTTTTTGGATTATCACATTGTAATCAAGGTAACCAGATGGTATAGGTAATGAATAAAAATTTAGAATTTTATTATTAACTAGCAGTGGCTATATTAAAATACGAAGTAATTTGATGCAAAATATTGTCTTTAGGTGTAGTTAAATATTTGCTAGGCTTTTTACATCTGTCTGACATTATTAATCTTAGCTTTAATCAATAAAAAAACATTATAGGTGAACCTATCGCCTATAAAATTTTTAAAGCTTAACATTTCCTCTTCATTTTAAAACTAAGCGCACATTACAGGTGCTGTGCATTACAAAATGTGGTGCAGCCCATCTGTCGTGTATGATGGCTTTTTTATCATACTGAATGTACCATAGTTATGTATGAGGATTTTTGCGTTGCGAAGCGGCCCATCATTTTTAAGCGAGTTCAAAAAAAGGAGGGTGTTCTCAATTCAGTTGTATTTTTTTTGTTGGATTGTCACATTGTAATCGAATCATCTCTTTTTAGGTCACCAGAATTGTTATTTGGAGCACGACAATATGGCACCGGTGTCGACATGTGGGCAATAGGCTGTATACTTGCGGAACTACTACTAAGAGTGCCTTTCTTACCCGGAGAATCAGACCTAGATCAACTGTCGCGGATTTTCCAAGTATTTGGCACACCAAACGAAGAAACTTGGCCAGTGAGTATTGTATGTGAGCGTGTTTCTGGTCCCATGTCTCCCCGTGGGTGTCGTAAAAAGCGACTAAAGGACACACCAGAGAATGGTCAGCAACAGATAGATGTCTCTGTGATCAGTTCAGTGAGAACCAGGAGCGATCATCGCATGGTGAGAGGCACATTAAATATCACTATCAAGCTTGAAAGTTCTCGACTGATGAAGTCTACGCTCCGTCCAGCACAGATCCAGATTCAAAACCCAGAGAGCTTTCAGCTCGAACTCCAGAATCGTTTCGAGTGCCTGCGTGGACGAATAAAGCGAAGGGTTCGTGGAAGCTGTCCATACGGTCGGGTGTAAGTTTTTCAAGACACACACATAAACAAAAAGCTCTCTGTTCTTACTCTCAAGCTCATGAAGGAGAGGATCCTGCAGTCTTCAGACGATGCGCTGAAATACCGGCAGCTAAATATACGGATCTCAAAGTCCTTGAAAAGCGATCTCCGCCTCTTTAATACCGAGCGTATTAAAGACACGATTGGGCAGAATAGGGGCTCCAAGGTCTATGCAAGAGATCTGACTATTGGGCAGAGTCAGATCACGAAACTGAAGGCCGACGATGGCAGGAACCAGAGCTTCTGAGAGAGTTCAAGAGATTCTATGGGCTGTTGTATACGTCAACCAGTAAACCCTTCGCGAATCTAGCAAAAGACCCAAGAGCTAGATTGACCCGACACTATACCGAAGACATTCCGGGCGTCAGCCTGTACGAGATTGGGATGGCTCTTAAACAGCTTAAGAACAACAAGGCACCGGGTGATGACGGAATTAGGGCCGAACTCCTGAAGGCAGGTGGAAAACCAATGCTTAAGGCCCTTCAGAAGCTCATACTCGAGAGGAAAACGCCAAGGGCATGGTGCAGAGGTGTGGTGGTACTCTTCTTCAAGAAGTGTGACTTCTTAGCCATGTCTACAAGCTGTTTCCAAGAGTCATCACGAATCGTCTCGCGCGCAGGTTTGACGATTTCCAGCCTCCCTAACAAGCTGGATTCCGTAAATGCTTTAACACCGTAGACCACATACATACGCTGCGGCAGGTTATACAGATGACCGAATAGTACAACCTGCTTCTCTGTTTAGCGTTTTTGGACTACGAGAAAGCCTTCGATTCGGCTGTGCTGCAGTCTCTCTAACGGTGCCAAATCGACTATCGGTACATCGAAGTGATGAGGTGTTTGTACAAAAACGCCACCATGTCTGTTCGACTTCAGGATCAGACCTCGGAACCTATCCTTCTGCAGCGAGGGAGACGTCATTTCTCCGAAACTGTTCACAGCTGCACTGGAGGATGATGATTCACCTTCGGTTTGCCGGCGATATAGTGGCCATGGCTGAAACCATGCAGGACCTCAGTACAATGCTCGATGACCTCAGTGGAGCTTCCGAAAGAGTGGGTCTCAGGATGAACATGGACAAAACCAAGGTGATGCTTAATGCTCATGTTGTAGACTCAGGTCGGAGACTCTACACTTGATGTTCTGGACGACTATATCTACCTGGGACACGACAAACGATCCAGTTGGGCAGGTCCGACTTCTGAGCAGTTAACATACCTTTCTGATAATTGCTGAACCTATTCATTTCGCGACTACTTCATCTTCAGTGCTAAAAGCTATTTCGCATTTTCATAACTTGTTTATGCCCTAACCATGCTATTATTTGCCTGTTTTAACCCTTAAATGTAGTATGTCGTAATTCCAGGGTATGAAGAGCTTGACAGACTATGTGCAGTACAAGATATTTCCGCCACAGCAACTGCGCCACATATTCAGTGCGGCGTCAGATGATCTAATACAACTGATGGAGAGCCTCCTGGCTCTGTACCCACCCAGTCGGTGTGACTGCACGCAAGCGTTGCAGATGGCGTACTTTAGGTATAGTGAAATGTTCATTGAATTTTTTTAAGTCTAGCCGTACGTGGTCTATTCATAATCTTTCACCGTTGATGACTGCTCTTAACTACGTCGTCATTGTAAGAATATGCATATCTCGATCTTATCAGGATATTGAGGAGTTTACCGTCAATTCTCTAGCTTATTCTAAAAGTCTGAATTCTTATATCACGGGGTCCCAGCGTTAAGAAAGAAAATATGGTTCAAATAAATCACACTAGATGGCGCGATATGCACCGATTTGTTATTGAAATGTGTGTAAAATTAAAAAATTCAAAAAAAAAAACTGAAATTGAACATTACATTTGTTTGTTCTTGTTTAATCAACTCTCCTAAGCTCAAAATTATGGAATATTGGGCTCTTAATAAACATTTCAAAGATTATTTGAACGGATCATTTATAATTGATGCCAATATATGGCGCATTTTTTAATTTCTGAGCCATTCCACTCGCTTGTTTAAATTTGTAATGTAACAAATTTTGATGCAATGAAACTGTAAAAACGTGCACCAAATACTATAAAACAAATAAAAGAAAATAGTCACGAACTGAGAAAACCTTTATACTTACAAGTCGCTGCTAACACCATCTATAACCGTGGAACGGAACCGAACGCGATCGAAGTACTTATAAAAAATAATCATCTTAATCAGAAGAAAAACGCTAGTTACGTCGGCACGGTTTCTTTGTATGGGATGAGGTATCTGTATGCTAGTATTATATTATTTGTGGTAATATAAAATAAGCTATACTTACACCTGAATCTGCTAATCACTTGCAGTTCAGAGATTTCCAAACTATAAAAAGTCATATTATTCCATATAACCGTAATGTAGGTATGTGATTTTCTAATAAAAACACTCTCTTATTTCAGCAACAAACCGGCTCCTTCAGTAGGCTCTAAGCTGCCGATGCCTTCGAACATTAGCAAAATAGAAACTGATAAACCATCACTCAAGAGAAAGCTTTTGGAAAACATAGACGGTGGCTCCTTAGCAAAGAGACTACAGTTTTGACCCACAAACACTAAGACATTCTTAAGTACTGCTGGATTCAGTACAGTAAAAGAAAGTGCAATTTACTTAAGCTATATGATTGTTGATTTATAATGACATTGACTTTGAGGTAAAGAAAAAGACATGTGGTGGGGATGATGACAAAAAAAATCTATTTAGTCCGTCAGTTAGATTACCTAAACATATTGGACACGTATTTTTTATTAATCCACGTAAACAAAAATGACGACGATACAGTGCGTTGAAGTATCGTGTGACGTCACGGTGTGCTACACATACTGCAAAGTGACGTCACAAGTACCCACTCCTGAACTTTGATGCGCTTTATCTTTGTAATTTTTTATTTATTAGATAAAACAAAAAATACGTGTGTATTTGATAATCTCCCTGACGGACTAAATAGAATTATTATTTTTCTACATAGGAAACATCCCTATTATATGCAGAGCTGTTCATGCATAATGAAAGGAGCTAAATATAATTCCACATTCTATATAATATACACGAAATAATATATTTACAGCGTGTCAGGTGATTGTTTATATATTTAAATTAAATATGTAATCAAGAGGCGGTTGCTACGGTTATTATGAAAATAAAAATTTCCTCGACACTTTGATGGAATTAGAAAAACATGCAAATGTATTGTTTTGTGATTACTTATGATTTTAAAGACAAACTTAACTGATTGATTGATTGATTTGATTCAACCTATTGACAGAACTGGGACCTTACCATGACGTGTAAATACTATTAGGTCGTTTGTTCACGAGGCACCGCACGACACGATTTGCGGTCACGATTTTTAACACACGACACACTGTATACAGTCTGTCGTCCGTTCGTTTGTTCACTAGACACGATTATGCAACGACATGCAGTGCACTTGTGTTTTTTTATAAGCGCGTGAGTCGTGGCGTCAACAAGCTCATACCGCTTTTGTTCAGCCGCTAAATCGTCACTGCAAAAAAACCGTACGACATAGCGGCATCGACGACATAGCCGAAAATCCGTTTGTAAATCGTGTCGCGTGTAGTGCGGTGTCGTGCAATGAATAAACGGTCAAATACAACAAATATACGAAGCTCTGAATCGTGACCACATTTTGTGGTGTCGTGTGTCGCGTCGTGAACAAACGGCCTTACAGTTCCACTGTGGAAGAGAGAGAGACGGAGCTATACAAACAAAATAATTTCTCTGTCCCTTGTTCACAGTCGTATACATCATGGTAGGCCCCTGAACTAAGACTTGCTGATATTATTACTTTTTAATTGATAAGAGAAAATATAGATTTGATATTAAAATATAGTTTTATTCCATAAAAACAATGATAACTGTAAAAATAATAATACAGTTTATAGTAAAAATAATCTTTTAGTTATTGCTTATTTTTCTATGCACCAGAATTTACATAACATTAACAAAATTACTCTAATATTATTAAGGATTATCTGTAGTGTTAATATTATCATGATTACAATATGAACACGTTAGCAATTACAATATAAAAATAATTCTTATTCGTAACTGGAATATATTGCAAGCTAATAATAAAATTATTTTCGATGGTAGCGAACAATATTCATCGAAGAATTACGACTATATTTGTTTTACACACACTTACTCTAACGAGCGTAGTATTGTAGTTGGACAGTCTCATGAACACAACGACGACACTGGAACGTCGCAAATATTGTCGTATGAAACACACCCACGCCCCACGTTTACTTGGGCAGGGGAATCGAAACTAATCTGAAAACAAAATGCTATTAGCGCCATACAACAGGCATTAATTAGCGAACGGCCACCGCACTTGTTACGCGGAGCGATTCTTTCTATACGTGAACAATCAAGGAGTAAACAAAAGTTAACGTTATTGACAATAATGGCAATTGTTTGACTGAAAATTAATCCTCAAACAAATGCCCACATAGAAAGCGCATTTCACATTTGCGAATTGACATTTTGAGTCTCAAGTCAGTCAAGTATTTCCACTATTAATTATTCTGTGTTATTAGGCATTGTTAGCTCCTTGCCGTACAAGAAGGAGCTGCCCGAATGTGCAAGTCAGACAAAATATTGTTTAGTAGTATATTGCTTGCGAAAAGTGGAGTAAATATTTAACTAAGAACACGAACGAGTTCATTCTCCAAATGGTGTAGGCAGTGCGCGCGAGGTGGGCTTTGGTAGTGCGCTCTAGATTGGCCCGTAGGGGTGGCGGCCGCTTCCAGATCACTACGTCTCGGCACTGCAATTCAAATCCTGCAAATAATATTTACAAGGCGCAGCATTATAGCCGTTGCACATCACATAAAAACATTGAAATGTAAAGTTTGTTCTATCACGTAAGTGCCAGTGTTGTCGCCAATGACATGATCAAATCGTCATCCATTCTGGCCACCTGTAATGTAACAGATACGCGGCGTCGCTCATACATCTATACTAATATTATAAATGTGAATGTAAGTTTGTTTGTTACGCTTTCACGCAAAAACTACTGAACCGATCAGCATGAAACTTTGTACATATATTCTTGGAGGTATTAGAAGTAACAAAGGATACTTAAAAAAAAAAACATATTTTTTAATGGCTTTACTGCGAACGAAGCCGCGGTAAAAGCTAATATTACTATAAAGAGACGAATCGGCGAGCGGTGGCGTTTTGACTAAAGTGAATGCATTGCCCTACACGACTCTGTAGTGTGTGAGCTATGCCCCTAACCACTGTAATGTGTAGTATTTAAGGTTCAATATTGTATCGCTACCTTAATAAGTGCACGCAGCATCGCGCTTCGGAGTGGGCTGACCCTTAGTCAGATGCACACGATACTAAACTCACATTTAATATTGCTTCAAAACATAGACTACTATTATATACTTGCTACACAATATGGATGTTACTTGTATTTAATATATATTATCTAATTTCGACTCACCACTGTCCGAGTTATCCCCTTGGTCGTTAGGCCTGTGTGCGACTTTTTGGCTCTTCTTATTGGCAGTCTGTACACAAAAATTTGATCGGTCCCTTCTTTGTTTTCTTACAACTAATTTTTTTCTATTATATAGCTTAATTTTCATGCAGCATAAACATTCACACTTTCTGTAGGCAAACACAACATTTTAGAATATCTCATGACAATATTTTTAGTGGTTGTTTGCAATGTTCAAAGTGCCAATTCATAATTTATAAAAAGATATTGTGTTTGGCCAACGAAAGTAAGAAAGTACGAGCAAAATCAAATGAAGTGGCCTGAGAACATTGTCTTATTAAGTTTTATATTTACCTTGGGGGTGCTAGAGACCACTGATAGTCGTCCGTAGACACCATATTTGCGTTCATCTTCCGGCCTTAGTGTTCCCATTTTTTTCATCACTAAATAGATCTGTAGGTAGAACAAAAGTGATTTAGGTTAGTTAATTTAGAATTTAGTTGTTTCAAATTAAAAGCGAACTAATATAAATAGTCAAGACCCTTATTTAAGGGAAAACATTTTCCTGGAATCTATACTTATAAAGCTGAAAAACGCGCGTTTGAACGCGCTAATCTCAGGAACTACTGTTGGAATTGAAAAACTATTTTTGTGTTGGATAGTCCAGTTATCGAGGAAGGTTATAGGCTGTAATATAACATCACACTACGACCAATAGCAGCGGAGCATAAATAAAAAATGTTGCAAAAACGGGCAACATTATTCCTTTTTGAGAGCTTCCGTAGCGTGCGCTGCGTAAGCGGTTAAAGTTACGCAACATTCATGTATTTAGGATAGGTAGGGTAAGTTGGGTAGGGTAGGAAGGTAGCTAGTTGACGGGAGTGAAGCCGCGTGGGACAGCTTGTTATTTCATAAATACCGTTTGGAGGCTGAAAAATGTTGCCAACAAAACAATGTTTCTGTAGGAATATTGCACAGCTTTTATTTGCCATAAATTCGGGTTTTTGCATGTTAATTTAGTTGGTTTTACCTGTTCTAACATGCCGTAACTCCTTATAAGGAAGTCCCTCTGCGCCAACAAGTTGACCCTCTCGCGTTCCTCTTTCTCAACGATAGGGTCAGGCTCGAATGAGCACAGCACGTACGTAGGCTTGCATTCGGTCACCTAGTCAGTTCACAAAAATATATGAGCTCATTATCATTAATTCAGAATCTTGTATATTTTCAAACTTTGACTCTCTAATTGAGTTGAATAAAAAACGCATTTAAGCGAAACCGTTGGTTAGCATAGGTATTTAACCATTGGTTGAATAATAATAATAACTTTTATTTCTTTCAAAAAGTAAAATAAATAAATCAATGCAAGACAATGGTAATGGTAAATGAATGAATTAATTACAGATCAAAAAACTGGGCCTAAGAATTTGAGATTTTCATGCATTACTAGATTCAAGTTCCATTGTTACCAAGACTTATCATTCAAAATTCAATTAAGACTACAATCTTTAAAGTAAAGCAGTTACAATACAATTTGACTTTGATGAAGCCTTTATTTCGTAGGATTAAGAGCGGTTTTGGGGGTTCAAGTGTTGCTAATGATGTACGGCTGAACAGTGATCAACCACACAATAAACTACACTATCCGTACCTACTAACTTTTATTCACAGCATAAAGACAAAAGGTGGATATAACTTCCCACGAATTGCCATAACGACCAGTGTTCTGTAACTTCTAGATTCAGCAAATTCCCCTGTCTTTCACCTTGTTTGTATGGAGTTTGCTTACAGCCTATTTCCTTACCGTGGGGTCCTCTTCCGATGAGAACAGCAGCCTAATAGCGTAACATGTAAATTCTTGTTAATGAATAACATGTTAATAGCGTACCACCTAGTCATTTTATTATAATAAGATCACTAACCGGTTGCTGCAAAAACGAAGATTTGGCGGTCAGCTTCTTATCCTTGTCATCTTTGCGTTTCTGTTCTTTATCCGTGCGAGCTTTAGTTTTAGTGGTTTTCTCCGTGGAAACAGTAGCTGCAGTGGCAGAACTGGTGGCATTTATCGAGGAACTTGCTTCCTCAATGGGTTTCTTTTCGCCTTCTTTTATAGCTTTGGGTTGCGAAGGTTTCTTTAGGGCTTCTGCTTTAGCCTTTGTTTGCTGTAGGAAGAATATGATGGCATTTTAATGTTTCTATAGGTACCTCAAAACTCAATGTGTTTGTAAAATCTAAACTCCGGCCAAGATGAAGGTACAATATTTACTAACAAAGCACTGATAGCTCAATCAGCTGACAGGGTTTTAATTCGCTCTATCATATTTTTAGTCCTGTGACCTTGGATATTTTATGTTCTCAAACAATCTTTCATCTTACTAACTCAGTTAAATCGATGTTCAACAGAAGGAACATTCTATATCGATATCGTTTTTATTTTTGTTGTAGATTAGAGGGTAGCCCTAAAAAAATGGCGTTTCATTAGTTTTTTGCAACTTGCCTGCCGCACCACTAAATTAGTACGCTGACGATTTTGTTTTGTATAGGTAAGTACTTGTAATAAAAACATGACAGAAAGTGTACATAATATTCAAAATGCACTCAATGCTATAGTTATTATATTAAACTAATTGGGGTCGACATTGTCGACTACTAAAACCAAGTTATGTTTATTTAGCAGAGGACGGAAAAATCTCCAGTTACCGATTTTAATTAATAACAATCCTCTAGAATTAGTCATATCGTATAAGTATTACCAGCATTACACCATACACCTGAACTCGAGGAAGAATTGAGCAGGTTACGATGGAGTATTATAGGGTTATCTGAAGTTCGAAGAGAGGGGAGGACTCGATAATCCTCATATCCGATAACCTGCTCTATTTCCGAGAGGATGAACGACAGTCCCAGGGTGGTGTCAGGTTTATCGTCCACAAGTCCTTTGTGAACAACGTGGTGAAGATCGAGGGTGTGTCGACCAGGTACGCCAACCTTATACTCAGAAAATCCTCGAGATATTCGCTGAATGTCATACAGGTCTACGCCCCGACCTCGGCACACTCCGACGACGAGGTAGAGACCATGTATGAGGACATTTCCAGAGTTATGTTAGGTCATAAAACTCACTTCACCGTGGTCATGGGGGACTTCAACGCGAAACTGAAAGATCTTGACTGATGAAGTCTACGCTCCGTCCAGCAGAGGTTCTGATCCGAAACCCCGAAAGCTTTTTAGCTCGAACTCTAGAATCGTTTCGAGTGCCTAGGTAGCTCTGTGGACGATTACAACGATGGGTTCGTGGAAGCTGTCCATACGGTCGGGTCTAAGGTTTTCAAGACCCGTCGTGCAAATAGGAACAAGAAACTATCCGATCCTACTCTCATGCTCATGAAGGAGTGGCGTGAAATGATCCTGCAGTATTCAGACGATGCGTGGAACTACCGGCAGCTCAATAGACAGATCTCGAAGTCCTTGAAAAGCGATCTCCGCCGCTTTAATACTGAGCGTATTAAAAACGCGATTGAACGGAATAAGGACTCCAAGGTGTTTGCAAGAGATCTAGCTATTGGGCAGAGCCAGCTTACGAAATTGAAGACCGACGATGGCAGGGTCGTATCTGCCAAACCGGAGCTTCTGAGGGAGATCGAGGGGTTATGTGGGCAGTTGTACACGTCAATCAGCAAACCCGTTGCGAATCTAGCAAACGACCCAAGAGCTAGATTAAAGCGACACTATACCGAAGACATTCCGGATATCAACCTCTACCAGATTAGGATGACTCTAGAACAACAAGGCGCCTGGTGATGACGGAATTACGGTCGGTCCTGTAGGCGGGTGGAAAACCGGTACTTAAGGCCCTTCAGAAGCTGTTTGATTCTGTCATACTCGAAGGGAAAACGCCAAAGGCATGGTGCAGGGCTGTGGTGGAACTCTTCTCCAAGAAAGGCGACAATGCTCAATTGAAGAATTATAGGCCCATCTCACTTCTTAGCCATGTCTACAAGTTGTTTTCAGGAGTCATCACGAATCGTCTCGCGCGCAGGTTTGACGATTTCCAGCCTCCCGAACAAGCCGGTTTCCGAAAAGGCTTTAGCACCGTAGACCACAAACATACGCTACGGCAGGTTATACGGAAGACCGAAGAGTATAACCTGCCTCATTGCTTAGCGTTTGTGGACTACGAGAAAGCCTTCGATTCAATCGAGACTTGGGCTGTACTGCAGTCTCTCCAACGGTGCCAAATTGACTACTGGTACATCGAGATGCTGAAGTGTTTGTACAAAAACACCACCATGTCAGTCCGACTTCAGGATCAGACTTCGGAACCTATCCTTCTGCAGCGAGGTGTGAGACAGGGAGACGTCATATCGCCGAAACTGTTCTCAGCTGCACTGGAGGATGTCTTCAAAGTTCTGGACTGGACAGGGCTGGGTCACCAACGTCAACGGCGAATACATTACTCACCTTCGGTTTGCCGACGATACAGTGGTCATGGCTAAGACCACGGAGGACCTCAGTACAATGCTCGATGACCTCAGTAGAGCTTCCGAAAGAGTGGGTCTAAAAATGAACATGGACAAAACCAAGATGATGCTGAATGCTCATGTTGCACCCACTTCTATCAAAGTCGCAGACTCTGCACTCGAAGTTGTGGACGAATATGTCTACCTGGGACAAACGGTCCAGTTAGGTAGGTCCAACTTCGAGAAAGAGATCAACCGTCGAATCCGACTCGGCTGGGCAGCGTTCGGGAAGTTGCGTGGTATCTTCTCGTCCAACTAACCACACTATTCTAGACGAAAGTCTATGACCAGTGTGTGTTGCCAGTGATTACTTACGGGACAGAGACGTGGTCGCTCACAATGAGCCTCATCAGAAGTTAAAGTCACCCAAAGGGCATTGGAGTGACCTATGCTCGGCCTTTTCTTGTGTGATCGAATCAGAAATGAAAACAACCGCAAGAGAACCAAGTTTACCGACATAGCCCGAAGAATACCAGGCAGGGCACATTGCTCGCAGAACGGATGGCCGTTGGGGCCGAATAGTTCTAGATTGGCGACCGCGTACCGGAAGACACAGCGTTGGAAGGCCTTCCTCTAGGTGGAGCGATGACCTGGTCAAGGCTGCAGGCGTCCGGTCGATGCGAAACGCACAGGACCGATCAGTGTGGCGACGCTTGGGGGAGGCCTATGTCAAGCAGTGGACGTCTTTCGGCTGAAATGATGATGATGATGATAAGTATTTAGGTTTTTGGATTGATAGTTGTTTAAGATGGGGTAAACATATGAATGAATGACAAAATAAACAAAAGCATCTTAATTTGCTTAAAGTCTTGGCGTTGTCAACACGGGGAGTACATCCAAAACATTTACGTAAACTACGTATCTTTAATTAGAAGCAGAGCAGTTTATAGTTCCTTTTTGTTTGATAATAGTTGTAAGATCAAACCTTGTAAGTTGGACAAAGTTCAAAACCAAGCATTACGGATTATGGGTGGCATCAGAGGTAACGATGAGGCTGACATGTTGGCAGCGTTGGATTGGGCCACAAAAACAACTAGGACATTTTTTAAGGGCGGCGGTAAAAAATAGGGGTTAATGTAATTTTTTTATTTTATTATAGGCTCGCGATTAACCACTATCTCAATCGATGGTAAGCGATGTTGTAGTCGGCGGTGAATCACGCTTGCCTAGAAGTAACCTATTAACTCCTGAATTAAAGAACCCTAGATTGTAGCTATCAGACAACACAGAATCCGGCAGGGAATTCCACTCCTTAGCTGTACGCATAATAAAAGTATTCCCAAAACGAAATGAAACCGATAAAAACCGACAAGCTGGCAACTCGGTGACGATGTTCAAGGCTCTGGAACTTTAACTTGACCAGTGCCTCATTGCCGATGAGCCTCTTGGCCCGTTTTTCGACCGACTCTAGTGCATCAAGCTGGTATTTGGCAGATCCCCGACGCTCCCGGGCGCTCAGACTGGGGACTGTCTGCTCTTTCAATTTCCCCAGGGATATGCCCGATGTGACAGGCGTTGCACATCGCAAACACAATCGCCGGTAGAAACAAAAGTTGGTTATATTCGTATCATAGTTATATAGTATATATATATATAATTTTTATTCAAATAAACAGTTTATCGAATTGGTAGGTAGGTTGGGTATGTAGGTAGGTAGCCAGTTGACGGGAGCGAAGCCGCGGGGACAGCTAGTGTATAATAATTGTAAATGTGAACTGTGGTCTAATTAGGCTGCGTTTCCACCAGAGATGTGCGAGAATGCATAGCGAGGGATTTGTTTGTTAAGAACAAATATAATCACTTCATTTACCTAGCCTCTCTCAGCGCTGCTCATTTATGACTTTTTTAGTTAAATATAAAGATATTTGCATAATCAGACAGTCTACGGACATCTAGTGGATTTTAAGGACAATGTATATTACCACTCATAAGTCGCTAGAACGGAAACACTGGCGGGTACTCGGGCAGTAGCGCGCGCGCTCCGTGCACCGCACCTCAAATGTAACGAGCCCGCTACATATCCTCGCACGGCTCATAATTATGCGCACCGTTTCACAGCGTCGCTACGCATTCTCGCACCACCCAGCTACATCGCACATCTCTGGTGGTTCAAAAGTCGCTAGAAGTCATTGAATTCTTTTTTGTCGCTAACCACTTATGAAACTCGCTAGATCTAGCGACAAAGTTGCTAGAACGGCAACATTGCTCGCGTCCGTCCCTAGCACAAATCCCTCGCAACACATCCCTCGCACACATCCTTCCCTTGTTTTGTATGTACAAAAACCTCGCGCGCCTGAGCCGTTTCCACTAGAGCTGCGCTGAGAGGCTAGGTAAATGAAGTGATTGTATTAGTTCTTAACAAACACATCCCTCGCTACATATCCTCGCACATCTCTGGTGGAAATACAGCCTTAGTGTTGTACCTGAAACTCTTCACGTTGCAAGCGCGTGCAGTCGCCGCGTGCCCGCGACGATGCCGTGCCGGTGTACAGCGAGCCCGAGGGCTGCTGGAAAAGCGACGCGTACTGCTCGCCCACCGGGTACACACGCCTGTTGATATCGTTAAAATACACATGCAAGTAGCTTGCATGCCCTTGTGTTATAATGACTTCTGACTGGTAAATGTCACAATAGCCTGCAAGCTACTTGCACACTTTTATGCAAGTTGCAGGCATATCTAGTTTTGCCACTAGAGAAACGAATTTGAAATTTAGACCAAACAAAGGATCTTAATGTTGGAGTGGGTCATGATTACCGCCGCCATTATCCGTTTTTCAATGGCACAATCTATTAGGGTTGGAACCTCAAAGAATCTTTTACGTTTTGGGCATTCGTATCGCGGCGTTGCGCTTCATAAGTAACTCTATAACTTTCTGCTGCTCAGAAACATCCTTGAGAAATAAATAGTTACGGAAGGCAGCTAAAACTGCCTAACCTGCTATCAGAGCAGAAGAATTTATTATGTTTCTGAGCGACAGAAGTTAGTTAGGTACTGGAACAAACAAATGGGCGATGTGTTTGGCCTTGTCAACAAAAAAGTTGTAGGAATTAAAAGAACTAGCCCTTCATTTTCAGGCAATGTGTATGGTAGGTGGTGTAGTGAATTAATAACTTTTTTATGGTCTTTGGTTCTTTCAGCCAAAAGATATAGACGCTAATGAAACATATTTTCAAAAAAAATGAAACTACATTATTTTAAAAGATGTCAAATGTGTATTAGAATTAAGCTTCAAAAAAATTCCTTTGTATATTACGTGTATAACATGGTATGTACCTAAAATTTCCCAGATGCGTTTCCTCCCATTGTATTTGAGTTTGCCACGGGCTTTTTTCTGGCTCCTTTTCTTCAGCTGGTGTGAATTCTGCAAACCTGCAATCACGTCATATATAAATATCAGTGAAGGAAGGCGTAATCTGTAGATACCTACGTATGTATCTAAGGGAAGGGAATTTTAAGAAATCAGATGACTTGACCACCTACTTACTCGCGTAGTAGGTACTCAGGGAAAAGTGTCTTGCGGGACGCCTTTGGAATGTTTCCGGCATTATTTTACCCACCTGACCTGTGATCAAAACCAATAGAATCTGTATATGTCTCTCTCAAAGCCTTCCCTTCCCCATCCCAGTGTTTTCACGCACATCTGACCTGTAAATGCCTTTTGTAAGTCGCTTTTCAACACGACCAAACTGTCTAAGCATACCTAACTACTCTTCAGTTTTTTTCGTCAAAATACAGCTGTTTATAAAATCCTTACTTGTTAGTCTGTAGGAGTCGGTCTCGTATTCTCTTCCGGTCTTCCTCGAGTACTCGTCGCTTGTCGCATTGCCATATGTTCAGCATAGTGAAAGTGTCAGTCAGTAGCCCTTCCTTCACCTCGCGGTCTAGTTGGGTATCCGTGTGAAAACTTGGCGAATGATTCACCTAGGGGCAACACAAATCTTTCACAATGGTCTAAGTAGGTTCTTTTTTCAGACGGAATTTTTAGCTTTGAAAATCGTAATTTGTATTCATTTTGTTGCTATATATGTTGCTTTTTGAATATCACCATGCATGTTTGTTTTTATTTTACTAGTGTAGAACTTTTATATTGCCGATATTTTAGACATTGTCACTGTTGATGCTGTAGTGACAATATGGGATGGCAGTTCGGGGTAATCTACAGGTTCATTGCCTACAAGATTGATCAACTATTTGAATTCCTATCGCCAGTGGATCAGCCATCGAGATTAAGCTTTGAGTTAATAAGTTCTTACTTCTAATATATAGGGATGTAGCTTATTATCCAGAAGAATGTCGAAGCCAAGTATTTCAAAACAGGCATGCACCTGAAAAATAGCAAGATAATGATCACTAATGTTACTTAATTCAAGTTAATTAACTATTGATACTTACATCAATTACTGGAAAATACTTATAAGTAGGTACCTATAATACAACTAATATACTTGAAATGCTAACTAGATATGAAAATAATTTCGGTCAGATTGATTTTTGAAGCGTATTTGTATGTAGGTAAGAATGATAAAAACGAAATGATACTAGGATCATTTTTCTATGAAAGATTCGAAAGCTAGGCTGTTAACAAGGCCTGTTTTATCAAGGGCTTGAAAGAAATGGAATATATAGAGAATTTGGATTGCAAATTAATTTTACTTTAGCAATTTATAAACTTGAAACGTAGATTATAGTACGATAGACACAGCATAATGATGAGACAATTTAATAGGCTTGAAATAAATTCATATGTTATTTTAGGCTTTTTTAATGTTTAAAATATTGGTCATGTTATACAGGGCTACAGGTTAAATCGACCTAGATCCTTAAAGGCTTGCTTTTCTCGGCGAAGTAGGCATTTAATCTGCCAATGATACCGCGAAGCGAGCGGCGCGCTCGCGTGTGCGCAGTCGACAAAAGTGTCACTGCAAAGGTGTGAAGAGAAGGCTTATTTTAGGTACTATTCTTTTTAAAACTTAATAAAATACGAGAGTTGATGCCGAAACACTTTATTGCATTACAAAGCGTAGTAATAACGAAAAGTGTTTTGTTTAAGATAAATCTGCGCAATCATGCGCAATGAGAATCTAAATTGCCCGCCATATTACATATTTTTTCCGTTTCCACTTTTGTTTTATTTCAACTATATTAGTGAAGATAAATAGTGTATGCAACGGCATATAATTAGGTATTAAAACACTCGCGTGATATTATTAACACATTCGGCTTCGCTTCAGGGAATAAACCCACGCTCGTTTTTTTAATAAACCCTACAAGGTACAACCCAGTTGGTTCAGTTAAATGCAATCTTAGTGTTGAGAATAATAAAGCAACTTATCTACTACACTAAACCCGCAAACACAAATAAATTAGAGGCATAAACCCAAAAAAAGTAGACCAACAGACAAAAAACAGGCAATTTAAAAAAAAACTTCATCGTCGATATTGAAAACGGTTAAGTTTGGGGTACGGTGTTTCATAGTCAAAACAGGCTGGAACGAAGGAATCTACCACTTCTTAAAGGATCTAGGTCGAGTTATCCTGTAGCCCTGTATAGTATAACAGTTGTACGTTCAGATCCAGAGCTACCTAGTTAATAGATATGAAGCGTCAAGATCTAATAGAGGCTAGTTCTATTAATACTTGTAATATGTAAGGCAGCCATCCGCTACGGGCTTCCCCGATAAAAAAGAAAACAATTTCAATTCATTCAAAACCGGTCAAGTGCGAGTCCAACTCGCGCACAGAGGGTTCCGTAAAAACAGCTACATTCACCAAAATAAATAGGTAACATCAATATATAATTTTTTTACTTTTCCAAGTAAATTTTATAAGTTGGTCGACTATTACTCGTTAACCTGTAAAGCATACTTAGCTGTGATAGTTTTAATTTCTTTATATATAATACTGCCGTGAAATTTTTAAATAGCCGAAAAAAAACAACCATTAAGCTGTTAGGGCAGGGGTCACTTGACTCTAACAAACATTAGCCATTTAAAGCTTAATTTTACGCAAAAGGATCCCTGAATCGAAAAATGGTTTTGCAGACCCGTAATATTTTTGAATTGCCTATCCAACGATATCCCACACCATGGGATAGACGAGAAAAAAAACACATCCCCACTTTACGTGTACAGGAGGTTTTATTTTACCATTTTGTCGGTGTGACTAATATGTATATCCATGCCAAATTATAGCTTTCTAGTACTAAGAATATATGAGCTAAACTGCGGACGGACGGACGGACATGGCGAAATTATAAGGGTTTCTTGTTGACTACGGAACCCTAAAAAATTTAGCGCAACCACGTTAGAGATATTTCAAAATTATCAATTTTGCGGATAGCAGCCCTTAGGTTACCTATACTGTTTTGTCAACAATACGATACTCTCAATTAGGTACATCAGTTTACAAACAAAAGCTAAGTCAAATACAGCGCCGAAACAACTATAAAACTCAAAAGAACCATGTCATGTGAGGGGAAACACGCGTGGTAACTGTGCTTGAGTATCGGCCACGCAGATATGATCGTCTTCACGATCACTTGGTCTATGGCGTGCCACAGCCTGTCCAAGTCCACGCCTTGCGATAGCAGGATCTTGTTCAAAGTCGATATCTTGCTGACGAATGGAAATTCATCGTGACTTTAGATTCGATTAGGTGCGTAAATGTTTATCCCTAGGCCTAAATATCTTGGTATTAGAGTGTGTATTGAAAATGAAACGTATAAGACAGATTGAAAAATATTAATGACTGACCCGCCGTAAACTGTTTGTGTCCACAATTTCATTGAAATTGACCCAAAAGCACGTATTGCCTCCTCAATGAATTAATGCATCGAAGCAAAATATAAACACAAATATCACGTGCATAGGAAAGTATGCTCCATTTAATGTAATCATTTCTACGATTTGAAGGAAATGGAATTGGGTCTAATCATTAAGGTCACAGTAACATGATATAATTATATTGCCATCTATCACTACATTTCGTGCTTGCAAATTAAGAAGTGTTCTCACCGTTTGCTGCCCGCCTCAGAGTCATACACGTAAGTACGGCTGTGTTTGTTTAGCGCGTAGTTAGTCAGGTGCATGAAAACGTTAGTCGTGTTGTTCACGTTAGGATCCGCATATCGACTTGTTGCAAACCTTGGATAGAAATGTTTAAAAATCATTTTTACAAAAAAATACCTACCGACTGTACAAAAAAAGTTTTTTTTTTGTTGTGGTACACATCTATAATGCCCACAGTTATGCCAGAATAGATTACCCGAATAACTTGAACACAACCGGTGTAATTAGAGTGTGCCGGGGGACACTTTACACAACTGCGTATCCCTTTAGAGCGTAAGGGCGTGATGCAGTGTTATGAAATGGTGTAAACAATAAACAGACATAAGATTGCAGCAAACCCGAGAGATTTGCTGTCATTTATTGAAGAGTTCTGTTGTAAATCTCCGAAGTTCTTCAACAGATCTTGATCAAATTCAAATGGGACCACATGGGAAGCAAGAGCTTTCAAATAAAAACTGGTCAAGTGCGAGTCGGCCTCGCGCACGAAGGGTTCCGTACCATTATTGCAAAAACGGCAAAAAAAACACTTTTTTGTATGGAAGCCCCACTTAAATATTTATTTTATTCTGTTTTAGTGTTTGTTGTTATAGCGGCAACAGAAATACATCATTAGTGAAAATTTCAATTGGCTAGCTATCACGGTTCATGAGTTCATGAGCTTGGTGACAGACAGACAGACAGATGGATCGTGGAGTCTTAGTAATAGGGTCCCGTTTTCAGCATTTGGGTACGGAACCCTAAAAAAAGAATCATCAAAATCTGTTCAACTAGTAAAAAATCCTGAGGTAACAAACATAACTCCTTTTTGAAGTCTGTTAAAAATAGGATGAATATGAACTTTTCGTTAACTAGCTTATTTTAAATCATTTGGTGAAAATATTCAAAATAAACTTTTGATCATAATAATTATTTTTAGATTTGAGAAAAACATTCGATTTGGTGACACATAAAATTATTAAATATGAGGTTAGTTCTTATGGATAAAATTGATTACAAAGCTACAGAGTAAACACAAAATTGGTTGAAATATCCAGAACAAAAATAAAGAGAAACCTACGCATCTACTTTTACAGCAAACCTGGTGTACCTCAGGGTAATACACTGGGCCCACCATTGTTTTCTACTTTGCATGAATTTGTGCACATACCTTACAAGTCCTTCATTATAGACAAAAATTCTGAGGGGATCACACGACGTTATAAGAGTGTAAACTCTTATGTCGAACTTATAGCCATCTACCAAGTATGGCTTAGAAAGGTACACCTGAAACAGATCAATGGACTAGCATTTGATGATGTTTTCATTATGTATTTCAATATAAGTAATAATAAAAATATCTTAATACAATCAAGTTGATGGTAGTTCATAAGAAACAATACAAATAAGAAAGATTTGATAAGTGTAGGTGAAAGTTACCTGACAGATTAGTTTGTCTGTAGGTTTGATGTCTTTGAGCGACTTCGTCAAATAGATGCCGCGCCCTTGGCTTCCACATTCCGGTTTAATAATAAAAGTCTTATTTTTACGTGATTTACTGTAGTTCAATGCATCACCGAAACTGAAATACGCGATTTTTTGTTAAACACAAGTTATCTATATACCTTTATTTGAATTTGATGCCAATAATAAAATATTACGAAATACTTACTCTGCAGGCAAGCACCAAGTTTTTGGGAAAAAATTGTATTCCTTTGGATAAATTTTCTGCATTCTGTTCAAATTACGTGCTAGCAAGTCTTTTCTGAAAAATCCATAGAATTTAAAGTCAAGAATACAAGAATTGCTATTTACTCCAGCTTGACAACTAGAGCAACTATTATGTGCTTTACCTGCAGATTTCTAACATGCCAGGGAAATGGTTGATGCGCTGAAACCTCTTCATCTCTTTTGCTCTTTCTACAGAGACGCTCATGTCAGTCCAGTAGAAGTTCCAAGCATCATCTTCAGACATTTCTCGCATTCCAAAAGCACTGGCAACTTTCCGTATTGATTCATACCGGCAGTTCGTTAGACATATTGATATTTGGGATCTGCAACAATAAAAAGAAACTAGTAATAATCCATACTTACTATGTGATATAAGAAATGCGAATTTAACTCCGAGTTTCTCAGCGCTAAATTATCGCAGAATTAATGTGACAAATTGTCAAGCACGCGTTATCTGCTGTGAGTGGTTGAATGAATTTTCAACAGCCAATCACAGCAGATAACGCGTGCTTGACAATTTGTCACATTAAATCTGCGATGATTTAGAGCTGAGAAACCCTGGGTAACTCTGTCCATCTCTCTGTTACCTTTTCATGCTGAACCGATTTAGATGAAATTCGGTATGGAGATAGTTTGACGCCCTGGGAAGGACATAAGATAGTTCTCATTAAGATAGATCCCGGCAACCATCCTTAAGGGGGTGGAAGTTTTTATGGTGGTTCAAGTAAGGCGGCCCACACACCTAGAATATTATTGCGCAATATTGAATAAAAGCTCCGAGAAAAAATAGGCAGACGAAATCGCGGGCAAAAGCTATTTCATCATATTTATATGATGCTTTTGGTGTATTTAGAGAATTAATTTAAAGTTTATAAATCGGTAAAATTGTTTGTCGGTATAAGGAAATCTCTGAAAGTACACGCCTGGCGCCTAGCTCACGTGGGCGAAGTCAGGCTGCGGTTGACGATGATGATGAACGTGAGGCGTGCAATCGTCTCTTTTTTCTCGTACCAATCCCACACTCCTATTTCACTCTTGTCCAGGTTCTTACATGATGCAGTTACGAATGTTTTAATGCGTTCGTTTTACTTTGCTACTCGTCAGGCGACTCGCGAAGGCGCCCAGCGCAGAGTGAGTTATCCGCTTGATTGAAAGCTACACTTTTGTTATGTCTGTTCTACGGGAAATGACTAAGGAGAAATGCCGCGAGCGGGATTATTTGTTTCAGACTTTCAGTATTGTTATTTACTAGCAATAACAATACAGAAACAAGGGTACAGTGATGAAGAGCCTTGTTGGAGACCTATGGCTATAAGTATAGGAGAGTGTGAATTTGAATGCTTTGCGTGGAACAGGTGTTCGTAAAATAGTTTTATAGCAGATTTATAGAAAAGGTGATGGTAGGGTTTGGTCTAAGGGTCAGCTAACACTTAGATGCGACGCGTCACTGCATGCATTTTTAGGGTACCGTACCCGAAGGGTCCAAACGGAACCCTATTGCTGTCACTCATGTGTATGTCTATTCGTCTGTCTTGTTTTTCACACAGATTTTACAGCCAAACAGTTGGACCAGATTCTTCAAATTTTCACAGTATACATCTTGTTGGTCCAAAGACACACAAATTGTCAAAAAATATTATCATTTAATTTTTAAATGCTTTTAAAAGGGGCTCCCATACAGCAAAAGGGGGGAGTGCGAAAAAAAGTTTTACCTAGGTATAGGAGTATCGTTGTATAGAGCTCGTTGAAAAATACTCTAAATACTCTATTTTTTGTTTTAAAAAATATTGGGAAAACAAAGAAATGAGAAGCCACCAAAGACAGGTTTAAAAAAAAAAAAAAGTTCTGATGATTTTTTTTAACCTTATATTAACTTCTGAACTTGAAATTTGATGATAACAATTACTATGACGTATATTTTACTAACAAATACCAATATTTTGAAAAATCAAATTTTTCTCAGAAATTCGTGCCCAAAGGGTAAAATGGGATCCCTATTACTAAGACGACAGTCTGTCTGTCCGTCTGTCACCAGGCTGTTTATCATGAACGGTGATAGCTAAACAGTTGAAATTTTAACAGATGATGTATTTCTGGTGCCGCTATAACAACAAATACTAAAATCAGAAAAAATAAATATTTGAAAGTGGGGCTCCCATACAACAAATGTGATTTTTTTGCGATAATGGTACGGAACCCTTCGCGCACGAGTCCGACTCGCACTTGGCCGGTTTTCCTATTACAACCAACTTTGAACTATTGAAACCCTAAATGTGCGAAGCCTGACACACACTTGGCCGGTTTTTTAAGATAGTAATACAATAGCTATAGTTTTCAATCATTTTATATAATTACTACTACACTTTACCTTCTTCTTTTCTTTTTCTTGCGTGTTGCTTCTATGGGTATAATGGGTGCGGTTTGTGAAGTTGGTTGTGATGTGTCATCTTCACCGCCAAACTTGGTGTCGTAGCTTCGCATTAGCATCGAAGCTATGGTCTCAGCATGCTCCTTTTCCTCTTTGGCTTGCTGATCAGTTACTGCTTTCCCATCTGCAGGAAGAACACATGACATTTGGCTATGATCCTTCATCAAAATAAACTCAAGTAATTTGTACAATTTATTTTTCTTAATGATGCCTGCCTGATACAATAAGGAACATTTGGAGTCCTCACCCTGTACTTTATCATTTTTTCTTTTATTTGCCACTGTATGTGTTTGCTTCGGGCTGTTTGGAGATAGCTGATCCTCGTCACGTAAGAATGTGTCTTGTAAGTCCACCTAAAAATGTTAGACTGTTTACAACAAGTAGACGAGCAACTAGTTTTACCAAATAATCACAAAATGTATACCTCCATTTGCTGCAATTAATGAATAGTAGTTCGGCCTAAACGCTCGTGTTGGGCATTCTACGGCATGCAATAATATCGCTCAGTGCTTATGAAATAAGTCACTAACAACGAAGACCTAAAACAAGACTTAAAGATTACTAAAACGAGAATATTTGGCGTAAAATAATTGATTGGCTAGAGATTCATGCCATCGCTACATGTATAATTTTCGCCTTACCAAACTTGGTTATGTACCTAGTAATTTCATTAAAATTTTGCGAGAGACATTATTGGAAACTGTTTTTTGTTTTTGTTTCATGTCAGCTGTCAAGTCAAAATAAACCGAAACTCTACTTCCGTTTTAGCCATAGACCTAATAAAGTTTCAGCTGGTTTCAGGAAAACTTTCCGGAAAATCCGGTAATGGAAATGACTTTTGACAGGATCGAAAATGTGATCGGATACATCCTTGAAAAGTCTATGGCACAATTTTCGGTAATCTCGTTATTATTTAACATCTTTTTATTATATTTTATACGAATTTTCATAACACAGCTTTTTAAAATTATGACACAACTTGTTGTTGTCATCAGTGCTATTGCCATAAAATTAAATTTACTACTCTGGTGTCTCTAAACCCTTATTTTGTCTTTGAAATACCAGAGACTTAATCAATTTATTCTTGGCAACACTAGACTTTTTTTAGCTTGTTCATCGAGTCCGGCCCAGCAAATCAGCAATAGAATTTCATAGAGAACTCGATTAGTGACAAACTTCGCATGTATTACGTGGGAATCAAATTAAACTCTATTTTTTACTCCATAAAACATAAATGTGCTTGTGATTTTAGCTTTCGAAGTTCTAACAAATTACCAAAGTGGGCCGTACCTTTGGCCGTCAACTTACACAAATCGTCAAATTCTACATTCTTGTACATATTTCTGCTTTTCCGCCAAAGTACAGAGTCATTCTAGATTTGCCAAAATGGCAGAGGGACAGGACGAACCCAAAAAAATTACTATTACAGTGAAAACGCCGAAAGAAAAACAACAAGTGGAGATTGAAGAGGATGCTGACGTTAAAAAAGTGAGTACGGCACCGCCAGAAACTTTGCTCATGGCGTAATAACATAGATATTGCACACGCAATCACTGACGACATTTATTTAGTTATTCGGCAACGTAAAATGTGAATTTGTTATTTGATTTTAGCTCAAGGAAGTATTGTCCCCTAAATTTAGTGCGGAACCGGAGCAGTTATGTCTCATATTTGCCGGAAAGATATTGAACGATGCCGACTCCCTGAAACAGCACAACATCAAGGACGGGCTGACAGTCCACCTCGTGATAAAGACGCCTCCCAGACCCGAGCCTGAAGGCGCGCAGCGGCGCCCTCCAGGTACGCAATTACTAACATCCTGTCATTACTGTGAAACATAGGTTTAAAGTGCATACAGGTTTGGACTATTGAATTTTTTTTTGCCAGGATACATGATAAATAATAATATGCTTATTTGTACAGATACAAAATATTTGTTTTTGCACTTTTAAAGTATGTTCAGTGTTTTGTAAAAGTATTTGTATTGCTGATAGTAATATGCACATAAAATAGCTTTAGTCAACTTTAGTGAAACTTGTTAATGTTATTATAATTAGGTCGTTGACTAATTAATGTATTCAAGTAACATTGAGTTTTGCAAGAGGCTAGAACAATAGTGTACAAAGTGTTCAATCTATGAGTGGTAATACATTAATACAAAACAACTGAACTAATCATAATTTATCAATTCCAATGACTTATTTGATGTTGGTAGCTAACATTTAATTCAAACAACATAACAAAGCAATAAAAGCTTTCTTATAAATACCATTTTGTTACTGACAATAAACACAAGTACCATTCATGAACTTTCTGCATAACTTGTCTTGTAAGATAAAAATGATAATGCTGTGTTATCAAATGTGTATGGAGGTCAATTTTTTATAACAAGGGTGAATATGTTTCTAACAAATGGTCACTTAACTACCTAATAAGGAAATGCATACCTAATAAACAAATGAATTGTTGACACCTGAGTTTGGTCCACCTGTAGCTCATACTGATTTTACCATTTACACAAAAATTTGTTATCTTTTTATCATTTGGTGAATAGAAGAGGCATTGTTTCATTCATGACAAATATGTAATGTTCATGTAATGTATATCATGTGTGATTGTTTACAATCTTAGGTCTAAAGTACTATCAAATCTAATCAGCTTTGTCATTCTTGCCAATCAATACTAATTAGACCTGGATTTATTGAAACAAGGTTTTATGTATATTTTTTATAGGTTTTTGCTGCTTGTATCTTGATAGAAATTACAGATGAAACACACAGAATACTTAAGAGTTTCATCTTATGAGGCTGGCATAGTCACCCGTTGTGTATGGAAGCCTATAAAAATACAGATGAAGTTTAAAAAAAACCTAGAGTGTATAATATGACCAGAGTAATTCTAGAGATATACGCAAGTAACAAACAATGTAATTTCAGTCCCCTCTCATCATAGTCATATTAATTTCATCATTTATTTAAAGACTGATGATAAATTGCATTCATATGTTATGAAAAGTGTATTGGCACATACCCAGATTTGAATTAGTGACTATAGAAATATAATATTGCTCAGTACTTCAACCACAATATAAGTATTAAAAAATGGAATTTATGTTCACATATTTAATATGGAGCAATGCCCTTTTGAAAAGTGTTACTCCAGTACAACATAATATCAAGCCTGTACTCTATAAAGGGGTAGACACAGGTGTAAAATATCAGTGACTGATGATTTATAAGAGAACCTTTTTACTATTATATTTATAACTACCCAGATGCTTGTGATTGAAAAAGTTATAAACTTTCAAAACAAACATTTCTTTTTCTTTTATTGCTATCTGTCATATTAGATGTTGCCAGATTGAGTGGGAAAAAATAAATCAATTAATGTTTCAGCTGATGTCGGAGCCACACCATTTGGATTAAATTCATTGGGTGGATTAGCAGGTCTAGAAAGTTTGGGACTCGGTCAGAGCACCTTCATGGATTTGCAGGTATAAAGCTTCTCTAAGATATATTTAATTGAAAAATGTCCTTTTGCAATTATCTCCTTTTGCAGATATTCTGAATTGCATCATAATTTAATGTTTAAAAGATTATAATAGAATAGAATACTATGATGACTTATTGAGTGTTAAGGCAATCAGTATTAATGTTATAATATTTCTGACTCATTTGGGTTAATAGCCTTGCCTTTGTCCTTTCGCTATTATGTATTTTGGCAAAACTTTGTCCAACTTAAGTGTTATCTTATCTGTAACTAGCTGTCCCACACGGCTTCGCTTCCGTCAACTGGGTACCTACCTACCCATCTATCCTACTTACCCTACCTACAACTACATACATCATTGTTGAGTAACTTTCACCGCTTTCGCAGCGCACGCAATGGAATCTCTCAAAAAGGAATAATTGAGCCCGTTTTTGCAACATTTTTCATTTATGCTCCGCTCCTATTGGTCTTAGCGTGATGTTATATAACCTATAACCTTCCTCGATAAATGGAATATCCAACACAAAAAGAATTTTTCAATTCCAACCAGTAGTTCCTGAGATTAGCGCGTTCAAAAAAACAAACACACTCTTCATCTTTATAATATTAGTATTGATATTCCAATGGTATTTCTTGTAGGCTCGTATGCAACAAGAGCTGCTATCCAACCCAGACATGCTTAGGCAAGTGCTTGACAACCCGCTCGTGCAGCAGATGATGAATGACCCTGAAAACATGCGGTCGCTCATCACATCCAACCCACAGATGCAGGACCTCATGGCGGTAAGTTATTTCATTTAATATGACTCAGGGCAATTTCTCTTTCGACTTATTTTAAAGTTTCACTTATACTACATAAAAGTTGTACTATGAATGAGGAATGAAGAGGGGCCCCTTTTCCGCATTTAAGACTCTCATTTGGTCTGTTGTGCATGGGGTTTCTGGCTAAAGTAGCCAGACTAGCTCCCTCCAAAAGCACAGTAGCTTCCTGGGGCTTCTAGGAGCTACCTCACGGTTCCGAGGATTTCTTCACCTTGGGAAGCCTCGCCCTCGCAGTCCAGGATGACGTAGGAGGCTGGAAAGTTGTACTATACCATAATTATCGTACATTCTATCTAGTAGCTCACATAGAAAATTAGATTTTATTGGGCTATTTTGAATATGACTATAGCAGGTCTATCTAAGACACAGGTAGTGTAATCCAATAGTACAAATTATTTTTCAATCTATAACTTGTATGCAAGCTAAAGCAATTTTTTTTTAAATTAAAAGATATTAATGACTTACGTTTATTTGTCGTACAGAGAAATCCAGAGATTAGCCACATGCTGAATAACCCTGAGCTGTTGCGGCAGACCATGGAGTTGGCCCGCAACCCAGCCATGTTGCAGGAACTCATGCGCTCCCATGACCGCGCACTCTCCAACCTTGAGAGCATACCTGGTAAGTGAACCACATTATAACTAAGTTGAAAGTTATGTTATGATCTGTATAGTCTTTTCCTACTACAACTATCTTGGGGTCAGCTTGTAGTTTCACTGGCTGAGCACCAGTATTTTATATGGAACAATGGCCTATCTGAACTACACTACCAAGTAACTGATAACACACTATCCCTTGGTAATACTAGTTGCCAAATAGTCAGGCTTCTGACATGATATACGTAACAGTGTCAAAGATTTACTAGAGAAAGCTGGGACCAATGGCTGGACATCCTTGCCGAGAACAGTAGGGTCAGCCATCCATGGATGCCAAAGTTAAGCCGAGGTCGCTGCTCGGCTTAACTTTGATCGATCGGCACCAGTCTGGCGTCGTACCGCAGACAGTAGTCTCTTTGAATAACCACCAAATGGCCGCCATGGCCCACGCACGATGGTTCATCAGAAGGACTAAGTGCGGCAACCAAACCCCTTAACATAAAACTGCAGTCAGATCCAATATTCATACCCAAAGTGACTTGAAGCTCGAACATCTTTTAATTGAATAATATCAACTTGATAGAACATCACGTCTTGTGCAACAATGTCTTTCGTGCTGTCGACTGGCTATTTTTATCTTTCCTGTGTATTCAAACATGGTCTTGAATAATCATTATAGGCAATGAGACCGCTACTGTATCCTAAAATAATAACATTGTGTCAAGCTATTATATCATTTGTAACTATAGAGACCAGTGTGTGTTGCCCGTGATAACCTATGGCTCTGAGACGTGGTCGCTCACAATGGCCCTAATCAGAAAGCTTACAGTCACCCAAAGGGCAATGGAGAGGGCTATGCTTGGAGGTTTCTTGCGTGATCGAGTCAAAAATGTAGAGATCTGCAAAAGATCCAGGGTTACCGACATACCCCGAAGAATTTCCAAACTTAAGTGGTAGTGGGCATTGCTCGCAGAACAGGTGGCCGATGGGGCAGAAAAGTTTGGAGCGGCGACCGCGAACCGGAAGACGTTACGTTGGAAGGTCTCCCACCAGGTGGACCGATGACCTGGTTAAGGTTGCGGGGATCCGCTGGATGCGGGACGCAGGGGACCTGTCAAAACGGCCTCCTCAAGCGTCGTCACGTTTGGGGAGGCCTGTGTCCAGCAGTGGACGTCTTTCAGCTGATGTGATGATGATGATGAAGAACAGTGATTTCGTTTAGGTTGATCATTGCCCTTTCATAGGAAACTGAAAAATATACTTTGAATTGTTTTCATGTGACAAATGTTGAATAACACTATAGATAGATTTCGATTCAGGGCGACTTTATTTTCGATACGTTCATTGAACACCAGCTTTCTGATCAATAAAAAAGCTCGACTGACAAGCCAAGGCATAGTTTTGTTTTACGTGTGTGCGTGTAATTGTGTATGTATACGGCAAGGCCTAGTTTTAACCGGCGTCACCTTGTTGTTTGCAACATTTCATCTTGACTTTTAATTTGATCTGAGTACTGCCATGTAAAAATGCAATAAATATATCAGTTGTGCAATAATGCATATTCTATTTCAGGTGGCTACAATGCTTTACAGCGCATGTACAGAGACATTCAAGAGCCCATGTTGAATGTAGCCAGCAGTATGGCAGGCAACCCATTCTCTGGACTAGTGGACAACTCTGGTAAGACAAAATATCTATTTTCTGATACACTGTATTGTTTAAAGGAGATGAGACATTTTGGTCTAGTTTAACTAATTGTTTTTCAGAAATTATTGATTTTCATTTCATTATATTGATGCAATAACATACTGATAAGTTGCAAATCTTGAGTTATGAAATTTAGTTTTTTATCTGTGTGGTCGAAACCCTACTAGCGAATTCTATTCAGATTCGATAGATTTCTACATAAACAGCGAAAGAGCATGCTTTCATTGGTCCATCCATACTAAAATGTCAAGAATATCCAAAAAAAAATATTTTTGGTCTATGTTCATTTGGTCAAAACAAATTAAAATCAAATCAAAAGTAAAACTTATCATTCAAATTAGGCTGAGAGCCAGCAATTTTTAAATTGTAAAATACCATCCTTAAAGCCACACCACTTTCTGATGTTTCATCTGGGAAGAAGTAGCACAATACTATACTAATAATAGCTCTAACCGTAGCCTCATACATTATAAGATAGTTGCGTTAACCCTGTGACTTTTTCCGTCCAAAGTAGATGGCACAAACCCGCAGCAGGGTGCCGAGAACCGGCAACCGTTACCGAACCCGTGGCAGCGCGGCGGCAGCGGTGGCGGTGGTGGTGGTGGTGGCACAACCCCTGGTGCTGGTGGTGCTGCCACCGGACCCGGCCTCATCAACACGCCCGGCATGCAGTCGCTGCTACAGCAGATGTCAGAGAACCCTCGCCTGGTGCAGTCCATGCTCTCCGCGCCATACACTAATACCATGCTACAGGCCCTGGCTGCTGATCCGGATATGGCGTCTCAGCTTATTAACCAGGTGAGTCTGTGATTACTGGTGAAAGTGATGCTATATGTGAGAAGTAGAGAATGGTTACTGTTGGTGATACTTGAAGCACTACAAGCAGTTCAATGTTGGTTACTTTAAAGTATAACAGTGATAAGCACTAGAATTCGGTAGGGATTGTAATAGTACTTATAATATTCTGGTGACAATCAAATGGAGTGAAGATGCTTTTTTGACATGTGAACTTTTATAAGATGCGATTGTTGACTTCTCTTTTTTAATTTCACGCAGAACCCGATGTTCGCCAACAACCCACAACTCCAAGACCAGATCCGCACAATGATGCCGCAGATGTTGGCGCAGCTACAGAATCCAGACATGCAGCAAATGATGTCCAACCCACAGGTCAGTATTCAATTATAATTTACAGTGTTCAATACTGCTTACCAAAAGTGTGCATACAGTGCTCCTAATCAAATTATGTCCCAAATGCTGGAGTGTCCCAAATGTTCTTTAACCTGTACCCTCGGCAATCTGAATAAGGCCTCTGACACCGCTATAAACGTGGCCACTTACTGGGCCAGAACAGTGTAGCTGTGTAAATATAATAATAAAAAATAGATCTCCAGAATGAATCTCGGCCACGGCGGCCGACCTCAGCGGAGAATAGCCAATCGGTGCGAGAGATATTATAATACGGAAGTGTGTGCGCAAACGTAGCACTCTCATAGTCTGATGGGATGGCAAACCGACACGACCGCGGATAGATCAGGTGCAGAACCAATGGCTTAACATGCTTTCCGAGATACACAGTGTCATACCAACTTCAAAACACCTCGGTGCTACGAGAAATTCCTTAAGGGAAATCCCAATATCGCTTTGACCAACTCGGGAATCGAACTCGGCAACATACACTCGGCAGTCGCGTTTGCGTCCACGAAACCAACAGGGTAGTCGAACAGGATTTTAATATTAATGTTATGGTGTAGGCCTTGAACGCGCTGCTGCAGATCCAACAAGGCCTGGAGCAGTTGCGCAGCGCCGCGCCCACGTTGGTGGGCAACCTGGGCATGGGCGTGGCCAACGCCACCGCCACGCCGCCCGCAGCACCACCTGCCGCGCCACCCGCATCCGCGCCCAACAACGCGCCGCCTCGCCAGCAACAAAACTCTGAGCTTTTCACGCAGGTATTTGCACGTTGCATATTATGTTAAGATATAGTGAGTGGCTTTGATGATAACTGGAAAATATCTGGAGTGGCGACCGCGTACAGGAACATGCAGCGTTGGAAGGCCTCCCATTAGGTAGACCGATGGCCTGGTTTAGGACGCGGTAATCCGTTGGGTGCGAGAAGCACAGGTCCGATGGATGTGGCGACACTCGTGCCCCATTTACAGCAATTTTCTTCAACTTCTGGTTATTCAGTCATTGAAATATTAAGTTTTTTGTTCCAAACAAATAGGGGAGGCTTAGAATTAGGTTAGCCCCAACCATCTAGTCACATTTTCAGATGGATGCAGTGTTTCGCTGCGTTACGTAACAAGTTACAGTAACATGCTTGTGCTGTATGCGCGTTTTACTTTTTGTAACAACTAGGGCGAATATTTTTTCTTAAATTTAAAGTCTATTATAATTGCAGTACAGTTACATTAAAGAGTGGTTTCATACGAAGTTATGAGTAATTTGCTCTTAACTGCAGTGAAACCACTAACAAGGTAGACATATATTATTTTGTCTATATGTGCCGGCTCCGACGCAGTTAAACGCAAATCGCCCGCACGTCGATGTGGTATATAATACCTTTTATTTTTGAGTGAGTTGCTAGAACAGTGTCTATTTTGAAGGGTACACAAAATATAGGACTTCATGATCATGATAGTTCCTTGAGGTGAACACGCGCACGTGTCTGCGCTGCAGTCATCGCATTTTCTCTAGGCCCCGCGCAATCCGTGCCGCACGCATCCTATCCACTTCTATACATCTTATTTTCTATACGGATACGGATGACGTCTTCGCGCCGCCCGCATCGCACTCGCCGCAAGCATCGAACGCGCCGAATATAATGACGTCATCCGGCCGCGCTGGTGGAATCCGTATACATACAGCATTTTACCGAAATGCGTGTCGTATTTCATATAAAGATTTATAAAATGCGATGACTGAGTCTCCTGCGGTGCTGATAGGTGCGCGTTCACCTTTAGTCTCATTTTGCAACTTAGCAAGTTTGTATTTTGGGAAGGTCAACAGTATCTTTCAATTTCATTCATTAGTAAAATCTTAAGTTTTATTTGTTGATATCATAACACATTTGAATTATCGTTAATAAGAGTTCTAAGTAGAGTATATATTCATTAGATCAGCAGCCTTATTGGGTAATAGACCAATACACACATACGGAAATCCACATCTCGTCTTTCATCTCGCATGTGATTCGTTTTTTATACTCTTGGCCCTTTGCTTTGCCGAATTAATTACGCAATAAGGCTGCAGTTGTTAGTGTACTCATCCTTGTATAACTCAGTATGCAGATCCTTGAAGGCCTTAGAAAGTTGAACTATAAATACGGTAATATATTTCCATTGTCCAAAGTGATGGCTTCATATTGCTAATTCATAATATTTGGCACACAGTTCATGCAGCGGATGATGTCAGCTATGTCGAATAACCAGGCGAATCCATCGCAGCCGCCGGAACAACGCTACTCGCAGCAACTCGAACAACTCACTGCTATGGGTTTTCTCAACCGGGAAGCTAACTTGCAAGGTAAGCAGACATCTAAGCTGTTGAGCAAACCTAACACCTAAGTTATTTGACTCCAGGAATGGTTGTAATTGACATTCCTGTTTAACAAGAATGACACTGATTTTGATGTATGAAACACATGAGTTCACTGGTTTAGTAATTATTCTATTGCTAACGTCAATCAATGTACAGTACAACTATTTAATTAATGTCCCTCAGCAATCATCGCATTTCCGAACACAAACGAATGCTAATTTACATGTCCATAAATTATTAGATTTATCGTGTATAGTAATTTTTATTCCGAACTAAATACTTTATTGATGTTTTGTTTTGATTTTCGTGTAAAATATATAGAGCTGTAAAAATAGCAGCTTTCATCCCATTTTTAAAATAAATTATTTTATGTTATAAGAGTATTAACAACTCTATATACTTCCAAGTTGATTGAGAGCGTCTGGTCTGCATCAAGTGCAAAGGGCTACTGATAGAAATCCGACAACTGAGACTGACGAAACACGAATTCGCCGAAGGACATTAAGAAAATGTTTGAACTGCACCTGTTGTGTACTAGTGAGTCAGTAAAAAGAATCCGAGTTGTTGAATATTAAACCAAAAGTTGAAGCAGAGCATTAATAGAATTCATGTTTGCTATTTTCAGCACTGATCGCGACATTCGGAGACGTGAACGCGGCGGTGGAGAGGCTACTAGCCCTCGGCCAGTTGTCCATGAGCTAACACTCGCGCGCTTAGCAACTTAGACGTCCACTACTGCGGCTACGATTTGCTTACACCACACCAATACTACTGTAATTTTGTTACAAACAAGTCATGAACAGCCACGGATTAATAATATTAAACGAGGAATTAATGAAGCTGGTGTAGTTCATGTATCACAGTTATTTATTGTTCAACGCTTCGTTATTTGTGATCACGTGTGGTTTGTTAGATGTCGTGATACTATATTTTTTAACAAAAAGGCAAGTTTTGAGGCTCCAAAAATATGTCTCAAAAAAATGGCAATATCTTCGTAAAAGATTATCTTGATCACTACATGTTTTCCTCTAGTTTCAAGTAATCATAGAGCATGGAAAATCTTCTTTCTTTCTGTTTGTGATAGACTGAAACTATCTCACAAGCAGGGGTGACAAATCTGATAAGTTTGTTTATTGAACCGCGTGCGTTTGTAACAAGACTATAGTTAGGTATTAATGATGTTTACGGTTTCGGTATAAAAATTGTGTGAGCGATGTATTCAAATTACTATTTTTAAAATGGCAGGATTCGAAATATGTGTGTTATAAATAATAAATATTGAAATTGCACTTGAAACGCACCTTCATATTTATTAAAAGGTAATTTGAATAGTTATTATATTGAAAACACTTAGTGAATAATGGAAGCATACATACATTTTGAATTACGTCATTTTATAGGAGCACTATCACTTGATTTACTTTTTAATACAATGGTGTAAGTAAGGATGAGCTAGCGACTACGATTTATTAACACCCTACAATTTCTGACCGTGCCTGTCGTTAAGTTTCCCTTTAAATAATTGTAATAAAAATTCATTCCTTCTTGTTTTTAGGCAATATGCAAAATTGTTGTTTATACTTTAAGTAATTAAAACACTACAATTCCTGATTAAAATCGTCAGATTTTTTTATTGCACTACTGTAAAGAAATATATACGGTATATTTTCTATGATTTAATTTAATGTATTCTTGTTATACTCTGTTAACGATGTGAACTCACTTGCGTAGAATTACGTAAATAATAGGTTTATGTAAATAGATATGCTTTGAAAAAATGTGTAAGAAACGCACTTTCATGCAATAAACTTTATCATTTATGAGTGGAAATTTAATATTTTCTTGTATAATTTTCAAAGTTTCTTCACGTTTTACTTTAGTCACAATTCAAAGGGGTATATAAGGTTGACTGATTATTTTGCATTATGCCAGGTTTTGAACTGAATATTGGTTGAATATGGACAAAAATATATCAATATATAACAAAAGACAAAAAAATATTGTTTTCTTTTTATGTATATCAATTATATATTAGAATGACTATATTTCGTTTGGTTTCGTTTTGTCTGTAGCCCATATACCTAAAATATATTTTTAACAATTTTTTGTGGTGGTAAAAATACTTTTATATTACACTTTTCTTTTGTAGCCTATTGTAGTGGTTTTATAGGTAATTAAATTTAAGTTGTAAAAAGTATGAAAGAGTACTACTGTTGCTCAGTTTTGTAGGGCATGTGTTAAAATTACCCAGAAATGGTGTTTCACTTAGGTGAACTATTTCTTGTATAGAGAGGCATTGATCATAGGCGCACCTTTAGTTATCGTGAACATATCTTTTGAAGCGCTCTAAGTTTATAATAGAGCAAATAAAAGCATTCATTGGCCAATATTTCTGGACATAATTTTTTTTGCTGAGGCACAGATACTAGCCTAGCTGCGGGGATAGTTCAGTTTTTTTGCTTGCTTTCATGCTTGTTGACACTACCTTTTGTTTTCAAGTTCTTGCCAAATAATGCATTGATTTTAGCTTTTGAAATTCATGTTTAAATCAATAAAATAGCGTGTGCTCTGTGGTGTGTTCTAGACTGCTAGAATTGTTTAAAATCGTATGAATCTGGGTGTAACAATATTATTACGTGACAGAATGCAATTATTATAAATAAAATTAACAACTATCGTTTTATTTGCTCCTTTTTATTAAATGTTAGTACTATTTCGCTGTGTGGTCCGCATAAAAAAAACTCTGTTAACTATTAAAAAAACCTCCAAATATGTTCAGCCGTTTAATAGCGACATCTAAACTTTCAGCTGGAGTGGTTTCGAAACCAAGTAGACATCAGCTCTTTGTGCTTTTTATTTTCCATCACACTGCTCTCAAAATGTCTAAGGAAAATGCTTGTGATGTAACTGGCATGTGAAGTCCACCAACCTGCACAGTGTTGGTGGAGTGGCAGCGAGGCTGCCCATTATCTTTCACAGACTGGTCTACCGCTTACTTCCCTGCAATGGTGCAGAGGGAACATTATAGGCTGATTTCAGGTTTGTACCAAGTAAGCGTCAATCAATGCAACTTTAATATCATGGTCTGCTACATGCAGTGCAGCATTTTGTAAGAACCTAACAGAATAGTATCGATCAGTGTGGCGACGCTTGAGGGGCACCTATATTCAGCAGTGTTGATGATATGGATTACAAACCCTTGGTCGGGTTTGAAGATTTTTTTTTGTTTGTCACAAATCTCATTATTGATTAAAAAAAAATTGCAATCCTATTACACAACATTTTTGGTGTTACTACATGGTCCACGCCGCTCGAGTGGCACGACGCGTCCTCGCTGCAGCCTAGCAATACGAAAACTCTCGTTTATGCATTGTATGTTGTACACGCGTTTATTTAGTCAGTAATCTCGTTGTCGCTCTCGCTAATAGTTACACAAACATGCTGCTGTAACAGTGTTTAATAGAACACCTGTTGTTTTTGTACGTCTTGTGATGTCGCGGTAGAGTTTCTAGTCATTATTATTAAAATCATAGACAATTTCCTGTAAGCCTGATAACAGTGAGTGACACATGTCAAGTATATAAATGACTGGAGCTGTCAATGTCATTCAGCAATCTTTGTGGAGTGTAGGTGGACGTTGTGTTGAATTTCTTGCATTATTGACAATAATATTGATTGAATTATGTGTAACTATAAATGAAAAAGAAAGTCTTATAAGGTATTCTTTTGATGCAATTAAAAATTTGTATGGTTAATGAAGTTACAGTAAACTATGATTGTGTTTCTTGTGTGTTTCAGATGTATTCCCCACGGCAAAAGATTTTATGGTTCGCCTTTAGCACAAGAGTTATACTAATTATCTTACAAGCAATATCAAACCTTATCATACCGGATCATGACGCAAACGTGTTCATAAGCCCTGAAGACCCAAACTTGCGTAAAACGCATGCCGACATCATCGTGGATAAGTTATTGGGGGGCATGAAGAGATGGGATGCTCAATACTTTATACACATTGCGCAGTATGGTTACACTTACGAAAATTGTTTAGCATTCTTTCCACTCTTTCCATTAGTTGTAAGATATGTTGCTTATGGACTCAACAGTCTATTTGGAACATTTTTAAACTTCCATAGCACACTGTTGGTATCTGCAACCCTTTTAAATTTTATAATATTTATCAAATCAGCTGATATATTACACAAGCTGAGTTTAAGAATTTTGCGAAGTGAATGTAGGGCATACAAATCTGCAATATTGTATTGCATTAACCCAGCAAGCATATTCTTTTCAGCACCATATTCAGAATCACTGTTTGCATGGATGTCCTTTTATACAATGTATAAGTGTACTGAAAGTGAGACATTAAGATTTGCTAATATTGATATACTGAGTGGTCTGCCAGCAGGATTTTCAATGATCACTCGGTCCAATGGCTCTGTTAACTTAGGGTTCATATTCTATGCCAGTTTTAAGAATGTTGTAGAAAGAACTTTACCTGAAATTGTGTACAAATATAAAACACTAAAACATAAGCTAATATTGCCATTCTTGTTATTACCATTGTTCACATCTTTTGTGTCACTCTTCTTGACTGTGATCATAGCACTGTTACCTTTTCTGTTAGTCCAAACATATAATTACTTGAAATATTGTGTACATAGTGAACATAACTTACCTGATTTCTTATCAAATACAGAATATGTATTGCCAGGCAGTGCTGAGAGTCCATGGTGCAACAACAGTTTGCCACTATCATATTCCTATATTCAAAGTAATTACTGGAATGTTGGTCTCTTCAGGTATTATAAATTAAAACAAATTCCTAACTTTGTTCTCGCTGCTCCAATCATTTTATTAGTGATGTATCATTGTTTGTCTTATGTATTGTGTAACATAAGACTGTGTTTTAGACTTGGATTGAAAACTAGTGTTATTGGATATTCAAATAAGATGCCTTACAGGCCAAAGCAATATTCTAAATGTTTTGGGGCCAATGATCCTACAATGTTTGTGTATATAGTTCACATGTTGTTTTTGTGTGTATTTTGCATAATTTTTGTACATATTCAAGTGTCAACTAGACTCTTAGCATCAGCTAGTCCTATATTGTATTGGATATGTTCGAGTAAAATGAATGTTGGTCCCACACCAACGTCTGATCAGAATACCATAAATGAGCATTTCCGACGTATTGGAATAGGAAAGAGAATCCCTTCTCATCATTTGTCTATAGCCAATTTGGAGGGAGTTGACAATATGTACAGCAAATGGAAAACATTTTTAATCACGAGAAGGATGCCAGACGTCCAATCGCGAATGATACAGTATTATTTTATTGGATATTATTTTGTAGGAACAATTTTGTTCTCAAACTTTTACCCCTGGACTTAAATAATTTTAACTATTACACTGGACATATCATTTACGTATCAGTTACAGACTGATGGTTTGAAATTAATCCAATTTAGTTATCAACATATCATTTGTGATATACAAAGTAATGCATTCCATATAAAAATGTAATAAATAACACAAATAGTTCAAAATATATTTACTAATTACTGCCTTATAATGAATGTCGTAATGATGAGATCTTTTAGCAAATTAGTATTTATAGTAGGTAGTGGAAATATCAGAGTTAATTCTTATAAAATAGAGCCCTTAGTATTTAAATGATCTTGTTAAAGTTTTTATGCTTGAAATGGGGCCTTTCAATGTTAACAATATTCAAATAATATGCTACATCGTCATTTAATATCGCTTTTATTAACTAGATTTAAGGAATAAGGTTTTCGTACAAATTGACTGTTACTTAATCTAGTCATTTATCTTGTATATATGTAGTTAGGAATTAAAGTACATACAGAAAACTGAACAGTACTCATGACAGAATTATTCTTAAACGAAATGAATGAGCCAGTTGTGCAACTTCACCAATTAAACTAAATGGAAACACTTGGAAGTATTTGACTTCTTCTGTGTGTACATTGTTACATACCCCTATTTGCGAACACAAGGAGTAGATGATCAAAACGCACAATAAATATCTAAACGACTAGAGGTCACAAGTTCGAATCCCACTGCACTTGTGGGGAACATCAATATGTATGTACTGAAATCAATCATCCTTTGAGTTTGTGAATTGGCGTGTATTAACTTAATCAATTTTTTTTCGGAAATTTCTTGTCATTATGTAGTATGATAGTGTAAGTAGGTCTAGAATAAGATAATAATGATGATCAATCGTTTGATCATGAAATGGAATTGACTTAAAACACGAATTAGGTCTATAAGATTTTAAATTAGCTTTGTAAAGATGTAGCAAGGGACCACCGAATGAGCATTAGATGAAACCACCGGTACCCAAAAATCCTATAGGTTTTTATTCCATTACAAGTCCTTTTAGAAATATATTCAAAAATTGTTATTTCTATTAGATTCTCATAAAGCACTTCAGCTTTTCCGATTTATACACATAGCAGCCGTCCATTTTGAAATAGTCTCCATAAAAGTTAGTGCTATTTTAAGAAGCCTTTGCTTCATCATTGCCACATTAGACCATTAGGTACATTCTATTTAACTTCGGCATACAAATTACCAATTACAGATTTGCCAGCATTTTTCTAATATAAGCTTTTGCAAAAAATTGGACTTGTAAACGCTTTGAGCTGAACATTGTAAATGATAGTGTATGATTTATTAAAGTTATTTTATTCACTGTCCACACATTATAATTATTATTTTTGTAATACATCAGTTTAGTTACAATAATTACCTATATATCCAAGTTGCACAATATAATAAATTATATTTTGTTTATGTATGGTTGTGAATATATTTTTAATAAATCACTTTCTGTTATATTTGATAGTAAATTAAACACAATATCACAAGTTAGAAAATAGTTTTATTGCTACAATACAAAATTATTTTCCACTTAATTGATAATCACCATAAAATATTGCCAGTTAAATGAAGCAATTTTTGATTAAAATGTATAAGTTCTTAGAGATGTCAAATTATGATAATATTAATCCATTCATTGTATTACGTACTGTAGATTGTATTCTTATTGGAGATTTTGCCTCATAAAACACAACTGGGCATAATCTTGATATTGAAATAAAAATCATGCAGAGAATACAACCACAGTATGAACTTAAATTGCTACTTCTCTACTTTCCACCTTTAAATTCAAATCACACACTACAGTACACCCTACGGATTTTTGCTTTTGTAGAAAGCTGCAGATTAGTTTTTTTTTTTTTTACGCACCATAAGAAAGGTATTATGCAGGACACCATACTATCTGGGATTTCTGGAATTTTCTTCAACTACTGAACAAATTTCACAAAATTATTACCCTTATGCACACAAACAGACACAAAGATCCGTGGGGCGTACCTTATGAACCAGCACAATCACAACAAACTTCACAATAACTTACAGCATTCCACCTTACATAAATTGAAGAAAACCTTTTTTACAATATGTAGTCGTCACGTCGAGCCTACATTATTTTACTTATGAATAGTGGCAGTACGGCAGTACCAACTACTTTCCACACTAAAACAGACATGGAATTTACTTAAATCCTAAAAAGACGAAACCGCCAGCGTCCGACATCCCAGCGCGTGCAGTTGTTTATTATGATCTTTTACGGGTCCACTCGCGTTCAAATTTAATCACGAGAACTCCGGCAACCCGCGGTTTGGCCGCACCTAAAAACCTTAAACAGAGATCTGCAGCCCGGTGAGGGTTTGACCGCCATTAATCGACCACTCACATGCGAGATGAAAAACGCGATGTGGATTTCCATCATGTGATAGGGTGTCAAACTCTTTGCCATGCCGAATTCACTTGCCCAATTAGGCTGTGTTTTGATATTTTCTTACTTTTAAATCTAATATAGCGATCTTAGTATTACTCACTGCTGGACAAAAGCCTCCTGCTCCGTTTATCACGCACAGAGAGAGGACAGACGCCTATAAAATACTTATTCATTATTTTCTACGTTCATATCGGTCGACGAAGGTTTCGGAGAGGCGTCAGCTGTGTCAGACAGTCGGGACGAGAGTGGCAGGTCGGCGGCGGCGACGGGGTCGGCGCTGGCCTCCCCGCCGCCGGCGTGTCCCTATGCTACCGCGAGCGCCTCCTGCAGCCGCTGGCGCGCGCGGCGTACACGCTCCTCCTGACGTCTCACGTCATCCTTGGTGATGGTCACAGCCGCAATCAGCGGCTGTTCAGGGTTTAAAAAAACACCCGGGTTCTCGAGTATGGATTGCTTTGATCCGGTTTGGCCTGGCAATAGTAAAATGGAATGTTAGTTGCAATTTTGAATAACAGTGCAATCACAGTAGGTACATTGGGTTCTATCCTGATCAAAAGCAGGGGGCGAGAGGTCGAACGATATGAACATGTTCTCAATATATGCAAGACCCAGAATAGAGCTTTCCGACAGTTCACAATGCACATGTTTACTTACGTATCTCAAACGCCAGTTACGGCATGCAAATGCTTATTTTAGCAAAGTAGCAATCTACGCCTTGAAGAATCTTTATAAAGCAGACATAGACAGGGTGAGTTTTTCAAGTGAGCATGGATGGGCCAAATTCGACGCTATGCGGAAGAGCAAAAAACGCTCAAAGGAGTCTCGGGCCCGTTTTTGATAAAAACTAACACTGCATCATTGGATTTTTGAAAAATAAATACTAGGAATATCGATTCTGGAATTTTGATACAGCCTTAATGACAATCCATTTGCATGAGGAATTGATAGTAGGAGGAGATTTTAATGGCCATGTGGGAAGAATGAAAGGGATTTATGAAAGAGTTAACGGGGATGGTGATTTGGAGTATTAACAACGAGGAAGAGTCGCTGCCTCAATCCGTTACTGCATTTCACCTGGCAGTTGCTAACACTTGGTTTCAGAAAACAGACGAACATCTCATCACGCACAAAAGTGGTAACCACAAGACCCAAATTCACTACCTGCTTGTCAGGTGCACCAGCATATAGCACGTCAAAGATTGCAAAGTGCTGCCAGGAGAAGACTTGGTCTCCCAGCTCAGACTCCTGGTTACGGTACAAGTGGTAAAAATACTACAAAAAGCAAAGAGCGTCTTCCACCTAAAATAAAATGGCATATGCTATAGAAGAATTATTGTGCGAAGAAGTTTCTAGAGCGAGTCAGAGACAAAATGACAGAAGATGGAAGACATGGAAGATCGCAGTGTAAACGAAAATTGGAAGGAGATTGCTGGGTGTATTAGGTGTGCGGCGGAGGATATTTTAGGAGAGACAATAGAAAGGGACACGATAGATACATGGTGGTGGTCAACAGAAATACAGAATGTGTTAAAGAAAAACAATCAAGGAATGCTAAAGTATAGAACAGGAAAACTAGTTTTAAAGTTGAAATAAAAAAAGTTAATTCAAAAAATCTAAAAACCCGACTGCTTAAAAAGCGAACTAAAAAGACGTAAACAAGAAGAAAATCATGCTGTGCAGTCGGAGGATACATGTGGTTTTTGTCAGCCAGATCGCGAATATGTATCCTCCGGCTCCATCCTTATTTACAACTTTTTAGTATTTTTATTTTAGAATTATGAACATTTAAACATATAAGTGTTTTATATTTTTGAAATCACCTCTTTTAACCCTTTATTTTGATACCCCACACGATAGGTTTGGAAGAAAATAAAAATTTGGTCCCACACAATATGGCGCCCATAAGCCGCCATTTTTCTATTATCCAATTTTAATGCAGTCAGTGACACTCGCAGGGTTAAGACGAATCGATTGACGTAAGAATCACCAAAATCGGCCAACGCGTTTGGTCTCTAGAACGCCACATAGGAACAAACATACATACACAGACTGATAAACACATTACCCTTCTTCGGCAGTCGGGTAAAAAGAGTGAGTATGATACTGCGAAGAAAAACCTAAGAAAGCTGTGGCAAAAGTTCAAGACAAGCTATACGACGCCCTGGATAGTCCAGCAAGCCAGAAGGACCTGTACCGGCTTGCTAGAGCTAGGGTTAAAAAGGCGAGAGATGTATGTCAGATAAGATGATGAAAAATTTAAGGATAGGTGGAAGGACTACTTTGAAAAACAGATGAATAAGGAAAAGGGTAGTATTTAAACGAGCGACAATAAATTCAAGTTAAAGATGTAAAAAATACTGAATATGGCTTACTGAAATACTAAGTGGGCGACAAACAGTGGGCGAATACAAATGTTTAAAACAGCGACTTGATTAGTACTTTGGCAACATAGTCGACGGAGACCCGCTGCGCGGGGCTCCTATTTCCGTCCGCAGGGTCTAAAGTAACCTAACACGAACGAGATGACGGGAGCTGAGTTCGCTCGCTTTGCTCGCTCACTTCAGCTCCCGTCATCTCGTTCGAACCTAACCTGTCCGTGTCGGGGTGCCCTAAGCTCCCGAACTCGCTCCGCTTGCTCTTGTACCAATTCGTTGAAAACACAATTATACCCGAATTCCCGCGCTGCACAGCGATGTCGCCTTCATTTACGATGAAGAATAATATGCTAATATAGAAAAAATAGAACCCCAAATACAATTATAGTATGTCACAATATTATTACTGCAGCTCACAAAAACCTCCTAAAAGGTATTCCTCAAACCAGATAAATAGTTGCTTCCTTAGTATAATAGTCGCCCATTCAGTATATTTTTCACCCGGTTACTTATTTCCCTAAGTGAAATAACTGCAGTGGTATTTTAGAAAATAAACCTGTGAATGAGGGGTTAGAATGGTTAGTATGGATGATGTAAGAATAGCAGTAAATAGATTGAAGAATGGTAAAGCAGTTGGTCCGGGCGGAATAGATGGCGGATAGGCCAGATGAAGTGTGGATGATATTGCGCGTCGATGGATGGACGTGGTTAGCTTTATTCTTCAATAACTTGTTGCAGGAAAAAGCCATACCTGATGAATAGTGGAATAGTTCGCTGGTCCCATCTTTAAAAACAACGATGATGTGCTGGAGGAATACCTAAAGCTAATATCACATTGTATGAAAGCTTGGGTGAAAGTTAGTGAAAGGCGGCTGAGAGAAGAGGGTGAAATATCGAAGAACTAATTCGGTTTTATGCCTGGTCGGGGTACAAAGGATGCCATTTTCTTTATCTGCCAGTATCGCGAAAAATGCAGTGGTACACATAAAAAAACTTGCACATGGTGTTCATTGATCTCGAAAAGGCATAAGACCAGGTCCCTCGTAAGGTTTTGTGGCGGGCGCTTAAGAAGAAAGGTGTGCCTGGGAAGTATTTACAATTGATCCGAGCGATGTAGAGTCGATGCTGTTCCCAAGTCCAGTCTACAGTGGGCACTATAGGCAGCTTCAGTGTGGCAGTCGGCTTGCACCAAGGGGTCGGCTCTCAATCCTTACCTCTTTCTGATGATAATGGAAGCTTTGGCGTCGGACATACAGGAAGAGACGCCCTGGTGTATGCTGTTTGCCGATGACATTGTGTTGTCGGCAACCAGCCTCGAGTGGCCTCGAGGTCCTGAGCAGATTGGAAATGTGGTGACACAGACTTGCTCTGCGATTTTGGCAGTCTCTCCACTTCCGTGCCTATAGCTCTCGCCGGAACACCCATACCAATCTGGGTCTAGGATCTAGGGTCGCTTATCCAAGGGGATGGCGAGAAGGACCGAGACGTAACGCACCAATCCAACTCGAGATGGATGAAATGACGACAGGTCACTGGAATAACTTGCGACCCACGGATGCCCATAAAGTTAAAGGGAAAAATTTACAAGTCCGTGATTAGATCTGTCGTACTGTGGCTTGTCTTGTGGAGTGGCTTTTCCCGTACCAGTGCACTGATCATGCCGGGCGAGAGAAGAGAAAGCTTGCGCTAGCGTTAAATCTCGCCCAGCTGGTGCAGGGGGCTACGAGGGTGCCGGATGTTGATTCGCACACAGCCAATTGCTTGGACCTTCTGCAGACAACAAATCCAGACGAATACTCGGTGTCGGTATCTTCACCTTTGGGTAGTTCCGACCATTGTCTGGTGAAGTCTGTATCCGTTCAATCCCCACCCGATCCCAGAGGCGCTCGGCGGGTTTGGCGTAGCAAGTCAGCGTATTGGGATGGGATGCGTTCTTTTTTCGCATCTTATCCTTGGCAGCCTACTTGCTTCTCTTGGGCTGGTCCTTCATCGTGCGCGGACGCCGTGTCGGATGTGTTGCGTCAGGGAATGGAGTACTAAATTCCGTTCTCTGACGTAGCAATGTCTAGCGTTGACCGGCCATGGTTTGGCGCCGAGTGCAAGCGCTCCAACACGCTTAAACATGAGGCGTACCTGGCATGGGTCGACGCTCGGACGCGCAAAGTACGCGACGTGGGTCAGCGGAAGAGAGCCTACAATAGGGCTGCCAAGTCCTGCAAGAAGGTGATGCGAAGATCTCGGTTTGACCACATAAGCCATATTGGGACCAAACCTGCTTTTTGCCCAGCAGGTAGTAAAGCGTTTTGGTCCCTGGCTAAGTCGGTTGAATAGAATTTCTGCCGTCCCTCACAACCACCATTGCTGAAGCCCGACGGGTCACTGGCCCACTCCGTTTGTAAGCATCTCTTTTAGCGGAATCGTCACGTCTGGATTCTGGTGACGCGCGGCCCGAGACGCAAGACGAGTATGTCGGACGTTCACATCCATCAAAAGGACTTTCGTAGGGTGCTGCGTAACCTTGACGTGAACAAAGCTAGTGGCCCCGACGGGATACCGGTAATTGTTCTCAGAACCTGTGCGCCTAAACTGTCGCCGATCCTGACACGCCTGTTTCACCTTTGAGACGGGAAAAGTGCCGAATGCTTGGAAGCAAGCTAACGTTAGAGTGAACAGGCTTCTTCTGGGTAAGCTCACTCCATCGTCGACTCTGTCTCTGTCATTGACTTAGACTAGAGTCAAGAGCAAACCCATCAAAAGTAAAAAAAAAACATTCAGCCTGTGCCCAAGAAGGGCAGTCGGGCTGACCCGGCCAACTACAGACCCTTAACAATAACGTCCATCCTTTGCAAGAGTATGAAACGAGTGCTCAACTCCAAGCTAGATGAAAAGAGATTGCATGTAGCAGAGATGAGAATGTTGAGATGGATGTGCGGAGTGACTAGAATAGATAAAGTGAGGAATGAATAAATTTGAAACTGGTACCAGGGACAGAAAAGTTGAAAGGAAACCGTTTATCCTGGTATGGTTATGCGATGAGGAAGGATGAAAAGCATGTTACTGAAAAGATTATGAATATAAATGTGGATGGATGGAGAGGAAGGGGACGCCCCAAGAAAAGATGAAAGGACGGATGTGAAAAAAAGTGAGTCACTGATAGTGTGGCCAGGGACAGGACGGTATGGAGGAAGAATACCCGTAGCATGGGATAATGGCAGGAAAGAGATGAATCGAACCCATTAATTTTGAAAAAAAAGCACGCTCCTTTGAATGTATTTCGCTATCCTTCGTAATTCCTGATTTGGCCATCCACGCCCACTTGGAAAGCTCACCTTGTATAGACTTCATGCTTATTTGAAGCTAGTTAAGGAGATAACATAATATTGTTTACTAATTACCTGTAATAGGTTGGGAAGAAACATGCAGAGCAGTTGCCAGAGACTGGATGATGGTAGCATCTGAGTTATACGGGCCCAAGGGCTTGATATATTTAGGCAGGGATGTGGTGCCCCGCACTCCATCCGCGTCACACGCCGTCAAGCCCTGAAACACGAAATGGAATTTTTTTATCTAATTCTTTTTTCTTTAAATTTGGGTTGTTTTTATGCAATTATCTGCCAAATAAGTTGGCTGAAACATATCTAAGAATGCCTAAAATGAACATATCTACCCTTGATTATCAAAATTTCGATGATAGAGGTAATTTATTGGGAAACATACTTACTTCAAGCCTCTTTTCCCAGAACAACTGCTTGGGTTTCTCCTGTGTGCCATGTTTCAGGTCAGTTTTTACTTTGCTTTCCTGTGTCTTATAGACAGTGACCGGCTGCTTGAAAATTGACGCAGTTTGACGAATTGGAGGTACCAAAGACGCATCCGATCGAACTCCCCTGTATCAAAAAATATTAATTTAGATAAAAGAAGTGAATCCATATTTTGTGTTGAATTTAATTATTGTTTAATTTTTTTCTAAAGTATTTTAACATTGTTCAAATGTATTACAATAAAAAACACCACAAAAAATATTCAAGGGCAATCAATTCCTTTAATAAACTATTGGACTGTTTTTTTTTAATTGCACTCTGACATGCTATAAAAAATTTACTTGAACATGCTCAAATACAATGTTGTACACTCACTACTACCACCTTGAAATGAAAAAGTGTTGGATGTATATTTCCTTCAGAAAAGATTGGGCAAGAATGAATGAATCTGTATATTGTCTAAAATTAGTGTAGAATTGATTGTAGTTATTTAATTAAGCAGGATATTGTCATAACAGTGAATTTTTATTAATATTTATAAACAAGAATTTACAAGTAATGTTTAGACAATACTTGATGCCAAGGTGTATGCAAAATTCTAGTGATTGGCTACACTGATTATTGACAATGAGTTGTGAGTAATTTTAAATTCTTTACCATTTTATCAGATTTATAAAATAAGTCAGTGTGAAGAGAAACACTCAATGTCATGATTCACATTTCACTGCATAGATTCACATCCTTCGAATATGTTTTTAGTTACAAAATTACATTCTAAGTAGAGGAAATAAACTGAATGTTGTGGTGCATCATGGCTGAAGTGAGAGTTGATAAAAATTAGCCATCAATGGACACATAATATTAATTTACAACACAAAACTTTAATCTATGTTCTACAGTTATTTACTTACCAACACTCACTAAAACATAAAATACAAACTGCTTTGTGCAAAGTGTAGCAAGCAAGGCAGTTTTTTTTGTGAGAAAATAAGATGGTGGAAGCGTTTTGCTTAGAATTTTTTTAACAAAAGGGCTTTTTTCAGCTACCTGTAACATGAATCATATTTCAAGCCACAAATTAATGAAAATTAAATATTCATGCTGCAGGTAGTTGATAGGATAGTGCCCTTCTTATTGCCATAATCTTGGGAGTTAAAGATTCCAGTCAAAATAATGATTAAAAATTTATTAAATAATTATTAATAAATTAATTATTATAATTGTTCAAATAGGTAATTATTAAATTTTGATTAGCAAAGCTGCCAAGGTATGATATGATAATGGCAATGATCTGTGTAATGATGAAGCACTAAAAGCCTAAGCTTATACAGGGAGTTTGGTTAACATATGAACAGGTACTAAAACTGGTTTGTGTCAAGCGGTGCATATCTGGTGTGGCGACTAAACAACAACTACAAAGACAAACAACACTGATTATGTTTCAAAACCACAGAAACACAAAACATAATCATTGTTCACACACAAAACTAAACCTAGGCACACTGATTACAAGCTTCTATTTGATAGCATTATAAATACAGATGGTACACAAAGCAGGACTGCACTAATGATCACAACACAAGTGAAAGAAGTTATGACACTAATGGGAACCTGTAGTCAAACTGCGCGCGTGCTTTCTTGGCCTTGCACAGCAGCATTGTGTTTATCTGACCCTGCTGAAAGTCGAAACACGACAGGTCCATACTATCACCCAGATAACGAACTAGCTCAGCCTTACTGCGAAACTTTTTACCTGTTGGGCTACAGAAAAGTTTATTGTCACTGTGGACCAGTCTGCCAGGAGCTGGTGTGCATTAGCATCGGTTAATCCCTGATTTAGTGATGAATATGTAAATGTAAAGTTAGACAATTTATTAGCTATGTTAACTGACCAGTTGATTATTAAGTCATAGCTTACAATAAGTTTCTAACATTGTCACTCAGTTATGTGAATTTTTAATTATATTTCATAACCTAATAAGATCATGTTTGCATACTGTGTATACATGACAGTGAACATGCTAATTATAGTACTTGTTGGAAAGGATTACAATTATTTATTATATTACGATCATTATAAAGTTTTCTTTTAAACTGGGAACCAATAAAAATAATTAAAAAAAGAGTTTTTATTCTGAATGACCCACTATTTATAAATTGAATTTTTGCAAATTACTAGGACAATTTATATACATGAGAAGACTTTTTAAAGATTATGTATTTGTTACCTGTAATAGTAAACATCAACTTTTCCAGCAGATAAACCCGTTTTTCTAAGAACTTCTTCCCTTTGCCAACCTTTGGGTAAGGCAGGACAGTCCGATCTTTTCTTCTCTATAGATATATTCATTGTACTCATTTTTAACTAATTACTTGTTCCAAGGCTACTAGAATGGTTGCGAAATTACAAAATTATGACTTATTGCTATGAGGTAAACGAGCAAGCGGTAAATAAAAACACAAATTCGATCGAATCGAACTGTTCAGAAACTTTACTTTATCATGTTTGACATGAGTGACACTGACAGCCATGCAAAACGTAGTGTTCTGTGTTACCAAAGATTACTTACTATTATATTGTTAGGTATCTCTTTGGCCATGCAGCTACTTGTAATAATAGTAATCTTTACTGACAGCGGCACCAGTCAGCGTCCAAGGCGTCACAGGTGGCCAGTGTTGCCAGTGGCAGATAGTCAAATATTACACGAGACATCTCAAGAAGTTACATTTTCATGAGACAAGTTACATTACCTTATTTTATGTGGAAAATGACAATAATACGCTCACTCGCTCGCCGGAGTAAGTGGGATGGATAATTTAGAAATAAACGTGAGTGAGTGAGTGAATATGCAATACGTCAAATTGTGTCATAAAATCAGATGCGACAACACGACGAACGAAAACTGTCTTAGAAGTGTTCCACTTCATGTTTTTTTTTTGTTGGAATATAAATATAATAATAATAATAGAATATTTCAATATTTTTTATTATGTCTTACAAATTACGTGAAAGTGACATTTTGTGTCGTGTTAAATGGAGGTTACATGAGATGGTCAGAAGTAACATAAAATGTAACATAAGTTACATTCTGGCAAAGCTGCAGGTGGCAGATTTCTGAGGTCTTTAAGTCAACATAAGTAACTAAACAAGCACAAACCTTCAAGCAGCGAGGCGAGCTGAAAACAGAAAGCTCAGTATCAAACAACATACGTTTAATTTTTAAGTATATTTTTTAAGACACCTTACCTCAGTAGCGGACAGAAAGAAAACTCAGTATATAAAATTGAGATAGGAAAAACAATAATAGTAATCTTTGAAGTAAACAGTTTGTTGTGACAATTTAATCGGCACACTAATTTGGAAAAAAATGACAGTTTTGTCGCAATGCTGCAAGCACAAAACATTCATTCAGATCCTCAAAATAATTTAAATAGAAGTAAAAGTTCATGATACTTGATGACCTAATTAGCAATCGTTAAAAGTATTTGAGTCACATAAATATTGTCTGCCATAAAAAGATGGCACACAATATATGTGACTGCCAAGGCTAAAGAGAGATTTTAGCTAAAAGTCAAAATTATTTTGGCAAATTATTGTAGGTACATTGGCAACTTTAGTCTTTGTTTTTTACTGGCTCCGACACTGTGTTCTTTGAGCCAAAAATTAGTAGAGTCTGGCAAACGAAAGTAGAGACTGAAAAAGCCCGGCAAATTTAAAAAATATCAGTATAGCAACCCAATAATTAGTATGACATACCAGGAGTAACCTAATTTGATACTTTATAATATTTTTTTTTTTGCTGAAAAATAGTATTATTTGTACATTACCGCTTGATTGCATGTGGATAGGTCCAAAAATGGAAATATTCTCTACGAAATAAATCAATATGGTAGTAGCATCTACTAACCTACCTCTCTTAGTCATTCACTCTTGACAGAGTGGTCGTGGTTGATGACTCTACATTTTCTTTGGCCAAAGCAGCCCTCGCGATGTTCCTTCACTTATTCCGGTCTTCAGCGTCTCGTAAATTCTGAACTATGGAGGTTTGTGTTGACTAACCTACCTAGGCGACCTCATAACAACAGAAACCTCCCACTAAGTTTGTGATATTTATATTGCTATAAATACAAGTTCCTAGAAGGATTCAGGGGAGGCCTTTGCCCAGCCGTGGTTAAGTATAAGCTATGTAAAAATGATAATATTGAAATGGCTAGCGCTAACCGCGTAAAATCTAATTTTTAATCAGCCAAAATAAAATGAAGTTTCGAGATGTAAAATCATACTACATATAATGATCCAAAATCATTATATGTAGTATGATTTGACATCTCGGAACTTCAAAGAAACATTCGTGACATTTCGAAAAAATACGACATTATGTATTATGTAGCGATCTGATTGAAAAAAAAAAACAGTATTCTATAATAATTTTGTTTTATTCACTTTCATAATCAAAATCTGAATCTAAAACTTCCATTTGAAAAGATTCATTAGAGTCACTGGAATCACTGTTTCCTACATTAATAATAAAACTTTCTAAGTTATTTTCTGTAATTCTGTCCCTTTCTTTATATTTATTTTCAACATGTATGACATGATCAGTCATTTTCTTCCACTCCTCTGGAGTTATGGTTTCAAACGAATCTTTTATAACCCTCTCTAACTCCACTGCGGCCAGGCCAATATTTTTACTTGCCACTTTACGTTTAGCCAAACTCCATACCAGCTCAATGGCATTTAGGTCACAGTGGTAGGGGGGAAGTCGTAATACCTCATGCCCATTCTGCTTCAGAAGTTCATCAGCTTCATATACTGGTTCTGGTGTGTTTCGTTTTACAAAACATAGGAGCTCTGCTTTTGTGTGATATTCTTCAAACGGAATATTATTCAAAGTAAGCCATTCTCTTATGTCATTTTTGCGATTTTGTGATGTAGGAGCTTTATTTACAATGACCGAATGGTAACTGGCGTTATCCATAACTATTACACTTGGCTCATTTAAATTGGGTATAAGCTTTTCTCGTAGCCATTTATTAAAGTTTAATGCATTCATGTCGTGGTGGTAGTCCGCCATTTTCGATTTAGTGCTAAATACTAACAATGAGTTTGGCACAGGGCCTTTCTCCGATCCAGCATGTACAATTATGTACCTTTTTCCTGTCGAAACATTTTCAATCGCCCCACTTGTAGATGGACCTTGCCAAGACTTCTTGGGCTTGTAGTTTTTATGAACATAGGTCTCGTCTAAATAAATTATTGACTTTCCTTCTCTACGTTTCAAAGCTATGGTTCTTAAAAACCGATGTCTCCAGGCAGATATGTCATAACGTTCAATTAACAATGAACGTTCATTCTTATTTTTCTTAAATTCATAGCCATTGGACAATAATAAGTGGCGAAGAGTTTCCTTGCATCCATTAAATCCAATGCTTTCTCTTAATTCCAGTAACAGAGTTCTTAATGTAGGAACTTGTTTTCTAACGATGTAAAATTCGTTAATTTTGTTACGAATAGCATCTATGTCGAAACTATCTAGGTCGGACACTGTGGGCTTGTGTGGCCGTTTTTTTCCTGGGGTATTCCAGACACCTTCATTTACTGCACCTTCCTTTTTTATTCTTTTTAATGTTGTGACACTCACTTCTGTAAAGAATGACGAAACAACGATTAGGTGCTGCATTTACCATAACAAATCATGTATCGACTAGCATAATTAGAGATACAATAAGTGTGAGGACGCCGGCATCCTCTTGGGTGTTCACAGTTTACCATATGTTATCTTTATAAAACTTATGTACCTACCTACTTAATAAAAACTTACCTGTGATTGAAGCTATTTCATCCAAGTACTGGTTCTGGGTTCTTATCCTGTCTTTTTGTTCCAAATTTGTCAATTTTTCAATGGTTTTCACTATCTCATCAATCCCCGCTACATCTTCCAGATTTTCTGTAAAAGAAAATTAGTGTTAAAATTACAATGTAACATTTATATTAAGGTATGTTAAATAACTATACTGCATTATTGTAAAGCTATTTAACGTAATATAAACTGAATGTGGATTAAAATAGAGAAATAGTTGTGTAAAAAGATAAATATTAATTGCGATTTCAAACAAAGTATCAACTTCTGAGCGTCGTACTAACCTAAGAAATTCAACACCACACGTAAACAATCTTGTTTCACTTTGAATTCGGCGTCTTTCTTCTGTTGTTTTTCTTCAAATTTAGAAATCATGCGAAACAACACCTCCCTCACTCCACTTTTAATAGTTTTATTCATTCTTGAGTTAGAAAAATGCTCAACAAGATCACAACGAGTCATAAACAACACGCCATCTTGTTTTGACAAATTGAATTTGACATTTTGTCTAACATTGCCATATAAAAAGTCTGCAAATAATTCGAGTGTCTACTTTCATTGGCCAGACTCTAAAATGTAATTTTGTTGCCTCGAGCAATCGGGATTCCCAATCATCAGTCCAGTCCAACCAATCCCTTCTACTTTATTTAGTTCAGTGCGGTCGGTCCATCGGTCGTCGGAATTCTGACTTGCGGTGAATAGTGGATATCGTTGAGTTTATTAATTCTAACAAGAAAGAGTCCGTTCTTTCAGAAGAAATATATGTGATACTTGCAGAGGTGTCCAGTTTTCCTCCAGGATCATTCACATGTATGTATTTTCCTATTATTTCTCAATAACTGGTGTTGGTTATTTCGTTGAATGATGTCAACTTTTGCTTTGGTACTTTCACTTTGAATCATTTTGTGAATTTAAATGGTTATAGTGTTATCTGTTAGGGATTATAAGGCTCTTAATGATGTAAGAATATTGCAGCTCCTAAAGTTGACATTACAGAATGTTTGTTGCTCCAGATCTCAAGAATGGTGTTGAATGTAAATAATAACAAATAGGTACTATCTAATGAATTTCAAACATTAAATATCCTACTATGATAAATAGTAACAGAAATAGTTGCACCAAAGCCAGTTATCTGATAATAGTGCAGACAATTTTATAACAGCAACAAGATTACCCACTTGTGTTTTATCATCTACCTGTTATTACCATCTTTTTAACCCTTTTGTTTGATTTGTCTACAGTTTATAGTAGTTTTAGCATTGCAATTTGAAAAAGTTAAGTTTGTGTTAAATGTAAGGAGCTTAAGTAAGAAGATCTGTATCAAAATCTTAAAATAATTTGTTCAAGTCTAACCAATTTCACCATAAAATAAAATCATTCCTGTACTTCTGAAGGGTTAGACAGATTCATATACCTTAATACACCCACATTCTGACCAAGTTTATTTTCTTTTATGGGTCTTCATTTTGCAGTCTGTCTTTAGACTTCATGAATTTTTTGTTCGATTTTGCACAGTGAGAAATTGTCATTCATGACCTAGTTGCTTGGGTATGTTATTGCAGCCAATCTTTTGAGCCGTCTATTATGTCCAGGTTTACTAAGTCTCAGGGTACCATTAGACAAAATAAGAGATTATTATTTAAATGGAAAGTCTGTGACTTATTTTATACAAATAACTGTCTGGATGTTTTAAGATAACACCTCTGGATTCCCATCACTGTTTCATAATAATTTTATTTCCCATGACAAATGAGGTCACATCTATACTTACTTGATAGATTACTTGACGATGATAGCACAAGTCCTGCCTCGAAAAAGAGAAATATAAAAAAAGTTACTAGGTCATTCATTTTCACAAATTATACTTAAAAAATATAATGTGTGCTAATGTGTTGGCTGGAAATGTGACATTAATAAGATTCTTGGTTGTCATGCTTACAGATACCCTACAAATCCTTATTAGATAATCCTCCTGCTAGATGGGTTAGACAATATAAAAAATATTATTATGAGACTCTGATTGGGATAAAAGCCTTTTATTTTATTGGATTTAATCTTGTTTTCCAGCTTAATATATCTCTCTATAATAGCTTTTAATAATATTTACCTGCCCATATCTGCAAATTAAATGTTAGTTAATAAATGTCAAATCATCTGTATGTTAAATATTTTATGAGGAAATTCTGTAATAATCTGATTAGTTTAAGTTTTATTTGTAAATTTTGTATTTGGGTAAATAACTAGAACCCGTTCCATTGCATCCTCTCACTGAACGGAGCATTTTCTCTAATTTTCCTTTTTCTTCAGAGATCATGTTTCATCAGAGTGAAAGACTAAGTGAAGTGTTCTAGAAGCAGTTTTTTAGCTTAGAAGAAACATTCAAATGAAACAAAGACTTAAAAAAATAACTAACCAAGTGCATGTCAGACTTCACATATTTAGAGTTCTGTACCAAATCGCAAAATAACTTGATTTTGCGATTTGGTACAGGAACATACACTTAATAGGAAAAATGAGGGAATATAGAAGTAAAAATCTGTTTTATCAATATATTGGTATTTGTTGGTTTATAGGTAGTTTAGTTTCGACGGGCTGTTTCCTCAACTCCACGACTAAGCGCGTATTTTGCGTAAAAGGGAAGTTTATATATAGGTAAATGGGAAGTTAAAAAATTCTATTGGACAAAACTTTCTAAAAAAAAGTTAGGATAGGTCAATTTTTTTTTTCATTTCTCCCTTTTGCTGTGCCTTCAGATACGGAACCCTAAAAATAAAAAAAGAGATTTTATTTTTAACACCAAAATTATTTCAAACAGAACTTTTCCTGACGTTTTCAGCAAAAATACAAGGTAAGTACACACACACAAAGATATGCAGGACTCTCAGGTTTTTGGCAACAATCAGTATTAATTGGGACTTACCTAATTAGTGGGTTAATAAGTAAAACAGTTTAAATATTGATTGCCTAACATGAAAACTGGTGTGTGTAATAATATATAAAGTAGTAGTGTGCTAGTAGCCTTTCATAGTTCAAGAAGTTGGGCAAAATAAAAGTCAGCCGCATGGAAATGGTAACAGTTCTGGTGGCATGGCAGTGTTCCCGCCAAGTCGAGCAAAAATAAATAAAGACACAGCTGTACCATCTTTTTCTCGAAGCCATTCGTGGCATTCTCGACCCCCAGTAACTTCGTTGTGGATTGATATTGACATCATCATTATTACGTGACTTTAAAAAAACCATTGAACTTAGAAACCAGCAAAGTGCGAGTCGGACTCTCGTACGGTTCCGTACCATTATCGCAAAAAACGGTAACAAAATCACGTTTGTTATATGGGAGCCCCATTTAAATTTTTGTTTTATTCTGTTTAATTTTTGTGTTATGCTGTATTTTTTGTTATAGCGGCAACAGAATTACATCTTCTGTGATAATTTCAACTGTCTAGCTAACATGGTTCATGAGATGCAGCCTGGTGACAGATTGACAGACAAACAGACGGATCGCGGAGTCTTAGTAATAGGGTCCGGTTTTCACCCTTTGGGTACGGAACCCTAAAAAGAACTACAAAAGCACGATGATGTCACATTATGACGACGAAAGTCGCCAACGACCTTGAGGAACAAAACGCGCACTCGTTTCACACCCGCGCGACTCAAAATTCAGTATTTTTTTGTACTTTTTCTATTATTCTATAACTTTATTTAAAAAAAAAAGCTTCAGATCAAAATGTATACAGTTAAATTGTATTCGAGATAGTTATAAATTCATTAAAATACTCCCGGCGGTTTTGGTGCGATTTTCGTTTTTTTGTCCGTGTTAGACACAACTTTTCAAATTTATTACACTATGTTTTACAAATATAATTCAAAATTTTCTCTAATGTAACATTTATTTATCCAAAAAAATTAAGACTTAAGACTTTAGCCGTTTAGACGTCATTCTCATTTTTAAATCGGCTACTGAGGCACAGAATAGTGAATAGTACAACAGAAGGGTCAAATCGCACAACAATTTATAGAAATGCAATTCAACTCGTTTAAGCGATCAATGCCTAACGCGATATTCACCTAAACCACGGTAATGATATCTAACAGTATTGTGACTCGGTCTTGTCTTTGAAATAAGTGCCTACGAGCGCGCGTCTCGTAAACACGTATTAGGCCTGTCCACCTCTTATCTACTTGAGTTTCTTTCTAGTTTTGTGATTGTAAATATCTCAGATTCTTGTAAATATTATATTTTTTTATTATACTTATTTTAAATCTTACTAGGTAGAGAACCTAACATTTATTACTCTCATAGGTAATCATTTTATAATGATATTTCGTCTAATTCAATAATATATTTAAGTAGCTAAGTACATAAGTAAGTAGTCTAGGAAACTACCTACTAGTTCTTTTAAACGCGAGCGTAGGTAGGTCACTCGTGTGTCACTTTATCACCCTATCCACTTATCTATTTATTAATCCAGGTATTTTACTCGGTGGAAAAAGCAAAATTCCTTCCCTTTAAAAATAAACAATATAACGTACTAGTAGGTTAGGTATATAATTTTTTTTATAGTCTTGCCCTTCGGAGGTATATCTCTGGGTGCGTTATAGAAGAATTAAAGCAACCTAAAACAGCACAATATAGACTTGTACTAATTTAAATCAAAAATTCACAAATCGCAAGCTTACTGCTTACAAAACCAGCACACCGTTTGTGACTGTTTGCGTCTGTAGTGTATCGAGTGTTGGCTGAACTCGAGTCGCGTAGGTATGACTCGCGTTCCGACCGTTTGTATGAAGATAGAATACTGTTAGATATCATTACCGTGCCTAAACGTCCCCACTCTCTACTAATGAAGGAAACACACTTACGTGTCGTGGCGTGGCGCGGGATCCACCAATCAAACGACTCCGTTCCAGCCTACGTCATAACACAACGAGTTTTGTATCCAATTAACTGCGTGGAAAGGCGCACGACACGGAAGTGGTATTTATATTTATTTTATTTCATTATTAAAAATACAGAGTAGGCTTATAAGCTACACACACTCCCACAAAACTGCACATACAGTTTGACTGACGCGTAACTCTGTCGCTGTCTGGCGCGGTTTGACTCTGCTCATAATTCGCTTACGACACCATATTAATTGTCTAATAACAATAAAATGAATTTACCGTTGGGTCTAAGTATGTTGGGTCTAAGTATACTACTTGTCTAAGTAGATCTCGTTCGTTTTGTGAACAATTGAATTTCTAATAGTTTCCGGCGTAATGGCTTTGCGGAAATCCATCTTCTTCAAATAATATATTAGAATTATGATTAATAACAATTTGTTATAAGTACATCTCCATTTTGAAACGCAGATAGGTACACTTCAAATTGTTATCAACCATAGTTATACTCCAATTTGCATTTCAAATAACTACCTATGTTGTAGCAATCGACTAGAAAACTGTTTTACAATGTTTGTTTGCTTACCTATACTTAACTAAACATATAGACATCTAGGTAATTAAAATACCTACCTACCTTCCTACAATTAAGTTTTTATAATCACGGAACTAAATATTACCTGTATATTAGGTACTGTTTTAGAATAACCTACCTACATTACTTTCTTATGTTTGATGCTTATGATTACACGGTCAAGTAGGTAGATAGACAATGAATATTATAGACCGTCATATCGATAGGTACTTAACAAATTAAAACAAACCGAGGTTACCTAGGTACTAGCTACATCTTTATTTTTTTTTTCTCTAGTGATATTTTTTGTTAATTTATTTAAAGTTGTCTTGACGAAATCACAGGCTTAGTGTTTCATATACAAACGTAAACAAGTGCATACTCAGGCAATTAGTAAATAGTAGTAACTACTAACTAAGGCAATTATAATTTATTTTAAATTGGGTCTAATGCGTTTACTTTTATGTGAACAAAACGATTCAATAAAAAGAAGGAATAAATTTTAATTGCAAACAACACGAAAATCTAAAATACCTAAGTAGGTAGGTACCTAATTATTTGTATTTCGCACATCTATTCTTTCTTTTAGACACCCCAAAATGTACTCATTATGCACTTCAACAAACATACCTTTCAACATCTTCTGGAACTGTAAAAAAAAATCGATTCCTTGTTTTTTCCTTTATTTAGACACCCGTAAACACAACAGTATATTTTATAGAACTATTTATGAGATCGTTTAGAAGTCATCCTTCTTTGCAAAAATCAGAATCAGAATTAAGGCGGAACCTCACTTACGTGTCGTGGCGTGGCGTGGCGCCTATTGACGCAGTTGATTGCCTACAAATCTCGTTGCGTTATGACGTAGGCTGGAAGAGAGTAGTTTGATTGGTGGATCACGCGCCAGGCCACGCCACGACACGTAAGTGTGGTTCCAGCTTTAATATCGTGGCTAGCGTGCGAGCCGAGCGGTAAACGGCAAGTGCGGCAACCTGATGCGATAGTCCGTTTCACGAGGAGCGACGGCTGATCGTACCTAAACTGCGGAGTGAGACCCCCCTGACTGAGGGGTATCTGCGCCTTAAATGTCGCATTCTCAACTCGACTCGAACGTAAAAGTCGCTGCTGTGCGAAGGCTAACTAGCGCGCCACTTTTAAAATGCTCTAGGAATAGTAATTGCAATATTCATTGACTATTCCTAGATGTGTTACAGATGCCCATTTTTTTTTTTCGCAAAATCTCATAACGACAATGTTATGAGTTTGCAACATTGACTGATGACAGACATGTTTTATTGTTTTCGCGTGCGTGCAATAAACTGAATGTATCTTATCTTACATAATAATTACCTGCGTACAGCAGTTATGTGTATTTTCACATAATCGCTTAGGCAATCATTGCACAATCGTTTGTCGAACTTGTTGTTTCCAATGTTTTTAATTTAATTTTTTATACTTTGGCTACTGGGCCAATGACGATTATTCTGCCAGAATCATTGTAGTGATTATATTGTTTTATTTTATGTCGTGTATTGCGGCGTATACGAACGTCGGCTGCTGCAACTCTCACGCCTGGCGATCAATTAATCGCATCAAATATTCATAAATCGACTGAATGTCGGTGGTTCGTTTCCTTGAACTTTCTTTTCGCAATTGACTTGTTTAAATGTCGCGGGCTTCGTGATATTTTATCGTCTTTTGAAGTACTTTAGTGCAATCGCTGTGTTTACAAAAGCGACTATTGTTTTTGTTACACTTCATGTATCGTTTGAGTTCCTAGCAGTCAACTTTTGCTTTACTAAAACATAAGGAACATATAACATTGGCTCTAATCAAATGTAGCAGATAGCATATTCTTTACGCGTCTATATTACGATTTCTTCTTTCCCCAAAACCAGCAATGTTGTTTTGATTTCCCAGTTACTCCAAAAGAAATATCCTCAATATCAATTGAATCCACCATGTTAATATGCATTTTTGGGTAAAAACAACACAACACAATGAAAAAAAAGATATAACCTAGAAGAGAAACTTTGACAGATACGATTTAGACCATCGTTAAACTAGGGGCCGCCCGAGGTTTAGCGTTAGACCATTATATGGGCTATGGTTTATCACTAAACCATGATTTGTAATATCATTTTTGTCTAAACCATAGTTTATAGAGATTTAAACCTGGGTTTTTAGTTAAACCACTTTTTGTAATAAGACTGCTTAAGTTTATTATAAATCGCGTGAGATTGTAAACTCTTTTTTCTCGATAAGAAAGATACTCGTATATTGTAAACTGTCGAATTTAGATAGGGTTTATTGTATTTGGAATGATGATGTGTTCACAATATATCGAGAGTTTAGAATGTAACCACATCTGTATGGACTGAAGCAACTGGCATTAACACCGCAAAATGCATAGGTCAGGATTTGCATATTATATAAATAGTATAAATGTTGCGGGTTAGAGCTGTGACTGCTGTAAGCATTTTCCACACACTTCTAAATCCTTGAACTACTCTCGAATTCGATCCCAGGTAGATATAATCGTCTACAACTTCGAGTGTACTCTCCGATCTTGATAGGAGTGGGTGCTACATGGGCATTCACCATGACCTTGGTTTTGTCCATGTTCATTTTAAGACCCACTCTTTCGGAAACTCTACTGAGGTCATCGAGCATTTTACTGAGGCTCTCCATGGTCTCAGCCATGACCACTATGTCTTCGGCAAACCGAAGGTGAGTGATGTACTCGCCATTAACGTTGATGCCTTGGCCCCTCCAGTCCAGAACCTTGAATACATCCTCCAGCGCAGCAGTGGACAGTTTCGGAGAAATGGTGTCTCGCTGTCTTACGCCAAGCTGGTGAAGGATTATCTGCACATTAGTTATTAGAATTTTTATTTGACAATGGTATAACTTTTGTAGGTTAGCTTACTTAAGGCCACAAGCCAGTAGCCATCACCTAACAGTTTATTGACCCATGGCGACTATAAAGAATATTAAAAGTCTGCACGCGATCTATGTATTCAGCCAATATTGCTTATGTGTATTATTCGCTTGTTATTTTTAGTACTTACATGTTAATCATGCATTGATTTATTATTATAAAGGATCTGAAATTAAATTATACAGTTCACTTCAATCAATTCAGGGCCATTTTCAAATCAAATGTTTGCATATAAGAAAAACTTAACAAACACATCAAGGGAGTTTCATACCCCAATACCCGACTACGTTCGGCGTCAACCAGGGCCTATAATCTTGAACTGTTACGCAAAAATCTGCCGAACCGAAGTGCGAAGGTCACATCTGTCCACCACAATCACCATCTTCAACAAAGGTTGGACACCTGCCCGGAAACGGCCCCAAAATCTACGTCATCCAAAATATTGCGGCATTAAAAAGGTTCATTTGTTCGCTGCAAAGGTCATTAATGAACACGCAAAAATACTTTGTTTTCTTCACATAATACAATCCATTTTAGTCATTGTAGCCTCCTAATGGGGTTAGGGAGGGGTCCAAATGACAGGTGACGAACTGACGTCATCAACATTGTCTCTATTAATCTGGGTGCCTAGGATCTATGTTTATGATGTGGGCTAATGATCCTCCGTGTCCTATAAACATTATTCAAACAAAGTTACGAGTTGATTTGATATAAAGTAATCAAAGAATTATTATTTTTTAATATTTAGAATTATTAATTAAAAAATTGAAGTGCAGTCGAAAGAGGTACCACGGCTTTTATCAAACACGATTATTACGCGGAAATGCTAAGCTAATGAATGTTAATAATAATTAATACAAAAGGCTGCCACACAATCTAGTAGCTGGCTTCGCACTTTGTGCTGCTGTTGGCACATAACGTGTAACTGCACCATTAGTATAAAAAGCTAACCAAGCAAATAATTGGAGCGGAAACGCTCATGGCAACGTCCCCTAGAGCTTACGAGCACAGCTAATCCTAGAATTAGACAGTATACGTCTGTATATGTAATACATCAAAATGTCAAGGTAAGGCACCGCGGTAGAAGCGCGAGCATGCGGAGCGAATAACCCTCAAAAGCTCCGAAAGCTATTAAGCTTTTTTGGTTATCAGCGAGGGAAGGTAGGGCTGCTTTGTTGCTTTATCCGAAAATGTCAGGCGCGGCCTGTGACGTCATCAGCGAAATGGCGCGACATTTCGCGGTGCGCCTGCCACGCCCGTGCCCACCCTAATCTCTTGTCATGACAGGGTTGTCCGAGCGAAGCGTCCCTCAAGGTTCTTTCTTAGGACCGGCCTCGTTTTTACGGTTAACAGGACTGATAGTTGCTAAATTATAGGTTGAAATGGCCTCAATTTAATCACGGTAAAGTAACTCGGAAGATTCCTTGATATATAAACCGTATAGGTATGTGTGTCTTTATTATAATGTTAAGTTACGTAGGAGCGTTTGAGCTGTCTTGTTACAACTCCAGTATGAGAAAATGTAATTACTATTTTAATTACGATGTCTTTAAGACTGCGATGTATGTCACAATCTCATCGAGATAAAACTTGTGATCATTAGTATTAAAACGGATAATGTAATGTTGACATTTAATCCATTAATGACTTAATATAAAATTGTTAACATTTGGTGCAATCTTGAATTTTCTGTCTCATCATTGTGACATTTCTTAGAATTTATTATTGTATAATACATTGAGCATCACAAAAATCGTACCTATTTAGGGTTCCGTACCTAAAGGGTAAACACGGGACCCTATTACTAATCTCCTGACTCCGCGGTCCTTCTGTCTGTCTGTCACCAGGATGTATCAAAGAACAGACAGTTAGACAGTTAATATTTTGACAGATGATGTATTTCTGTTGCCGCTATAACAACAAATACTAAAAACAGAATAAAATTAATATTTAAGTGGGGCTCCCAAACAACAAACGTGTTTTTTGCCGTTTTTCGATATAATGGTACGGAACTCTTCGTGCGCAAGTCTAACTCGCACTTGGCCGGTTTTATTTTCGTAATATTCTTCTAAACAATTTAAAACATATTAATTCAGTGGCAAGAGTATGACTATGGTCACGGGAACCCAACGCGAAGAAAAAAAAAATGATTCAAATAAATTGCACCAGATGGCGTGATAAGCTTCGAATTGTTAATGAGTTTTGTGAAGTTTTAGGATTCGATATAATTATGTGATGTATGTTCTTGTTTAATTTATTCTCCTAAGTACAAAATTTAGTAATATGGGGCTCTTAATTCACATTAAAAAGATTATTTGAATGGATCATTTAAAATTGATGCCAATAGATGGCGCGGTTTTAAATTTCTGAGGCATCCACTCGATTTTTAATTTTGTTTTGTAACTCATTTCGGTACAATGAAGCTGTAAAAACGTACAAAAATAATATAAAATAAATCACCGCTGTATTAAAAAAAAACGCTATTCAAGAACCGATTAAATCCTTTTAATTGCAAGTCGCTGCTAACACCATCTATATCCGTGGAACGGAACCGAACGCGATCTATGTTCTAAGAAAAATAATTAGTTTAATCAGACGAAAAACGCTAGCTATGTCGGCACGGTTTCTTTGTGTGGGATGAGGCATCTGTATGCTAGTATTATATTAAATGTTACAGTTTAATGTTAAATACTTATGTAATTAATTATGTTTTTTATAAAATGTAATAATTTTAACCTAATAACCTATCAGCTAGGTTAATTTTAATTAACAGGAAAAATACTTCCGTTTTTACAACATTTTTCCCAATCTACCTATATTTATTTTATTGTTTCTTTTTTTTAACTTTTCTCCATACTAGAAATTTCTTCCTATATCGTGGGTGCGTTTATAAATATATAAACTCACATACACAACACACAGAGCCGGAACAACTATCTGTAGGTCATACAAATATTTGTTCCGTGCGGGAATCGAACCCGCGACACGCAGCGCAGCAGTCAATCGCTCAACCACTGCGCCAACCGTGCGCCCCAAAGGTTGAAAATTGTTATTACTCGTAGTAATAAGTAACTACATAATTATGATTGTATGGGTCACATAAACAACTAATGTTCTATATACCGATTATTTTTCGTTGCTGTTCGGGAAAACATAAAACAACTACGTACATAATATTTATATGTTAATCAATAATACCTAATCACTGACCTACTGATTACCATTATTTTTATCCCACCTAATTAGGTATTGATTTGTAAATGTCAAAACCATTTATCCACTTATTTTTGACGTTCACTGTACCAACAAGCGAGAAATTAACGATAACTTTACTATGGTCACGATACTATTAAAAATAATTGACATAAATGATATTTAAATTGTTTACTTTTGTTAATAGGTAATCGCCATGGCGGTAATGGGTCACAGTCTTTAAGACGTGTTGTTAATTCGGCTTCAGGTGAGTTCTTTATTTGATTTTATGTTACGGATGGCAAAAAAGTCCATATGCTGAAAAGTCTTAACTGCCGCTGTAGGATCAAAAGATGGCTGCGGCATTAGCATCCTTATTGCGGAACTTCAAATAATGGTACTCGCGAGGTTTGCTTGCATTCTTGCTTCATATTACTAGCTGATACCCGCGGCTTCGCTCCCGTCAACTGGCTATCTACCTACCTATCTACCCTACCTACCTATCCTACTTTCCTACCCACCTACATACCCACCAACCTTGCCACTACCAAATAATAAAATCATTATTTGGTAGTGGCAAGGTTGGTGGGTACAGGCAAAATTTTGCTACTCTGGGTTAAATTATTGCAATTTTAATAAGGATCTCTAATTTTATTGAAAATAATTTATATCCTATGTTACTCGGGCATATGTAGCTTTCCATAGGTGAAAGATTTTTTTTAAATCGGTCTAGTAGTTTCGGAGCCTATTCGGTACAAACAAACAAAAAAATCTTTCCTCTTTATAATATTGGTATAGATTCAAAAAAATGTCTTCTCAACAGCGTAAAAAAAGCAAAGAATACTGTTGATTTGTCAAAATGAAAGCTATCAGAACAGTTACATAATGTAGGTGCAGATGTGCCGTAGAGGAGTTACTTCAGAGACAACGCTGAAATGTCTTATAACTGGGCTTGTAATAACATCATTTAATTCATGCCCCTCACAAATACTGTTTAGAAGTAGGCACCACCACACCATTGGTTCTACCCCAAATAGATTCAACTTAAAATTCATATTTGGCTCAATAATGGGTTTAAAACGACGACCCGTCTTTGCTGATTGCTTCGCCATGTCACTGAGATGGATGGATGATGACCAACTGTCTCGTAACGAAACAATGTCGCCAAGAAACTCCCTAACCAAGTTTTTTATATCCCTAAAATACGTAGTTATTGTGTACAATCAGGTGACCATTGTTTTAGACGTCAACAACGTTGATGGATTATTTCGCTAACTTTTCGTGAAAAGCGAAACGCGACCGAAATGCGGAAGAAGGGTGTATTGTCTTTGAAGGCCGCTGCTTCGGAGGTGCGGTCTCCATGTTTGCCGATTTAATAAACACAATGTTTTAGTTTCTAATTACTCTAAAAACGTTTGTTTAATTAAATTATAACCTCGCTTATAATGTGCCGTGATTGATTAAAGTTTATCCATGCATAATTTTAATTAATGTGTCAACTAAATTTATATGGATAATTATTTGGAATTTAACTAGTAATTAGTTTTGTAATTAAATGATAAGAATTCTAGTGAAAGTGTGAATCAGCAGCGTGAGGATTATATGGTGAAATAAATACCAACTGTTTGCTGGCCAGTTGTCATATGTACAAAATCACACCGTGTACATAAATGATGAGATTAGTCACCGGTTAGAGTTCTTGAGAAACGACATGCTGTTACGTTATTGATCAATAAAATATTAAATTTTCAATAATGAACTGAAAAATGACATCGGCTTGAACTAAATAATTTTCCGACGATGAGTCGTGAAAATATAAAGAGGAATTCAAACTAAACTTTTAGTTTATACTTTGAAATATAATGTAGAGTTAATAATAATAGCTTTTATTGAACCTTATGAAAAAAACGGTTGTAAATTATTAGCACAGTTGGGAAAAAAATATATTTGTATTTTGAATTTTAGACATTACATAAAAGTAGCTATTGGCCGCGGCGTCGCTCCCGTGGAATACCCTACAGGGCCCGTTTTAGGGATTAAATAAATTAAAAAAATATTTAAAAATAACAAAAAACCCGACTGCTTAAAAAGCGAACTAAAAAGACGTAAACAAAAAGAAAATCATGCTGTGCAGTCGGAGGATACATATGCGCGAGCTGGCTGACCAGATGTATCCTCAGACTGCACAGCATGATTTTCTTCTTGTTTACGTCTTTTTAGTTCCCTTTTTATGCAGTCGGGTTTTTTGTTATTTTTATTTACAACTTTTTAGTATTTTTTTTAGAATTAGGTACATTTAAACATGTTATATATTTTTGTAATCACCTCTTAAAACCCTTGATTTTGTGAATAAAAAAAAAAATTGGGCCCCCACAATATGGCGCGCAAAAGCCGCCATTTTTCTATTTTCCAATTTTAGTGTAGCCAGTGACACTCGCAGGGAAAAGACTGATCGATTGACGTAAGAATCATCAAAATCGGCCAACGCGTTTGGTCTCTAGAACGCCACATAGGAACAAACATACATACATAGACTGATAAACACATTACTCTCCTTCGACAGTCGGATAAAAATAGCCTGTATCACTCAGGAATAATATAGCCTTCTATTGGTGAAAGATTTTTTAAATCGGTCCAGTAGTTTCGGAGCCTATTCTGTACAAACAAACAAACTAAAAAATCTTTCCTCTTTATAATATTAGTATAGAAGAAAGAAAACAATTACATATAGCACAAAGTCTTAAATTGATTACAATATTATTATCACAATCAATAGAGAACAAAACACAAAATTATCATTACAATTAAATAACAATTACATTGTTAATTAATTGACTACTTAACATGGTTATCACATTTAATAGAGTTAAAATATATTTTGATTGTTTCTATTAAACGTGATAAAGTAGAATTATAAACAATTTTATTAATAAATGAACAAAATCAATTAATTGACATCACAAACAAATGGTGTAATACCCGATTACTAGTCTGTGCTGACTCCATCAAACCCTTTCAGTTAATCGATTAACCAGCCGAGTCTATATTGGAAGTGACCGCATAGACGCATGATGGGTGCCATGCCACGCCTAACTCAATCACGACCGGGACTAAGCTTTAATGTTCCTGAAAGTAGAACGCGGAAACACGTAAGCGTTTTACGGCAAACTAGTTCTTCTTTGTTGCTGTTAAGGCTCCATGTCAAAGGTATTGTTTTAAGGGGTGGTTCTGTTTACTCGCCCCGTCCGCGTCCGGCCTAATTTGGAGAGATTTGATTTTGTTAACGGGCACGATACCTCCATATATTCCATAGACTAGAACAATATAGTAGTTTACTTACATACAATTTGACGCATAGGGTAGTAGCCGTAGTAGCATAATGGCCCATATATCCGCTCAGTTTGACGTGTTTACGGAGTATTTCGTTAGATTTTCCCGTAAATGTTTATCGGAAGTTGTAACCCTTTGATAGTCCGGTAATAATAAACGACGCTACACTGAGGTCATCTTTATAAGTTCGCTTCTAGCTTTGGAAAATTAACAGTTTACAATAGCATATAAAATTATGAACAGTTTATACTAGATCTAGGTAGTGTCTAAATTGACATTTGAGAAATTAGGAATTCCTTATCCAATTTGTGGTCTACCATGAGGCATCACTCTAGGACCTATAAATGAACGTTTACATTTTGGGTGCTACATATGGTGCTATATTAATCTAATGTGCTCTTCGTATAATTAAAAAAAGCGTGGGTAATTGAGTCCATCATACAACAATGAATGCTAACGTCCGTGTCCAGTCCTGTTAAGTTATTATTCCTTTATCCAGTACAATATGAAAAAAATTATTATACATTGGACTGTTGCCAAGTCTGCGTAACTGCTTTCTCTGACTATTCACCGATTTATTTTTATTTTTGAGTATATCGGAAAATATTGAATCAAACTATCAAACATCATATCAAACATATCTGTAGTATTTATGTTCTTGTCTTCAATATATAATAGATATTCTAGTTCCGTCATCGTGGTTATCGTAGCCAACAGCACTGTTCTTTTGTGCGCTGATGACAACACAATGCGCTCACTAGTCAATTCTCAACGCACTAGGCAACAGTTTAGTGACTACAGTCAAAGCAGCTGTACTCGATGCTTACAGTTCGCTAATGATGTGCCTATCAATGATTTACCCTTCATCATCATCTTCCTGCCCTTATCCCAGGTTACTCGGGGTCGGCGCAACACGTTTTCTTCTTCCATACCATCCTGTCCCCCGTCACGCTATCACTGACTCCCTTTTCTTTCATATCACTCCTCACACAGTCTATACATCATTTCTTTGGCTATCTTTTCCCTCTCCACTCCTCCACATTTATATTCATACATGATTTACCTTTCATGGACCATAAATACTGATCTAAAAATTATCACACCTAACGTAACCAAATTAGTTATGGCTAAACATCGTTATAGAAACATCAAATAACTTGCTCGTACCGCTTTACATTCTTCAGATGATGCTCTTGCGCATATGGTCCGCGAATGAAGTCACGGACGAGATAATATTTACGAGATGTCTAGACAAGCGTCCAGGAGTAACTTAATCTGATTTTTGTGAACGGATTTTTATAATTTTAATTGAAATTGAAGAAACTAAATCATCCATGTATTTACGAGCTATCCCGAATATCTACCATCCCCAAGCAATTTATATGGCAACTTCAATGCGTCTTACCAAAATGAAGACAATCAACAATCCTTTGAAGGTTACCACTTGCCGAATCAGTTACTAAAATTAGCGTTTTGGTACAAATTGTGAATTAACGCTTCATTTTTCTAAGGCCTTGTAGCGTCGTCACTTTCACAAACGTGCCATTTTTTGTAAAATTGTTTACAATCTTAGTTCTAGATCTCATGAATCATTGTAAATAAACAGACTGTCTTCAGGGTTATTTGTTATTTTTCACCGATCATTTTCATGAATCATATATACACTTTTGGCACTGAAAATCTCGTTTGCAATTATACCATCATCGCTCATTACTAATAATTTGTGTGCTGTTTGGGTCAGTGGCTATCTGTTGCATTCCTGGTGAAATTTGCACCGGCAATGTTGTGATATTGCATTGATAGTGTCGTCAGTAGTAACAGTGACTAGCCATCCGTGTGTGCCGTTGCACAAGACCTGTCGACATAATGGCCACTACAGACCGTGTTAGTGAGTGCTACTTAAGTACAGGAAAATGTATTCGCCTAGAAGAAATCGTTTTATTGATTTGTGTTATCATTCTAACCACAGTTATAATTCTCGAAGACTTACAAGTCCTTATAGAAGTACAAATATCGAAATTTTGACCTGAAACTAGAAAGTAAGTTAAGGATTTCAAGTTTTTACACATTTGTTAATTATTCACATTCCCTTTTTAAGTTTTAAGAGCACAATACAGACAGTCGTTATGGTAAGCGAAATGTTTACGGTGTAGTCGTAGATTGCTGGGAACGGCTCAGTAGTGTGGAGTGTGTAGTACCAAAGCCAGCATTGGACGTATACTGGATCGAAACTTTCAATGGAAGCGGTATCGTGGGCGAGCTTTGGTAGAGCTCCAACTCACCTTGACGTTTGCTGTTACGTACGCTAAAATACACTATCAAAACAGTGCGTTTCGTTCACCGTTCGGAGTCACACGTTCGCTTAGCAAGCGCTCCATCCATGTAATTATTGTTTAACGAATAAAGCCGTGAAATAAAACCGCAAAGAATTCCATAGCGATTTACTACTGTGCCTTGTAATGCTTTAGTTTTAAATATTTATGGTTTCGACTGTTAATAAACGTAAAATTATTTTTGTTATGTGAATGTGACGTGTTTAACGCAGACTCAGCGTCTCATTGGATTGTCTGAGATTCGTCTGGGGCTCTGGGCGAATCCTATTTCTATGATGTGAGTTCAGCATTTTTAATGCGGAAGCAGGCTTTGTTGTATTTTCATTGTTTTTTTTCTTCCTTTTAAATTTATATTACACGTGCATATTCAGTAGGAGATATTTTTCAGGCATTTCATAATTACAATGATTTATTATTAGGTATTTTAATATGTTTATTGTAAATTAATGTGAAATGGAGCATATCTGCACACATGCTAATAGAAAAAAAAACTATTATCTATTACTAGCTAAAACTATAATATTAATCTATTAATATTGTAGTTTTAGCTAGGAATTATAATTCATATTTCATTTGGTTGATTGAGATATAAATAACGTGATATTTAAGTCATAATTATTATTTTTATAATTGATGGAAAGCATTTTATATAGAATTTGAAATGGTATGTGCAACTGGATTAACAGGATTTAAGGAACCAGACAGGTGCGATGCGTTTTCAAGAAAAAAATAAACACTTTTCTATAAAAACGCGTGTCGCATCGTTTTTGCATTTTCGCGTCGCACTTTTAGAAAACAAAACATTAATTATTTCCTAATCTATTTCCGATTTAATTTGTTACGAGGAAAATAAACTTAACTGCAATAAAACTATGATTTTCCTGGTAAATGTTTTACGATATGCCTCATAAAAGATACCGAATATAATGATAACTATGTGTTTACGTAGTTACAAAAAAAAAACCTAAACGCTCCCCTCTTTTTAATTTGACTTACAAAATGATATTTAGTTTTTGTCTGTGTAATGGTGAAGGTAATTTCTAATTTCTAAATAACGGTTCATAAGGGTCCTGAAAAATCACTTTGTGAATTTTATAGTTGACAATATAGACTTACTGTAATCCTACTGAAAAACTGAATCTAATAGAACATTCTGATTTTAAGAAACACGTAAGTTCTCCATCAAACCCTTTAATATGTTCTAGTTTTACTTGCAGTTCTGCTCGACACGAATAACTGACATCATTCACATATTATGTTAGTATTGAGTATTGATTTAATATCAGATACGTTTTGATAAAGAAAATGCTATCTCTCTCTCGTGCCTGGTTAGGTCCGATTGTATTTGTAGTGGGCCCATCAATTACTTGGTTGAATGGATGCTATCGCCAACGACACTGGCATTTCAAATGTTACGTCACAACAAGAAAATAAGGTAATTGGGGGTTGACATAACCCCACTAATAGTAGATTTGTGTATATGACAATCACGCAAGTACGGATTTTAAAATATTTGTGGATATTTTTCCTCACATTTTACCGGTCTTACATGCTAAAGTTCCTCTAAAATGCAAGCGAAATCAAAGACAAAAGTTATTGCCACTTTTCAAGTTGTGGAAAAACTGTATGTTAGTTATTGGTACAAAAGTTTTACCTCTTAAGGTTCCGTTTACCAACAAAATTTCCTTAACTGAGTCATTGTCGCTTGGGCCAAACCCTTCTGACCTACAAACACGAAATTAAGGTTGTCCCTCACGCGTAAAATGTAGGCCATCCCTATAAAAATCCAAACATAAAATGTTACAGTACAATAAATAAAGAATATGCTGACTGTTCAATACGGAAGTTAAGTTTTAAATGATATTTTGAAAAGCGAGATATTAGTTTTGGGAGGTAAATTGTGAGCATGATTAATGCGATTGATTCCAGAGGGTCTCCATTTCATGAAAACTTACGCATACGTAGGAGTAAAGCCTAGGCAATGCATCCCACTTTATTAATTCAGTTATATTTAAATTTATCAGTGAACATTTTACCTGTTTGCTTAACATTATACAATTGATGGACGTACACAAATATGAGTAATCATATTTGTCTCATTCTTGATTTTTGTAAATTATGAAGAATTAGTAAGGATCCTAAAAAACTCCCTTGGGGCATGCCGATCAAAGTCACATGGTGAATTTTATATATTTTACCCATTGTAGGTAAATCCTGGATAAACTACTTCACCATACAATATTAGCAGGCATATTCAAGTTCATGGGTGTTTAAATATTAGTATTTATTTAATTTAGTATTTTTTTCCTATTTAGTTTACTTTCGAATGCTTTAGATAAGTAAGTTAACACGCTATGGTGACACTTAATTCTAGTTGTTTATTCTATAATTTTATTCACGCAATGCAGTTGAAGTGGTCTATGCACGCATATATTGTTATGTTCTGATTGCGATACGATCACTAGTGATAGCCACCCTACACCATTTGCGTCAATATCTAAACAAACCATTACTGTGTTGTGGACTCTGCACTAGGTGTACTCAATTTTCCTTGTGGAGCTGACGACATTATTGAAATATAACTACCACAGTTATTCTGAGCGAACGTTACTGTGTGTAATCAGTTATCATTATCAGTCAATACTTAATATAATTGCAAAGAGCAGACTGACTCACTTTCTGATTCATATGTTACGTTATCTTGAGAACAGAAAGTTTCCTTAATTTGGTCCAGATTTACAAGCGGTCTTTATACTTCGTGCTAGCGGCTCTCGTAGCTCTACAGATTTTCTGTCTCGGAAGGAACAGTGCAAATAGAGCGTTTGGATTCTTTGTATACATATTCGTTTTTAGTACGATAATGTAATATTTATCCGAGCAATTTAAATTCTCAAATTTATATGAATTTATTCAAATAGAGACCTATGTGAATTGAGATTCAGAAGGGTGGTCAAAACATCCAGTGTTTACGTACAACCATTTTAGTAACAGTAAATAGGAGTGACAGTTATTTATATAAGGTAAATAATACTTTACATTCCAATAATGACCACTAAGTACTTATAGATTAGGTGGATAAAATACTTGCTCCTGCCTGACCTGTTGTCCTTAGTATTATCAGTACCAGAAATCATTTATATTCATAGTGATATTCAATGTCATAAAAAGGGATCATTACTAATATGCCATCTATTAAAATCACTGTGTAAGTACACTAGTCAAGGTTTGTCATGATGTCACCGCCACATATGGGCCCCGTAGTTTTGTATACTTTGAGTGGGTTTCACCACGTAATCACGTAATTTAGATGTAGATAGGCATTTAGTAACTTAGAGAAAATATTTATTCGAAGATTAAGAAATATTCACTCCTCCACCACTTAGATATTACTGCCCTCTTCTGGCGAATTCTTATTCTAGATAAAGCTTTTGTGTATATGTATTTTGAAAGGTAACTGAAACCCGATTATGTAAATTTTGCAAATATAATAAAAGTGTATTGTTATATGGGAAAATCCATTTTTAAAGCTCTTTTGTAACGTACAATTTTATTTATTTAAATGCATGTGAAGGAAGGATAAACGCAAAATAATGCAGCGAGCGCATGCTATATTAAAAAATGCAAAATTATTCCCCAATTGCCATATAGTTGCGGGTGTTTTGCAAAACTCCTGATTAGTGGTTGTAATGCAGGAAGATCATATCCTGTTGCCAGCGATAACGTTGACGTGCTTTTCCTTATGCCTAAAATGGATATAATCGTTCCGTTTATATTTGCCAACAAATACTTGATTTGGGTTAGATAAAATATGCATGTCCTTCACATTAAATACCAAATGCGCTCTTTTGGGACATATGTTATATGTTGCAAAATTATGCAACGTTGTAACTGGTTTACCAAAATGTTCGTATACAGTGATCTAGGCTACAACATGATTACAAGAGGACTTTGGTAACAGTGTTGAAGAAGGTGGTAAAAGTGTCGTAGATAATATTTACGATCAGACAGCATTCTCAATTTCTTACGTAATTACTTTAATTAACAGTTCAAGGAATAACATTCCTAAGTTTAATCGTTGGTTTTCATGATTCACGTCTTGTTAACAGCCAGTAGATTTATCTCCTGTTTTGATGTGCAGCCATTTGTTCACCAAATTCAATTGGAATCACTGAGCTCTATCGGAACCAATTAAGACTAAAATCCATTCGTCACCTCGAACTTGTTCACCAGTTGTCAGTTTGCCACAACTATTCCTCAAACGATTGATCATTGAATATGTTTTAAGTCCTTCGTTGATAAACAATGATGATGATGCCACGTGGCTGTATCAAGCGGCGTATCTCAATTCTCCCAATAAACTTTAATTGCCACATCATTAGCACTGGTTGGCGGTCTGTCTCTACGGCGAAAAACATTCAATACGTGACATTTCAAAATCATCTAGGCTTCAATACGTGTGAACTTTACATAGTGCTTAAGTACTTAAAAAATACTGGTCAAGCGCATGTCGAACTCTTATGATAAGGTGTTTCTTATCATAAAATGTAATTATAGATTATCTAGGTACCTACTGAACTACTCATTGTCTCTGTTGCAAACCGTTAAGCGTTGTTGGTATTTGCATCTAATTGTTTGCAATCGTGAGCCATGCAAAATTTATTGCTGATGAGAAAGAAAATGAAACGGTTATGGTACACAATTTAATACCTAGCCACAAATTATACCAACGGGCGAGTAAAGAGGGAATCCCTGTTCAGAACAATAAGTCGCGTGAGCGATTATGTTGAAAAATAAACACATTGTTATATAAATAATAATTCATTTAAACAATAGAACTGCTATCGTATTACATAAATATTGGCAATTTCTGATCCGGTGGCACTACTGACTACAGAGCATGGCTGCTTGGGCAGATCCATATCCAGTTGCGTTAATTTTAAGTAGGAAGAATCGCAAACCGATTAAAACCATTATGCGAATAACTCGTAACAGCAAGGAATAAAAACTCCTTAAGCCTGATGATTGCAGGCAAAAATAAATTGTCTATGATCAACGATCAACTAGAGAACAAATTAGTAACTATGTCGTGACTGTTTTCATTAAATCTATTGATATTATCTATTCTGATTGTTTACCTGAAGTTGCTAATAACATTGCCTTGTGAAACAACAGATAGTGTAGGTGTTAAAATATCATTATTGTAATTCTAAGCAATTCATCTTTGAATGTCGTGAACTTGTTGATTGTGGGTGAAATTGAAATGTTTACATGCTTAGTTTTAGGTGTTTTGTGTTAAATTTAAAACTTAGATCTGGGTTCGCCGCTTTTTTACTCCATGGAAGAAAAACTTCAGATCCGGATCGAAGGACCACTGCAGTTTTAATCTTCACTAATATTATAAAGATATAAAATTATATTTTTATGTATTTGTAAAGGGAAATCTCTGAAAGTACTGATCTGATAATGATCTGAAAGACCACGGGAGCGATGTTTGTAGAAAAAATGTGACAGTAAGGGAAGGCACTTAAAAATTATAATAATAGTGAAAGCTTTAAAATGAAAGCAATTTATCCTGGTTTCTAGAAGTCCAATTCAATCTTCCATCTGTTAATCTTCTGTCACATCTCATGATACTTATGATTGGCTGGCGAAACATATAATATGTATTCGCTGTTATAAGTCTTAAATAGGTACAAAACTGTCGAAAGACAAGAACTAATTACTGTTATAGGAACGATTAATTAATTCATTAATAATCGGGTAGAAGATCAGGAACGGTCCGAACCGAAAGAATAAGGTGACCAATTCTCAATATTGTCGTCGTGAAGAACTAAGAGTTCAGTATCCAAATTCTTAAGTGGCTATTCAGAAGCATGACGTAGGTGTCTCAGCAACAAACCACAATGATGATTTAATTGAGTTTTATCAGTGCTTACTAAAAATAAACACATATGTTTGAGTCGTGTAAAAGTAGGTAATGAAAAACCAAAATAATTGGGGAAAAAATGCGGCAAAGTCAAGTTTTTTAATCTAAAACTAAACTAAGAGGTAAAACACTGAAATATATACTGAAATTGGCTAAATGTATCGTACCATTACATAAATAAATAAAGGAGACATTCAATAGCGATAAAATATCGAACAAAGGATGATTAGTACAGTTTGTAGGAACAAAACAAACCATGGTGATGCATACTCCGCGATGGTAGGTCTTAGGGCATAGTTATAGGCAGAAATTTAGTGTAGTTAACACCTGCACTTTCCTCGAAGCAGTTACAATAGTTCAGAAATTAGTCTTTCCATATAATGTGGTTCATCGGTTAGAAAACCCTTTATGCCCATATAACACTAGGATAGTTTTGAAGCATGTTAGCAAGCAATAGGTTTTTTTCCGGATTCTAACTGCCAGTTCCCAATACCCTGGCTGAGGATAGTTCTGTATGTGAAGCTGATTTCACAGCTGTCCGTGAGACCCGTACGGGCTTCCAGAACGGAGACACACGTGAGGCACTAGAACATCTTTTCACAGCGACGCGGATTGGTCCGTACGCGACACACTCCGGGTTGCGCCCGTACAGCGTAACGTACATAGTTTCAGAGCACTGCGGGTGTTACCCGTACGGGTCTCCCGTGTACGGTCGTCCCGTACGGGTTACCCGGACAGCTGTGAAATCAGCCTAAGACATCAAAGGGTCAAGTTGACTAGCGCAGTTTTGCTAACCTAGTTTGAAAGACTAACCTTGTATCATGATTATCTCATTCGCATTATTCTCTTGCCCTTATTCCAGTTAAAATTTTAGGGAATGCGCAACTTCTTTCATATATTCTATTAGTCGCCATTTCAGTAGTAATGGATAAACTGGTTACTGGTTGTATTGTTAGGGACAAAATTTTGGTAAAAGTATAAGAAAGTAGTTACAGCTTGTGACATAAACAAAGTGTCTGCGATGCTTATAGGAAATAGAATTCTTAACGGCCAATGAACATCATTAATCCTTCAAATCTTCTGTGCTGGAATCATTTACTGATATATCGTTTGTGTTTGTTTCAGGAAGACGAAGTGCTCTGGCGGTGCACAGAATGCCGATCGCGCCGCGCGGCCCTCCGCCCTCGACGCCTCCCTACCATCTTCTTCTCCGTAGGAGACCTAGCTTAACCCTCAAGTGTCCTTCGATAATATAACGTCTAACTTTTTGTACGCCTCTTTTATACCGACCTAAGTATAAGTACGCACAGAGTGTTTAAGTGTCGCGCGCAAGTGTGAGTGTATATGTGTGTCGATGGTGCGGCCGACATGGGAAAGTCCTCGGCGAGAACACATGGCCAAGGTGAGTGCCTTCCCGCCCACTATACACCTGTCCCCAAGGTCACAGGTCACCCTTGCTGTTTCATGTAGTCTACACGCGTAAGTCTTAAACGGAATATTCTTCAAGGATAACAGTAGTAGCATCAGTAGTTCCCAGTAGTAAGCTTTGATAAAGGATTGTTCGTCAGTTGACTTCCCACCGTTTAGAGTATAATCATTTTCAGCAACACTCGGCCATAAAGCCTCATGTTTATCAAATTTTTTGTTTGCTTCATATTCTTTATGATATCGGCGGAGCTTTCAGCGGTACGAATGTGGTTTGAGTCAGTACATTTGATACATTCATGACTTTTTTTTTGCATGAAACATCACTTCAATAACATTTTCATTTGCGTGTAAAGCAATTTATTGCAACCGAGCGTTAAGCTTATAACACTAGATATGAATAAAAGCTTGTGAGAATCTGGTCACGGCCGTGTAAACAGAAGTTACGGAAGTGAAAATTAAAGGGTGCTCTACCAAAGTTATTCGAATGCGCGACGAAACAAAGAGGAATATTGTCTGTTGTTAACTTTTGTCTGGAAACACTCGAGTAGATTACGTCTTTCTTCATTAATGATTCTTAAACTTTTGTGAGTTATCTGAAGTTTTTATCCAATGAATACAGCATGTCTCTAAACTTTTCAAATTACCTCACTTAGTCACAATACCTAGAATTGACCAAGCCCTCGAACTATTCCAATTGTCCACCTGAACTTCATTAATTGCTTTAATTTCTGTTCCACTTTATCGTTACCTTCAGTTATGGATGGTATATCGATCACTTATGATATTGAACTTATAATTGCACGTCATGCATGACACTGGCCGTATACATTGTCATTACCGTATACGAAGGCGATCATTATACCGTCCTTCATTTTACCATGTTACTCGATGTGTGATGGAAAATAATTATTGTGATTCTTACGTGGCAAATCGATACATCACTTTAACATACTATTACAGCTGTAATAAGTAGGTACGTAAATGTATTTTTTCTGTAAAACACGAGAATAGAACACGTATGAGAGTTTTATTACTGAAAAAATATTCAAGCTTATTTTAGTTATTATTTCATTTTTTTATTCTAACTGCAACACGATTTTTTTATAAAATAACAGGGCTGGCATCACTATGAATTGTATACTAGTTATTTATTTTTACTATACTGTTTAAAAATCTCTGCATTGCAGAGGTCCGTTAAATTTAAAAGGAAATTATTAACCGGTCGAAAAATATACTGAACGGGCGACTATTATTCTTAGTAAGTAACTATTTATCCGGTTTGAGTAATACCTTTTAAGAGTTTTTTGTGAGCTGCGTTAATAATATTGTTACATACTTTAATTGTACTTGGGGTTCTATTTTTTTCTATTTTATCAGATTATTCTTTTGAAAATAGCAACCATCGAGGCGACATCGGTGTGCAGCGCGGGAGTTCGGGTGTATTCGTGTTATCGATGAATTAGTCCAAGAGCGAGCGAAGCGAGTTCCTAACCTATCCGTGTCGAGTACCTCGACACGGATAGGTTAGGTTCGAAGGAGATGACGGGAGCTGAAGTGAGTGAGCAAAGCGAGCGAACTCAGCTCCCGTCATCTGCTTCATGTTAGGTTACTTTAGACCCTCCAGACAGATTAAGAAGCTCCGTCGACAAACTTTTATTTTCAAGTCGCTGTTTTAAACATTTGTATTCGCCCACTGTTTGTCGCCCACTTAGTATTTCAGTAAGCCATATTCAGTATTTTGTACACCTTTAATTTGAATTTATTTTCGCTCGTTTAAATACTAGCCATTTTAAAAGAATATTGTGCGATATCGATAAACACAACGACCAGAGAAACAACGTCCATCCCACTATTATTATAAACGTAACAGTTTGTGAGGATGGACGGGTTTGTTATTCTTTCACGCAAAAACTACTGAACGGATTTTGATGAAACTTTACAGAAATATAGCTTATATATTGCTCATACCACGCGGGCGGCAGCTAATATAAATATAACTATAAATCGTTTAGAAATTAATTTTACACATATTTAGATAGTGATACTCTTTTTTAAGTGTGGATGGAGGCATGCGGGACAGGGTGTAAAGTCGTGCAACCTACATACCAGACGGATATTGTCTGTTGTGGGAACTGCACTGCCCGTTGGTTTTTGTCGGACTTTTGTATACGTGTGTTAGATAGCAAGCTTGGAATGTCAAGATGGTTGTTGGTTATTTACTGAGTATCAGAGTTTCTATGTATATGGTGTATAAGGGAAAGATTTTTTGAAGAAAAGCACAGAAAGACAAGACTAGGATTTTTTTCAATTAGGCTTGTCATTTTATTCATATAAACTAAATTAGTTTTCGTGGAGAAGGGCAAGAAACTGCACGGAAGCTCTTGTATTTATAGATATGTTTTACAATCATACAAATATCTTTTATCACAATAAAGATTTAATTCTATTATTACCATTATATGATGAATCTTGCGACATTTTACAATGTTACATAATAAAACAACAAGGGTAAGGCAAATAACATGACTAGCCCTTAAATCAATTTCACATCATTAGGAATAAAGGCCATTTTAGTTTCAACACCACCATTAGGAATAATCAAGTTATAATATCAAATAACTTACATGAAACTTGTGTAGTCCATCTTTTACAAAATATAACAATTCAGGAAAATAATATAACATCACTATCACAATCACAACATAATATCAGGCCTGTACTGGCTTGTAGTTCATAAAAAAGTAAGTCAACTTACGAATTACACACTATTTATAGTAACGAGTCGACCTGTCTCAATAAGCCAAATGTGAGAAAATGGCGCATTTTCCCCTCCATTTTCTACATTGCTAAAAATATCTCACAATTAGGTCAATAACCACTTCTTAAGTAATGAACGAATGAACCTTTGAAAATGAACCTTTTTAAAACGTACAGTACAGTTAAGGAATATAATATCGCCTATTTAGTCATTCTTAATCTAACTGACAGTCTTGTACTAATTGTCTCAAAAGACTTATACGAGGGCTGCACTAAAAGTATCGGGAATGGAATATTTCCACTGTTCCTGTCATATTAAAATCTTTTTAATTGAAAACTCCTTGGTTTTAAAAATTGAATACTTTTTATTTATTTAAAAAAAGATTCTCGGTCTTGTCACAAGGTTTTAACTTGTTTAGTCGTTGAGAAAATGGAATTGACTCGAGAAAATTCAAGAGCGATGATTTATTATGACTTTCGAAGTGGTTAAACACAAAAACAGTGTGTTGACCGGATGATTTCTGCATTTGGTGATGAAGCCCCATCCAAAACCACAATTTATCGCTGGTTTGCTGAATTTCAACGTGGACGTGTCAAGCTCAGTGTGATGATCCCCGTCAAGGTCGTCCAAAAACTGCAGTCACCCAAGAAAACGTTGATGCTGTGCGTAAGCTGATTGAGGAAGATCGACATGTGACATACCGCGAAATTCAGGCAACTTTATGGTGTATCCACACATGCCGGCTTATGCCGCCGGGTTTGCCGCCGGCTTTACCGGCGGCCTGCAGATGCGGTTGCAATTTTCGCGCGTGCCGCAGGTAAAAGATGCATGTGCCGCCGGCCATGCCGCCTGCCTGGCCGCCGGTTTGGCCGCCGTCCGTGCCGCCGGGCATGTGTGGATGCGCCATTAGACATTGGCATGAGTCAAATACAAATAATCTTGCATGAACAATTAGGTGTAAAAAAGTTGTTTGCCCGATGGATACCGCATTCGCTCTGTGAAGAGCAAAAAGCGGCTCGCGTTACTTTGTGCGTCAGAACTCTCGAAAGATTCCACGCAGGATCCTCAAATGCTGTATACAACATCGTATCAGGTGACGAATCCTGGATATACGCGTACGAACCCGAAACAAAAAACCAGTCACGAGTTTGGGTGTTCGAAAATGAGTTAAAGCCAACAAAAATTGTTCGTTCACGGAGTGTTGCAAAAAAATGGTGGCCACGTTTGTCTCCAAAACCGGCCATGTTGCGACTATTCCTCTTGAGGGACAAAGAACGGTTAATGCAGAATGGTATGCTAGCATTTGTTTGCCACAGGTCGTTTCTGAACTCCGTAAAGAGAACTGCAACCGTCGCATCATCCTCCATCACGACAATGTGAGTTCTCACACCGCGCACAGAACAAAAGAGTTTTTAGAGCAAGAAAACATAGAATTATTAGACCATCCGCCGTACAGCCCCGACCTAAGCCCTAATGATTTCTATACTTTTCCTAAAATAAAGAATAAATTGCGTGGTCAGAGTTTTTTATCACCTGAAGAAGCTGTGGACGCCTACAAAACGGCCATTTTGGAGACCCCAACTTCCGAATGGAATGGTTGCTTCAAGGATTGGTTCCATCGTATGGAAAAATGTGTCAAATTTCGCGCAGAATATTTCGAAAAGCAATAAATACATTTTTAAATAGTAATGTTGTGTCACTTCCTTGATTCCCATAATTTTTAGTGCCGGCCTCGTAATACTAAAATAGCAATATAAAATCCAGGATACTTCACAAAGAATATTACAAATTACGTCATATTTTATAGGAATATCATCACTGTGGGATAAATGTTATTTCCTGTACACATAACAATATTTACTTATATATTTACTTAGGTGGGTACTCTAACTATTGTAGATATTTGACAACACAATAATAATTTAGGTAGGTGCTTAATAAATACGACAGTTTGTATTTTGTAGCAAACCATTGTGACTAAAAAAATAAAAATGCATGATTTAATGACGTCACACGCACTTCCAATTCCAACACGTGCAAATCGTGCGGAGAACTTTGATTGCGCGATATACGATAGGATATGTGTGACGTCAGGTCCTTTTGTAGTTTGCATGTGGCAGCATAGATGCCGCTACATGTAGAGATAGTTGTATGTCGTTTTTTTTTTGTAAATTCCATATTTCCTCTTTTTCAAATGAATATTCTTTATTTTGTACATCATATACTCCTTTATTTTTTGTCTCTGATGGTCTGCGTACTCTAGACTATTCCAAAAGAGATAAGAACCTGCTTACACTGAATTCCTGCATACAGCATAGACTCGTATAAATAAATCACTCTTATTTAAGTGAACCCACATAAGATTCTGAACAAAAACAGTACACTTCTTATTTCGTCAAGTACAAATCTGATAACATTTAATTTTTGACAGTTTCTTACAAGTGAGCTGTGAGAGGACTGCACAAACAATATTTTGTTTCATTTTAGAGGCTTATAGAGAAAATTTTACTAGGATCACAGAATGCTAACATCGGCATACCAAATTTATATTTTGGGAATGTACATTTATATCATGGGATTCTTCGGTTACGATTAATTGCGGGGTTTCCATTCCAACCAATGTTGTATTTCTCTTTTTGTGTCCAAGGGATGAAACTCACTGGGTTCTTTCGTTACTTATTAATTCAAGTAAGTATAGTGCTCGCCAAACTTCTGGGCCGCCCTGAAGTTGGCTTACCGATGCGCAAGTTACGAAACGGTGCTGCTTTTGTATGAGATTTACTACTGCGCAGCCATTGTAGCCAACTTCAGGGTGGCCAAGAAGTTTGGCGAGAACTATACACGCTAATTACTAGCAGATACAACATCTTCCGTGTAGTCTTATAATATAATTATGTCCCTAGCTATCTCTGCATTCACTTGTCTAGGGCTAACACGCTAGACAGCCATATATCCACATCTGGATTGACTCATAATCCTTGCTGTATTGTGTTGTATGTGTCTTTGAGATGGATGTCAGGTTGTAGGTAATGTCAACTGTCTTGGAGGACCATTTTATTTCGTGAAAGTAATATTACTGATAATTTTTCCACTCTTGACTCGGTTGTGAATGTTGTGATTTGCCGCGTAGATACCACAATCGTTGGAATTGCCTTCATTACTCGATCCGAGCTAGCTGTCTGTTTGTGTTACACTAACAGTAAACCTAGTATGGGATTATTATATTTCCCATATAAATGTTTATTATCTTTGGAAACATAATGAAAGCTCCACACCAGTACCTGTATCTGTGTAGGCATGTGTAACTTGACGTCAAAAAAACACTCTTGACATTTACAGACATACATTATGTATTGCGTTAACCCAATAAAAAGACAGCTTTGAATAGGTAAGTATGAATTCAGTATAACGTAATCCGAGCCTTTTCAGCTGTTGCGATTAAAAATAAACTAGTTCTAATGTTGTAATTGTAATTAAATCGGTTTGATTAACATCGACTAACCCGTATGGCTGTATAAAGTAACAAATGATGAAATTACATGCAAACATCAAGTTCTATTGAGCTTATAACAACGCATTTAGTCATCGATAATCCGTATCGAACGCCAAAGTAAAAGTAATATCCGCTAATGCGATTCAAATTCAATAGTTTTATATCTGTGGTTTTTATAAACATCGGCGGTGACGCGTCCCCTGACGCCTAGCGAGAACTGCTCGGCCACGCTACGTAAATTTAGCATAACCATATGTTTACATAGTATTATATTCCTCAGCGATGACCTAAAACCTCAACCGTTGGGATTACCGGTGTGTGCTCTAAGTAAAATTAGTCTACAGCTAGCCCCTCTGAGGAATTCGTTAAAGGTCAATGCTGGACACAATTTATGAACTAACTTTCGGTCCACTAAAAACTCAAGAAGAATTTTTGAGTATTCCAGTCGGAGTAACCAGATAAAGTCATGTCCAGTCGCCATTGTACGCTATTGTTCCTCGCCGCAAGGGCCTCTCCTTTTTGAAATTCTGCCAACTAAACATAATTCAAATACTTCCCTATTATGAATCTCAAAGTTACTTGGGACCGTTTTGTTAAACCTCTCACATTTGAAAGCGTTCTTACCTTAAGTGTCTTGAGAAGTGAATTAACCAAATGAGCAATAATTTTTTGTGCTTAAACGTGTTTGGAAGTCACTTGAAATTATTCGAGCTTATTAAAAATCTTGAACTTCGGCGCTATATTGAAATGGACTAAAACTACTCCAAGGAACAAGGTGGAAAGCCAACATAAGACACGGACTCGATGCTGGCTTATCTAGGTGGGCTGTTCGAGCGAGCGAAGCTTATGCTGTGTGTAAAACAATGTTTATTTTCCCACAAAAGCTAAGCGTGCCAAGTGTAGCTAAGCGAGTAAAATGTGAGGTTTCTTTGGCTATCTTTTATTGCTCTATTACTCGCTTTAGTGCCGAAATCTTTTTTCAACCAAAGCTGCACTGTGTGAAAATTGGAATACGAAATATTCTTATTGGTAAATGTTTCCTAACTTCCTCGCTCGCTCGGACAGCGATCAGTGTTAGTATTGTCTTTAATCTTAGATGAAAGAGTATTTTTTATTTATGTCATAAAATACTTTATTATTATGGACGTAGTAATTTTCGTCACAAAGCCAGCTGCTGCTTCGGCCTCTTTTGTCACATACTCCGATTTAAGACTGATTTTCTTTTGAACAGGTATTTGGAACAACGTGTCCAAGATAAAGATATAGAGTTTCTTGCATGTTCTTCTCCATAGAGATTAAAGATTCATCATTTTGGAATGACTGAATCCTTGACAATTGAAAAGTGCCTTTAAATGGTTTCATTTAATGTGAAACACACTCTTTGAGATAGTGCACTTTGAGAGTTCTTTTTCAAGTCAAAACTTTCTACTACTAAAGGAAACGTTGCTCGTTGCGTTTGGATTAAAACTGGCATCAAATCTTTTTTTTTATCTAAAGCTGTATTTACTGACGCTTTTATTTCTCCTTTGAGCAATGATGCTTCAAGTATTTATTCGCATTATCTTGTTTAATAACCTCTTGTTTTATTGTTTCTTTTTGTTTTGTGGCCAATGCAACACAATCTTAGCTACAAAGTTAATATCTGGCTTTGAACAGCGGCCATTACGAGGCTGTCTGTTGTCACAGATTTCTTCTTATTTTTCATCTTCAATTAATGCCGCTGTAAACTAAATTGAATGTTTAGTTTTTCCGGAATAGAGGTCATGACTATCGTGTTCTAGTTTCATTTTTCGTCCTAGTATGCAAGTCTCCTTCGAAATTTTAACGGTTTCTTCTTCGTTTCGCTCTTGACGAGTCGATGAATTTTGTCCAATCTCTGGTGCTGTAAACTCGCAGCACGATCTCTCTCCATTTGGCTCGTTACATGAACGTTTGGCGCACTCATTTACAGGACCACAAACGGCGGACTTAATTTGATCGGTCCACCACATCGGTGATCTCCCGCTTGGCCTGTTGCCGTCCACTGCCCTGCACCACCAGGCGCTCAATGCAGTCGTTATTCCGCCTTGAGACATGGCCAAAGAATTTTAGTAACGGAGTTTAACGGTTTGGAATCATAGTAAAACATGTTTTCTGCCCTTTGTTTGCTGAACTACAACACAGTTGAATTGTAAAGAGTTATTGATAAAATCTTAGTATTTCCCACAAAGGTCACGAGACTAAGGATGTTGGTTTCCCCCAAATTATCAGTTTTATTAGGAGTAAACACGGAGAGGAGATGGCAACACCGGGGCGGCGCCATAATCAGTATGATGCGCGCGCCGGGCGGGCGGCGCTAGTGTGTGCGGCACACGAGTCTCGGCCCTGCGACGGGTCAGAGCGCGCGTGCGGGCGCGTGTCGCGAGGGAGCGTGCGGCGTGTTAGGCTCGGAGCTCGGTGCGGGCTCGCGGGCCAGCCGGCGGGGTGGCCGCGCGGGGCGGCGGTAACGGCGCGGATGTGCGCGCGCTCCGAGGCCGTGGAGCTGGAGGTGCTGGGCGCGGACGGCGGCGAGGCGCGCCCTGCTCCGCGCCCCTTGCGCCTGTCCCTCCTCGAGCTGCTGGGCAAGCTGGTGCGCCGCGACCAACCCGCCCCGTCTCACCGTCGCAACCGGCATAATCATCGCTTCCGAACTTTCGTCTCCTGCGGTCGGTATCTATTGATTAATCGCTAACGTTAAGATCTTACTGATAGGAAATCTCTTATTGAATTTTCATTTCATTCGGTTCGACGCGGGTAGAGCCCTGCGTGATCATGTATCGTACGTGCCTTGGAGCGTGCATACGACGCCGATGCTGTTTGCGTAACGTCTTGACATTCTACACGGCCGCCGCCGACATGTTTTCGTTTTGGCCGACTCGCTATGAATGGCAGAGCGACTTCCCCCGAAACGATGATGAATATTTCAGGAATGGAGAAGATGTGCATAGTGAACAAGGTCGGTGTCGGCGCCCCCCGTACGGTCAACGGCCGTGGCAGTCGGCGCTCCAGTGCTTCGCATACGACCCCGCGCTGTTGTTATCGATTACCCGCTAATGTTTCACTTCACTAAATTTAATTAGGATGCAATTTCTTCGCCAATGTGTCAACTTCCGTACTACTGGAAAGCTTAAAAAGATAAGATTACATCTTTTCCTATAATCAATACTTGAATAGCGTAACTACCTGTTCGCTCATGATGGTTTTTTCTATTGGTGGAGGTATCCATTATAATGTGTGCAAGTACTTGGCACGTAATTAGATTATTGTTGCCATTGCACTAAAGAATTGTTTCGAATATAAACACTGTTGTTAGTCTCTTAACCTAACTTCTCCATTTCATGTCATGCGGTAAAACAGAGCACCTTTTTCATTCTTTCGTTTCAGCATTGTCTGCACTGTGTTTTTGGAAATATTATTGTGTTCCTGGATCCTCTGCTACCGTGTTATACGATAATTTGATCATGTAGATTAAATAATCCATTATTAGTCCAAAGAAAAAGATCATTAATCAAAGGAAATTTTTAATCAATAAAGTACCTTTTGAGATAGTTCGAAGACACGAATATATGGTTATATTAGTGTTCAATGGTCGGTATCGTTGAAACAATGTTAACAGAGTGCATTGCTTCAATAAGCCAATCAGAACCTTGTTGAAATCATGACTAAGACCACCCATTCAATATACAATGAAGATTTGCATAACATAGAGCCATAGACAAACTAGCAGTCGATGAAGGCCAGATGGGTCAATGACATCACTAGAAATTGCAAGTTAGACCTGGATGAGACCGGACCAGAGTAATCACTGGATTATATGTGTGATGTGGGCGGAATAACAGCTGAAAATTATCATGATGAGTCATTTGTTTGAAAATTCTTACTAGACATTCCACTGTAGACAGTAAAGTTGTGCTGTCATCAAGACTATAACCACTCATCTGTAACTGCTATCCACATAATGTACCTTTTTTAAGTCCGTTCCTCACCATTGCGGATGTCACTCTTCTTTTTTTCGTTAATGGTAGATCTTCAGTCAGCTACAGTCTTATGCTTGCTTATTCTATCTCATAGGGCTTTTTTTATTTTTTACGTCTCATCGATATGGATATGTCCATTTAGGTATCCAAATGGTGAGATTAGATGATGATCCAAAATTCTTTTTAGTGTTTAAAGTATATTAAATACGTAAATCCTTATCTAAGCCATATCTAAGTTCACTGCGTGTTTGTCCATAACTAACAACAATTCTTGCATCATTGCAATTGTTCCGGAACTGAAGACCTTATTGAGCCGTTGCTATGGTGAAGAGTAGAAAAAATATCAAAGAAGCCTCGGTAATCAATTTCAATCATTTTGGTTTATTTATTGTATATTCTGATTTTGAAACTTCCTATATTCATCGGCACTAAAAGTTATCATAAATCCTCAATCCGTTAGGGTTATCTTTAATTCAGTTCAGGCATATAAATTGAGTGTTGGTAGGTCTAAAAATTTATGAGAGTCGCAATTTTGAGGATTTTTCATCAGATCGACTGTACTATTAATGAGCAATGTCGATGTCGGTGGCATTTTAGCACTTTGTTGAAAATTGAAGGGAAGAAAATTAATTTATCTTCACCTTGTCCTTCAACTCGGCGGCTCTCTCCTTGATTTCTTTTTCAAAAATGCACGAAAACATTGTACATTCTTACATGAGAACAGTTCAAGTGGAATCTTGAGAATTGCCTCAATAATTTAATAATTAGTAGGGGGTATGCTAATGTAGTCGCCATCTATTTCGATACACGTCTGTAAATAAACTTGCATATTGTGTACTGTAATACTTCAGTCAAACGTTTTGAGGTATTGTTATTCAGAACATACTTTGTCCAGAGAAATATCTGAATTTGTTACATTCAGTTAAAATTGAAAACGCAACTGATGAAATACAATGTCTTTGTCTCGTGTGTTAAACGAGACACGAAAAGTCTTAGTGTTAGTGTCTTGCATTGTAATGTGATTCACTAAGGGTGTGTGGAGAGGATGCCCCTGAAAATGTTATTAGTCGTAAACTGGGAGAAGATCGATCGCCGTCACCTCGGCGCCCGCCGAGACACACTCGTAACCACTACCACGACGAACAGATCATCATCTATATAGATGTAGCTTCTCGAACATCCGCTTTTGGAATTGTCAATATACAGAAACGTTCAGCTTCCGTAATGAAGTTATTGCTATGGAAGTTATTTTATAGCTTCAATCGAAGCAACATCCTCTAACAAATAGACTTTGTATCAAACGGGCAATTAATCCAATCTTATTCTTAAGAGACGATTAAATTTTATCGTGTTTTCGTACGTTACCTTTTTGGCAAAGACCGTTGAAACTGTATGTGGAAGTTTCCCTTTGTAAGGAGACTTCGCATTGACCTCTCAATTGTTTAATGAGGACTTGGCTTCTTAAAACATTTGTGCCGAGTCAAGAGACTCATAATCGTGATAATTTTTTTAAACTGTCGTTTAGTACAATTACAGAGAGTATTATATTCAGTAGCTTGGCTGTAGCATTTAAAGTAGTCTTCATGAATAGGCGTTTAAATAATTATCCTGCTTGCAGTCGACAGGGCACGTTCTTTTTACAGATGTTGAGATGCTGCTATTTGTTCCGGATCTCTTGTACTATAATTACTTTTACATGACCCTTCATGTATAGCATGTGCCTTCAAGTTTATGATTCTTTTTATTCAAGTACCTAATATACTTTTAATTATAATTTCATCTGCTTTGTATCACGGGAAGCTGAGAAGAAATGTTGACTTCAATAATATTTGTAATGGAATGCTTCTTTTCTTCACTGATTTTTGTGTATCGTCATATGGAAGTGGAACAGATTTTGTACGATATATTTAGATATAGTTAGCTGAAAGCATTGTTCAGGTGATAGATAAGTAGTGCGGTTTGTCTCGAGACTAATTTTAGTATTTACATTTTTGAATATCCTTTATGATGAAGAAGATTACATTTATGACCGATAACATTATCGTCGTGAAATTTAAGTAATAACTGCTTTATTACTTAAATTTCACCACCACTGTGAAGGATTTCCCATGTTTTCTTGGCGTGACGTCATTATATGACGAAGGTAATGAATATTGAAAGTTATCAACAACTCGTCTATAATTCTGGTTATGAACATCGTAGGACCCCATTTAATATGGTAAAATAGAATCGATAATTAATGAATCACCCACGTATAATATAATTTCGATAATAGCATATTAAATTAATGTTGTAGGAGAGGATTACGGGTGCGTCCTATTTTTCGGTGTGTAACTTTAGACAACGCCCAGTAGTGTATCATGGTTGTGCGACACTCTTTTTATGACCACAAGAAATATGTCAGTTATTGTAGAAAAATTTCTTTCGTTTAGGAAGTCACGTGGCGTCTTGTGCCTTTTGACAATAAGTGAGTACTTGCCGCTTTCTCATCTATTACTCATCTATTGTGGATAAAAATGACGTTTTTTTTTGTTGTTGTGTTTTATTATCCTTTTTTTTTAGTAGTATGTTTTATATAATATGTGTACCAACCTGATCTTAATAATTAAGGGCAGTCCAGTCACCAGTGCTTTGAAATGGTTAGGATTAAGGTCACCGGATTTCGCTTTGTACTGTTGTAGAGGAATACGGGGCACGAAAGTATGGACTGCAGACGGTTTGGAATATCTTAGATTACCCTTTTTGATTTGGTTCAATTCCTCTGCATGTTGGTAGTTGTAAATTTATTTCACAACAATGGTATAGTTCTCTCCAAATTTCTTGGCCGCCTTGAAGTTGGCTACATTGGTTGCCAGTTGTAAATCTCATACAAAAACAGCACCGTTTCGTGTCTTGCGCATCGCAAAGCCAACTTCAGGGCGGCCCAGAAGTTTGGCGAGCACATTATTTTAGAAACGCAAACTTATTGTAATGTAAGCGCTGTAGGTTTAAAATATCCCTGTTCTTTCTGCTAAAGTGGCCCGTAATTTCGTAATAGCGCCTTTGCGGATAATTTTTGTGACCATTCAATTTAATGAGGATATGCTTGCAGACATTGTTTGTATGCCCATTGAGGTACAAATAAGTCAGTTCGTTTGCATACGTGCAAACAAAAGAATTTCGTTGTTGTCCTTCAGTAGGTATCCAATTTTAAAATAATGAGGGATGTTTTGTGTTGTGAGAGACCCTCCACTGTGCAAGCTATGAAGTCATAGAATCAGTAGGTACCTACTTCGTCTAAGACAAAGATGTATGAGTTACAAAGAGGAATAATCCCTTAGTATTAAACCAGTGTTTATATAAATTAAGACAATTAGATCCATAATTCTGTTCGCAAGTAGGTTTGTGAGAACAACGAGTAAGTGGTATTGTTTATTGTTACAGAGAATGAACGGAGAATCAAAGCGAACAACAGGGAGTACAACGCGCAGTTCCGCTATGCCGTAAGTTATGTTTTCTATACATTCGTTTCATCTTAGATTTAAAGCTTTTGTTTACTTACAAATTGGAGCATCTATTGCAATACGTATGTATGTATGTATGACCCCAGTTACCAGCTGGGGTCCGTTAACCAGAAAATGGCGAAAGGGACAAACTGGATGCTGAATGACTGCAATTTGGAAAAGGCTATTGTACAGAAGTAGAAAGCGAAAGACTGAGCTGATTTTGCAAAGATGGTTATATATGTGGTCAAGAAAATGTTTGTGCGCAATTAAAGGCAACTGACGAACTGGCTGGGAAACGTGGGCACTCACAATACGGCTGATCCATCAGTTCAAAGTTGCTCAGCGAGCTATGGAAAGGGTTATGGTCGGAGTCTCGTGTAAGGAATCGAAGCCGAAACGAGGTGATCCGGCAGATAATCAAAGTTGTCGACATAGCTCACAGAATAAGCAAGCTGTAGTGACAATGGGTCGGCTATATAAGCCGTATATCCCGTAAATGATCATCCGTCAAAGCCGTATAATGATCGTTGGGGTAAACGTGTTCTTGTGGAGATCGCGAACTGGTAAACGTAAGGTAGTACGCCCTCAGGTTAGGTGGGGCGACGACCTTCGCAGGGTGGCTGGTAGCAGCTGGATGAGCTTTGCCGAAAATCGAAGCAAATGGCGGCCAATTGGATAGGCCTATGTCCAGCAGTGGACTGCTATAGGCTGATGAGGATGGAAGGCAATTGATGACTTCCTTAGATAAGAAGCAGCACAGGTTCCTACACGAATGACATGGCGACCTCTCAAACATAACTGGTCTATAAATATAATGCTTCGTATTTCCACCGTTAGACAACAAGCTGCTTCTCTGTGACTGGGCAGCTAGGCAATACTGACCTATTCCTTCATCTGCGAGAACAGTATTTAGTTCAATTAATTAACCTAAAAACTCTCTCTTGCCTAGCCTTTTCCCAACTATATTGGGGTCGGCTTCCAGTCTTACCGGATTCAGCTGAGCACTAAGTGTTTTACGTGGAGCGACTGCCTATCTGACCTCCACAACCCAGTAACTGGGTAACACGGTACCCTTTTGGCAAGACTGGTGTCAGATCTCAAGCTTCTGACTACCCGTAACGACTGTCAAAGATCTTCAAATGACAGCCGGGACCAACGGCTTAACGTGCTATCCGAGGCACGGAGGAAACTCGGTATGTTGAAAATGGTCACCCATCCATAGACCGACCTCGTCAAGCGTTGCTTAACCTTGAAGATCGATCCGTGCGGCTGTTATTATTTAGCCACGAGCTCCTCCGGCTAAAGCTTAAATTAAGCTAAAAACTAATAAAACATTGGGTCTTATAAATGTGCCCCGAATTATGTATTTTTCACCTTTTTTGAAAGTTCTCACAAAGAATTACTTAAAGTCCATGAAGTATTCTTGTAGTCGTTTATTCTTTAATGATAAATTTCGAATTGAAGTCTCCTGTTGGGCCACCAACGCACATGATGAAAATATTAAAGCAATTCAGTTTTTCCAATCGCTAAAAAATTACCGCGATTTGATACCGTCAATCAACAGCGCTAAAAAATTGCACATTATCATTCAATGTCAGATTGTGAACTATTTAGTTTCCGTTAAAATTAATCACTGCTGTAAAAATAGCGTAAAGAGATAATCACATTAATTCGTTTGTATTTGTGTCTGTATTTTGAAAATAATCTATGGGAATGAAACATTGTTAACATATTTTTTCAGAAGGAACAATCCCTTCCATTAATGTATATTTTCTAGTAGCTGTCTACTCTGTCAACCGGCTACCTACCTACCCTACCGTACCTACACTACATACATGATTGTTGCGTAGCTTTAACCATTTGCGCAGCGCACGCATCGGAAGCTGTCAAAAGGAAGGAATATTTTTTCCCGTTTTTGCAACATTTTTATTGTATGCTCCGCTCCTATTGGTCGTAGTGTGATATTAGATAGCTTATAACCTTTCTCGATAAATGGACTATCTAACACAAAAAGAATTTTACAATTCCAACCAGTAGTTCCTGAGATTAGCGCGTTTAAACAAACAAACTCTTCAGCTTTATAGTATTAGTATAGATGAGAAAAGCAGGGTTTGGCACTTTACGCGTAATTCAGAAGCACACGATATTTTAGTGCTTAACCCAAAATTTGGGTGGTCTAAAAACTGAGACTATAATTATTAGGATCTAGAGCAACGCAACCTAACAACTGTTAACCTCCTTATAAATGGGAGTAGGTACCTCCCTACTTTATGAACATAATTCTGAATCTAGTTTGGGTACAATTTCAACAATACACCATGACCATAACTCAATGAGTCATCCTGGCATATTCTGCAAATGCCGTAAATAAAGATTTCGCGCAGCCTATGTCTAATTAAGTGTAGGTTGAGATGTGTGAACAACATGAAATCATACTCTGATAAGATGTAATTGCTAATTATATCTACTGAAATTCTAATCAGAGAGTCCTGAGTTCCGGTCCATTCACAAAATATCGCGAACAATAAACCGTCTTCCTGTTACTCATCGGCCATAAAATGATTAGCGTGCTAGGAATGATTATACCTATCAGTTTATCGAAAAGCTAGCATAGCTTATTGTTAGTGTTTTTACCCGACTGCCGAAGGAGGGTAATGTGTCTATGTATGTATGTATGTTTGTTCCTATGTGGCGTTCCAGAGACCAAACGCATTGTCCGATTTTGATAATTCGTACGTCAATCGATTCGTCTTAACCTTGCGAGTGTCACTGGCTACATCAAAATTGTCAATCAAAATTTGGGCGCCATATTGTGTGGGCCCAATTATTTTTTTCTTCCAAACCCATCGTGTGGGTTATTAAAATCAAGGGTTTTAAGAGGTGATTTCAAAAATCTATGACACTTATATGTTCAAATGTACCTAATTCGAAAAATTCGAAAATACTAACTAAAACATACCTTTGCATGCCCATGTGACGGTAAAATATGGAGAACTTTATTATAAAAACAGCTATGTACTCTACCCATGTTTGCAAAGAAATAAATGATTAATTGATTGATTAATTGAAAAAGTTATAAATAAATAAAAGTTAATAAAAATAATCAAAAAACCCGACTGCTTATGAAGCGAACTAAATAGACATAAACAAGAAGAAAATCATGGTGTGTAGTCGGAGGATTCATCTGGTTTTGGTCAGCTAGCTCACGAATATGTATCCTCCGACTGTACAGCATGATTTTCTTCTTGTTTATATTTTTTTAATTAACCCTTTTTTTCTGTTTGGTAACGTGTCATCAGTCGCGAGCCTATTTTACAAGCTTTTAATTAACTTGTGTCTTCGGGTCAAATCTTGCAAATGAATTTGAAAGCAGTTATCCGCCACCGATTAAGATGAAATTTTGCATACACGTTTAGTTTGGATGTCAATGCATGGTTAGCTAAGTAACGTCTTTTTAAATCTAATATGGCGGACGGCCCAAGATGGTGGACTAGTTATTTTTTGTGCACTGCCATCTGCCATATCGGTATCAAATGAAAGGGTTTGCTGAGAAAAATACGAAAAAACTTGTTTTAAAAAAGTTTTTTTATTGGATAATTTTATTAGAAGAAAAGACTATGTTACTCCACTAACAGTTACTATTTTTGTTACAGAGCAACTTCATCAAGACATCGAAGTATTCGATCATAACGTTCCTGCCGCTGAATCTGTTGGAGCAGTTCCAGCGGCTGGCGAATTTCTACTTCTTGTGCCTGTTGGTGCTGCAACTGATCCCGGCCATCTCTTCACTCACCCCCATCACCACCGCGATACCACTCATAGGCGTACTCGCACTCACTGCCGTCAAGGACGCGTACGACGACTTTGTAAGTCCACATAACACACATATAATAAACAAAACACTAATTCAATAGATGCATGTGAAACACACTTAAGGCGGAGTGGCAACAATAAAATTCTAATACAATATCGACGGGCTGGCCGATACTTAGAATCCATTATCACCGCTGCGCCTTATTGGATACTCGGCTATGTAAGGCAGGAGTAGACAATGAATTTCATAGAATTAGGTCTCATCGAGTCTTGGATTGCAATCCCATTATTGAAGTGGTTTTTACAACAGGATAACTCGATAAGGAGTTGCCGAATTTATTCAAGCCTAGATCGACAAGTCTTGCGCTTGTTACTCCCACCACACCTCTATGACAGACCTTTTACGATCTAGATATAAATAAAGTACTGTACCTGTACGGTTTAATAGTCAATGGCCGTACCGAATGACACACCTAAAAAGCCTCGGATCAAACATCTGGTAGGCCAGTTTTATGTCCCGATGCGGTAATCGAACCCGAGCCGCTGCGTCATTTGCCTCGTTAAAATAATAATACGGATGTGTACTAAATGTCCTATTTCATAGCTCATTATTATTTTATATTTGGCAAAGAATGCGAGGGAAGGAAGAATCTTCAGTAATATAAACAGGATATTTAATGGCGCTGAGTGAGTTTCAAAAGCCCTCGTTCCACGTCTGGCACTTAACAATTGCCAATGAAATTACTGTGTTTTGCCGCGCAGACTGAATAATAATATAAGCAATGTCGTCTTTGTTGCCCCCTTTCTTCCAAATTGGCATCAAAGAATAAATAAAATGTAACAACTGGAAATCTGGCAAAAGCTCTTTACATGAAATTTCGAGTTCTTCGTATCAATTTGTCTCATAAGGACAATTGCCTGAAATTAAATTGGATTGAATAGAACTCGGTCTCTTTTCTAAGCTCTCAGCAAATATGGATGTTGTATTGTTTAAATTAGTGTACCTACTACATCACATAGGTATTAAGCGATTCCAGTAAAATCTTTGTCTCAAAAACACGTACTTAATCTAAGAATCCGCTAACATCAGGAAATAAGATTGCTAGTGTTAATGAGCGCATGTAGGAGTAATGAAATGATCAAACAGACGCTACGTATGGCGTCCTTGTCAAACTCTGTTGCTAATGCTTGCTGACCCATTATGTCATCTATTGTAGATCAAGGACGCAGACGTAATTAGTGATCCGTGGCAAAACGTGCGATGTGTGATGAGCATCGTTTGATTTAATTTGTAATAGCGCTCCTTTACGATCTTGATTAATATTTTGTAGCCTTCGTAATCTATTTCGTAATTACATAATTGTTAATTCTGTTCATTGACAGTATTTAAGATGCTAAATACAGAAAATACATAGCGTGTACTAAACTGTCCTGGTATCGTCATGTGATGAGGAGGGATGACGCATGTTACTAAAAGAGTTATGAATATAAATGTGGATGGATGAAGAGGGAGAGGTAGGGAGGTAGATAAGGGACTCAGTGATAGTGTGACAACAGGACCGTATGGAAGAAGAAAACGTGTAGCGTCGACCCCACGTAACATTGGATAAGGGCAGGAAGATGATGGTAACATAGCGTATACTAAACGCTCTATCCTATTTTTAACAAGCTCGCTATTTTTAAGAATCTATGTAACGGAATCTTTGAACATGATTTTCACCCTCTTCAAAACGTCGGATTTATTTCAAACTTTGCACACTTATCAAGGGTCGATGACAATGCAATAATTTAAATAGTTTGACCCATTATCCTTACCAGAATCTTGAGGATTACGGAATAAACTAAAAAATAAATAATAGTTCCAGAAAAACTAAAAAAACACGCATATTATTTTTTTGTTTACCACACTATTCTTAATTTAAATTTATTGAAAATTAATTTCTACTTTTTAGATTGGTTTTCTATAGCGTGTTTTTTTTTAGTTTTTTTTGAACTATTATTTATTATTATTATAACTAGCAATGGAATCTATACAATAAAACATAATAATAATTGATTCCAAACAGCCCATGTACAATATAGTATTTGTTCCAAACTTCATTACAATGACGTCCCAACAAATGGTCGTTTCAAAATCTACGAATTTACGATGAACCAAAATAAAAGTTTGTCCTGTAACTTTGAAACATATAACTTTCCAACAACTTTGTTCCTTCAATTTACTTTAAAACTCATATTATTATGTAAAGAGAAGGTAAGTATTAGTGTGAATTATTAAACAAGACTTCTTGTAGTTGTAGCAGCACCGGCCTTCGCATATTATCATGACCTTGTCTATGAATAGGCCCCTTTATATTCTTTGTAGTATTCCCACCAATGTGGCAAATGAACCTTTTTAATGGGCGAAGTTAAGAGCTCTGACACAGTTTATATGTCCGGCCTGTAGAAATACGCACTTCCGAAACACTTTCGGTTCTCGTTGGTCACTAAAACAACGGGTAATGTAGTTCACCTCAATTAATGGCCAGACTTTTATAATCATCTGTTATTGTCAAAATCATCTCTATTTTAGTCCTCGCCCACTGTTTTTACTAACGAGCTATATCTGAATCAAAATGTAATGGCTGTAACAAGCATAGACCTTTTTATAGCCTGTTCGTTTACGTGTGTATCGATTAAAGTCTAGGTCAAAGAGGTATTATGCGAAGCTCAATCTTAAAGCTCTTACTCCGCTCATTGTATTATAGACAAGATTGCTCCAGTTTCTTTTTTCTTGGAAAGAGCGGAATTTATCGTATCTACAATCAGATTAGATCAGTCGTTTCCGTAGGCACAATACCCAGTATGCGGGTGGACAGAATTAAATGTATTTTTGGATTTAAATGTCTAGATAACTTCAAAAGGTCTTGCTAGGTCTGAGCTGAGCAAAGGATAAACTGTTTACCAGCTCTTTTTCGTTTTGTTATAAACATATTTGCCTAGCTACCTGTACTGAATTTATCACTTGGATTAATCGCTAAACCAACGGTCACCTTTGGGACTTGTTATTTATTGCAACAGTTAACTGTCAACTGACATGGACATGGTTATTACGTTTGCCAAAATGAGATTGCCTCGGGAGATAAACGCCGAAAGCATTTTTATTAAAGCTCCCTTAGGGATTTGAACTCTGCACTACTCTCACTTCAAGGCAGAAGAAGGTATCACATCATCAATTGTCTAGCCTCTCGTTAATTTTATCAAAAATTAAATTACAAATTATTTGGTTTTAACAGTTTCGGATTGGCACTACACTACCTAGATCAGAATTTGTATAAAATCAGGATCCCTAAACTTTCAGAGTTATCAGGACTTTTCAAAACAGGTCCTTAAACTTTTATTATTTTTCCAGCAACGCCATCAAAACGATTCTCAAGTAAACCACCGGCGTGCGAAGACACTGCGCAATGGCAAGCTTGTGGAGGAGAAGTGGGCGTCTGTTCAGGTGGGAGACGTCATCCGGCTGGAGAACGACCAGTTCGTCGCGGCGGACATCCTGCTCCTCAGCAGCTCGGAGCCCAACGGTCTCTGTTACATAGAGACTGCCGAGTTAGATGGGTCAGTACTTACTTCTTCTTGTTTATTTATGTGTGTGTTTGTATATGTTCGGGAAGTTGCGCGGTATCTTCTCGTCCAACTTACCACAGGATCTCAAGACGAAAGTCTATGACTAGTGTGCGTTGCCAGTGATGACTTATGGGTCCGAGACGTGGTCGCTCACAATGAGCCTCATCAGAAAGGCGGTGAAAAAATGTTAAGGCGGTGTTGCCAACACTATCAAAAAAACGTATCTCTGTAAGCGGCACCCTTGACCGTTTCACTTGGCATTCAGTAATGAGTTAGTATCTCATAAACGCGTGGACCGATTTACATGATTATGGTTCTAAAGTAAAGGTATAGATAGACCTTTAATTTGAGACGAAAATTATCAAAATATCTCCATAAACAAAAAAACATTTTTTCAAGTTACATAATTATACTTTTTGGTACAAGTCGGATCAATGACTTTTATTTTTTACCCGACTGTCGAAGGAGGGTAATGTGTTTATCAGTCTACGTATGTATGTATGTTTGTTCTTATGTGGCGTTCTAGAGACCAAACGCGTTGGCCGATTTTGATTATTCTTACGTCAATCGATTCGTCTTAACCCTGCGAGCGTCACTGGCTACATTAAAATTGGAAAATAGTAAAATGGCGGATTTTGGGCGCCATATTGGGGGAACCCATTTTTTTTTTCCAAACCTATCGTGTGGGTTATCAAAATAAAGGGTTTTAAAAGGTGATTGCAAAAATAAAACACTTATATCAAGTTTAAATGTACATAATTCAAAAAAAAATAATTACTAAAAAGTTGTAAATAAAAAATATATTTAAAAATAACAAAAAACCCGACTGCTTAAAAAGCGAACTAAAAAGACGTAAACAAGAAGAAAATCACGCTGTGCAGTCGGAGGATACATCTGGTTTTGATCCGCTTTTTAAGCAGTCGGGTTTTTTATTATATTTAAATAAAAAATTTATTTGTTATCTGGCGGAGACTATGGCTATCGGCAGTTTCTACGAGGGCGGCACTGAAAATTTCGGGAATCAAGGAAGTGACACAACATTACTATTTAAAAATGTATTTATTGCTTTTCGAAGTATTCTCCGCGAAATTTGACACATTTTTCCATACGATGCAATGGAACCAATCATTGAAGCAACCATTCCATTCGGAAGTTGGGGTCTCCAAAATGGCCGTTTTGTAGACGTCCACAGCTTCTTCAGGTTATGAAAATCTCTGACCACGCAATGTATTCTTTATTTTAGGGAAAGTATAGAAATCATTAGGGTTTAGGTCGGGGCTGTACGGCGGATGGTCTAATAATTCTATGTTTTCTTGCTCTAAAAACTCTTTTGTTCTGTGCGCGGTGTGAGAACTCGCATTGTCGTGATGGAGGATGATGCGGCGGTTGCAGTTCTCTTTACGGAGCTCAGAAACGACCTGTGGCAAACAAATGCTAGCATACCATTCTGCATTAACCGTTCTTTGTCCCTCAAGAGGAATAGTCGCAACATGGCCGGTTTTGTAGACAAACGTGGCCACCATTTTTTTTTGCAACACTCTGAACGAACAATTTTTGTTGGCTTTAACTCATTTTCGAACACCCAAACTCGTGACTGGTTTTTTGTTTCGGGTTCGTACGCGTATATCCAGGATTCGTCACCTGATACGATGTTGTATACAGCATTTGAGGATCCTGCGTAGAATCTTTCGAGAGTTCTGACGCACCAAGTAACGCGAGCCGCTTTTTGCTCTTCACAGAGCGAATGCGGTATCCATCGGGAAAACAACTTTTTTACACCTAATTGTTCATGCAAGATTATCATTGACTCATGCCAATGTCTAAAGTTGCCTGAATTTCGCGGTATGTCACATGTCGATCTACCTCAATCAGCTTACGCACAGCATCAACAAAGTTTTCTTGGGTGACTGCAGTTTTTGGACGACCTTGACGGGGATCATCACTGAGCTTGACACGTCCACGTTGAAATTCAGAAAACCAGCGATAAATTGTGATTTTGGATGGGGCTTCATCACCAAATGCAGAAATCATCCGGTCAACATACTGTTTTTCTGTTAAACCACTTCGAAAGTCATAATAAATCATCGCTCTTGAATTTTCTCGAGTCAATTCCATTTTCTCAACGACTAAACAAGTTTGACAAAACCTTGTGACAAGACGCAGTATCTTTTTTTAAATAAATAAATGGTATTCGATTTTTAAAACCAAGGAGTTTTCAATTAAAAAGGTTTTAATATGACAGCAACAGTGGAAATATTCCATTCCCGATAATTTTGGTGCAGCCCTCATACCTTACCCCTCGTTTAGTATGCAGTTGCAAGTTGCTGTGCAGGAATGGTAAGAAAGACGGTGATGCAGGTCATGTTCGGGGACTCTATACTGGCAATGTGTCGGACTTGTTTACTATGACTAAGTGCACGTGCGTATTTACATAATTATTTGTGACGCATATGGAATAAATATGCAAATATATGCATTTTTCGTACTTATTTCTAACAACACAAACCTTGAGGTGGTAAAAACATCTGTTCTCTGATAAGCTAACTTGAGTGATTGATTGGAAGGGTTAAGAATATAAAGGCTTTATGTTTAGGTCTTATTTATTTATTTAATACTTTAAGCAAACAAACGTACAGAGGCGGACTTAATGCCTTAGGCATTTTCTACCAGTCAACCTTTGGGTGATGCCAAGAAAAATAGTGGTAGGTGCAATAACGATGATGAAATGGATTTAATTATAAGCATCATTAATCAATACTTAATATTATAAAGCTGGAGTTTGTTTGTTTGAACGCGCTAATCTTAGGCACTACTGGTTGGAATTGAAAAATTATTTTTGTGTTGGATAGTCCATTTATCGAGGAAGGTTATAGGCTATATAAAATCACGCTACGACCAATAGGAGCAGAAAACAAATGAAAAATGTTGCAAAAACGGGCGAAATTATTCCTTTTTGAGAGCTTCCGTCGCGTGCGCTGCGTAAGCAGTTAATGTTTCGCAAAAATCATGTATATAGTGTAGGTAGGATAGGCTAGGTAAAGTAAATGGGTAGGTAAGTAGCCAGTTGACGAGAGCGAAGCCGCGTGGGACAGCTATTATACAATAAATACCCAAACGAATAAACTAAATACAGGAACAAATACGATGAAATGAAATAGGAATATACACTCACGACGATTCTATTAATCGTATGGTTTTCCATTTGGTTGCAGGGAGACGAATTTAAAATGTCGTCAGTGCCTTTTAGAGACGGCTGCGATGGGGCAGGACGACGCACAACTGGGTGCTTTCGACGGAGAGATCGTCTGCGAAACGCCCAACAATCTACTTAATAAGTTTGATGGTAAGTCACTACATATTTTTTTATAGGTTTGAGGATCCTGGCCGTACTGAATGTGACTATAATATAAATAAGTCAATGACACACTTGCTGGCCGGTGCCAGAACACAAAATTGAGCTAATTGACACCAACTAAATATATATTCAGTTTTACAATATTAAAGTCATAGCTGAAACAAGTCAGGGTCGATTCTGCAGTATTTACCCGACTGCCGAAGGAGGGTAATGTGTTTATCAGTCTATATATGTATGTATGTTTGTTCCTATGCGTATGGAAATAGAAAAATGGCGGATTTTGGGCGCCATATTGTGGGAGACCAATTTTTATTCTTTATTAGATGCTACCATAAATGACAGTTTATTGCATTAATTGTATTGTAGTTACGATCGACTAAACCTGTATAAATAAAATAACAAGTATTCCCTGCCTAATTTACTCAAAAACTAAAATTAAATACACTGCTAACTAACTCAAACAATAAACATACGTCGCAGAAAAATAAAATGTAAATTCCATAATCAATTGTAATCTGTCGCTGTTAATTTAGTTCGTGTTTTTTGCTGATTACTGTTTCGCTATATTTGCGAAACATTGGAGGAATCCGCGCGCCATTGCTCTGCGGTGTCGCGATTAAGTAACGCTGCAGAAATCGCTTGTTAATACCTAAAGCTGCAAACACACTGTCGATCTTTCAGAATCTCAGATATTTGTCTTTAAGGCGATATATATGCCCCAATGTTAACGCAATACTGGCCGTGCGCCCGCTCGAAGTAATAATCCAAAATATCAATATTGAACCTCCTTTTGAACAGTTTTGTTTGCAATATATTATCTGATTTACATATGCTATTTTAGTTATGCAGAAATTGCAGCCATCAATTTATCTGTTTAAAAATATTTTTAAACATCCAAGTCGTTTTGGAGAAGTATCCAAAAGTTGCGAAAAATATCGTGTTGCTAATTATTTTTATAAAGCAAATCTATTTGCTATACGAAAAAAACATGTTTAAAAAAATAATGGACATGAAACAATAATATATATATATATATATATATAATTTTTTCAAACCTTTTAACCTAGCCGTTACTAATGAGTATGCTTTAGAAAGTTACCGTTTTACGGCACTAAAGCGGATGTAGGCCTTTAAGTCAAGAGTGAATAAGTTACTTCTAGGCAAGCTGCTTCACCGTTGAACAAATCATCGCTTACCATCCGGGGAGACAGTGATCAAGCGGGAGGAATAAAAAGAAAATCTATATTTTATTAAAATACTGACTCAAAGTCATATGTGAAAATGGCCAATTTCCATTGCAACTGCAATAGATTTAGGACACTTTTATTTCAAACGGTCAATCAAATCAGAACTCTAAAGAGACAATAATAAGCTTAGCTCGGTGAGAGAATAAAATCACATTCAGAGCGTCTCCAAAACATTTCTTTGTGCACATTCAATATGTGTAACTATATGAGCGTCTATTCCCATATTCTATCATCTTCTATGAATGGTATATTTGAGACAGAGCGTAGAACTCACACTTTCACCAGTCGAGATTGAGATGTTATACAGGACAGTTTATAAAGAAATAATCACTAATTAGTTGTGTGTTGCCATCTTAACTGTTTATGCACCGCTTGCACTGTGGTACTCTATCATATTGATGGATGCTAAATTGAGTACTCGAACGTTGTGAGTCATACGAACTCGGGTTATTCTCTGCCATTAACACAGTTCACGGCAATTATCAGCATAATATGACAATCATAATTTGTTTTTCTTCCACTTATCTAGATGGCAACTAATTGTTTGTATAGTAAATTGTAATTGTTTTTTTTTTACGCAATCCATGACGTTGGATTTGTCACTGGATTATTGCAAACACCGTCCGTCTTATTACAAAACGAATTCCAATTTTAGTTCAATGTTTAAACCATCGAGGATATTTTCAAATTCGAATTTTATTTCAACTTAGCAAAGTTTTTAATACGATATTGACACATTAGGCTCCATTTTAAAGCAAGTTTTTAATATAATTGAAACCTTAAAATCGCCAGAATAAATTACGAAATTAATAAATGGTTCCATAGCTTGAGCCTGGGTCTAAAGTTAGAGCTTGATTTGTAATGATGATCTAAGTTTGTAAAAAATCTTGCGAGGTTAAAATATCTCGATATATTGTGTATAGATTGAATTACAAGAAATTCCATCCAAATTCGATAGTTTGCAATATACCCGTGCCTTATTGAGAAGAAAGATTTTGCAATCTCACGAGATGTTTTATAAACTTACGGTGTTTGCAAAATTTTGTTTTATTTACTTCTAACAAGTTTTATCTTCCGTATGTCTACATAAAATGGGTCGCTAGTTACGCACTCTAACTAAAAGTATTAATTAAGTAATTGGTAACCTTTTAGGACAAAGGCAATCATCGTAATTGCGTTTCTATAAGTACTATACTTCGTCTAATTTAGTAGACGAAAACAATGCCTTGTACTTTGGTAGATATAGAAAATTATAATAAATTACCCTCTATCTGGGGTGGTTAAACAGCATTTTTATCTGGTCACAGAATGTGTTCTTACCTAATATGAATAATATGTAATAATATTCGTTTGCTAATAAGTATTTACGCGCGTGAAAAGGCATCACATCGGGAAGAGTGGAAACCTATAGGGGCGACTTTTCCCCATCTGTGGGACTTTATGGGTTGATGAGAATATAAATAGAAGTTAATTATTAAAAAATATATTATTAGGTATATATCAACGTATGGTATGGAAGAACAAAACGTGTTGCGCCGAGCCCATGTAACATGGGCAGAAAGATGATGATATGATTATATATCAATGACGCGTCTTAATTAGCAATTTAATTAAAACTAGATTAACGGCTTCATCACACAATCGAATAATATATCCAAAAAGAGATTATATTACTGTAATATAGAAGTGGAGAACATTTCGGTTGACTTAACACATTCTCGCTTGTTTCGACGCTCACCTCACTGCGTTCAGCATTCATCAGTTCAGTAGTGACGTCATAGGCGGGAACCGTTGTTCAAAAAATAGTTTTATAAACACGTAGGGTTGGTTATAATACAGAATTGTTTCACAAACGTCATGTAAGAAATATTTTACTTAGATTAAATATTGACGCAATGTAATATTTCGTATGAACTCTTGAAGATTGGTACATTTAATTTGAGATGACATCTTGGAGTGGTGTTGTAAGTAAGTCAATCCATACACTTTATAGTTTTCTACTTAAAAACTCAGTTATAGCGCAGAGTAATTTGCTCTTTGGTCGATGAAACGTCAGAATGATGCATAAATTCTTATATATTATATTAATAGAGTTTAGGAAGTCATTTGAAAAATACAGAGATAATGGATACAGTCCATCTCAAGTTCACATTTGCCCAAAAGTCTGGCTAGCACTGAGGCGCTATTGTGCTGTCCAGTTGCTGGTTTGTAAGAGGTCGGATAGGCAGACGTTCCATGTGGTGTTTAGCTGCATTCTAGGAAAGCTTGGTTCAGCTTCGACCATATCATCGGCTACCATCAGATAAGATAGTGATCAAACGCGAGCCTATCAATGTCTGAAATAAAAATGTATAATATATAACGGAATATAGATAGACCGATCGTTTAACTGAGAACAATCTGATGTAGCTGTGCGGTACGGAAGGGGTGTTTATTTATTTATTAAAACTTCACGCAACATAAAAGTACATAGGCGGACTTAGTGTCGCCGCGGGTGTAGTGACCTGTCAGCCGATAACTCGCTGATGGGTGTCAACATCTCTCTTGCTATCTTAGGAACGGTCTCAGTTAAGCCGTCGGCCTATAGGCAGATGATGTAGATTGGTGTGTAGTGGTTCTTCTGGTTTAACTTTGCTTTTGAGGAGATTGTTGCACCACTTTTCTTCTCAGCTAAAACATTTCTTCTTCTAAAACACTAGGAAATGGCGACGGCCGGATGTTTTAGAAGGTCTTTTGTTATATTTCAGGCTCAATAAGTGCTGTAGTCAATCTAACTTGAATAAATTTATATTTTTTGCCGCATTCCAGCTTTACTCATAAAAGTTTATCACCCTCAGGTACGCTAAGCTGGCGCAACCAGCACTTCTCGCTGGACAACGACAAGATCCTGCTGCGCGGCTGCGTGCTGCGCAACACTCAGTGGTGCTACGGAGTCGTCGTGTTCGCCGGGAAGGACACCAAGCTAATGCAGAACTCCGGCAAGACCAAGTTCAAGCGCACCAGCATAGATAGGCTACTTAATTTTCTTATTATAGGGGTAAGTGTGACTTTTAGTAATTAATTAACAAGTTGTTTTGCGTGATAATATTTGTAACTAGACATTTTGCCGCGGCTTCGCTCCTGTGGCCCACCTTACAGGCTCGTAATTGTTTTCAGATTAGAAACCCATGGCACTCAGTGATCTTTCTATTAGTGACAGAATAACCGCATTTCGGCGGCAAAATATCGCAATGCCACTTTGGTCAATTAGTGTAAATTAAAATACAAGGAATCTAGCCCAATAAAGCGGCATGCCAATTCATCCGAATCAAGTAGTTCGAGACTTAGTTTATTCTGCCTTGAATATAACTGCGCTATCATCAGCTTTCTATGTTATGTGTTCATTACTAGTATTTCTCTCAGTAAACCCTTTCATTTGACAACCATGTGGAAGTTCGCCATATTGTATTAAGAATTATGATATTCACTAAGTTTACCGGGCATTGTCGTCCAAACTAAACGTGTATGCAAAATTTCAGCTCGAATTTGTTTTGCCTGTTTTTAAATTCAATTCCGAGATTGACCTATACCACAGATAATATAATACTAGTATACAGATGCCTCATCCCATACAAAGAAACCGTGCCGACGTAACTAGCGTTTTTCGTCTGAATATACTGATTATTTTTATAAGTACATCGATCGCGTTCGGTTCCGTTCCACGGCTATTGATGGTGTTAGAAGCGACTTGGTGGTTTACTCTGTTCATAACTATTTTTTCTTTAAATACAGTGACGATTTATTTTATAGTATTTTTTTGCACGTTTTTAAAGTTTAGTTGTACCAAAATTTACAATATAAATTAAAAAAATCTAATGCATGTCATTCGATTTTTTCTCAGATTTTAAACTGCTCTATCTATTATTATCAATTCTAGATGATCCGTTCAAATAATCTTAGAAATGTAAATTAAGAACTTAATATTCCATAATTTTGTGCTTAGGACAGTTGATTAAACAAAAAAATACCATTTTTATGATCAATTTTAGAAAATATTAATTTACCCACAATTCAATAACAATTTTTATCGGGTTACATTTCGGGGAGTGTGCGATGGAACTGCACACTTTGATTCTATCATCGGATCACAAGTCGTGGAGCAATGCACCATCGGTACATGATGAACATCACATCCAAAGCGTTTTGCAAATACTTTTATTGTGCGTACAGCTAAGGAGTGGAATTCCCTGCCGGAGTCTTGTGTTTCCTGATAGCTACAACCTAGGGGTCTTTAATTCAAGAGTGAATAGCATACTTCTAAGAAAGCGTGCTTCACCGTCGACCACATCATCACTTAACATCAGGCGAGTTACTAGTCAAAGGCGAGCCCATCACGAATAAAAAAATATACAAAAAAACAAATCGATGCATATCGCGCTATCTAGACCCCGTGCTCATACATACTACTAAGTACTAACAAACAAATTAACTAACTAACAAGGTATGTTAAATAATTCAATGCCTCAAAGGCTTAACCATAACTCGACGGCTTGAGCAAAATTTATTAGGAAATGCACATCAGGATAGCTCTTATACTATTGTTTATTAAGATACTACAGATAGATACATCTCTGATTTACAGAAGAAAATGTGGTGGGACAATAAATGCTCGGAAAAACATTATATTTCTGGGCATTTGCCCAGCACTGGGACAGTATAGGCTAATAAAATAAAAATATTTTTCTTGTCTTCTACAGATAGTATTCTTCCTGCTATCAATGTGCGTGTTCTGCACGGTGGCGTGCGGCGTGTGGGAGTGGCTGGTGGGGCGCTACTTCCAGGTGTACCTGCCGTGGGACACGCTGGTGCCGGCCGAGCCCACGTGGGGTGCGCTCGTCATCGCGCTGCTGGTCTTCTTCTCCTACGCCATCGTCATGAACACTGTCGTGCCTATATCGCTGTATGTGTCTGTTGAGGTTAGTATACTTCTGGAGTGCCCCAAGCTCCAATTGTCCGTTTATCTGCCTAGGTGACCTGAGCAACGCCTCCAATGCTGCAATTAACGCGGCCATGTGGCACGAAAAAAATAAGAAGCATGCTTTTTCGTCATTCAAATACATTGACTGCTGGATATCAGCCGTCGTCTAAGCCAAGTCCTGCGTTGGCTGTCTGCTTGAAGCAGATATTCGCAACCTGCACTAGTTTTTTCGCCAAAATTGCAGTTGCCTCACGCAAGTCCTTGGGAAATGAAACCATTGGAATAATCATCTGCACATCAGAACTCTTGTATTACGAAAATCGCCCTTATTTCTAAGACATACAGGTGCTGTCAATGTCAAGTTGTTACCACTGATGTGCGGGGGAATGCTTACCAAATTACTTGGTTGTGGAGTCCAGATAGTCAGTCGCTAAAAGATCTAAAACACTGGTATTCAGCTGTGTCCAGTTAGTCTGGCATCCTTGGGTTCGGATAGTTGGGCAAAAGCTAGGTAGACTGAATTGCAAAAAAGGGAACAAAAAGATCAAGGAGACAAAAGCTAGGTAAACTGTATTGTAAAATAAGGGAACAAAAAGATCAAGGAGACAAAAGCTAGGTAAACTGTATTGTAAAATAAGGGAACAAAAAGATCAAGGAGACAAAAGCTAGGTAAACTGTATTGTAAAATAAGGGAACAAAAAGATCAAGGAGACAAAAGCTAGGTAAACTGTATTGTAAAATAAGGGAACAAAAAGATCAAGGAGACAAAAGCTAGGTAAACTGTATTGTAAAATAAGAGAACAAAAAGATCAAGGAGACAAAAGCTAGGTAAACTGTATTGTAAAATAAGGGAACAAAAAGATCAAGGAGACAAAAGCTAGGTAAACTGTATTGTAAAATAAGAGAACAAAAAGATCAAGGAGACAAAAGCTAGGTAAACTGTATTGTAAAATAAGGAAACAAAAAGATCAAGGAGACAAAAGCTAGGTAAACTGTATTGTAAAATAAGGGAACAAAAAGATCAAGGAGACAAAAGCTAGGTAAACTGTATTGTAAAATAAGAGAACAAAAAGATCAAGGAGACAAAAGCTAGGTAAACTGTATTGTAAAATAAGGGAACAAAAAGATCAAGGAGACAAAAGCTAGGTAAACTGTATTGTAAAATAAGGGAACAAAAAAATCAAGGAGACAAAAGCTAGGTAAACTGTATTGTAAAATAAGGGAACAAAAAGATCAAGGAGACAAAAGCTAGGTAAACTGTATTGTAAAATAAGGGAACAAAAAAATCAAGGAGACAAAAGGGAGAAATAAAGGTCCATAGGCACTTGTCCCACCGAAGGCGACGAAGCGATTAGCTTTCGACTATTTTCTCGCTGAAGAAACGAACAAAAGATATAGGATGCCGTGTCAATAAAAGAGACACATCTTACTATCAATATTATATATAATGTGAAAGTTTGGATGGATGGATTTATGTTTGTTACTCAATCATATCAGAACTGCTGAACGGATCTGAATAAAATTTGGTACAGGGATAGATTATAGATTGGAATAGCACATGCACATAGGCTACTTTTATCCCGGTATAATGTTCCCTTGGGATGATAAAACACTTTTTACGCGGGCGAAGCCGCTGGCAGAAATAGATAGTATATTATAGTTGATCGCTGGCTGTTCACACTGCCGGCGAATACTCTCTCACCACAAGTTTGTCGCAGCGACAAGAGCTATGATAATTCTCGCTCAGCGATACTCGCCTTTAAAACCCTACCTTTTTTAAATAAAAGATTTCCACTTTGCTCTTTTGATTTTCTTTGTTTCATCACCATAATCATCAGCCTTATAATGTTCCCACTGCTGCGACACAGGCTTCCTCTCTGTGAGAGAGGTAATGGGCCTCAATCCACCACGCAGGCCCAGTGTGGGTTGGTGATGGTGAATGTCACATGTCTTCGAATTTTTGGTTCTAGGACATGCCGGTTTCCTCACGATGTTTTCCTTCACCGTTTTAAGAGCAGTGGTGATAAAATAATTTGCACAAAGTAAAGCGCCTGCCTGGGTTTGAACTGACGACCTACAACAAGTATGTCGGGGCCGTTACCACTGGGCCACCACTGCTCCTTCTTCTTTGTTTCCTATGAATGCAATACCTAGAATAAAGCAGTATACAGTATACAGCTAATCTTTTCACTCGATTACGGTACCTACCTATTTGTTATTCGTAATGAATGCATAATTATTACGAATAACAAATACCTCTTCAATTAATTGGATGACTCAATTAGTAGGTACGATCGACTTCTAATAACAGCAAACATTTATTTTAATTAAATACTACATTAACTGGGGAATATTGTTAATCTTATAAGTTGTATGGTTATATTTAAATAATATTATATTATGAAGGACTTTCGTTACACTATATGTTACACTTAATAATTTCCTGTTTTTATAGGTAATAAGGTTCGCCCAGAGTTTCCTTATAAACTGGGACGAGAAAATGTATTATGATAAGACTGGTACGGCGGCAAAGGCCCGAACGACGACGCTAAATGAGGAACTCGGTTAGTATTATTATTACTTATTTATTGTTTCAACTGGTTATGCTTTTTTAAACGGTGCATCTTAAGCCTCATTTCCGATGGTCTGACTTTGATCAATCAAGGTTGACAAACTTTAGAAACATTCTCAACAAGCTTATGGCTAAAATCCTCCAGGTTTGGGATAGGCCTCTGTTCAATATTTGTCCAAAAATCTTTACAGACAACCGGACCATAGTCTCATCTGCAAGCTTCCATTACTCCGTGTTGCCTATTCTGGCCAATATGATTCCATTAACAAAAATATGTTTATGATTTAAAATATTTTATAAAAAGCTAAAATTTTATGCGTGATATGTTTTTGTCCCCAGGCCAGATCCAGTACATATTCTCAGACAAAACAGGCACACTCACGCAAAACATTATGACGTTCAACAAGTGTTCGATAGCAGGCGTCAGCTACGGAGACGTTGTGGACGAAACCACCGGTGAAACTATAGAGCTCGCCGAGGTACGTCATGTACGTTCAGTTCCATCCCCCACGGATCAAGTACCAACCTTTCAAACTATTACAACAGCACATGCTATAGACTAGAACAAAATAGACGCAATATGCATGTAGGTTAATGCAGACTTTGAAATGTCACCAAGCACTCGAAACTTGACGAGACGCACGTCAGAACTTCCACCATCTTTTATTTTGCATGGTTTGGTTTTCAAACATGTATTTTGAAGTTTTACCTTTGTTTTTTTACTGTAAATGATGAATTTTGTCCTCGTTCGCTCACGCTTTCGGGTCATGTGAACTGTTTGATTTTACTGTCATGTCCATATGTTTGTGTTTGTTTTACAATTAGTTTGTGGATCATAGAACCACCTCAGTATCATGTTTGTGTAATTAATACATTCACTTCACGGATGAATCTCACTCGGACATCCACCGGTCACATCACTAGACTCCTAGATTTTTGTTTGAGTTTTTTTTTTGCATGGTCACACACCGCATTAGTGGTACAACAATGTGCCTCGCTGACAGAAAACACATAAAGGGGGGACATGGTTCATGAGAGGGTCGTTCAATTCAGCCAGTGCCATGATTTGCGACAGTCATTATTACCTACGTGAGTTACAATGAGATGAGATGTGCAACTATTAACAAAAATAGTTGAACATGTAGTCGTTATTCGGAGAGTTAGATATAGTAGAGTAGGTAGGGAGAGTGCAGCTGTAGGGTGAGTGAAGTGTGATGTGTGTGTGTGGTAACGCAGCGCCAGCGCAGTACGGGTGGCTCGAGCGGTGGGGGCAGTGGAGCGGGCACGTCGCGCTCCGGGGCGGCGCGTGCGCGTCTTCTGGAACTGGAGCAGGACGCGGGCCGCAGCACGCCCGGCGGCCGGCGCCCACGCGTACGCACCTCTCGTAATTTCCTGCCCTGCCCGCGCAATGCGACATTATGTCTCTCAACCCATCCATTCGCTGCTGCCCCGCTTCGACATACGACAGCTCTATCTCTCGGCATTTGCCCAATCAAGCGTGTTTCGCACGCCGCGAGCGAGATGCGGCTATCGTAATTTCGACCCTATATCGGCTTGCGGAACACTCTTGTCTCAACCAAAGTCCTTAAACGTTCATTCAGAAAGCTCGTCATGCTTGTTTTCAGTTACTTTAAATGTGCGCTACAGTCCTTTTGTTCGCTTATTATTTGGATATAACTTCTGCGGCAGTCGATGTTTTTAATTTCTCGGTGTGGCTTGTATTTCGAGCGGGCAGTGGATCTCTTTAGCCTATATTTCTGTTCCTTTATCTATCTGGCCTTCAGATTCTCCCCTTTGTCTATGGAATGATTTCGAGCTAACCCACACGAGTGTAGCAAGTCACCTCATGAGACTCGCTCACCCACTTACTATTTATGAAATAGGCCTTATCTCTTCTTGAACACTTTATAATGATATTTTATTTATTATTTATTCCTCATTCATTAGTTTTTTTATTTATAAAATGAAAAATAATAATTGAAGCTGAAATAAAAAACCGGGCAAGTGCGAGCCGGACTCGCGCACGAAGGGTTTCGTACCATTATCGATAAAAAACGGCAAAAATATCACGTTTGTTGTATGGGAGCCCCACCTAAATATTTATTTTATTCTGTTTTTAGTATTTGTTGTTATAGCGGCAACAGAAATACATCATCTTTGAAAATTGTAACTGTCTAGCTATCACAGTTCATGAGAAACAGCCTGGTGGCAGATAAACAGACGGACAGTGGAGTCTTAGTAATAGGGTCCCGTTTTTACCCTTTGGGTACTGAACCCTAAAAATAATCTGAAATCTTTATTTGTGTACTTAATGTAAACAAATATATGAAAGCTATTAATAAATATATAACTCAATGAATAATATATATATGTTAGAAACAAATACTACATACACAATTTAAAAATAGTAACAGCTACTTTTCCTTCTCTTTTGGGTAAAATAATGAACCTCTATTGGGCCCTTTGTACCTAACGCTCCCACACACTCTCTGCTAATGTATAAATGTTTGTCCATATGTAATTAACCAATGGTATCTGTTGATTCATGTTTGCATGTACGCTTTGCATCGTGTGTTTATTATTATTCGCTTTAACACTATTAACTACAGAACAGACAAATCTACGAAAAAGATAAAATTTTAAAAAGCATTCTCAATATTTGATACGAACTTAAAAAAAATAAAAAGTTTATTTTATGGGGAAGGCAACACAGAATTTTAACAACTGGCAATACCTTAGTAACAATAGTGCTAAAAAACGTATCCGGCCCATTGGTATTCGGCACTAACTTCACAAACATTATACTTTGCTCAATGTTTCTCATTCATATAGTTTTTACATATCACGAGCGCTCATCAATCATTGTAAATTGAACCTTATTGCAATGTTTATAAACGTCACACAAAGCGCTCGTGATCTGCAAAGACTATACTAGACTTTAGTCGTTTTAGAAATTAGTGTGAACATCTTCCTAATTTGCGAAACATCCTTTAGTGTCAATCTGCAGTTGCTTCTCCCGTTGTATCATAGAAAAAGAAAAATTCGTAGAATTGTCTTCATAAATCCTTTTTCGTGGGGTTAATATATTTTTCTGCTGAATACCACAGAGTTCAGAGCCGTTGGACTTCTCGTTCAATCCTGAGTACGAGCCGGAGTTCAAGTTCTTCGACGGCACGTTACTGGATGCAGTGAAGAGGGGCGATAAGGATTGTCACGATTTCTTTCGTCTGCTCGCGCTGTGTCACACGGTGATGCCGGATCAGAAGAATGGAAGGCTGGAATACCAGGTGAGGAGAACTTTAAGTTTTATTTTTCGTCGATGGATAAATGATCAGTAAACCGAGATCCAGGACCCATTGTTCCAGTGCGAAAAAGAAAGAAAAAAGCCAGGGCTTTTTCACATTACCTTCAGTAGTCACAGCGGATCTTTGTGTCTCTTGAAGTTGGGTCTGCGAAACATAGCGCAAGGAACAGTTTGTCATTGAGTATACTGCATAGAGTAAGCGAGACAGGACTATGCCACAAACCTAAGTGAGTGAAAGAGGCAGTTATACCATGCTATCTTCTACTTCAACATTGACACAAAAATAGCAACTGCGCAGGGTCTTGAAGCCAACTTTCGAGACACAAAGATCCGCTGTGTGATTACTTTACTTACGAGTATCTTAAAACAGTTTGGAAGGGTTATTTTTTTTCACTACCTTGTCTATTATGTAACACATAGCCTAAGAAATTCGTTTCGAAATACGAGCATTTAGACAAATATTAATAAGAAAAAAAAATTAAATAAAAACAAAATTACATAATAACAGTTACGGAATGACTTTCGTATGGAGTTTTGATATCATTGTGTAACTTAAACTTAATTATTTTTCTTAACTGAATAGGCTACTTTTGGTAGACGTATTCTGCCGCAACGCCTGCGCTTTTTCCACCGCCCCATCGGCAGAATGATAATGAACCTGTTACCTCTCAAAGCCCGCGTTGATATAGTGTATATAGTCAGTGGTTTTTAGTCTGAACGTTTCTCATAAATTGTTGTTAGAACTTATTTGCATTTAATTAAGTCAGCTCATCAGGTAGTGGAAAAAGGATCGTTCGTGTCTCGCATAAAAAGGCTTTATTTTAACACTCGCATGTAGCTTTCGACGTTCTCCAACGGCTCAGGTCGAAATTGGCTACAGTGCTCGTGTTAAAATCTCGACTTTTTATGCTCGACACGAAATGTACTATTTTAAATTAAGTTTTAGTTGGTTTTACTGTTTCCTATATTTTCAAATGTGTAATTTTAGGCGCAATCGCCCGACGAGTCTGCACTGGTATCAGCAGCCAGAAATTTTGGTTTCGTGTTCAGAGAACGCGCGCCTAATAGTATTACAATAGAAGTAATGGGTAAAACAGAGGTAAGCATTTTATATTAATAATTATATTTCTTTTTAGTAAAAATGTAAAAAAAAACATGTATTTATCGCTCTTTTTTTGTTCCAGGTGTATGAATTGTTATGTATATTAGATTTTAATAATGTTAGGAAAAGAATGTCCGTGATATTGAGGAAGGATGGTGAAATTAGGTTATATACAAAAGGTGCTGATAATGTAATATATGACAGATTAAAAAGTGGAAACCAAACAGAAGTGAGGTCAAAGACGCAGGAACATTTAAATGTAAGTTCACTTTGTTATTTCTTATATCGATAACTCCCATGCGTGTTCAAATTTAATTTACTTTTTACTGTATAATACCCTGTCTTAAGAGGAAATATGAGCAGCGAGAGCCGACAGAATCTCCAAAGTAAAAAGTCATAATTTGAGGTGCGGCTCTCTCTTATTTCCTGCTCCAATATTGGACCAATTAAAAAGATATTCCATGAACTGAAAATGGAAGATATATACTATGCTTTTATGTTTTCCTTTTTGATTATACGCTATCTTTAGAAGCACTAGAACCCTCAAAAAATGTTTAAAATTGCACTGTCGACAGAGGCCAAAAGGAAAACATAGGGGCACATTATATATCTTACTTTTCCATGTTTATGGAATATCTGTTAAATTGGTCTAATATTGGTGGAGGAAATAGACGAGAGCCAAACCTCGAATTATGACTTTTTACTACGGAAATTTTGTCGGCGCTCTCTGCCCATATTTCCTCTTAATATTCAATCATCGCGCGAGTCAGCAATCGTCGAGTTCATTTGTACGGTGAAACCGGAATGCGCCCTCTGTCGGCACGTCAACCTGCAGCCTTATTGCGTAAGTGAATTCGGCAAGGCGAAGGATTTGGACCCATCAATCGACCAATCACATAGACGGAACAACGCATTTTTTCATCTCAACTTTCATCTCGAACGTGATTAGTCGATTGATGGAATCAAATCCTTCGCCTTGCCGAATTCACTTACGCAATTAGGCTGCCGCTCGGGTTCGCCAAACAAATGAACGCGTCACGCAAACAAACGAACGCGTCAAATACGAATCACGTATTATCAAGACGATTTCTTCCAATTAGGACACCGGGTAATGTCTTTCGTAAAATCCAATATTTTAAATACTGCTTTTTTTACAGAAATTTGCCGGCGAAGGTCTTCGAACGCTGGCGCTAGCGTGGCGGCCCCTAGAAGAGCGGGGCTTCGCAGAGTGGAAGCGGAGGCACCAGGCCGCCGCGCTAGCGCTGCACGACAGAGACGAACAGCTCGACGCCATCTACGAGGAGATCGAGACTGACCTGCTGCTCATAGGTACGTTCTATTCTATATTTTTATATGGCAAGGAAAGGCGGTGTCGACTATTCTGCCAGTGTCAGTGGAAAAAGTAAGTGAGTTAATGTGTATGCTGCAGTGTTGGCATTAATCAATTAATTTTTTAATCAGATTACATTAATCATGATTATTGACGTTAATCATTAATCAATAATTGATATAAATTAATACAAAAACTAATACATCCATCAATGTTATTAATTCTATATAAAAGAAATTATGGAAAATAATGACACATTTCTTAAAATATTTTTATTAATTATTCAAAGAACAAAAAAATAATTTCTTACGTTCAAATACATTGAATTCTAATTTTGAAGAATACTTTCAATCGAATACATGTCATAACAACTTTTTTTTCAAATAAGTCGATAGATAATTGGTGTGACCTAGGTTTATTTAGCATAGTTGCAAAAGAAAACATTCTTGCTACCGAGCCAGAGGACGGCATTGGTGTATTGATCTTGATAAACACTTTGCCTATAACAGGATAACTTTGTAGAAGCTCTCGTTCCTGGCTTCCCTCGACAAAAAAAATTGAAATGGTCATATCATCATATTGGTGTTGCTCTTCCAATAAATTAAATAAATAAGTAGTTAATAGTTAATCAAATTCACGATTAAAGATTATAATTAATAATCTTAATCATTTTAAATTTGATTATGATAAATTAATCTTAATCAAATTTTTTGATTATAATTTTTAATCATTAATTTTTAATCGTTAATCAGATTAACTTTGGCCCAACACTGATACGCTGTTAAGGTTTATATCGAAATTCGGGTAAACCGGCCACTTTTTCGTGGGGTACCCTCAATCAGAAAGTAGAATCCTGAATGACGTTGGACTCCTACAGGCTAAAACCCTCACACTGCAGAACGCCTGCCGCCTTCTCGGCGAATTCTACTCGAAATCTGCATACAGAGTGAGTTTTCCAAATGGATGTGGATGGCCAAGACGGCAACTGTGAGGAGTAGAGAAATACAGAAATCTATCGGACCCGATTTTGATGAAAACTAAACTGCATAATTGTATTTTTGAAAAATTCCTAGATCGAACCCCATTTATTGCACCATTCGATAGTGTCGCTAATAAGGATCAAATTCTGGGAAGTTAGCAAAATACTTACTTTTTATTTAAACACAACAACCATTGTACAGCAGGCCACCAGACAACACCTATCTGGGCTCTGTTCGGTGAATACTCTCTTTTCATATATATTTCATTTGTCTCCAATTCTGATATTTTGCCACCAGCAATTCGTAGCAGCCAGCAAATCACGTCGGTTACGATCTAAATTCAAAGTTATAATCCGTTGTTGCAGGAGTAACAGCAATAGAAGACAAATTACAAGACGGAGTACCAGAAACCATAGCGAATCTCAGTATGGCCGGCATCAAAGTGTGGGTTTTAACGGGTGATAAACAAGGTGCGTAAATACTTTATCAACTTTTTAAGTTTTTAGTAAGGAATTCTGATATTAAACTATATAAACTAAAAATCGAAGATAACTCAAAAGATTTCCCAGTTATATTTATGCCTATAATTTTCCAACCTTAGAAATCTAATGGGGTTGGATAGAAATATCGATTTTGAAAAGGTAAAAAAAATGTAGCAATGTATTCAGGAAAACGATGCCATCGAGACAATCAAAATGTGACTATATATAACGTATCTGAGTTTCTGATTTGCAGAAACAGCAATAAACATCGGCTACTCGTGCCAGCTGCTGACGGACGACATGGCGGAAGTGTTCGTGATCGACGGCGCCTCCTACGACGACGTGGACCGCCAGCTCGCCAAGTGTCGCGACAGCATTCGAGTCGTCAACACGTTCTTGCCTCACGGTAAACTAATTCCCCAAGCTAAAGAAGGCTAGTTTTTGAAAAGAGTTCACTCACTATAGGCCCTTTCTCAACAAATAAAACTCAAAGTATCCCTGTTCTGAAGCTTACCTTGAATATGATCCCATGGTTCTAATACAACATTTGTCTATTTCAGGAAATGTCTAAGCAATTCCAATAGCAGTAAAGATTATTTTTTTTTGCAGAATGAAGCTTCAGATTTAATTAATATTGCAGCATAAAAACCTCATATTTCAGTTTGCTATGGCGCCTAAAATGTTAGATACATATTTTAGCTTATTTGCATTAACAAAAAATGCAGTATTATTTTCACATAAAACCAAAATTAGACCGTTGTCCGTGTGTGTGTGTACACAAACAATGAACGACCCAAAAATAAAACTACAGCAACATCCATCCAACACAGGTTCAACAAGCACAGAGCCAAAGCCGGAAGGCGATACGGCAAACGGCGGCGCGGGCGTGTCCCGAGCGTCGCCCGGCCGCGCTAACGTGAAGCTGAACGCACCCGCCGTGTCCGTCGTCACATTTAGGTGGGAACATAACACAAACACAGCACACAGGTAGAGAGACAAAGACACACCCTTGTATCACCGCTATCCTTCACACAGCCTGTGTTTGTCGCTCACCGTCTTTCTTGTGCCAGTCTTAGGCCGGTTTGCACCAAAAATCTATATACTCGTGTAGCGCTTAACGAACAACATCTTTTGAAAATCCTTCCTTAGGGATTTGATCAAATATCCGCTTTGTATCATTTCCCTGTGACATATACATTGTCGAATTGATAAAGCTTTCAAACAATGGATTATAAATTTGGATTGTAATGGAAAGTTTGTCACGCTATCGGAGTGCTGGTAAACTTCTAACGATTGATGGCAATAGGAAAACATTTTAAACTTCGTTTAGCGTCTATCGTGTTAAGTGATTTATGGTGCAACAGGACTTTATTTTATGCTATTTAATTATGTGATTTGGGAATGATTTTTACGTGTGGTCTGTCTTGCCAACCTAAGGAATCTTTTTTATTCATGGGAACTCCTTTTTAACATTTTAGCGGTCTCGGGGATATCAAAAAAATATGGGTTTTATTATATACGAAAACAATTATTACACAACATACTGTTCAATAAAAGTCAAAAGCAGTGTTTTTATTTCGTATGCTTTGTTCATTCTAGTTGTGTATAAAAAAATAATTGTTTAACAATCATTGACAATATTTGTCTATTAAATTTAGATATTGTACGTAGTATCTATTATATTAATATGGTGTTTAAAAACCGCAGTGTAAAGAAAAAAGCTTTAATATAACTGTGTGTGTCAACTGCGCTTTCATTAGTAAAATGTTAATGTCCAAACTACTTGTGTGTCATGTGGGGCTTTAGCTAAACAAAACATATTACATGTAGGTACTATAGCATTAAAATGTTCTAGTGTTGTCCAAATTAATTTCCAGATTATATCGATAGTTATCATCGCGATTAATTTCGCTTGATTGATTAATCGATATTTTGTTTCTAATCGACTTTTGTAACTAAAGTGTGTCACCTCCCTACTAACATAGCCGTAGTACTGTCCACACAATTCCGTCTGTTTGTACACCAAGCCAGAGTGCTCTTTCTCTCTCTAACCTGTACCGATCTTTTAATCCGACACCTAGAATAGAACTGTAGATATCACATGCTAATTGTAGGTCTTTTAAACATATTCGTTGTCTATGAGAAATTCAACAAGGAGTAGTATACAAATGTGTAAAAATATAAAACCTGTGAAAGTTACCTTGATATCAGACTATTTTCCAGAGACAACGAATTAACAACAAATCAATATGTGTGCCCTGGTATTATCGATGCGAAGTGTTCATGTCCTGTGTGCCTTGATGTAATGTCAGCTTGACTGTTTTAACGGCCCTTATACACAATAAGCCAAGTTAAAGACCTATGTTTCTTGGTAGACTTTTTTCTAGGAAATGGTTGTTAAATGCGTCATAACTTCATTGTGTAGCGGGCTTTTAAAACATATTATGCCGAATTGATCTGTGTGAAAAATTTTATTGTTTGAGAAATAATTAATAATATGATGGGTTATTGCTGATGATTACAATAGGGAATACGCATGAAAAAATATTTGTTATTTGACCAGTTTATCGATAAAAAGACTAAAATGTAATAGAAAAACGAAAGAGATATAACAATTTCATGAAATATTTATCCCTCTCTACGAAAACGCTGTTTTCTATGGCAGCTGTATGGGTGTAGTGTCATCTGAAGTCATGAGACACGTTGGACTTCAACTTCTAATTCTCAACTTTGACGCTTTATAACTTTGTCTCTGATAGTGATATTTTAAAAAGTCTTTCATATTAGTTAATAAGTATTTGGTTTAGCAAATAAAAAAATTACATGCATATTCTCTATTAATATAAAGTGCCAGTGGCGAATAGTCGTCATACCTACTTTTTATAACTGTATATGTTAATTTCTGGCTCAAAATCTCATCATAAAAGCGATTCACTTAGAAACCAAAGTGGTTCCTATACGAAAAGTAACTCTGAATTGCGTCAATTAATTTCTTACATGAAAACAAAACGTGACTTCTTTCTTCAGTCCTAAAGTGATCATGGGCTAAAGTCACTCTTTTTCTCACTTTTTATCTCGAAAAAATAATGGGTCCTGTGGGTATGGACCTATTATTTTTTCTAGATAAAAAGTAGCCTAAGACACTCAGGGATAGTGTACCTTTCTATCAATGAAAGAATTTTCGAAATTGCATTACAAACAAACACACAATTTTACCTATTTTTAATGTTAGTTAAGGTAATCTTCGCCACTGGTACCCTACGTCAGTCATCAATTTCTAAATTCAATTAATTAAATTTTAATTCTGACGTCCATATTATGTAAACAAACGATAATGTGTCTGAGACGTTAACGTAACTGGGAACACTGTAGTGAGCCAGAATGTTACAGCAACGAGTACGTGTCGGGCGGGCCGTACTCCGCGGACTCGCATGAACACGCCAACGACGACGCCAACGGGTTCGCCATCGTCATCAACGGGCATTCCTTAGTGCACTGTTTGCATCCTAAGTTAGAGGAGAAGTGAGTATTGCATTTGAATTTTTTTAAATAGATTTTTCATACTATGCGCAGCAATTGGACAATACTCGTATAGCTTAAATAGATATTTCAGACTAAGTCTTCTGACGTGTACCTTCAGAACGAAATTCAGGAGAAAAGCTAATGATGCTGTAAAAAAGTTAATTCAAAAAACTAAAAAACCCGTCTCTTAAAAAGCGAAATAAAAAGACGTAAACAAGAAGAAAATCATGCTGTGCAGTCGGAGGATACATATTCGCGAGCTGGCTAGCCAAAACCAGATGTATCTTCCGACTGCAGAGCATGATTTTCTTCTTGTTTACGTGTTTTTAGTTCGCTTCTTAAGCAGTCGGGCTTTTTTGATTTTTTTATTTATAACAGCTAACATTTTTTTTTTTGAATTAGTTACATTAAGACATATAAGTGTTATAATTTTTGAAATAACCCTTTATTTAGATACCCCACACGATGAGACTGGAAGCAAAAAAAATATGAGCCTCCACAATATGGCGCTAATAATCCGCCATTTTCTATTTTCCAATTTGAATGTAGCCAATGGACACTCGCGAGGTTAAGACGGATCGGTTGACGTAAGAATCATCAAAATCGGCCTACACGTTTGATCTCTAGAACGCCACATAGGACCAAACATATATACATAGACTGATAAATACACTACCCTCCTTCTGCAGTCGGGTTTAAATGTAAGCCAGACTAAATGGGTGCCATTGTTGTATGAATAAAAATGGTTAAGGCATCACTCGAAAGGGTTTTAGGTTTTATTGCAATACATTTGCATAATTCAAGTGATTCGCAGACGGATGGATGTAAATGTTGGACGGACAAGTTGTATGCGTTTTGTTTGCCGATCGAATATAGTGAAGCGTTGTGTTTAGACATAATGAATTACCGACACTTATTTCTCTGTGTAGAAGAACATTATTATTTTTAAGCTTTATAAACCTTCCTTCCCATAATATTAAGATCAAATAACGTAAAATATATGTTTTTTGCAGGTTTTTAGATGTAGTATTACAATGTAGGTCTGTGATCTGCTGTCGAGTGACGCCGTTGCAGAAGGCAATGGTAGTGGAACTCATCAAGAAGAGCCGGAAAGCTGTCACGTTGGCCATCGGAGATGGCGCCAACGACGTGTCTATGATCAAAGGTATGTTTTAATTTTATGTTAATACTATTTGAAAGGATCTGATGCCAAAGCCAGATTTTTCAGCACTATTTTGGCCGTTTTTAACCAGCGTACGGTCAGCAACAAAAGTTCCTGAACATCGCTTAGTAAAATCTTAATAGACATGAAACTGTTACAAGCTCTGATTTTAATTATTTTAAAAACTACTGCTTCTTACGTGCTTTCTTATCTAATTCTAATCTTTTAGTGTATTATTAGTAAGCCAAGCAACAATAAGTTTGGCCGAGTCAGTAGCATACATCATTTACTTAACCGTACTGTAAACCAAAGAGGGTCTCATTTGTAAAAACTTTTTAATATGATTATTATTAGCGGATTCTTAATTTTTCTATGTTTTATTTTTATTATTGATAGGCTTGAGCTTGACCACTATCTCGCCTGATGGTAAGCGATGATGTCGACGGTGAAGCACGCTTGCCTAGAAGTAACATATTCACTCATAACTTAAAGAACTCTATTTAGTAGCTATCGGAAAACACAGACTTTGGTAGGATTATTTGAATTAAGAATCTGATTATGTCATAATCACCCTATATGTCTTTTCTAGCTGCCCACATAGGCGTCGGCATCTCAGGCCAGGAAGGCATGCAAGCGGTGCTGGCGTCGGACTACTCGATAGCGCAGTTCCGCTTCCTGCAGCGACTGCTGCTGGTGCACGGGCGCTGGTCCTACTACCGCATGTGCAAGTTCCTGCGCTACTTCTTCTACAAGAACTTCGCCTTCACCGTCTGCCACTTCTGGTTCGCGTTCTTCTGTGGATTTAGTGCGCAGGTGAGTTAGAAAAAATATTAATTAACACGGCCAATCCTCTGCCGCTTTAGTACTAAATAGGGATGATGACAAAAAGTTAGATTACCTAAAAATATTGGACCCGTATTTTTCTTTTATCACGTAAACAAAAAATGACTACGATACAGTGCGTTGAAATATCGTGTAACGTCACGCCGTGTTACACTTATACTGACAAAGTGACGTCACAAGCCCCCGCTCCTGATCTTTGATGCGCTTTTTCTTTGACAATTTTATTTAGCAAAAAATACGTGTACAATATTATTTGATATTCTCACTGACGGACTGAATAGAATTATCATTTTTCTACCCAGGAAAGATCCCAATTCAAAACAATGTTTATTTTTCAACCAGGCAGGTGAAAACTTTCTTTTAACTTAGTACAAAAAGAGAAATATGTCAACAAACTCATGTACGTTCAGTAACGACTAATTGCGGAAACCAAATCCGATTAGAAGTCAACAAATACTAAAAGCATTGAGATAAGTGTTGTACACTAGAACAAAAATGACGTACTATCCACAAATAAAAAAGGGTAACCATATCAATAGTTTGAATGATACAAAATTGACAACAAATGCCCATTGAAGAGCAACAATATCGACTGTCCATACTTTGAAAAGTTGATTAACTCTATCACTTCTTCAAGACAATAACTAACAACTTACAAATAAAAAAGGTTATTATTAGGTTAGGTTTAAGGGTATACTTTCTCGGTTTTAAAGCCTGAATGAAATAAATGTTTTTTTATTTTTATTGTCAAACGGTTCACAATTCGGATTACTAGTGATTTAAAACTAATTACTTTAAATGGCCAATTCTCCTTCCAGACGGTGTTCGACGAGATGTTTATATCAGTGTACAACCTGTTCTACACGTCGCTGCCCGTGCTGGCGCTGGGCGTGTTCGAGCAGGACGTGGCGGACACGACGTCGCTGCAGTTCCCCAAGCTGTACGTGCCGGGCCACACCAGCCAGCTGTTCAACAAGACAGAGTTTATTAAGTCAACGCTGCACGGGTGCTTCACCTCGCTTGTGCTGTTTTTGATACCCTATGGTGAGTTGATCATTTTCACGATTTTTGCTAGACAAGGCCCGGCCTAAGCATCGCTGCAACGACCGCTTTAGCAACCACCTGCATTCAACGAATTGCCGCGATATGCAGCGATAGAATTTCATAGCAGCTAGCAAACGTCATCTAAGTGTATACACAATGGGGTTCATTCGCCAGTTCACCTGATGGGAGGTGTACCGACCCCTATTCGGTCGCCACTAGAGAACTTTTTGGTCTGCAAAAATTATAGAATAAAAACAATTAAGTCTGCAACATTTATTATTTATTAATAATACATATTTTATGTATTTCAGGTACATACAAAGATGGCCTGGCGCCTGACGGCAAGATTTTATCAGATCACATGTTATTAGGAAGTGTAGTAGCAACAATATTAATTATAGACAATACAACACAGGTAAATAACATTGTTTTAATCAATATTGCGTAAATATAACACATTTGAAATCAACTTTCGTACAAGTGTGAGTGATGAGCTCTACAAAGCCTTCTAAAGTTTGGTGTATTTTGTATATTTACGGTTGAATTACCCATTGGTTTGAATACGTAGACCCGCTTGCTCTACTAATCATTAAATATCTTGTCTCCTTCAAACGATTGGTAGAAATAAAACGATGTTTTGAATTTAGCACTAAATATGTTTACTAATTTGTCGTGCAATCGTACCTTATTATCCAAGAAACTTAAACTAAATGACTCAAAATGTTATTTCAGATAGCCTTGGACACGACGTATTGGACGGTGTTCAACCACATAACGATATGGGGCTCCCTCGTGTCGTACTTCGTCCTCGACTACTTCTATAACTACGCGATCGGCGGCCCCTATGTCGGCTCGCTCACCGTCGCGCTCACGCAGGCCACGTTCTGGTTCACTGCTGTCCTCACCGTGAGTATAGCGTGATGTAGCATGCTGATTTGGATGTTTTATGAGTATGAGATAGTGGATTAAAACATAGTCACGAAAATAATAGGCTGTTTAAAACGACCTGAAACTAAATAGTTAGAAAGTCAAACAATGTTTTTTTCAAAAAACAAGGAAAAGTATACCTATAAAGATAACTGGTATTTTCATAAAATGATTTTGGAACAATTATAAATCATAATGAACACTGATTTTGTTCCAAAATGTTTGATTTACAAATGTAATCGGTTTCGGGCCAGATGATCATCCTGATGGTGCCGGTGGTGTCGTGGCGCCTGGCGTGCTCGTGGACGCGGCCGACGCTGGCAGAGCGGCTGCGCGCGCGGCAGCGCTGGCGAGCGGCCGCGCCGGCGCCGCGCACGCCGTCGGCCCGGCGCGCGCGCCGCTCGGTGCGCTCGGGCTACGCGTTCGCGCACCAGGAGGGCTTCGGGCGCCTCATCACGTCCGGCAAGATCATGCGGCGCATCCCGCACGCGGACGCGGCGCTGTCGGCGCTGGCGTCGCTGCCCGGCAAGTTCCACCCGCGGCCGCCGTCGCCGCCGGCGTCCCCCGCGGAGGCCCGCGCGCCCACACAGAACCTGGCCACGGTGGACTTATGAGTGCGCCCGGCGCCGCGCGCGCCCCACATTGTGATAACGTCGATAGTTAAACTTCGTATTGTCCTACTATTGCCTATATTGAATTATATTTGTTGATCGAGATTATATATTGATAGATATTTATCGCGGCGGGCCGAGCGTCAGCGTCGGCGTCGGCGTCGGCGCGTCGCCGGCGACTCTCGTGCGTTGTTTTGTACTCGTGTCGTTTCGTTCGTTGAGTTTGTCGGTCGAGGGGGCCGCCCGGACCCCGGGAAATGTGCATTTAGACGAGCCGTCGATATCGCCGGCAGTGAAAACGCGACATGACGTCTTGGAACATTATTATTGTTTTTCAGAACGTTATGTTAGTGCCAAAGGAGAATTAAAAAAAATAAACATCAGTCGAACTGTCTACAAATGTATAATATATCAATATAGAAACACTATTAAACGGTAATTCAAAACCAATGTAGTATATTTCAACTTTGCCATAATCTCATTCGAATCCGCCGACGAACTGTTTCGCCGTCTGTTATAATTTAATTGTTGTGAAGTGTATCAGTTCTGATTGTTATGTGTACTTAGGACATCTTACATAAAGTATTAATTTAATTGAAAAGATGATATGAACCTACGTAATGTATGTAAATCATTAAAAGATTTTAAACATGTAGCGTTTTAACTGCATGTGAATATTATGATCAACATTTGCTTTAGAATCAGTTTTTTAATAAAAAATAATAATTCTTAAGCAGTTTTCTTCTTTTTCTCTTTACCTATCCTTTATCTCTAACACTTGCCTGCGAAGCCTCATTGGTCTTGTCTACAGCCTACAATTGCTACTGCTAGTCCTGGGTTCGATTCCCAGATAGGGCGAAGTGTTATTGGATTATTCGATCAGGAATTTCTCAGAAGGCGTTCATAAACGCCATTTACTCACGAGTCACCTCGGTTGCTTGAACCTGAAGATAGACCCGTACCAGTGCCCCATATCGTTTATAAGTTACCTGGCAAAATTTGGTTGTACAGTTTACTAAACGCCTGTCCAAAGCGCTCCGAGGAGCACCGGTACTGGCGGTGTGACAAACAATAGTACGTCGGTATTTTTTAGATCGACCGCAAGGCTAGCATATTATTTTAGTACACAGGCGGTTTTATCTTCAAGCACATCATCACAGGCTCGCAGCACGACAGTACACAATCTTTTTCTATTGGATTTTTTATTGTAATGATGTTACCACAGATTACCCCATATTTTACTAATAGAATGTTATGCGAGTGAATCATCCTAGCAAAATAGAAACCGCCGGCGTAAAATGCTCATAGAAATGCTTAATCCGACCATAGGAACTCTGTTTAAGAGCCACGAGACCCTAAAAAAAGGACAAAGTAGGGAAGGAGGTCGTTGTGTTGTAGAGTTGGGGAGCCTTTTGATTCGTCGTGATAAGCTGTCTGGTTGACTACGACACTTAAAGCACTTTCAAAACGAGAAGTTACCCTTATCTTAGAGGAGTTCAATGCCAAAGTTGGAAATACCACAGACGATGACACCTTCGTCGTGTGCAAACAGAATCGGAGAACGAATGATAGGAGCGAGCGTCTGTTATAGTTCTGCTGCGAAGAAAATCTTAATATCACCAACACCTGCTTCAAACATCATATACGTAGATTATACACCTGGCTATCCGTAGCGTACTTGTAGGGTCGCGATGGAGAAGCTTCGTGACGAATGCCACAACTTTCCCCGGTGCTGACTGCTGCTCCGACCACCAGCTTCTTGTAGCAATACACAACAGTGCCACTAAAGATGATATGGAAACGTAATATACTTGCGAAGCATAAACATGTGGCTTCAGAGAAGGTTTTGAACGGAGGATGGGAGACATATCTGCAACCGAATTTGAACCCAATGTCGAAGGTGTAGAGTTAAATATCAGTTGTGATTTATATAGTTAGACAGATTTGGGCCTTTTTACTCGTGTACCTCTACCTCACATTAAGCTTCCCAAATCTGTCAAATGTTCCCAATTGATATTGAACTCTGTACGTTTGACATAAAGTCGTAATTTAACAGATGTTATGCTTGATGCGAGGCCCAGTATTTTTTAATTATTCCTTCACCGTTTTAAGAGCAGTGGTGATGAAATAATTTACACAAAGTAAAGTGCCTGCCTGGGCTCGAACTCACGACCTACGACACGTAAGTCGGGGCTGTTACGACTGGGCCACCACTGCTCTCAAAATAAAAATAATTGACTGGAATGCGTAAACAGACAACTTGCGCCATTGAAGATAGAGACTGGCGTCTTCTTACAAAATGTTCCTCAAGTGTTAGAGCGCTGGAAAAAATACTGAGCAGAATATATGATACGGGAGAGCCTATTAACGCTAATATTACATGGGCGACAGAAAAGCCTGATATCCTACTATCAGAAATTGAGTACGCCATCAAAGCTCTTAAGTGCAAGAAATCACCGGGCAATTAAAGAATGCTGTTGCAGCCGAAATTCTAAAAAAATAGATCAACGAGGCACAAAACTGACATCTGGAATACTCTGGATGGCCTAAAGACTGGATAGAATCGGTGTTTATACTTTTACATAAGAAAGACTCTTCAAAAGATTGTGTCAATTAGAAGACTACAGCTTTAATACTCCATGCAAGTAAGATCTTCCTCCATGTAATTAATCGACCTCCTAACTACTTTTCGAGACGATACAGCCGACAGATATCAGAAGGGCAAGCAGGTTTTGTTAAGGGCAGGGGAACGCGGGAGGAAAACACTTAACGTCCACAAAATGCTCGAGAAGAGCAGGGAATTCAACAGCCCCGTGGTCATATGCTTTATCGACTACGCAAAAGCCTTTGACAGCGTGCAATGGGTCAAACTTTGGAATGTGCTAATCGAAATGGAAGCTCCTGAACACCTCCTCCATCCAGAGTCTGTAAATGGAAACCGTGTCTTTCATCAGGATACGCACCGAATGCTTCAATACTTGTGTTCCAAGCCAAGCAGTAAGTGAGAGAGGGTTGAATCATGTCCCCTGCACTTTTAACCTAATATGGAGTACATTATTCTGAAGATCATTGAAAATTGGGAGACAGGTTTCTCTTTATGTGGAAAGAGATTATCAAATCTCCGAATCACATTCTTCATACATTCTTTCTATGGCAACATCCATGGAAGATATGAGTGAGTTATTCCAGACTCGAGTTGGAAAGTAGCAACATCGGTCTCGCAATGTACAGAGTGAAAACCAAAGTGATGATCACTTCAGTGGAGCTGGGAAACTAATAAATGTCACCTGGAAAATTCCTGGCATTGATATCGTCGATGGCTATGTGTACCTGGATTCCCAAATCTGCAATTACGGCAGCTGTATTTGTCCCCGAGATAAAAAGGCAAATTGGGATGGCAAAAGATGCTATGACCCGTTTAAAAACTTCAAAACCAAGATCAGATTGATACAAGACCTGGTATTCCTTAACATATTGTATGGAGTGGAAACGTGGACAGCTCTGGCCCGAGAAAGACAAAGGATTGATGCATTCGAGATGTGGTGCTGGAGACGAATGCTAAGAATATCTTGAATTGCAAAACGCACCACTGCATCGATCCAGACCCAGCTCCGAACAAAAATTCGCTTGTCCACCATATGCCAACAACGTATTCTGTCGTATTTCGGCCACACAGTGAGCTCGTCGCTAATTAATTTTTTTATGAAAATTTGAAAACATAATTACGAGAAACTCCATGAAATACATTACCTCCATGGGTGATTTCAATGCGCAGATCGGGGTATCGGTAAGGAACATTAGCATTAAGTTGCTGGAAAATATAGTTATGGAACCACCAGCACTCGTGGAGTGAGACTCATTCAATACGTATACGAATAAAACCTAAAAATCATAAACAAGATGTTCATGTTAACACTTAATCGATCTCTCCTGATAAACATACAAGAAAACAGAGTTTGATCATATTATGACTACACTACCACAATTACTTTCAAAGTACGTAGTGTCGTCGTCAGTTTCGTTTGGATAAGACCACCTAATGCAGAGAGCTACTATCCACCAGAAAGCCACGATCAAGAGTAGGCGCAACTACTCTAACACGCCATTAAGAATGAAAACGTTGAACGAGCAAGAAATTTAAAAAAGTTCCTAAAAATAATCTACTAGGACTTATAGCGTCACGTGAAAAGGTATGACACGTAAAATCTGAATATTACCATAAAAATCATGCTCTCTATACTGGACTACTAAATGAAAAATATAGAATTTATCGGAGAAACCGCACAGTTAATGAAAGAAACCAATTACAAAATATGCCAAAACTGAACAAAAACGATAAAGAAAACTTCACAATATAACAACAAAGAAATAAGGAGGTGCTATCTATAGAACAAACACTATACAAATACTAACTACAAACACTATCGTAGTATCACAAAATCGATCCCCCACACTTTAGTATCGCCACCGCTGACATCGAATGACCCTCTGTATAGCACCTGTCAAGGAATGCATCCATCTCAAATACACTACTAAATGTGATTTCCGAATGGAGATCATAAATATAGCTACGGTTTATTATGTCAAACTATATAAGCAGCAAGATTCATTTCAGCAAACTGGTACTGGTACTGGATTCATTATAAACAAGGCGGGGCATAAATACCTCCCCAATTCCCTGTACCTGAAACCCTACAAAAAATAATGAAGATGAAACCAGAGAAGGGCTTTCACACATATCAGATAGGTTCTTAAACAAATGTTGGAGAATGGGCCATCCAATTATGGAAATTTTCCCAAAAACCACACGATATAACATGATTCATGCGACTGATCAAGAAAAGCACTTGCTTCTTATACGGCCCTTGTCAATTGTTAACTCTTTCAGAGTTATTGACCTAAACAGGTTACTTATTTCGAGCAGCGACGTTAAGGATTTTCCGACATCCAATAGGCTCTACGATTATACACCGCCGAAAAGAGCCTCTCAAGAGGAGTCTTTACCACAAAACCAATATTGCCAATTATAAGTCGGTCCAGAGGTAATGACCCAAACAGGCGACTCATTAGACATCAATGCCAAGACTTGTGCTCGATGTCCAACTGCCATAAGATACAAAACAGAAAGAACTTTTCAAAAGAACACTCGATATTAAACTGCCTTTTGCTAATTCAAAAACTCAAATCATTCAGAGTCAATGTCAAACCTAAATAGGCAAGCAATTGAGCACCAAGATTACTACCTTTTTCTTTTTGGCACCTAACAGCCACAAGAAAACACCGGAAAACCACCGGAAAAAGCCACTCAAGAACCCTTGCTACAAGACAACTATTGTCTATAATTAGTCCATTTAGAGTTAACGACCCCAATAGGAAAACCAGTCTAACACCGAACTCGAAGGTTTTTAATTAAAGGTCACTAGATCCACAGAAACACACGGTTAGCGAGTACTTCCAAACCCAAACAAGTAAAACGCCAAGTAAGTCAATTAGCGACATACCAGAATTTAAATGATATCTACTTAATGCATCTCATTTAGAGCTCTATAGCTCCTCACGTGTCAACTATCCAGAGAAGTCGTTGTATTAAGAAACATTCAAACTGAAAAGATTCATCCGACATATCCCAGCGCAACTGGGGCGAAAGAATAGGCTTAACTTTTGGTCCAATCGAGCAGGCTTTTTAAAACATTGTTCCTAAATCGACATGTAAGAGGCCAATATTTTAAAGTGGACGCTTATAGATTTATAAAACAATGATTGAAATGCACAGTACTAATGAAATTATTTAGTTGACAAAATGCCAGAATTCAAATGACTCTCATTGAAATATTCGCCTTGAAGAGATCAATCCAACGACACACATCATATCGCTACTGGGATGCGACAAAATTGCCTATTGTCCTTTGCAAGGACTATACTATTAAGACCTATCATGCTTCTATGGAGTAAAATATTAGCAGAAAAAGTTGTGCTGAAAATCAGTAATCATCCTGTTGTACAAAAGGTAATCCAGTGGATATTGGGCATTAACAATAAAGAAGCCAAATCAGCAAAAATGAAGTTACGACTACCACTTGTCACCCACTAGGTGAATGACATCCCTCTTAAGTTTGCAGAGAAGTATACCTATATGAGCAAACAGATCTCCCACAGCAAACCCAGAAATATTGAACAAGTCTATAGAAAATTAGAGTAGTAGAGTCGGTAAAAGATTAATGATCACTTAGCTATGAACATCGAGGCTGCTGCTGTAGTAGGCTCTTGTTGTGATTTCCTGGACTGCTGCGCTTTGGGCTGCGACGTCCTGGACTGCGTCACCTTGGGCTGTGACGTCCTGGACTGCGTCACCTTGGGCTGTGGCGTCCTGGACGGCAAACTCCGTAGAAGGGACAAGATGCTTGGTCACAATATATTTTTTTTTGTTCTACCCTCAATTTTTTTTTGTCACGAAATTACTTTAAATATAGTTTTAATAACACATATATGAAACTGTAATATAATAAAAATCGTAGTCAAAGCACTTGATGTAGTAATAGGCGTATACATCCCAATTCTGAAATGTAATAGAACACTAGATGGACAACATAGCTAGTACAAAGCAGGTAGGTCAGTGTGTATAAAAATACTCAAGGAAATATAATACTTAAGTGTAGTTGGTAATTCAGCAATAACACACAGTTTGGACTTTGAACTATTATTTATTTTCCACTTCACACTAAGTTACCTTCAACTCCATACAATATATCCACTTAGGTCAACTCTAGACCAAACACTTAGGGATACTTCGGAAACATGGTTGTTGCAAGCCCGTCCAGACTAGACTGCCCCCTTCAAACTGACTCAACCTATCTCGTGTCCGAACAATCCCCCTCCAATCGACAACTGTCATTGGATGTGACGTCATTTGACATTCGAATATTTTCTAAGATAATAAATTTAACAACTTTTAAGTACTATTTGATGTTAAAAATAAATAATTTAATTCTTTACAAATAAAAGATGAATTTATCGAACAAAACCTAACAGTATGATTTAAAAAAAATTGAATATATTTGTAGGTAGGAACTAAAACATACACGTGATTTTGGGTGGGACCGGGAGGTTAGTCTTCAACATCACCACGTATCACCAAGGGGGAGGGGAGGGAGGTTAAAAATGCTAAAAAACCATCACATGATTAATGGACGGCCCTTTCGTATTTTTGTAATAATTCAAATCGTAAATGTCTACCTTCTGGCTGTTTTAGAGCGAGTTGAGCGCAACAAAGCGTATTATTTGCTCGTCTTATAGATACAAAAAATTCTAAATTTATGGTCTCATCACAAAAAAATTCGACAGCTGACAAAAGTCCATATTATATACTCTGTGAACGTTAAGTGTCAGTCGTAGACTATAATATAGATGTGTCAGTCCAAAAAACAGAGGTTAGAGGTTATGTACAAGTGTGTGTTTGTTTGTATTGTATACTTTCACGAAAATCATTAAATATGAGTGAATGTTATAACGTTGTCCCTTGGTTTGATAGTGAAGAGTGGCAGCAAGTCTATGAAGATATATCAAATCCATCTTCAAGGAAAGGATATGCACTTAAACTTTTACTTGTGTGGAAAGCCAGAAGCCCATCCTTGCCGTCTGGCTTAGAATCCACACTAAGCCTGCTGCAAGTTTATGTTGAGGATATTAGTACTTCCCAGGATGTGACCAATGATCAATTACTGCGTTTAGCATATTCATCTGCGATCATGCGATTTGTTAACCATATGCTAGACTCCGAGACAGCCAAAGGGAAAAGTTTGTACGCAGCAGCTAAAAAGTTAGGTGTTCCTGACTGGATTGTAGAACTGAGACATGATACTGCTCACAGCAATACACTTCCTCCAATAGCACTACTAAGGGAAGCTTGTTCTTTCAGTTTACAGTGGCTTCAAACTAACTATTGGGATAAGCACAAACAATACATTCAAGATTATAAATGCGGCCAGAAAAATGCTGTCAATGGTGATGCAGACAAAATTGGATCTCTCATAGATTTTTGTATTTCATTAGGTATATGCTCACATTCAAAATTGAAGATTAAAAACTTATCAGAAATACCAAACATGGCGATGAGAGACTCCATTATTAATGATGCTAAAGAATTGTTTGGAGACCACATAGATCTGTCTAATCTAAAAACTGTATCTATTATGTCACTGGTCAATTTACTGAATACACATGGTAAAAAACTTTTAAAAGTTAGAGATGCAAGCATACTTGTAAATGATGCTTTGCTTGGAGATGATTCATTATTTCTATCAAAAGATCTTTTATATTTCTTTAGTGCAAGTGACTTTAAATTTAAGTCGAAATTATACATTAGTTATGTCCACTGCTTTGAAGTATTACTCACATTTCTACATACAAATGATTTGCTGTTGGACTTTATTTTGGCTCTGATAAAAATTACACAAAATCAAGAAGGTGGACATTTTAGAGCAAAGCTGGCTGCATTGTGGCTTTCAGAAATCTTTGCTGCTCTGAAAATATCTATGAATACTATTATAAAAATGAAAAAGTGAGTACTTATGTATGTACTGTAGTTTAGTTTTTATAAATTTTAAGTGGAAGTAGAAATAATATGTTCTTTAGTTGTTATGCTAAGATTTTAATGGTTGTTTTATCTAACTCAACATTTTATTTATTTTCAGAATTAGTGATGCTGATAGAGTATCCAAAAAGAGGAAAGATTTGAAGCATTTGTATGAACACTGGTACCCTGGCACTAGTTTAAAAAATTTACTTGTATTGGATCTTCAAAAACCTGTACCTGAAGAGTTGCAAGATATCAGCTATATTCAACCAATCATTGCTGCTTATAATCATTATCTTTCTTATTTTATATCAAATCTATTAGATTTGCTTGTACCAAAACTTCCACCTGTGGTTGCAGAAAGAATTTGTTCTCTAGCAAAATTAATATCATCTCCAGAAAAGTTTCCTATGACCACATCATCTGTTATTTATACAGCAGAGGACTTGCAAATGGACGATGATGATGTTATGATTATTGAAGATGTTCAAAATGATGACTTGGTACATAATGAAGAAAAAGACAATGGAAAAATACAACAAGTAGTGTTGAATAGCATTTGGAGACTAGCTTCTAATGAGCATGACTGGTCTACATGTCCTATCGGTAGAGTTCCTTGGCAGCATATCACAGAAAATGTTGATGAAATGGAAACAAATTGAGTAGATTTATAATATTATATGAAATTAAACACATTTATATCATTATTCTTTTTTTATTTTCATATTTTGTATACAGTATAATGTTTTGGTTACATTTCATTTATATTGACACATTATAGGATCCCTAAAAATAGTTGAACAATATACATGTTTATATGATACAAGATTCATTATTGATTAACATGTAGGACAAAGTTCACAGTCAAATGACATACAGGTATATAAAACGACCATGTGTAAACAGCTTATTATTGGTCCTTATAGCAAATACACAGGTTGGATAAACAAATGCCAGTTATGTGATTCTTAGTGAAATATCCAACTAATATCTTAAAATTCAGAACTTCAGTTCCATAAACATGGGTATTAATAAAATTACTGTTACAGAGATTGAAGGCAACAGAAAAATAAAATGTGATGTTACACAATAAAATTTAGGGCTAATATTTAATTTTGATATTCAACTTGAAACAACAAACTACAATAAAATTTCAACAATCCAATTATATAATGCACCAATAGAGAATTTAAAAATGAAACTTCGATTGATAGGCACTTTTAAAAATAAACAGTGGCAAAGACCATAGCAGTTCTTAAGATAAAATAGTACCTTGCTAAAAGTTGTCATAGTAACTAATAAATTATTTACATTAACCGTACGCGGAACGGGCGAATATCTACACACACTTCTAAAGTGTCAATAAATTCCTAGTTGTAGCCACATTGCACATTCATTAAGAGCGCGTACTCAATTTGCGACGAAAACTTCATGTTTTCGAGTTTTTCCCAGACCTATATCGGAATGATGGGAAAAGATTAATCAAAGAATATTACGGATTTAGGAAGTTTAAGTCTTGATTTAGTGCACTACAGAGTAAAAATATAATTTTTAATGTTAGTAATCTAAAGAGAAGACAATCCCTTCATGGCGTTTTACAAAAGTAGACGTCAGAGTGATCTTTCAGGACGAATACAACCATTGTAATGTGCTAAAATGTTTTATTTTATGCGTTTGTCCAACAGAATATATAGTCTCAAAGTGCATTACGTAGCCTAATTGCGAAAATATTGCTAGTATATATCAAAAAAACAATATTAAAAAAGTACAAAATTGGCTCACTTTAACATTTTTTTTTTACCAGTATTTAAGGAGAATCATAACAAATAAAATTATTTTATGAAATAAAGGTTATTGTTCAATATGCGGTTTTTTTTTCAGTTAGTTTTATGTACGCATTTATTTTATGCGATTATTTTAAAAAACACTATAAATCCTCGCGCACAATTGTTTGCCGATCAGTGCGTGCCGGGTCCTCCCAGCGACAGGACGTATCACTTTTTCCCGCCGCCCGCAGCTCGCTCGCGTAAACATCGACAGCGTAGGCGACTCATAGCGCGACACGCCAGTATTGATACTTTGGCAATTTTTATTATTTGGTAAGTAATTTTGAAAAACGTTATCTACAAATAATATCATTATTTAAATATCAAATGGCGTAATCATAAATAATAGTCACAATTTTACATAAAGTGTATTTTTTTTCAGAAATGGGTAATAAACGAAAATTATTTGGAAGTAAAAAAAATAAAACGTTGGCTTTCGCCAGACAAGCAAAAAGGTGAGTTAGCCTTTATAGGCTTTTTAACCGACTTTAAAACTTTTTATTGACCAGAAACATTTTTTCTTGGGAGCGTCTCCAGATGGTCTGTTCGATGAAGGAATCATCGAAATTAAATGTCCCTATTCGGCGCGAAACATGAATGCTGAACAGGCCGTCATAGAAAAAAAAGTTAAATTTTGGAAAGTCGATGGATCTATAAATACCAACCACGACTGGTACTTTCAGATCCAAGGACAGCTCCATATCAGGTGAGAATCAATATCACTTCAGCTCTCTACTCTATTGTAAATTTTATGTAGTCCACAACATGTCCTTTGTTTGCTTCTATTCTTTAATTTTCTAATAAATTATAATTTATTTTCAGTCAAAAAAATGTTTGTCTCTTTGCGGTATGGACAGGAAACGAATTTCCATTGAAGACCACAAAGATACCAAGAGACGATATGTTTTGGGCGACAAAAATGGAACATAACCTATTGGACTTTTATGACAAATGTCTTTTGCCCGAGATAATTGACCCCAGGAAAAGTCGGTCAATGACCATCAGAGATGTACGATATTAAAATAAAAAGATCTAAACTTCGTTTCATTATAATTTTACCAGTAATTATACGCACACATGATTATTTTTTAATTGTTAAAGTCTGTGCTTAGACGGTTGTAATCCAGCGTCCCATCCAAGGCGGCCTTGCGTGTTGCCATACGTCTAAACGGCGGATGTAATCCAAATATTGATTTGACCTTCAACCTCCTTGGTCACATTCTGTACAATATTTCTTAGGTATGATTTACAGAAATCCTCATTCTGACACAGTCATCAAATATAAGTTAACCAAAATTCACAAAAGTGTCTCATGAATGGTAAAATAAAAATTTGTGACCTTTAAAAAAAATTTTGGCGGCCTTACCCAAAAATCAAATTCTTACAATAAAATATAAAAGTATCAAAACGATTCATTTCTAGCTCCGGGCTCACGCACACTGACGAACCATTGTAGTGTGCGTCAATACTTCGCCGTTCTTGCAATTTTGTACCTACGCTAAATCGAATACACGCTCTTAACTTTTGTTGTAAAATAACTTACTTTAAAATTATGAGTATGTTCGCTGATGGGGAGCTTGGAAAACAGACAATACAATTATATTATCGAGACCTAACCACATCTAATATTTATATTACCTCAAAACAAAGTAGAATGTACGTAACTAATATAAATGTTGACGCTAACAACGCTGTACAAGAATACTAATAATGTAAACCATCAACAATAGTAGCTAGACTTTCAGAAGTGTTCAGGCTAGTCGGAGACTGCTGAAAGCAAACTAGACCAAGGCACAGAAAGTACGCTAGATTACTGCGACACAACCCCATTAAACAGAATCAATAGAGTTTATTACACATAAAAATATAGTATTTGTTCGGCACCTTGATGAGACATGCACTTTTATGGGTGTTTAATTTTCAACAAATGCAAATTAATCTAAGAATAGTTTTCTTTATATTTCTGTTCTGTGTAAATTGCTCAAAAGGTAGCCTCAGTATCAACTGTGAGATTCAAATTAATTTCGTGGCTTTAAAAATGTTACAAATAGTGTGTAAGCTTATAGAGTATAGTAAGATATAGTAACTTTATTTTAATACAGTCCTTCATAAATATTGAGCTATAAAATATGTCCAGAGACGATAGTTAAACGAGAGGCTTACAAACAATACAAGTTGTCACAGAGTAATTCGTTGTTTGTATAGTAGGTAAATTGTTAGAAACTAATTAATAAAAAGCGGGTAAAATATTTGTGACTTAACAATAAATTCATTAGCTTATTTTAAGACAGTCTTTTAGAATATGAAAGCAAATTAAGATAGAGGCAAGGTACGTGGTGTTTATGATAATTTTTTGGATAGTACAATATTTATTTTCATAGGAGTTGGATGTAGAAACAACGCTCCTGCTAAGGAGCCAAGTATCGCAACAAGAAGAAATGTTAAATACATAATATTCAATTACACATAAAAAAGCATTAAATGTCTCGGACAAATAATGACCATAAGTACTCAGGCAGTAATATTTAATGTAAACATATAATTTAAAATATTTGTTAAAAACTTATCAGATTATAAAGTTCTGAATGGATCACAAAACATTCATTTTTCATACATAATTATAAATTTCTAAAATAGATGTGAATTAAAATCGTCTTATACATGAGGTAAAGAAACTAGATACAATTTTAGTTTATAAATAATTGATACCTTGTACAGTTTGGAATCGAACATGATAGTTAGGATCACAAAGCACTCAATTAAATTGCATAATATTCTAAACCTCATTTAAGTGATGTCTTTGGATTGGCATGTAAAAGATTAATTTTGAATATTTTTTGTCTACACAATAATCGCTCGCCGTACCTTTATCAATTCAATGCTAACTCAGAATCACAACATCACATAATTGTACACAATTTACAGTAGATAATCTAGACAAAATAGGGCAGTTTAACAATAAACACCAATTTGGCATTTTAATTACGAAGAGTTAGCAATAAAATCACCTCTACGATGGTTCTGCGTCGACACGTGAACCATATGCCCAAATTCAAGCATAAAAATTAATGGAATGAATCACTTCTCAACATGTAAGAGCCTGCAAGTTTTAACCTACCAGCTAATCGAAAACTTTGAAAAATACAGTCACATGTCATCTATATCAAACAAAATTCGTCTATTGACAGTAGAGCAATATTGCTATAATTTTAAAATCACCTTTAGACAAGATTTACATATTTACACAGAAAATATATCATAAAATATGTCAGTGCAAAGATGGATGTAAATATTTTTATGTACGAAAAAATACTTTTATATTCATACATCACTTGTTTGGGCAGTCGCCGGGATAGTTGCGGCGACTTTTTTGACTTACAGAAATAAGCTCATTACTACGTCTAAGTACAGTAGCACGACGCACGACGGCTACTGAGAATCTAGTCGTCGACTGCGCGGGCGCTTCAACTACTGCTACATGTATACCGTCTAAAACAGAGCTCAGTTACATAGCACGGCTGTGTTTGATAACAACTTGAACATACTTGCTTACTTCACATCGATCTCTATAAGTAGTACTACGTCACTTACAGTTAGCAACATCAGGAGACAGGTGGCAAAAATAAAATAAATACTTCACGGTTCGTTTAGTAAAACTTAACAGTAATGTAACATTCGATTGCTATCATCCTAAACAATTTAAAATGTGAAGGAACACGCACAGGAACATTTTATCTAATTTCTTTTCACTTTACGCTGTCAGGAATGTAAGATATCTGAGAATGCGAAACTTATCCATTAACGCATTATTTGACAACACTAGTTCTAAGTATCATGGCAAAAGGTGGACATGTTTGCATAAGATTTCGTTGAAGGCTATCGATCGGTACTCGCGTACGTCATCGGACATTCAATCATGTATAGTCTTTGATCTAGTAGGCAGGCGGCCTAGACCATGATAGGGTCGTCCGAGGACAACTGTCTGTGCAGCAGTCTCTGCGAGCGCATGGAGCTGGCGCCCGTGCTGAGGTCGTCCGTGCTGCCCAGCTCGCCGTCGTGGTCCGTCGTCGAGAGCAGGTCGTCATCTGACGTCGCTCTGAGCATATATAAAATATAAGTGATGAATAACGGGTAAACGTAGAAATAGAGAAGGTTGCTCTCAGGATAAATGGAGCAAAAATCTATTCAGGTTGGCTGCGTGTGAGTGGCCGAGGATCGAGCTAAATGGCAAAGGATTGGAATGGCTTATGTCCACGATGAACGAAGTACCAGTTGGGACGCAATAATTTTAAGGCAAAAGCAGTTAGTAAGGGCCCATTTCACCACTAACGATTAGGTTCCCGGCAGATTTTCATGGAAATCCTGTTGCATTTTTAATTTATTCATTAAGTAGTGGCCATATTTGGCCATCGTGAAACAGACCATAAGCGTGACGTAGTATTAGCAGCAGCACTACTTACAAGACGTTAGTGTCTGCGGCGCGGCGACGTTTCATACCTGATAAGCGTGGGCAGGTTGGAGGTGAGGATGGCCTTCTCCTTCTGTATCTCATGGATGTGGCCCACCAGGATCTGCTCCTCCGGGCGCGGCGCGTGCGAGTGCGAGCGCAGTGTGGACAGGCGGCTCGTGGCCGTGTGGCACGCCGTGTCTAGCGTCGCTATGTCCTGCAGCATGCCGCGGACCTGGAGTGGTAAAAAGTTTGTAAGTTCGTTGTAGAATACAAGAGATGAACTTGATAATTTAAAAGTAAATCTATGATATAAATTATGCTTAGATTAAAAACTTTCATTCTTGATCAGTCTTATGAAATGATTATAACAAGGCAGATTCTTGTAGTGTGAATAATCTGTTACAAACATTAGAACTCAAGTCTTTTAACGAAATCTGAGTTTTGGGTATATGAAAATGGCTAGAACAGAAAAACATGCGAAAAACTTCGTTCAAAACGTAGCCTTATCTTTTTTTTCCTCATCACCCGAGCATGATTCAATTAATTAAGGTTAATATTGTAGTGATTGAATAATAGTAGTTTATGCAATCATCATATAATAGGGGTTATTAAAACACGAGCGTGGATTTATCTAGATATACATATATTAGATATTGTGATAATAATATCAAGCGAGTGTTTTAATACTTAATGATATGCCGTTGCATACACTACTTTATCTTCACTCATACAGTTGAAATAAAACAAAAGTAGAAACGGAAAAAAATATGTGGTATGTCGAGCAATTTAGATTCTCGCGCGCGCATCCATAGACATTGACACTACTTTTCTACATTGAGTCAATGAGCCCATACGCGCCAGTAAATTAAAAAGTAAAAGTGTGCTATAAAAATTAAAAGTTATTTTATGATGCAGTTATTTGAAAATCGGAGGAAAATGTTGCACTGTAATGGTTTTTTTTTAATTTTACCTATCTGAATATAACTTTGTGAGTGTAGATAAAAGAGTATTATTATTATTTTTATAACGTTACTAATCTCTAAGTAACATGAGACAAGGGTTGGAAGATGAAATAACTTGACTCATAACTTTTAGACTATAGATACTTACGGTGCGCATCTTATCTACGAGTATGGCCTCTAGACAGGCAGTCTGGCGCGCGATGTCGTGCAGCGAGTCCTGCGCCGGCTGCACCTTGTGCGTGCGCAGGATGCACGGCGCGAACACTATGGCTAGCGCGTTCGGACCCATCCTGATAACACACATTTATATTACTTTATATAACAAAATACAAATAGAGATTTCTGCATTCAACTGCCCATAAATTATGTTACGGTATGTGAAATCATGAAAGAGACAATTATGTTACCTATTATGATCTTCTCCGAGCGCCACCCTCGCCAAGTGGAATATTAGCCTCTCGACGAGATCAAAGTTTGGTTTTGGCAGCTTTCTTAATATGGTGAATATTGTTGACACTCGCTCCTAGAAAGAAAATAAACATTACCATAAATAATAAGGAAATGTGATAATTGGCCAACCTGAAACACCAAACCCAACAGTTCACATTACCTATCTGCAGCACCATAAATATCAGAGATACGTGTTCATCCCAAAGACAAATTTAAATTTTAAAAGAACTTACGGAGTCCTGCCTATTTGAGGCCTAAATAGTAATGACATATTCTGTCTATATATATAGTTAAGTTGTTTACCTGTGGGTCGGAGATCTGCGAGGCCAGTATGAAGTCGTCGTAGAGGTCGAAGGTGAGCAGCGGCTCGGGCAGCTCGCGGAAGAAGCTCTTGAGCACCGAGGCGCGCACGTGCACGGCGTACGCGTCCAGCTTGTCCACGCCCTCTTCTGGGGACTCGTCTAGCAGGCGCCGCAGCTCACGGACCTATCATAAATATTGCGTTTGTATTACAATTTAACTTTCAACAGACAGAAAGACTCCACATAACACCACCCACACATTTCGTCAAGAAAAAGTGATGGCTTTAACAGATAAGTCAGACTAATTATCCGCCGTCAATGAATGATACCATAAATGGTATTATAAAGGCTAAAAAACACCGTATTGTGTTGCAAAAAGAGCTGTATATGTCTTGCATAACCCAATAATCGCTACGGGACTCACGATGATATTCGGCAAAGTAGGAACAGTTGTATCTGGTAGATTAAATCGTAATTCCGAATTGGAAAACCAATGATGATCCAGTCTAAAGAGCTATTCACCTGTAAACAAGAAAAATGTTAAGAATAAGTAAAACGAATGAAAGCTTACCTTAGAACTAAGCCCACTCTTCCTATACAAGCCCTCTACGTAAAGGCCCGTCATCTCTATCGTGGTTAGTAACCTATCGACGACTATGGGGATATTGCTCTCGCCAGTAGGTAGATCAGGTAACGGGACCCCAAACACCTTTGAAAATATAAAACTAGGGTTATCCTCTAGGAAGTAAACAAGGTACTCTTTTTGTTTCCGGCTGGGCCAAATTTACAGAAATTATATTATATTAAACCCATATATGACATCTATACAGACGACATAGACGTATAAAATGTAGCCCAATTTCTCTTGGAAAATTCCCCTTAACCGACTTCTTTAAACAGGACGAAGATCTAAATTCCTCTGAATGTTTTTTTTGTATAATCTAAGTCATTATCTTGTTACTCAATATTATCATTTTTAGAAGACTGGCAATAGCTATAAGCTTGATCATCATCTCAAAATGATTTTTTTCTAAGCATACCTTTCCTCTGGAGACGTTCATTTGCTCTCGCCCGCCAGCATCCACGGCGCCCACAATCGCAGCCGAAGAATGCGACTGGTTGTCTTTACGACATAATGTTGACACCTACACAAATAAAAACATTACATTGATTTTACTTAATAATTTGTTATCTTAGTCCTCCAAATACATAAAATTAAGGAAGGAGGAGTGCATTGTCACTAACATTTCGATTATGCTTCAAGTATTAAAAATATTGACTTACCTTAGTGTAGCATTTCTTATGCGAGGCAAGTTTACACGTCTGGCATATCAGCGACCGTTCAATGGGCCACATGAAGAAAGTCTTGCAGATCTCACACTCCGTGGGTATGTTGATCATAGACAATATGAATGTATGACCTTTGTATTGTATGGGGTCGTCCACCTGAAATTAACAAGGGAATTTATTGTAACACTATTTTAAACAAAAACAATAAATGACGATCAAACAAATTTAAGACTAGCAGACACCACAGTGGCACCATTTGTGCTCTGGTGTTAGCTTCTAGGTACGGAGACCTAAAGGATCTGTAAAAATATAAATAACAAATCTTTTAATTACTTTTCTCTTTTTATCCTTTTTTCTTTTCGTTCTCGCTTTATCTGTCTCGTGTTGACTCATGAACTCGTCCATGAATCCTCTGAAGGCGTTGACGCCCATGGTGATGGACAGCGTGGAACCCTCCCGCGCACACACAGTCTCCATCACATGAAGGAAGTTCCCTATGAGATCTTTGTACTTGAGCGCAGAGCCCCGAGTCTCCACGATGCTATATGTCGCCACTAAGTTGTCTTTGAATTCTAGTAATGCGTGTTTGAATACCCTGTCCACCTGTTGAAGAATCACATATTTTTTAGAAGGAATTCATAAATTCTCGAATAATCACATTTAAAAACAGGATTGAATACAACAAAATGTATTCCAGCTTACCTCTGATTGCTTCTTTTTCTCATTAGGTTCCATTTCATAAATCTTCTCTGTGATAAAGTTCTGCATTGCCTGCAACTCAGTCGCGTCTGATATAATCTTATCCGTTCTATCCATAAATTCTGAAGTCCCTGTTAAGTTGAAGTTCGAACTGACCGGTCCTTTGGAGTTGTCTAATAAATTATAATTGGAGTTTGAAATGATTCTTTTTCTATTCTTATGGCGGCCTCTGCTGGGAACTGTGACGGGGCTGGAACATGGCATGGTGATGACTCCCTTGTTCTGTATACATTTCGTGTGGTACAGCTGTTTACAGTCGATACATCGCTGACCCTGCGTGATGAATGCGTCGATGGCTTGATGGCAGTACACACATCTGTCACCTTTCGCGAATCGGGTGCCTTTGCGAAACCTGTGAAATTAACGTTGAATTTAATACCAATGCTGGACGCATCCTCCTTCCGGCCATCGTCCTTTCACTTATGCTTAACGTGTCTTGCAACAATATTTTCAATCTGTAAAATCTTGTTCAAACTACCTATGCTAATACTAATAACAATTTGTTAGCATTATGCTGTAACATTGTAATATGCAAATACATATAAACAAGATGTACTATCGGTGTTGACAGCAAAAGCAGCGTTTTATGAGCTTTGTTTTTCGAAATGTTTTTGAGAATTCTAGAAGTCAAACCAAATGAATGGTTTGTTCTTGTATAAATGCAAATGTTTCGAATTAACTATGTGTAAACGTGTGTACACAATCACTGTTGTATGTACCAGTGTACCATTTAACAAATTTTCTTGCATTAGAGGCCTCTAAGGAAGTTATTCAAAACAGTATTCTCACGATACAATTAGGCTTATGCTTTATCATATTTATCATGCAATAAATATAAATATGGAGGACAAGAGCATTAATTTTGCACATTCATCCAATATAAATAGATCTCACTTGGGTAGGGTATTATTAAATATCTGCCAATTATAATAATAGTTTCGTAGATATAAAACCATTTAAGGCAATTAATTTCAGCTACTTAGCTTTAGACAAGAATCTATAAACGCCGATTATTTGATAAGTTTAACAAACAGTAATCAATTGCAGACCAATGTTGATATGTTAGAGACGAAGCTATTATCGTTTGACCTCGCACCCGTGCGCTTTGTTGCGATGGTCAAAGACCGGTTGAGGTTAAGCAAACACGGTCTTGGTCAAGGATTCGTTAAAGCATTGACAGAGACTTTGTTAACTTATTTTATTAGATGAAATTAGCAGCTAGATTGTTTTTGAACTAGCTAAGGACCTTGTCCAACTGATGGAGTATCATGAAATCGTTACTTCTGATAGATTTTTATTTAAAATTTGATTAACACATGTGTTTTGTATACATATAAAAAATATAGTATTTAAGCCAGTTACACCATATGCAAAAAACCGGCCAAGTGCGGGTCGGACCCGCGCACGAAGGGTTCCGTACCATAATCGCAAAAAACGGCAAAAAAACACGTTTGTTGTATGGGAGCCCCACTTAAACATTAATTTTATTCTGTTTTTAGTATTTATTGTTATAGCGGCAACAGCAATACATCATCTGTGAAAATGTCAACTGTCTGGATATCACGGATACATTCATGAGATACAGACTGGTGATAGACTGACAGACAGACGGACCGCGGAGTCTTAGTAATAGGTCTTAGTAATTATGTTTTTACCCTTTGGGTACGGAACCCTAAAAATATCGGCCACTTAATTCAAACGGCATTCTACGCCTAAGGACCCGAGTATAAAACAGCGCACGATCAACAGAACTTTAAATTAGTTGAGTGAGATTAGACGTGTGACGGGTTAGTAACAATGCAAGCATGCTATTTCTCAGCTTCGTTTTATTATCTCTCATTTATGTATTGTATTATTATTTTACAAGAACATTTAATTACTGGAAGAACAGAAATGTCACCGGGCCCACGCCAACCCCATTTTTTGGCAATTTGAAGGAATCCACTCTCCGAAGAACTCATATTTCAAACGTGATGGAGAGTTTCCTGGAGAGAAAGTTGTAGGAATATACAGAATGACAACGTAGATCGATTTCGATTACTTCATCGATCGAGGTGTAGAATTTAGTAAAGACGGATTGGGAGCTAACTTATTCCATTCCGACGGAGAAACTTGGAAGGCGTTGAGGAACCGATTCTCCCCGATATTTACCAGGAGCAAGTTGAAAGATATGACGTATCTATTGACTGAACGCGCGGACAAATTTGTGGAGTACCTGCAGAGTGTTTGTGAGGAACAGCAAGAACAAGAAGTACATACACTTGTGCAACAATACACTATCGCCGCGATTGCTGAAGTTGGTTTCGGCTTAGACGCAGACAAGTTTAGCAGTAACACGAAAGCGCTATTACGTCGAATTGTTGCGTTAATCTTCGATATGAACTACGCAAAGGAACGCGAAAGCTGACTACACTATACCTGGAACGAATACCACGATAAGAAAAGGGCAAACTGTTATAATACCACTTCTGGGCATTCACTATGATGAGAAGTATTATCCAAATCTTGAGGTATTCGATCCTGAGCGATTTAGTGCGCAGAAGGCAGGAGACCGTCATCCCTGTGCTTATTTGCCCTTTGGTAACGGGCCAAGAAACTGCGTGGGTAAGTCATTAGCCTTTTTGCCGCATAAGAATAAAGATATCGGACATTTACAAACAAACATTAGAATAGTTTTGCACTACAGATATATTCTCGATGCGTTGAACCCATCGTTTTTATCAGACGTTTCTTTTATTTTATTGTGTTTATTACTGGAAACTAATAATCGCTTTTTTCATTGCAGGTTTACGACTAGCAAAAGTCCAGTCGCGTATCTGCATTATAAAGCTACTGACCAAGTTCCGAGTGGCTCCTTCTAAAAACACGAAAATGGAGATCGATCCGTGCAGGTTTCTTTTGTGTCCCAAGGGAGGCATTAACTTAAGTCTAATACCTAGGAGAGCATAATTTGTTAAAAGTTGATAAATCTATGTCTTTCTAAAACTCTTTGCAATATTAACGGGTGAGTTTTTTAGGGTTCCGTAGTCAACAAGGATCCTATTATAGTTTCGCCATATAGTCCATACATACTGTCCGTCCGTCCGTCCGCAGCTCAGCTCAGAGACTCTTAGTACTAAAAAGCTATAATTTGGCATGAATGTACATTAATCAAGCCGACAAAGTGGTAAAATAAAATCGTGAAAAAAAAATGTTTTTTGGTTCACGTAGTGTGAATTTTTTTTTGTCTCGTCTTGTTGGATATCGTTGATAGGCCATTCAGAAATATTACGGGTCTGTCAAAACCATTTTTCGATTCAGGGATCCGCTTGCGCAAAAATAAGCTTTAAATTGCTAATTTTTGTTAGAGCTTTTGCTTTGGATATGTGAAAAAATTCACAGCAGAGCATATAATAACGAAATTAAAAGGAAAACTATCACAGCTAAGTAGGTTTTACAAGTTTACGAGTAATAGTCGACTAACTTATAAAATTAAAAAAAAATGTATATTTATGTATGGGGGACAACAATTTTCGAACGGCATAGTAAATTTCGTGCCTTAGTTAGAGTAATGTTCGGTGCTTTTATTTTTTATTAACGTTAGTAATGTTACCTATATATTTTGGCGAATGTAGCTGTTTATACGGAATCCTCTATGCGCGAATCAGACTCGCACTTGGCCGGTTTTTGGTATAATGTCATCACGCCTTTTGCCCCAGAAGAGTAAGGCACACCCACATTTTGCCAGTTATGTTTAGGTCCTATGTACAAGGAGTGATCCTATTGCCGTCAACCGGGCACAAAGTCAGGCTGCGTGCTGCTGCGAAATCCCTAAAGGAAAAACCGAATAACACTTGCTCATCTTGTGATTCGAACCCAGGAAATCTCAGCTGCGGTTCCTACCAAGTTCATAAGGCCTAAAAATTCAATAAATAACACCATATTATTACAGAGTGACATTTAGCCAATTAACTACACCGACCCAATACTTCAAGTATGATATGATTCTGTTTACCTGTGCCCAGCAATCCGGAAGAGTCCGTTCCCAGTCTGTCCTATGAAGTCAGTAGACCTCGGGTCGAGGGGCCGCACGTCGCCGGGCGCGGGGTCAGAGTTGCGCCTGCGCAGCGCCGCCACCGACACCACGGCCGCACTCGGCACCACGTTCACTACCAGACCACTCATCTGTTCCGACGCCGCACTGTGGTGGATAGTTGCATAGATAAATATAGTTAGTCTCCATTTTGCAAAAAGGCCCACTTGGACGAAAAACTTAACTCAGAGTTAGATTCTAACACGATATAATATTGTCAATTTAACCTCGTTTTAGCAATATTAGAGTTAAATTTTTCGTGCACGTGCGCCTTATAATCTTATTCCGTTTTGTCCGTTGTGTTTGGGTATTCTGGCTAACATAGCTAGCCACTGCAGTGGATATCATATGGTGATGTTGATTAGAGCTTGGACTTGTCCAGTGTAAAATATGAGTTGTTAGCAGAAAGGAATCTAGAACAGGATAAAAATAACGCTTTTTAGTGTACAACATTACAAACTCCAGTGTGCAGTCTAATTGCATCTATATTACTTAATCGAATTTTGTGAGTTTGTTCTTACGTGTAGGGTATTCTCTGTAATTACTACACCTATTTGAAGGGTGCATTATGCCAGATGGGCCAGGACAGGCAATAAATTATTATGACCCAGACAAAGTCGGGGCGCGTCACAAGTAAGAAATAAAACGGCGGCCAGACCTACGGCGATGTGCCATCGATACATGGTAGACATCCTACCCATACGCACAAGACGTTTTGGGAACACTTATTATGCGTACAGCTAGAGTGAAATTCCCTGCCAAATTCTGTGTTTTCCGACAGCTACAATGTGGGAGTCTTTATGTCAAGAGTGAATAGGTTATTTCTAGGCAAGCGTGTTTCACCGTCAACTACATCATCGCCTACCATCAGGTGAGATAGTGGTCAAGCGCGAGCCTATAGAATATATATATAAAAAAAGATCTTTCATAATCAACCTTTTAATTGATAGAGAAATGGAAAGTTCAAAATACTAATCTTCAGTAATGATTTGAGACATAATCGGAAATTCCTAAGCATTTGTGAAACATGTCCCTTAGTATCGGCGAATCCATAAAATCTGTTACTATTCGAGAAAAACAATTGTTTTAAGCTACAAATTACATGAACAAATACTAATCTTCATCTTCAAACTTGAAAGAATGCAAAGAAAATAAATCATTTATTAAATTTATTTTTATTAATTGTTATATAAGTTAATTTATTCTTTGGGCACTGACTGGACAGATTCACTTAAACTGGCTGGATCTTTCCTCAAATGACCATTTCAGGCATCAATGTCTACATGGTCTTCATATTATTATGATCTAACCAAGATTTTTGGTGGACTTTAAAAGAGTCTGTGACCTCGTGAGTTTGTTTCGGCCTTTCTTCTCGGAGAAGTCAGATAGGAAACGCCGACCTGATCTAGTTTAAAATAATATGATCGACATGTAAAAGGGTTTGTACAAACCAACTAACAGAAATAAAACCATTTATCATAGTGTACGGACTTACGAGCCGTACAAATGTATTTATAATTAGGCACTATGTTTGCCTATAACTTGTATGTGTGGTGTGTACTGTTAGCACAAGCTGGTGATAAATAAATAAAGTATAGATACCGTTTAATGTCATGGTCGTGCAGAGACAGCGAGGCGTCGACGATGATGTCGGGCGGCGGGCCGCGGGACGAGCGGCGCGGCGAGCGGCGAGCAGTGCGCGCGGGCGGCGCCGGCGCACCGGACTCCGTGTTAGCCACTGACTCTGCGCTGCCCGCTGTGAACACACGACCATTTAAGATATTTTCTCTCGAATATGAGGATCTGACCAAGGAGATTTGTATTACCCAGTAGGGGAGTTTTTACAAAATTCCCTGGACCCCACACTAGGATTCCCTGTGTTGTGGATTAATCTCCATCCGGTCAGACCGGAAGCTGGCCCAAACATATTGGGCAAAAGGCTAAGTATTGGAAATAATAGGGCTGCCCAAGTGTATTAGAGTATGATTTTGCTAGGATATCACGAGCCTGTCATGTGCGAGCAAACGTTTGTATAGTCTGGGTTATGCATTATGAACAGCTTAAAACGTAAGCCTTAGTACAGGCAAGGCAAATATTAATAAATTATCTGTTGAATTAGTTATATGAACAAAGAGCCAGATGAAAAATAAACGTACAATTTTTATAAGCACGTGTTAAGATTATTATTATACACAGAAAGGATAACTTACAATAGTAATAAATGAAGAAATTAAGAAAATCAACTATGTAAGCCATCACAATTAAAAACACCAACAATCGAACTTTAAATAAATAGCAAGAGACAATTTTATTCTTTGCCGTAAAAATTACTGTAACTGACATTTTGATACTTAAAAGATTCAAACACAAATGCGAAACAGTTTTAAAAAAGGTCCCATCAAGCTATTTATTTAAACAAATTATGTTTGGCTTTGAGTCTGATAAAAGATCGAAGTTAAATTAATGACTACTGAGAATTGAACAACCTAATGACACAGCAACAATGAACAATTAATAAATATTTTACAATTTGTCTAGCAATAAGCTTTTGACCACCCATGGACACAATAGAACATTTATTGTATTATTAATTTATATTATACATTTACATTATTATATTTATTTATATTATTATATTTATCATTTGTTTTCAGATTCTGCAATCATATTTAGTAGTCTGCAGATAGACTACAGTTTTTAAATAGTGCTAAATCTCAAGTTTTTGAAACCCTAGGAACATCTGCCACTCGAGTGTGACCAGCAGTGACATATAGAAAACATTAAATAGGTCGCTGCAAATACAATCTGCCCAGATTATAAGTCATTCTGACACTAGATGCAAGTGCTTTGCTCCTGACCGGACGAAGGCCCGCTTGTTGTTGTTTGTAAAGTGGCCTTACTCCTGCAAATGGTATAATAAATAATAATATACTCCGCCTAGTATTCTCTTCCCGTGACAGATGGGACACGTGATTGGCTAAAGAATACGTCATCAGTTGCGATGTGCTAATCATTCAATATAAAATTAATTTGAAAACAAAATAAATTACTAACTAGCTTAATTACTTAGTAACTCGTGTGACTCATCTATTTAAGATGAATCACACGAGTTACTTAGTAATTTAGCTAGTTAGTAATTTATTTTATTTTCATTAACTAAATGCGAAAGTACCTACATTTACTGAAAAGGACAATCAATGGTAACGCTTCTCATGACGTAGTCTTAGGCCATCATGGGAAGAGAATACCATTAAGGATTCAAAAAACCGCTCCGAAGCCGCAGTCAACGTGTCCACATAATGGTTCAAAGAAATCAAGTTAACTGTTTTGCTATTGATTTGAAATTAAGAAGAAATTGTGACTGTCAATAAGTGTAACGTACCTGCATCAGCGAGTGGCGCGGCCGACAGACTGGGCGCTGCGGGCGCAGCCCTGGGGTCTCGTCTCACAGGCGGCAGCGAGTGTAGCGCGCGGCCCTCTAGCGTCGCACTAGACACGCTGCGCTGGTACACCGCCGCTGATCCGCGCCTGAATACGTACCGACACATTATATTTTAATTCTGCGATAAGTTTTGGAACACTAAACTTAATGTTTAGAATGACAAAGTTCAAATTACATTGGAACCAAAAAAAAATATTACGCTCTACAATTATTGGCCTCTCAATTAACAGAAAACCAAGAAAATAATTTACAATAAATTTTAATTTTGTTAATCACACTATTCTTAATTAAAATTTATTGAAAATTATTTTCTTTTTATTTTGGATTTCAATTAAAGCTTGATTTTTAGTTTTTTTTTATCAATTATTTATTTTTTACTTCAATCGCTAATCCTGAAGATCCTGGTAAGGATAATTAGACAAACAATTTAAATTATTGCATTGTCATCGGTACTTGATAAGTGCGCAAAGTTTCAAATTAAGCCGACGTTTTGAAGGGGGTGAAAATCACGTTCAAAGATTCCGTTTCGTAGATTCATAGATACATACATACCAAGCTAATAAAAGCGTGTTAAAAATCAGAATTCACAACGTTAAAGTTGATAGATGAGTAAGCGCCGATTGAAAGTAAATCATCTGAGATTACGAACTCAATTAAAGAGGTATACTCCATTTGTTTAGGTAGTTAACTAAAGGTAGACAATCTTGATATGTCTTTTTATATAAAATAAATCGTATAAAAGACCAACAAATATTATTTAAATTTAGTTACTTACCTAACATCGGTTTAAGTAAATACCTAATTGTAAACATTTTTAGATTCAATTTTTAGACATTTTTTTAGATAAAAGACATGTTAAGATTGTTTACATTTAGTTAACTACCTAAACAAATGGAGTATAGTTGTGTCCGTTTGATTCTCAAGGATAGAAATCAAGGTTAGAAAGAAACAATTTTATTTGGAACTCGTACGGATTATGTTATGAGGAGACCTGTTTACCTGGTAGTAGTTTTAGCGGTTTCTGTGCTGTCTGAAGGATTCCAATTCCCTATCTGTCTAAGGTACTCTTCACTGCTACTCGTTATTGACTCCAAAAGTTCAGCCAGTTCTTTCTCCCGTTTTTCTCTTTTCTATAAATATTAATTAAAAATTAATTCAAAACTAAAATAATATAAATAAATGATTAATTCCAAACTAAATGAATAGCATAATTTAATTTTTAAACATTCAAAAAACAAGTATGACTTTTAAAACTGTATATTTCGAATTATTCCTGCTTCCCGCGATTGTTTAGCCAATGCAGCAGTACTTGAAAAACAAGTCATTTTATGAAATATTATAACTAATCAAAAGTCAACATACCTTACTAATAGCTTCTTTTTCAGTCATGAGATAGTTCTGGTCGAGCCGTAGCCACAGCAGCTCATCCGCTAAGTCTTCAGGCGTAATCTTGTTGGGAAGCGTGACGGCGGCCTGAGGATACCTATTCGTGGTCACGTTCCAACGCTCATCTTCCGGCGAACACTCGCTTGGTTCTTTGGGTATTAAGCTGTGGATAGAACAAAAAGTTTCTTTTAATCGCGGATTCAAAATAACATTTGACTACGACATACTATGGTTATGAAAGTTTTATTTTTATTCCAGTTTATTATGATGATATTTTGTGGTGAAGAGTGAAGCTCAAGATCGCGCGCGATAGATGTTTACAGATCGATACCTTTTGCACCAGCTGACCACCAGACCACCAGGGTCATAGGATCTTAGTTCCGTATAGATCACGCCAAACTTCTGGGCCGCCCCGAAGTTGGCTTTCCGATGTGCAAGGCATGGATCGGTGCCGTTTTCGTATGAGATTTACTACTGTGCAGCCATAATTGTAGCCAACTTCAAGGCGGCCAAGAAGTTTGGCGAGAACTATACCTAAAAATTCCCTCGTATCAATAAATTCCCTCGAAGATTTTCTGCAAGATTATCCTGGACAGGTTATCGAAGGCCGTAGATCCTCTCCTACGCAAATAGCAGTCTGGTTTCCGCGCGAACCGCTCGTGTACGGATCAGATCAAAACTCTCCGTATCATTTTAGAACAGGCATCAGAATGGCAGAGGAAGATCTATCTCACCTTTGTCGATTTTGAAAAGGTATTTGGAACGCTGAAGTGGTCCAGCATTTGGCCGTCAGCGTCTCTTGGAGAGTATATTATACAAGAATTATTCCTGTAAAGTAACTCACGACGGCCTCATCTCAGATGATATAGCAGTACACGCAGGTGTCCGCCAATGCTATCTTCTTTCACCGCTCCTCTTTCTAGTCGTTCTTGACGGGATTTTGCTTCGCATTTACGACAACAAGCGCCGCGAATAGAGTGGAGATTATCTAAAGTCTTAAGAGGACTTGGATTACGCCGATTACCTATGCCTGCTGAGTCATACCCACGCTGCAAGCTAAATTGAAAGATTTAAGTCAGGAACCGGCAGAAAAGTGACTAAAAATAAACACCCGGCAGACCCAAGAGATGAGATCTGGTATGAAGAATACTTCACCGCCGCTGATTGGCACAGGGGCAGTGGAAAGCGTCCACAAGTTTACTTAACTCGTGAGCGTCGAGTCAGAAACTGGAAGTAGTGAAGAGGACATAGCTTAAAGGATCGCCAAAGCACGACCTGCCTTCGCGCAGCTGTGACCTGTTTGGCAATCACAGAAACTAACCCGAAGGATTAAACTCAAAATCTTCGGGTCAAACGTCAAATCCGTGCTGCATTACGGGTGCGAAACGAGGAAGGTCACAAAAGACATCTCACGCCAGATCCAAGTTGTCGTCAACCATCACCAACACCAACGTAGAACTGTTGGAGAAATGCCACGAGAGCCCGATCGACCGCCAGATCAAGCGTCGCAAATGGAGTTGGATTGGCCACACGCTGCGAAGGGATTCAGATCATATACCGAAGCAAGCGCTGGATTGAAATCTCCAAGGCAAAAGAAAGCGTGGCGGTCTCCGTCAATCCTGGCGTCGTACCGTGCGGAAACGACGTGTATCGGTATGACGTGGAGCGAGGTGAAGCGTGAAGCTCAAGACCGATCGCGATGGTGGACTACTGTGCACGCCCTTTGCAACATCCAGGGGACATAGGACATTAAGTCAAGTAAGTCATACCTAAAAATGTTACAGTTACAGCCACATTAATTTAGGACGGAAAAGGGATTCATCTATAATAAACAAACAAAATAATGCTAGTGTGCTCACCTTGTAGTTGTACTGGTTTGCTTCAACGGAACATCTGTCTTCGTAACCCTCTTCTTGGCTTTTTGGATGGCATTTGTATTTTCTAAAGTGTCTATTATGATATCCCGTTTCTTCTCGACCCTATAATCAAATTACCATATAATCCTTTAGTTTTGACCATTTTTAGCAAACATTAACTGCGTGTTTTCATAGTTTAAGTTTTTTTACTGAATTAAATATACTATACAGGAATACCCCTGGCCAACCCACAGGCGTGATATGTTATGAAATAAATGAATGTATTATAGATATATAATTTTTACCTTGGTATCGGCAATGACTGTGTCGCTCTCAGTTGCCGCGAGTTTTCTAGGTCCGTTCGTAAGATATACCTAAAATATGAGATGTCAATGAAATGATGATTTAAATAAAGATATCAATATTAAAGCCCAGTGTGGATCCAGTTATTATGATGGCTCTGATACCAGTATGAAGTAATATGCAAATGCAAAGTGTCCCAAATATGAATAAAAAAAGAATGTTTTGTGCTGGTCCAAGTTTTGCTCTTTCTACATCTTAAAGTCTGAAATCGCCATTCCGCCTTGCGCAAGAGTGGTGTTCAATGGTTCTGTAGACGATGAAGCCCCATGTAATCCGTTGTGCTTTCTGATTCCAGCTTATGCAAAAAGTTGCTGTTATTTTGGCCAACAATAACAGCAGATGCACCTTGGATTTTGGTATCTTACCAAAATCTGAGAGTGCTTCTACTAGCTATGACTTAACCAAGGTTTTAAACACAGAGCAAGGAGATGACTCGGATATCGCTGGAGTTGGCAGTGTCCACACTGTCCATACAACCTCGCGCCCCATCCACGTAAAGCAAAGAAACTGACGGCTTTGAATGTTCGAAGATAACAGAGGATGTGCGCTCTGAGTTATTTTTACTACTGCTGCTGTCTCGATACGCAGCCGAGCTTTCCTTGCTCTGCGGTTTAAATAATCCGATGGAGTATATTTTTTTTTTTTACTTTTGATGGGTTTGCTCTTGACTCTAGTCTAGGTCAATGACAGAGACAGAGTCGACGATGGAGTGAGCTTACCCAGAAGAAGCCTGTTCACTCTAATTTTGAAGAGATTCGGGTTAAATGCGTTCGGAAACACAGACGCAGGTAGTGAGATCCATTCATTCGCTGTGCGCATTGCACTTGGTGCAGACCGGACGCTCTCAATCAATTAGGAAGTCTGATAGAAATCAGACGATTGACGAAACACGAAGATTGTCGAGGGACATTAAGAAAGTAGTTGTACTGTAACTGATTTGGTGTACAAAAAGTATATTCTATCCACAGAACAAAAAAAACAGTGGAAGTGCAATGCAGCAAAATTACTGTAGGAAACGTTGTCGCCAAACTCACACAAATAAACTGATAATCTTATAATACACTACAAATAAGCCGATCGTTTGATTTGTCGTTTTAATTTTAGTCAAAACAAGCATAAGTCACAGATCCTACATCTGGAAAGAAATCTTCACATTCTTTAAATAGGATTTATTTTGCTTTAGTGCAGAAAGTATTTACGACGTTTTGTAATCTAAAGTCAAACTAGATTCGATTGCCAAGTAAATTCCGCTACCCGACCATAAATAGCGGTATTCTATTGGTATTGGTAGCGGTTGCAATTATAAACTTTATTGCGTTTGACGTAAGGTTGACATTCGTGTTATAGATCGATATCTACTGCTACTCGAGCACGGAAGTAATATTGCATTTTTAATTACGATTTCATTCTCCTACTATCATTTTTGCACTCCAAAATGGAACAAAACAGCATAACTACGGAAAAATAAATTTGTCGCGAGACTAGCAACTCGACGCGATGTTAGAACACGACTGGAATCAAGTTGCGTGGAAGCGCTTATTAGTGACACGCGTGCCACGCCTACTTTGCATTTCCACTGTTTTTTCTGTTCCGTGATTCTATCCATCTATCTGTACATGTACTCACAGGGGATCCTTTTTGGCGAGCCTTAGCGTCACACTGTTGTCGGCCGGTACCGGAGCTCGTCCGTCATGCTGTCAACACAAACACCAACCACAACGTTGTATGCGCGTGTGTTCACCCACACTTTACTCACGCCATTAGTGACATTAAACGAGAGGGGTTAGATTGAGGACTTGTTTCACTATGCAGTGTTATATACAGGGTAGCGAGTTTCACCTGCAATTTTTAAGGTTGATTCTATCTGCAACGTTGAACCAGCTTCCGAAATGTTTATAACTGTTTTATAACACAGAAGTTAGTTGGAATGGCGGGTAGAATACGATTGCAAGCAATTATGCCGTCACTCTGTATTTATATTACATAAATTATGTGGATCATGTGTACACGTAGTGAAACAAGTCCTAAGAGTTAAATAACATCGAATTGGATAAGGGGTGCAAACCGAGATCACTCATTGAACATCTGGGAGAAACAGTTTTTATTTCCGGGCGAGGGTTATTTACTTAAAAATTTGATGTGCTTTCTCCTGTCGAAATATGCTACACTGTGTTATACATGGCAAAAGTGCTGTACATAATTGGTGCGGTAAGCCGAATTTAACGACAGAGCCACTTACAATGTTTTTATTTTTAGGTTTTGATAGTATTTCTGGTGTTTTTAGCGCAGAACTAAAGGCATAATATAATTTGCATGTAGTTGTATTGCTGTTGGCATGTTTGAGTTGCATATTGCCCAGTTTAATAGCTTCCATAAAATATTGATGTGGCAAAACGATCAACCCAATTTCAAAACGTTCAATAACCCTCACCCAGAACACTCTTCAAAGAAAACAAGTATTTTGTCATGCGGGCTCCTCCACTTATAACGTACCTCAGTATCACCCAAAGCTCTCCTGGCAGTGATGGCCCGTCGCAACAAATACCCTCTAGCGGCCGCTTGGAAGCCGACCAGACCACGCCTCAGTCTTGAGAACCAGCGTTTCTCACGTGCTCCGCGATACCACGCTTGTAGACGGACTGCAGCATCTTGACGAGCTGATAGCCATTGTCTGACGAATTTTCTAGGTTATTATTGTAAATTTCCGTTTTATTAGTATCATAGAAAAGAAGAAAAAGAAAGAAAATAAAGACAGAGAAAGAAAAAGAAAGAAACAAAGAAGAGAAAGAAAGTAAATAGTTCATACCGCACAAAAAACGCATATTACAAAATTGAACATGGTCAAAAGCTCAGTATTAAAAAATAAAAAGTTTAATACATCACAAGTATAAATAATAAATAGTATGACCGACGATTGAATAAAATAACATTTATTTTTATTTTTTCGTCGGTTACCCTAAGAGCAGTTACCCGAATCCTAGAAATTGCGGATCCGAAGTAGCCATAGTACTTCTTGTAGGTAAGGTTACGCACTACATCCGAACTCTATTCGTCATAATTCAGCACATTTTCAATTCGGATAGAACTCTGAAATCAAATCACGGACTCGGATCAGATGTTGTGCGTAACTGCCCTTACACAAGACACATACCTGCAAAAATACTGTATGACGACGGACGCTCTCCGCAGTGCAAGGAACCGTCTCCGTTCTAGTACGGCGCGGAACCAGCGCTGTATGGTGATGATGGACGCCATGATCTGTTGGTGCAGCCGGTATTCTAGTTTCGTCTGCTCACTTTCGCGCATGAAGATCTTTGTGGCACCTGTGACGTCATAGTTTGCGAGTGAGCAAGTTAACGGGCTGATGTTAAATGATTAGTTTTACTATCCGGTGAGCTGACCCAAAAGCATCAAATTGATAGGTGGTAACAGTGATCGATGACCCAAAAGAATATACATTCGGATGGACGTTCTGGTGGATTTAACAGTTGGCACCTCATAACTCACATTGAGGGCCAAAGGAATTTGTACACTGCCTTTTTGGCATAGGTAGTGTTATACGCCTGTATGATACAGTATAAGAAAAAAAAAGGATTGTAGTTAATAACTTCCCTAAATGGATCCATTATATAATATTACCTTAACTTAACACTCACTTTTTCAAAATCCCTCTCACGTCTCAAAATAATCTCTTACCTAATTGATAGTTATCCCTATCCAAGTTCAGCGTGGCAAGGAAGTGCCGCACATCAGTCTGAGAACTGAGCAGTCCCTTTGGCAGCAATATCCTGTACAGCTGAATGAACTCCTCGTAGGTAAGCCGCACATTGTACCCGGCCTGCCGGATACGGACCGTCTCCAACATGCCCGTGTACCGTAACTGACGTTGGACGGTTTCATCGTCGAACACATGGGGAACTTTCTCGCCGTTTGATTTTATACATCTGTGGAATAAAGTTTGGATTGAAAACCTAATTGACCCTCCCACTTATACGAGTAATACTTACCAATCAGACCTAGATCACTTAAGTGTCAGTGATCAGCCTGGACCATATGATTGGGCTCATTGATATAGGCAAGGAATTTGTAGAAATTGAAGGTAGGTGTACATTTTTTTGTATTTTATATCAAATTCTGTCAAGAGACCTCCGTGATAGATTGACGGCTAGAAGATGGACAACGTGCAGAAGAATAAAAATAACAGAATGGTCTAACTTGAGAGTGAAATGCTTCGGTATTCAGTAAAATGATCTACTGGATTCACAGATTGTGAGCCCATATTTGACGTATATTATAACAACTCACCTAATAAAGAACGGGTTGGCCTGATTCAGTGTGTCCATGAGCGCAGACAGCGAGTGCTGGAACTGCGCCGCGACCGTCTGCGGCTGTTTCCGCTTGCCCGCCGGCGCCGCCGTCCGTCCCGCCAACGTCTTCACGCTCTGAAGATTCTTTAAACCTTTTTTCGCTCGCTCTCTAGGCCTAAACGACTTGTTTTTCCTGTAGAATCAAATCAAGTTTGTGTGAAGAACAAGAATATTGGGACCAAGTCTTTAAGAGATCGCAATATGGACTGAAAAATAATTTATTTTAGTAGTTTGTAGAAAAATATCCAAAACATTATGGGATCTCTTAAAGGGGCAACACCAACCACCTAAGTAAAGATTGCTTGGTGAGAAAGTGCGAATTATTTACATACATGCTAGTAAAGTGTACTTGTACAAAACTTTTTGGAGCAATTGCAATCCAGAACAAGCTGATTCAAAACATTTTTTTTATATATCTACAATTCAAATAAGCCAAAATGTGAAGAAAAATATGTTTTAATTTTTGATGTTTTGCTTTGATATACAGCTCGGTGTTTTGATAAAATTCTGCAGAAACCTGTTAACTACGCTTACCCATACAGTAAAGCAACAAACGACAATTACAGCATCTAAATACGTTTTACTTGTACTGTTTCAAATTAGTTGTTATAGAAGATGTAATTGTGTGCGTGTGGCTGAAATCAGCCGCTATATTAAAATACTAAATACATAAATATGCTATATAAAACGTCACAAAAGGAATGCGACAAAGAATGCACGAAAACTTAAAAACCCATAGCCATCACCGTGAAAAAGAGAAAAGTGAAGAGAGACCCCAACCGAAACACGCAAATTCATCAAACAAAAATTTTTTGTAAAAAAACAAAATGAGTCCAAATAAAAATAAATTTGGAATAACAGAAAAAAATAACTAACTAACGCCTTCGTCAAAATTCAAATCGGATCGAAGTTTAGTTGATGATCGATAGTATTTGCACTCATTCGTATGTTTGACTTTGTTTGAGGAACGAGAAGTGCGAGAAAGATTGAGAGCAGCACATATCGGTCGTTGCATGTCGCATCGCACGTACATAACGATCTGGCTGGCGCGCTGCATGACGTCGGTGTCGTCGAACGTGCGCTCGTCGCGCTCGACCCTTCGCGTGCGGGTCTCGGCGATTCTGTAATGTTTAGTCCCTTTCCCACCCACGCGGGCCGCGCTGGCCGTGTCGGTGCGCGTGCGACTGTCGGCGCCGCGCCCCGGGCTCTCGCGCGTCTGCGCCTGCGCATGCGCCTTACTCGCCGCTCTGTGAGGCGTTCTGTTCGACGCGCAACGGTTGATGTAGGGTGAGAAAGGAATCGAGGATTACAAAATTAATGTAAAAAAATAAGTCAGTTAACCAAATTAAATGCTTCTGTGAGATGCATGCATACCTGCTCAGTGTGACCGCGAAGTGAGTATGAATAAATTCCTATTAGAGAACTAACAGATGGAAACTAATTGCTTTGGGACTAATAGCGAGTCAACAGACATGAAGAAAGACCGCGGCTAGGGACGCGCGGGGCTTGGCCGAGCCGCAGTCTTCGGGCACAGTATAAACGCAACAAAGGGTGTGTTACAGGTTGACTAAAAACATGGATGTCCATGCGTTAGGTGCACATAGAACATATAACAAGCATGCCGTAATTTCGGTGACTTACGCAATGCGGTTGATTGCAAGATTGATTGACGATACTGTCACCAGTTGGCTGAGCAACAAGACACATTTCATTACGTCACATAACGTTGCTTGCAAAGCTATATTGTAATACATATTTTGTACATAACAATATAATATAAATCATCAAGGTTGTGTTTCAAACCGCAAGTGCTTTATTTACATTTGAAATGCAAGTGCATTTGGGTGAATAATTTTTTTATTGCAATGAGTTTGCAGTGTTTAAGATTCGTAAGAACCCTGCAGTTTCCTTCTCAGCATTTGCGGTGTAAGCACAACCTACAATACAAATTCCAGTATTTTTTAAACTGCCAATTTTTTCATATAATAAGTAGTAGACATCATGCCTTTCAAGTTAATATGGTATTGCAAAAATTGCAGTTAGTTTATGTACTTGTCAAAGAAGCTGTATTTAACGTTGTAATGCGAATTGGACACAATGACGTTGCAGTAGGGTGTGTATTGGCGTGACGCTCACCTGATAATGCTGTCATTAGGAGCGTGGATGGACGCTCGTGGGACTCGAGAGGCGCCGTCCACTCGATGAACGCGATGTCTTCTTCCAGCCTCAAGGAATGCGAAATAACCCCTGTGTACAAACATTAGTCATTTGGGAATACAATTTCAAGGTTATTTTCGGAGTTAGAAAATTGCAGTGGCAGTGGACTAACCAAGTCTGTCTAAGGACAGATGGCTATTGGAGAAGACAAATCCTTTAGTGGACACCACGATTCGGAATATGTAACGCCGGGCGATCGCCAGCTACTCAGAGGGCCTTTTATAAGGAGGTAAAACTTTGTAAAGATCTTGATAACATCCAGCAGTAGACTATGAAAGGCCGAGTTAATTGTGATGGGTTGATTAAACATTCCAGGTTCATTTTATAAACTGCCCGCCCCCTTGCTGGTGTCCCAATAATTTAAATTTCTTGTCATGATAACCAGCTTATTCTTTGTTTTTATTTACCTAAAGAACGCGCGCACTATGGCCCAGCGGAACACAGCAACCGGGTCAACTCCGACCAACTCTCTCACGAATGCCAGCGAAGAGTTCTTCAACACGCTCACGATGTCCTGCCGCATTAGGTCCAGGTTCTTCTCGCGCATTGCTGTTACCTGAATACAATAGGCAAGACAGTTTTTTTTAGTTATGTTCGTGAAATGGAGAGTTATTTTGCTTTGCCTTCGTATAGATTGGATAGTAATTAGAACCTGTTTTTTAATCCATACATACCATATCATAAAAGTATTTATTAAAAGTACATTACATAGAAATGCTAAATATGATAAAATTATGTGATCCTCAATGGGATGGGCCTTTTTGATGACTGGAGTCGCGTAACCTAATTATGGGAAAATAGGGAAAGATCTGTATATTCTTGTACCTAATAAAATTACGGCCTGTTTAATTTAGAGGTTTTAGGGTCAGATCTCCGAGTAGTAGAAAAATTTAATAAAAAATGTAGTAAAAATTAAGTATTTATATTATTTTGGTTATTTTAAATACTTTTTCTTTCTTTCTTTCTTTCTTCTTTCTTTCTAGCGGTCCCCCCGACACGAGAACTAGACTTAATTTTTACGTTTTAGTGGTTTTGGAGTCGGGGTTTCTTAAATCTTTGGATTTTTTCTTCATGCTTTTAAAACAACAAATATATACCTATTAGTAGACAAACTTCGGTCGACAATCGTACTGAAATACGTAATTGTGACACGATATCTTGTGAAAAACACCGATTCAAAGACTAAAATGCGTATAACTTTGAACGGCTGAACCGATCTTCATCAAACATAGCTGAGAACACTCTCGACAAAGTCAATTTTCGAACGTAAAAAATACACAGCAACACATGTCAAACAAATAACACCTCTCTTTTTCCGTCGGAGGTTAAAATCATGGAAAATGTAGTATTAATATACATAGATGTTTAACAAGTTATTTACCTGATACTTTACTCTGCCGGCGTAATGTTTAACAACGAAGGCAGGTTCCCGTCTCTGAGGCTTCTCATAAAACGGATTGTTTTCATGCACCGAGTTGAATTTCTGTAATAGCGTCTCATTTGTTGCCCATGGGAAACTGGAACAAGAATTTTTAACATCATAAAAGGCATACTTAAGTCATATAACTGTTAGAAATATTATAGATATAGTACAAATAAAAGAGCGCAGTCCTTTTGAGAGATCCACTGCAAATAGATCTACAAGGCAAGGCAGGAATGGCAATATGTATATGTGTGTGTATATGTTTAGAAGCATGGTAAAACAGTTAATCACTCCCAATGTAACCGAGGTGGCCAATTCATAAATATAAATAAAGATACTGACTTGCACTGATCATCCAACAAGCACAGCAGACCATTGACCTTCCCCTCTATCAGCTGAAGGCAGCCCGTATTATCGGAGAACCCTATGTCCGTCCAGGGAATGCCCTCCCTCTTGTACTCCTCCTGTTCGTACTTGAACACGTGCTGGTTGAAGTAATGCTGCAGGTGCTCGTTCGCGTAGTTTATGCACAGCTGCTCGAAGCTGTTGCTCAGACCGAAGTCTTCGAAACCGAAAATGTCCAGAACGCCTGAGGAGTAAAAGTTGATTGCTTTATATTTATTTATTTTATTATTAATGTACACACAGAAAATACATACAGAAAACACATCATGACAAGGGAGTATAAAGGTACTGCTTATTTCTTAAGAAATTTCTACCAGCAGACCCGCGAAAAGGAGAAATGAAGAAGAAATGTAGACAAACAGTGCATGAATAAAAAAAATGAAATGAATAATAAATAATAATAATGTTTGTGCCGAAATTAAACCTTATGTATCTATAACCTTATGTAGTCTATGCTTCTCAGCATTTCATTTAAATTGTTTATGCCCAGAATTTCTGCAAGTTTGAATATGATGGCATTAGGGTTATTCATAGAGTAGAAAGAGGAGAGTGGTTTGTTTTAGTCGATTGCAGCAAAGCAAACACCCATTTTTTTTAGACGACAATTAGTCCGCAGTTATCTATAATTTTATGTAACAAAATCCTCTCGACCGAATTTCGGTCTATCTATAGTCATGTATTTTGTGACTGAGGCGACATTCAATATAGGATTCCCTGACCAGTGGATTACGTAAACAACTCACCTATACTATGTCCCTGATGTTCCCTAAGCGTATCCTTTTTAGAGAGCAACGCGTGGTTGACCTGCATCACGATCCAGTCGAACAGAGCACCATACAAGCATTTCGCCATAGCGTCGCGAGTCGCTATCGCTTCTGGCAACCTGCAAGGGAAAAAGTGAATTAATATTTATCTTTGTCAAAGGTCTGGTCCGCACTAGCAGAATTGCAGGGACCTGTACCTTTACAAGGGAGACCAGCGGCATAAAAGCCAGAATCAACAGTGGCGACCACCAGCTTGAACGAAGTCCCGCGGAATGAATTTAACTGTCTTGGATTCCGCGACGAAATTATTCAGAAAAGAATAACGGAGGAATAGGATATAGTATTTGTTCTATTTTTCGCAAGGTCGGTATAATAAATAACTCCGGATGCTGCCTTCACATTATCCAACATAATAGTGCATTCATTCTGCCAAAGAATACACTCCTATAAGATATGATATGCAGATTATACATAATCGCAGTCAGGTGAAAGTACTCTTGTTGAAAGAGTCTAATAATTTTGGCAATACGAAAAAAAAATAGAGGATGTTGATATTCTTTCATGGAGTCATAGCCTGGTGGCCTACAGTCAGAGGCTGGTGACCTACAGTAAGATAACATAGGCTAGTTAAATAATTGTCAAAAAATATCTATTTAGTCTGTCAGTTAGATAACCTAAAAATATTGGACAAGTATTTCTTCTTTTGCCACGTAAACAGAAAATTACGATGATACAGTGCGTTGAAATAGCGTGTGACGTCACGCCGTTAGTATACTTTATACTGACATAGTGACGTCACAAGACCTCTTCTGAACTTTAATGCGCTTTATCTTTGCCAATTTTTATTGATTTGGTAAAGCAAAAAATACGTGTCCAATATTATTTGATAATCTCACTGACGGACTAAATAGAATTATCATTATTCTACCCAGGAAACATCAAAAAACAACAAAAAAAAAAAACAACGAACATCCCTATTGTAATATAAATATTACAATAGGAATGTTTCCTGGGTAGAATCCAAAAGTTTAGTGTCCAAAAGCACTCCTTTTGGACACTGACTTGTTTTAATGGATAATATCATCATGTAATCTGGAGTAATAAAAGTCTTCCTTGCATGAGAATAGGCCTTTGCCCAGTAGTGGGACCAATAAGCGGACATATTATATTCTCGACGTCTTCGACCCGTCACTATTGGCTATTCCCTGGCCAGTTAAAAAATGAAAACTTGCTCATGTTCAAAAATTAGGAACTGAGAGATGTTAGTTCATCTTAAACTGTAATAGTTGCTTCATAAAAAAGGAATGTGTACTAAAAGAATGTGTTGACTTGTCTTTTTCGAAATAAGACGATAATCTCTTCATAGATAAGAACAAGACTACAAAAGAATGTGAACAAAGATCCATTTTCTAGTACAATGAGCCTTAGATTATTAGTTTCAACTTTGCATCAATTTACATGATTACATTGTTGACATAATCACAAAATCAGTGATTACAATAACAGATGCCCACCCTCTCATTGAATAAATTCCACACAGTTTATACTAATTACTGGCAAGATTCCATAATCTTACATTGTCTACCTTGGCCTCTTTGCATAGATATTGATTTTGTTGCATTATTTACTTTGGATAAACGAGTGAAAGAGCGACTGACTTTCGTCGCGGTTTCGATTTATGCATTGAAAAAAGTTTTGCAAATTTTCCAGATAGTTTTTTGAGTCAGTAAAATAACGGTAGCAAAACACATCTGCCGAAATGACGATCCACGCCTTTTAAAAATACGTAGAGTAATTTTCATCGAATACAAGAACGCCGAATTTACGTCGCAAATTTTCGGCAGTTGTGTTGCTACGCTAAGATAAGGTATCTATAATTAGACGCAAGATACAACCAGAAAGTTTCTTGAATAGTGCAACTTCTTTTGCGAACATAATCAACCATTACCTGTAATTAATAACAAGAGTTTCTCCCGAAGCCCTAGCCCGTTTAGACGTGAGGGCGGCCAACAGAGTTTCTTGCTTGACCCGCAATAGCGAGGATATAAGCGAAACAACCTCAGGATTCCGCACGCCGACCGCTTCGTCGTGGTGGTAAGACTTCCGTTGTGGTTGAAACTCCACGTTACCTGTAAATGATACCAATTCCATTATAGACTGACATTGGCCTGTACATTGAGGCTGGTAAACATATATTTATCTTACTGACAGATACGGATTCAAGGTATCATTAAAATTGGAATGTTGATCTTTTATAAAATACTTTGATGTATGTATGTGTACTGTTTTTTTAGAAATCAATGGCAGTGCCGAGGCTTTCAGAAGATATGCCAAAACAAACAGAATCAACAGCAATTTATGTGTGAGCCACTCGACAAATACAATCAAAAAATTGCCTCTGTATTCTGCTCTTATATGAGTTCCCAGATGTTTGATAATAACAGGTAAACTGCTTTTCTACAATCTAATACGCTGCATTTCCAAACACTAACGCTTTTTACAGGGAACTACCGGACATTTGCCTCTAGGGTAATAATAGGCTTCAAAGAACCTCTGTGATATTTTGACAAATTTGTTTATAGTAATAATCTTTAGCATTATTATTTAAATTATTTATTAGCATTGTCAACAAAATTATTTAATCATTTTCCTCCCTATATTGTTCATGAACATCAGCATATTTTTGATAAATTGTTGCCAGTCTTGTACAAATTAGAAGCAGACATACTCGTTTTCCATTCATTATCAGATATGTGTTAATGCGATAATCAGTTTATATGCTACGGTCATAATATTAAATGCTATGATAATAGATATTCCGCCACAAGTAAAGAACAGTTCGATTTCTCCCTCTTGTAAATAAAGCATGTCCTTACAATGTCAACTAAAGGGGAAAATTATTAATGCAGAATTAGTGTGAATAATACAAGAATACAGGGCCACATATTTGTTGAGCGTAGGAGGAAAAGGAATCAATTTCCTATTAATAGCACATCTTACTGTCAATGAATTATGTACACATATTTAAATGTTATGTGTACACATTAATTTGTTTGCTATGTTTTGCTAAATAGGCATGATGATTCAACAATATTATGCCCGATAGTAAAAGATATCAAAGTAATTGGTTCTCTATCAGCTGATAAGATTGCCTAATAGAAATTTAACGAATTTTTTAAGTATAGACCGTTGAGAAAACTTACCTAAAAGTAGCACTGCCGATAACACAGCAAACAAACGCCGCTGCTTGTCCATAGTGAAGCCCACCATCTCCATAGACTGTTTTAACCGCGAGAACTCATACTGTTCGTCAATACCCGGCACCTCACTACAACCAGTCCTTGATAAATAATTATATTTGTCCACACTGAGTAAATGCAACTGTTCCTTCTCCTGCTCCGACGCACCAGCCAATAAATAATAGAACACATGATAATTCCTCTCGTTTCGACCCTGACTGCATATTCTCGACTTTTCCAGCAAATATTTTTGTACAACAGCTCCATGCACCATGCCATTTTCCTTGTAGTTCACTTGGATAAACTTGCCAAAACGACTCGAATTATTATTGTGGGCAGTTTTTGCGTTACCGAACGCTTCTAGCACTGGCCCTGCACTCAATATCGTTTGCTCCACTCCACTCCCATGAGATCCCTTTTGGCTCAACGCCGTTAAATGATGTAGGAGAAAATTCGTACTCTCAGTCTTTCCTGAACCACTCTCTCCGCTGATCACTATGCATTGATTAGTTCTCTCTCGGAGCATACAGTGGTATGCGGCGTCGGCTACGGCGAATATGTGAGGCGGAAGACTGCTTCCTATCCGTTTATTCTGATATAACTTCACATATTTCGGATTATAGATCGGGTAGAACTTGAATGGATTGAGCGCTATTAATATAGAGCCTACATATGTGTAGATGTATCCGGCTGAGAACCTCGCCCTCAAGTTATCTAGCAGCGTCTGTTCATTGAGCTCTGGCAACTGGCACAAGTCGGGATACTCGCGATCTTTCGGCTGGTACAAGAACCGCTGAAAGTAATCCTTTATCAGCTGCGGGTCGACCGAGAAATTCTCCATCCATGGCTCGTCGGGGATCTTCTCTCGAAGATAAAATCTGCAAGCAGAAATGAAACCCTTGAACTAAGATACCAGCGGCTATGAGCGGGAAAGTGTCTAAAAATAAAATTATACTTTTGAGTCATAATGACGAAATCTAAATATTTGTGTGTTGTGGTACAGTTTTAGAGGCCATGTTTGATCGAGCGGCAAAGTTTCAGTTTGATTGGCAGGATGGAGACGGCGTTATCACTCCGCTGTCGCAGGAAGAGTGACTCATGCGCATACTGGGATATTATCCCCAATCACTGCTACAGCCCTTCATTAAACAACTAAGTACTAGTTTAAACAACACTTATTTCATTCCGACACTAAAATACGTATAATAGACACATTCATAGCGGGACTTCGATAACGTTTTAGCTACGTCTGTATTTACGCGTGTTTAAATGCATAATAATATAAATTCTATTTAGGACGTCAGTAATTTAAAGTTGTCCATTTTCTGTACATGAATAAGGACACAGAAGTTAAAATTACGGTAATCACGTCTCGCGTAAAATAAATTAAGATGAATCATCACAATGGACATAGTATACAAATAGTATTGCGGTGACAGGACGCTAACGGACACAAATATATGTAAAGGTATAAATACAAGACACGCAGGTGTTTAAGACAAGGTTAGACGTATCTCTCGTAACAGATAATTGCAGGAATAAGATAATTATATAGAAAAACCTGATTTGACATTATTGAACTTGCCGCAGACTACTGTTTGCGTCGAGGAAAAATTATATTCAAATAGGGTAGGTATGCAACACTTATGCTCTGTTTTTTAATTAAATTAATCATAGCGTGAGCGTTACAGTGTTAATTACAGCAGGAAAAAAATACATGTAACAAGAGTTAATGGTAAAACACAACAAAACATTTACATGATTTGTTATTCATTAAATCCTTGAAATAGCGTGAACTGTGAACTGTCCCTTACAAAACTGATATGATTAAGGTGATGCAAAAAAATGAGTCATTGCTAATTAGTATTTAATGACACATGAAAGGTTTCTTGGTACTGACCTGTTGTACTGTCCCGAGCCGGTGTTATTGGGCCACAGTAACATGACTGCGACGGGCGACTCATTGGGCCCGAGTCTTCGCTCCTTGCACTCGCCGCTAAGCATGTCCCCCACCACCTAATGAGGAATTTTATTTTTTATAGTATTCTCCCTCCCTTATGTTTTAGGAAATCTGATATTGGCATAGTTAAGGGTCAACGCTGGCGGTAAAAAACGCACGGCTAGGCAGCATACGAAAGCTTTTGGTTGATTCAGCCCTTACACTTGTCTCATAACAGCTGTTTTTAGTGTTGCAAAATACACCATCTCTCTTTTTATTTTCATACAAAGCCCTTTTATATATTCACCATTAGACACAAAATAATATTTAGCATATTAACAATAAAATACCATACACACAATACTCACAAATTAAATAGGATTTAGGCTAAAGAGGTTCAATGGTTCATTTGATAAAAATAAATAGTTAATAAAATAGAACAAATGTTATCACTTTTTTTAAAACAAACTGTACTAAATTATTTATCATATCTGTAACTTCCTCAAAATGCGATAATCCTACCTATGAGCTGGTAGACACATGTAGAATGGCTCACTGATGACCAAGCGAAGGAAGCAATCATCTTGGACATAAGCTGACTCATTCAGTTACAATGAGCAAAAAATTGTTCAATGTTTATATTGTTAATCAATTTTTTGCATCAATGTGGTGAGCTGTTTTAACTTTTAACTGATACTGAGTAAATATGCTTCAGTTACTTTGTATAGAGTATGAAAGGATAGGTCTTTTTTATTCAAGTGAGATTTAGAGATAGAAAGAAAAGGAATGAGGAATTACATTTAAGTGACTCAGGAGAACTTGTAGCTAAATGATAACAGTCGATCATCAAGGTTATTCAATGCTTGCCGAGGTCGGTTCGTGTATGGGTGACCATCTTTACATAGCGAGATTCCTCCGAGCTCGGAAAGCACGCTAAGCCGTTCCAGGTTGTCGTTACGACATTCAGAAGCCTGAAATCTGACTAAAGTCTTGCCAAGAGGTATTGTGTTACCCAGCTACTGGGTTGTGGAGGTCAGATAGGCAGTCGCTCTATGTAGAATACTGATACTCCGCTGAATCTGGTTAGACTGGAAGTCGAAACCAACATATTGGGGAAAAGGCTAGGCAAGCAGATTGATATAAAAATGTGAAATTAATTTCTTTGAGATACATCCAAAGCATTAGGGATAAAAACTCAAAATCTACACTCAATAAACTACTGTTCCGCTACATTAAATTACTCTTTCTGGAATGAATTTGGACCACACATTTATACATGGTACTCTGTGTAACTGAGGTTTACAGATATTTCCCAAATTTTTCTTTTCTCACATACACTTAAGGTATAATCGAAGAGGATAAACCAATTGTCCACAGTCAGCAATATTGGAAACAACTACGCAGAGAGAGCTGGTACTGAACTTACTCACACTAAACATTAATACAATTTCATCATAATAGGTGGCAAGACAATCTAGGACCTACTGCAGGGCTGGTTCAAGGTGGTCCAGGAAAAGAACACTTGGTAGGCCTGTACACAAGTACAGGCCTAAAAAAAAGATTCAAAACATACCTCAGCCAGTTCATAGGGTCCGCCGGATCCATTGGTTAAGCCGAGTTTATCAGTGATGCAGCAAACAATTTCTTCAGAGCTGGTCTGCTTGGAGGCTTCTACTGACAGGGCTTCGTAGTGCGGCGACAGTGCACCCACGTACACCTGTATTTTTATTTAAACTTTAGGAATAGTAGTCATCTACTTTTGATATCAACAATAATTTTTGTTAATCTTCTTTATAATATTCTGGAGATTGTAGGACAAGAGCTAATTACCAAAATGAAAAAGTATTTCTAGAACTATTTATCCACAATTGTTTTATTAACAATTTAGGTAATGTCTTGCTCTGTCAGTAACTAGAATTATTCAACGTAAAAACTGGCCCAGTGCAAGTCGGACTCGCGCATGAAGGGTTCTGTACTATTATCGCAAAAAATGGCAAAAAAAAACACGTTTGTTTTATGGGAGCCCCCTATGTAACTGAATCTCACCCTTAGTCGTAGGGTTGCGGAAACAGCCGGTCGAAACTAAACTAAAATGGGAGCCCCACTTAAATATTTATTTTATTCTGTTTTTATTATTTGTTTGTTATAGCGGCAACAGAAATACATCATCTGTGAAAATTTCAACTGTCTAGCTATCACGGTTCATGAGATACAGACTGGTGACAGAGAGATCATGGAGTCTTAGTAATAGGGTCCCGTTTTTACCCTTTGGTTATGGAACCCCAAAACTGACAGTAAATAAAAATAAAATTGAGTTGAGTGCCTTTATATGGCAGTTATAACAAAAGTAGTGTATTACAGAAGGTAAATTGGCTAACAACTTCCTCATAAGTGTCCAATAAACAATGTAAACTTGTTATAGGCAGGTCTATATATTTTAAGCCTGTTCAATGAAATAAGACATATTTTCTGGTTATCAGAAGATTTCTTAATTCATAATAGTATTACAACTGAGCAAACATGCATTTGTTTACTTTCTATAGTATAGAGCATAAACAAGTTTGGCATTGAACTTTAATCAAAATTAAACATTCTTGGAGAGTCATTGCCTTATTTGTAATGCAACCGTTTTCCTTTCTTGAATAAGGAAGTTAATAACTAATTACCATTAACTGAGTGGAAACTATTGAAAAACCTGACATTGAGCAAGTTGCAGAACTGCAAATTAAAAACATAAAGTTATGGTTCATGCACAGAACAAAGGCTTTCAGGAATTCACTTCCATATGCTTGTGGCAATTCAATGAAAAACAAATTTAAATGTGATATCTGCAACTTTGGCCTTTGAGCCTACATTTTAGCAATATGGGTGTTTCGTGTTTTGTAGAGATTCAACTTTAGTTATTAATAATAGTACCTTGTAGTCCTGGTTCAGTTTGTTTCCACTTTTACACATAAATAATAAATAATTAATCAAATCAAACAGAAACATTACTGACCTGCACAATATACCTGTGATTTTCAGAATGAGCCATTTTGCAACATTGTCCTACTCTTTGTGGCTTAAAGCAATGTATTTACAGCTGATCTTCATTTTAGCACAATGTTTTCCACTTGTTTCATACTTTTGTGAGTGTTTACATACATTTCAGGTAAACACTGATCTGTTATCTCTGTATGTCCCACAGCAATCTTATTTATGTATTTTCATTCAATGTTGATAAGTATATCTTCAGTAAAGCGTAAATTCAGTCGATGTTTTTAAAAATGGGATTGCACCTGACCCCCACTGAGTCGAACAGGTAGTCAACCGTGACAAGTTCATAAAATATCATGTCCTTAGTGAAGATCGCCGCTCGAAACACCGCTCAGTTTATTCCTCGTTGGTCGATTTAGCTTTTCACTATGTAAACATGAACCCAGCAATAAAACACAAAGAAGAGAAATCTCAGATTTGGGTCACATGCTGATTGAATAGAACAGTTGCCCAGCTTACTCCGAGGTCTTTGGTTGACTTTCTTCCGATTTAAATTAAATAATCATATTTAACATATTCACTTAGCTAATGATTTGAAAATCAGTTCACCTTACAAACTTATTGCAGTTAAAAAAACAACACATTAGATACAAAACTGTAGCGAAATCGGTGTCTCCGACAACCTGTTATTTGTCAAACACAACTCTTCCCAACGCACCACGTAATCGCACCAGTTATATTTTAATATTGGCAAATAATACAAAAAAGTTTTCTGTTTCTTGTACACTTTTGGATAGGTTCGCGTGTTATTTCAATAAACAGTTTGATCAGAGAAATCTAATCTAGAACCACCATTTTTATTTGTGTCCGACTTGAATCGTGTATCAATGTAAAAATAGATGATTTAAAATATATTCAAAACTTAATAAATTGTACCACAATGGTAGACTTCTAAATTTAGCCGTATAATGTCATAGAGTATAGACAATTACTGTCAAGACTGAAGAATAGACAAACCATAGATATAACTTTGAATTTTCTTGGTTTGGGAACCGGCTCAGGCATTGGCTGTGCAGTCTAAGTCATAATTATTAATTCGTTCTTTTTTTGTTTATCAAAGGTTAGCCTCTGTTTGCATCATGTTTGTATATTTCATTTACAAGAGATACTATACTTCTCACTACTTCATTGATTGAAGAAACTGTTTCGACCTTTACTGCTTTGTTGTAGATAAAAAGGGTATACTGAGCATGAGTTACATGAGTACCTACTCTGTTTTGTGGAAAGTTGATACATAGAATTTAATTTCCAGTGCTACTTGCAATTAGAAGTGCAAAATCCAGAACATTTCAAGTTAGTGCTCCATTTCGCCGCGTTCTCTGAGATCTTTGTCAGACTGTATCGATACGTAATGTCGAAGTTTTCCGGTAAATTTTACATTCTGGCAACATTGTAAGACACTCGGCATCAAATAAATCGCACTTCCCAGAAAATTACATTCAAGCCTCTGACTAGTATATAGTTAACTGTGATTCAAGCCTGTCCTGCCATGCACAATGTATCCAAAGTACGGCTGATCAAGATCAATAATTGATCCCCATTCAAGATCTGAATGGCGAATGACTCTCAATAATTGAGAGTCATTCGCCATTCAGATCTTGAATGGGGATGTGAACGCAAAGCTTAGCGCAGATGTCGCTGGCGGCGCAATGGCTGCTGCCAAATAGTTTTTGCTTTGTTTACATCACGTTTTTTGTTATATTTTGTGTTTAAACTAGTCTATCATTGTTATTGATAATATGTATTGTCCCTGGAAGCTTAAGGAATTGAAAGACTAACTAAAAAAATGAGGAGCAAGGATAACTGTAAATAAAACAGATCTTATTGAGAGGCAGACTTGAATATAATAAAATATTTTTCACTGGTGATAATTATGTTCTAGATTTGGATATATTTTTAACTGTAACGAGTTAATTCTTACTTGACTTATGGCAGGAAAATTTACAAAAAATGGCAGAAAATTACTTTAATGTGTATTAAATTACTTTAAGGTATTCTTTACATTTTAGGTTTGAAGTTTTGTTTTATTTTCGGCAATCAAAATCCTCAAGCTTCTGAAGGCTAATCAAATGACATTCCTGCTGTAGAACTTTATCAATACGTTAATAGGCCTACTATATCGCCGAAGATTACCAAGCAATATAATCAGTCACTGTGACAGCACCTATAAACATGTATGTGCCTTTTCCCAGTATTTTTAGCGTTGTATCTTTGGGTAGGGCAATAAATGAACACCGGGGTTGGTTCATTCTGGTACAGTACACAGAGGCATATTTCGAGAAAATTAAAATTGACTTAAAGGTTACTAAATGTATGGATTTGACAGCTTTCAATATCCATAGCGACGATGCGCCACCTATCGTGACAAAATGGCAGTTCACATCCCCATTGAAGTACAACAAGAATAACAACCCTAAACTTTATTTTCTTGCATTAAGTTAATCAGTTTTATTTCATCCCTTCGTCAATAAAACCAAAAAGCCTTAATTATTTTCTGAGAGCTGATAAAATTTACTTGCCAATGGTGTGCCATAATTATACTCCTACCATTGAATTATTAAAAATTTAAATTTTAAAATTATTTTAAGAAGATTAGGAGAAAAAGGTGTGATTTCTATGACGCCGAGTATAAATAATTATTTAGGTATAATCAAAGATAGTGATGGTAAAATAGTAGAATGAAATGTTCCGTATCTTTGCAATTGGCAAACCTAAAACGAAAAAAAAACCAAAAACCAACCAAATCTAAACCTTTTTTTAGCAACAGCTCACAGCTTGCGGTGGCGAGTAAGAAAATCGCAAAAACATTCCGTAGTCACTCGCGCTGCCAGGCTCGATTAATTTTAAATCGGTGCAGAAGCTAAGACAAATCGGGATTTAAGGTTGTAGATCGGGACAAACAAAAAAACAAGGTGTTTTTCTAAATTAAGGTTTAATTTATTGCGTTTCCCAACTAATATTAGTAATAATACTAGCAAATCTAGAGCAAATCATCGCTTACCATGTTGCTTACCACGTATCATGCAGGTGAGATAGTGGGCAAGCGCGAGAATATTGATAAAAAGAAAACTGTACTGTACTTATTCAGAGTTTTTTATAGTACTCACTCGTGATAACGTAAACGAACTCATATGTCAAAATGTATACAAAAAAAAAAGGTTTCTCATAACCATCACCAGACGGTGCACCAGTTTCAATACGAATTTACGTTTACGTTAACGCGTTTGAGCGTGAGTAAAAACTCGCACTAAGGCCTAGCTAGCCGCTGAGGCCTAGCTGTCCTAGTAGGTAGAAATTAAATTATTATTTATATTAATATTATATATTTAGTTTAAATTTTGGTGTCTCTATGTTGGCCTTTTTTTATAACGTAGGTAGATAAAATTAACAACAAATCACGCTAAAGTTGGTTTTAATTTTGAATTTCTGCTTTTATGCTTAGCACGCATTGCGATTTTGATTCGCGCGAATTTTTGTCCGCGTACTGAATTTAACTAACACGCACTGCGGCTAAAATTCCGCGCAATTTATGTGTCCTTCTGCCTGTAAGAGAGTAGAATAGATTTCAAATATTCGCGCGAATTTAATCCGCGCCGCGGTGCGTCTGTGGCAAATCACGGCTTTCTTGCGGTATTATTTCCGCGAGTTTTTTTTTCCGCAATGCGTGCAGCTTCATACAATTCCATAGGTCTCAGAATGGGCGGAAAAAATCGCGCGAATAAAAATCACAGTGCGTGCTAAGCCTAAAATGCTCGAGTGCCAAACGATTTCATCTCTCAGGAGCGTTGCAAATCTGTGGGGAATTCCCCAAACTGCGGGGATTTTCAGGCCGATTGGGTAATTGGTGGGGAGACAGATTATGTGGGCAAACACGGGGAATTTAGATATTTACACTAGATTTGAACTTAGAAATTAAAAGTAATAAAATTAGTACTTATATGTAATTTTGATTCAAGCTTAACTCAACTTATCCGCCAGGAAGGTTTCAGACTTTATTTTATGGCAAAATTCATGACCACCAAAAGCTAAAAATAAGCCTATTGCTCGTTCTACCTTTCTCAAACGCATCTGTCGATAGAAAATTTAGCGTCCTAAAGAAATTGAAAACAGAGCATCGTAATCGCTAATGAAAATATCCTTTCCGTTGTCGCGTTTATTACCGGTATAGAAGCCCTTTTAAAGAATTTTGTAAAGTCTTAAAATGTCGCATGAGTGCGACAATCACTGAACTTAGTAATGTGATGCATAATTAATTTATTTTATCTTATAATAATGGTTTAAATAAATTTATTGATTTAGCGGAACATTTAAGCGCTTTCCACACATTTCCGGTTCCCGTCCCTGACAGAACACGGCAGGAATCGGTTACATACGGTTTGGACGAACTTGTTCACACATCTCCATATCAGGGGGATCCGGATCGTTCAAACAAAACGTATCTTAGTGTTCCGTTAGGGACGGGAACCCGGAAATGTGTGGCGAGCGCTTTAGATAGTGTCCCGATCAGGCGCAAATCGGGACGCGTCCCCAGACCACTAAAAATCGGGACGTCACGCGCAAATAGGACACCTGTAACAGTCACTATTCTCAGACCTTGCGAAAGGTCTCCTTGGATCTACATAGTGTCCAGTGGATGTGTGACACCACCTGTATTATTTGATAGTACAGAGTAAATTGAATATGTTTGCTAGTATCGCAGGATTCGCTGGCCACTCCGGACATAGGTTTTTCCAAAATTGCGTCACAAAATCCTATAATCCTATCCTTGGTCCATCTAGCCGAGGCCATAGGCCGATAGCCTATTTATTGGGTTAATGATAATGACGAATACTGTTGGTTAAACTTAACTGTGTAATAGTTAGTATAACCACAGATAATATAATACTAGCATACAGATGCCTCACCTCATACAAAGAAACCGTGTCGACGTAACTAGCGTTTTTCGTCTGATTAATCTAATATTTTTTTGTATATCGAAAGCGTTCGGTTCTCTTTCACGGTGATAGAAAGATGGTTAGCAGCGACTTGCAAGTAAAAGGGTTTACTATATTCGTGAATATTTTTTCCTTAAATACTGTATTTAAGGTTCGTTTTATAGTATTTTTTTGTAAGTTTATACAGTTTTTTTGCACCAAAATGTGTTACAATGCAAATTTTAACAATCGAGTGGATTGCCTCAAAGTTTAAAAATGCGCCATCTATTGGCATCAATTTTAAATGATCCGTTCAAATAATTTATGAAGTGTGAATTAAGAGCCCAATATTCCATAGTTTTGTACTTAGGAGAGTTGATTAAACAAGAACATGCAATTTTTATGTTCAATTCCAGAAAATGTTAAATGTACACACATTCAATAACAGTTAGGTGAATATCGCGCCATCTAGTGAGATTTATTTGAACCAAATTTTCTTAGTAATGAGACCCCGTGGTATAACTATGTCCTGAAAACCATACATCTATTGAGTGAGTAGCTACCTACTTAAGTATACAGCTAGGAACCGACAGGGAAACTAAATCCAAGTAGGTACTTACTTTTATGTTTTAAAGATTTAGCTGTACCTAAAGTCAATAAATTGCAAGAGAATACAATATTTTTATCTCGGACACGTTTGACACTACTTTGTAGTAGCGATAATCGTATCGTATGCCTGTGGATAACTAGGTATAATTTAAATAAAAAGGAAAAAAAATTAACACATTTATGTAAGTAATAATTTTATTGAGATCACTGCACTTGGTTACTTGATATTTGTGTCTTCTTGGTCTAGTACATCTGTAGTAACTTAGTAGCTAGACAGTTAAGACGACGATAGTCGCCAACTACCTTGAGGGAACAAAACGCGCACTCGTTTCACACCCGTGCGACCCAAAACTCTGTATTTTTTTGTACTTTCCTATGACTTAAAAAACCCTCAGATCCAAATGTAGATAATTAAATTGTCTTTGTGATGGGTGAAAATTTCATTAAGATACATCCGGCGGTTTTGGTGCGATTGTCGTTTTTTTGTCCGTTTTAGACATAACTCTACAAATAAATTTCACTATTTATACGAATAAAACTCAAAATTTTCTTAGATCAAATTATTGAGAAAATGTTCTAATATAACATATATTTTTCCAAAAAATTACGACGTGCCGTTTAGACGTGATATCTTTTTAAAATCAGCTACTGAGGTATATATCGGCGCCTTAATAACTGGAAGGGACTGATGACTGGCCTAAAGCCCTCATTGAAAAAAAAATAGAACCGTAGAAATAGGTGAAAATGAGGTCAGTCAGAGGATTAAAATTCTCCAAAGCTCTAATTTGTTCATATATACCTACGATATAGTTATGTTGCTGTAGCTCGAACTACTAAATTCTAGGTACCAACCATAGCTTACCGCACTTGACGTAGCCTTCGCAGCGTGATAAAACGTAACACTGAACATGAACTTCAATTAGGTAATTTACTTAGTTCAACTCCTACTCGCTTACTGTTCATGTTCGTTATCAAGGAAACCAAAGAACCATTCTTCAAATTAAATAACATTGGGTGACGCGTTAAGAATGACTACCGTTAATAACAAGGTTTTGGGTTCGATCTCCTTGACGGTAGTGTTATTGAGGGGCTTCCAGTTCCGTTAAGAAATTCTCGGAGTCACTACTGTTAATCCGCAGCCTAATTGTGTAAGTGAATTCGGCAAGGCAAAGAGTTTGACACCATAAAAGAGTATACCAAATAAACTTTAAATAATAAGGTATTACCAAAAATATTTGACTCTTTCAAAAAGAGTATCTTCATCAATGAAAGCGTCCAATAATATTTAACCTAATTATTTAAAGAAACTTTGTGATACTCTTTCATGGGGTCAAACCCTTTGCTTTGCCAAATGCACTTACGCAATTAGGCTGTCTGAGTCTGAATTTGTGTCTGCCTACTTGGCGAGGCAAGAAAAAGAAGTTGCAAGACGAACGGAAAACGCTTGGAAGATCTACTTGTCCATGAAGAACCTACTCAAAGGTGACTTACGTATGACATTCAAACGTAAGCTCATGAACAAATGTAGGATTTTTGTTTTATTCTCCCCGTCCCTTCCTGACCTATTGCGCTCAGACTTGGTCTTTTACAAACATCCAGAAGTCCAAATCTGATGTGGCTCAAAGGGCGGCTCAGTTTAGTTAAATGGAACTGGGCAGCATCAACTTAAATGCCGCACAAACCGTGGGCCAAATAGCACAGAGCTGGTGCCTTGAGACAGTAAGACAGGGTTGCGGTAGACCACGAAGGAGATGACGAAACGAATTTGACTGATTTCTCCGTAACAGGAAAGAGGAAGCACGGGCTCGTAAGAAGTGATAAGAGTGGAGGGAGGTCTGTCCAGAAGCAGGACAGGAAGAGCAAGCAAAATAAAAGTGGCAATACCCCATCATCAGCAACATCTTCTTGGCCTTGATCCATATTACTTGGGGTCCATTCTCCTTCATAGATATAACGTACCTAATGGCGATAGGCCTACGCAATACATCCGATCCGTGTCCGTGAAATTTCGGTTCCGAACTAGTCGTAGTACTTCTTGTATCCAGCTAATGCACTAAGTTACTCCTTATTACATCAGCTACCTGCTAATAAAAGTCCCATCAAAATCGGTCCAGCCATTTCAGAGATTAGCCGGAACAAACAAACAGACAGACAAAATTGTTAAATATGTTATTTTGGTGTATGTACCGTATATTCATACACATGTAGTAAAAAACGATTATTTCAATATTAAAAACAGATACTCCAATTTTATTTATATATATATAGATTTAGATCCAACTCTTAAGATCATAATCAGCATCATCTTCTGCTGTCGAAGGTTGTTGAGAACAAAAACTTCAATAAATACCATGTTTATTAATTTTCGTTATTCATATAAGTTCTTACTTAAGTATTAGCTTATACTATATTTACAACATTAACGCTAGTCAGAAAGTCGAATGTCTTATTTCAATACTTTTATTATTACTATTGAATACCTATTTACAAAATTTTCTCTCAAAGTCGAGTATTTGGTATGATTCACACACGAAACGCTTAAACATTATTTAAACCTACTTATACTGCTAATGTACCATTTCTGAAAGTCAAATAAGTAGAATCTCTAGGAAATGCTTCGATTTCGATTATCAACCCATCGCAATAGCTAACTTCAGATTCGGCAGTTACTTGATCAGAGAGCTACAGTTGATCAGAAACAGATCAGTCTTCAGAGAGCGGAGACAAAACTATTTGAGATTAATAAGATCGAACTCAGTCTTCAAAATCTTTGAAGAAGTTAATGTGGGCATTCTGTAAAATATTCCCTATTCTGTAATTATTTCGTAATTAGCGTTTACGAAGGACCCGATATTCTATTTTCAGGCTGTTAAAAATCACTTGAAACTTGAGTTAATCACGTCTTTTTAATCAGCGTATCTCACTATCTACTCAAAACTACACGTCATCAGTTCATCATAGAAGCAGTATTCCTCTCGATGACCTCCGATGCGCATGCGGCGCGGCGGCAGCTCGCCTGGCAGCAGCGGCGGCGGCAGCAGCGCGCCGGGCGTGCACGCGCCCGTGCTTGGCGAGGTGGTCCGAGCGCGCGAACCGCTTGCCGCACTCCACGCATCGGTACGGCTTGTCCCCCGAGTGACTCCGCCTGTGCCGAGCTAGCTCGTCCGAGCGAGCGAACCTCCACGAGCACCCGCTCCACGTACACCTGTACGGCTTCTCCCCACTGTGACGACGCAGATGGGCACGGACGTGCGACGCTTTCGCGTATAGTTTGCCGCATTCCTCCACTGGACAACGGAACGCACCGAGCTCCGGACAGAACTTCGGTTCACCAAACGAACGCACTTTCACATCAGACTTCTCGTAGACCCGCGTTTTACACGGCCAAGTTTTCTCCACAGCAACGTAGTCATGTGTCTCCAGGGCACACAGGGACTCGCTGCTGAACGGCGAGTCAGTTCCCGACTGTGGCGACTGTGGTGAGTCATTGGAGAGATCACTATTTAATGCTTCCAGGAGATATTCGTCAATTATGCTCTTATCCAAATCGGCGAAGTCGAACACTGATCCATCAAGGATGTTGGCGGCTTCCTTGTTTGTATCACTAGCACTATTTACAAAACTATCACAGTTGAAATCCAAGTCACTGAGCTGCCAGTCGCAGTCTGAGTCCAAGGACGGCAGCTCGAAATTTATGAGGCTTTCGGCAGGCGAGTACTCGAAGAGGAGCTGGTCGTTGAGGAGAGCCTCCTCGAGCAGCGGTCCGGACCCGTCACAGAACATTGTTGACCTGGAAGTTAATAACCACACCGTTAATGAAGATTGTTGCCGAAATGAAAATCATTAATGTTATTTTTTTAAATATAAAGTTACTAACAATTTTTAGTTGCTCGTTGCGTCGCCAGTTTAATTGATGGTCCTCCACTGGATACAAAAAATAGTGATGGTAATTATCGGCGGATATAATATCAGGATGAACTGCAGACAGGCGGCTGCGTCGCGTCCCGGGGTTGGAATGAATGTGGTCGAGAAGCGGCGCCCGCGCCGGACAGCGCGACGGACGCGATAACGAACGATCAGCGATTATCGCGGATCCTCGCACATGTCCCGCAGCAATGCAGCATCCAACATCGAGTGGAAACACATTTGAAAAAACTATCTGTAGAACGATTAACCCTTTGCGCAATCAACAGCAAACACTAGCCGGCCACAGCGTAAAGTTACGTGCTAAACTCTACCTAGGCATGCATAACATACGAGTATTGTTTTTGTCTACATTTTAATACAGTTAGCAGTTAAAAAGATAAAACAAGTAGAAAATATCAATTAACAAAGCCGTTTATGGAACATAATCGAGACGCGGCTCATTCATTTTCTGTTGTTATCGGTTGTTTGCCCGGCTTGTCCCACAGTTCTTTTACCTAAGTTAACTTCACAACAATATTGAAGAGTAAAGCAGTTATTACAATATCCAATTTATTGGAAACCAAGTTAGGAACCTTAAATTGTTAGCTAGTGATCACACTACCCTAAATTGGATTCTAAGACTTGAGGGTTGCCAGATGGTTGGGATTCGTCTGGATTCTCACATCATTTTAAAGGATCCTTAATATAGCAGTTAAATGATTTATAATCGCATTCTGTGTTATTTAAAGTGTAAACAGAATTGTACTAAACCGCTAGGAAAATCCATCACCAACTAAAATAAATATTTCGCCACTAAATAGGAGCGTTGAATCCACCAGTTTTAGTGGCAAATCCACTAAGTTGGTAACTCTGACGCGGCACTAGTCGTTCTTAATCGCAGAGTCGCGATTACCCTGTCCTAAATCGTAGACAAATTAGGAAGTGAGCAGTTGGAACTCCGATGTGACTGATTCGTATCCAATCTGTTCCTAACTACGATGACATCTTCTGATTTCCTAGTTAGGTTTCCTACAAATTGGATAGTGTAAAACTGCTTAAGTCTGATTTATAGGTAAAAGTAAGTTTTATAACAAAGTCTTTCCCTCAACAATGTATGTGTTCACCGCTACCGCAACAAATTCTTTAAAAGAATTTATCAATATGCAGTGTTTGATAACGGTTCAAAGCACTTTTTATTAATTTCGCTTCTTGACAAGACAATTCATTATAGCTATCTATATTTTACTTACACGATAAACCCTAATATTTTTGAAAAACAAACGAGTTCAAAGTCCACAATCTCACATCCGATCAATTGCGTCACTTTAGTTACAAATTCTGTTTTAAATACCTACATATGTATCTATCACTAGAATTCGTTTGATAACAAAATGTTAAAATGCCCCCAAAAACAAAACGTTTACGACCATAGATATATTTCAAACTTTTTTTTTTAGATTTCCGCTTGACCACTATCTCACCTGCAGCCGTATTGCGTAAGTGAATATGGCATGTAATCACACAGAACGGAAATCCACATCGCGTCAGCATCTCGCATGTGACTGGTCGATTTGGTCGATTGGATAGCGGTTAAACTCTTTGCGTTGCCGTATTCACTTACGCAATACGGCTGATGGTAAGTGATGATGTGGTCGACGATGAAGCACGCTTGCCTAGAATAACCCTCACTCTTAACTTACAGACTCTCAGGCTGTAGCAATCAGGAAATATAACAGACTCCGGCAGGGACTTCCACTCCTTTGCTGTAACCTTATTAAAAGTATTCCCAAAACGTTTGGTACGTATGGGTGGGATGTCCACCATGTACCGATAACGCATCGCCGTACGTCTTGTAGTCCGATGATGGAACGGGCTAGTTCATGAAAATGATAAACTCTATGTTTGCGGCAATAAAAATCTTCAGTGCCCACGAAACTGTAAAACTGAACTTTTTGCTATAGTTATGACAAAATGTTACTCGTTGATTACAGATTTATACGATATTAATAAAAAGTAATGTTGTAAAATAATGCTATCTGTGTGACCACGCATGGCACGACAGGACACGAAATGCATTCATTCATGAATTCCCTTCAAATCCATTCAAGGATTCTTATCACTATTTTTTCCGTTACGATACCCATAGTGGTATTAATAAGTTATGGTATGTAGGTGGAGGAACTGTATTATTATTATTATATCGAGCACGGCCGTACCCAGCATTTACTTAGGATTGGGTCAGAAGTAAGGAAACTAGATAAAATAGCCAGGGTGTCAAAATCAACTTGAGTCCCTACAACCTGTATGCAGAAAAGCAAGAGAGCGCCAAATGAATGGTCAATTTTAGCACCCATCTTATAGTTTTGTCTCTTGAACAGTAATTTTTTGGTTTTGTGTCACGATGAAGGGTGGGGCGGGTCGCCCTATCTGTTTCAACCATGGCCATGATAACAAGTCAATTGGTAATTTTATTAAAACAAAAATTGGTTTACGAGTTTTCCCAGAAAGAACGGCTTGAATTTGCCTTGTAATTTAGACCGCCGTAAAAACAGTGTTTCTTTCGTCAGCGACACAAATTTTATAGAGTTTGTACCTATAAACTTATGAATGAATTAGGTACCTAAATAGTTATCTATTCATCTAAGTTCTCTTTATACATTTCATACAGAAACTACTTTTTGCTTTCGGTTTTCATTTCATTTCTAAACATAGTCAGATTTTTACAAAAGTAAAGAATAAACTTATCATAATCGTCTTCATAAGCTAATTCAATCGCAATAAAAACAGTGGAAAATAAAAAGTCACCAGCGTAATATTAACAGTACATACGCAGAATGCGTAATTGTATCACAGCTAGTACAATGTGCAGGGGAAAATTATCAAGGTTCTACGCGCAGATGATTTTTTTTTTGTATTGCGTACTTGCGTCACGATTGCACGTCTAGCCAGCGCTATCGGGTGCGGCGGTGGCTGGCACGGCCAGCATCTGGCTACGTCGACCAACCTACTCATATTACACTGACATCTGATTTAACTGATAGCCAATCAATTCGAAAAATAACGCTAATTCCAAGTTGTTTGATAAGGGATCCCTTCTTTTCGCATAATGTTCTTTAGCCTAAATATACCTCGGCATAACGATTTTGGCACAATTTGTTTTGGCATAATAATACTTTGGCATAGTTTTTTTAGGCATACAATTTATGTTGGCATAATCATCTTAAAGACTAATTTGTTTTGGCATAAATTTGATTCGCATAACGTTAGTAGGCCTAATGACTATTAGCATAATAATATTTAGGCATACAATTAATATAAATAACAAAAACAATTTTCATGCACATGATTTATTATACATAACATTATGTAACTTAAACGATTTTTCAATCGCAAGATAACTTTTATCTGAAGAATATATTAGATGTTTTGCAAGTTTTTGTATAAAAAAATATGTTAATCAGTTAACTTCTATTATGAGAAATAAATATGGAGGTTATTCCTCAGATAGAACTTAACTGATTGAAACAGTGGTCCTTAATTATGTATAATTATTTATTTTAGGTGTATATTTTTAGCAATTGCTTGTAAATATGCTAGTTTAGAAGTATACTCATCTTTTTTACTAATATTTTTTTCAATTCTTTTGGTTTTGTCCGTGTATTTTTCCTTTTTTTTTGGTATAAGTGATGTTCCGACATCCAGTTTATCTATTTCAATGGTTTGATGTTTTATTTCTTGAACGATCTTTTTTGCCAAAAAATAAAATCCAGGTTGGTGTTTTCCCACAAAATGTGCAAATCTATTGTGCCATGCCTCTGCATGATTTTGTGTCCTAGGTCTATTTTCCTTTTCTAGTAGATACGTACTCCAGACTTTGGGTGGAAATGGTGGTGGTGAACTTGTAGTGCCCCATACATAATTCTGATCAAACCAATTTGCTATAGTTTCTGTAACAATGAAATAATATTGTTGGTTAAAAATTTAATATGATGTGCAACAAAAGTTAGTGACAGAATCGAATTGCTGCAAAACCGACTCTACGTAGTCTTGTTTGTCCTACCCCTAGAGTGTAATTTAAAATCGCGTAGGCGCGTAGGGTCGAGGCGGCCCACGGGCTGAGGAGCAGGCGGCTGCAAGCGAGGCGCCGCGGTTGAGGCTGGCCGGCGAAGCCGGCCAACAAGCCGAAGCTGCGGTGGTGAGCGAAAGCCGTCTGCGACGATTAGCACGCGTGGGGCCGCCGGAAGCCCGCAGCGCCGGAGCCGAGACAGAATGCTTGCATGCTGTATGTGTAAATAAATTTATGCTTTAGGATATTATGCTTAAAAAAGTTATGCTTTAGAACTTTATGCTTAATAAATTTATGCTTTAGAATATTCTGCTTAATCATTATTATGGTTAGAGAAATAATGCTTAAAAAAATTATGCGTAAGCTGTTATGCGTAATTATATTATGCGTAAATATAATTATGCCAAACAAAATTATGCTAAGATATATTAGGTCTTAAAATTTTATGCAAATGGATAGGGAACCGTTTGATAAGTTATGATTATTTTGACCTGCCTGAACACTTTGTGTTCTACTTCTGAGCAAATACTAGATAAGGTTCCTAGTTGAGCAGAAAAATAAACGTAATTAATGTAAAAAAAATCTTTTAACAAAAAATCAAACCGACTTGCAAAACAAAACACTACAAAGCGAAAAATAACTCTCTTTTCTGAAGTCGGTGTCTTGGTACTGTTGTGTTTTCCGCTTTTTGACACCGACTTCGGAAAAGAAAGTTATTTTTCGCTTTTCAGTGATTTCTTTTGGAAGTCGGTTTGATTTTTTTGGTAAAAAGATTTTTTATCTCTTTAGTTCTGGTAGGTATCTCCGATTACCATGAAAATCATTTATAGCCACAGTCCAGTTCGGTCAGACCAGTAGTTCCAATAAGCCCAAACACGACTAGGATACATTATTTTATTTCGGAGTTCCAGTGGCTTCATCATCAGATCAGTTTGATGGTACCATTATCATCATTAGTTACCATTTATTTATAAGTATTTGCTTCATCATTGTTCAAGTAGTTCCAGTGGCAATCTTTGGTCTTCTTCGTCAGTTCCACTTCACCAAATTATACTTTCTGAGTGCAAATGATTGCATAGTTGATGAAAATAGCAAAATCGCTATTTGTATGCCTGTAATCCAGTTCAATAACGCATTCAGGGCGGTGTTGGGCCTACCCCGCCCAAAGATGACTATTATATACTGGCCCCGTCACTGCAGCGCCTCAGGCATGTTCGCGAACGCGATGGCACTCACCGACTGCTTTCACGCGACGATGCGCAAGCGGTGCGCGTCTCTGGTGCGCAAAGTGCGGCAGCCGTATTGCGTAAGTGAATATGGCAACGCAAAGAGTTTGACCGCTATCCAATCGACCAAATCGACCAATCACATAAGCGGAAAACCACATCGCGTCATTCATCTCGTATGTGATTGGTCGATTGGATAGCGGTCAAACACTTTGCGTTGCCGTATTCACTTACGCAATTCGGCTGCGGAGCAGCGCCAACACCGTCCTAGCGATGATTGCCAACAGACTGGATTGCATATCCAGCAATGCTGCAGCAGACATATTGTTGCCTTGAGAGTGTTCGTTTTTGTCTGTGCTTCTCATCCTGTATGTATCCTTTAATGCATCTGAGCATCATGATGCATCTAATGGTATATCAGTCTTGTTATCAACATGTATCATCACATTGTGCGTACAGCTAAGGAGTGGAATTCCCTGCCAGCGTCTTTGTTTCCTGATAGCTACAACCTAGGGGTCTTCAAGTCAAGAGTGAATAGGTTACTTCTAGGCAAGCATGCTTCACCTTCGACCACATTATCACTTAACATCAGGCGAGATAGTGGTCAAACGCGAGCCTATAACAAATAAAAAAAATATACACAACAATTACACAATATTTGAGGAGGTTCCTCGATTTCTCCAGGATCCCATCATCAGATCTTGACCTTTCAAAAAAAAGAAGAATTTTCCCAATCGGCCCAGGCGTCTTTGAGTATTCGAGAAACATAAATGAAAAAAAATGCCGACGAATTGAGAACTTCTTCCTTTTTTAAAGTCGGTTAAAAACCGCTCGAAAAAAGCCAACGTAACTTATCGCACTCGGGATGCCCATATTTTTGTACAGAAATAGTAAATTCCGCAATGATGAGCCGTAGGAACTTCCGATTCCGTCCGGGTTTCTGACTAACGATAGATAAGTAATAATTTAACTTGTTTTTGTCGATAATAAATCTACAACACTTATAAAAATGTGTTTGTATTACACATTTTTTTGTAAGTGTTGTAGATTGCGGTCTTGTTTACTAATTTATTGTTACAACAGCAGATTTCTCATAAGTAAACGTGTTGACACTAAGCTTATCTCTTGTTCTTTCTTTAGATATTATTGTTACATAATTATCTAAGTTATACTTTTCAATAGGTGTACGCCCACCCTAACATATGTCACGTAAGGCCGCAGTAATGTTAAGGGTGTGACAGTACATGAAAGGATATGATAGTTAAAGGACCTACCAAGACCTTACAGCCTAACAGTCCCTACGACCCTAAGCCCTATAAGCCCTACAGCCCTAACCTACCATATACCTAGTGTGTGATAAATAAATATATAAATAAGTTCAGGATGTCTGCACCATGCGACCTAAGGTTACAGACGGATAGTGGGCAGGGATTCCAGGTTCGGGAAGGGTACACTCGCTGCCAGTCCAGCAGACTCACAGGACTGATCAAAGATGGCTAAAGGTGTCTTGGCCACAGCGAGGGGTAATGAGACAAGAATATAAATTCTAATCTGATTTATTTACAATATTGCACAGCTTAAATACTATTTCATCTTAATACACACTAATACACATATTTGTTTGTGTCCTATGCGTGTAGTATGCAACCAAACAGAATTTTATCTGGGCCGCGCGTCAGCCGGGCCGAGTGCTGAGTCAATGTCCAAAGGTAACATTGAACATTCTGGCGACTCTCAGGCACAGGACCCTAGTTGGTACAGCTCGATGATCTCGTATGGTCTGGCTCGGCCTTGTTCAGGTTGTTGTGACTGAGCGGGCATGCTGCGTGGCATGCCGTACGGCTGTTGCGGTCGTAGCCTGTGTGCTGTGCTGCTGACAATCGTTGGTTGCCGTACAGGTGGTGCAGTGCTCCTTCTCGCTGCAATGTAGGCTCGAAGTCGGTTCAATGCCTGTGGACCGAAGTAAATTATAATAACAATTATAATAACAGCTAAAGTTATAAAAATAAGTGAAATACTGATGCTAGCTATGTATGTATGTGACTCTAATTGTTTCCAAATCGTGTTTTCTAGATCAGTTTGTAAGTTTCTTTCGGATGTGACTTAAATGGTCGAAAACTCCTTTTGACCTGTCTAACACTAATTCTTCTTTGGATATTTCCTTTAATTTTGTCGGTACAATCTGCGTATTAAGGGAGAAGTTCGTTGTTTTGGAATAAGATGCTAGCACTGTCATTGTAGTTGTTCTCTTGGCAGCAAGTATGTTATTACGTGTTTTAATGACGCAATTCTCGGAGATATGTAGAACTCCGACATCTTGAATCGTCACTTCTTTTCTTTGGCCGTCACACACAATCGATACGGTAACCGATTTTGTTGTAATGAAAAGCCAAGTGTTTTGCATGTATAATTGCTTCCATAAAACATCTGTTGATAATTTGTAGGTCGTCGACGTGCATTGAGTTTGGGTGTAGTTTTCGGTTTTAAATAGTTGTTCAACTATGCAATTTTTATTTAATTGCATGTTCTTGACAGCCACAGGATAGCAGACGAACTCTGTGTTAGTATTAAGACAGTCTTTAAATTCTTCTTGACTTAGGTCAAAGTAACGCTCGTTGTTATAATCAAAGCCCATGAATGTCTGCTGAATGGTCAAACACTCGAATGATCCATCAGCTTTCCTCTGTGGAATGGGCGTAATGTGTATAAGAGTATATTTTGTTACATCATGTATTGGAAAGTATGCGTACACTCTTATGTGGGTATTATTTACATTCATCTCTGTCTGTACTATTTGACCCTGAATAATTTTTAAGTTTGATGGTAGTTTTTGATTAGCTACTTTTATTATGTTGCTGATGTGTCTTGGTGTTAAAATACTATACACAGTTGCTTTTTGCAAATAAATTTCCAGTAACCCTGTATAGTAGTCCATAATTTCATTTATATAATTGTTTGCTAGTTCGTAAGCTTGCATCACTTGTATCTTAATATGATTTTTGTCAATAGATTTATACCAAACGTTGTTTCTATTCATAAACGATATTGCTTCATTTAGTTTTGCTTGAAACTTATCTAACTTTTTCTGGATTTGCTCTTCAGTTTGGTTTACACCTGCGATGGTAGATATCATTATCTTTGTTTGATGATTGGCAGCGTCTATAAGTTTCTGTTGATTGTTATTTAATGTTTCTATGTCTCTGTATACTTCATCATTAACTCCAAACACTGATGTTAAAAGTTGTCCCAAGATGCCTCGTTTCTTCCTAGTATTCCTTATCTCTGTTAGGTATTCCTTTGTTGTGTCAAACTTAGTTTTTTCTTCGTTTAAATGGTGATAAAATTCATTGCAGTGTGTCTCGTACATGATGTTTTGAGTATCCTTGCAAAGTTGTTGAAATTGTAAAGTTATTTTTTCAATCTTTTTTTGGTCTCGTTCCAAATTTTCTCTGTCGTAATCAGTTTCTATTCTAAAAGTTCCCCGGTTAATTGTTGTGGTTCCTATTTTTTCAACATATAGTCCTGGATTTATTCTTTTTAATGTGTATGTGGGTGTACTCGACACCGTGCCAATTAATAGAATAATTATTGTATGTAGTAGTAATTTCTGTATCCAATTTTTTGGTGTGCGTATGCCTTTTTTGTTTATTATGGCAGTTGAGATGTTACATTGCGTTGGCGTAAACGTTTGTTTGTCATAGCTCGTTGTATCAATATCTTGGTTTTCGTTTACAGGGAGCGGGATCAAAGTATGAATTGATCTTTTCTGACAAGCGCCTGTTGATTTCTGAAGAGTTACAACTCTAACTACGCCATCAACTCCCGGGTGAATTTCTTTGATTTTTGCCAACGGCCATTTACTTGGACTTATATTGTCATCTTTTATTAGTACAATATTTCCAATTTTTGCATTGTCATGTGCTTGTTTCCATTTGTATCTTTGTTGAAGTTGGTGTAGGTATTCTTTTGTCCAGCTGTTCCAAAAATCTTTTTTCATTTTTTGTATCTGTTTCCATCTGTTTACTAGGTCAGTATTAATATTTTCTATCGGATCTGGTACTCCTACTGCTTCACGGCCAATAAGAAAATGGCTTGGAGTTAATATTGTATTGTCATTAACATCCTCAGTTTGCACACACAATGGTCTTGAATTTAAACACGCTTCAATTTGGTGGAGGAAGGTTGTCATTTCCTCGTATGTTAGTGTTGAATCCCCGATTACTCGACGTAAATGATGTTTCACTGATTTTACGCCAGCTTCCCAGATGCCACCGAAAATGTGGTGATGACGGAGGAATAAAATGCCATTGGGTTCCTATGTTTGTTATTGCGTTTTGAAATTGCGGTGATTGCGTTATTTGTAATATTTCCTGATGTAAGAAGTTGGCTGCTCCTACGAAGTTTGTTGCATTGTCACTGTATATGTGTGATACGTGACCTCTTCGTGCCATGAATCTACGTAGCGCTGCAATAAAGGTTTCGGTTGTTAAATCTCCCACCAATTCTAGGTGTATAGCTTTTGTTGCTAAACATACAAAAACAGCAATGTATGATTTGTAGGACTTGTGACCTCTACCTTTCATAGTTCTTGTTTGTATTGGTCCCGCATAGTCAACTCCAGTATGACTGAATGGGTAGGATTGTGTCACTCGTGGCTTTGGTAGTATTCCCATTTTTTGAGAGTTTGTGTCTGCTTTGTATCGTATGCACCTCACACATTTGTTAATTATACTCTTCACTTTCCTTTTTCCGCTAACGATCCAGTATGTTTGTCGTACATATGCTAAAGTCAATTTGTTACCTCCATGCAACGTTTTTAAATGTGCGTCTTGTATAATTAACGACGTTACATGATGATTATATGGTAAAAGTATTGGATGTTTCTGATTGTAAGGCAGTTCGGAGTTTTGTAACCTGCCTCCAACTCTTAGTAGTCCATCCTCGTCGATAAATGGGTCTAAAGTGGATAGTTTTTTGTTTTTATTCAATGGTTGTCCACTTTGTATAGTTTTCATTTCATCTGCGAATTCCTCTTGTTGTAATTTCATAAGTATTCGTTTTGTCGTCACTCTCAGTTCGTTAGTAGATACTGGTTTATTTATTGTTTGTTTGTTTGCGTATCTATAGCAGTAAGACAAAACCCTTGTCATTTTATCTAAACTGGAAAATCTATTCCAGACATCATTCTTCTCAATCTCAGTTGTAGTTATATTGTGACACAACTTGATTTCTTCCTTCGGCTGTGGCATACTTCTCGTGGTGGGAATCTGATCAGTTCTTAGCCACTGTGGACCGTTCCACCATAAAGAATAGTTGACAAGTTTTTCTGGTTCCAGACCTCTTGAGATGATATCAGCTGGGTTCTCAGCAGAAATTACGTGGTTCCATTTTGCGTTTGGTAAAAGTTGTTTAATTTGTGACACCCTATTGGCTACGAACGTTTGCCACCGTACAGGCTCTCCTCTTATCCAGCCTAAGGTGATCATAGAATCCGTCCAACAAGATATCGTAATATTCTTGCAATTAAGCGCTTCCTTCACCTTTTCCACCAAACCGGCTAGTAGCAGTGCAGCACATAACTCAAGTCGAGGCAAGGTAGTTTTTTGTTTCTTTGGTGCTACTTTCGATTTTGCTTGTAATAATGTAATGTGGTAGCTGTTATTGATTTTTACCCGACTGTATACCACCGCTCCGTATGCTTTTTCGGAAGCGTCGCTGAAACCATACAACTCAATCTCTGTGCTGTCTGTTATGTAACACCACCGTGGCACTTTAATTTTTTCTATGCTTTTCAGATGTTTTTGTAGTTCTGTCCATCTTTTCTGAAGTAGGTCATCAACAGGCTGATCCCATCCTATGTCATTTGTCCAGAGTTCTTGTATAAGCAGCTTCATTGTAATTATAATAGGTGCTAACCAACCCAGCGGGTCGAATATTTTCGCAACTTCTGACATAATAAACCTTTTTGTTGGCTTTTTATTTTCCGTTATAGTTATTTGGAAATAAAAACTGTCTTCACGTGGTGACCATGTTATGCCCAACGACTTCCTGGTCTCGTCTAACGGTAGTTTGAGCATCTGATCGTCTTTATCTTCCGCTGGTATGTTTTCCAGTAGTTCTGAACTGTTTGACGACCATTTTCGAAGTTTAAAGCCGCCCTTGTTCAACATGGATATTAGCTGTTTCTGTAACTCTTTCGCTGCATCTTCCTGTGACTCCCCGGACAGAATATCATCCACGTAGAAATCTTGTAATGTAGCTTGACTTGCGATTGGGTAATTGTTTTGTTCGTCTATTGCCAGTTGTTGCAATGTTCGTACCGCAAGAAAGGGGGCGCTTGTGGTACCGTAGGTAACTGTTGTGAGTTCATATTCGCTAATTGCGTGTTTGGGAGAAAATCTCCATAGTATTCTTTGATGTGCGAAGTCTAATTCATTTATTTTTATAAACCGGTACATTTTCATAATATCCGCCATAAAGGCGAACTTATGTTTTCGCCATCGTAAGAGTATAGTGGATAAGTCTTGTTGTAATCGTGGACCTTTATACATGTTGTCGTTAAGGCTTATTTTTGTGCTGCTTTTACTGCTCGCATCAAAAACCACGCGTAGTTTTGTAGTGAGTGAGTCTTCTTTAATTACCGCTTGATGTGGTATGTAGTATTTTCCTAAGTTGTAGTTCGTTGTATTTACTTTCCTCATATGACCCATATGTAAATATTCATTCATAAATTCAATGTATTGTTGTCGTAAATTTTCGTTTTTTGCGAATTGTCGTTCTAGTTGTAATAGTCGTGCAGCGGCTTTTCTGCGTGATTCGCCGTTTAAGTTTAGGTTTATGTTTGAATCCTTGAAAGGAAGTCGTACAGTGTAAGTTCCGTCTGGGTTTCTTACAGTTGTTTCTTTATAGTAGTTTTCACAGGTTTGGTCATCCTGTGTAAGTTTGTAGTTTTGTTGAACTTCTTCTAGTTCCCAAAATTTTGTAAGTTGTCGTACTTCTTCGGTGCAAGCCACCATACTCAGTATTTTAACTCCATTCTTCGTGTCATTGGGATAAAAGCCGGATAAAATCCACCCTAATTCTGTGTTTTGTGCGATTATCCCATCCCGTAGCCTTTCGAAACCCTGTAGTAATATTCTGCTATACTCTTGGGCACCTAATATTATGTCAATTGGTCCCTTTTTATAATAAGTTGGGTCTGCCATAAGTGCGTTATCCAAGCTTTTTTCTTGTAGTTGTTGTAAATCATTCCTTGGTAATGAACTTGTTAGTTTTGGTAGTACTATTAGCGTTACCGGCAATTTGTAATCGCTAGAGTACCTTGGTTGTAAAGTAATGTTGATTGTGTAATTTGACGTTTTTGGTTTTTCATCTCCAATACCTTTTATTTGGGCTTGGATTTTTTGTCGTGGGTAAGACAACAATTGTGCTACTTCTTCAGTGCAAAATGAAGCTTCTGATCCTTGATCACATAATACTCTCAACATCTGTGGCATTCCATCATATGAGGTTGTCTTTACTATGGCAGTAGCTAGTAAAGTTGTGTTTTTTGCGTCGGAATTGGTTGCAGACAAATTTAATCTTGCTATATTTTGTGGTTTTTCTGTCCCTGTATATTTTGATACGTATTTTTTAGCGTTATTACCATTTTGAAACGGCCTAGATTGATGCAATAATGCGTTGTGTCCCTTATGTTGACAAATTTCACATTGTTTATACATTGTACTCACACATTGTTTATTATCGTCGTGATTTAAGCAACGTTTGCACATTCTTTTTTCCGCCACGGCCTTGTATCGGTCGTTGACGCATAACGCCTTGAAACTAGGGCAATAATGAATAATATGATCATTCTTTTGACAATACCAACAGCGTTTATATTTTTCTGATGTTTGTTTATCACGAGATAGTTGACTGTTAGCATATGGAGTGGAACCGTCAAAAGACTTAAGGCAATTAAAACGGTTTTCCATGAATTTCATCATCTCGTCAAAGGATTGTATTTTATTTCGGTTTTGCAGTTGATCTTCATACTTCGTATTTGTTTCTTCGTCCCATTTTCTACTGACTATTCTTATTAATAGAGGGCCCCAAGACGATGTGTTTACGCGTTGATTGTTTAGTGCCTCAAGACATTCATTTATAGTGTCATGCATATCTCGTAATTGTGCCGCGTTTGCTCGTTGCATTCTAGGCAAATCTAATAATTTGTCCATAAACTTAGTCGCAATCATGCGCTCGTCTTCGTATCTCTGCGTAAGCAATTTCCAAGCTGTTTCATAATTTACTTCGCTTATTGTTAGGTGACGTATTAATCTTGCTGCGTCGCCCTTTACGTGTGTTTTTAGATACTGCATTTTTTCTGTAGATGATATTGTTTTATCTTCGTGAATTATTTTTCTAAATAAATCTTGAAATGTATTCCAAGAGTCGTAGTCCCCCGCGAATATAGGAATATTTATTCTTGGAAGTTTTCCTGATGACACAGCTTTTTCATTTGTGTTACGAAAAATTCTTTCTTCTAACAACTCCGTAGTAATGTCATAATCTTTCTGTGTATTTTCGAAACAATTATCTTTAAAGTAGCTATTGTCCAATGTACTTTCGGCCATCAGCAGTTCGATGTGTGTTTCTTCGATTTCTTGCCATTGTTTATGTAAGGTTTGTAATAGTGTTTGTAAGTGCCATATTGGCTTGTCTTGAGTAATGGATTCCTTAGCCTGAGATATTTTCTTAGATATCTGTGACATTCGGAATAGCTGTATAAGCAGTTTTGGGCTACTGACAACGTCCTTGTTTTCATCTTCATCTAAAAGTCTTGGTTCGTAAACACTTTGCACAAGTTGCAGTCTTTCTTCGCACTTTGTAAGGTAGTCGATTCCTTCGTCGTAATGTTTCTTTATGTTGCCAAAGTAGTCTGTAGTAATATATTTGTGAGTTGATAACATCGCCTGCTCCTGTAGTCTTAAGTGGTTTTCTTGAACTCGCTGAAAAACATGGTCCAAGGTTTTCCTTCTTTCGTTGATGTATTTTTCTGTTTTCCTTGTAGGCGAGTCCTTTTTTATGTTTGATAGTACCCTTTTAATCTCATTGTAATCCGTTTCCTGGCTCCTGATTAGTTCGTTAACTTCCTGTATCTCCATAGTGCTCTCTTTTCTTCTTCCCTAACGGCCCTACCCTAATCGAAAGGTTAGTCTGTACTAGTGGTATCTGCGCTCTTGTTAAACCTGTGCGACTTCTCAATCTACTGGTTAAACCCGCTTATGGGAGGCCAGTGACCGATCCGTAACGAGAGGCTTTCCGACAGAACACCCTAGTACAACGTACTTCAGATCACTGAAAACTGATGCTTTGTTGAGTATACCAGTCCCCAGTCCCCTGAAGTGTCAGTCTGTCAATCCCTACGATGGGCAAGGGGACCGCGTGATTCAAATGCTCGAAGGACCAAAATGTACGCCCACCCTAACATATGTCACGTAAGGCCGCAGTAATGTTAAGGGTGTGACAGTACATGAAAGGATATGATAGTTAAAGGACCTACCAAGACCTTACAGCCTAACAGTCCCTACGACCCTAAGCCCTATAAGCCCTACAGCCCTAACCTACCATATACCTAGTGTGTGATAAATAAATATATAAATAAGTTCAGGATGTCTGCACCATGCGACCTAAGGTTACAGACGGATAGTGGGCAGGGATTCCAGGTTCGGGAAGGGTTCAAATCTGATTTATTTACAATATTGCACAGCTTAAATACTATTTCATCTTAATACACACTAATACACATATTTGTTTGTGTCCTATGCGTGTAGTATGCAACCAAACAGAATTTTATCTGGGCCGCGCGTCAGCCGGGCCGAGTGCTGAGTCAATGTCCAAAGGTAACATTGAACAATAGGTTACTTATGTATAATATATTATTAGCTTCAATCTACTCATGTCATACCAATGCATCTGTTATGGACAAAGTGATTAATACGGCATTATACATAATGCCCGGCCAATTTGAAAAATGTGCAATATGATATAAACTATTGAAATAATCTTAAATTGACCGGACTTTGTGAATAACGCCCATCACTTATTAGAAAGTTTAATAAAAAGATGTGTTTTATAAAATTATTTTAATTTTGACATTCATTTTAATATAGAATAGGTAAGTAGGATTACTATTTAAGCAACAAAGTATTAACTATTTCTGTCTGCGAGGTCTAAAGTAACCTAACATGAAGGAGATGATGAGAGCTGAGTTCGCTGGCTCAATTCATCTCCTCCTAACCTATTCGTGTAGGGGTAAGCTCCGAAGCTCGTTTCGTTCACTCTTGGACTAATTCAATGACCATAATTATCGAAAATACCCAACCATTACGTAGCAATATTCATAATGACCAGACAAAGTGATAAATATGGAAATTTAAACCTGTATTTATTACATTGCCCGATTTGACTTGACTAGATTTATTATGCCCGGGCATTGTACATAGGTACATAGTGTACCTACATATTAATCACTTGGTCCATGACATATCGATATTTTAGAAGTGTAGGTAATTATGGAAAATTGGTGACGAAAAACAGGATCGTAAAGGACCAAGTACTACGAACGGCTACGTACGTAGCGCGTACGCGTAGCCTTTTGTAGCACAGGGGTCCGAGGGTATCCCATTCTGTCAACTTCTTGCATCCTGAGGAAAAAGACAGCCCTATGTTTACACAATATATAATATTCCAAATGTTAGTATTTTGTGTCAATAAGATTTAGGAGGAAGACGATAAATAATGTTTATTTTAATTATCACAGATATTCAACAAGCCAACTCAATAGAAAACTAGATAAAACGAATAGAATCTGATTTTATTAGTTTTATTAATGAATATGGTTGTGTTATATTTATACATGTGTCCAGAGAAGATAACCGCCGGTGGCTGGCGGTGCCAACATCTGTTTCAAACACTGCACACTTTGAACCTATACTTGTCCAGTACTAAAACATTAACACTTTAGATTATCCATTTATACATAAACGGTACATTGGTTTGTGTTTACTAACATGTTGAAAGATAATTTGGTTTATTTATAACATTATTTAAGATAATACCTAGAACTTATCTCAAATTTTTATACGATATTTTAAGTCTGCCGATTTCGTAACTTTATGATCGTTAAAAAAACCGGTCAAGTGCGAGTCGGACTCGCGCACGAAGGGTTCCGTGCCACTATCGCAAAAAAACGTCATGAAAATCACGTTTGTTGTACGGTAGCCCCACTTAAATATTAATTTTATTCTATTTTTACCCGACTACAAGGAAATGGTTATGTTTTTCGCGCGTATCGTGTATGATTGTATGTATGTAATATTCTTTATTACCTCATATCTTTCAAATCGCTAGACGGATTTATAAAATTTAGACGTCGTTAGATACGTATTGACCGCCCAAGTGTTTTTAGGTAGATGAAGTTAAAAAAAAAAACATGGCGGTTTTTGGGCGCCATATTGTGTGAGCCCCAATTTTTATCTTCCAAGCCCGTAGTGTATCAAATTTAAGGGTTTTAAGAGTTGATTACAAAAATATAATAAAATATATACCACTTAAATGCATAAAAGTAATTCGTAAAAAATGATAACTAAAAAGTTGTCAGTAAAAAAGTTAATTTTAAAATCAAAAACCCGACTGCTTAAGAAGCGAAATAAAAAGCTGTTACCAAGAAAAAAACATGCTTTGCAGTCGGAGAATACATATTGGCGAACTGGCTGACCCCGTGATTCGCTTCATAAGCAGTCGGTTATTTTTTTTAATATTTGTTGTTATAGCGGCAACAGAAATACATCATCTGTGAAAATTTCAACTGTCTAACTATTACGGTTCATGAGAAACAGCCTGGTGACAGACAGACAGACGGACAGTGAAGTCTTAGTAATAGGGTCCCGTTTTTATTATCCTTTGGATATGGAACCCTAAAAATTTCTCACTCATTTGAGTTATGAATTGAAGCAAAACGACTGAAGGTTTCTAATAAGATGAGTAGCAGACAATCTTCTGCGTGTGACCTATTAATTTAATACGATAGATAACCAAACTATTTATGTAAAACCAGAAATATTCCTAGTGGTTTGCTTGCCCTATCAACTTGCAAAAATTAAGATATGGGTTTCGGTGATACCTAATTTCAAAAGCGTATTAGATAAAAAGGTCATTAATAGACCATATGGTATGATTATGGTTTTGTTTTCAATTGGGAATTATAAATGGGAAACACGTCGATATCATACCGGAATCAAGTTACAAACTAAATCACGATGTTGATGACTGACACTACAAAGCATTGGTCATTTTGTTTTCAACAGCAGAGTAAACAGAAATTACCCAGTTCATGGAAATCAGAGTAAATATTTGTTACATTCTGAAAAAATAATAGGAACGGCGCACATGTGTTTAGTTTTTTTTTGTTATTTGCTAAATAAATGAGTCATCTGCCAACCTTCCTCAGGATCTAGTTTTAATGTTATTAGAACCTGAAATTAGGATCTAAACTCGTGGCAATCAAAGAAGTCGAATTTGACAGCTATAAAAATACGTTGATTAAGTTAAACATCAAGTTTATTTGACTTATTTTAACATATTTTTGCTTACGAATGATACTCGTTGTTAGTGTACGAGCTGACCTCCGCGGCTTCGATCCCGTCAACTGGCTATCTACCTACCTAACACCTACCTATCTACCCTACCTTCCCTTCCTCAGGATCTAGTTTTAATGTTATTAGAACCTGAAATTAGGATCTAAACTCGTGGCAATCAAAGAAGTCGGATTTGACAGCTATAAAAATACGTTGATTAAGTTAAACATCAAGTTTATTTGACTTATTTTAACATATTTTTGCTTACGAATGATACTCGTTGTTAGTGTACGAGCTGACCTCCGCGGCTTCGATCCCGTCAACTGGCTATCTACCTACCTAACACCTACCTATCTACCCTATCTTCCCACCCACCTACCTACCTACCTACCTACCAACCTACCAACCTACTCACCTGCCCTACCGATCAACCTACCTACCCACCCTACCCTATCCTATATACCCTACTTATCCTACCCTACCTACCTACCTATCAATTTGTTAAACTATTTATTTGAATAAGAATTGATAATACAATACGAATGTAACCAACTTCTGTTTCCACCGGCTATATAATTCAATTTTAGAACACAAAAGCTGCTATTGTGACTTAACTATGATAGTGACATTGATTCTATCGCAGACTTTTTTGTAGGTAATAATGAGTACTATAATCATGTAACTAGTACATCATTTTTATGTATCATCAATAGTTTTCTCAATGCACGCCAAATAATAAATTTTATAGGAAAATTTTGCTATTTTGAGTTTTACTGCAATTTTCATAAGGATCTCTATTTTTTAACCGACTTCTTTTAAAATAAATTATAGCCTATGTTACTCGGGAATAATGTTGTTTTCCATAGGTGAAAGAATTATTAAAAGTGGTCCAGTAGTTTCGGAGCCTATTCGGTACAAACCAACAAACAAAAAAATCTTTCCTCTTTATAATATTGGTACCTATAGATGAGTAAAGGTGAGTATAGACTAGAGCATTTACTTGTAACAGACATTGAGCATTCGGTGTTTTTAATGAATTTAAAACCCAACGAGCGTTTTGGTGTAACATTTTATCGGGCAAAGACACAAGCGCGGCTGAAGTGGAGTGAGGTCAATAATGAACGCAAGGTACAAATAAATGAATCAAAGTACAAATAAATCGAAAATTCTCAAGAACGTTACTTTACATGGAAATGCTTTATTCAATTGAGCATTTGTCTGTATTGTCCCATTTCGTAAGAACGTTACATTACATTAATGATCGCGAAAATGCTCTAGTGTATAATTAATAATTCTTATTGATTGTTAAGGTACCTTAACGTAAGTAATTAAATAGGATTATGAATTTGATTTTTCGTAGACGTTCATACAAAGTTACCGCGGCAACGTAATCGGACTTCTTAGATTGTCACGATTATAGATATGTAAGACCTGTTTATTATTCGTCAGTCTGATGTACCTACCTAAGCCAAATTTTAAAGAGGACGTTTCTTTTCTTGGTAATAAATAGAACATGGCAACGACTACGAGATCCTAGGCTGAAGAAAAGCAAAGATATCAATCTGCCAAGTCTTTTCCCAACTATGTACCTATATTGGGGTTGGCTTTTAATCTAACTGGATACCTACTGCAGTGGCCTATCTGGCAATTCCTAAACCGATTGCGGACCCATGTTGGCCCCTGTAGAAACCACCTGGTCAAATGCAGTATCATAGACCCATACAAAACACAGTGCCCGTGTTGGGCCCCTCCGCAAGATATGGCCCACCTCGTTGCCTGCCCTTCATGCCCGACTACTTGCACATTTCAGCGGGGCGAGCACGGCCTACGGTGACAGGCTAGAGTCACACAGTTTGGGAGCAAAAGCCGTGATAAAATGCGTGACTGAAGCCTATCACAGAGGTCGTGCTCGCCCGGTAGGACTTGCAAGTGGCGAATGACACAGCTGTCCGGGTAGCTACATACTGGTCGGACATACCTAATCTGTATGGTTGAGACTATAGTTAATCGATACGAAAGAAGGAGACAGCGAAATACTAGTAATTGACATGGAGCGACTGCCTATCGATGAAGACCTTATATTCCAAAGATAAACTGGTAATTTTAGTTGCTTTATCTCAATTCAAACACACTGGACTTGAAATATATGTCTGTATAGCAAATTCAATGAATTAACACGTTGAACGCCATGGTTAGTAAGTACAACCTGCAGCCTTATTGCCTGGCCGAATTCGTTACGTAATAAGGCTGCAGGTTGGGCTTCTTCTTTTCATGTCGCGGTACGGAGGTAAATTTAATTATATTGTTTGGGCCCAGTAGATGCAGTGGCGTAGCGTAGTATATGTATACACATACATAAACCTTTTGGTTTATTTCGATTATTATTATTTAAGTATAAGTTTCTAAACTTGATAAAAACAAATAAACTTCCAAACTGTAACGTTACGTTTAGTTCAGTAAAGCTAAAGGTAGGCCACGATAATTAAAAAGATAAAAATAAGGGCCGGCTTCGTACGACGTGCAGCCCGCGCAAAACGACTGACTGAGGGATCAGCTACGGCCGTTGCCGCCCGCCTCTTCCAAGTTAGCGAACGGGCAACCGCAGTCCAGGGTGGCGTGGTACGGTGCGATGGGACGGCTGGTGGAGCGCTACCGCGAGATGTTGATCCTCGTGTTCAGCGTGCGCACCCTGCGCGTACGGAGGGCGTGCGCGGCCTCAGCGCTTATACCGCCGCGCCGGTGAGGACCTGTCTGCCGCAGTTCATATACCACGTGCCAGACGGGCACATTTTGTTATTAAAACAGTAAAAAGTTCACTTGACAGTATAATTATTATTTATTTATAGTCTTCAGGGAATTATAACACTCATTCACAAACTGAATTCATTACAATATTAGTAGTACTTTGTGGATAAGAATATACTTGTATATACAACTAGCTGACCCCTGCGGCTTCGCTCCCGTCAACGGGCTACCTACCCTACCTACCCCACCCTACCCTACATACCCTACCCTACCTACCTTACCCTACCTACCCTACCCTACCTACCCTACCTACCCTACCTACCCTACCCTACCCTACCCTACCCTACCTACCCTACCCTACCTACCCTACCCTACCTACCCTACCTACCCTACCTACCCTACCCTACCTACCCTACCCTACCTACCCTACCCTACCTACCCTACCCTACCTACCCTACCCTACCTACCCTACCCTACCTACCCTTCCCTACCTACCCTACCTACCCTACCTAAACTACCTACCCTACCTACCCTACCCTACCTACCCAACCCTACCTACCCTAAAGACAGACAGACATCAGATCACATGAGAATGTCAGTTTAGTTAGAAAACGTTTGTATGGGAAAAAGAAAAGGGCTGATTTTAGGGTTTTCCCGAAAATTATTCGATTTTTTCTCGCCATAAAAACAATCCTTGGACTTTAACAAACATTTATAAAAAAGAATTGGTAAAATTTGTCCAGGCGTTGTTGAGTTATGCGCTTACCAACACATTTTGCGATTCATTTTTATATTATAAGATATACCTGTAGAATCTGGGTGATCACTAAAGCTCACCTTGAGTGGGCTTTAGTGATGGCCCAGATACTCGTGCACATACACGTAGCAGCTTTGCACCTTTGAAGTATTTATACAATTACTTATATTTATATATTCACTTGATCAAACCTGTTTTTTAACAGGGCCCTTGGTTACTTAGCTACGCCTCTGAGTAGGTGGCCACATTTACTGCAGCATATTGGAGGCTTTGATTAGCTCATTTAGCATGCAGTTGCAGGTAAACGGACATTCGATTGAACTAAGTTTTCACCTTACTGGAAGTAATTGTTTTCCGTACGAGCATAAACGTTTTAAAAAATAGAAGGCTGCAAAATGTATTTGTACCAGAAGCTAGATCTTCAGTTAGGTCTGGCTGGCGGAAGCATCGTCTGGGTGCGAGTCGATCGCATTATCTATGGGAAATGAGGTCACTGAGATACAACACACGTGCTTCTAATACGCAATACAAATGTCATATTACGTAGTTTGTAACGACAATTTACAAAATATGTTGTTTATCTTATTATGTAAACAAACACGAAACAAAAACGAAAAGTGTTTGTATGTCATGCATGATCTTTGTATGAATCATTGTACCTAACTAAAGTAGGTATGATTGGGTCATTTGGTTAGGCAGGCACTACATCAAAAATAAACTCCTTTTTTCCAAATGGTGCGTTATCTCAGTTCACCTAATTTGTTTACTAAAAAAAATGTACTTAAGTTTTAGATAGGTACTTACCTATTTGTTGAGGTACCAGATCAATAAGGCTTAGCACGCACCGCGATTTTTAGCCGGGCGATTTTTTTCCGCCCATTCTGCGACCAATGGAATTTTATGAAACTGCACGCACTGAGGTAAAAACATCGCACGAAAATAATACTACGAAAATTCGCACGAATAAAAATCGCAATGCGTGTTAAGCCTAAAGATACTATGCTTCGACTGAATTTTTGCGCATGTGCCACGTGCATGGTAAGGTATCGGAGTAACTTTTCGACTTCTTCTAGTGAGATTTTTCCTAAACTTCCTTCATGATGCCGAGTCAGAAGTTTCTTGTTGTGAAATGGTGACTGGAGTGGCCAGAAAAAAAATTATATGACACGTGTGGTAAACACTTCCTATCGCACCTATAAACTTCATCATTTATAGGTTTTGGCTAGGTACACTTCTGTCTACAGCGTCTACCGAAGTTCATTTCACCAAACACTTATTGTAACTGTTTATTGCTATCAACCAGGCACAAATCTACGCTTTGGGATGCTACTAATTCCACACAGTTCTTCTCAGAATCGATCCTACGACTGAGGAACCCGTATTCAACGGCCGGGCTTGCGATTGTTAGACCTAAATAATCAATTATGTAATAAATCTGTAGAAAAGTCGTTTTTGAACATCGAAAATATTTCCAAAAAAAATAGCCAGGGTGTAGGAGAACCAACAGAACCCATTTCCAGCATTTTTTGAATTTTTGTCTGTTTGTCTGGGTATTTGTGCACGCATCACATAAAATGTTCGAAACCAATGTATATCTTTGACACACAAAAATTGTGCGTAACTTGAAGTATTACTTAGTTTTTGTTTCATCGCAATCGGTTCACTCTATCAAAAGTTAGATGAATTTAAAGTGCTCAAGAAGTAAAATATCGCAACATACGCAATTCAGATAGATACTCGGACTGTTGAATGAATTTATATTCACCGATATTTCCGTCAATTGTGGACCGATTTTGATAATACTTTTTTTTTTTTTTTTGAATGATCATGTTCCCAAATTGGTCCCATTTTAATTTGGTATAGATCTGATGAAGAACTTTGGAGATATACAATAGAACTCTTCAATAAATTACGACAAATCTCTCGGGATTGCTGCAATCTCATGTCTGTTTATTGTTTATACCATTTCATAACTTAGCTTCAAGCCAGTACGCTCTAAAGGGGTACGAAGATGTGTACAGTTAACCTTGGTACACCCTCATTTCACCGGTTGTGGTCAAGTTTCATGATATTTACTAATGAACTTACCTATTAAGAACAACTCATAAGTGAAACATTTTTTTTTTTATGTTTTCGCTTCGGTGTGGTGTTCTGGAGTGCTACTAGATGGCGCGCAGCAAATCTGTCCTTACTTTATTTGTATGAAGTCGATATTCTTCTCCCTAGAGTAAACAGTATTCTATGCAGTGAACATTTGATCTAGATAGGTAGAAAGTTAAGTAAGGTAGGTAGGTCTAGGTAAGTAGGGTAGGTACAGGTAGGTAGCTAACTAGGATAGGATAGGCAGTTAACGGAAGCGAAGTCGCGGGCACAGCTAGTAGGTACAAACTAATAACAAGACTCATGTAGTCTCGTACCTTACCTTGATTAAGGAAAGATTCTTCTCAGTAGCGTATAGCTCTTGCCAAACTTCTAGGCCACCCTGAAGTTGGCTTTCCGCTGCGCAGCCATTGTAGCCAACTTCAGGGCAGCCAAGAAGTTTGGCGAGAACTATAGTTACAATAAGGTAAGGGGCCATAGCCGATGGCGGCCAACAACGACCTAATAACCTATCATACTTTCTCGAGACAAGCTGTACTGTATCTGTCTAACCTGCCCAAAAACCTGCCACACCATAACTTCTTGTCTGTCAAAAGAAAATTTATCCTATCCGTCGCGGAGGACAAAATTTTTAGAGCTGGCTTCGCTCGCTTTAAAATTCCTTTATATCATTATTGGGCGCCAAATCTTGAAATAAGCTTTTTCTCGTGAAAGGGTTGCCACCTGCAATCACCAGTTGTAGTGCCTAAATGATAATTGTCAATAATCTAGTTTCATCGACTCTATGCAACGACCAAAGCCCAACTCTATGAGTGAAGTTGTTACGATGTTTTGTTTACTATATAAATTAGCAACTTCCAATTACTGGTTTTCTCCACGGATTGATAAACCAAAATAGGCATTCATAATTATATTGAGCATGGTGTGAAAGGTATGTAACATAGGTACATACTACCTATAATGGGCATCACTCTCATAGAAAAGACTGAGACTTGTCTGCGTTAGTTTTTCCGATTCGTCAGAATAAGATAGTTCACACTATTGAAGATCTCATTAAGTGTATAATATGGCCATGTAGAAAGCTGAATTCCACCTAATTAGAATCTAAGAATCTTTTACATCGCAATGTTTTATAAGGCTGTAGAAACCAGAACTAGAGAGATACTGCTTCCCACATTCTTGACTGGGGAAAGCATTACTGAATATAGGCATCGGAACCACTTTAGACGACTTTTACAACCTATTGAACATATTAACAGTTAGATGCATTTATTTATTTATAAAACTTTATGAACAAGTACAAAGGCGGACTTAATGCCTTAGGCCTTTTCTGACGGCTGGCCTGAAATGGTGATGAATAGAAAATTGATTATTTGAGTAAAATTTTCTGCCATTGTTATCGAAGGGAAGGTCAATGAATAAAAGTAAGATTGATACGGGTTGCGCATATCTTTTCTTTAATACGAGCATTTTACAACAATATTGAAACGAAATCATCATTTTGAGATCTGCTGCCAACATACACTACGGCGCTCAACAAATAAACATAAATCGCGCTCACTAATCTATATAAACAAGTCGCATAAGTACATACAGGCTTCCCGATATATTCTATACATACACTAAAGCTATATCACCACTTGCCACTCTACGTTCCCGGAACGTTCACACTCACTAAGGTACACAGTCACTTGTTGATCTATTTTGTTCGCTTGTTTAACTGTCTGTTTGTCTGTCGCACTAGTAGATCACCTCATACACTGTGGCCTTCTTGTCACCGGAGCCCGTCACTATGTATTTGTCGTCTGAGGAGATGTCACAGCTGAGCACCGATGAAGACTCTTTAGACTGTGAATAAATTAATTGATTTCATTAGTACATTGATAAAAGACAATTATGTCAATAGGAACATAAATGATAATGGCTTGTTAATTAAGTACAGGTTAATAACATGTGTAAGTGTAAAACATGTTGAAATAATTAGCTTTAACACAACAATAAATGTCATTGATCGAACTTGTACCAAAAAGTATAATTTACGTAACTTGAAAACATGACTTTTTGTTTATGAAGACATTTTGATAATTTTCTTCAAATAATTTTCATTTCATTCATTCGTCTCAAATTAAAGGTACAGGTCCACGCGTTTAGGAGATATTAATTCATTACTGAAAATAATTTCATGCCAAGTAAAAATGTCCAGGACACCCCTTACCGCGACACGTTTGTTTTGGTCGTGTTAGCGACACTGCCTTTACATTTTTTCGTATTGTTTTGAAATATTGTAATACATTGGTAGACAGGTGTTTACGACCTTTATTTTTTTGATATCTGGCGGAGACTTTAAATACCTACTTGGAGTATGTCTATCATCACGCTATTGAGACGTGACTAAGCAAAATCGAAATGAATGAAGTACCACTTGAAACCACTTAGGGCAATTACGATAACCTAAATGTGAATGAAGATGCATTATGTTCGGATATCTCTAATATAATATTTGTTATAATAACATTGGAGATAAGGTATTCTCAGTTCCGTTGATTTCATTTCAAATATTTTGATAACATCAGACCTCATGCGGCGCAATAATTTTGTTAAGTTGGATTAACAGCGAGGCGAATCCATTCACCTCGGTTTGTTTTATGTTTTCTACACGTACACAAAACACTTGTAGTTTTATGTACTACATAATGTATTGAACTTACACGTAGGTACTGTTTATATTGAATAAGCTAGTACACGCGTTTTCTTTCGCAAACCTTTCAACTTCAATGCCCCGTTTGACCCACCTAAAATAATCCCATTCTAATGTGTTCAAGGATCTATTCTTTTTTATACTTTACGTCATCTGGGAGTCAAATTTATGACTTTTACATTACCATTATCATCAAAAACATCTCTCTAATGAAATGCTAAAGCTTCTTATCTAATTAAATGCATCTGCATACCAGTATTTTTACATCGACGTACCGTACCGTTACCGAACTACGTCACTATGTAACACAATACCCTTAATTTGCATTTTAATTCAGATAAATACTATTTACTGAATTCTTTATTACATTCCATCATGTTTAAATAGTTGGTAGGTGTATAGGGCATCAAATAAGACAGACAGTACATTTTCAGAGGTGCACAATATCAATAAGAATATTCTGTTACAAACACACTAACAATTTATGAACCAATTAGGTTTGAAATAAAGATATATGATTGAACTAGCGTTAGCACGCGACTTAGCGCCTGTGACCTACCCCACAGGACACCTCAAACTTTTCCGGATAAAAAGGTAGCCTATGACTTCTGACGAAAGAATTTCGAAATTGGAAGTACTGATTACTTCTAGAAATTACCCAGTACAAACAAACATAAATTTTACGGCTCCGTAAAATATTAATGTCCCCGTCACGAAAAGCTATAAATATTGTAAATAAAGAACTTTAGGTTGCGGGGATACGCTGGTTGCGAGACGCACGGGACCGGTCCAAGTGGCAACGCTTGGGGGAGGCCTATGTCCAGCAGTGGACGACTTTCGGCTGAAATGATGATTATGAAAGAACTCCTACTAAATAACGTAGTGACAATTCAATCGACAACAATTAATCCCAAATCTATCAACTCAAATACTTGTAATGGAATGGAATGTTCCAGACTTCTAGTACCACAAAACATGAGACTAGACGACAGAGCGTTATATCTCTAAAATTAACCCGACCACGTGAAATTGCTAGTTAGTTTTGTATTACACATAATTATGTTACTTTGAGTTGATTGAATTTGGGATTATTTTTGTCGTAACTTAGTAGAAGTTCTTTATTTACAAAATTGATAGCTTCTTGTGACGGAGACTTTAGTAAAGAAGTAAAGATAAGTAATATCAATGTCATGTTCCCTTACCTGGAATATACTGGCTCCATAAGGCGTGCGCCACGCATTGAGCAGGTTGTCCTTGCCGGTGGACACGAACCACTTGCCGCACGAAGCGAACCGGAGCGACAGCACGCACGACTCGTGCAGGTGCAACTGGTACTTGTCGGGCTTGACCGCGTGGAGGACTTCCACGTTGCTGTTCTCCATGCCTACTGCTAGCCATTCGCCTGGGGACAAAAGATAGTACATTTGTTAGTTATTTACAAGCTTTTATTGTTTCGCCTGACCCGTTGTGTGTAATCAAATCTTTTCAGTTAAATTTGAGATGCTTCCCGGTGTTGGAGTGAGCCGACATTTTGCATACAAGTTTGTTTCTTGTGACAATACAAATTTTAATATATAATTTCTTTAAAAAAACAATTTCTTTTTTATGATTGCTTGTTAAATATTAAAAGTCATGCTATTGAGGAAGAGTTTTAGTGGAATAGATGTTTGTTAAATTGGGTGTGTAGGTGCATAATCAAAATGTAAGCTATTCTTAAATTGACGTATTTCTTTAACACTTGAACCGTTAGTGACGACAGTAATCATCATTTACGTTAGTAGCGAATAGCATACATATAAATGATTCGGTTGACTGTCGCAGTTACCTATCGTTTTGTACCCGTCTTTGCTGGGTACAGGCCTTCACAGGTAGTCCATTCTCCGCTCATCGCATCGAATATAATGATAACATTGCAGATTATAATCATTACTACTATGAAACTACATCAAATTTAAGAAATGTCGCTTACCTGTCGGACAATATCCTAATGAGAATATTTGAGAACTGAAGTCGTGTTGTTGTAATTGTCTGCCTTCTCTCAGATCCCAAGACCTAGAATACATAAGAAAAACATCTCATTAATATTCCTTTTTGGAATAATGTATCTTGGTATAAATAAAACAGTTACAATATAAAAAGAAATTCCTGAAGTAACTAAGTACGCACGTACCAACTTAACGTACGTATTGGCTCGTTTTTGCACGACGTAAATTAAATCTTGAAGCAAGTATTACAAAAACAGTTCCTTTGTAATCTGAAGTTTCTTTTGTAGTTTCAAGAAAGAACCTACCAGATGGGTAAAAAATAACAATAAGTATGGGATCTTTGAATTTCCGAACTTACCGCACAGTATTGTCAAGTCCTCCAGTCCAGAGCTTGGTACCGTCCGCAGATATGTCGATACAGGACGCGCCGTCCGTATGACCTTGGAACTGTCGCACCAGGGTCTGATTATGAAGGTCCCATACTGCGATATTGCCGTCTGAGCAACAGCTGAAGCACACCTGATAAATTCAAGAAAACGTTAAGAATACTGTAAAAAATTTGGTGAGGAACCGAAAGGAGGCATCCATTGGCTGTATCAGGGGCTTGATACAGTCACAGCAGTTTCCTACGTATGGGACGCATAATGTGGTGGTACAACTTTCTAGAGCCCAGAATGGCCCAGATGACTAGTAGCATGAACCCTGTTCCCGATGCGGATTAGCCCACCAGCCACTATAGGCCGAACGCTTACCTGAGACAATTATGATGTAGCTGCGCAGAACGGAGGGGGTGCTTTTATTTATTTATTAAAACTTTATGCAACATAAAAGTATATAGGCGGAATTAGTGTCGCCGCGGGTGTAGTGACCTGTCAGCCGATAATTCGCTGATGGGTGTCAACATCTCTCTTGCTATCTTAGGAACGGTCTCAGTTAAGCGGTGCCTATAATAAAAGTGGTTAATAAAAAAATGATGATGAAAATTTAACTAAGTGATGTCCTTACCTTAGAATCGGGGCTAATGGCTAGCGCATAGCATGCGGGTGCTGACGAAGTGAGTTCAGCCTTAATCCTAGGAGTGGGGGACGCGAGGTCCCAGATGGATAGGTTGGAAGCCTCTCCACCCACGATCAGCGTGCGACCATCCGGCAGCAGCTTCACAGACCTTATGTAGTTGTCCCTTTGCTGGAAATAAATGATACATGTTTTTAAATCTTTTTCTCAAGTAATTTGATATAGACAGACAAAATGATAAGAAGACTTTAATACCATTTGGAAAACTAAATAGGTAGTTGTTTTGCATTTGATTAGAATATTTTTAACATTAGTTTAGAATTTAGCATTTTTATAGCTGTTTCTCTACAGAAAAAAAAAAATCAAAGGCCAAAATAATAATACCAAAGTATCATGAATCGCCGACAGTTACCCACTCACCAAACAATCCAGTTGACTGACGGGAGCTTTGCTAGGCTGGCTGATGTCCCAGACCTTGACGCAGCCTTTCCCGCCGGTGTAGACGTACTTAGTGGGCGATGACACTGTGACCGCGCACACCACCTCGCCGTGCGCGAGCGCCGAGACTTGACGCGCGTGACGGGGGATGCCCGGGCCCATCAGCGCGTCAGGCGGAAAGGGCACCGGCTGCATCTGACCCTCCGCCGAAACATGGAATGAATATGCCCTGGAATCAAGTAGGGACACAATTAGTTGACACGTAAAGCATGATCAGCCGCAGTTCACTGCTAGGACAAAATGGGGAGTAATGCCAATGTCATCACGCTGGGCAAGCGGGATGGTGACTGATAAATTTTCAACAAAATATTTGATAAGCGTTACGAATGTTTCAACGAATATGCTAACAAATTTTGAACAACTAAAACGAATATGAGCTGAGATCACTTACGGCTTGCCACCCGGTATCGGCGTTAGCGAGGCCGGTCCGATGGGAGGCCGCAGCGGCTCATATGCCAAGGCGGCCCGCGCCGAGTACCCCGCGAGCCCGTAAGCGTCGTGCGCCCCATTGCCCAGGTAGGGGTACTGCAGCGCTGGGGGCTTGACCGCGGCCTTCAGCGGAGCCCCCGCAGACCCCGCCCCGCTCGCCCCCGACGTCGGAGTGACAGGCTTCGAGATCGGCGTGCTAGGCTTCTCGTCAAGCTTTTTGGCAGAAGGCGTCGACGCGTTGCTAGACGTGCCCGATCTGATGATTGTTAAAATTGAGTTATCAAATGCCCCGCTACGCTAATTGTAACGATCGATGATCAATCTAACCGTAAAAAACTTGTAATGGAACTTTAAATAATCTAAAGTAGTCGTTATAAAAACCGTCGCTTGAACATTGAAGAGGCGGTAGTAGCCTACTACCGCCTCTCTAGTAGCATAAGCATGTATTTATTTAGTACAACAAAATGTCTGGAAGTTTTTGTAAAGAGAACTTAACGCTATCCATCAAAGCGTCTAATCTGATTGGTGTTAATGGGAGTACCAGTGAACCTCGGCTCGGTGTATACGTAATTGATTCAGTGCGGAGGCGGATTAACTTTCGACTTGGACAACTTGTCTCTGGGCGTACAATGACCTTTCGGGTACAAGTAGTTTTCTCACTAGGGCTTCTGTTAAACGGATAGAGCGATTATCGCGAGTTAACGCAGCCGGCGAGTATTACGATGGAAACGCCGCGGGGCGTGCGGCTTAGCGTGTTCATACTAATGTATTACTTGTTATACTTAATTACAAGTGAACTGGCCCGCCACGGTTTTACTGTAATGTTTCAAGCCCAAGTTCTGTAACTTTACGTAACATTTTTATTATTGTTGGAGTTGTTTTGGGATCGTGCACAAACACGGTATACATACCTGGGACTGTGCGGCGGGTGTTCCTTCTTGGGTTGCAGTTTATCCAGTCCATTCTCTCTCGGTGATGGCGCACCGTTATGTGGTGACGTGGGCTCCTCACTAGCGTCGTCTACTACCAACTCCTGAAAAGACCAATTTAGACATTGCAGAGCTTGCAACACATTTTTTAAGAGGCAAAGAGGAATTATGATCAAATAAGGTCTACTTACGTGACCCATGTCTTTCTCTTCTTTCTTTAGTTTCTTGTGATCGGGTTCTGCTGGACTCCGTGTCCTATATTTTTCCCTTTCACCGGGTGATATAGAATTTCTCTGCAACAAAAACAGAAAGCGATAAAAACAAACCGCAAGACCATTAATATTGGCAGTATTGGTACGTTAGTTTAACAAATACGAGTAGGTAAACATAATCAAAACGTTTACGGCGAGCTTACGTACCTACAGCAATCAATCGATCATTGTTCGCAAATAAATCGGCGCGCAGCGAGGCGAACGCTACAGTCAATATCAATATCAAAACACGCTGAGGCAGAACAAACTGACCGCATGATTAGCTCCGGGAGTGGTCATCGCCCCCCGGGGGAGGGGCGGGCTCGCTCGAGTGGAGCGGGGAGGGGGGGTGACCGCAACATTTGGATGAGCGCGCAAATACGGACTAATGAAATAATCATATACGTGACGAACGACCGCCCCGCGCTTCACTGATTCCGTTCGTGTTGACACAACGTACTTTCGCGCACATCCGCAATTCCGCACGCCGCGTACGGCCTAGTGCGCGCGCCCAGCTGCCGGCAGATTGCAATGTTGCAGGTAAAGCAGCAAGTGTGTTTGTGAATAATCTGATATACTCCAGATAAAAAGTAAAATGTTTCATTCATACAATCAAGTATTTATATGGAGCCTTCGTAAGAATTTACATTTTGAGGATTGCTCAAATAAATAAAAACATTTTGGGGTACCTGGACACTGTCTGTACTGAACAATTATGCCGTAAAGAAATATTAAATCCATTTTTAATTTAAGTCTTACTTTTTTCTAACAGACCAACCCTAGTACAGTCGTGTACAGCCACGGATTATCAATATATTCGGTCGGATGCCCGCGGCCAGTTATGTGCTAGACAGATGCTATTTCAAGTGTTCGAGCAGCGAATGCAGTTATTCGAGCGAAAAGCTATTCCGTATGAGTACCCTGTGTGTATTGCGCTTTTATATTTTCACTTTACACGTAATCGCCAGCGGATTTATTCGGTGTTAATAGTTATGCGGACTCACCGACTCAGGACAGATAAATGGGACGATATTTTTGTAACGTGATCGTAGCACGGTGCTACATTGTAGTTTGTTTGGCGTGCTACGCCGTAGCACAGCAAGGCTTGCTACGCCGTAGCGCCGCAAGGCGTGCTACGCCGTAGAACCGCGTGCGGAAATTGCAACCGCGCCAGATTTTATTTTCATTTCAAAATGTCACGTGTATATTTATATTCTGTTTTTACAGAAAGCTCAGTTATCATAATAACTCTTGAGCTAGTTTACATGTACAGCCAATGGTATCATAAGTCATAGTGTTGCAGAATATTAAACCGTCCGAGCTCAAGTCTCACCGTCGTCCCCTGGGAGTCTAGCAGGCTATTCGGCAGGCGAGCAGGCGGGCGGTGCCTGAAGGGATCTAACGGGCCTAATTTTACGAGGCACTAAGTTAGAGGCGAGTGGCAAGCGGCTGTTAATTTGCTCGGCGAGACGGCGGCCTGTCGCCACCCGCGGTGACTTACGAGCTACGGCCATACACTCATACTTTACGAACAGATTTGCATCTATTTAACGCCTCATCGTGTAGACTGTAACTCTTAAGGCGAACATTTAAATCCCAAATTCTGGGTTAAAATAGCGTAGATGGCCTGCTGTGAATGTAACAGCAGGACACGTAGACCTGTGCTTATCTCTTTAGTGTACCCTACTTACTGACGAAGTTTATAGATCAATTTTATTTATGTTGACCGACATAACATCTCCACATCTATCCCCTAAATGTATAAAAATAAAAGCTCTTTTCATGTCCGAATTCTGATTTTTATGAGCACGAAATTAGATAATAACATCGGGAACAAACCATCATCGCGTTAGATAAACAAGTAACACAGCTTATTGCGACCGTCGTTATTGGATGTTTGATAGGCAAGATGTAACCAATAAACTTTTATTATTGGCACCAGCCGCGGATACAACAAATATAAAAGTGGAGAACCCAGTTACACACACACAAACCTATACATAATGAATACCTAGTATACCTGGTACCTAGGTATACGTACTCGGTACTAGGTACTTACATACCTTATCTAATAGCACGTAGAGAGGTGAGCGAGGTGCAAGTTAGCAGGGGTCGAGCGTGTACTCGAGCCCTAATTTTACGATCACCGATCTCCACAGAACTCGACATCGAATTTCAAGTGACGCCATATCGAGGGCCGCTCGATGCCTTAATGTGACGTGTCGGATTCGATTGGATGGATTTTATGTTGCCCATACGAGTCATTCGCTCGAGGGTACATCGTTTGTGGTTAATCGTTAATTTAATAGATTGAATTTGTGGTCGGCTGACGAATAGTTGGATGTGGGCACGTCCGTTCAAATGAAATTTATGTTTCGAGTTGTTTTCTTATGTAACTTTTTAAAGTACCTATAGTTCTGCAATAACGCGTGTTTAAATACAAAATAACATTGCGTATTACCGATATTAGTACACGAGTACAAAAGTACGTTAGTATAAATTAGCACTTCACTATGTATGGAGGACCGTAACGTAATAACATAACAAACGACAAGAAACAACGAAATAAAAGAGAATTGTTTAAGTATGAGACCTATTCGCTTATTTCGTATCTCTTTACTCAAACAAAACACTCAATAACGAGTAGTCTCGCAACCTTTTCTATTTTCAACGGAAAAGCGAACAGAGCTAATCTTTACTTTATCCCATTACGCGCGTCGACCTCAAGAAAAAGGCAATTGAGCGCGGTACGAAGGGTCGCGGGGTGCGGGCGGGTGACAGGAAACTGCCACGCTAAACAAGTACCTACTAGAGGAACAAGCTCCGACAACACGACTTATTCTGTGTTATCGGCTGCCGTCGCGCTCTGCGTCGCGACTTGCGAGTCGCAGCGAACACGAGTCGCAGTCGGGCGCGGGCGGTGCGCTCGGCTGTCGCTGACGTAACATATAAAGTGGCAACACACAGGCGCGCTGTTAACGCCGGCCGGGCTTATTGTCTGCGGTCACGCGACGAGCCGTTTAGCCGCGCGCCTCGCCGCCGCCGCCGCCCGGTTAACCGGAAGGGGGGCGGTTAACCGGACGCTCTGGGGCGGAAGCGGGGGAAATAGATAAATAGACCGCCCGCCGCTCGGAAATGTACGGATTGAGTTCGGACTATATTTCAGGCATAATAGTTTTGAAAGTTACGTGATTTACACGCGACGTTTTCAGTTTTTATCGAGAATACCAATTTTATACGACTTCGTTTTATGATACTTTCGACGAAAACTTTTATTGCGTACATTTTATTTTTAAGTCCCATAACGATGTCAATTTATAACATACGATATCGTGGTGCTTCATGATACGATAAAACGGCTCTCATTGAATAAGCTCATTCATAAGTATCAACGCGTTATTAAACCAGTCGCTGGTTACCGAGACTGCGTAAAAACGTTAGCGTTAATCGGTGCGAAACGACAATCCGCGCTCGTCGGTAACCTGGCCCACAAAAAAGTTACAAAAAATTAATCGTCAGCGAGCGCATAAACCGCGGGGTGCTGTGCGACTTTAAAATTAACTTTACCGGTTCATTCGTATACATAAATAATGGAGGAATTTCTGAATACACATTAAACTCCTATAAAGAATACATTAGCATAAATTTATGGAAGCGAGTCGGCGTTTCGAGCGCGTTTTTACGTGACTCGTAAAGTTTATAGTCGCGAGTGGAGGATTGCGTTTACTGCGCTCGCTATCGCTTTATGGCCGACCCCAAATAACCAAATTGCCCAGTGCTCGTTGTCGACTGCCGCTGACGCGCGCAGTGAGGCCAGCCCCGCTCCTGGCTCACAATCTGGTCGCAGCGCTGCGCCTATTATGCCGCCAGCCCGCCACTCGGCGTTAGGAGCTCTCTCGCGGAAACGCCGCCGTGCACTTACAAATACACTTGGAAACTTGCCCGATACAATTGATGTTCATTACCGGACTGTTTGTTAACCTGCAGTTAACCGAGCGTGAGCGCGAGCGGCTATCGACGCTCCATACTAAACGGCTCCACTTCGTCTGATGTGAAACGGCAATACAAAACAGAAGTTCCGATACGTGTGTGGAGGCAAAGCGAAGTCAAGTGGACTACAAATTATATCAAATTAACACCCGTGGGGCAGATGTATCACACAAAGTAAATTCCGGGGAAGCCATCGATAAGCAATCTCACCCCGCCCCCTTGCTCTATTACAGGAGTAATTAGCACAATTAACAGGAGCAAGCGCGAGGTGAGGGGAAGGCGGGTACGCGCGGGGGAGCGATCGCTTTCACGCACGCAAACAAATGTCACGTGGCGCGGCGCCTTAATTAAAACGATAATTGAGTTGACTTGTGAAATTCATCCGCCATTTCGACATTCCGAGAGAAATTTCACGGAAACTCCCCTCGAAACTACGAAGCCCTTAAGTGTTGACGACTTTAATTTTGTGTTTGCGTCTACTTTGCGGTCTCGAGGCAAATTTTAATACGGTGTACGCGGCTTCGCTTTGTAAATTACTAAAATAAATTACCTGGAATCGAGTTTCGTCGCCATACTGAAAGACAACTCGTTTGGAAAATTGGAATCAACAAAATAAAGTACCTTTACAAGATTACATAATGAATTTTAAATTGGGGATGTAATTTACTTAAAAATATGAAGTTACAACATAAATTACAAAATGCCTTTTGTTTTAAAATAATAACACAATTCATCGCGCTAGTAGTTCGTGTTGACAAAGGCGGCCCCCGTTAATAATGATCCCTGTGTTTAAATCAAGTAGGGTGCGGAACTGCGCCCTCAAAGTCCGCCTTGACTGCAATATGTGCGTCAAAACGGCTTTAAACTGCCTATAAAGAATTCGTTCCGCCTTGACGACTGATTCGATTTGATAGCGTGGATTGAAGCAGTAAAAAATAATTTGACAAAAAAACAAAACGACCTCAAAAAAAAATGGTATGCTTCCAGTGAGTTGTAACTTGTAATGTAACCCTGGGGCACTGGTGTTACGCACATTGTAAACCAAGTTATGTTAAATAAAACCTTGTAAAAATATATTCCTGCAAAAATATTAGATCCTGAATAAAGACAATCATATACCGTAACTACAAAATAATAATGTTGCTCAGATTTTTTTAATGTGTAAGTTTCATGTAGGGTGGGCGAAGGTATGGTGTCAATTTACTGAAGCAATACAAACAACTTACTTTTTAGGAGTTCTTTGTCAAAATTACACTGCGATTGTTGCACCCAGCTTGGAAACGATCCCACGAGTGTCCTTATATCAGGGGCAGTCGGACAATGGTGCACGAGTCACGTGATCAACACGAGTGGAATCTGCGGATCGGACTCGGCGGCGCGCGGAGCTGCGAAAGGGGCTGAAGCCGCGCGGTTATTTAAATGAGAGCTCCCTAGCCACCCGTCAATAAAACATTAAACACGTAACAAGTTTATGCGCAGCGACAACCCTAGCGGATTCCGCCACTTCGTTAATCCGGGGCGGGGGCAGCCCTAAATTAGGGTCGAGACAAGCCGTAATCCCCCGCTCGGCGCGACGGGGGATTTATATTGTTATTGCTCCGCGTCCGGAATTATACGAGGGTTGAGGGACTAATGAAAGGGGAAATTTAATTCCTAATGATTCTCGTCTTAGTCCGTAACGAGGAAACTCGAAAAAGGGCTGCGACCCGCGCACTTTTTATGATTAATCGTTTTAAGCGAACCGAAGATTATTCGATCGGATTGCCTTTGTTTACTGGTGTTTAGTGTGTTTGTTTTTATTGTGAACGAGGCGGAGTCGACGTGTTTGTGGAGTCAGAAGTTAACGACCAAATTGGATTACAAATTTATTCATGAAACATTTTCGATGCTAGTACACGGCGTCGGCAGTGAGCGGGCGAAGCATATGTAAATGTGTGATAAGCACGAAGGGGGCCGCCTCGCGGAGGCTGGCCTATGGCGCCCTGCCGCCCGGGCGAAACGGCGGCACGGCGACAGGCGCCTCGTGCTGCCGCAACACGACAACGCAACACGCCGCACGCTCGCCGCATTGTTAAACATGCCGGCAGACAACTGCAGCCGTTATACACCACACTACATATTATTGTCATGTCCAATATAATGCATAATCTGCTACTAAATTTTCAGTAACTAAAGAAACTTTCCGTTGCAACAACTCCAACTAAACGAAGAGCAAACATGCTCATCATTTATTGAAATATTAAACTCACACATCATTCCTTAGTTCAGTGAAGGCCGGTGAGAAACAATGAGTTAAATAAAAATGAGCCGTCAGCCATTAGCGGAATGCGCTGTTACGCTAACTGCAGCCGTAGTGCGGGTCGGGAGCGTCCGCCCTTCCTCTCATTACGCCGGCGACTAATTGAGATAAATTATGAAGACGTGCAGCGAGCCGCGAGCCGCGAGCTATCGCACCCACCTTAGCTGCTAATTACATGCAGCGATTTCAATTACCCGAGCGCTCTAGCGTGTTTTTTGCTCAACAACAAACATGCTTGGTTTGTTTTTATTAAGTTTATCCGCTATTGAACATCGTCCGAGGCGATTAAATCACAATTAACACACATAATAGCGTGTTGTAAAGATGTTATAGCATTATGGATGCAATTAGATTTTAGTGGTTATAGGGTGCCATAAAGTGTGGAAAAAACGAATGCAATAAATGAGTGTGGTGGTGTGTTGTTGCGTCATCGGTAGCGATGTATGCGGGCCACACACGAGGCGACCGGGCGACGAGACGGGGCGACAAAGAGCGCGGCGGGTGATAGTGGTGTGACCGCAACAGAGGCGGTGGCGACCGCAGGCGCGGGCGCGGTGCACGCTGCCTCGTCAGCCTGCGGTCTGCACACACTCATCCACTGTTTACGACACGTGCGGCTATTTTCCAGACCTATCTATGTACTAACAACATCACCTAATTATTATTCTGTCTGTTGTACTCCGTTATAAAGCATTCACGTAGACACAACTACCAAATACCAAAGCTAACAATATATTTTTATCGAAGTAAAGATGACGTTATAATAACGTTCTTTTTTTTTATTATAAAATAAATATGCCAAATAAAATAAAAATAAAACTTCTACATAATTATCTTTTTACACGCGATAATTGCTTAAGAGACAGCCTGTTTGAATTCTGACGCACTTAGTATAACAAAGCATCTTTGAAAGGAGTCGTCGCGTCGATCGGATGCAATATCTATTGAATATTTCATTTGAAATATTGAACGTGTGGGAGCGAAGCATCGTTACATACGGTCGGTTACATCGACACGATCTGCGCAAACTGAAACTATGAATCAAATACCTTTAACAATATTGCCGGTTTATAAATCAAACAGTGTAAATGGTTGATTGTAGGTAAATGGATAATAGGTCAGCTAAGGTATTGTAACCACACGGTATTTCAAGATAAAGCGACACCGACTCGTTTGGAAGACTGCCAAGTGCCAACCCTAAAGTTGTCATAATCAGATTAATATTGCCACTTTGACAGGAATGAAAAGTTATTATTTCAGCATCAGATTCCAAATATCGCTTATGAAGTATGAATATTAAATATTGTTAACACAATGCAGCGACAGAGCCAGGTATTGTTATGAAGCAAGGGGAGGGCAGACGGGGGCAGGCGCGATTCGATCAAGCTTGCATAAATCGATGCGATACGGCCGGATCGTGAACAAAGCCGCAAGCCCGCTCCGAGACGAGCAAAACCCTACCTACCCACCGTACACACATCCACCCAGCACCGAGCTACAAACGATATTATGAAAAGAATTCCGACACACTTTTTGCTCTTACACGAGTAGGTGGATTATTACCTTCTCAGACCAAGTTTACAATAGGTAGCTACGTAACTATTGTTATTTTAGGAATTCAATAAACGAACCCAACTTGTAAGCTTTTTATATCATTTGAAGATTTATTTAGTTTGTGTCTGAAAGAATTTAAGCAATCGTCTTATTTATTTTCGAAAGCTAAGTACAAAAAGATGTTTCGTCTAAACTATCTGCGATGCGAAATACACGTTCCGTCCATGAGTGTTTTCCCCGACTAAGTCTTGATTAATTCTGTTGGCAGATTATAAATTCAAGTTAGAGACAGAGGCCCTGACTGCACGACACGACAGATAATCCGCGCGGAATAATGTGGATGCACCGACATAATCTATGTGTTATTCCCTATCAAGAGACGCACAGTGTAAGGGGATTAAGTACAGTGTCTCCGAGCCGAGACATTAGCCGGGACTCAAGCAGCTACCGACTGAACAGAAGCCATGTAAGGGATTACCCAGGGTTGCGCTACCTTGCCAAATATTATAACAATGCTCTCAGAATCGAATTGGATAACATGCGGTGACGTCATGTAAGAACATGTGGGGAGGATTCCTGTTCGTGCCGCCTTGTATTACATTACAACCACTGTTTATATTGTCGAAAATTAAATGTTTATTACTTTTACAACGATAAAAACCACTTAGTTAGTACGTTACTTTTAATGAGCTCTATTAGTTATCATAGTGTCCGAACGAAATTTCGGTTTCGGTTTCGGTCGAGCTTCGTTAAAACTCGGTCGCATTAAACAACGACCGAAACCGAAACCGCATTCGGGAGTTCTCAGTTCCGCGCTGGGATCGGTCATGTTCGGACTTCGGCGTGTTAAATTCCATCCAAGCGTAGCATCGAAGCGAGTATATTTTGCGAATATCTTTTTCTTAAATGAGGGGTTGTTGTGTTGATTATCATACCAATAAGTGAAAATGTCGAAGACTGCATAGCTATGTGATTTAAAGATAAAAAATAAAGACTGACTTGATTAAAATAACGTTTTCTTAATTTTTCCTTCAAAACATGATCCTTGTAAGGAAGTTTCGGTTTCGGTTTCGGCCGAAATTGAGACTTGCCGAAATTCGGTTTCGGTTTCGGTCGTAGTAACCAGTTCCGGTCGGACACTAGTTATCAACCAATAACTGCGTGCAGAGTGGCCATTTAAATCGAAGCCAATTTCCTAGAAGCCGCACAATTTCATCGAAATGTCATGAATAACAAGGCACAATGTTCTGTAGGCAATCTACGTGCGCCTCCAGCAGGGTACAATCCTTAGATCGATATCCATCGACTACCTAGTAACTGCTCTTTAACCCGTTTCTTTATCTGATCGTTTCTTCACAAAGAAGCTGGCTAAAGATATCCAACCTATAAGTAAATATTACTCTCAGTAATTGGAAGATAACTGCTCAAGAATAATTTTGCATTTATCCACAATGTGGTTCCGTATCAACGTACACAATCTACAAGAAGTGTAATTTGTATAATTGCGTGAAACGTCTCTAGAAAAAACAGGACGATCACGCAGCCGTATACTGAAATGACTGCAAAGTAGAAAGCTGCATAAATAAATTACATTAAACATTCACTTTAGTAGCGCTAACTTTTGTTTTTCAATAAACAAGCCACCGTTACTTTAGATAGCCGTCGGTGTATAAAATAAAAAAAGAAGAGGACGACTACCGCGCAATCTGTTTCACTTTAGGGCGTCTTAATAATTACAAGTGGCCATTCTTTCCAATTAAGAAAAGTCTCGAGCTATAAATTGTGAGGGCTGTCGCGGGCGCGAAGCGAGCGAGCGCTGTTACAACGCGCGTAAACATGCCGCTAGGGCTACCACCCACCGACTTAAAAGGAAAATCTCCCATTTTTGTTTTAACGGTTTAATAAAGTAGTCGGTCCTCGCCTGTATTTATGTAAGTCATTTATACTCGCCGTTTCTACCTTAATTAAAGGAGCGCACCTTTAAAACGCAACGACCCCAGCATATCGAAGAACAAACGCAAATTTATTCTGACCGGAGTTTTTTCGGTATCTATTAAATAAAGAAGTCGAGGAGAATGCTAAACAAGGTTGAGCGTCCCTCGCCCTGCGAGTTTTCCACTTGAAGTGGTGTGCGGGCGCGCGGGGGAGGCAGGGTCGGGGTGGCACGGGGTGTGTTATTCAGAGTGGCTTAGATAAGGTAAGGAGGATGAAGAGGCGAGATGCGCGGCGTAATGAACCGGCTCCGAGCAGTTTTTGTGTGGTTCGGGCGCCCAAATTGAATATTAGGCGCGATTTGAGAGCGAATGAGCGGGCGGCAGAAATAAATCCGCGGTTATTATGTTACTCAAATGAGATTGTGGAAGGGCTCGCTCTGTTAGGCTCACAGCGGCTGCTCAATTTCGCGTCGGTGTAAATTGCTAGTCGTAAACTTTGTTATTCTGCGGGCATTTAAGCACCTTCTAGAATATAATTTATGAATAAATGGATAATTATACGGTTCGGCCGCTAGGTGATAATTGCCGGTGCGAGGTGACTGGGACACCTTTTATTAACGTTGTAACGGTAAGTAATACCATGACATAAAACCATGCTTCATCAATTTTAGATAGCGTTCGCAAAACTTTTATTTTATATCCGGGCAAGGTTTATCATAAAAACAAAATAGAAGCTTCAAAACAGAGCGGCATCAAAATGATAAGTTTCCCTACAGTGTAATGTAAACATGGGCCCGATGTATCGGAAAATCAAATATACGGCGCGCGATGTTTGCAAATAAACAACGTGCCTGCAACTGTGTAGCACCTTCGTGATTCGCAATAAAAAACATAGTGTGGACAAACGGGTGCGGCTCGGCAGTCGGCGGGCTCGGTCGAGTGTAACCGACGCCCCCGCAGCCGCAGCCAAGACGCGCTCGGTTTATGTAAACTTTATTACGGAGTGCACTCCTGTTCCCCCCCACGCCCCCCACAGCTCCCTCGTTTCAAATTGTAAGGCGCGTCCGTGCATTACTCAGCTCGCCGCGTGTTTGCACAGATCGACGGCTCCGTGAGCGGACTGCCAACACAGCCGCGCCGTATCGGGGTCACACTGCAAGATAAACTCTTCACGTGCTGTCGTCGAGTTATAAACTCGCTCACCTCACCCAAGTTTTCCAACAAACTTGTTAAAGTATGCGGTACGAGCTGATGTGCGGTAATGTGATCGCTACGTGACTGATTATGTTTTGCCAGTCAAGTGGAATTAGTGTCTGGGGGCACAGCTACTGGTCGGGCAGATAAAGTTTACGCCTAGGTCATAAGTGGATTATTTCAATGTGCCTGTTTCAATTTCAGCCATAAAAATACCTAAATTCTTGATGCAGGTAGAGGGAGAATTAATTGATCAGAAAGAAGCAGCATCCTACCGGAACAGGACATCCTTCTAAGGAGTCATCTCACAATAGACTGCACTAACGATCAGACATTGTCAAAAGGCAAAAGTGAATAATAGCTGTTGTCATTGTGATGAAGTAGGTTAGTGCAACAAAGACAGTGTTACAAGTAGGTGCTGCGGCGTATCGATTCGCATGCATTTCTGGGCGCTCGTCGTCAGTCGGCACATCTGTGCGGTGCGCCACTGCTCACCCCCTCCCCCCGGTAGCGCGATAGCCGACATTCGCAACACCTCGGGAACGACGCACTCGCGACCGAGCTCACTTCACTGCAGGGTTGACAATCACTCACATTATTCTCAGTTTTCCTGTTCTAACATTCAATATTCCCCAAGTTCAGTTTGATAAGCGACAGCGAATTGAACTTGACTGAAATGCGGATAGTCATAATCGCTCACAATATGTTCAAATTTGAACTAAGATTCACATAACAGATTACATCATAGGATTAATTAATGGCCATTTATACGATCACGCTTGTAAATCCCAAATGAGTTAAGTGTAGGAGAGGTACGCTTTTGGCTCGGACGTTCCCCCTTATACAGTGACGGTGCCAGGCCCCAGGTTCCCGAGGGGATTGGGGACGAACCCCAATTTCGTGTGCTTTAGCTGCCTAAGTTAATAATGGATGCAAGGATGACGTGACGTGTTTTTGGATATGTTTGTTTAGAAACAGATGGTACGCAAACATGAATTTAAAAACAACACGTGCTTCAATGATTCTTTTATTATTAAATATTTACAGAAAGCCACAAGCTAATTCATATCTTGACGTGACATGAAAGAAAAACTAACACGCGAAACTAATTTGAATGTAATGTCAATAAAGATCTGAGCGGTATGCGGCACGTTGTCGCGTGACACCCCTGAGGGTGCGCCACTTGCACCAGCACCACCCACTTGTTTCAGGCAGGGCCGTGTTATGAAATCAACGTGTTCGAGCGCAACACTACTCTCCGCGTTCACATTCCCAAATGGAAAAGGCACTACGTACATATACGTTATAGCTATATATAGCTTCGCTTGTTGGGGAATTTTTCAAAGCAAAATTGTGCCGTCGGAATTTTAACAACTCGGGCGAAATTGGAAAAAGTTATTCTATACTCACATGTCGCTCCTCTGCTGAACTGATACCTGCAACCAAGTGGGGATAAGTTAGATGGTTTATATTACACATTGAACACAGGAATTGTGTGAAACCGCAGCATTAATTGATCACAATGATATTGTAATGATTAGAATGGTTCACAGCTAGAATTGTGGCTTTACTAAGAGATTGCGTGAAGCAGATTAGCTGTGGTGTACACGTGTACAGAGCCAACATCAATTCTGCGAAAGCCTAATTTCCCTAATTGTTGCGTACGTCAGAACCACAGAACTATGCAGTCAGTCGGTAGTTGCTTCAGGTAACACGGAGTTGTGAGCTTGTTAATTATGAGAGCTCGGTCTAATCTCAGAATCAGTGTGTTTATGCCGAGTTTTTAACTTACTCGTGATAACGTAAACGATTTCATATGTCAAAATGTATCCAAAAAAAAGAGATTCCTCCTTACCGTCCCCAGACGGGCGCCTATCCAGTTTCAATACAAAATGATGTGTTCGTTAACGCGATTGAGCGTGAGTTAAAACTCGCACTAAGGCCTCTGATTTCTTGATAAGATTTTCCTAGTGTGTACTGACACACAAACATTTGGAAATAGCAATATTACCGCCTAGCAGGCTACCACGAAGCAGTCGTATGTTTGTTTTATACAAGCAATCTGAGTGGGAGGGGGACGTGTGAGTGTAATTGAGGTGGATACGATGAGGAGCCGGGTAAAGTGGTCGATGAATATTGCAGAGCCTGTCGCCGGCTCGTCACGACTCCCCCGCCCTGACACCTTAATGCTGTTACACACTATATCAGCTACTGTTTACTTATTAAACGATTCACTAATGTAGCGTTCCAACAATAAAAATTTTGTTAGCGATAGCACAGATAATGTGCGTGATGTGTGATAGTGTGTGTATTATTTAATAGGCCATTCATAACTTCGAAAGATTGATTTTTAAATTTCGAAATCGATACTTTCATCTCATTCACGAATCGTCGTGATGAACGGATCAGATATCGTCGATTTAAAGACTTTCTCTTTTAAAGCCATGTATTGGACTACTAATCTAAATCAAACAATAGATTGAGAATAGTTATCAATCAACGCCTTGGCGCCAATTTAGTCAGCTAACGGCATTGACAATGGTCTGTCATAATTATGTTGCTAACTCCGAGATAATTGGAAACAGTATTACTGGCGAAATTAGCTTCGCCTGTCAATACCACAGAATAATTCTATATCTACTCAACGATTGAGGGTATAGAGTGTTATATGTAGAACAGTAGTATGCATGCAAATTTAATACTAATAAATTATTGGTAATCAGAGTTCCACAATACAAAGGTAGGAATACTAAATCAAGTTCACATTACAAGTAGTTAACCTTCCGTATACATTTAGATCAGAAATTTCAAATTATGATAAGGAACTAGACATAACCATTGTTATAGAATTTAAATTAAATCAATCATCAATTTTGGGTTTTTATCTGTTTATAATTCAATTTAATGTTTGAGTGTAAAACTTTTTGGACTAGAGTTGAGTGACATAAATAAATGATATATAATGTTAATACCTTATTTTAATATTTATAATGCTACTTGCATTTTGTTTTATAATTTTTTTTTTGCTTTTAACACTGCCGAGAATGTGATATGATAATTTTAGATCAGAGGTTTTAAATTATGATAAGGAACTAGACACATTAACCTTTGTTATATAATTTAATACTTCATTTGAATATTTATAAAGCACCTAGAATTTTAACCAAAATTCTGATTTACTTCTAAAATACTTCCGAAAATGAAAATTGATCATGTTCGCCTTGGCTCAAATCAAACAATGAACCTTTATTACTTTTCGAAGACTAAGAAGCGTATTTAGAAATGCTTATTCATACCAACACTTACGGGGTTACGCTATAAGAGCTTTTGGCCAGACAAGTATGCTTCTTCATCACAACGCATGATCTGTGTCTAGGCAAAGAAGGAAATGTTCTGTTTGTACACTTTTGACTGCTTCTTCGTGCCAACATTGTGTTGTGCTAAAGAAGCGGGCAGTCACCAAAACATGCCCAAATCCAGTCATCAGTCAATTCAGGGACTGTAGTGCCTGTCACACACCCCTGGCGGAATTAGCCCGCTCTCGTCAGCACGTATCAATCGCGACTATTCACGGTGTGATAGTGGTGGAGCTAACGACGCCGCCATTGTGCCCGAAATAGACGCGCTCACCACCGCCACCGTAACGGGAGAACTTCCAGGCTATGTCTAACTTGAACTTACAACTTACATTACACGGTTACTAGGCTGTGTTGAACTTGTTTAGTGCGTGTTCATAAATTAAATGTTGGTTTACCAGTTTCAAATTGAATATGTTTTTGGTAAATAATTTCACGTTTGCTTATTTTAAAGTGTCAATTACTCAGTCAATAGTCGCAATCGTCGAATTTGTATCAAGTAGTCGAAGTTTAAGTTTGAATGAACTTAGTTGATTAATCAGCTTGTAGACCGATAGCGTAAAACAGGTGTTTGTATTTCGTTAATTTTGTGACAATCATAATGTAGTGCCTCCACCACCATCTGAATAGGTAGCTACAGATTAATCAAAACAGCAAATGCGTTGCAGATTACATATGTACTGTGTGGTACTATGTACATAGTACACAGTTACTGAGTATTGCATACATCAAAGGCATTATCTCCGCCGCCTGATTCGTCTCAAGTTTGTGAGCAATTGCAGCCAATCCTATTACTATTCACGTGCGCTACATAATGTACCTACGAGAACGTACATATTGCCAGACGCCGTATTAGCACTGCATGTATTGCCACAATTAATTTAAACGCAATAGCCTCAATTATTGGCCGGCTATTCCCCTACATTGCCCGGCTGCGCATGAACGCTTCGTGCACATCGATTCAAAACAATGCAATCACGTCATAACAGACAAATTAGAGGTTTTATAGGTGTTTTTGAGCTACTTAATATTCATAGAGTCATACATTATTATCTCTCTGACACATCGCGAACGACTAGGGCGGTTATTATTTGCTGTAATGCAACGCGTGGATATAATTTGGTTAGAGCGCGACTTACGTGTAGGTCCGCGACCGCACACACTCAAGTCAGCCGCAAAATTACGTTACTAATTGACTAAAACACGCGACGCTCACACCAGCAAGGAATAATTAATTGAGCTCTGGCAAGGTGCGGGCGGGGTGGGGCGTGAGGGCGGGGGGCCATCTGCGCGGTAACTCTTACATCAGTACACCGATAATGGCACAAATTAGCCGGGGAAGTGGCAGGCGGCGCTGGGGGTGGCAGGGGGCGCTAAGCCGGAACATCCCGGAGCGCAGATTACCGCTTGCTTTTGTAATTAACCGGAGCGACGGGCGGCTTCCAAATCCATTTCTGTGTTACATTTTCATTTGTGGCGCGCTCGTCCCCGCCGCGCCGGGATTACTCGCGCTACCGTGAAAACTGGAAACACTCCCCGTTGTTTGATATGAATAATACTCAGCTTGCCCTCGAATTATAATGTGCCTATTTGTTTGATGGATATAGCAGACTAACAGGAAAAATGTTTTCCACCAATCTGTTCCACATCTCTGTTTACTTATTCTGTCTAAACACGCGCGTAGATACGTACCTACCGGTTCGGAGAATTGACTTATTCATACTCTCAAAGTAATATCGGGCGAGCCGTAGCCGTCAGCGATCCGAAAACACGCAAACAGTGAGTTCAAAAAGCCACTCGAAGATTGTAAATATTGAAACAGAAGTGGGATCGGAGACGTCTGCCGCGGAGGGCGGCGGGGGCGGCTGCGGGGAAGGGGCGCTAATAGTCTCCAGAGGCGCACAGCAAACAAGGCGAATACACAAATACGCGACAACCTCTTAAAATATTCATCTTTGTATCGAACCGTTAGTTATACAGTGGGTATGTCAGGAGTCATTTTTCTATAGGTCTTTCTGGTACCTATAGTTTATGCGGCATACGTAATGACTGACAAGACTTGCTTACTTATTCCACCGCAGGATAGAAAAAGTCATAAACTTACCATTTCCTTTATCATCTGGTCGATGTAAGTCTGGAGGTTTTGCGAGTACTGAGAGTGGGTGGTGAGGCACGCCAAGCCCCAGTAGGCCGGCAGGGGGCAGAGCACCCTGGCCTAGGAGTGGAAGAGGAGGCGCCCCATGAGCGGGCAGGTGCGCCGCGTGCATTTGCTGCAGCAGCCGCGGCAGGTCTGGCCTTTGTTGCTGCAACAATCATATAAAACAACATTACAACTACTTTCTAAAAGAATACATTCCAAGACCGAAGTACCCCCAAGTCGTTTAAAGCAGCTAAACATTCGCAAATAGAACAAATTAAAGCAAAGCCAAATGGTCCATCCATGGCCGAAGGTTGAAAACCGCAACTACGGTAGGACACTAATTAAAATCCACAACGTTTAAAGGGAATCAACCTCTGCTTTGTGTCTAAATAAAACAAAATCTCAGGCAACAGCACAATCAAATTAAAGTGTATTGTTTTTTAAAAGAGTAATGTATTTTAGTTGAGCGTCAACGTTCAAAGTGGATTGATGTGTCACCGCAGAGCTCCGTGCATTTTTAAACCGAAGCCAAGCCAAATTAAAAAGTCCTCCACGGAACCCCTCCGTTCCGCGATATTTTAAATTTTAAATGAGAGCTTCGCCGGCGGCGGCGACTGAGCGAAATTGATTACTCCTTCTCCATTATTCCCCTTTTTCCACTTTTCCTGTTTTCCCGCATTTTCCGTTCCTATCTCGTCTCGTTTAACCTTATTATTCCTATACCCTGTGGATCGGCTCTCTTCTGCAACCAAGCGCGTCGCTATGTTTTAACAGCTTATCTCTATGCCCGTTTCCGTTGTTTACCTCTTATTTTTTTACACGCGTCCAAGCGACTATTGCATCCATCATCGGGACCTTTCGCTTCGCTAGCCGCTTCCGCGCTTACAGTCGCTTCTGCAAGGCTGCCCGCTGTTCGCTTGTGGCTCGTACAATACACCCAAGCTTTTTCCGCTCGGACGGGCAGGTTCTTTTTTTAACCGCCGAAAATTAATTGGATTTTCGCCGAGGGTGGAACATATTTTTTATTGGCCGCTCACGGCTGTGATTTATTGTGTGTCAAAAGGTGGCGAGCGCCACTTAGTTGGGAGTGCTTTTTACGAAAGGGGATTTTTAAATTCAAATTATTTCCATTTGGGCATTTACGCGTCTTATGCTCGAATGATTAAAAATAGATTTGTCTAGCATGTTTTTGAAATACGGTTTAGCTGTTTCGTTGATTAAAAACAGCGATCAAGTGTGATTTGAAATTTATGATTAATTGCTTGGCGCCATGAATTATTTCAGCCAGTTAAAAACCTATTAAAGACAAAAAAATAGCAGATTTTAGTAACACAGCAAAATCAAGACAGTCGAGACCAAAAAACGAGAATGTTATGTAGGTTTCTTGGCATGCAGCATGTCAAAGAATATAAAAGTGTGATTGCCCATAAATGTACACGAGATGACCCGAAAAGCTGTCCCCGAACAGGAGACTTGTTGGTGAACCCTCATCCGTCCTGACAAACGACCTATCCTCTCCCTCAAACTAATAAAAACTTTAAGAATCTATCATTAACGTGTGTTTCCACCGCAACGTTTCTCCTCGTATTTTGTGCAGAAATAATTAATTGCGTACCTACTAGTAGAAAAACTTTTAGCTGGAACTAATGATTGCGTTTATGTCTTGCACTATGTAGTTGATTATTTATTAAATACACCATATAAAACGTCGTCGTTATTAATTTTTTACATGGTATTTCGTAATAAAAAGTGTAGATAAATGAGCCATTCGCGGGGCAACTTTAATAAATAAAGTTTTAGTCACAGCGTACATTATTATACAGGATGGTTAAAAATCGTGTATCAAACGAAATAGGGCGATAGCTGACGTTATTTGCATTTTGTTCTAAAGTTAAAATTATTTTTCCATTTTCCTCTAATTTTTTTTTGTTCATTTGCAATAAATAATATCTCTGTGGTAGAGCCCTAACTTGATGTCCTTAAAAATTATGACAATTTGAGTGTTTATTTTTTATTTACCAAAATTTGTAATAAATAGGCAATCAGAGAAAAATGAAAAAAAAAAATAAGTTTAGAACCTACTGCAAATAACCCCAAACTATCGGCCTGTTTCGTTTGATCCACAAGTTTTTACTCAGCCGGTATATGGTTTTAGTATGTAGTCGTTGGTAGTATTTATTTTTTATGTGGCGCGAGTTTTAATTACGTATTCGTCCCTCGCTAGTCGGAGACATACCTGTACAAACATTTCGCTCGAGCTAACTGTTCCCTCGTTACGGTGGCGCGGCGTGATCCCAGCTATCGCAATCGAGAGCCCTCACACTACGCCGCGCCACCTAACGCCTCCCCGACGCGCCTGCTACCCCACAGGCACCTCCCGCCTGTTATGAATGACAATAACGTGGCGTGATACCTCACCAACATTTTTTTTCCATATTTAGACGTGATTAAATAGCGTCGATACGCTCTCCCCGGGATTAAAACTCGTTCCCCTAACGACTTTTCCATCCGTTTACTTATCTCTGAACGAAGTTTGGTGTTTATATTATCGACCGAATTTAAGTTTGATTAAGTTTCCCCTCCTAGAAGGGGATCTGTCAGATTTTTATAATGAATTTTGAACGAGAACGCGATAAGTGATGTGAATAATTCCCACGTCGGAGTAACGAGGCACGCGACTAATGATTCAGTAATAAACGAGTAACCTCAAATTCTTGTAGATAAAGTGGTAAATAGACTATTGTTCTGTGAGCTCCCATGCAAAAGTGATGGGAATGAATTTATGTTTAGCTCAAAGTGCCATATTAAAACTTGTATTGTCAGTTGAGTTGAAGTAAAAAAACAGTCTGTATTAGAAGGACAGATACAAAAGGTTGTGTATTTTCTTTATCTGTGCTATATCAGCGTGTTCATACGAGTTCTATGTAATTTAGCGTGTGTCGGTACGTGTAGCGCTAGCGAGTAGCAACAGACGTGAGCTGTCTCCAAAGCTTTTGTCATGAGAAAAATGCTCCGTCGCGTTCGGGTTTTCACGGCACATTTACCACCGTCTATGCTTCGAGGATTATTCTTCATTTATTAAATGGATAGCGCACGCCAACCGCACAGATTTCCACGCATAAATATTTCGCCAGGTTTAACAAGTATTATTTTTCTGACTACAATTTTTTTCAACACAGTCAGATACGCAGATAGTGTTGAACTTTTGGATCAATAGATTTCTGGTACGTGACAATTTTCAGTCACGATTTCAATCATTCGGCTTAATTTTTCTAAAAACCACTTAAGCTATTTTTGTAAAGTGGGTTCTTGTGGTTCTTCACCAGTTTTAGTTTTGAACTAGTTCAATTTAAAAGATATTTTATGTGGTTTTCTCTTTGGGAGTGTTATTCATTTTTCTTTGCTATAAAATTGCTTTTAACATATTCTATCTCGCGACTACACTATTATTTCGTGTGATTTGAAATTTGAAAATTCGACTAGTCTAGCAGTTCACTGGCAATATTTCTCAGCACGCTAAAGGCTACCTTCTGGAAAAAAATAAAAAAACACATGTTTTAGATCTTTATGTTATGACGCACCTTATCGCACTAATTTTAAGAAATGAGATCAACAGCATATATTATAAAAACATTAGTTTAATATGGTGAGCAATTAATAAGTAGCCAGAGCATTTAAAAATAATTACACAAAAGTGTGTAAACACGATTATGGCTGAGGAGGCAATCAACACGTAAGTGGATGTTAACCTACAATTAGTACTTTTTAATGAGACTCATTTGATGAGAAAATTCCACAAGAGGAGTAGGAGTACCTTGTTATAGTAATCACAGCTGATCTTTGTGTCTCGGAAGTTGACTGCAAGACCCTGTGCAGTTGCTAATTTTGTGTCAATGTTGAAGTAGAAAATAACATTGTATAACTGCATCTTTTACTCGCCTACGTTTGTCGCGTCGTCCTATCTCGCTTACTCTAGGTATGCAGTATACTCAATGGCAAACTGTTTCTTGCGCAATGGTTCGCAGAGCTAACTTTAGAGACACAAAAATCCGCTGTGACTACTGTAAAGAAGTAGAATTCCTGATAAACCGCTGCCACGAACAATATTGAATAGATATCGCTATTATCCTGATTCCTAAGCATGGAGCAGGCTTCTGGAAAGCGTGGTATGACGTTGATCTCGTTTGGAAGGAACCTACGCGATATCATTATCTACTGATCCTGCTGTCCAAGCTACCGATCTATATGCCACAACTTCTTGTTTTAATCAAAACATCAAACGCAAAAAACACGTGTTGAAACTGAAAAAGTATCCCTTTATTTTAAATAACTATTCAAAAGTTACATTATATTTCATTTCCTAAAGAAACAACGTTCCGCTAATAACGTTATTTAATTGTAACGTACGCCAACCCTAGCCGTTCGTTGTTAAATAATTAAGAGTCAGTTAGTTCGTGGTGTGAGACGCATTAAGGCTGTTACAGACGACGCCAGCCTCCAGCCACTGACACGAACAGATTATAAACTGTAATGGTATCGCATAATTGAATCAACCCCCTACGCTCGTGTAAAACTGCCTTTATATTCTTGTTAATAAAATTATCGAAGTTGAAAAGCTAGAACGAAGTCAGAATTAGATCCTGTTTCAAAACACGAATATAGATTTAACGTATTAATTCGTTCGGTAAGCAAACCACTGACCATAATGAATTCAATGGGTTTCGGTAATACCGTAATATGCAATTAAATTCTCAGCCATTACTAAAATTAGCTTTAATGTATTCCAACTGCAATGTTTTAAACATTAAACCAGGAAGTTGTAAGCATGACACGCATGACTGGAACAGAAGGAACTTTGACTCTTATATATTAATGCTTCGAGCCAAATTTTACGAGCAATAAAACAATACAAATTCAAAGCTGTAACTACATTCTAATCTTCCAATGGTGGCCATTAACTGGCATTGTGATGGACGTGTGAGGAAAAATAAAGAGGTATATATGCCACATCTACTCGCAGTGGAACATCGCAACAAAATGTTCGTCACTTTACACATTGGAACATTAAAAGCTCGTAAACTTTCCGACACACTAACGTTTCTCGTGCTAAGTGCCTATGTAAGGACACGAGCATGACATCCACACGGAATACTTATTTATAAACTTCGTTAGACAATGCCTGTTTTGGCGCGAATGACTTCTTAATACTTCGGTGCTTCGGTCTTGTAATTAGCTGTAATGTTTTTAGTTCCAGTAGACAGGTGCGATGCGACAATGCGTTTTCATAGAAATTATAGATAAAGACACAATAGGAATGTTTCCTGGGTAGAAAATGATAATTCTATTTAGCCCGTCAGTGAGATTATTAAATAATATTGGACACGTATTTTTTGCTTTACCAAATCAATAAAAAATTACAAAGTTAAAGCGCATCAAAGTTTGGGAGTGGGGGCTTGTGACGTCACTAAGGCAGTATAAAATGTACTGGCGGCGTAACGTTAATGATTACGTGTCAAACAAAAAATTACGTGTCCAATATTTTTTATTAATCTACCTGACGGACAAAAAACTAATTTTCAGTAAACTACCTTATTAGAAGAAGACACACACAGAGTCATAGACACATAACAGATAAAAGAGTTTCTGTGAAAAATCATTGTCGCGTAGCGCCTGACTGAGGAAGCCGTAATACTATACAAGTCGAATGTAGTAAGTAGAAGGTACAGTCGGAATAAAAGGGGTAGTTTATCGCGACTAGCAGGGAGGGGCGAGAAGGGACGCACGCACCATTAGGCAGGAAGCCTCGAGGCGGATCGACACGCGACGCCAACACGTGTTACACTTTCAACATAATTGCTTCTAATCACATATATTAAACCTAAATACATGTTATGTACACGTTACGGATCTACACCATTTAAATTATGCACATAAAACACTAAACTTTGTATATCGTGTTCAAATAAGCAACCTACACGTTTGACTTGAAAAAAGTTACGAAGACTGCCTCTAATAAACAACGTGTATTCCGAAGCTATATTCCTTCAACATGTAACTTTGAATAACTTCGTGTTCTCAAAGAAAAGAAAGATAATAATAAGAAAAACTCGTGACACTCGCGGGCCGGATGAGTCGTAAAACTGATTACATAATTTCATTGGAAGCGACGACAGAACGGGCCCTAACTCACTTTTCCGCGTTGAAAAACAAGGAGCTTCGTCTAAGCGACAGGGGAAAAGATGCGAGTCGCCGGTAGGACGCGTCGCGTCGCGTCGTGCGACTCGCAAGAAACGTCGAGGGTCTGCAATGCAATATTTATCACCCGCCCGCGAACGTGCCTGGGAAAAAATGACAAATTCATGTTTCCTCGACACCCGCGCCCGACCCGGCGCTTCTCGCCCCGATTTATTCTCCTCGTAATTTTTATCGGAGGGCGCGAGACCCAACGTAAACTAGATAGAAATGTTTTCACGACTCGCTTGTTTATAAAGCCATCGACGGGGAAACAGATACGGTCTATTTGCACGGCTCCAGCGCCCGTGTTTGCTCATCTATCTCTCGAGATAATGTTGCATAAATGTTCTACGCATAATACACTTGTTTATTTCGCATACTTGCGCAGATTCGGCTTTTCAATCGCGGCCTCGGCGGAGTAGATCGTAAATATAAGAATGGGATTTAGTATTGGATTCGTAACGCGTATCTATGACACGAGGTCGCACGTCCCGATCGATCTGCACAAGTTACGTGAATATTGTTTCAATGTGAACATTTGTGTCATGTATAGGTGAGCTTGAGAGGGAGTTTTCGTATCTGTAAGCTATAACCTCTGCGGGGTCGGGCGCGGGCGCCACCCTCGGGCGCTGGCGTGGAATAAAATCAGAACGAGGAATGATTTACCCGCCGATAACGCACCGACGACGCTCCCAACTCTCCCGCTTATTGACGACGAGTTCACGCACATTGCTCAAACACAATGCTGAATCGTTTCGCCACCTTATCTATCATACTCGAATTCTATTACACAACAAAACTCTTCGTATTGTTATACGTAGGTACGACTTATTTTTTATTTTATACTTCATTTTAATCTATGACTGCGTTTCTAACCTAACATCCATTGTTAATCTGCTAAGAATATATTATAAATAACTCATTCAGAAGCATCAAAAACACACCTGCGCAACGCGTTTATTTTATTAAATTGCACGAAAGTGAAGTGTAGCGCTTAGCAGCAGTAAGTAAGTGATTTTAATAGGCAAGCAAACAGTCCCCTATTTGCGAAGTGGGGAATACTTCACGTTCACAAATCGGCGCACTCGCGTACGCTCGCAAATCAGACGGAGGCTGGGCGGCCAGTCTCTGGGGAGAGCCCCTTTGATCCCTAGCTGACCCGAAAATAAAAAAGGTACGTAATAAAAAAGGCCCGACATACGGAAGGTGGCGCCGCTTTTTTTATTTAAATTAGAGTGTTTTATGAGGGGAGGGCGATATTGCGTTTTGCCAGTGTCTCGAAGGCTGTTCAGTAAGCTATACTCGTACATATAGGTAAATCCTCACGGTCCGGGGGCGACGAACCTTTCGCAAATACTCGGGAGATAGGGACTCTAAATTCTCTTCTATCCGGTGACTGTTTACCGATCGTAGACACCAAACGGAGGGTCTTACGGCATGCAATAATAATTTACGTGACAACTGCGCAGACTGGTAAACAAAAAACTTGAATATTGTAATAAACAACATTGTACAATATGTCACACGCTAATGTGCGACTAATTCATTAATTGGAGCCGCTACGCACGCCATGAAAGATGCTCTACTTGTAAACAAAATAGTTGGGGGAGAGCCAAACGTTATGATCTCAGGTATTTATTGTGGGGAATTTTTGTCGTATTTCAGTTTACGTCGCTGGGTGTGAGAGAGCTGAACCAGAGTATAAATATGGACAAACAGTACGGAAACTACCTACAAACGCTCGAAAGGGCACACTCACACAAATATGCGCATCGAGGAAGCAGCCTGCAGAAGCAGAAGATCTCCAAGCAGTTTTCGCGATGCTGTCAGTAGTGCGGGCCGCTTAAGGATTTCGTCTATGAACATGTTTGTGTGAGTGTGCCGTTTCGAGCGTTTGTAGGTAGTTGCCGTACTGTTCGTCCGTATTTATACTGTGGCTGCACGGTGCACGGCGCGGCCACAGTGGGCACGTCGTGTGATCGAGTTGGCGCCGCGCCAGCGCGTTCCATCCGCAACACTCTATAGGCCGCAGACGGACGAGCGACGACAAACTTCCACCACTTTATTTTCGCCCTCATTATCTTTAAAGTGATTTATTTTAGTCGCGGTACATCTATTCACGGTTTTCGAACGCCAAACGTTAACACACACAGAGAATAGGTCACACTAACGACTTGGCACCCGGCTGCGAATGAACCTATTGAAATAATACACGGCAATGAAATCCTCACGACACTTACTATACTAAAAAAATACGATTAGAGTATTGTGAAATTAGTTAGAGCCGCAATTTGAGGACGGACACTAATTCATAGCGCGGGAGTTGTTGTTAACACCGCCTTGCAAATTGAAGTAAGAGCTAATAATATGTAGTTGTCATTTTGCTGGACGTGGACACTGTCAGTAGCAATATTCAACGTGTCGCGCCCACGCCGATGACAAATGGCCGCTTGAAATTATATAAACATGCTAATTCGCCGCGGACGTGGCGGGCGGTTTAATAAAATAATTTTCTATATAATGGTAGCAGTTTGTAGCAATTTCATCGATAGCTCGTAGTTGGATCGCCGCCAACCCGTCTTGCGCGGCTTAGATCGTTTAATTAACGACCGTCGAACTTTCGACCTGTTGAAAGCCGCGCTTTTGGAGAATCAACTTACTTTACACGTAAGTACCGCTTGTTCCGAGCGAGAATTTTAGTAGAGCTTCTGAACAATAACATTTAACCCACGCCTGCGAGTTAGTTGGCAACGATAATTGGAATATTAACGTTTGTTGTTTCAATAAAGCATGTTTTAGAGAGGTGGATAGCTTCTGTGAAAAACGATTATGTTTGCAGGTGAGTCATCGGATGAGAAGCGTGTAAAATATTACATTTTAACGGAAAGGTGTGATTTATGCACGGCTATTATAATATCATCGACCTTCCCAGCGTTGAGTGTGCGTGCAACAAGCGAATAACTAAGCAATGACAGCTCGGAGTCGCGAATGTTTGGACAGATGCCACACTCACACTGGGAGCCGTTCACTGCTCAACCGTCAGCCGGCAGCTAAACATTCCACGCCACATTTACAACAGCCCACTGCTGTACAAACAAGACACGTGTTGTTCAAATCGGTCTCGCGTGAAATATTACCGACGCTCAAGAAATTCATTTCGTTACTCGGAATTTTAAACATGACCTACGTGATTTCGATGAATTCAGCGTTTATGCGGTAGCTGTTTACTAAAGCCCCGATAGTTAACTTGGCGTGTTTGGCAAATTGTGATTACGGTTACATCTTGTTACAACATTAAAATTTTGTTATATGCCATGCCAGATCTTTTAAAAGGTTGTTCTGTTATTAGGAACACAGCTAAACAAAATTTCAGCACAAATATGCAGGTGATCAAAACGAGAAATACATGCGCCGTCGAAGTATTGCGGTGAACCCACTCAATTTGAAGCAAGCTCATGTTAGCAGTTAAGATTAATTATTAGTGATGTGGCCCACATGTTGTTAGTAGTGTTAACAATATGCGCGCAGGCGATGAGTACTCACCCCAATAATGGCATTAAGTTCTGTCATAGTGACCTGTTTCGCGCGCTCCACGGCCGACGCCACCTGCTGCTGATGCTCCTGGGACAGGAACGGCAGGATCTGCGCTATTATCGCGTTCAACCTTTTCGCTATCTCCGTCTGAAACACAACCAACTCATTGAACAATGTCATCTCAATAATTAACGTTAAACAATCGTCTATATAAACACGACATAGAGGTCATCGTGACGAAATTACAATTTAATCACGAACGAACACCGATATCACACGATATGAATAATTAATATTGTTTAATATTCACCAATCTACTTTTCTGAATAAAATCAACATTAACATTAATATAAAGTTGGCTATAAATGAAACAACGGCCCGCTAGCCGGTGATCGCTGCTTACATACAAATTCACACACGACCAAAAATGTTTCCACATTCCGAAGCAGATTATATTCAATAATAACATTTATAATTAGTTGATAAGCTGAGCGAGAAGCAACAAATAAAATTAACAGATAAACAATAACACGGGCGGGTCGGCGCGGCGCGGTATGAGATGATAAATCGCCGCGTTACCGCGCCCGCAGTATTTATTGGCTTTGTTCGTATTTTCCGTTTAAATGCACATTAATTTTATTCGCAGATTCACAGTGAATCGACGACGAATTAACATAATTGAGTGTATTATTATATTATATCGGCCGTTGTCGGCTCGTGTAAACAATGAAGTTGTTTCGGTTTATTTTTATTTTGTCATCATCGGTCAACCGTGGAGTTGTTAAGTGAATTTAACATGATAATATGTTGATTGTTTGGAATAACAATAGGAGTAAAAATACTGGCCAAGTGCGAGTCGGACTCGCGCACGAAGGGTTCCCTACCATTATCGCAAAAAACGGCAAAAAAAACACGTTTGTTGTATGGGAGCCCCTCTTAAATATTTATTTTATTCTGTTTTTAATATTTGTTGTTATAGCGGCAACAGAAATTCATCATCTGGGAAAATTTCAACTGCCTAGCTATCACGGTCCATGAGATACAGCCTGGTGACAGACGGATCGTGGAGTCTTAGTAATAGGATCCCGTTTTTACCCTATGGGTACGGAACCCTAAAAAAGGCAGTCACACATCGCTGTGGCAGTTAATTAGTAACACAATCCGCCCACAGCGTAATTAAATGTAGATATAATCATTGACATTTACAGCGCGCATGAAATCATAGCCGCGCGCAAATGTCTGGCGGAGTGTTATATTACGATGCTGTCGGAACACGACGGATGCTCCATTACCGCCACAGACTGCCCACACACACCTAAACAGAATGCTCATTCCATAATTGCATGGCTACATACATTTCAGAATTTCAGGACACTTGCCAACTTTCTTATTATCTTTCTAAACAACATATTTAATTTTATTTACTGTAAAGTTTGTACGACGATGAGTTCATTACTCAACGTTTGTCTACACAGATTTTCTTGAGCTTGTTGACGAGTTTTTTATGTTTCATTGAAACCGCTATTATAAGAATGCTCTGCAATTAGAGATCGAGCAAAGTGATTAACATAACATTTCAATGTAAGATTACTAATTCAAGATTATCGCAAGCAGGCGTGTTCCCGCAATTAACCGCAACAAGTCATGCGATGTTTTTTATGTTACCTAGAAACTACTATGATTGTAAGACATAATACATGATAATGAGTGGATTGCAGTAAAGCAGTGTTGTTTACTTGCCGCAGGACTGTCCTCGGCTGAACGAGCTTTTGTTCGCGACTCTGCGTGGGATTCGCGCGACACTTAGGGTCGATTTCACCAATTAAACTAATCGCGATTAGATCAACTAAACTCAGTTTATACAAATAGAGCCTTCTGATTGGTAGTTTCTCAGCCAATCTGGGTGTTAACCATAAGCTTTTATTATGAGTGTGTGTAAGGGATAGATTTATATGACTTTTATACATCTGTCCCTTACCACTCTCAAAAGAGCTTATGGTCACCCCCCTGAACGCTGTATTTGCTTAAACTGAGTTTAGTTGAAATAATCGCGATTAGTTTAATTGGTGAAATTGGCCCTTAGTTATCTATTGCCCAACATTGTGTCAAGATGAAAAATGCTTTTGCTTTATCCGAGACTCCATCACTAAAGTAATTTTATCCTAAATTTCAATAAAATGTTTAGATACCATTCGAAATGAGTGTCAGTTTAAATAAAACTGTAAATTATCGTTCGTCGTCTGTGCGTGTTATGGATCCGTAAAATGGTAAATGTACTGTTTCCTGATTATGACTGTGCAGTTTGTAAGAATGATATCTCAACGAATGTTTTTTCGGCATTTATGATTTTAATTTGAACGATGTGAAGCAGAACGTCAAAGCTTTACAAAAGCGTTGATACAAAACATTTAACCCGTTGTTGTGTGTTGCATTAAGCCGTAGTATTTACCCGTGGCGCACACACGAGGAGCGCCGAGCGAGGGCGAGCGCGGCCGACCGCACGCTCGCCGCAAATTGTACTTTCATTCCGCCTCGCTAAATGGACTGTTTGTCGCGTCCCGCGTACGAGCCGAGCGCGAATTTACTCCACATACCACGCATATTTGTTTTTTGTGCTCACTATTTATGTGTTAACCGATACCTTTCTGTTGTAACGGCAAAATAAACCTTTTAAATTCTGAATCATCGAGTACAGCTAGCAAATCACTAGAAAAACTGCAGAATTTTAATTAAGAACGTTGTTTTTTTTTAACACGTCCATTATTCCCTAAGTAAACTGGAACACGGATTATTTTCGCAAATATTTAAATAAGATTTTTATGAGAGCGTAAATAAATAAACTTAACGAATAAATAAGGCCAGCGGTATATTTTTAGAAGTAAGACAACAACAAGGTTCCTCCATTTACTAGATAAACATCAAACTTCGTGAGTCGTGCAACTATTGGAATATTAGTGCGTAATGCAAATTTCCTTTAGCGATGTGCTAATATAAACTGGCTGATAGGCCATCGCTTCACGTATTCAATTTATGTATGGAATAAACAAGTTCTTTTCCTCTTATCAACGGAAGATTAATTAATCGTTAGTTTTTATTAAAAGTTGCGGGTTCAAGAAAGTTTATATTTTATAGTCATTGTTAGATATGAATGATGTCAGACTTGATAACCCCTTGCCATCATGGAACTTGTTTTGATGTGTTGTAGAAACTCCAAATGGTATAGTACATTACTGCAACGGCCGGCAAAAGAGGCATTGATCGACGAACGTGTAAATACGTACGGTAAGTCCATCAATGCTAGTTGCGGCCAAGGCCAAGTAGTGTTAGTGTTAGATGTTCATTTGTTTTTTTTTTTTCAAGAAACTGCTTTCTATTAGCAAACCAGTTCTAAATTTAAATAAAACCTTTGATAAGTTACCTCCTTGATTACCATGTTTCGGAGTAAAATATCGTTCCATTTTTAAATTACACGACAGATATGAGTTTAATTTATGTGGCCGCTAAACACGACAGATATGGATTTTCATACAACTTTTGCCGGCCGCTGCTCGCATGTATTCGACCAGTACTGCAATTTCGATTTATCTCGAAGAAGGTTGTCAAAATAATGCTCAAATTCCCAAGCATGTTTGAGAAAAAGAAATATACCCGGACTCGGATAAAAAAGTTACACACAAACACGAGTGCACAAGGCTGATCAGAGCTCAAAAAGTAATAAGCAAAATATTGGAACAACGATCGATATGTATGATGTTGACATTGCCGGCCGCGCGCGGTGTCGTGCCGCAGCCGCGCCGCACTCTCCCCGCAGCCGCACCGCGCGACCGACCGACAACGCGCCGAATTACCGCAAATTACATTTTCATTCGCCGCCTCTACCACCAGGTTATTGTGAAAATTTACTACTAAACTGGAAAATACCGCCTCTAAATTTAACGCTTTTTATGATAAACGACTTTTGTACTCCCACAGCGACGAATATTAATTTTTACACTAACGGACCGTGAATTGCAGAGAATTGTAGTGAGAGTTAGTTATATCTTTGTTTCTCAGTGAATCGTACATTAGCTTCATTCCTCCGAGCGTATGATTCAGATGGTCGCGACTGCCAGCGTCTCCAGACAGTGAGAACTCTATGAATTCATAATTAGCGAGTAATTAATCGTAATTTCAGACGTGTGAAGATTTTTTTTAATAGCTACGAGTTAATTGTTAACGTGATCATAAAAGTGAAACTAGTGTTATATAAATAAAACCATTCAGAACAGTTGAGAAGATAGCGGAAGTTATTATTTGATATTTATTTATGTAAGGCAATATCCTATTGTTTGAATAATTAAATGACCCAATGAAAGTTGTAGTCAGAGATGAGCTCAGCAGTGTTGGACAGGCCACATTTCTAAACGCTCTAAAAGCAATCGCTATTCAGTATTCACTATGCAATGTTGAAATTCGTGCGCTCTTCAAATACTTTTGCGAAATTTCTTGTCTAGCATATTGTTCCCATACTTGAAGTCAGTACCGTGAGCTCAACGCATTCCTACGTATCGCTATGTCGAAATTCAATCAGAGAATAGCACCATTGAGCGCAAAATATCGACAAAGGGTTTCAGATTAAAGCAGTTTTTCTTATTGTCGTTACGAGGCGAACAATCCCCGTCCCATCTGCACCTCGTATAACTGTACTACAGTAGCTACGAGCTACGAGAACGGTGGAATAAAAAGCGGGCGTACAAAAGGGCCACAAAATACGTACTTTTGCGAGCTCTCCACAAAAGATATAGTACGGTTTGTCATTAAGGAGTTCATCCCCGCGCGAGAAATAAAAGAGGAACGTCGGGTTTCGGGGTGAGAGGGCGCCGGTGGGGGGTGAGGCGGGGGGAGGGCAGCACGCGAGGCGAGGAGGTGCACTAATGGCTCCGACACTCATCCGCTAATGCCGCGGGTGACTCCTCTTTTTGCGCTATTTTCACGTGGTTTAGTCGGTGGAGCTTTTAATCTGCGGCCGCATCTTGCCAACGGTGCTACATTTGTTTCACTATTATTTATTGCTCCCCCACAAACAACGCTTGAATTTATTCCAAACATCTTTTTAATGAAGAACACGTCAATTAATTAAACGCTTTATCGACGGCTATTATGCAGAATTGATGAGTTTTCAAAATTCGCGAAAAAATTTAAAAGCTTTGGGCAATAAGAATCCACCAATTTAAATTAATAAACACATTAAAATGTAAAATCGATTCGTTAATTTCGTCACGAATTGATTTGAAAACTTAAATAAATTATCTTCTAAATACCAGCGACGAGCAATATCTACGAAATGACTCATTAGATGGCGTATTAACATTCAGATGAGAGAGGTTTTTAATTTAATGATTGTATGACATGCATGAAGAATAAGAAAAGAAACAGTGAAGCTATTTATAGGGTTCCGTACCCAAAGGGTAAAAAAGGGACCCTATTACTAAGACTCCACTGTCCGTCTGTCTGTCACCAGGCTGTATCTCATGACCCGTGATAGCTAGAAAGTTGAAATTTTCACAGATAATGAATTTCAGTTGACGCTATAACAACAAATAATAAAAACAGAATAAAATAAATATTTAAGTGTGTCCCATACAAGCGTGATTTTTTGGCATTTTTTGCGATAATGGTACGGAACCCTTCATGCGCGAGTCCGACTCGCACTTGGCCGGTGTTTTTTGTCCAACCAAGACAATAGAGGAGGTGATTCAAATTCAGGTGTCGTAAAAGCATCAGGATTCCTTACGACACAATACAACGGAATATGGCACATGAGTGCACACCGCCGCCGCACGGTGCATGCGCGCTGTGACTCTGTGACCTGAATGCGGGTCGCGGTTCCACGCCGCAATTTATTGTCTCCCTTGAATGCTCGTACGCGCACGTTGCGGCTGCGTACATCGTGACCGGGCTAGCTACCACGTGAATACTAACCGATAACATCTACATAATGTCACCAATCTATAATGCCCAGCGCTAAAGGACACAGGCATAAATTATGTGTAGGTCGCATGTACCTGTAATAAGTTTTCACTTAAACACCTGCTATTAAATGGATAAAATATTTACACCCACAAAGATATTAAATCAAAATGAAGAGGTTAAACGACAGAACCATTTAGTTATAAGTTTCCCGGCGCATCCGGCCGCCTCCCGGGGCGCTCGGCGATGAACTTTTACTGCTTTTACCGCGACTGTGTTCCGCGGAATAAACTGAACGGACGCGGCACTTCTCTGAGGTTTCGGCCTTCATTAATGCTCCCGACTCTTTTATGAATTATTTATGCACGCTGCGTTCTGCTTATCTTGCCCGCAGGCGGCGCTCTCGCCAAGTTTCCACTTTATTAAACAAAACAGTCGCCAATCGAAAAGGCACGCTATTGTATTGAAAGCGTCGTCGCTCTTATGGCCTGCAATAAATAATTCCTCCGGCGAAATGGCAGTCAAGTCGATAAATGGGCTATTATTGCAGCAGACAGAGGCCAACATTATCATCGATTCGTATCGCATTCACGGAGTAATAATTGTTTAAACATAGCTTGCCGGGGAACATTAGTGGCTGGCACATCGATAATGCACACTGCCAACCGCTGTCGCCGCTTCTCGTTAGCTTTCTAATTACTCACCGCTGTAATTGTACCCTATTCAGAGTACAACGTGAACTTTTACACGAGTTTGTACGACAACAAACAGGGGGATTAGGGGTAGGATTGCAACTAAAATATTTAAACAGGGTTCAATTATCTACGTAGTTGATTGAAGTGCTCGTGAACGACAGTATAATTGGCTTTACTTAAAATAATTGTTACTCGAGCGTCGATACTTATAATAAACAGAATCGTCGGACGGGAAGGCGCGTCATTAATATTCATTATAAACAAATGGATATAATTACTCGGCAAGAACAAGTTGATTGGAGAGCCGAGCTGGAGTGGGTGTGTAGTGGGACAAGTCGTTATCTCGAGCGCTTCGCCCGCCGCCGGCTCCGATGTCACCTCGTAATCAGATTGTAATTGCGCGATCAAGAGCCGGCCTAGCTCCACTACACACCACCTGTCAATTTAAACCTCCTCGCCACGATAATAAATAAAAACAACAACGATATTCTTGTCCGCCTCATGAATCATGATATGTTTGGTGGAAGATAAATGCGGCTTATCTCAAGTGGAATGGTAGACCTCTAGCGTACATCATTTGGATTTGCACGTTGCGTCAGTAATTGTGAAAATCTATGTGAATGATTTGCACATGAAATCGAAACTTCAAATATTTATACAACACAAAACAAACGCGACGAAAATATTGCAGGGTAATCAAATCACGTTAAATATTTAGAGAGGCGGACGGAGTGGCCTTAAATTCTCACGGTCAGATTCATTCAAACAGTCCCAGTTATAAATGTGGTAGAATGCAATTGGACTGCGTCCGACGGTCCGAGCGATTCTGATTGACAGATTAGAGTAGATTAGCGTCGACATATTATCACTCGCACTCGCGACACTACACTCGACACACGGTTTCATAACAGCCGGGGCCGGGCCGGGCAGGCAAGCGTGATCGCTCTGTTGACTCGCATGTTTCTCGCCAAACAAAGCGCCAGCTTCCTAGCTACCCTTGTTTGTTTAGGTCCACGCCAAACGTTTATTGCCCTTTGTGTATCTTACCTCTCTGCAAAGCGTGAAGCCTTTTTGACTCGGCACTTTTTATGAGAGCGCTTATAAACGTGTACGTTACTTGACATTCAAAAAACAACGCAGCCAGATATTTATACAAGCGAAAGAAGCATTGTTGTATAAATGCAATCGTTCGAGGTAAAAGCCGTAAACAAACAAACGTGGAGGAGGCACTACATCATAGTTGATTCGCGGCGAGCGAGGTGAAACCGCACAAGCGCTTACGTGATAATAAAGAAACACAAACAAGTTTCTCGACGAACATGAATTGACCAATTTGTAGACGCTAGATAGTTTCACAAGCGGTTGGCGTAGTATAGACGAATCAATCATCGCGCTGCACACGGAGCTTTTTGTGGACGTAACGAGCAGCGTGTAATGACTCCGCACTTCCGGCGCCTTATGTGTTCCGCGCCTTGTGCTAGAACACAATGACGCTACTACGCAAATACTGGTGTATTCGGTAGCGCGATAGCAGTGTAATTAGAGCTGTTAATACAGTCCTAATTTATGCAATGTGCAGTGGAGCCTCCAGTCGCGCCGCGCGCCGTGTCGTGTACACGCGCCGCTAACACCGATTGTCTGAAATAGTCTGAATATTCGTGTTGCCATCAAATTATTTTCGGTTCGACGCTCGCCGATTATTATTTTTAGTTTCGCCACGTTGATTGCAGGCTCGCTATCGCATCGCGGATTATTAGAACGCTCCATATCAGCTGCTTGTTCTGAATAACAACATTAATACATATCGATAACTTCATCCTAAAACTCGATGGTTATCATTAGAGCTTTATCTGCTCGCTATTATCTAGCATGATTTTTTTTATACTCAGCTGTCTTGCTTTTGTTCAGACACGATAACGAGTTATCGCGGATTTTGTACTAAAATTGATTGGGTTGATTACAGACGGTACCACGATAAACTTTATGCATCTGTATTATTTTTGTATGATCAGAAAAGTAGGCGATAAAAGTATTAGATAAAGGCAATGTTAAATTTTGATAAACAGTCGATATCAGGAGGGATATAATGCAGGTATCAGTCAAGTCTCGGCGCACTAATCGCCTTCATAAAAAATCATAATTTATGAGTCGAATTTATCGGGTGACATCTAATTGAAATAGCGTTCAAATCAAACGAAATGTAGGATATCTAAACATTACAAAGTTAGCGATAGATTCTGTCGCAGATATAGTTGGTTATATTGAACACTAGCTATCCCACGCGTCAACCGGCTACCTACATGAATGTTGCGTAACTTTAACCGCTTACGCAGCGCCCGCAACGGAAGCTCTCAAAAAGGAATATTTTTCCCGATTTTTGCAACATTTTTCCTTTATGCTCCGCTCCTATTGGTCGTAGCATGATGTTATATAGCCTATTACATTCCTAGATAAATGGACTATCCGACACAAAAGGAATTTTCTAATTCCAACCAGTAGTTCCTGAGATTAGCGCGTTCAAACAAACAAACAAACTCTTCAGCTTTATAATATTAAGTATAGATGGATATCTTTTATCGTAGGTCGTATAATGTGCAAGTGTAGTAAGTGTAGTAGGACGCCGTCCAGTTGCGATGGAAGCTTGCTTATTTACGGAGACCGTTTGCACTGTGCTGTTTGCTATCTCGTTGTGCGACTGCTGACGCCGACGCCGAGTCGACTCTCTGGCAATTCTTGCTATTGCAGTATTGCCATACGACACGACACAACTCAAAAATATTCGTGATCAAAGAACTTAGAACAATGATTCCATGAACAATAAGTACTCTCAAGATTTACCGAATGCTTTCAAGTACGATGTTCTGTTATCTAGACATGGAATCGGAATTAAAAGAAGCAAGAACAGAGGTCGAGGGATCAGTTTTATGGCGGGTTTTTGTAAAGAATTCGTAAGGTTAGATATTTAATATCGTTTGCAAGTATTTGTGCGTAGTCGCAACATAGATGACAGAGAGACGGATAGAGTTTGTGAGTTTCACAGATATAAATCTAACTAGATAACGCGATTGTATATACTTCGCGTGCCAAAAAACAGGGAAAAGTTACGATAAATGATCGTAATCTGAGCTTTTCATTTAGCATTATCGGCACCGGAAATCCTCCGAAATCTAGAAAAATGCCTGTTTACGCCATATTGGGATGTAAAGAATGTATAGAAAAAGTTTGCAGCGGCATTGGAAATGTTTTCTTTCATTAATAACTAAATTTATTTTTAAATTGTTTGTGAAAAAGTAACACGCTTGGTTTTCATACAGATGGAATGGAATGGAGGGACTTGCGTTATCTAGTTAGATGTATGTCTGTGGTGAGTTTACACAGGCGGTGTTTACACGGCGTGTTTGCAAGCCCGATGCTTATTGTGAACGCAGCGATAGGTAACGTAGGTCTACGAATACTGATTAATTTGTCGGATGCGTCAAGTGGCGACTGTTACCGACTTACTAAGTTCACAAGTAAAATTTCAAACTTCTTGGAAACTAAACAACGTTCACAGAAATTCCTCCGCTAATGTTTGGAACGTCTTTGAGAAAGTTCTAAACATAGTTCATTTGTCATAGTAACCGGCACATTACCGTGTTTCACATATTAGTTAATACAATGTAAACAGCGGCTGCATGTTTATTTTAATTCAGTAATTTGAATAAACATTCTCATTTTAATGATTACTTGGCAATAATGCTCACAATAAAATATTTATGATACGATCCTTAAGCAATTTTATGGTTTCCTGTTGTGCAGACGGCTTCGAAAGGGTCGCATGCAAATCGATATTGTGCCCGATTTAAATTTTTAAATAACGGAGTAACATTTTAGGCAATTCTCCCCGCGACCTAAAAGGATTAACATGTATTTAATTGAGCCAAAACCGTTAAATGAGCGACCATTTATTTGGATTATGACCATTTATTTAATATTCAAATTGGCAAAATATGGAAAGTATTGAAATTAACAAAGCAACGTAGTATATTTGAGTGGGTGCGGGTAAAGGGAGCAAGTGCGGGGTACGTGCGGCGCGGCAGGCGGCTCGCGTCGCTCGGCGACCGCAACCGCAGCGCTGCGGTTAGCCGCACCCGCAGCCGCCCCCCACACCCACGCCTCACCCCGCGCTGCCCATGCTACGCTGGACTTGTCTCTACACTTGATCTCTACGCCTTCGTTAATGGTTAAGGTTTACACTTAATTACAATATTTAGTTGCACATAATGAACATGATGTCACAAATATTCTTTATTGCGTCTTGGTTCTTTAACTACAATTAATTGCCTGACCACGCTGTTAAGGAAACAACACGTGTGTGTCATGCAATCAAGTGCAACTCCTGCTTGTTGTACGGTGTTCATAATCATAACATTGAATTTAATAAAAACAAGGTGTATATTTAAATTAAATATTGTTAATATAAATCGCCGATTTTATTGCACTACATTTATACGATTTCGACAAACAAGGCAAAACACAAATCACACTTCACACTTAATATTATTAAGGCGAAAGCTTGTGTGTGTGTGTTTGTATGTTTGTTACTTCTTCACGCTCAAACGGCTGGCCCGATCTGGATGAAATTTGGCCCAGAGATAGATTATAGTCAGAAATAGCACATAGGATACTTTATACAACATATTGCCGATATATATCGGCAATATGTTCCCCTCGGGATAATTTTCGAATTTCACGCGGGCGAAGCCGCTGGCAGAAGCTATTTCAACAATATATTTCTTTTCTAAGTATATATTTATTTCATAAATTGTTACAGCAATTTAACTTGAATCGAACTTAAATGTCGCTTCGAATTTATGGGCTGTTTTCAATTTCAGTTGCCAACGGTACCTGGTATTTGTTAGTATTACGTACCTGGGCTGGTAAAGTACCTAGGTATTGTGGGTACATAGGTACAGCAGAGACTACAAACATGTGGGCTCGGAAATACTCGGTATAATTCGGAACCGGGCGACCGCGACGGGCAATCATTTGCTAATTAACCGATTGACGTCGTTTAAAAGACAGTTTACTGTATTTGAGCACCTGACCTTTAAGGTCAGATAGTACCTACTTTTTGACGACAACGTTTAATTTGGTCATTGATGTGAAATGATAAAACGCTATGATAAACGAACTATCGTTCTTTTAGCTGACATCTGTAATTCTAATATGATTTGTATGTTAAATTCGGAAAGAGTTACTAATTATGTAAAGAGCATATCGAACATAAACAAACTATGCAAATCGATATAGTTTTGAAATCAAATTACAAACAATTAATATTAAAACAACACTCAAGAAAAATAATACCTACTTTTATACCAACTAGTAACAGTTTTGAAAACTCTCGTGTTTCTAGTGTTCATTGACGATCGCATCCATCAAAGCGTCGCGTCGCCGTCAGATAATGATCTCGCTACTCGTCGGGAGAATATTTCACACCATTACAAAACCACTACTCACGGAATCTATCTACTACTGAGCGTTCTACTTTAATGCTACCTGCATTTTATTTACTACTGAAGTACGAAGTCACGATTCGTAAATGTCATCGGAACGCACCACTGGATTAATAGTGTCATAAATTCAGTCGGATGTCTGCGACTGCATTGCCTCTTAAAGCAATGCGGTCGCAGACATCCGACTGAATTTCCTAAGTAAAAAGTCATAATTCCAGGTTTGCCTCTCGCCTATTGCCACCTCCAGTATTGGACCAATTTAAAAGATATTAGATACATAAACTGAAAAATAACAATATATACTGTGCCCCTGTTTTCCTTTTAACCGACTTTCCAAAAAGGAGGAGGTTCTATGTTCGACTTTGTATTTTTTTTTTGTGTATGTTCACCATTTCTCCGTCAATTGTGGACCGATTTTTTGTTTGAAAGAGTATGTTACAAAATTGATCCCATTTTAATTTGGTGTAGATCTGATGAAGAACTTCGGAGATATACAACAGAACTTCAATAAATGACGGCAAATCTCTCGGGATTGGTAGGTACAATCGCATGTCTGTTTATTGTTTATACCATTTCATAACATTACATCACGTCAGTACGCTCTAAAGAGGTACACAAAATAATGTGTACAGTTGTGGTAGTTGGTACACTCTCATTTCACCGGTTGTCTTCAAGTTTCATGATATTTGGGTAATCTATTTTGGCAGTATAGGTACATTACTAATGAACTAGCGTATTAGGATCAACTAAAAAGTGAAAAATAAAAACTTTTTACAAAAAAAAAACAATCTAAAAATACAAATTTGTACACTAGGCTTCTGTTGACAGGTTTTTTGCGCATCTTTTGAGGGTTCTAGTGCTTCTAAAGATAATGTATCATGAAAACGGAAAACATAGAGGCACTATATGCACGTTTCTTTTTCATTTTATGGAATATCTTTCTTCTATCAATTATGACTTTTTAGGTACTTAGTAAATTCAGTCGGATGTCTGGGACCGCATTCCACGATAAATTTGTGCTCAGACTAAGCTGGTACAAATCTCCCCTCTTTACTCCATCATAGTATAGGTACTAAACAAAATGATTATTAAGTCATCGATTACATATAATATACATTATGAATAGTGAATTGACAATAATTTCCACAGATAAATGTGACAGCAAAACATAATTTCATAATGTATTCAGTACATAAATGCATAGCAAATATTCATTTGATTTGGACATGAATTTCCAGTAAAGCTATACGATCACGTTACACTAAAGCTAGAGGTTAATAAGTCATTTCGCGCGCATTAATTCAAGTCACATTTATACTTTAGAGGTTAATAAGTCATTTCCCGCGCATTAATTCAAGCCGCATTTATACTTAAATCTTTAATTATTCAGTAGCTATTATGCCGTATAATGTATTGTATTTATTATCAATGTTAAATACGTAATTAATGGGCTACGATTCTATTGGAGACTGACTGAGTAATTTACAGTTATTATAGACGGTTTCTTATTTATAATTCAACATGTGGCCTGCAATACTGAATGAATTACCTGCGATACTGATATATCCTGGTCATATTCATAAAAAGCGTTATACATAAATAAAGGGGATCATTAGGAGTGTCTTTTGAAGCACGAGTTGTTAGTAACGACGTTCGAGTTCCTTTGATGGCATCGTAAAGTTCAATCTGCGAACCCTTCGAAATGTTCTACGTTATCTAAGAATTGTACACGTAATCACTTTTATGATTATCTAATACCTTTAAACGAACAATTTTTGTATATTATGTTTATATGTAATCTGAATCTCTGAAACGGCTCCTACGATTTTCACGAAATTTCGTATGCAGGGGGTTTCGGGGGCGATAAATCGATCTAACTAGGTTTTGTTTTAAGAAAACGTCGTTTTCTTAAAACGAAACCTAGCTAGAAGCCTTTTTTATGCACAGCGCAAGTGCATCCAAAGGCAATTCCCGGTTGGTGTAGGAGGATTGCAAAATATGGAGAAAAAGTTTATTGGGCTATGGGTTTAGTAGGTTTAGTTGATCGATTGCCTAAAACTATTGAAGGACTACTGGCACTTGCCTGACCAAGATTGTTATTCATTCATTACGGGGTATCGATACTATTTATAAACGACGAATACTATTTTTAAACTACTTTTCTATTGACTCGTGATATGTTTTACAACGTAGGTGTGTCTGTTGCTAATTACAGCCCTGCCGGCAAAAAAAAATTTACCTTTACCACTTACTATACTAGTAGATAAATTATCTGTTATTATTTCAAATTAGTATTGAATCGTTTTGATGACAGTATGCAGCCAGATTAAACGTGTAATTTTACCTAAATTGTTTACGTTTATGGTTTTGATTACAATTGACATTATCAATTCAGAATAAGTATTTTACAATTAGATCAGGGCATCAGTCAATAACACTAATAAAGTGCACTTAAACACAAATCCAGCAAGTGTAATGTGGGGAGCTGTCAGATTGCGAGGGTACAGCCGTCAATAGCGCGCAGCGGAGTAGCGAGGGTCGCCACCCCCGTGTTTGTTACCCCTTCGCCTTGTTTGCATTGTTTCACTGTATTTGAATAGAGTACGCGCACCCGCCGCCCTACAACTGTTACCGTTTTCATGATAATGTAAGCGAGATTTAATGATACAATCTATGTGAATAACGCGGCTACTGCACGACCGCAATACTAACTTATACACGCACACTGTAAACTATGTAAATTCTCAAACATTTTATTTAGTATGCTAAGTAAAAAGGCCGCCACTTAAAATTCTTACAACGCTGGGGATGCAGTTTTACGGGTTATTACATTGAATGGGAAATGAGTGAGTCATAGGCGTGTAGTTTACGAGTCGAATAGAAATCGTCTGTTTTAAATGAAACTCAAGGAGCGGACAAGGCGTCCATTATTCATGAGGGCCGTTTCACGCCCGACCACCGCCGACTGGGCCCGAGCAGAGCCGAGTGTCAGGTTCCGTAAGGCTCTGCACCTCGGCTCCTCGGACCGGCGTCCACGCAAACTGTTTCGAAATCAATATCCGTATCTCAATCAGTGCAATTAAGGTGGTCCGAGGAACAGGGGTCGTATTCAGTGTAATTAGTTTGACGCCGTCGTAGCCGGCGGCAGAGGGGTAATAAATAAACGAGTGGAAATACTTGGCCGAGTGGAGTATCGTTAAATGTGCACCGACTGGAAGCTCCGTGCTCACTTGCTCACCGCTCTTCGAGATGCGTCTAACTGCTCTGCTGCTATACACAGCCTGTTCTATTTATGCACTTCGATAAAGTAAGTATTCTGAATGAAGAAAACAAATAAGACAATATTCTTTACATATCGCGATTACAATGTTTCAGTAAATTGCTTAATAATGATGATAATTACATAATAGTGACTAATGGGTAAAAAATACACTATGACATGTGAATCAAGGAGATAACGTGGCCCAGTGTTTAGTAATTGTGAGCAATTATTATGATGTTTTATTGCGGTTTTAGACCGACTATAAAACTGTTTATTAGTCACGAGCATTCATGGACAACATGAAATAACTCAATTTGATCACGAACACAAATTTTTACTAAATTAGCCAATTTTTTTGTAAATGGAAGTTATTATAACGGAACACGCTGTACTATATGGTATGAACAAATTTAATAAAGCACGAGGGTGAGTACGCCCTGTTTTTTCACATGGTTCAGCTTCAGAATATCACGTCCCTCGGTATTATAGGGGTCGAATTTGAAAACACAATTAGACTTAATACAGAGGTGATTGTTGGCGGGCGAGGGTCGCTAGCGAGGGGTTACGGCAAATCCTTTAATTTGGCTCCCCGATCAAATAATAAAGCGGACGGAGGGGCAGCGAGCGGCGATATCGCGTTTAGTGGTTTTATTGCAAGCGCCATCTGCCGCGCGACGCACCCTGTAGATGGAGAGATAATTTCGCTTTTAAAGCGAGGGGGCGACGCGCGACGCAGCGCGGCAGAGCGTTCATTGTGAGTTGTTGCGTTCGTTTAGACAATTCACAGCGCTGTATCCGCCTGGAGATGTACGAGATAGCGCGCCCATTATGCGGGGACCCTTAACGACTACCTGCATGTTGATGTGAACACTCAACAGCTATAATTTGATAAGGCACGCCGCCATGCCGCCTTTGGTACCTTCTCCTCCTCTACTATTGTTTATGCTTTACGTTTTATTGTTACGCCTTGCATGAATCGAGTAACAAGACATTGAGTCACATTAATACGCGTTATTTCGTCATAAAGTATGAGCGTAATGAGTTCGTGATAGTCAAATATTAGCATTTGAAATGCACTTAGGTAGTAATGCCGAATTGAATTGATTACATGGTGATAAGCTTAAATTAGATACCAAAATTAGATATCGGAATTGTTTTAAGTAGGTAATACATATTATGAAATTTTATACCTAGTAGGTATACCTAGGTACTTCAAAAGTATTTTCAACAAGTATTCATAAAGATATAAACCGTGTATCATTGATATTGAAGTAGACCAACTAATCTCCGGTATTACAATAAATACTTTAATACTCGATAATCCTAAAAGATACCTAATACCCTGACAATACCTATACCTATGGACGTCGTAAACAAAGAGGGCAAAAGAGACGCGTTGCCATGATACCCGGTATATCCACCCCCGGGTTATTATAATAAACAGTAGGTGAGCTGATGGGGCACGTGCAGTGTTTTTATCAATGAGAGATTGCGCGGGTGTGCCCGCACCCTAATGCAAAGGCAAACAATCCTTGGGGCCGCGCATGAATAAATTTGAGCGGTATGAGCGGTCTGAGCGTCGAGCGATGCGAGCGTCGAGCGGTTTGAGCGCATCGTCCTCCCCCAGCGGCATGGAATGGATGGAATCGCAATAACCCGGAGATTATTAAATTATACGGACACGTACAGCTTTCGAAAGTATTGAAATGGATTTTTCGCTAGAATGCTTTGGTGATAAAACGAGTTTTAACTGATTTGACGGATAAATTGTTTTTATATGATATGTGCGTGCGTGTAAAGATAGGAGATTCGGTGAAGTAATAAATTATGATGGAGTCGAGAAAAACGAACACGTTTTCAGTTGAGCTTTCAATCAATTTTGTCTTTCTTTTGATTCATTCAATTTTACTATGTTAGAATAAGCTATAATAAAACATTCCTAACAGAATTTACGTACCTACTGTCAATATCACTGAGTTGTTGATGACATGACAAAAATCAATTTGTATAAAGTCAAAACAATAAATCGAAAACAAATCAAGTTAAATGTCAAAACCATCGTTTATTCAACAAAATGAAACGAAAGGCAACTATCAAATCTAAAATATAGAAAATCTGTAAGCAAAGGGCTTATTGTTGCAAAGCATCGAGTCCACATCCACATTGTTTTTTCTTTTTGTTAGAAAAACGGTTCCCCAAACTGGGAATTTCTTCCTGTATCGCGGGTGCGTTTACAAACATTTAAACTCACAGACAACCAGTTTCGGAACAATTATCTGTAGGCCATACAAATATTTGTTCCGTGCGGGAATCGAACCCGCGACACGCAGCGCAGCAGCCGATCGCTCAACCACTACGCCAACCGTGTCGTCACATTGATATATCAAAACAAGCGAGCATTGAGCGCGAAACGTGTGTCGGAGGGTGGCAGACTGGCAGTGGAGCGACTCTAACCGCCGCGCGCCCGAGCCGCAGGGGTGTCGACTGTCGACGCTCGTAAACCTCGACAAAGTATTTTATCGACATCCCGCCGCGCTCGCACCGACCCTATTCACTATTGTCTCTCTCCACATTCGAGACACTTCATGAAATCACTCCACCGTATGAATTCGCTCTTCAACTACCCGTTATCTGCATTACATGTTACGACACACACTTATCTACAAATTATGAGTGCAGCTTCGATATAGGATTGCCGTCTTCAGTAGATTCTAGCTTATTCTAAGCAAGGAAACCGTTGCCATAATCGGCAGCGTGAAAGTCAGTCCGGGCGTGAATAATAGTTTGAAGCACAGAACAATAAGTCTCCGTGTCGATACTGCCACACAAAGACGAAACAATCAATTCACAGCGTAAGTAGGTGTGATTCGGCACGGTCTCACTACGGTCCGGCCCCGCGACTAACAAAAGAAAATCTAAGCAATTAGTCGTCGTCAGAAAGAGCGGAAAACGCGCGTTAGTCGCGGTCACGCCGGCGAGTGCGACTCGGTCACGACGCGCGGGAAACGGCGTATAGATGCGACAAAACAGACCTTACTGACGCGATAATGTCGTATTGTATAATTCCATGTAAAATTCTCAAGCTTCTCGATATAAGACGGCCCTTTACAGACCGTGAAGCGAACAAGAGACACAATAAATAAAATGAAAAAGCTCCAACCGTGTCCGAGCTTTGGCGATTAGACTTTCAATTTCTTTTTATTAAGTGTTTACCCGAGGCGACCGTCACTCGGTGTTCAGGAAAAAAACAAACACGTTATTAAATAAAAAAAAGAGGAAAAACATTACTTGTTATTCTATTACGCTCGCATGCAGCTCATAAAAGCTTAACAAAGTCGGCGGGGTGCATTTCTGGTTCTCGCTCGACTGAGCGTGTTTAAGTGCTAATGTAATAATCCATTACAATGAAGCACGGCACTGAACGCTAAATAGCGCATTCAAACATCGAACTAGTGGTAGAGGCCGCCATCTGTCCGCCGCGGCGCAAACAATACGACCCTTCGTAATCACCCCTCGTTTGCTATTCTGCTAGGACCTAAACAAATATCACTCACCGCTGACGGCGACGGCTTAACATTTCGAGGTCTAGGGACCGGATCACCGGACCTATTGTCCAAGAGTTTATCAAACAAATCATATAAACCATGTCAATCTTATATCGTCCATAATAATAATTTTAATGATATATTTTTAACGATTAGGTGTAGTACCTACATAATAATTAACCAAACACATTTTCTAAATTATTTTGTCCGTAATGACTAAACAAGTGTACCGTGTACGAGCGAACACCTGTCTTGTTCATTTAAAAAGCCACGTGTGAATATTAATTGTGTGAAATGAATGAGTGTTTCTTATTACCAGAGTACCTTGCCGAAGCCGTGTAGTAAATTGATTGTGATTCCTTCTACAGTACGTGTTAAAATACAGGGTGATATTAATAAAAGCGGGGTTCGAGACAAGCTGGCGAGCGTAAAATCAACAGATTACCATGAAGCCCCCCCACGGCACCCTCGCCGTGGCACCCCTGTGTGTACGTACCTATTTGTTACGATAGCTATTGTTAAGCGAGCACCCAGCGGTTAGGGCTGTCACATCAACTCGGATTATAATATTCACGTAATAACATTTTGTTTAGCAAAAACAACATGTATAATTCATTATTTTCGTTGCAATTTCATTGCTTTTGTTTTATCGCGGCCAGAAATTAACAGCGTGAAAATTAATTAGGTATTATTATTTTTCAATCAATTCGAACACATGTATTTTCAGTCACAATAATATTTCAATTAACCAGCGAGCTATTCGAACACATTTCACATAATTAAACACTTTGTTACTTAATTTCCAATCGACAATCAAAGGAGTGCCAATTATATTGCCTAGTCTCCTACCAATTCTTTAGAAGTGGTAAGAGCCTCAATTTAATGTTCATGATTTTATATTAAATAACGAAATAGGTAATATAATTTTCGAATGTTGCAACCCTACTAGCCCCTTTTTGTGAATTCTACTAAGCGTCTAATTCATAGTTATAGTTTCTGCGCTTTAGTCACGCGCATTAGGGGAGCCTGCACAACTTTCGCTCCCTTCCCCATAATATTTCGATAATAATGTGTCCTATTGAAATGAAACTCCGTCATAATATTAATTCAACCGCGCGACGGCTGAGATTATTCGACATGCATTTACGAAATACATGGAGGTACTCGTAATTGTTGAATAACAAAGATAACTAGGCAATTAAAATACCAAAGTGGGTGCAAATTAAAAACCGAAATGTCAACAAAGTGGCTTGACCAGGCGGTATTCGCCCGCCTGCGCCCCCCGGTGGGGGAGCGCCGAGCGCCCGCGGGCTTGATGTCAAACAACGTTTATCCAACAAACAGGCGCAGCGCAATAACACGTATTTTTTTTTGTTTTTACAACATTTCCCTGTGCGCCAATTCGCCCGACCGCTGTTGTTAAAATATAGCCATATTTTCCCCTTGATCTTCCTTTTATGTTACCTCATTTCGAAACATGTTTAACATCTGCTATCAGAAAGTGGAAACACTATTTTTGATTCACAAATACACATACGAACACATTTTACACAAAGCGTATTAAAAGAAGATGATGGTACATACCTGTTTATGCATTTCCACATTGAGGCCGTACGACATTTCATAGTACTGAAACATAAATAACACGCTTTAGTTTAATCGATTACAATTTATGCGCGTAAATGTAACGACCGAGCAGTGACACGGTACGGTTTTGGCACAGATTAGCTTCCTCAAATTATAGGAGTCGAGTGACTAAACATCCGCACTGGCACAGCTTGGACGGCGGCCAGAAGTGTTTCCGACACATAAAAATTCTCGCGAAAATTTCCTCTCGAGCGTATTAAAATAAATTGCGAGCGATTTGGCAACACTTAATCGTGATTCATATCTGTATGGAGAGAACATGCGGGGATTAAGGCATGCCAAAATATATCTGTTCGTTTGAAATATATTTGTCTGCTCTTGAACTGGCCACTAATATGTTTGCCTACGCACGCCTCTGACAGCTCGGTTGGCGCTGTGATTGATACGGTGATGTTACAATATCTTATCTCAACATATTTTATTACTCGTGCTAAATATCCGAATGTTCCTTGTGTAGAGAGACAAACTGCCCAGCAATCAACAATAGGCATATTTTCTGTGTGAAATGATAATTCTATTTAGTCAGTCAGTGAGATTATAAAATAATATTGGACCCGTATTTTTTGCTTTATCAAATAAATAAAAATTGACAAAGATAAAGCGCATCAAAGTTCAGGAGTGGGGGCTTGTGACGTCACTTTGTCAGTATAAAGCGTAGCACACCGTGACGTCACATGATATTTCAATGCACTGTATCGTCGTATTTTTTTGTTTACGCGTCAAAAGAAAAAATACGTGTCCAATAGTTTTAGGTTATCTAACTAACGGATCAAAAAGATATTTGTTTGTCAACTACCCTATTCTTTCATACGGACAATTATCTAAATGGGAGGGTGCATCGGAGGCAATCAAATAGAAAACATATGACATGCGGGCGGCGAACAAAGGAATACATTTATTGATTTCACACGCCATAACAACTGTTACATGTGATAAACATCTCTATTTAACTGTTAAATTAGCTGTCCCTTTAAATTAAACAATGTAGTGTTAATATGACATGCGTTTTAAAGCCTGTTGCGTTCGTTTTTATTGTGCGGGCATGAACGTAATTGTGTTCGTACCATCGCCGCTATTATCATTAACCCCGATCTCTTGTAATGGTCTAATAAAATATTTTCATGTTACCAGTTTTATTTAAAGTTGCCCAATGGTGATCTTTGGTTAGAAAACTATAAATTGCAAGTTTATTAACTAGCTTGTTCTTTATTTATAATAGTTTATTGTAAGTTTTGTAAGGGGAACCACTTGAAGGGCAAGACAACACTTCAGGCTTTAAGGGCTTGTATCCCTGTTAAATAAATAAAAAAAAACAATGCTTTGTAAAATAACCATAGACAATTTCTACTCACCATAACATAATGCCTTTGTATTTCAATTTTTTCACTAGCCAGTTTCTCGCATTCTAATTTTAAACTGAAACAAAAAAGAAAACTATTAAATAATTTACAAGATGCCGCGAATTCTTTTACGTGAAATTGTTTGTTTTAATTTTTATAGCTGCAAATTTATGACGCTACGTCTCGAATAGTTTCGGACAAGACTGTTACTGGACGTTTGATCTATTTATTCGTATTACATAGGTATTGTTCTCTCCAAACTTCTTGGCCGCCCTGATGTTGGCAACAATGCCTGCGCAGTAGTAAATCTCATACAAAAACAGCACCCTTTCGTGCCTCGCGCATCGGGAAACCAACTTCAGGGCGGCCCAGAAATTTGGCGAGCACTATACGTATGTACACAGTACAGTGTTATGATCAGATAATGAAGTTCCGGCATGCGTTACACACAAGCTTTCTGAGTCGTTATTAATCGTTTTGTACTAGGTATATCAGTTTTCTGACAGCTAGCGATAACCTCTACGAAATAGGTCAAAGCAATGAGATATTAGGGTTCTTTTTTAACTTATTAAATACTCATGTGTACTCAGTAAACTAACACTCGAAGTTCTATTTAAGGAACGCTTGTAACATTATTAAGATAAGAAATATATAAGCGTACAGCTTGTTTTATAGCCGTTATCGCATGCATAGTAGGTCAGACCTGTTATGGTTATAGTTTTGACGTGACAACGTCTTAAATTAGGTTGTGGCTGGGAGGCACTTATGAAAAAGTGTAACGCTCGGTAACGTTACGATGAGTCACCGAACGAGAGAGAGGCCCGCCGAATGCCTTGCGTCTCTCTCCCACTCAACTATGATCGGTCTGGTGGAAATCGATCGGATGAACGTAAAATCAGTACAATTTAATTATATTCATATCAATAAATATTCTACCGAGAAAAATACGTTGTCACGTAAAATCTTCGCCCGTAAAACCGACTTTACAGGCAACCATTTTTTTTTTATCGTCGCTTAACTACACTGTTCAATTTCAATTCAAGATTATTACCTACATACTTAACGATCACTGAAAACGTGGTCCGATAAGAGTTTTATAACATAATAACTTTGTAGTAAAGTAGGTAATAGGTAGGTCGGGCGCTGTGCGAACATAGATTTACATATTGTACAACAATCGCTCCTTTACGAAATCTAGCTAAACTTTTCTGTTCAACACGAAAGATTTGTTGGTAACTGATTTAATGTTGAACTTTTTTCTTGTTCAGTTATTTACCTGTGTAGGTCAAAAAGTTTGAAAACTACAATTTAAAATTGAAGATTCACTACCCTTGTCCTACCTCAAAAGTTCCCAGTCGATCACTACTTGCCCTAATCCTTATACCCGCTCCTAGCCAGGGTTGCATACATTACAGTCGGCGGTATATTTCTCGACAAACTTCTTGGCCGCCCTGCAACCGAATTGCGCAAGTGAATCCGGCAAGGCGCAAGGTTTGACCGCTATCAAATCGACCAATCACATGCGAGATGAGTGACGCGATGTGGATCTCCGTCTGTGTGATTAGTCGATTGATAGCGGTCAAACCCTTTGCGTTGCCGTATTTAATTACGCAATAAGGCTGCTGTAGTTGACTACAATGGCTGAGCAGTATCTACTAAATCTCATACAAAAACAGCACCGCACCGAGCCTTGCGCATCGGAAAGCCAACTTCAAGGCGGCCAAGAAGTTTGGCGAGAACTATACAAAATACCTTCCTAATCATAATCGGGCCGGGCATTGGACCTTTGCCTCGAATACCCCAGTAGCCGCCGCACAAGAGGGAAGGAAATGTAAGCTAACGCAATCGAAAATTTATATTATTATAACAACACTGAGGGATTACCGATCCTTTGCTCATTCGGCCTTTTATGCTATCAAAACTCAAACTAATTAATTATTTACAGTAGAGCCACTTTGCGATGTATACGTTTTGATCAAATTTTTCACGTTAATTTGTAGTAGTGGAGGGAGTGACACTGAAATAGTCTTCTTAACTAAGGTAATAAACTATTGATTTTATTTCTATTTATAAAGTAGGTTCTTATTTTACTTTTAGTTACAAGTACCTACGTTAAAATAAGGCTACAACTTCAATTAAAGTAATTTTACCTATTTATTTTGTGTTAATAACTTCGTGTCATTATTATTTAATAAGTAGATAAATAACAAATAACTTTTAAAAGTAAAAAAACATGCCTTATTGACCTGTTCCCCACAACTTCAAAATTAACCTACAATAACGTTAAGTTCGTTTCTATTTTTTTTTTCTAAACTTTAAACGACTCGTGTAAATAAACCCTATTGTTAGGTTTTTTGTTTCACGACAATGGTTCGTCGCAAAAAGCCTGGCAGGGTGCACAAAGGGCAGGGCAGGCAGGTAAGGGTTGATTCTCCTTGATTCCCGGTGACAGGGGATCCGGATGATCCCACTTTACGTGTTTTATTTTTGTTGTAGTAAATCCTACAACACGGAGCATCGATTCTCTTGATACTCTTTATTAAAACTTTTTCTTTTAAGAGTTAAGTTTTTTTGCGGACCAAGTTTAACAGTTATTTCCTATTATTTTATTTGTACTCAGAAAATATACTGACTTGTGATATTGGGCTTGTAGAAAGTTGAACTCTTCTTTAATCCTGTCACAGGATTCTCCCACTGTGAACTTAATGGGTTGCCCGGGCTGTGGGGGACCCTGCGAACAAAAGAACAACAATTAATGACCTGCAAATAAACTCCAACCACCTCCGCTACAATAAAGACTTCGCAAAACATGAACACATTCTCTAAATGACCATTTACGAACGTTTATTGAACACGCAACGCTCTAAATATTAAGAGCATACGACGTAACTCATCAATCTCACTCACCGAACAAAAACATTCCTATCACGAAACAAAAATTACACGCATCCCAAATTACCATAATACAAATTATCCTTTAATGACCATAATTCGGTGTGAGCCTCGATTAATGAAAAAAAATAAACAACATCGACCGCTCGCCTCTTAACACAAAAATAAAGTAACGCGAACACGCGAGCACGTAATAATAAAGAAAAAAAAAACGTAACTCCATAATAAGAAGCACGAAAATAAAAATAAAGCGAGGGACACAACAACACACGGTCGCCGGGAGGCCGACGGCAAAAAATAAATAACCGCCGCTCGGTGCCGGCGCGAGGAACAAACGGACTTTAAAAATAATAAAAGGAGCGTAAATAAAAGCGTAAAAGGAACTGGCACGGCGTGTAGACGTTGTAAATGGAGCTGCGGACAATCGGGCTCGGGAAAAATGTGGCCGGGAATTTAGTGAATGTAACCACCGGGGAGACGGGCTTGCGGTCGCGCGCCTCCGCGCCGCCGTCGACGTCTCACGCTCCGCATAATGGGTGATCGCACTTAATAACGTAATAGGTAACATCGTGGATAACCTAACCGCAACGTCTAGGCACTGTTCACAACATTCTAACTTAATTCGTCCACCGCAATTCGTGCTTATTTATAAACCGAGATTGTCTAGCAATCTAGCATAGCACTCTATCGTATCTAAAATTAATTTAAGCGCCAATCATGTTTCTGTTAATTGCTTTATAGTAGGAATCGAAATGTTTTTAATTAAAAGAAAAGATGAAAGCCACACAAGCAAACTGGGCAATGTAAATCGACACAAGCAATTACTTATCCATGTTTTTATCGTTGAATCACAAAACAAAAAGGAGTTTAAAAAGTTACGAGCTAACACAACGTATGTTTGGAGGCAAAAACAAAACGATATCGACAGTAGCTGTGTGAGAGCACGCTCGCGTGTGGCGAGGCTACACGACGACGGCACTCGATGCGACGTACCGTCCCTCGCTTCAGACGCTGTTCGACACTTCAAACTTATTGATCTGAATTAAGGCAAAAAGTAATAAAGCTCTTCGGCTAATGTGCACTCAGCTTAACGACACTTGTCGCGTGACCTCTGAAGATTTTTTAAGGAAACAAAAAAATACTTCCTTTTGTATTAATTAACTCTGTATATCTAATATTTCGATTGATGTTGATTAGCGACCACACATTTGATGTAATGATGAATGATTTACCTAAAAAATATAAAATGTAAACTAATGGACTTGTCTAAACAAGATATTCTTATTAATATCAGGCCTACCACTACCATTAGTTATTCTGCCTGTTTACAATTTGTATGTAACAAGAGCCATATCACTAAACACTCAACAAGTGTGCGCGTGCCTTAACTCGAACCGGACATTATTTTATCTGCGTCAATAAGTGACGGCGTCGTCGTTTTAATTATTTGTTTTATTCGGCGCTATCACCTTATCGCATCGGGTAATACTGCTCTCTCGCTCTCGCTGTCCGACAAACCTGACACCTCGTTAAGCGTTTTATAGCCACGATTAAATCACCATATAAAATAACATTACAACTACGGATTAAATTAAACGCTTTTGTGTAATAAAATTGAATAACATGCCAATCGTTGCTCTGTCTGACCTATCGTAAATTTTGTATTATTTAACGGCAAAATTATTTCAGTGTGCAATATTGGCAAAATTAAATATCACTCTCGACTCTCGACGCGTTTAACGCAATCGCATTACAATTACACCTGATTAAAAGTAATTGAAAAGTTAAACACGTTGTTTGTTCTGTTAACTTGATGGTAAACAGCTTGTTTCCTAATACTAACATGCCTCACTGGAATATTACTCAATTTCAATTTGAAACTATTTTGCCGTATCAATTTTTTTTCCCACGGCCTAACAGATTAAATATACCCTTCGATACTAATAGTCGCAACTTCGATCCAACCTTCAAATCGATCACAAAAGAAACTAAAATAATCCTCGGCAATAATAGACTGAGTAAACGTTCCCCTCGACAAAAAAAAAAAGATTCCCATAAATTATCGCCGAAAAGGTCAAATTAAAATACAATGAACAGTTTTTGAGTGGCAGTATTGTGTAGAGGGTCCGGATGAAAGGCCCGCATCCACCGGCCGCTCACAAAAACAAAACTAAACAGAATGCGTTTAAACGGATATAAAAAGAAATACGTGTTCTTATTTCAAATTATTGAATACGTCTGCCCACGTCTACCTGCTGTACGCTCCGGAGAGTATTTTCTTTTTATTGGATTCGAAATTCGAATTCCAAAACGGCTGAATGAATTCTGCTCGAATACGAAATTGAAATGAGAGTTTTGGTGATTTATATTAACGTCGACGTCCGTTACGTTACGGGGAAAACTCCGAGAAGCGGGTCGATGTCAACTGTTTATTAGTAATATTAGAAGCTCGCCCGCTCGGCTCACAACTCACACAAGTTCAGCGGCTTGGTAAACATCTAAACACCATTCGCACTTACAAACCAAACAAGCATAGACAAATATTTGAACATCAAGATTGGCTTTGTAACATAACGCTTCAACGTCAAACCTCCGCGAGCTAATTTCTGCTCTATTGTATTCGTTTTAGAGCTCATAAAAACGAGCGTAACAGACGGATTTATTACCCTTTGTACAGGGTAAAAAAAATGCTAGTAAACTAATATGGTAGCGTGGGGATCAGAAAGCTGATTTTATTTTCTCAGAAATTCAACACCGTTTGCCACCCGATGTGTGTACGATGGTGGACTGGATAATTTTAATTCTTTATTCGGGCTATTCGACAAACTCAGCCAATAACAATAACTTTCTTTACAAAACTATAAAGGATCCTAGCTCAGGCAGTAAAATCTACGGAACTCTAAAAACAGAATAGATAATATTATTAAAATAGGTAGGTGTTTATTATTAGAAAGAAAGGTTATCTACAATTCTACATTCCGTCTTCTTCTCGTTTAGAAAACAAATTAGTCGGAATGGACGTGAAAACGTCAACAACAGTGAAATAATACCGCTCGGTGGTCTCCGACGTAAGTATGTCAGCCCTCCGTTCCCGCGCACGAATATGTTTGATGGCATCTTGATTATGACGAAGCATTGTTTGCGTACTCCAAATGCCGTGTTTGTGCAAACTGATACTGCATTATCTATCTACAAATATCAACTCATTATTTTGGGTGAACATTGACTCAAGGCACTCCACTTATCACGATGATAATCCTGACAAGACATTTCCGTTGATAAACTCATCTCGACTATATGAAAATAATCGTCATTGACACAGATTTATTATTTCTAGAACTCAACTCTATGTGCATGTTTGAAGAAAACTAGGAATGTTTGACGAAACGCCATCTCATTTGTCCGTAGCGGTAATTCTGTCAGTCAAATATTTACCGAGTAGGACGCGACACGGATTTTAAGCAAATAACAAATAGGCATTTACATTAACACCCGGCCCGTTCCCCGCGTCTCATTTACCACCCCGACACTCGTACAGTGACACTTATAATTTATAAACTACAAGAACAAGACGTTAGTATACTACACGTATTTACTCCAGTTTACAGGGATAATTCAATCGTAGAGAAGATCAGTGATAGTATTTAGAGGTTGCAGACATTTATGTGTTTACTTTTGTTTATTCCACGTATTATGGCGCGTACAATACGCATTGTAAAATTAATTATTTAGACGACACGTTTTTCACATCGTGTCCACAAAGTTATCTACTACAAATTCAATACGTCACACGACGTCATCACGACGAAACTTTTAAAAAGGCACAACCGACTACTTATCGATGCTGAGAACGCTTAATAAGGTGTGTATTTCTTTGAAACTAGTATGAATGCATCAATTAGGCGACAAGCGTCGCACGACTTCCTGACTACAACCAGTAAAGGCGGACCCCGAAATTTATGAGCACCGTTTCTAGTATTTGTAAGGATATTATAAGCAGAGGGGGTCATTACATATTGGTCGTGTTTGTCCATTTATAAAGCGGTTAATGCGCGCGCGTGGGAATGTACCAAATAATAACTTCTGCATTGAGAGCATTACTTATCATCTCAAAAAATACGTACGCCCAACGGCTCAAAGCATGAAAAAATGTAATAGTCCGGCAATTAGCTAGGGATTTGGAACTTAATCGTGTTCGTAATGAGACTAAATATTGTTTAATGCAGATTAATTAGTTCAAGCTCAGAAAGTTAGGTGTTCATTTGTGATTAAAGGCTGTCCAGTTCTTAATTATAATTTAATAAACATACTATAATTCGAGGGTTTTCAGTATCACATCTTTATATTTTGTATTACTTGTATATAATCACTTATACTGGTTATTATAATTTGTGTCTTTATCGAACAGGTGTTCGTTTGTTCGACGGAATCAAGGCGAAATTTATTGAAACAAAATAATGAAGTGAACTTTAGTCGGTAATGTTCACCACTGCCGTCGGCGCAAATATTCATGTAAAAAAAGTCATTATGACGAAGAATTTAATGAATATTTAAAGCAGTTTAAATTATAATTTCGGCTGTTTGTTCAGAGGGTCGTCTTAGGTTTAAATTTTTACACTATTATTTTGGTCTTTTAAAATTAGTTTTTGTACTTTCTAGCGGTCGCCTGCAAACCACATCAACAATACATGGTGAAAGAATAATAAATTACAAGGGTCGACACAATACTAAAGCGAACGGTGTCTCCTTAAAAATAACACTAATGTATTCTCGAAATGTGGTTAGTTTTCCGTCGGCTAGCGGCGACAGATGGGTTGCGGCTTGCGGTCGCTTCTTTGAACACCACTTGGCTACCGTTATGCTCTATCACAACGTCGTAAAGTTCAGAATCGTTTCACACTTCGCCGCGGTTTCCACGGCACATGGTCAGTTTCGTTCATTTTTTTTTTTTTTAAATGCATGCATTTTGAATGTGTACAAGGTTTAATGTTTCAGTTTTCGTTTGTTTTTATTTCTTGCGGCTCAAATGCAAATATAGAATACCTAACTAACAATTGACCTAATAACTACTACCTACTATTAAACAAAATTTCCATTAATTTTAGTCGTCCTGTTATGTAATTATATTGGTGTTGAATGTAAAAGCTTAAGATTTAAACATAGTTTATTAGATACCCCGTTAGCCTTTAATATTGTGTTTTATTGAGAAGTGATGCGTATCGTGATAAAAGTTTTTCGATAGGTAATATTACCTATCGATCTTTATCCATCTTTATTTACATGTCTAAAATGAGGAAACTGTTATTAAATTTGATCCATTTTTTATCCGTGCTTATTTCAACCAATGTTTAAATATCCAAACCAAACCCAACCAATGTTTTCAAATTTCGATAAACCGCGTTTTTTTATCAATTGGTAACCTCACAAATTGTCAAATAAGTTGATGAATTGATTATTTCACCATTTCTTACAAAATAAATTGATGAAAAAACGCGTTTCACCGAAATTAGAATCGATTGGTTAGCATATTAACCATTGGTTGAGTTAACTACCGATCAGAAACCTGCTGGGCCTTAGTAATCGAAATGCGACCAACTTCAAGCTGCTAAAGATATTTTTTATCGATATTTCATGTCAAACAAAAACGTGGGTAGGTACTTCAACACGTTATCAAATAAACGCATCAACGTAACTGTTCTTTAATCTTAGCAGCTAGCAACTTCGAGAATTGAGTGTCAAAAGGTATGAGCGGGCTTTGTTAATTCGTCCCCAGATTTCCGAGTATGATAAAATCCTTTGCAGACAATTTCACGGGTAATTGAGCGGCTGACAATGTTCGGCCGTCGGCCCGGGGGGCCGCTAGCCTCGGCTGTTTATCAGCGATCCACTGTCTGTTTGTTACTTTTATTACCACTCAACTTTCAGAATAACTAAACTTACACGTGGTATTAGTAAGGTGTTGTAAAATTACAACACTTCGTTTTGAGCAGTTAAAGTGAATATTGTTAAAAAGAAAGTTGTGCTCAGAAAAGACATCAACGCAACGTGATTTTATTTTTTATCGTTGGTCAATGATTTTATGATTGTCTATCTGTTAAAATGATTGTCTGTCGGCAATTTATAATTTTGGCTTTGTGAGATAATTTATTAAGGACTTAACACTATTCAACAAATACCCACAGTTACGTGAAGCACGTTTAGCGCGTGCTAGTTCAGAAACTTTTCCAAGTCATTTAGAGTGCAAAAACAAGACCATCTGTCTATGGAGTGGAGATCTAGATGGTTTATCAGCAAGGAGTGATTTGTGTAGTGTCGTCGCTTACCGGATGCCTGGCGGCCGCCACGGCAGCGGCGGCGGCGGCGGCGTTCATTGCGCCCGCGCTCGGATACATCCCTGCGTCAAACACACACGCTCATGGTCTGAAAAACACTATAAGTAAAACGGGGCACAGGGCACAGCACACACTCCACTTGGGGCACACAATAACACAGGCTCCACGCACGTACTCCGAGTCAGTCACACGCGACGATCCGTTGCTGACGAAACTACCGACGCACGTCGTTCTCGCACGAACGTTGCAAGCGAACTGACTCGAGGGGGGCGCCACCGCCACCCGCCGCTTCCCCCGGCGGGCGAGCGACCCTCGCATCGCATGCCGATTGCCGCTGCCATACATATTTCTCCACTCGAATTTTTCGTCGACTATCTTCATGTTTGAGGAATACTTTAGCCGAATCGGAGATATACGCTCTAATAGATACGTATTATCTGGGGATTTTCTGCGAGGGGTGGTGGGTCGGTGTTACGGGTTGGTGGCTCGTTGCGGTTGACTTGCCCGATGTTATTTTGGCAAACAATATTGCATTGCAATTCTGTCTGAGCTAGCGAGGCTTATTCTCTTGATACCTAGATAAGTAGTCATGTAGGTCAGATGTCAGACTAATAAAGATTTCTGTAGACACTTATCGCAAAGTTGCTATGTCTACTTCTGCTTAGATACATTTTTGACACATTAAATGGAGTCAATAATAAAATTGATAGTCATAAATAGATAATTATTACATTACATTATGTAAGTCTTATTTTAATTCCATACGATTTGCTGGTAACTTGTTATTAGTTCTAATAGTTTATACAATGCTGCCGACGTCTGCAGGTAATTAATTACTATTTTGTAATTCAAAACAATCGTTTCACTCAGTTTCAGCGCAACTTTTAATTGTTTGCTACCAGCTGATATCCTACTAACAACTTTATTTACCACTAGCTTTTACCCGCGGCTTCGCTCGCAGGGAAGACATTAAAAAAAAAAAAAAATATCCTATGTTAATTTTAATACCTCCAAGAATATTATGTACAAAGTTTCATGATGATCGGTTCAGTAGTTTTTGCGTGAAAGCGTAACAAACAAACTTACATTCGCTTTTATAATATTATGTATGATAGTATTATATTAAGGATTTAAAATCAGTGTAGAACTCAACAAAGAAACTAGGTAAATAATATAGGGGTTTTGGTACTTTTGGTAAATGATAAGGAAATAAACTAAGCCTCTAATCTACAAGGGGCAAAGAGAACATGAGGAGTTAGTTACCTATCCTTGTCAATTAACGATATAATTACCGTTCATCACTGGCAACATTACAGCGAAATGCCTGTGGTCAATAGAATAGATCACATTGTAGTAGCCACTAGCCACGTACGCGTACATTTGCGGGCATAGATTAAAATATTAATGTGGCTGGTTAATTCGGTAATCCGCAGAGGGGCAGGTAATTGATACAGATAGCTCGGTATCGGTCGGTTGGAGCGCCCTAAAGCTGCTACCACACTTTGCGTATTTACGAGCAAGTTCCCCCCGCGTCGTCGTATACCAGCCTTTATTGTTTTATTGTAGGTAAGTATGTCCTGCCCGAATACTAAAGTATTTTTGTATGCCATTAAATTCTTAAAATTCTTTTTTTAAATATGGTACTGAATTATGTTTGCCCTATCAAGGCGAAATGGGACGTCAAAGGAAACATTAGACAATCGGATTAAAATATGCACGAGTTCAATTAGTTTGATAAGGCCCAGCCCAGAATTATGACGAAGGAACAGCTTACGTGTCTTCTCGAAATGTTGATAGGTTATCGATAGTTTCCCTGAGTAACAATACTGGTTTATAGATTGCCTACAAATATTGGCGTTGCACATTATCTAGGTACCTACTTAGTTCTGACCATATTCAGGCGCATCCCCTGGGCAATCACACCTTCAGCGTGGAGCGCTAGGAACATTGCAGACGGTCTGTGTCTACTAGGTATGGCATTATGAGATCTACTTATTCTAAAGTGTAATTGCAGTCAAAATAGTAATTACTAATTTAATTAGTAGCAAGTACTCATTTAATTTTGATAACCTAGGTATCGGTAATATCATGTGGCTACTCCTATGAATGTAGGTAATCCGGCTTATCAGGGCACCAACTAAATCCCAAACAAGCGATTAAAGTATTGTGGTTTGCGGTATTCCGTAGTACCAACTTACTATGAGAAAGTAAAGACAGAACGAGACTTACCTACGTGTCGTGGCGTGGCGTGGCGCGGGTTCCTCCAATCAAACGAGTCAGTTCCAGGCTACGTCACTACACAAAAAGTTTTGTAGCCAATCAACTGCGTCAGAAGGCGCCACGCCACGCCACGACACGTACCTAAGTGTGTTTCCGTCTTTTAAGTTACGAAAAAAAATTGGTTGTTTGTAAAGTAGGTTTACGATCGAGATGTTTACGTGATAACGTCAAACATTCAACGAAAACTTAACCGCACGAGAAAATCTCCATTCGTTTGTATGCCGCTAGAGTGAGAGAGACGGAAGATCGGTCCACTCACTCGAACGCTATGCCAGATTCCGCGTGACAAGTTTCACGGAATGACTGGCAGCGCTCGAGATGAGACGGGAGATCGGTCCGTCTCTCTCTCGTTATACCTGCGATCGCGCTCGTGAGGTTTTGGTGTGACACAAGTTTCTGAACATGTCACCCGACTAAAACGATTTTAAAAACGTTATCACGTCAAAAAGTTGTTTCCCATTGTGTGTGTGGGCCTAGTATTATATTATCTGTGGCCTTAGGATCGATACCGAATACCTATACCGGTGGCTATCCAGAAGTCGTGTTCAATCTATTTAGTAACTTGTATATTAGTAATTGTAGTTTGTAACTGTCCTTATACGGATAGACCTGAAATACAGGTAGTTCCGTAATCTGTACCAACGGTCTGACGAAATTGTTCAAAACAAATATTTATAGTAGTGATGAACTAAACCACAGATATTATAATACGACACTAAACGTTGTGTTCTCGCCTAACTTCTTGGCCGCCCTGAAGTTGGCTACAGTGGCTGCGCAGTAGTAAATTTCATATAAAAACAGAACCGTTTCGTGCCTTGCGTATCGGAAAGCCAACTTCAGGGCGGCCCAGATGTTTGGTGAGCACTATACCTACGTCACGTAGATAACTTGATATTATATCGCATGTAAGTCTTAATAGTATCTTGCACCTACATATTTTTATTATTATTCACTGCCTGATAAATTTACTTACTTATGTCATAAAAATGACCAAGACTGAAATCAAATCGATTAATTTATAAAAGTCAACTTGTGCAATATACAGACTGAAACACTCATTAAACTGCACGATATTCAAGGCCTTGAATACCGTGTACCTGAATGCTACGATCGCTATTTTGGGGACCCTAACTTCTTCACAGTTATTACACCACCCTAAATTAGGGTTAAGGCCTCTGAATACCATGTAGTGTAATAAGCTTTTGAAACAAATTCACAAAGCTTCCAATACCTACATAAATATTTTATTTATATTTTGCAACAAAAGTCCGAATGTTCACTATTTATTTTAGATGAAAAAATAAAACAAGGAATTTTTAGCAAAGTTCTATTTTTGTTGTCAAACGAATTATGCAATATTTTTCCGGGAAACCAATACTACGAGTAGTTTTAGAACGGTTGCCGGATACCTAAATTGAGTATCCCTATCGGGACGAGGGATTTTTCGCTATTTTTTACTGTATAGGCATATGAAATAACTATAATATTATGTTGCTTAAGGAGTTTTTAAATGGAAATAATTATTTTGCTGTAGGGAAGTACCTACCAGTACTAATAATTGTTATCAAGTAGGTGATGCAAGACCAGACCATGGCCATGGTGGAATTCCCCACTCGTTGAAGAATTAAAGACATAGTTTAGTTTCATACAACAACCAAATTCAACTTACAAATAAATTAAGTATTAGTAAACATATTAAATTATTTTCATGGCATTATCAACAATTTTATCGCAACGGGCCGCGTAGCCACGAACGAAGTAATGAAATTCTCTAAAATTCCGTGCCATATTTTCGTGACCAAATGAGAGTCGTTTAAGGCTTAGCACCCTGTATCGCGTGTAAATACGACAATCGGTCATTATTACGTTGACAACCCTGGAATAATTAACAGTAAGTAGTTGTACTTGGTAAGAAACAGAGGGGTTCCGTTTCTTGATGTGTAGTGAATTTTGCTGATAAACAGTCGCATAACGACTTTATTGTGCCGCGGTGGAATACCGATCTGTACTCACACACATCGGTATTATATTATCTGTGGTTCCAATGAAGCGTCAGTTTGACGCTTTGACGACTTGATGAGTTACTTCTGCTTGAGTATTAATTTGTAACATTTTATAAACGCAACAATTTCCTCTGTGAGTCTGTAACACAATTTTATTCTTTGAGGGGATTGACTGATATACACTAATTCTCAAAAGCAATAGCGGATATTTCTAAAACCAAAAGGCTGTATTATATTAAACACCATCTTCGAAGTAAGCAAGTCAAGTAGGAATATTAAAAAAAATACTAATGTTTGTGAAAAGCTGCGTCTAAATAATGTTCTTTACTTCGTAGACTTTCGAATATACCGATAAATAAAAAGCCCTGTGTGCCTTGACACAAGTATGAATGCGACAGTGTGGCTATGACTAACATAAATAAAACATGTCTTTTAAATAAAATAAGTAGGTAAGTACTTTCTTATCTTGAACTGTCCGTTCTTACTTATTTTTCCTTCCAGGCTCTTACTTGACATTGCTGGAAGATATTATTTACCTACTCTAAAGAAGTGACCAACAAAAAATGCAAATTAAATACATGAATTTAGCACTAAAATGATTATAATACGACCATTATTCACGGGTACAATGCAGTGCAAAAAAATAACCTCTAGACTTTAATTAATCTATCTGAACATTCTGAACACTTCACAATGGGATATTGTTGGCGTTTATTTTTATAAAAAAGGTTAATGAATAAAAAGGAGTGTGTGTAGAAATGTATGAAGGCAAGTGAGGCGTAGTTAGCTATTAAGACGGAAACACGCTTACGTGTCGTGACGTGGCGTGGCGCCTTCTGACGCAGTTGATTGGCTACAAAACTCGTTGTTTTATGACGTAGGCTGAAACAGAGTCGTTTGATTGGTGGATCACGCGCCACGCCACGCCACGACACGTAAGTGTGGTTCCGCCTTTAGCTATGTATGTTTTATGTTCATTCAACGCATTCCGAGCGTTGCATACGATGCGGTTTTTGTGACGGAGCGCGGTAGCTACATTTTATTTTGCTCGCTACCACACACCACACATGCTCGCAATAATACAGCTTTAGTTTTTAATGTAACACTCCTCAAAGCTGAGATTTTCTTTGTTTGCTTATGTAATGTTTATACTCAATTTGTTTGTGTAATAATATTGTATCTGTAAACATTGCTTTGTATAATTCTCACTGTTTTATGGAGATATGCCATGTGGTTTGCTGCAGTGTCAAAAGAATGATCAATTTATTTTGAAGGATTCAGTTTTGTCATTATCAATTACCGATGCATGCAGTTCGGTACTAAATGTCAAAATAACTTCTTCGCAAAAAAAATAACCGACTTCAAAAACAAAACACTAAAAAGTGCAATATTACTTTTCGTTTCGGATGTCGTTGTCAGTTAATTTTTTTCGAGAATTTTTTTATTTCATTCTTTATAGTGTTGGTTTACCATCACTACAACTTGAGCAAGTTCCATACTAAGGTACCTACCTAAAGGATTGACAATATACCCATAAAAACTCCATTACACGTTCGTGCTGTTTGTCGCTAAAGAGTTCGGTTGTATACTCCATATCTTGAAAACTGCCTAATCGATTTTGACGAAACTTACACTTTGACCTAAGTTGAGAGATACTTATTCCAATATAAAAGAATGATCAAAATCGGCCAAACGCGAGAAAATCGCGGACAAACTTACAGGTCAAACTAAGACCCTTCTTTTGAAGTCTTTTAAAAAGAAAAGCACATTTCCTTTCGGGTGGTCTAGTTCTAACCAATCCAGAATAGTCATAGAGACGAAGAAGGAAAAACGTCTTAGATCATTAACACTTTTTATTTATTATTTCCTCGCTATTGAGTCAAAAGATGAGTTATTGCGGTCACCGTCTTGGCGTCATTAACCATATGGAAAAAATAAAACAACTTCCACGTAAATCGTTCCTGAGTAATGTGTGTGTGATCGTCATTATTTACGATGATGCTTATAGTTATTACTTTATTACCGTTTCAATATAAACCTGTTGATTACGAGGATTATCTGTAATTTGTATTTTCGCTTCGCCATTAACCTTGACCGAGTCCGAAAGGCCCAGTATTTATTCCCGTTTTATACCGAAACGGAAAGGTCAGTTATTTCCGATGTCCAAGCGATGCCCAGACTAGTTAATTTGCCAAATCTGGCTGTGAAAATGCATGCGCTGTTCACTGTCAGTTACAGCGCTGAAACTGGGACGAATGTTGAATATTTTGTCGTGTTTATGGGTTGACAATAATTTGGGTAGGGTTAAATAAATGTGGGAAAGTGAAGTTATATGTAGGTTTTTATGCACGGACGTGTAGCAGTACCTACATGTGTATTGTACGTTCTTATCCACGTAGGTATTGGTAGAATCACTTTGATTTAAAATCATTTTGATTTAACTGTGAGACGCCACTTATAAAAAAAAACCGGCCAAGTGCGAGTCGGACTCGCGCACCGCGGGTTCCGTACAAAACTCAGCTTAAAGGTGTTTCAGACATAAGTATTTGATATGAATTTCAATTTAATACCTCTACGCGTTGAGGAAAGGGGTAGTAAGTTTAAAATTATTAAAAATATTTTTATTATATGATTTTATAAAAAAATCACAGCTTTAAGGGACAGTAGACTTGAGTATTTGATATAAATTTCAGCTTGATACATCCACGCGTTCCTGAGAAAAAGGGTCTTGACAGACAGACAGACGGACGGACGGACGGACAACAAAGTGTTCCTATATGGGTTCCGTTTTTTCCTTTCGATGTACGGAACCCTAAAATAGCAGTAGGTACCTACAAGCTTCATAAAATTGATCAGGATATCTTTGGAAATGTGTTAAATAAATCCTTGGTGTTAGTTTTTGTTTGTCATAAGTTTTTGGGGATGTAACCATACGCGAAAACAATTCCCACCCAGCAAGTGAAGTTAAATCGTCCGCATTCAATCCTGTAAGACTCGAGCGTCACCCTAACTTCGTCCCAACTCCCAAGTACCAGTTAACACGTCATCTGTCAAGTTGCTAGTAAGGAAGTAGTTGGAAGTGGGAGCGAGCTAAGTCACATGTTTTAATTTACCGAGGCGCGGGGTTGCCCCAACTTTCGCGATACTTCTTACCAATTATGCGTCATCTTTGAGGGGAGACTGCTTAAAAAGCTGTGCGCAGATCGATCAATCTTCTAAGTAAGCAAACCTTGTGGATTATCGTTCTTTACACATCAGGATTAATCAGGGGCTTTCCTTCTTAAAGATAGAGCTTTTGTTATTTTCTCTCGCCTACAAGGGTAGGACGATCTCGTCAGTTTGATACACTTCAAGTCAGTTTGATCCGCAAACTTATCAATGGAATTTGTTTAAGACAGTTTGTGCAATGGAGCAAAAACAGAAAACGCCAAATAAAATAAAATTATTCACCCGTTTCAGCATGACCCTACACTAGAACCCCATCATATTATTATCTACCAACTTGAGCAAAGCTTGGAAGGATGATGTGACTTGATGAGTTAATGCGACAGTTCAAGTTCACCTGGTGTAGGTAGTGGGTGCTCTAGCCTGCTACTAGAGCGTTGTTGGTAATTTACACAGCGCACACGAGCGAAGTAACGAGTCGCAACAAAAAAACGAGTAAACCGCGGCGCGGGCTCGTTTTGTTTCGTGCTCGAGTCCCACTGTCGCAAATTCAAAGCACCCTCGAAAATTTTGCCAAGTTTTTTTACGCCCACAACCGAACTCGTTATTCTTTCATTTCGAGAATATTAAAAGGGCTGAAAAAATGGCACTTATCTTTAAAGACTAGACTCGGGGTCATTACACGACGAGTACCTACCATTGAATCGAGAGTCTGATGTGAGAGGATACTGTAATATTAAACAAAAATTAAGCACACAGATCGTGCCAATAGCGCTCTTTGCATTGCATTGCCAAGGTAAACAGAACTTTTTTTTTTGTTTACTTGGAAACGGTTATAATTAGTGTTCGGTGTGAATACACGACAGAGACTGTAAAACTAATAGCTAGATTTGACTGAACTCACAAGAGGAGTTAATTAAATAAAACCCTGTACAAACGTAGTGAACCCCGGCACGTTACGAGGCCACAACCCTTAACAGTTTATTTTTAATTCTTTGGAATCGGTCGTTTTGTCCGTCGGCGGCCAGTCGCCCAGTCGGCCACATGTCGCGTCAACGATGTGCGCTAACAATGGACGAGGCATTTTGGGACCAGTCGTGCGTCTTGCACCCATCTTGCCTTACCTACCTGCGCTTTGAGTCATTTATCTATTTATCTGTGTTCTAGAAGGTTACATTGTTACACGGCTTTTATTTTTTGTACAACTACAATAAAGCTACACTAAGACCATTTCTTTATGCAACTTGTTAATTTTTATTGTTGTTGGTAACAATCTACGCTTTATAAAAGCCTATTTTGGTCTCTTTTTTAAATAATAAAAACGCATCATTTATTTCACTTCATACGCAGCAAGAGAAATCCATTACTTTGGGACAGGACTTCCTTCCCTAAAAACAACCGCTTCCGTTCGAGTAGGTAAGGCTGGCAGGGGATTTATTTTAGAAAAACACAATCAAAATGATCGATCACGTCTGCTAAATCGTGGTATTTGAGCGCGTTGTAGTAGGATATTTTTACTTATGCGAAAGCTTAATCCGTTTAACGAATGATATATCACAGGACAGACATATCTATCGCCTATTTATTGGTAGAAAAGAACCGCTGTGTATGTCGTCGGAGTGCCGTAACTTGTAATAGACGTGGTTATTTATCTCTTGCGCCAGATGGAGGCGATACAGGCTCCCGCGCAGGCGGGCTGGCGGGCCACCGCGCGATCCGCCGATAATGGATAAATAACAATCAAGCGGTATCGCGCGACATCGCATCGCCCCCGCACTACATCGCCTTATCTCCCTATCAGACTCAAACAAAATTTTTACGATCCCATTGCTTTAACGCTGATCGCATCGTGCAAGATAAGCCTTAATTAATTAGGTAGGCCCGCTTAATCGACCCGTTATTTTCTTGTCCATTTAATTTACACACTTGATGACTGCAATAAACACCTACAATCGAGATTGTTTAACCCTAATTCGAAAGTTTTGAGCTTATAATATACCAAATAAGTATGGAAACGTTCGTGTAGGTAGTTTGGTAGTAGTCGATAAAAATAACAAAACGCCTACGTATTGTGCGCTTTTATTTAAATTAATAGGAATGCTTCTGGGGTTTAAAAAAGGCATTTGGAACACATTGGAATTCCAGTGATCGTGGCCATGTTTTTATTGTTTCAGCAAGAGGCAGCACTTCAAACATTGACTTCGTTACGGACAACATAAACAACGGTGGATTAATTGGCTAGACAGTGGTCACTTGCGTTATCTGCGCGCAGGACGCGGCGACACGCGGCGCGGCGGGCTGCACGCTCGGTGCACGCGGCGACCGCCCGAACAAACAAAACAAGCTGCATAATTAACCGGCGCGAACAATTAGTTGTATAACCGGCCATTGTGTCGCGTAAAAGCGACGACTTTTTTAAAAAAGACTCTTGGTTTCCCAGAAGGCTCGGATTCTGTCTCGCTCCAAGCTCAGCTTTTTGTTCAGGAATTAATATTTAATGGCTGCAGTTGGAATTGCATGCGATCGGCTCTTTAGATATCTCAGTTTATTTACTTTTGCGTGGTGTGGTGGCGTGAATCATGGTTTTTCAAAATCACACCGACGTAAAAGGGAATCTGATGACTAGATAGCGCACGTCTGGCTTCGCCCGCCTAGGAACGCGTACTTAACAGATACTAACAACAAAAGGAGCTTTTGTGAAAACAAGCTTTTGTGCGAACGTAGACAGAAAGGTAAATTGTTATTAAAACGTAGATACGGCTTTCAACATCGACCCTTGATAACAAGTTAAACAATTTTTGGTAGCAATTTGAAGGAAATCAGGCGTTATAAAAGCTTTATAAGAGTTTCTTGTAGCCTTTAGAACATACCTTCACGAGCCGTTAGGCTCAATTTGTAACTTACGTGCATCCCTTGTTCTCTAGATAGAATCATGTCAAGCCTTGTCGCGCTCACCTCTCGATAATGGCTTAGCCATTGCAAACGTCCGCCAGCACAGTGAGTCTTGACGGCTGCACGGAATCCAGTTTTAATGCTATTGTCTTTCTAATACTCTCCATCTAAGGCGCAGATACCTCTGAGTAGCTGATTTTAAAATGAAAATCACGTCTAAACGGCTGATCATATTTTTTTTGTAAAAAATATATGTTACATTAGACCATTTTCTTAATAATTTGATCTGAGTAAATTTTGAGTTTTATTCGTATAACATAGTGTAATTAATTTGTAAAGTTATGTCTAAAACGGACAAAAATACGACAATCGCCCCGATGGGCGTATTTCAATGAAAGAGACACCATCTCAAAGACAATTTAATTAGGTATCTACATTTTGATTTGAGTTTTTTTTTAAAGTCATAGAATAATAAGGAAAGTACAAAAACTAATAATGTATTTTTTAAACGAGTGGTCGTTTTGTTAACTCAAGGTCGTTAGCGACAGTCGTCGTCTTAATATCTAGGATAATCTGATAATAGGGACAGTCTGATCTTAACTTTCTCCGAGATACTTAGAGGTAGGTACTCCAAGAGTATGCTTAGTGGGAAAGTATACCTACTTAGCTGACTTTTTAAACAAGATGTCTCACAATCGTCGCCGTCGGCCGTGAAGTCCTTACGCGCGCGGCTCCGCCCGCGTTGTATTAGTATTTCTCCTAATATCTTTATAAATTATCTGTCTACGTGTTATTGATGTATAAGCTATATTTTGGTAAAGTTTCATCAGAATGCGTTCAATAGTTTTTGCGTGAAAGAGTAACAAACATCCATCAATCCTCAAAAACCTTCACATTTAAAAAATTTAAATAAGATAAAGATTGGTTTGTAGATACTTAGGTAGGTAACAATAGAATCAACATACCTAATAAAACATAGTTAAGTAGGTACTATTGTAATAGACAACACGGCACCCGTTTTAACAGGCCAGTCTCACGGCCAAAGTATTAGGTAACTTTTGATTGACTATATCAATCAGTGTACGAGAACCTACTCGATATTAATGTAGGCTAGGTGCGAACCGCCGCCATAGTTAAATGGGCTCCACACTCGAGTGTTGATTGACAATAAAATAAAACTCTTATTAGGGTGAACTCATCTAACTTCGTGACAAAGGCATTTGAGTAATAAAATACCAATAAATTATTAATTAATTTAATTCAGTCTCAGCATGAGTTTTAATCAGTCTTTTATGAGGACAATTAGCACAAATAATCAGATTTTTTTCAAGAAACCTAAGAGTTATACCAAATTTACTAAACCAAGTCAACTTGCCTAATTCCGTGGTGACCTCTTTAAGTCCGTGATAGCTAATACTTTAATTCTGATATAACGGAATTAGGCAAGTTAACTTTATTTAAGTAGTACAATATTAATATTATAATAAAATTAACATAAACATAAAAAAAAAAACAAGATAAACATTTTAGTAACATCTAGAATTATTCTTCGGCGCAACACATATCACACTTAAAAATCGTCTCAATAGCCTGTGTATAGCGTGTTCTTCTTGTTGGGGTCATCCATGATATATCTGAAAGTAAACAAGCAAATTTAAATAATAAATACGTACCTACCTGATTAGATTTTAGCGTCTGCCCAAATTTGAGCTCATATTAATAAAAAAAAAGCTGCGAAATTTGGTAAATTACTCACGCAATTACGTGACAAGTCCAAAAAAAGTGTCACCCAATTCCGTGATAGCAAAATATAATATTGGCTCAAAGTCGTCATTTTAATTAAGACCAGATAAAAGTAATAAAATGACATCAATCTTGTCTACTACACTCAAAATAAGTCAATAATTTCAGTTAAAACCACAAATATTTGTACATAACTACTATAATTCTGTGATAGCACAGAAACCACTCAACCGCTAAAACGCTAATATTTTTGACGAACAAAATAAGCTCTAACACGAAAAAGACGCAGAACTATGACGATTTTTTTACTGCCACATCAAGGGAATATCAATTACAATTCATTTTATTAGAAAGAATCTAAAAAATCGGTTAAATACTTACATAAATACAGCAAAGTTCGCCACCAATTCACAAACACTGCCGAAACCGGCGAGATTAGCGCGCGAACTGCTAAAACCGTTAGCTGTTTCTATCTCGCTCACTCGAGCATCCCCAAACTTTACAGACGAATTTGAACTTTATCACAGAGGCTTAAGGTTGTATTTCAAACCATTGATTTCACTCGTATAGCCCTATGATAGCGCTCAAACCAAATATCACCGAATTAGGCGAGTCACAGAATTAGATGAGTTCACCCTACTCATTCATTACACAACGAATGTAAGTACCTACTTTATAGAGTACCCTCACACTGTCACAGGCAACTTCGTCCATATTTATACTGTGACTCAACTAAGCGACTTTCCTGATGGGTTGACGCGATTCGATTTACATAAATCACACCGATAAGCGATTTTTACTGCAAGTAGGTACGTTCACATGCAAGCAATCCATATTTTTACTGTGGCAATACGATGAAATTCAACCGATTTGCACTTGGAATTTTGAATTTTGCACTCTAAGTGTTCGTCATGGAAGTTCAACATCGTTTCCAAAGTGTTCTGTATAGTTTTCGCCAAACTTCTTGGCCGCCCTGAAGTTGGCTCCAATCGCTGCGCAGTAGTAAATCTCATACAAAAACAGCACCGTTTCGTGTCTTGGCATCCGTAAGCCAACTTCAGGGCGGCCCAGAAGTTTGACGAGAACCAAAACCAATGCGAACGGTGCAAATGTTTTTGTATTAAAACTTACTCATTATTATTAATTTGGATAGTTTATACACATTGGTTATGAATTAATTACACAACTCCGAATAACGTAATATGCTTTATTGACATTGACTTATGTGGTTGACTGTACACTTATCCTTATCGACGAATAAGAGGATGTATAAGTAGTTCTTACAAAACTTCTTCCGATGCGCAAGGCACGAAACGGTGCTGTTTTTGTATAAGATTTACAACTGCGCAGCTATTTTGCCAACTTCAGGGCGGCCAAGAAGTTTGGCGAGAACTATAAAAAGGTATATCAATACCTAACTACTTACTGTTGTTTGCCTTTGTTAAGTAGATATTGGTATTTATCGATCCGTTTTTACTTATTACATCAACATTGTTTTCTTTAGGTTAAATCTTTGCTAATTATGTATTTATTTTATAGTCGAGTTCTCACACTTCAAACTAATATTAAAAATGCGAAAGATTGTGAGTGTGTAAGTGTGTACCTATGTTTCTTACACTTTCACGCAAAAACGACTGAACGGATTTGGATGAAATTTGCCACAGAGATAGACTATAGTCTGGAAGAGCATATAGGATACTTTTTATCCCGCGAATATGTTCCCTTGGGATAATTTTTTACATTCTAGCAGGCGAAGCCGCTGGCAGAAGCTAGTTAGGTATAATTGAAAGGTTTTCCGCAGAAGACCGACTTGGCACCTGTTTTATCGTGTCGATTGACCATAATAACTTTTATTATTTATTTCGATTGTCGGCCATGGGCAAAATCGACAGTTTAATCAATAATATCGAATTTATCGCCAAGCTTGTAACCTGCTTTTAATAATGAAGGAAGAAAAAAACATTGATGCGCTATTTAAGTGTCAATGATAGGTACAATCAATTGAGACAAATACTCATTACAGTCTTTAACGTTTATTAATGTCAAACTGAGGTCGTGACAAGTCATTACTAACCCTATTACTATACTAATAACGATAGCTATGCCGTGCCGTTGACTGATAATGATATCGAGCTTTGATTTGATCCTCTACAAAAGAGGGTGAACATTGAAGTCGTATAATTAAGTACCAACTAAAAACGAGGGCAAGAGATGTCTGTAGCCGTTAAGTTTATGAATATGCCATTAATGGTTATGTAACTGATACACCATACATTCGACCAGATAACCGAGCCAAAAGTTCTTGGCGAGTCATGTCATTGGCATCGCTGGCTCGCCGTCTACGCGAATTTAAATCACTGTCAGTCGTCTACATAATGGTTCCGTATCGTAAAGCCGTCAGTTGCCAACAATGAACGTAAATATCGCACTTACACCGCTCGTCCCCCACGCCCTCGCCCACCACCCGCGACCCCGTGCTCTCGCGGACCGCGCAATGATTGACACATCAACTTATTGTGATAACTACCCACATGTAAACCGACGGCGATTCGCCACCCGCCAAAATTACGCATACATCGCCAGTTCGAACCGGATATTATTTAATTACATCGAACGATCATATCAATGGACAGTTATCAAAGCGATCCGACGATACGTGCACAGTTTAGATAGGTAGCCGGAGATTGCTGTGAATGGGTTTGCTATTAATTAAGAGATAAAAGACGTAAGACCATAACTTAAGCGGGTATTAAAATGAGGATGCCTTGTTGCTGGTCGCTAGAAGACACCTCCCTATTCGTTAACTTCTGTTTATATTTATACCAACAGGGGATATTATTTCAGGTAATAGTCCCTTGATGTAGAGTCCCCTATAATCGACGATAATTACCCACATATTTTATTTAAAGAGTGGAATCGAGACCTATGGGTGAACGACGTTGTTTACATAATATACACGCTGCTAACCACTATGTTTTGTAGTTGCAACAGCTTGTCACACGAAATCAAACATACTTATTACAAATGCACTGCAAATCAAAATTATAAGAAAGTCGGCAGTATACTTCTAATTTTTATTATGTACTTTTATTAAGTACTTAGGTACCTCACTTACTGAATACAGCATGTTATTGTGTTAATAATAATAATAAATAAATACTAAAAATAGTTTATTAGATAACAAAATTTGTACAACTTATTTGAGATTGAAGCCTCCTTTTGCGTGTGTTGCAATGTTCCAACTACAAACATAAATTTGTAAAGAAAAAAGCTTCTAATGGACTTAAGTATAACAGAGCTATAACGACTTTTGTAAATTTTTGCTGGCCGTCTATCCCTTTTTAGGATTCCGTAGTCAACAAGGAACCCTTATACTTTCGCCATGTCCTACTGAGATTCTTAGTACTAGAAAGCTATAATTTGGCATGGATATAAAAAATAATATTAATCACGCCAACAAAGTGGCACAATAAAATCACAGAAAAAGATTTTTTATGATAGGTACCTCCTGTATCTATACGTAAGTGGGGATACTTTTTTTCTTGTCTATCCAATGGTGTTGGGTATCGTTGGATAGGCTATTTAAAAATATTACGGGTCTGTGAAAAACATTTTTCGATTCAGGGATCCGTTTGGGGCAGCTTTAAATCTTTAAATTGCAAATTTGTATTAGAGTAAAGTGTGGGAGAGATTTCACTTCACCCCTGCCAACTAAATGGTTGCTTTTGTCGTATATATAACGAAATTAAAAGGAAAACTATCACAGCTAAGTAGACTTTACAAGTTTACGAGTAATAATAACTTATAAAATGTACCTACTTGGAAAAGTAAACATGTTTTTTTATTCGACATGTGCTACATCGTCGACCACATTATCGCTTAAATTACCATCAGGTGAGATAGTGGTCAAGCGCGAGCCTATCGAAGATAAAAAAAAGATCCGTTAGAAAAATGTTCAGTGCTTTCATCGTTTATCAACTTCAGTATTTTTATCTAATTATGTTGGTGAATGAAGCTGTTTGTGCGGAACCCTCGGTGCGCGAGTCCGACTCGCACATGGCCGACTTTTTTTTATTTTTTTGTAAGGCATTAAATTGTAACCCAATAAGGCAACGATAAAGCAGTTCTATAACCTTTATAGAACCAATCACGAGCACATTATTTGAAGGATTTTTTTCTCGAATGCTGTAAAACGGTCTCACTACTTGAGGTATCAACTTACGTGGCAAACCACGTACTTAGTCATCGATCCAGATTCTAGATAGTGTTAAATATCAACTCGTAAAGAACACGCAATTACTCAGTTCCAGATAGGAGTTACCGCATTAATCATTCATCTATGCAAGCAAGGAACCACTTCACAAGTGGACATTAGCTGGATAGGCAAGTGTTAGTGTCCAAAACATAAAAGAAATAACTGTTACGAGTCTGCAAGGAAGGTTAGGGCTGTCAAAAGCGTTGTCTAGTTTACGCCCGGGATGTGTTGAGAAAAATGTTTCGAAGGCGGATTCACCGTCTGAGCTTTAGTAGGAAATTAAACGAAAACTGCTGCGGAATTAATAATTTTTGTTTATTTATACAAGGCGAATTTTAGCCGAGCATTTTGCCAATCGGAACTTACGTATTAGTCGTCTAAACTAATATTGAAAAAAAGATAAAACTGGAAAGATTTTATTTTTGTTTGTAACGAATAAACTACTGGACCGATTTCAATCATTCTTTCACCGTTGTGAAGCTACACTATCCCCGGTTGACATAGGCTACTTTTTATCCCTGTATTCCCATGGGAACGGGAACTAAGTGGGTGAAACCGCGAGGCGTCCACTAGTACCGTACAAGTGTTAGTCGAGTTTTCTTTGCTCGCTTACCACATGGTGGTTTAAAAGTGTAAACTTTTCACACGGACAGGTTTCCGTCAGAAGAATCTGGCAGTCTGGCAGCCCTGTCAGCTGTGGTGTGCAGGTATGTAAGTACGTACGTAGTTATTTTTTAGTGGAAGTGTGGCTCGCCGCTCGCCGGCTACCGGACAAGCTCGCCTTATCCGATGGAGGTCGCCGCGCCTATACTTATGTATGACTGCCTGTCTCAGCCGTCTTATTGTGCTTTTAATGTCGACGCTTTTGTTGCCTGATTTTCTGTATTGATTATTTTTTTGTTGAATACGAATTAGCTTTGTACGGATCTTTTGAATTGATGTTTTGTTTTCGAGGGTATTTTTAATTTTGCTGTGTGGTTTGTTTAAATATAAAGGAGGCTAGGATAATGTAATGCACTGCTCTTTCATTTTTGTAATACCTAGGTATTTAGGGGTTTTTTAGTTAGGGACATTTGTGTCGAGTCGCGCTCTAGGTGTGTGAGCACCGGTAGCGAGGTCGTCACCTCGTGGCAAGGCACTGTGTTGCCTCGCGACGCGACCCGCGCCTCGCATTAGCGCCGCGCATTCAATAATAATGAACGAGCCGCACCGAAATATCCCCTGTTTACACCCACTCGCTCGCTCCGCACCGACCGACCGCATTTTATTTTTTCGCTGTCGCACATTTCGCCGTCATAGCTATTTCCACTCGAGGCATTATACGCGCGTCAGTGTGTGCGTCAGTCCACGTGGACCGCTTCGTCGTCGGTGAGTAGAACTTGACGAATCCACCGCTGCGATTGGCTCGCGAGCCGAGATCGCTTATTAAGGGCGGGGTTACACGCGTTCCGGCGCCGCGGTTGGCTAGAGCAGTACGCGGAACGCGCTCCATTGGCCGAGTCGATTTTTGTAAGAGCTACAGTCCACGTGGACTCGTTTATCTATTCAGACGCCGGCGGCGCGGTCGCGGGGGGAGGCCGGGGGGTATACGGGCAATCAGTAAAGGCGGGAGGAATACGGCCATATTTATAAGAGCTGCGGGGATGCAATCACGAAGCGGCGCGGGGCCGGCGGGCGTCGGGGGGGAGGCGGCGGCCATTTTGAGGGCAGCTCTTTTTATTCGTTTTTCGCGCGGGGTGCGTCGTCGTCGGCGGGAGCGCGCCGTGCGCTAATTGCGGGGGTAATGAGGGCGCTCGACTCGACTCGCTCACTCTATTAAACTCGCTCGGTATCGGCTGCCTTATTGATTTGTCCTTAATCGAGGCGCTGTGGAGTGGCTGGTGGCAGCCACGGCTCCGCGCCTCGGTGTAATGTAAACAAAGCGGTGGACGGTCGGGAGCGCGGGCGGCGGCGACTCCGCACAAATTGAATTAGAATGATTACAGTACAGCCGGCGACACAGCACTGACCCAGTCTCTCGACCCGCGCACTGCTCCCGCTCCCGCTCCCGCGCCCGCGCCCGCTTCAGCAGCACACACAGCTATCCACACTAATCATCACACTATCACATCACTAATATTTAAAAGCGAAAGTTTGCGAGTGTTTGTATGTTTGTTAGGTACTACTTCTTCACGCTCAAACGGCTGGACGGATCTGGAAAATTTGGCACAGAGATAGATTATACACTGGAATAGCACATAGGATACTTTTTATCCACGAATATGTTCCCTTGGGATAATTTTCGACATTCACGCGGGCGAACCCTCTGGCAGAAGCTAGTATAGCAATAAACCGTCCGTATCCAGAATATCTTTCTTTTTTATCCGACGGTAAGACGAAAACGACCCATCCTATCCTACTAAAAGTTGAGGTGAACTTTTTAAATTAATTTTTCTTCTGTAATGTTTTAAACTAATCTGCTAATGACCTGGTAAATTTCTTTATAACTGTTAATGTTAGCAATACTAAAATAATTTATACTTCTGCAAGTTCAACCCACGTTAACGAAGTTCACAAGTTGACAGCGGTACTAGGGTGCTATAAAATGTAGGGACTCAAAACTTCAAATAAAATTTATTAAGTAACGGGAAATCTGGCTAAATGGGTACCTAGTAAATGCTACTACCTAATTACACACTTTAACATCTTAATTAGTAGATACTTATTCAACGATGTTTAAATTCAGTACTTTCCCAGAAATGTTTACCAACTCAGATAAAAAATATTTAAGTACCTATTTTACAATCTCTAATTTGACACCTTATACTAACAGATAAAATTTCAAGATTTCTCGTTTTGATAAACGGGCATACCTATACCTACTTTCATTTAGATAGCAAGCGATAGTAATACCTAAAAATATTTATAAATTAAATAATGTAGGTGCGAATGTACTATAAGGGTCAAAAGTGCAGTCACACCCTACCAAAACAGAAAAGGCATTTTTTTTGTAGGCATCAGAGTTTCAACTTTTACGCGGTTAGTAGGTATATTTATACTTTAATTTCTATACAATATATTAAATCAGTTGTGGATAATTTAACTTCTTCTACAAAAACTAGCCATTTGAGTTTTGGGAGAGTATGACTGCACTTTTGACCCTTGACTGTATTTATCGCATCCTCACATTGAGAGTGACCTAACTCGAAAAAAATAATTTCTGAGAATTAAGCAAAGGTCTCAAAAAAAGTGTAGTGTTGAGTCCTAAATTAGTGCTTAAGTGACCGATGTATAGCCTGTCCCATTCTTACTCACAATTCCGGCTCTTTTTCGCCAGCGTTTTAGAGTAGGTAGGCTTTTTAAGGTCAGGTTTAAGCAAAATGAGAAATAACAGGAATTTTGAATTAGGTTTCATCCTAAGGTTTCGATTGTAGTGTGTATTTGATTTATAACATGTATAAATAGGAAATGATAAGGCTTGGATGATTCGCGCCGGTCATACAGGCGAAGGTGTGACAAATAGCAGTAATAGCATATTTGTTTACGCGAGCGACATCTGTTACTGATGTTCTGTAGCGCGCCCACTACGTACGCTGTGCCATTACGAGGCCGCGTGGCCTGCAATGTCTGTTTACTCTTCACTTCTGATTGCTGGGGGGTCTAACTTATATTGACACAGAGGATATGTTTACTTGTACAGATAATTAATGACTTTAATGCTGCTTATAAGACTTACTTATATTACAGGATACTTAGGTAAAGGTAAGGCCCAATTCCAAAGTATGTAGGTTTTTTTACCAGGTATACAGGAAAGTTGTCGAAATTCATCAGCTTTTGTCAGCATTGATTCCCCGAAAATCAGCCTGTGTCAGTCGCCTATTGTCTGTGACATTCCATGCTATCAATTTTAGGATTCAGGTAAAATTTTCGAAGTAGCGCCGTAGCTCTCATAACTTTTGTATTATTTTTATCTTCTCTGATTTGAAATAATTCGAGAAGTATCGTAGGTAGGTACTCAAGAAGGTCAAGGATTTTTTATACAAGTATAATTTAGATACGGGTTAGCTACTTCGCTTAAGGTGTAGATACTTATCGATTTACAAGATATGGTTGCGTATAAAAACTGCGTCAAAATATCTCGAATGTAACTTGATAAAATAAGCTTGTTCGATATGAGCACTCAGATAATATTAAATCATGTTATTATAAGGTAGGAAGTAGGTGTATAGAGGATTGTATTGTTTGAATGTATCGGAAATCGGCTTAGCTGTGTAATTTGACATTGTCATTATCAGTTAGGTAGGTATAATTATAGTGACCACTAAGCTTATTAAATGTGTTTTTTCAACCAAGTAATTCCCTACAATACAACCTTCAAAATACTACAAAATACTCGCTAAAAACACCCCGGTGATCACTATGAGCACACTTACCTATATAAATCTACACTAATATTATAAAGCTGAAGAGTTTGTTTGTTTGAACACGCTAATCTCGGGAGCTACCTACTGGTTGGAAATGAAAAATTCTTTTTGTCTTGGATAGTCCATTTATCGAGGAAGGTTATAGGCTATAAAACATCACGCTACGACCAATAGGAGCGGAGCATAAATGAAAAATGTTGCAAAAACGGGAAAAAATATTCCTTTTTGAGAGCTTCCGTTGCGTGCGCTGCGTAAGCGGTTAAAAAGTTGCGCAACATTCATGTATGTAGGGTAGGATAGATAGGTAGCCAGTTGACGGGAGCGAAGCCGCGTGGGACAGCTAGTTATATAATATAATACTAGTGATCTAATACGAAATTCCTGTAATTTCTGATTTTGCTATAAACTGACCTTAAAAATCCTACTCTATCCTGTGATGAAATAAGAGGCCGAAATGTCAGTAAGAAAGAGACAAAAATGTACAGTACATGTACCTACTTCTTTTTTTAAGACTTGCTCACTTCCCATAGATTACATTTTTTGAGTTAGGTCACTTTCATTCTAAGGGTGCGACAAGGAACTCCGTGATCTCTTTAAAAACCACCCAGGAACAGGCTGTCGGTATATCGGTATGTTGGTAACCCTGGTTCTCTTGCGGATCTCTACCTATCTGGTTCTATTGCCCTTTGGGTGACTGTAAGCTTTCTGACGAGGCCCATTGTGATCGACCGTGCCTCAGAGCCATAGGTTATCACAACACACAACACACACTGGTATGTTGCCAGTGATAACCTAGTGGACACTTTGGTAAGTTGGACAAGAAGATACCTCGCAATTTCCCGAACGCTGCCCAGCCAAGTCGGATTCGACGGTTGAATCTACTAACAAAGCATGCACATGGCCAAGAAGTCCACAAGTGATGCGGCGCAGTAATAAGTAACACATGTTGTGCACAGGGCACAGCAACTGTGTCAATTACGAACATTGTCCGCCGGACTATCGCTAAGAAACACTCTGCTATCTACATACCACTTACACGATCTACACTGTTGCTCTTTGTTGCAACTCTACATTCTTGTAGCAGAAATTCTGAATCACATTCAATTTTAGCCTGTTTTACAAAAATACATTTCGTTTATGAACCGACGACGTAAAAATATTTTTAATAAAGCGCATCAAAGTTCAGGACCTGTGACGTCACTTTGTCAGTATAAAATGTGGCACACCGTGACGTCACACGATATTTTAACGCATTGTATCCTCGTAATTTTTTGTTTACGTGGCTAAAGAAAAAATACGTGTCCAATATTTTTAGCAACTGCCCTATTAAAACAGATTAAATATTTGACGTCTGTATGTTGTTGTAAAACAACACGACACGCACGACCGACACAACTGTGTAAATCGTGAACATTGTTCGGCAGACTATCGCTAAGAAACACTCACAATACTTACAGGTACTTCTTATAGGTATACTCCTTGCCACATGTGCATGCTGGTACTTTATTGTGAGTATGAACGGTGACGCATCGCATAACAGTTCTAAATAGTCTAGAGGTGGGGTAACAGGTGCAATGATATTACTTAAACCACATGCCAATTACAATGTCGGTTTTAAAGACTGTAATTTTTTTATCGTATTGTAAATTATTGATTTATTTATTTACCCTCGCACTGGAACTCCTTGCAGCAATTAAACCAATGTAGCACAAACTTACAAATACTGACTTTAATTCCTGGTTTCCTCACGATGTTTTCCTTCACCGTTGTCAGTGATGTCCAAAATAAATCAAAGAAAGTACATATGAATTGAAAAAGTCACATTGGTACTTGCCCGGATTTGAACCTGAAGCGAGGTCTTAAGACTGAACCACACTTACGTGGCGTGGCGTGTCGTGGCGACTTCCGACGCAGTTGATTGGCTACAAAACTCGGTGTGTTATGATGTAGGCTGGAACAGAGTCGTTTGATTGGTGAATCCCGCGCCACGCCACGCCACGACACGTAGGTAAGTGTGGTTCCTACTTTAAACATACGAAATTACATACTATTGATAACAAAATGTATAAAATATGGAATTATCTTAGAATAATAATAGGTATTCTAAGGGAATAATTATGTGGGTAAGTATAATTATCGCCAAACTTTTTGGCCGCCCTGAAGTTGGCCACAATGGCTGCGCAGTAGTAAATCTCACACAAAAACAGGCGCCCATTCGTATCTTCCGCATCTAGAAACCAACTTCAGGGCGGCCAAGAAGTTTGGCGAGAACTATACTACCTTACCTTCTGCCCGCGGCTTCAACCGCGTGTTATTTTTTTCCTTCATTTTATCCTCATAAAAAATTGTTTAAGTACCTACTTCTCAATTATGCACCCAATTGAGCTTTATTAAAATGTTGGTATACAATGTTGTACATTTCAATTAGAGAAATTAATGTAGGTACAACGAAGTTTAATGTTAGTTAGTGTCTAGGTATTGCATCCTATCTATCGGAATAAAAGTACCTAGTTGTCCTAATCCACGTCGAAATTAGTAGGTACCTAAAGCAAGCCATGTGCTGCCTTTCACCCAAATTCGTTTAGCCATTGAGGCGTAATTGATATACAAAAATCCAAACATATAAACTTTCACATTATCTATATTAGTAGGATATTATGTTAGGCAGATGATACGTGTTCATTACAATAGTTAATTAAAGTGTAATGTTGCCAATATTCATAGCGCGATGAAAACAATTGGCCGCTCATCGCACTTGTTAACGATCTTTGCGACACCTCTGTTAATATGATGTAATGCCATCGATCAATTAGCACGTACCGTTCTTTAATTAGGAAACATTTTGGTATGTGTAACAACTTCATTTGGTATTCTATCTGCGGTTTGAGAGAGACGGTACGAAGTTATATCTACTTAAGTAAGTAGTTAGAAATAGTGTCAAACCCCAGCCACATAATTAGCAAGTCACACATTAGTGTCCCAAGCCCCAAGCCACTCGTCTTCCACTTTCAAGACAAGTTAATGGCGTCTGCGATGCGTAGATTAGCAGCTAACATTTCATTAAATAAACAACAATTTACGAGCACGTATCTGCATAGCCGAGAATCCTCGCAGACCGACCAGTGCAGGCTAAATTAGGTAAATTGATAGTTACCGCCTTACTAGGTACGGCGGTGTGCGGCTTACAACAAGCCAAAGGCTACCTATTAATATTCTAAACATTGCGACAGCTGGTCGGGAGCCGAGCGGGACCAACGCAGTCACACAATAAGGGTCTTCTAATTACGTTACACCGACGCCCAGCCACGGCGAAAAACACTTACTGCTTTACATAATCTTTATTGCTTATCAGCACGAACACGAAATGTATAGCGATACGCCTCAGTGGACAGCGAGCCTAACAAGCAGTTTTTGCTACTTAAATCGGTAATCGTGTATAATTAATCACCTGACGGCTGATGCGTAATGCGTTCGTTAATGTTGGTTTCAGACTCAAAAGTAGGTAACTGATTAGTCTTACCTATTGGTAAACCTCCGTTATACTCCGCCACCTACTAATGTAGGTAACGTATTGTCAAATAACAATGAGGTAGACGCCTACTCATTAGGAGCAGTCAAGTGTAACAATCCGCTAGTTTCAATAGTGATGTGCAGCGACAATGGAACGCGTCGCACCGGTCGCACGTCGCGAGAACGATATGAAATTTCATTAACGAGGGTCGGCGGCTCTCTCCACAAGACGGCGGGCAAACAGCGCGCGTGAACCCACGAATAATTCACACGCGAGCCCTACAAATAACACCCCCGCCTCACCCCCGACCCTCCGGCCGCAAACTGAGTTATTTATCGCCCCCGCCTCTCCCCAGCCGAGGCTGTCGCGGCACAGGAAATACCCGCACGTATTTTTACTGCCGGCTGAAGACCGCGCGATCCCTGGAGCGAGTAGCGACATCTCTTGTGGGGTCGCGCGATCACACTTGACGCCGCGCCTCAACTCTCACCGCGTGGACATGTTGCTGAATCACTTACACGTGCTATAAACTCGCAACTTATTTGCTCGACGATACCTACCACACTTGCTTAATGCTTTCATTAATGAGGCCTTATTAGCGTTTGTGGCTTTAGAACTACGAGTTAGGTTACGTTAACTACCAACCTAAAAGTTTAAGGGAAAAAATCTAAATAATTGTGTAGGTTCGCATGACCCTCGTATTAGGTTTGGGTACCTATACGGGTATATGTACCTACTGTGTTATTTCCTTTTTTCCTAATTATTCTGTTGCCAGTTAGTTAAAGTAACTTATTTATTACAAAGTGTAAACAGGTAACTACACTAATTAATACCGATCGCAGACCGGCTTCCTATTTTAGCTACATTATCACTACAAGGAAGGAAATCTTAAATATAATTTACAAAACAGTTCGATAAATGACACAATGTGAGTCATTGTTTGGTAGTGGAGCTGTAATATCTCAGTATTTGCGGTCTCTATGGGTTGTTTGTGAGTCAATTAGTGGCTCGCGCCGCGCGCCGCCCTCGCACCCACCGGATACATGGCTGGAAGTTTTACGGAGAGCTCTAGCTATACTTGTACGTTCATAGCGTGAAACTAACAATGTATAAAACATTTTTGTTATGTGGGTGCGAGTGTTTTATTTTTCCAATCGACTCCTGTAGGTACCTATCGGTGTTCTATCGAAAAGAGATCATAAAAATTTCAAAACAAAATCCGTGCGGTACCTCCTGCGCGCTGCTCGTGGCGGTGCGCGGCTCACCCCCTATTTTTTGCGGGTAGGTAACGTGCTCGGTGACACCTCGCCGGGTCAAGTGCGGGGCGCGCGGCGGCCCCCGGACCGCTAATTCCGAGCGCGTGACCGCACCCCTCCGCCCCCCTCGCCTAACGCCGTTTTCCCGCCGGATTTGCGTTCATACAGTAAAATAAAAAGGGCGATTTGGCGCCCTCCATCGACGCGGCCCGATTAGCGGCGCCCGGGGAAATTAAAAGTATTTTATTCCAGCATTTATTCCCTTTTTGTTTGTGTTGAGTAATGCGAGTGTGTCGTGCGGCGTGTCGGGTTGAGCCGGGCCCGCTAACCCGCGCAAGCTCGCCTCGTGTTATGAATGACGGATGCCGATGACGTGATATCGATAATCATGTCGGCTATAAATTCAGGATACCTACACGCTTACAGATTACTTACTCCTCGCCTTACCTTACTTGGTATTATCATTACATGGCATTTTCTATCAGCATGTCTAAATGTGTATTACATACACTTTAAGACATGCTGTGCTCATATTAGCAATACCTATGTAAAAAACCGGCCAAGTGCAAGTCGGATACGCGCACGAACTATTCCGTACCATTATCGCAATAAACGGCAAAAAAATCACCTTTGTTGTATGGGAGCCACACTTAAATATTTATTATATTCTGTTTTTATTATTTGTTGTTATAGCGACAATAGAAATACAGCATATGTGAAAATTTCAACTGTCTAGCTATCACGGTTCATGAGATACAGCCTGGTGACACACGGGCAGACAGACAGACAGACGGACCGCAGTGTCTTAGTAATAGGGTCCCGTTTTTACCCTTTGGGTACGGAATCCTAAAAACTACGTACTTAGTGTTTTTGTGTCCCTAGTCCCCTCTATCGTTATCTCGGCAGCCTACTTATTTTTGTCATCCTTTGGAACTCGCATAAGTCACAGGGCCATAAATAAAAAAATACTAAAAGCATTCACATAGAGATGACCGAGACAACAGTTCTTCTACAATTTTTTCGCCGAGGGGGCGGGCAGCGCAGACTAATAACTCCGCCTGTAAATCAAATATTAGCTCAAATAACGCGGTGAACGCTTTATCAACACGGTGATATCGTTTTCTCAGTTCGGAGGTATAATTTATAAAAAGCTTCCGTTGTCGAACGCGCCGTGCCGCCTTCGGTAGCCATTAGTCGAGGCGTTTGAAGTGTTTCAAGACTCAAGAAACTCACTTGACAAAAAGTACGCGCGAGCGAGTTTGTATGATGAAGCGCTGCAGCGCTGCGGTGGGCGGTTGTTTAATCAATTTATGAGAATGAGCCAATTGACGCGTGTAATAATTTGCCTTTGCATACAAAAAATATATTACGTTTACCATAGAGAGACGAGATGCATCGTGTCTAGCTGTGTCTAGCTAACTAAAATTGTTTTTATTGCGACAGGATGTGCGTCCTCCTAACTACTGTAATTAATATTGATGTTAATTATTTATTCAAATGTAATGTACATTTAGAATAATTAATTGTTTAGCTAATAAGTACCTACAGCCGTGTAATGCCATAAAGTAATAACTACATTAATGAAAAATGAGAGTATCTTTTTTTTTTAAAGAAGACAGCAATATCTACAAATTGGCAATTTATATTTTTAATTCGTTGTTTTTTGTTCATATTCGTATTTTTGTGTTCGATGCATGAGAGAAGACATCATTGGGGTCGGGGGAAGCGGGCACATCTGAACCACTCCGAACGTAATATTTCCGGGTGTGCCGTCGACAAAAGATCCCCTTTCCATTGAATCAAAAACGTAATCGTAAAAGAGCTTTTAAAGAGTCGATTTGTTTTTAAGAACGGCTTTTGATTTGAATCTCGTTATTTCGATTTTCATAAAAAGTTGCCCGAGTCGAGTGAGTGAGGGTAATATGTAAGGAATGTAGGTATTTTGAAGAGTCCGAGGTTTTATTATATTCGTTCTATTAATATACCGGTATCGGTGGTTAATTGGAAAATTGTTTTCTAAACTTTATTATGTTGATAGATGTTTGTAGGTACCTCACCCCACGACTATTTCATATTTATTTCTGCAGTTTCACGGTTCTACCAGCTTATAATTTATTTTAATAAATATTTATGTTCTTGCATTAAAATAGTCGTTACTTTTAATGTGAACAAGCAAGGTACCTACACATTTTCCATATAATTGCCTCATGCGAAAACCCTTTGTTCAGTTGGTCAAACATACGCTATAAAAAATAAAAATACAGCATATTGCTACAGCAAAATATTGCGAGCGTTGAGTGCAGCGGCTGGCGGCTGCATGCACCTCTCGGAGAGCTATGAAAACGTCGTGCCTCAGCACAACAGTTGACTCTGAACAGACGCACAGCGTACTGCACACACAGCGCCATACACTGAACCTACAATAAAAGCGGGAGAGCTCGGCTCCGGGGTGGGCTGGGGGGCGCTGTGACGATGCAGTTTGCACCGCGGCCTCCTCCAACCTTCACCAACTTGCGCCCGTGTTCTTGGGAATCGTTTTAAATTCAAGAACCGCAGAACACTCCAAACACGACTTTGTACCCTATACCCTAGTAATATGAGTCAAAATCATAACATCACATTTTTATAAGTCATTTCGAAAATGGAATACGCCTTCACCGCTGCGTCAGATTTACAACCGTAAATCAGCCACAGAAAGTTCAGAATTGTATGAATAATCTAAAAATGGCAGCTGTCCTTGGTGTGAGTGCGGAGGTGAGAAATACATTAGCGGTACCGTTTTCTATTGGTCGTTGCTCCTGTGTTGATATTAAGCAGTCCACGTGGACTGCTCGGTGGTCGCTTGTCTCGTTTTTTTCAGCGGGTAGGTCGCTATCCGTCCCGTTCTAATCTACAGCGAAACGTGGAATGTCATGTCCGGAGTTGTTCAGAAAGTCGTGAGCGTGCATCGTGCTTCCAACTTTACCCTTGTTCCGAAACAGTGCAAGTCCGGGCTGCTGACTTTTAACATTGACTTTTATGTTATGCTAATAAAGTTCATTTTAGTAAAAAGAGTACCAGTAGTAAATGTTTTTCTTGATACGTCGTATTGATAAGCATTTTTAAGTCAATTAAGGTTGTAAGCTAAAAGCGGTTGTTGCTACATTTAAATTATCGGCCGGCATTCAAATAACGCCATTTTTTTCGTGTCGGCACGAATTTATTTAATAGTTAGATATATGTTATGTTGGGTATAATAACATAGCGTGGGTGATGGTATGGTAGGTACCAACGTGTCGAGGTAGATACCAGCGAGATATTCATTCATTTAGTCACGGATATCGGTTTAGTAATGAACAATATTGATAATTTTTATTGAATGCCGTCGTAATTCATTTGCTAGATACGGATATTTGTATCCTGATGCGTTCGAGAGACGGTTACACCATAGACACGTTGGAATATTTTAGTGGGCTTGGAAGCTACTCGCGTAATGCATGTTGAATTGATTATGTCTTTAAAGAACGTTCCACTCAAAACTATCGGCACGGAAAACATTTTACTACCTGCCTGCTGAATGACTGTTTATTCCCCAGTCTCCCCTTCTGTCTTTTGTGAATTATATGAATAGGAACAGATGTAGGACGAAGCAGGTCGCAGTTTAAACAGCGGAAACTATTAAAAGGCGATCTATTTGGTGCGAAGATCACTGGCTGGAAGGGGACTGTCTGGGATAAAGTATAGGTACATTAGACATAGATATGTAGGTACTTAGCCACTTTATTTACTGTTACAGTAAGAAGATTTGACTAACAAGATGAATTTTCAATTTCCACATATATGTAGGTACCTACCTACAGCGTGATATTATTAAAACATAGTAGGTAGGTAATTCCAATAACATTATTTTATTTATAAGAGCTTACCTAACCAGTAACCACACTAATTCAAGGATTTCCTTCCTTGTTTCGCATCGTTCAAAATGTAGCTACGCCACATGAATTCTTTGACTAATTGACAATCTACACGTGCCTTACAAAATATAAATAAGTATAAAAGTGGAAATGCCATTATAATATTTTTCAAAAGCACTCATATTTTTAAGAAACAAAAATAGTTATCAAACTTTAAAAGCTTTCATAGCACAAAGTACTGTTTGGAATACGTGATCTGCCATCTATCTGTGTAAGAAAGCAACTTCTAACCAGATGGCTGACAAACATGAAAGAAAACTAGTAAGATTCCTCTAATGCGCGCCATCTATCGTCAACCGATTCACTATCGTCTCATGAAATAATGGTAAATTAACAATTTATTTTTGAATTCATAATATAATAACATTTGATTAACCGGCTTTTCAAAAAGGAGGTTCAGTTTATATCAAATAAACGAGTCTCTTTGTGATAAAATGTGTGTTTCAGAACGTGTAAATTAATGTCATAGGTTTTTGACGTTGACATTGACACTGACACGGGTCGGCACTAAAATGATTGATATTTTGATGTTTTTCTTCATCCAAATAGTGTTTCTTCATTCACATTTGCCAAAGAGAGTATCTTTTTTCATCATTTCAGTACCTTTCTGTGTAATTATATGTGATTGTTGTCGAGAAAGTGGAACGAATTCAACGAATTAATTTAATAGTCTAACGCAAGTCAGACAGTAGGTTTATCAAGTTTTTTGAAAGTTTGTTGAAGTTAGCCTACAGTAAATTATAAATTAATTATATTCGATGCGTCCTGCTATAATATGTGGAAAGTAATTTGTTTTATTTTTTATTTCAGTACAAAAAATGCCGCAAATAATATTACTATTTAGCGGCAAGCGAAAATCCGGCAAGGACTTTTTAACAACACATTTACAGAAGTTGTAAGTAAAGTGATCCTTCTTTACGCAAATTTAATCATTTCTTATGGCAGTGATTAATGAGTCCATATAAATGAGAAAAGGTTTCATATTCATGTCAATATTTTGAAACATTTATGATTGTAAAGGTATTCAAAACCAGTGTTTTTGGCTGCCACATTTAAACTTATGTCAATACTAGAAGTGCTATTTTAAAATACTATTTGAGAAAAACATTGTACTACTCATCATCTTCCTGCCCTTGCCCCATGTAACTTGGGGTCGGCACAACACATTTTCTTCTTCCATACCGTCTTGCTCCCTGTGATGCCATCACTGACTCCCTTGCCTTTCATATCACTTCTCACACAGTCCATCCATCTCTTCTTTGATTGTACCACTACAGTATGCATACATACCTGAGTCTTTTTTTTTGGTTTTTTTCTCTCTTTTCTTCTTCCATACTGTCCTGTTTCCCGTCACACCATCACTGACTCCCTTTTCTTTCATATCACTCCTCACACAGTCCTCTCATCTTTTCTTTGACTGTACCACTACAATATAAAAACCTGAGTATTAGGGAACTTGATAGCATGAATCCCATAAAAATTATATATCCATTAACTGCTTTGGTCCATAAACACCCAGTGTCCCAGAATAGTAGTTATTTGTTTTAATGTTTTTTTCAGACTATCAGACAGATGTGAGGTGTTAAAAATATCTCATCCCATAAAAAGCCACTGGGCCAAGGAGAAGAATTTGAATCTCAATGAGTTGCTCGGCGACAGTGAATACAAGGAACAATACCGGCTAGATATGATCAACTGGAGTGACGAGATGAGAAATCAAGATTATGGATATTTCTGTAGGATTGCTTGTCAAGATGGTAAGATAATCAAAACTTATTGTTGCTGTAGTGTTTTGATGTGGAAAAACTATGGCATCAGATAATATTTAAATCATGAAGTGCCCATATCCTGTATAATGACCCTCCTGTAAAAAAACCTTTGAATTATTCATCTATGTTTTGTTTATTTATTCAATACTTTATGCACACAAACATACAAAAGTGGACTTAATGCCAATACCAAAATTTGTGTTCTTAATAGATTAGTACGAAAGTACTAATTTATTATTACATACGTACGACGCAAATCCAGATGATGATGATGCACGTTGTAAGGCGAGGCCTATTTTTTTTAAATCGTTCGTCAAAGAACTCTTCTGCCGACTCCTTTGCCCACTTTTTCACCTCCCCTTCATTTCCTCGTCATTTGTTTTTTTCCCACCCATGTGCATCTTCTGGGACATCAGGCACACAACACAGGAGTATGGTACTGCTGCAAAAAGAAATCCACAGGATTGTCTTTTGGTGTGAGGAGTATAGTCGCAACCCAAGTTTCGTCCCCTGTATACAATAGTGTACAGAAAATCATCGCCCTCATGTTCATACCGCTCCAAAAAGTAACAGATAACGCTGCGAATTTCGAACTTGGCGGCAGATTCTTTCGACATGGTTCACGGGAAAAGTTGCTGTGTCCACAGTATTAGTCATACTGTCATACTGACTCGTTTTTGGGCTAATTGGAAATCATCATCATCATTTCAGGCAAAAGACGTTCACTGCTGGACATAGGCCTCCCCCAGGCATCGCCACATTTACCCATCCCGTGCGCCTTGTCATTGCTCGTCCACCTAGTGGGAGGCCTTCCAACGCATCGTCTTCCGGTTCGCGGTCGCCATTCCAGAACTTTTCGGCCCCATCGGCCATCCGTTCTGTGAGCGTCATTGGAAATGGACGAGCTATACTACACGGCAGTGGTGACCAAAATAGCCAAATAACGCTCGGGCCGTCCCGTGAGGTCCCTAGTTCACTTACTTTCTGGACATGCATAGTGTTATCATGAAAAACATAATCCTTCTTTCTTATCTGAAGGTAATATAAACAGTTGTAGTAAAAGATTCTAGTAGTACAGAAACAGTCGTCCAAACATTTAGTACAAATACGGCATTTTTAACGGGTCACTCACACAATCGCTTGTGGAGATGGCCAACCGCGTTGGTTATAGTTAAAGAATAAAAATAATCATTGCTTATTTCTTCAAATTCCAGCTGCAGAGAAACCCATATGGATTGTGAGTGACATCAGAAGAAAAACAGACATCCACTGGTTTAAAGAAAAATACGGAGATTTAACCAGAACCATCAGAATAGTGGCTGATGAAGAAACTAGAATCAAAAGAGGTTTTCAGTTTCAGTCTGGAGTTGATGACGGAGTATCTGAGTGTGGCTTGGATGACTATACTGAATGGGATCTTGTGATAGACAATACTGAAGGAAAACAAAAACTAGAGGAACAATTGAGTAGTATTTTAGGTTTGTTGTCTGGGTTATGATTCTGGAGCCATTCTGTAACATGTCAACGCCATCATGATTCCACTGTAAAAAAGGGATAGTGCTCTTCGTCCTGTATAGCTCCATCTCCCTCACAGTGGAACTATGACAGTTTTGATACACCAGAGTAAGGCCCCTGGTCTGTAATTATAAGTCTATAAGAGTTATGGCATGGTTTTGGGCAGCTATAATTCTGCTTAGTTGTATTAAGGTGGTTGGTGATAAGAAGCATTTTTTATTGTTTGTTAATTGTTATACTGTATTGGTTGTAAAGGACACAAACCGGCAGACACAGCCAGTTGGTGTTGGCAGCATTGTTTAAAACCCTTTTTTTTCCGGTTTGGAAAATCCTCATTGGATGTCTAAGAGACAGTCAGACTCATAGCGACTTAAAACCATCCCGGTGATCCATCTCACATCTAAACTGGGGATCGCGGGAACATGCGATCCTTCCAACCCCTGGCTGGTGCCGACCCGCATCTGCGGGCTTCGGCATCGGGTTGGGAGGGGGGAGGGGGGGAAAGGAAGTTTTTGACTCCCCCCGCGACGTATAAGAGGGGCGCGCGTGGAACACTACGTGCCGTCACCTCGGGTCCTGATGTGCGGGTGGGGGCGACGGACGTCCCCGAGTCCCTCGCCCCTGGATCCATTGAGGGGGTCTGGAAGAGGGCGTTATCCGCCGACGCCCGGACGTCTGCTGCAGATCGGGTGAGCGGATGAAATCTCCCTCTCCCTTTCCGCAGCCAACTTCTGCGAGACGACTGTTTCGCAAAGGGATACCACCGCGTCGCAAGACTCCTTGCTGATGACTATATACTCGACTACAGCCGGCAGTGACGGGTTACTGCCTACTTCTGAGATGAGGGCACGGCGAGGCTCCTCCAAAGCGGCACATTCTGCCAGCGTATGCCGCGCCGTGCCCTCCCGCCAGTCGACGCAGTGGTGACACCGGGCGTTCGGCTCCTTGTTTATGCGACACAGGTACTTCTCGAAGCAACCTTGCCCCGAGAGAACCTGCGTCACCCGAAACGAGAGGGAGCCGTGCCTCTTCCCGAGCCAGCGCTCGAGCACTGGCCGGACTGCCTCGATGGTGACGAGGCCGGCGGTACGGCCTACCGGAAAGCCTGTCTCGCCATTTCGCCATAAGGACCTCACGGAGCTGAGACCGACGCAACTCCATGTGTCGATGCGTCGGCCGTTCACCCCGCGCCCGTGATTCCTCGCGCCACCGTTACATTTAAACGAGTACCTTTGCCTCCAGGTCCCAGGGAGGGGATCCGGCCAGTAAGCAAGCCGCCTCGTATCGCCTCGTATCGTCTCGCCCGATCGTGCGATACCCCCTGATGCGTTCTCCGCAGAACAGCGATGCTACCGGCCGTCATGTCAGCCGCCCAGATCGGGGCCCTATACAGAGCCATCGATCGCACAGTTCCCACGTAGAGCTGCTTACAGGCGGCGCTCGGGGCCCCCAGATTGGGAAGAAGCGTTGACTGCGCCCCAGCCGCGCCCAACAACTTTTTGAGGGCTACATTCAGGCTAAGGCACCGTATGCGGCTCACCACCTGTGAGACCGCAGCCGGTGCCAGCAACGCTGCCTCCCTGTACAATCTCCCCTGGGCGGTGACCAGCGTATCATCCTCGTAACACGTCACGTCTACCCACGGTTGGAGTTCGCTTCTCAGCACCCAGTCGTACCCGATGTTTCACAGGAGTTAATTGTTGTACCCCTACTTTAACTGGTCAGCAGGTTTGGTGTCCTGTAATGGTTGCTAAATGACATGATTGTGTTTTGTGTTTGCATGATTAGACTTCATAATATAGAAAAGCGCCCACTTGTACCACAAATGCTAAAATAATTAAACGATGATTTAAGTTTATCTTAGAAATAACTAATAATGGTGAAGGAAAACATTGTGAAAAAACTTGGACTCACATATAATATGTATTTACGAGTAATATAAATTTGAAATCGCCAATCCGTTTAGAGTAAGCATGGTGATTAAAGCTCTTGCCTTCTCTGTATGAGAAGAGATCTTTGCCCTGCAGTGTCCCACTTCAGCAAAAGGCTGTTAGAACCTACGATTTTAATTTATCTGTTTAAAAGATAGACTTGCGGTGCAAGTGGGCCTTCAAATATTTTCAATAGAAGCATGGGCGTATCCAGCATCTGCTTAGGGGTGGAGCAAAAGTAAGGCAACTCGAAAATAGTAGAAAGAGAGGCGGACCAAGTCTGCCGGGACCGGGGGTGAGGGTGGCATAAATAAACGGCCCCTCGAACCGGTACGCAGAAAATCAAAAATATCAAATGAAAGGCCGATTCGCTCGGGTGATCGAAAATGTCTGTACGCATCTTGTAGTTTTTTCTCTTGAATAGTAAACTTACGAGTCAGAGCGAAAGGTGGGGCAGGCTACCCCATCTGCCCTACCCTGGGTACGCCCATGAATAGAAGTAGGGTGAATCTAGTATATCACACTGATCTTTGAGCCCTAGTTTTTTTATCCGTAATTAACTCCAGAAATGAGCAAATAAGTTGGGGCGTCAATTATTTGACCATTTGTTAAGCAATTAATGAAAAAACGCATTGTATTGTACTTAGTTTTTAAGTCACTAATCAAAATTTTGATCCTAAGCCTATGACAATATACAAACTTTTTTTCAGCTCAAAAATCATAACAAACCAGTGCCGAATGAAAGTCACGTATCGCTTATAAATTGTTACACATTACAAGTAGGTACTTCACTCCACTCTCTCACAGTACAGTACAGTAAAACATTGGTTACTATTTTTAACCATTAGTTGAGTTAACTACGGATCAAAAAGTGGACCCTAAACGTGCATTCTGTATTCTGACTGATCTCTATTGGTATGGAATGGTTTATAAATATCATTCGAATATATATAAAGTTTTCTGAAAACTCGACACTGGGTATTAAATACCAAGGCTGCTTTTTATGTATGTTATTGTTATAAAAACTATTGAAATGTTAATTTTATATTGTAATTTCGTGTATGAGACAACTGATTAGTTTCTAACTATGACAATAATATTTATGAATCTCAGTTGTGTATACTTATGACACCAAAAAGGTTGCGTGTTTATAGTAATATCCAATAAAATAAATGATTATAGATTTTGATATTGTCGTTGGTAAATTATCAGAATGCGTAAATCCAAAAAATACGAAATTAGAATTAATGCTATCTAAACTCGAATTTTTAATTTCGTAGACTAAACTGACATTTGGGGGGTTATCACTTTATCTTTACATAAAAATAGTGTCGTCCTGACCATCCTTAGTGATCGAAAGTTGATCGAAAATCGAAGCAGTTCGAAAATGCAATTATTTCACGGCAATAAATTAAATTTGTTAAGAAACAAGCGGCCCTTATTTAGTTTCTACTCATTTATGTCAGACTTCATTTTATCGATCGCATTCATTTTATTGTTGATTGCATATTTAACATAATAAAAGTTTATGTACTATGTGAAAGAATACTGTTATATTTAAATATGTTACGTTTATATTCATAAAAAAAACTGATTAACACCAAATAGTAAAATTAAATTGAGGAGTCATGACACATCGATTCTATGAATCACTTATGATTGAGCCTTACCAACAACACTATGCTCCGTGCTTGCAACATTAAAAAAAATAAGTTCATTGCAAGCTGTCAGTTTAGTTTATGGAATTAAAAATCACAGCATAGTGCAGTATTATGCAATATGTCAGGTCGAATACTTCTTATTGCTCAAAAACTATTGTTTCAATGAGATTAGTGAATTATAAAAACGCTTATCTATCTCTCTCTCTATATATATCTTGCTGCCATAAAATGTACCTAAATGTAATTATGAATTCTGATAATTAGACCATCGATATGTAAATGTTAGATACGTACTCATTGTCAGTACAATTAAACTGCCGATGGATTGGGTTGACAATAAATGTATTGAATTAACAAAATATTAAGCAAACTTGGTTTATTGTATGTAATTCTAGAATTAGTTTGTCTTAAACTTGCTAAGGTTAAAATAAAGATGGGATTTGCCAATTTACTGTAATTTTTGTTTAAATCTAGTTTATCCTGGTACTAGGTTATCTTAAATAATTATTGGTACTCTTTTTAGTAGAAATAAGAATTTCATACAACTCTTAACAAGCCGCTGAATGCCATTCAGCAACATGTTGAGGATTTTTTGTGTGAATGGTAAAGCATACCAAATAATCTCATTGTACTCTTATGGTGTATGAGTTTAGTTCAACGTTTAACAATGATAATATAGAAAGAAAGAAAAGAAAGAAAGAAAAGTATTTAATTGTCACAAAACGACATATAATATAAATATATGCTTATGCTAAACCCTTAACCGTAGTATTAGTAGTACTTAAAGTAAGTTAGTAAAGATGAGAAATAAATAAAATAATAATACCATTTACTACCTACATTTTGAATAAAAAAGAAAAGAAATAGGGTGAAAAAGATGCCAGGCAGATGCATGTCGTGATTGTGGCAAAAAGGCTTCCACTCAGCATAATGCTGTGCCGTGGGGGATCCACAGCACGGCGCTGATTTTCAGTGGTCGCCTAGGAAGTGACGTACGGAAACCAAATTTGTTGTGTATGTAAAAATAGATACAAAGAACATAAAATAAATACAGTAAGATATAAATACAGTATGATAAAAATAAACCACCCAAAATTATGATGTGACCAAAACTAAGAGGGAGTATCTTAAATTCTTATCAAAAACATAAAACTAATACCCGCAAAAACACAGGCACACTCCATGTTTTGTCTCGCATCCACACCGCACTCGCTTGGCGCTGTTTATTGTATAGCCTTATTTTGAGAGCCTTCGTGACGTTGTGCACGAGCGTGGTTCGACCCTCGATGCCCGGCAATCACAACAATGGAAGAAGAGAAAGTGCGATGCTCAGTGAAAGAACGCCCCCACATCGCTGCCCGTAAAGGATCTCATGCCGCCGCCTCGAACCGTCTCGATACGATGCCAATGGATTATGAACCTTAAGTGAGTAATTTTAAAGCCTAAAAAGATTCTATTTATAAAATGTACGTTGTTCAACCTTCTGTTCTTCTAATAGATTTCTTTTTAAATGAAATTTAAAACTTTGTTTTGTTTTCAGCGATCTTATGGGAGGCGGCAAATCATTCCAGCAGCGAGTGGCGGCATACTTAAAGCATCCTCTGAAGGCTGCGGTCCCACGACGAGGCAACGAGAGTGGTTTGGACGTGGAACGGGCGGAGTAGCTGTAGTGCTCGTGTCTCCAGATAAGCTTTTTATACTGGTATTCCGGTTTGTGTGTTTGAATAACGCCAAACATTAAGACTGCTAAATGTAATTTCCGTCGTGCAGCCATTTTTAATGATTTTTTCGGGTTCAGTACAAGTGAGTTGGCTGTAGACCACGACGCAATTCTGTCTAGTTCCTCATTTAGGGTATGTACGCCGGCTGTTGTGTTACCAGTGTTGAACGAGGCATACAACTGAGTATCATCCGCGTAAACGTGGTACTTGCAGTTTTTAATACACGCAGTTAGGTCGGCACTATAAAGTATATAGAGTAACGGCCCGAGCAGCGATCCCTGGGGAACTCCCCTTGTGATTATTTTCGGAGAAGAAGTTACCGTGGAACCGTCTTTCTTGTGCAACTCGACCCGCTGCGACCTACCCGTTAAATAACTCGCAAACCAACCCGTTGTCTGGCTGTCAAAACCATAATATCTTAATTTGGACAATAATAGACGAAATTTAATTGAGTCAAATGCCCGCGAGTAGTCCAGCAGTACCATTATGGAACCCTCACCACGGTCCCGTGCCTCAAGGAGGTTACCAACGACGTCGGCTAAAGCAGTCGCGGTTCCGCGTCCCTTTCTGAAACCTGACTGCAGTTCAGGCAGCATATCATGCTCTTCGAGAAACTCGGTAACCTGCACATACACCACTCTCTCCAACACCTTGGACAAACATGGCAAAATACTTATGGGGCGAAGATCTTTGTAGCTTTGTGGGTTATTATTTTTCGGAATAGGCCGTACTATCGCATTACGCCACAAGTCAGGAAATACGTTGCTAGTAATAGATCTGTTAACTATCTCGGTTATCGTAGTCAATGATTGTGGTAGCGTAAGGTTTAACATGTCTTTCGATATACCGTCAATCCCTTGCGCATTTGTAGATATGTTTTGCAATATTTTTGAAACTGTTCTAGCGTCTTGTCATCGTAAGCCCATGTCATTCGAAAGTTAAGGAATACATTCAAACTTCATTATTTTACCTCTGAGGGTCTGTTTGGGTCGTGAGTATGTACGGACAAATTCAGCTCAGTACAATCTCAGGTACTACCAGACGTTGATAACAGATGGCGCTGGCTACACTATTTAATTTCTCGACCAATTTATTCACAATGATTCAAAAATTGTATGCAGATTGTGTGCAGCATACAATTATTGTACTATTAGCAATGCGGAGTTTTTACTTTTTCATTTAACGATGGACTCGCGTTTGACCACTTTCTCGCCTTATGGTAAGCGATGATGTGGACGACGGTGAGAAGTAACCTATTCAACTCTTGACTTAAAGACCCCTTGATTGGAGCTATCAGGAAACAATGACTCACGCAGGGATTTCCGACTAATTGAATAATGGATTTTAGTTTGCAAGTACAGTGCCGGCTTTGTGAGACTTCTGTATAATGCAAAGTATAGTGGGCTTAGGATCCAAACATTATTTTTTATAGGTTCTAAGTGGGGTATTTTTTTTCACCTGTATCGTCCAGCATTCACTATTCGAAAAATATTAACACCCGGTTTCCGAATAGAAATTTTAAAGTTTAGAGCTTGTCAAACCCAACTTGTCTGCTAAATTTTGTCAAGTGTTCATGATAAAGTTGAGTTTGACCTTCTCAACTTGTTTTCTTCTCAGTTGGTCCTTCGAGCCGGATCACTGAATGGGCTCAATTTGGACTTTATAATAAAAGAGTGGACTGTATTAAAATACGTATAATGCTATAATTTACACTATCAACTCAGGTTGAAAATACACACAAAGAAATGCCCGTAATGGCTAGCGTCTGTGAGTTGAGTAGTGCGACGGGCGCGCAGACGGCCGTAGCATCGCGGGTTCGGTATCCCGACACTCCGCGCTTGCCCCGCGGAATCACGAGAATATGTGATGCGCCAACAAATTCTCTATACAGAAACTGAGTGCAAGACTTTTATATTGTTGTGCTTTGCTGGCCAACTCTACTCACTGGCATTCAAGATGTGAGGGCAGTCTTCCGGGGTATGAAATATCTGTATTATATCTTTCAGGTGATGCTATACATTTATTTGAAACATAACATAAATAAGGCTATTTTTATGATAAAATAATGTCATGGTCAATAAACCTTTAAAAGTCAATTGAATCCATTTAGATTAATGATTTTAAGAACCTCGAAAGTTATCCTGGCGACAAAAAAACTCAAGAGGATAGTAATGCATTTCTCATTATTTGAATATAATAACGTTGGTCCTTTGAGTCGTAGGTACAAGGTACGGAATTGGTCCTCTACTCCTTAGACTGACTGCCTGTAGTATCTTTTGGTATCTCGAAGGCTAAAAAAACTTGTGCTATCGGGGGATCCCGTCAGGAACGAAGTTCCTCACGCCTTCTCAACTCCTCACAATCTTATCTGTAAAAATCTTCAAGTCAAATTTAACTAACACATGATGTAAACAAGAAGGGCAGCCAGCGCTTAACGATAATATCTAAAATACGCTAAACGGAACCGAAAGTCTCGAGCATAACGCTTTTTCTTGACGTGACGATTTCTACCAGACAACTTCTACCGCAAGCCGTGTTATGATCTTCGTTTCAAAACCCTCTGCTTCGCAATGACGTTTAGATGCAAGTATCAAAACGCAATCTTTCACAGTTTCCTTACAATCTCAACTCTTCCGAAACGTCAAATTCCTCCAAAAAGTTCCCTGCAATAATTAACTTTACATGTACCAGTTATCTGAAAGCAAGTTTCGAATTTAGCAAATTGAAATCAACTGCAATATTTTTCTATGGAGAGGGTAGGTACGTCTAGTTTCGACCTTTACCTACTGTTGTGCCATTTTTAGCCAATTAAACAAATGTAAACGTTAATTTCACTTCCCTCTTGATTGCTACAAGTGACACGTTTATTTACAAAAGTCCTATTTACGGGCGGAGTGAAGCCATTCATGAAATTGTATACTTGATCTGCGACCACAATGCTGATGGAAGTGCGCCGCGCGCCGCCCCGTCTCGCTGAGATAACTATATTTAGTACTCGACACTCCGATACCATGAATGGTATACAGGCAGCTGTGCCATTTACATCCATAGCCATATCTCCTCATACTATATGTACGTCAGCTCTTTAAAGAATATCATCGGATCATGCCCGCTTATATTAACAGGAGTCCAACCTAGCACAAAGTTAACATATTCACAAGCATATTTTGATAATGTTTCTTTGTTCTGAACTTTAAATTCTAGGACAAAACGTTGGCGCAGACACAACTAGTTCGATCGCCATGGAACTCCATAATCAGGTCACGTACGAATGACCTTCGGTGCCAGGCTTCCTCGAAGCGCTAACTTTAATTGCTCATGCAAAGATCCTTGGCTAGCCGCTAATGTTAGTCGATTGTCCTACTTAACCTGGCCATCATGTGCGCCACTTAACAACTTTATTTTATGCCTCAAAGGATCTAGATTGAAAACCGTGTCCTCGTTTTTACAGTGGATAGAAGTTCTGAAGTTAAGTACTATGCAGGGGCTGTAAAAGCAATTTGTAATATGTTTTCATAATTATGTAAGTACTTTTCCTTGTACATAGCCTGAATAATTATGTCCATCGGCGACGTCCGGCGGCGTGGAAAGCTCGTCGGAGTATCTACGTTACGTCCAGAAATGACTTGTGTCTCCGGTGTAATGTCAATTGCGGATGGCGGTGGTCGTGGTCGGGAGGCGCTGCGGGCGCGGGGCGCGGCGGGGCGGAGCGAGGCGGGGTGGAGGAGGGGGTCGTGCGGCGCGCGCTATCGATGCGGGTGCGCGCGCATCCCGCGCCCCTCGCGTTCGATTTTCCCAGTCCGGGCGACGGTGGCGGCGCGTTGCATAACTGTATAGCGGCACTCCGCGCGCGACCCCGCTCCGAGCGCCCGCCGCGAGCGCGCCACCCGCGCCGATACGCGCAACGTCGCGCCCTTTACGTAACGCGCGACCACCGCGCGCACTCGCGCTCACTCCTCACCGCCTTACCGAGGATCCGTCGGAGTGCTCTCTGTTATTGTGGCTGGATATCGTCGCGCTCGCCGCCGCTCGGACTCGTCGCAGGCCGGGCGCGGGCCGCCGGTGCTGGTAGGTGCGCTAGGTGTCGTAGCGCAGTGCGCGCGCTCGCCCTTTGTCCGCGCGTGGTGGTGGCGGTTGCGGTCGCGTGCTGAATAATTGACGCGGAGGCTGTGGCGGCGTATCGACCTGGTCGCGTGACGGCACGCACTACGCCGCCCGCAAGGACGCCGCGCTGGCTGCGACAGCCGCCGCCGCCGCCACCGCCGCCACCGCCGCCACCAACACGCCTGCTTTACTAACAACCTCTATGCTATCGATTCTCCCCTGTACTTAACCAATTTACAGCTGTCATCATTATTTACATTCCACATGTCAGTCTAGAAGCCCCTCGGAAGCTGGGCTGCAGTCAGTATATATTTCCTGTCTCCTCCTAGGCCGGAGTGAGGTTGGCTCCGTACGAGAAAGCTTGTTGTTCCTCGAAATGTTATTGACAGCTCGACAGATCGATAGACTTTTGACGCAAACCGCTCGTATAATTTAAACAACAATCATCATTCGATTTGACGTAATGGTTATAATGGGGTTTTATGCTTAGAATCAAAGTTTTCCATTAATATTTAGTATTACAAAGAAGTTTCAGTGTTTTAATAAGGTTAAAAGGTTCAGGCCGAAGCGATGTTTTATACTTTTCTCAGCTGGTTACGTAAAGGGATACCTTGTGTTCTATTCACCCTTCGATATTACAATTACTTCACTTGAATCCAACAAAAATTATCCTGTCATTAACTTGGTAGTAGTAGTCAGCTTTGCTACGAGTTTTGCTACGGTTGCGGCTACGAGTTACGCGCTCCGTGCTACATATTATGTGCTTCGTAGCACGTTCGTAGACGTAGCGCTACACAAGCGTAGCTATTAGCTACGCTTTGTCTTGAATTTGACAAATTACGCAACACTTTTCTATTAATATTTGTGTATAAAAGTTGTATATTGTACTTTTGTGTATCAAAAGCTAATATTTATTTTAGGATTGATTTTTGATATAAGGTTACGTATTGTACTTATTGTTAGCTAACCAACCACTTCTTATATATTTCATAAGAACTTTTCAGTCATGTTCAGAACTGAAGCCTTATGGAAGGCAAGACTACATTCCTTGTTTACCATTTAATTCTGATGACATCATGGATCGTCTGAAACTTTCAACTGGACAGGTCTACTCATAGTTTTGTCGGTTTTCAAACAAGGAATTCTTCCTGTAGATTTTCTTACTTCTGAATGAACTTGCGCCAGTGCGCAAACGTTGTAACATTAAGCATGCGTAGATCAAAGAAGCAACATTTGTAGGAAAACTAAACGATCAGTTTCTCAGTCACGCCTGATTATGTAAAAGATATTTTCAGGTATATTTTCGGGAAAATCCATGAATGGGTAGGTTGTAGGTACCAATCAATGAGTTGGGAAGGACCGTGGATTGACGAGGAGGGATTAGTTTATGGAAAGGGATGTCTTTCAAGGACAACAAACAGGGGAGAAGTTATGGTGATAGAGTATAGAGATGCTCACTTGAATGTAAAGGTAGATAGTTAGAACAGACTTTATAATACACCAAAGTTACTATTGTGTTAATAAAGAGGACTATGTTGAATAGTATTATAGTCCGATTGAATAGTACTGCGTTCAATACCTTCAAAGAAAATAAGATACTTAATCCTTTGATGAAGTTTGAATTTTTTTTCAATTTTTTTTTAAGCAATCTCTTTAGTTTACCGTGCATTTTCATCCAAACCAAACGTGTATGCAAAATTTCTTAACCTGTTGAGTATACTTGCTTTAAAATTCATTTGCAAGATTTGACCCGAACACAGATACATACATACATTGCAAGTTATTAAAAAGCTTGTAAAAACGAAATCATTTTCAATGGTTTGCTTTTTACTGACTTCTAAAACACAAGATCTAAAGGATTTCTTTGGGTTTATGTATTAAAAATATACGTTACAGGTAAAATCCAATCCTAAATTCAGTTGTATTGATATCTAAATATTATTTTGCCTTAAATGAAAACTGTATCAATTCATCACCAATTCACCATTATGCAATTCTAAACGACTACAGTTACAATGCAGGCTTTTAATGGCTACAATAATCTGTTATAACATACTAATAGAACATTAGACCGGTTTCAAGTGAAACGGTGTACCTAGAATTTACTTTAGTCGAAGTCGGTTCACGAAAGTTGGTCAACATGAGCTGCTAGCACTCGGTAACGTGGAGTCTAGCTGACTTAACTTTCACAATGATGGTACATCCAAACGTTTCTTAAGAACCTTGACAAACAATCGTCTAAGGTCAGCTGTAAAAAGTGTTTCTTGTTCATATAAACAGACCAAATCTTCATTATATAATGTTAGAGGGATTATGTCGACTATTAAGTCTAGTTTTCTGGTTGTCTTAAGGAAAAAGGAAAGGTACACCATTTTTGATTATTTAATCACCAATCCTCGAATCTTATGTATTTATTCATTCATATAAAAGTTGGTTATTATGAAAGTTATAGTTAGAACGATTCTTGTCTATTGGACTGCTGGTACTACTTGGTGCTGATTAAGTATAAGTATTGCATTTTATGAGCTTCAAAAATGCTACCGAAGCTGAGAAATAACTATTTTATAGAATAACATATTTATGTTGATTCTTCGATCCATACTTATTAATATTACAAATGCAAAAGTAACTCTGTCTGTTGGCTTTTTGCGCTTACCTACCAACAGTTTCACGCCTAAACCACTAATTAATTTTGATGAATTTTGGTAAAGATTAGAGATACTTTTTGTTCCCTTGGGATAATTTTCGATTTAGCGAGCGAAGCTTCAGACAGAAGCTAGTATCCTATAAAGTCAAACGAAGTCATGTTCACTACATGAGGTAGAATACCTCAGCAACCTTCAAATCAAGTTTATATTTTACTATCTGAAGGAAAAGTCGTAAAGTCGTTCCTACCAAGTTTCTGGTAAAGGTACAAGGAATGTGTTACTCCATTCGAGGAGGAAATCGAATCATAGTAGGCACAACACAACCGAATTATTCTTTGAACATTTATAAATGATATAGAAGGTATTTTAAGTGTAACAGATTTCCTAAAATAGTTATCTCAGGGATCATATATTGTTGTCCGGGTCCGGACTCATCATCTGCCTAGTACCTAGCTTTTTCCTAACTATTTTTCTCCCCAAACTTCTAGGCCACCCTGAAGTTGGCTTTCCGATGCGCAAGGCACGAAACGGTGCTGTTTTTGTATGAGATTTACTACTGCGTAGCCATTGTAGACAACTTCAGGACGACCAAGAAGTTTGGCGAGCACTATACGTTGGGGTCGGCATCCAGTGTAACCGCATGCATTTGAATATATCATTGTTGTTGTCCGAGTTGCAACTGAGATTTTTCTATTTGTAATATCTACACCATAACATTAGATACCCCTACCTGTGAATCGAAACCAACTAAACGCAGTCATTGTAGGCAGATCCAGAGAGCAGAAATTACATTGGTACATAAAACATTAATTTTAAGCTACCGTGAAGCTTTTTCGGAATATAAGGTGACGCGAAAGTAATAAGAATTTATAGGTTTAGTTTGGAAGGCCGCACGCGTTTGACAAAAACTCTGGCCTCCGATTTCCCCGGTAATTCGGGTTATGGCAGCTTTTGATTTAGATACTTTTCGGTGTTGATTGCGTAACCCTGTAAGTATCTACATCTCTATTAACCGAGGGACCAAAACATATTGATTGGCAGTTTTTTTGGTAGTCCAAATAAGATTGGAAAATCTCTCACTGAACTCAAGGCATATACTTATCTTAATTCTTTATTGTACACCAAAAAAGAAACAACATTACATACATGTGATAATAAAGTACATGTACAAAGGCGAGCTTAACTCGATGCTGAGTTCTCTTACAGCAAACAACAAGCAAGCAAGTAAGTTTACAGCAAGCAAGCAAGCAGCAAGTTTACTTATATGTGAGCATTTTAAACTTTCTCTCTCTTAAGATTAAAAAAGTTAATTTGAACTACCCTACCGTAATGAAACAACGAATTCAATCAAACAATTGATTTAACCAGATCTAGGAATCGAATCAACTTAAAGCACTTTAGTATTTATTTTCAATGACCTACGATCTACCTTTTTTATGAAGCTGATATAGAACCTATCCACAAACATAAACAATTCACTCTCACAGCAAACAGCAAAGTTTTCTCGTTGTAATTTCCCTTTCATTTGTCGTATCGGTTCACTTTAATCTCCACATACCTATCACACGTGTGCGGTATTAAAACTGAAACAGACCGTGTAGTGCTTGCGTGGATTACGCAGTACGAGGGGATTACACAGAAAAATACTGTTATAAAATTTACTGTAGTTTCATAAGCTGACACTATTCGCTCGCAACTGAGAGACGACTGAAATATATATTTGGGAAAAGAATCAAAAGATAAAGCTGGACAGTTTTCCCAGAAAAAACTTTTATGGTACAAGTATATTTGTTACCTACCACTGAATGATTAATATTTCAACCTGAAGCTATTAAGTCTCTAACTTCATATTTCTTATAAGAAATTTCAAAATTCTTATATGAACCAAACTCAATAGCGGTAGAAAAAGCTACGAAGGAAAATTAAATCCTTCTTCCTGAGGTATAAGTAAAGCGGAAGCGGAATAATATAATTAGTATATACGACCAAATCATCCAATCCGGCCATAAGTGTATCTGACCCTTATCTAAGTATCTCTTAATGCCATGGAGAGGGAAACGCTATGTTCATAAGGAACATTGATTAGTGATAAGGTTTGTTCCCATGCTTGTTTTGGTGGAAAGAAAACGAAGAGTCAGCTTTCATTCAGTCTTTTCACAATTGTTTTGGGGTAGGCAAGGCAATTAATACATTTAGTATTTTACTCCATCAATGAAACAAATTATAGATGCTGGATTTCCAAAGATAAAAATGGAATGTAAAGTATGACATTTCAAAAGCAATTAAATGATGCCATAGAAAGCTATTGGCTAGCATCCTTTGACCACCGTAAGCTTCATACGGAACTTAATTGCTAAGGCTTTGTCAGGAGTAATTTTCAATTAACGTTGGCAATGTTCTGAGCTTCCCACGTAACTGAAAACAATTTGCAAGCTAGAATAACTTTATTTCCATAATACGACAATTTCTTATAGCCCACTCAAGTTTATGTAACCTTTTTGTTTAGCACCTCCAAATCTATTTGTTATAAGAGCTAGCCCTCGTGAGCAGATTAGACCCCAGGTTAGCGATTGGCTGAAAAATATTTATTGCGATGATCTTTTTTTAGTTCGGATACCTCGTTCGGTTAAGAATTATTGCGGTCTAACCTAAATCCGTCTCGTACCTTCTAGTTTATTTGCGGGAAATGGAGAAAGAGGTTTTAGTTTTAGCTACTGAATGCTCGACTAATGAGTGAAGGTTAGCGGTTAAGTTTTGCATAATTTTCTTTGTTTTTCACAAGGTTTAAAAGTGCCGCAGCATGTGCAAGGACTTTGTATTGAAGGTGACAAAATTATAAAGGCCTAAACTCGAAAAGAGCCTCTTCGTTAAAGTTGTCTCAATCTACCTAAAAATGTTTTGTCAGCAGACCAAACTGATTCTACGATAACTACGATTCTACGTCAAACTGGTGTGCTCATTGTCTTAATGATAGCTATGTTGAGTCATGGCTTCCCTGACGTCGAAGTTCTTTCCATGAACTGCGTGAAACTAATTCGTTTGGTGGATGAAATTAATGACTAACTTTGACACTGCTACGAAATCTATTGACTGACGCCTACGCAAATAGTAGACCTATAAGTTTCGTACGGGTGTTTGACTTGCCAGTTTGTGTACTACGAGAATCTAAAGGTATTGTCTAAACAGCATTCAAAACCCGTAAGGGGAACAAACATAACGATACATAAATTGGTTTGTACTTTGTTTGGTAAGATAAGGACACTTACTTAATTTGGGACACTTACTAATTCTTGTTGATCTTATTTTCGCTTTTGTTTTAGAAGGTCAATTACCTAGGTACAATTTTCAGACTTTGTGAATATATCATTCTTAAAATACCACCCCCACCATTACAATATTGAAAACGCTTATTTTCAGAAACGTATATCGTTAATTTTTATCGTTCAAAACATGGTAAAATTGCGTTAAAATTTTGTCAATTTCTTAAGTTATTATCTTAATCCGATCCACGAATTCCGGAGTTAATAGCTATCTTGACTTAATTGAAATACCTCTTTCAAGCTGGTCATTAAACGCCTTTTATTTTTGTCTTTTAATGACTGTTCGTGGTAGAAATTATAAGCTATGAAAAATTCAAAGAAGTCACTACCTTATCGGAATTTTAATGTGTAAGGACAAGATATAGGTACTTACCAAAGTAATAATAATACTTTCTCTACAAACAGAATTTTCCTCGAAAGTCTAAAATAAAATTGCCCGGGATAAATATCGTAAGGAAGCCTACCTACGCAAATTAATTGTCTAAGCAAATCGTCTATCAATTATTTTTAGCTGAGCAAATTGTCTATCTATAAAATTACTTGCAGATTAGAGCATAAACCAAAAGGCGCCTTTGTGAAAATTACCTATACCCTGGTAAATTTATGTCTTTCAATAAATTAAGTCACACGACCGAACTCGGCACCTGTCTCGGATGGCAGGGTCTCCATGTAAGGTTGTGAGTACGGGAAGATGAGTTAAAGAAGTGCCTCCATTGGAATATCAATTATTACTACTCACCAATCATATAGTAAAATCGTTTATATAGGCACACATACATAAGTCTTACACACTACATGATACAAAAATTTCATGTCATGTTTTACAAGAATTTCGTTAGAGCTGTTATTAAGATTTGTTTTTTAATAATTGATGAACAAGCTTTGCGGTACAATTTATCATCAAATAATGTCAAGAATTATGTAGACAAAGCGAAAGATTTTCATAGAATACTTTGTTAAATACCTAAAAAGACCAACACCCACTTATGTAACTCAAGAATCGGGTTTGTCTACGAAAAGTAGAGAGAATTCGAGCTCTGAGAATTGGCCAGGCGCCTCAGACTTAACGCACAAAATGTTACATAACTTCAAGTCGAGGTTAGATAATTCTTTTTCTTCACTTTACGTTTTCGATGTAATTTTTGGGTTAGCTGTAGATATATGTACTATCAGATCTTCTTCATTTTTAGATTCGATGGAAAACTCTTCATACATTTTGGGCCCAGTAGGTAGCCACCCCGATTGCGGCGTCAGTGGCGAGCATAAGGTCTTCCAAAGTGCAGTATAAGCACTTGGGCCACTCCAGCATGTGTAGGTACCATAGATATAATATGCTATATATTCTGTACTATTGAAAGAAAAGTATACCTGTAAAAAATAGTATGTAGCTATGTTTAATTAAAGACACATACTTTTGTTTCGGTATAAAAATATCACTTCAGACGTAAATAGATTGCTTTACACACGTGGTGATTAAAACCTCGTTTCGCGCTAAAATACCTGTTGTCCTATAACTATGTTACTTAGCGATATTAGCAACACACTCGTGTTAGCTCAGTCTGACGTAGGCACATCACTTAAACGAATCATACATTTTACGTCACCCATACATTTGCTGACCTCGTAAGCTTTCCGCTCCATTCTTTTATCAAAGTGAATTTTATTATTCAAGTTTATTCTTTAGGGAATGAAAATGCCTGAAAGTTTATCTATTATTTCTTGAAGCATATACCGATATGATAAAATACGGATTCTATTTTAACTTACGAAAATCATTATTAGGGAAAATTGTTCCTTTTCGCCGAGAGATTGGAAAAGTATGTTGTTTTCTCGTAATGAGAAAGGGTTGTTAAATATGAATATTGAATGCCCTGATTAATTGGGGAGGGTAGAAAAACATTCGTCCTTGGCCTGCCTGCTCCAACAAACAGGCTCTTATTTTTATGTTCGATTAATTTCGTGAAGGAAGTAATTGCGATCGTATTTGATTCCAGATGTCTTGCTATGTAGGGCAGTAATGAGTTTTTAATCGATTAAAACCAGTCTGATTGTTATCGGGTGTTTTTTTGAACTTAGAACCTGGAATTAGTAAGTACCTATTCGGATCGTATTCAACGTTCATAGGCCTTATTATTTTACCCAAAAACCTTTTTGAAATTGGAACCCTTCGTTTCATTCCTGTCTTTTGTTTCATTTTATTCTCTAATCAACATCTGAGTCTTATTCCTGAAGCGTAAAATGCGTGCACAGGCACACAGATACCTATAATATTGTCACATGACCTAATTCCAGTTTAAAGCACACTTGGTCTTAGCTAATATAATACGTGGGTGTCGTTCCACCTGCATGCGTGGTTGTGTCAGGGCAGGCGTTTCATTTACATCGCTGCACGCGAACCGAGAACGTTCTGGCCCTGTTATTATAAGCCGTCATTGGAATATATCGTAGCAATACGCTCGTAATTAAGTTTGGAAAGTTTTTCTTTAGGTACTTAAATGTAATTCGTTTGGATATATTTCTTTTTGCGTATTGTAATACTATGGTGGGGGCTAAAGTTTTTTACTAAGAATATAATAAGAATCATGGAAATGACAGTATTCCATTTGTGACTAAAGCTCCATATTGATTCCTATCCGCTTAAGACCAATATGTTTTTTCAGAAGAAGATTTTAAGTAATATTGAATATAAATTGTTATTCTAAAGTTTTGCCTGATCGTAATTCCCTTGACTTTCTGAAGTATAGCTCTGAGTATTTCCAGCGACAATCGAACAAACACAATATTGGTCTAACAAAGTTGAAATTGATACTTACCAAAAGATTTCCTTAGAAACATTTCAATCAAAAGTTTATTAAGTAAGTACATATGACTTAGAGTAGCTTTCTATTGACAGAAAGGCACCTAACGATAGAATAATGTATCATATCTACAGTTCATGTATTGTCCTCAATTAAAAAAATATCGCAATTTACTGTTACTTTGATTTTGCTACCTACATAATCGAGTTTATTTTCTGCTAAACCAAAACAAGATAGACAAAAACAGAGCAATTAGTTTCAAAGTGTCTCAGACGTTACTCGTTTAGCACCAAAATATTTCTTAACTTATGTCAGCCAAATTGTTATTATCAGTTTTAAGGTCTCCAAATATCATATATCTCTTTCATTTATATGTAAAAAATAATCATGTTTTCTGAACGTCCAATTAATTGGATGTCAACACTATTGATTGGTTCCCGTCATTTCGACTACCAATCAAAAAAATCTATGCAGTGACTTTAGATTAACTTAATAGGGATTGTTTCAAGCTTATTGAAACCGAGTGAGAATTATGTAAACTAGGTGCTATTGGTAAAATATCAAAGCCTGGTCTACTGAATTTAATGTAGATAGAAGGTAGACACGTGCAAAAGCTTTGTGTATAGTAAAAGAGAGCGTTTTTAATACTGTGTCACAAATACTAGTCACCCACACTCCTGTATAAATAAAATTTGAACGGCCTTCCGGCCCACACACAAGGACAACGTTACAAACCCCTGTATATACCTACATAAATTAGTACAGTATAATACAGAGCTCGGATACACCTCAGCAGCCACTGTTGGACCACCTTCAACAGCGGCTGCTGAGGCGTATCCTGTCGTAATCTGTAAACACTATCCATAAAGACTAAGTCGGTCAACTTGAAAGTAAGGACTTATAGAAACTGACAGTGAATGGTGAAGATGGCTGTTGTGCGCTAAATGCACTTTCAGCACCACAAATTTTATTATTGTTATAGTACATTGAAAAAGAGACGAAGTGAAGCAACGCATCGCTTTAAAAATGTACATTTTACATTGACTCCTATTTCCACAACTTAAACTCGAGTCGAAGCGACGCGTCCAATTGTAGTTTATGTGCGAATTCGCATGTCTTTTATTTCTCTTGAATCTTGATAGAAGGGGATACACGTAATCGTGGTGCAGATAGGGCTCTGTCGGGTCTGTCTAAATGTGCTTTGACCCTTAGTAGCCACTGCCGTTTCGAGACGGTACCGATGCGACAATTCCGTGCTCTATGGTACATACGTACTACAATACTGACAAGTATTTGATAGGAACCTAATGGTTATTGAAGGAGGAAATAGCTTTACGTTTGGTTAACTGGACGGGAAATACAATCTTAAATCGAATGATTAACGCTCAAATGTGATGGATATTGTGGAAATCTGGTGTTTGCTGGTCTGTCAGTTGAGGTTTCGTGTTTACGGGAAGAGTGAAAGAGTAACTGATTTTACGTTTGTGCTGACTCCAAGTCTTCTATGTAGTATGTACCAGCGAACGGTCTACCACCGGTTTATTCACCTATACCTCATCATCAGCCTTTCAATGTTCCCAATGCTGGGACACAGGCCTTCACTCCGTGGAGTCCTTTACACAGTGCGGGTTGGTGGATGTCACATATGCTGGGCCACTACTACTTTTCACATATATCTATGTGTCTCTCTATATCCATACATATATCTCGATGCTTATCGATGGTTTTGCTTTGTTTACGACTTGTCAATGATCCGTGCTAACACCGCAGAGAGAAGAAAAAATCAGTACCTTTTTGAATGGCCGAAAGTTTTTATCCTATCACAATTCACTTTCTTCCTTGTTTATCCCTTCGGGGATAAAGATCGCTACGTCAATCTTCTTTTGTTCCATAGTTTCTTCTTTAGTTCATTTGTGTACCATCCTCAGTATTAAAATTGAGAACTACTCTCATTTATTCTCATGGTTACAGGACGTACATTTCCTGTTGCCATATTTTTGCACTGATTTGTACATCATTTTTATATTTCTCTTCAAGTTTTATCTTGCTAATAGATACAGTCTATTTAAATTTATCATAATATATGCCTATCATTACTGCAATAAATAATTCGCAACGTACCCTGCCACATTTAATTACGCAAAGAAATCATTATGATCGGTATCATCATTACTTAACAATTTAAAAGTCCAAGATGTGCCACGAGAAAAAGAGCTTCTATAAACAGCAGGATACGGAATCTAATGATAGAACATGGTTTTAATAAACTCTACTAACGTGTTTAACGTGATAGGTTCATCAAAAACTAAATTGTTGTGTCCACGGCAGATAAAAATGTGTCCGATATTTTGTTTCCAATTAAACCTCAGTAATTTGAGAGGATGAATACATTAACTCTGTGAATTCTTTTTATGCTGGGTAAAAGCTGAAAGCAATTTGGTTGAGAGGCGCCGTCACTGCGACGTAACGTATGTAAATGTGTGCACGGGTTATGGAAGAGTACCCGGCGTTCGCTGGGCCTGGGCGGGATAGTACAGCCCACCAAGGGCCCGATTTTATGGGTTTTCTGGCAGGGCGTTATTCATATAGACGTTTGGAGTGCAACAAACATGTTTTTCGTGAAATATTGCGTTGTTTGTTTATTGTGGGATAAAAAGTATAAGATTAGTGTCTACATCGAAAAACGAAACATTACAAAACAGATCTACTCCATATTTCGGGCCTGAAATATACGGGCCCCGTCCGAAAGTACTTCGAAACTTCGGAGTGAAAAAAAAACAGTTTTCGAACCGGTAAAGAGACATCGGGAGTAGGTACAACTGTGTGTTGTCATTCATTCTTAGTTCGGGCCCCGAACGAATCATCCGTTCGTAGGTGTTAGGGTGTAGGAAACGCCCGTGACTAAGGCCAAAACTACGGACTTCGTGCTTAGGGAATAGACCCCAACAGTATGGAATAAGCATCTTCTTGTCTACAAAACCCCATTTCGCCAAATTGACTTTGCAGCGGCCAACTTTTCCATATAGGCCATTGCAGTTAAGCTTATGGGACTGATCCGGATTCTATATATAAGACTTTATTAGTCTCTTCAGTATGATGTTTGTACCTATATCAATATAAGTACCATCATCTTTGCGTACAAGAATTGCTTACTAAGCGTTCTTAATAATTCTGGACCTAAAATAATGGTAAATGTCTTTGCGTCTTATTGGTCACGCATCCCGCGCCGGCCTCCGAGCCTCCCCTCCAAAATCGAGTGCCCTTGGCCCATATCGTCGATCGGCATTGGGGGCTCAAGTTTTTCATTGCCTTTAGCTCATACCAAGTCTATAGCTTGCCAAGCTAACGGATTTTATCAGCGAAGATCTCTTTTCTTATTTTCTGTGTTTCATCAGTTTATTTTTAATTTTTTTAAGAGGTAACCTCGATAAACGCCAAAGCTAACGCATGTGCCGTTCGTTATCAATTTATCCATTGATCAAATAACTTAGAACAACAATTTTAACCTATATTCATGTTAAGCTTTTACCGATATTGTGTTATCGCAAAGTGGGTCACTGTAAAGTTAATCTGTCAATAATGAAATAAAATACAGTTATGTGAGAGCGAGTTAGGCTAGGTGCCAAAAATAGGAAGATAGGACGGGTCACAATAATAGAGATATTTCTATTCTTCTTTATGCATGCTATATGCTCAATAAAAAAAATATATTTAAAATAACAAAATACCTGACTGCTTAAAAAGTGAACTAAAAAGACGTAAACAAGAAGAAAATCATGCTATGCAGTCGGTGGATACATATTCGCGAGCTGGCTGACCAAAACCAGATGTATCCTCGAACTGCACAGCTTGATTATCTTCTTGTTTACGTCTTTTTAGTTCGCTTTTTAAGTAGTCTGGTTTTTGGTTAATTTTAAATATTTTTTTTATTTACAACTTTTTAGTTAATATTTTTTTAGAATTAGACGCATTTTAAAATACAAGTATTATATATGTTTGTAATCACCTCTTAAAACCCTTTATTTTGATACTCCACATGATGGGTATGGAAGAAAAATAAAATTTGGGCTCCCACAATATGGCACCCAAAAGCTGCCATTTTTCTATTTTCCAATTTTAATGTAGCCAGTATCACTCGCAGGATTAAGACGAATCGATTGACGTAAGAATCGTCAAAATCGGCCATCGCGATGATCTCTAGAACGCCACATAGGAACAAACATACATACATAGACTGATATTACATTACCTTCCTTCGGCAGCCGGGTAAAAAGAGAAACTGTTAATGGCTTGTTAATTGCCAAATCTTGTCCATGGTAATTTCTAAGTAAGCGTAGTTTTTTTTTTTTTGTAGGGAAAAGAGGCTTTTACTCTGCGTGGCGTGCTGGTTTCTGTTGCTCTAGTTAATAACATTTTAATTATTAAAGTTTTACTCATCATCCATGTCAATCCGAGCAACAGAAAACTGCATATTTTAGTTCATAAATTGTGAGATGGCCGTAGAAAATCAGAATATCGTAATATAACTTTCAGCTTAAAATTGAATGTAGAAATTCACCAACCGTAATGGGGATGCAAAAGTGTCGAGGAGGTCTTTACTTCAACCCCTGTTGCTCGAGGGGAGCCTTTGATATCGGATTCAATGTAAATAACAGCACTTTCCCGTCTCTATTTACTGCAAGTTTTGCTTTGAAACATTATTTTATATTTTCTCCAAGTTGTTTAAATCCAAAATAACAACGTTTAGCTGATTTTTATCGGCAAAGCGGCTTAGGCGTCCTAAGGTTTAAGATTTCTGTCACCGTATTTAGAAGTACCCAACAATTCCTGGCAAAAGATTAGATTCTGCCCTCATATTTTGCTACTTGGGAATATAAATTGTAATGCTTGTGACCTCAATTTTATTTATTACCCACACGTATTTAGCCAGGGATCGTAAACATAAACAAAACACCTGCGTAAAAAATAAGTGTAACATCCCCACCCTTTGTGGAATAAAGTCAGGGGTCGTCACGGTCGGGTTATGTAAATTGCAATAAGTGAACACCTACGTATGTTGGGAGGCCCTGAATAACTACACAGGAAACAAACGTTTACACTTCTGGCTTTTATAAACGAAAAGATTGTCGTTGTTGTTACTGTTAATTTACACAACCTCCAAAGAAAAAGGACTCAGTCTGCATTTTTTTAAACGTTCATTAGATTTAGGCCCACTTGCGCCAAAAACTGAACACAGAGTTAGTTGCTAACATAAGGTTAAATAACAAACACGTCATACGTTATTGGCCGGGTTAGCTAATAACTCGGCGTTAGTAAGATAGGCCAGTGTGGCGCGAGCGGGCCTTAAAAAAGACCTGCTGTAAAGTTATCTAATTATTCTGGACAAATAAATAGGTGCTTACTCAGCGGGAACCGGCTATAAATTAATTTAGAAAGATCCGCTGTTGGTAATTTTTCTCAGCGGCTACCATCCGCCATTATTCCCGCCTTTTACAGGTGGATGCGTGGATGCGAATACAATCAACATTAAATGAAGCTAATGTAGCGGGTAATCTTATTTTCGGGAACCTTGTTTATCGGTAAATTGCATAGACTTACATATGGTATAAATAGATACGTAATATTTTAGTATTCTGACTAATAACAGGATAGATCAGTGATTGGTTAAGTAATAAGATACGTCGTAGATACCTTGTATTATCTAACTAAGGTTGGCTAGCACAGCTTGTCTTTGGTGAGTATGTCACTTTAAAATAATTAAAGGTAAAAATCTTTTTAAACAAGCTTTTAATTGATTTAAAGTACGAAACGGTATATCGCTTGTTAATACATATCCAATGAGTCGAAACACGATGCTATCTTGTCTGGTTATGGGGTAGCTATGGCCACCTTCCGGCTCTATCACAAGACCTGCTCCATAGTAACATATTATTTCAATATTTTCTAAGATTTATGTATCTTACGCCAAGTTTCAGCTTAATCGGATTCCAGAAAGTGCTTGAAAAATCGATTACTAAATACACAATAGATAATATAAAGTTTGTTAAAATAGCTAGAGTCCTTAAGGCCCTTCAGAAGCTGTTTGATTCCATCATACTCGAGAGCAAAACATCCCTGCGGGGTTGTGGTGAACCCTTTTTCAAGAAGGACGACAATGCCCGGCTGAAGAACTATAGCCCCATCTCATTTCTTAGCCATGTCTACAAGTTCTTTTCAAGAGTCATCACGAATCGCCTCGCATGCAGTTTTGTGGATTTCCAGCCTCCCGAACAAGCCGGATTCCGTAAAAGCTTTAGCACCGTAGACCACATACATACGCTGCGGCAGGTTATACAGAAGACCGAAGAGTAAAACCTGCCTCTCTGCTTAGCGTTTGTGGACTACGAGAAAGCCTTCGATTTGATTGAGACTTTGGCTGTACTACAATCTCTCCAACCGTGCCAGATCAACTACCGGTAAATTGAGGTGTTGAAGTGTTTGTACAAAAACGCCACCATGTTAGTCCGTGTTCAGGGTCAGACTTCGAAACCTATCCTTCTCCAGAGCGGTAGGAGCCAGGGAGACGTCATTTCTCCGAAACTGTTTCAAGGTTCTGGACTGGACGAGGCTAGGCATCAACGTTAATGGCAAGTACATCACTCACCTTCGGTTTGCCGAAGTTATAGTATTCATGGCTGATACCACTCAGTACAATGCTCGATGACCTCAGTAGAGCTTCCTAAAGAGTGGGTCTGACTCTACACTCGAAGTTGAAGACGATTATGTCTACCTGGGAGAAACGTTTCAGTTGGGTAGGTCTAACTTCGAGAAAGAGGTCAACCGTTGAATCCGACTCGGGCGGGCGGCGTTCGGGAAGTCGCGCGGTAGCTTATCGTCCAATTTACCACAGTGTCTCAAGACAAAAGTCTATGACCAGCGTGTGTTGCCAGTAATTACCCATGGGACCGAGACGTGATCGCTCACAAGGGCCCTTATCAGGAAGCTTATTCTTATATCTTTATATTACTCAAAGGGCAATGGAGAGGGCTATGGTCGGGGATTCCTTGCATGATCGCATCAGAAATGAGGATAGCTGCAGGAGAACCAAAGTAACTGACACAGCCCAAAGAATTGCGAAACTTGAGTGGCAGTGGGCATGGTACATTGCTCGCAGAATAGATGGCCGATGGGACCGAAAAGTTTTGGAGTGGCGACCGCGAACCGGAAGACGATGCGTTAGATGGCTTCCTACTATGTGGACCGATGACCTGCAGCAATATGAAAAATCGACAAATCACATGCGAGATGAAAGACACGATGTAGATTTCCGTCTATGAAATGATAATGATGATGATGAAAAATAGCTAAAAATATAATTGTAATTACAGCCGAAAGACATATACCTTTGCTAGACATAGGCCTCCCCCAAGCGTCGTCTAATTCTGTGCTTCTCGCAACCACCCCGGTCACCCGCTAGTTTAAATATTCTACTTTATTTGACGTTACATCTACTTTGTAAGAAATTGTGTGTGGATAGAAACACGCATGATGGCACCTTCGGTATACGAAAAGTATTGATTTTTTTCATCAACTCATAAAAAGACTCTCTACAAGAATATTGTGATACTTCTATGGCATATTAAAGGCCATCGTATCAATTACGATAACGTTATGCATGTCCCTGATGCAGTGTACTGAAACTTACATAATAACGACACGAAATATTGCATTTCACATTAGCTTTCGACGCTTCAATGGTAATCACTTACTGTCTACAAGAATATTGTGGTACTTCTATGGCATATTAAAGGCCATCGTATCAATTACGATAACGTTATGCATGTCTCTGATGCAGTGTACTGAAACTTACATAATAACGACACGAAATATTGCATTTCACATTAGCTTTCGACGCTTCAATGGTAATCACTTACTGAAGCTTTTCCTGACATTTACATCGTTAAATGCCAGTGGGAACTAAATTTGATTTTATTTTCGGTAGATAATATATTGTATCTCACTTTCTAACTACTTTTATAAAATAGATTACTCAAAGAAGCGTAAGCTTAGCTTTTAAATCAGAGTTTATAGAGTCAATAATCTCTGCAAAAGATAAATAGAACAACAAGTATGTCCTATTTTGCAAAGCTCTACATTAAAGTGGAAGCAAGAAGAGACATCTGTAAATAGCTACTGAACGTAATAACAAACGACCCAGAATCAGAAAAGCCCAAATATGAGTTTCAGCGGCTACTACAATACATCTTGGTAGGTTACAAGGCGTTTCGTCAGTTAATCGGAGCTCGCCGGCGTCAAACAGCGAGTACGTACGAGCTCCGTAATTCGGCCGGCTAACACATACGTAGGAATACGCATAGTCCGCAGTAGCGCCCCGGCGAACCCAACTTAAACCTTGAAGCCAACCCCACACCCCCTCAGACACCAAGGGGGTGGGTCGTACGCCCGAACAACATTTATTTCTTGTATTCCTTTTATAACAACGGGTAATTGTATTTGGTAGCTCAGTTAGTTGTTACCGACTGCAACCATTTATATTGCCTTTTACGAATGGCTCATTACAAAAATAAAATTAATCGGATGTTTTCATTTCAGTCAGGTACGGTGGGAGGGGCGTCTATATTTGGGAAACACCCTTTCAGTTCAATTTCGTAAACATTCGCATTAAAGTATTTTTCATGAAAATTCTTTTGTGTGAAGGTAACCTTGAAATTGTTGGAGTAGGTAATTTTAGTGCTCCGTTTCAGTTTCAGCACTGTTTAGTGCAAGTCCTTGAATCTTGCCTTTTTACTTGATTTACAATTCATTTGAGTAACTGGTTTTATTCTCTTTCGTCCAAATAACAGAATTACCTTACTGGGATCACCAACCAGATTGTTTTTGTTGATTATTTTCCTTGTCTTGTTCTATTTTTCGATAAAGTTCCAAAATATATTTAAAAAGATTAATGTAAGCAATCTAGGTTAAACGCCTTACATCTAGAAGAGAATTGGGGATCCCGAGTAAGTCTACAAGGTCAATAAGTAAGATAAAATGTACCGACAGCAAATCTCTTTTCGCGCCTGTTATGTAACACGCCGATACCGAGACTAGATATTTCGCTGACTCAGTTGACTTAAGTCAATACTTGTGTCAATCATTATGTTTTTGTTGCTACTATAATACTTTGCTTGTATATAGCAATAATGGGGTAGTCAGAGCAGTGGAGGCCCAGTGGTAACGGTCGCGGCATACAAGTTGTAACCCAGGTCGTGGTTGCGAACCCAGGTAGGCGCTTTATTTATTACTAGCTGTCCCACGCGTCTTTGCTCCCGTCAACTGGCTACCAACCTACCCTACCGTACCAACACTACATACATGATTGTTGCGTAACTTTAACCGCTTACGCAGCGCACGCAACGGAAGCTCTCAAAAAGGAAAAAAATTGCCCGTTTTTGCAACATTTTTCATTTATGCTCCGCTCCTATTTGTCATTGCGTGATTTTATATAGCCTATAACCTTCCTCGATAAATGGACTATGCAACACAAAAATAATTTTTCAATTCCAACTAGTAGTTACTATTAGCGCGTTCAAACAAACTCTTCATCTTTATAATATTAAGTATAGATTTATTTATTTTCATCGTATTCTGTCCCACTGCATGGCAAATGCCTCTCTTTCTTCCTTCCAATCCTCCCGGTTGAGGTCAATTGTGGACCAACCCTGTCGATAGGCATCAAGGCACTTTACTTTGTATAAATTATTTCATCACCACTGCTCTCAAAAACGCTGAAGGAAAACATCGTGAGGAAACCGGCATGTCATAGAACCAAAAAATCAAAGACATGTGACATCCACCAACCCGCACTGTGCCCGCATGGTGGATTACACGCACAATGGATCAAATGGGTGCCTAAGTGCGGAGAAGGGGTTCATCTATTATATCCTAACTTTTTACTCGCTGCAAACAGTTAATAAAGCAGAATTTAAAAAATAAAAATGTAAAGGATAACGTTCTACTTGTTTGTATTTAAACTATCTTTTCATTACTGAAAATTCTGCGTAGGTACAAATAGAATAATCTCGTAACTCAATATATGTTGCCCGATCCTAACGTAGTACGTGATCTAAAGGTAATTTGTAACTTTCGACCCGACAAAGTAGGTAATAACCCAAGTACCAACCTAACTATAGTACCGACTCCAACCTCACCAAACGTACCTGCATTTACCTCGAAAAACAAAAACTACGTTCGGCTTTCGTCGCGTGACGTCGCCTAACGTGTCTGCCGCATTTAAGGCCATCCACACACGAGCTCATTTATAATTAACCTGTTACTACATCAGTGTGCCAGAGTCACCAGAGTTAATCCCTAGCTTTATACCATTTACGAAAAGCTCTGAGGAAAACGAAACGGATTTGTGCGAGTAACGTTGACTGAGACATAAAAAATCTTATCTTTACAACGGAATCAAACGTTTACACAATTAGTCATGTTTTGTGATACCTTTTCCTTATTTTTCTTTTCCCAAAAATACATTCCCTTAATACTTATAAATACGGTTTATTCTTGAAATCTCTTTTTACCCGACTGTCGAAGGAGGGTAATGTGTTTATCAGTGTATGTATGTATGTATGTATGGATGTATGTTTGTTTCTATGTGGCGTTCTAGAGACCAAACGCGTTGGCCGGATTTGATGATTCTTACTACGTCAATCGAATCGTCTTAACCCCGCGAGTGTCATTGGTTACATTAAAATTGAAAAATACAAAAGTGGCGGCTTTTGGACGCCATATTGAAGGGGCCCTAATTTTTTTTTCTTCCAATCCCATCTTGTGGGGTATCAATATAACACAATACATCTGGTTTTGGTCAGCCAGCTCGCGTATATGTATCCTCCGACTGCAAAGCATAATTTTCTTCTTGTTTACGTCTTTTTAGTTCGCTTTTAAAGCAGTCGGGTTTTTTGATTTTTTGGTAAAAATTTTTTTTTAGTCTGGAGAAATGCTCATGCATACTGCGCTACCACGGGGAGATAGACGTAGTATATGTTTTATACGTAGTATAATATGTTGGCGTAAAGGGTTCATGATATCAGACAACTTTATCTCTTCTAACTTTACTGATTTTCATATCCTGTCACGAGAAAAATCTTTATTACTTATTGAAAATGTTTGCGACGACGTCGTTTTTTAGGCCGTGTCGTTGCAGTGCGTCAGGGATGTTTGCGGAAACAAACATTGATGGTTTCGCCGCCATTATTAGAAAAAGATGTGCCTCTCTGATGACGCGTGTTCGCGGCGGTACCAACGCTATTCTCAGTGTGTTCGCAGATCGGTGGGATTCTCCGTTGATGCAGAGGTGGATGCAGCTCCACGCTGAAGTGTAGCTTTATGTTTTTTAGTTTTAGTTTTATATCTGTCCCTACTAACACTAGTTTTTTCAGTAAATTGTTACTAATCCTATGGATTTTATCTGAAATAAAAGATTTTTAATTTAATTTAATTTAGGGTTCCGTAGTCTGTTGACTTATAGTTTCGTTATGAGCGTCGTCTGTCCGTCCGTCCGCAGCTTAGCTCAGAGACTCTTAGTACTAGAAAGCTATAATTTGGCATGGATATACCTACATATTAATCACGCCTACAAAGTGATAAATATTTTTTTTACCGTACCTCCTGTACACGCAAAATGGGAGCGTTTTTTTCTCGTGGTGTGGGGTATCGTTGGATAGGCCATATAAAAATTTATTTTTTCGTTTCAGGTATCCGTTTGCGTAGAATTAAGCTTTAAATGGCTTCTTTTGTTACGGTCAAGTGTCCCCCTCTATCAGCTAATTTGCTTTTGGATATATGAAAAAAACTATGTAATTGTTTTAAAATTAAGTTCTCTTTAATTTGTAGCTACATTGTATGTATCTGTGTGCGCCTCATAAACTAGTTTTCTTTCTTTTCTTTTTATTTATTTTGGTGAATGTAGCTGTTTATACGACGAACATCTAAGCGAGAATCAGACTCGCACTTGGCCGGTTTTTTACACAGATAGTTAGCAATATTCTTGGGTAAGTATTACAATAATTAACGAGTGGTAAAAATGGAATTAGATACTTTAACTTAACATTATTTCCTTCTTTCTCTCTCTTTATTCCCTTTTCTTTGCGGTTTCTGTTGTTCTGTAAACTTTTTACACAATAAGGTAGGCACTACACAGATAATATAATACTAGCATAGCACTACTAAATTAATCATATTTTGTGATTGTAGCTACTGCTTTAATCACGTATATAAAGATCCTTAGATTATAGATTAGATTACACCCAATGTCATTATTTAATTTGTTTTTATTACGGACGCAAACCCATGTTAAAATTAGATTTAGTTTTTTGAAAGGTTTACAAGAAATGCCTTAAATTTTATTATGTCCAAATCTCCTAGAAACTATCTATTACGTTGTAAGTTTTCTTAGGAATCTTGAATAATAAATTAGGCTTTAGTAGATACTGAAATCTGAACACTGTAATTTAGCTGTAATGGCTATAACAAGGAAATAAACAAATCTTTTTTTGTCTACCTAAGTATAATAATACAATAACTAAACTAAAGGGATAGTCGTCGGTTGATGTCACATTTCCTTATACATGCCTAACAAGGCCTCTGCGAGTTGGCTTCGGCTCCCCGCACACCATTCAAAGGACCGGGAAGAAATTTTTGTTGAAGTTAAATTTGCTTACTACTATTAAAATTCAATAAAAATAAAAAAGTCATATTTCGTTGAGTTTTTATTGAATAGTAACTGAGCGACCGAGCTCTGCTCAGTTGAAAACAGAGAAAACTTTTTCTTAAAATGGATTTTCCCAAATATGAGACCTAGCTAGATCAATATATATATAATGTATAAACGAGCAATATTTGTATATACAGGATGAACTTTTCAAGTGGGCGTGGATGGCAAGATCCGAAACAATGAGGAATAGCGAAAAACACTCAAAGGAGTCACGGATTTTGATGAAAACTTACAACTGCATCATTAAATTTTTTTAAATCATTTTTCCTAGTCAGTAAACTAACGCGTTGATTTTGCCAAAAAAAAACGGACTGTATTATTACCTAAACCATAGTATCGCCTACCTTATAATGTCGCTAAAAATTATAACATTCTGGGAACTCATTTTATACGGCAAACTTGAGAAAAGATATAATTTTTTAGGGTTCCGTACCCAAAGGGTAAAAACGGGACCCTATTACTAAGACTCCGATGTCCGTCTGTCTGTCCGTCTGTCTGTTTGTCACCAGGCTGTATCTTGTGAACCGTGATAGCTAGACAGTTGAAATTTTCACAGATGATGTATTTCTGTTGCCGTTATAACAACAAATACTAAGAACAGAATACAATAAATATTTAAGTGGGGCTCCCATAAAGCAAACGTGATCTTTTTGCCGTTTTTTGCGGTAGTCGTACGGAACCTTTCGTGCGCGAGTCCGACTCGCACTTGGCTGGTTTTTCTTTGAGTGTGTTCCGCTATTCTTCATAGTTTTCGGATTTGTGCATCCACGCCGAAAAACTCATACTCATATACAAATATTTCTCGTTTTATAGTATACGATTAACATTTATTATGAGTGTACATACTATACGCGATCAGACATTTAAATTAATTCTACAGGACTTCGTCGAGCTTCATTGCCTTAGCGCTTTTCTGGTGGTTGCCAATGTTGATTTTAGCTTTTAGGAGTTGCAGTGGTTTGGGAATAGTGCGGTGGTTTGTCACAAATACCTACATAACCTATGAAATAATAGATAATCATTTTTACCCGACTGCCGAAGGAGGGTTATTTTAGATAGATTCGGCCAACGAACTCAGAAAGCACTGAAACCGAAATAAAATATAAAATAATAATAAAAAAACTCGAAAACATTTGTTATAAAGAGCGCACATTAACAAAAATGTGTGAACGAATTTTAAGTCGCCATCATCAATCTCTACATCAGTAGGTACAGAGGGTCCGGTCCATAGGTCCGGTCATTGAACCCGCCGCTACGCCACTCGGCTTTTGATAAAAAATAGCTTTGCCTCTCTTGTTTTGTGTGAAACTATTTGTATGGGAAAATACATTTTAGGATAAAAGCCATAATACTGTATCTATCCAAAGTTGGATGAACTGTGTGTAAAAAAATGGATTTACTAAGGAATCGTCTTTTTGGATAGATAGTTTAGCTGTATCTTAATATAAATACACATTTTTATTATATATAGGCTCGCGCTTGACTACTATCTCTCCTGATGGTAAGCGATGATGTGGTCGACGGTGAAGCTCGCTTGCCTAGAAGTAACCTATTGACTTTTGACTAATAGACCTCTAGGTTGTAGCTATCAGGAAATACAGACTCGGGCAGGGAATTCCACTCATTAGCTGCACGCATAATGAAAGTTTTTCTAAAACATCTAGTGCGTATGGGTGGGATGTCTACCATGTACCAACGGCACATAGCCGTAGGTCTTGTACTTATTGGCCTAATTAAACTGAAGAATACCTATATATAACTTATCAATCACAATCTCCTAGGTAGGTAGGTCCTTAGGTCCTTTGAAAGGCGTGCGATGGGCCGAAGCCAAAACTCGCAGTGGCCTGGTTAGGCATGTATCAGGCAATGTGACATTGGCATCCTTCATTATTATCTTTGTTCGTTTTGGTACATATTCCTTCAATCTAAATTTATGTTAAGAAAGTTCAAAAAAAGTCCATGTGCAAATCTCTGGAACTACATGGGAACTACAGATTCAAAAATTCATTCACCGCTGCGCTATTGCCGAATGTTATACATAACTATAAGATGTTATATGAATGAAGTCGCGGGCAGAAGCTTGTATCTTTTAATTACGCTCCACTAAACATATACCAAGGTACATACAAACCGTAGATGGACAAAGATATATGGAAAACCATCATTCCTCAAGTTATGATCAAGTCCCATGTACTAGAAATACGGCGGTGACTATTAAGTTATGTACTTATTCTATAAGCATTACCTAACAACTTATGTTTTTATTTAAACTGTCCGAATGATATTAAAGTAATAATTTATAAAATCAACTGTGTAACTGTGACTTGCAAAGATTTAAATTATTTAGCACGATGCGAATAACGTGTTATTGACAAGAGAACTCATAAAAAAACTTCGTTCTCACAGAAAAACATTGCAAAATATATTAGAAGCTATTAAGATACCTACTTTATTTTTAACCAGTATTAATTAGTATGTAATCAGGATCGCGTGGTGTCGCCAGTGGCAACAGCCGTGCGCGATGCGCGCCGATGCGGCTGCCATGCCACTAAACTAGGTCATTCCTATGTAACCCAGGTAGTACACAGCTCGGCAATATAGACCAAAGAGAAATGCTTAGTATGTCATGTTCATTTCTTGCATTGCTTTTGTTTACAAGTTGTTTTGTCTTGAATTAAAGTTAAAGAGTCTACAAAATAAATTCGGCATATCATAGTGGTCATGTTATTACAGCTGTCGTTTAAAGTAAAAAACCCTTTGATCAAAGGGCTAAAAGCAAGAAAAAATCTCATTTCCTATCCAAAGAGGTAACGATTTCATTATTATAACCTCTTTACTCTTCTTAAGTTAATAAAATCTGCTGTTCATACTTCAAAAAAGACTCTAGCCATTATAAAATGAAAAGGAATCATTTTATTTTTTTCATATTTCATGGTTTGCTTTTTATTTTCTCGCGACGTAACGGCATGTTTCAAATTTCTTAAAATTAATATAACGAAATAAAAATCATAACAATATTTTTGTTTTGACGGATTCATTAATATACGTATTGTTTTTTTTTAGTTTTAAACATTAATTATATTAACTCAACATTCAAGGAGGTGTTATTATCTTATCCCGTCACGTAATAAACGTACCAAATTCTAAAAAAAAATTACTAAAGAGTTGTAAATAAAAAAATATTTAAAAATAACAAAAAACCTGACTGCTAAACAAGAAGAAAATCATGCTGTGCAGTCGGAGGATACATATGCGCGAGCTGGATGACCAAAACCAGATTTTTTAGTTATTTTTTTATAATTGTGTATATTTAAATTAAACATATAAGTGTTATATATTTTTGTAATCACCTCTTAAAACCCTTTATTTTGATAACCCACACGATGGGTTTGAAAGAAAAAAAGAATGGGGCTCCCACAATATGGCGCCTAAAACGGCCATTTATCTATGTTCCAATTTTAATGTATACAGTGACACTCGCAGGGTAAAGACGAATTCATTGACGTATGAATCATCAAAATCGGCCAACGCGTTTGGTCTCTAGAACGCCACATAGGAACAAACATACATACATACATAGACTGATAAACACATTACTCTTCGGCAATAGGGTAAAAAGAACGCTGGCCGTTTGCCTGCGCACTGAGCGATTCCTCGATTCCAGCCTATTCCAAAGCACTAAGCAGTTAATAAAGTACCTATGATTATTCTACAATAAGTGTATTACACTTATAATAATTATAAAACAATAGCCAAGTACTAGGTCGCGACTGTACTCGTACGCAGACACTGTCCACTGTTGCTTAGCATTTTTTTTCGTGACGGGCAATATAATCTTTTTTGACCAAAACCTCAAATGAAGTTAGCGGAGAGTCGATTTAAAATTCGAACATAAAACCTGGCTAAACTGGCTGAATCATTTTATGATCTCCATATATTATAAGAAAAAAAAAACAAATTTTATTAATTTAAGAGCAAAAGGCGCGAAAATTCATTATTAGTCTGTGGAAAGTCTGAAAATATTTTAAATGTTATACTCTCATCCCTCGCATTGTTAGTAACGACTAGTCGACGAAGATACGACAGTTTCTAGCAGAATTACCTCGTTGTAGCGACGAACACAGGCAGCTTTTACCCGGAATAACCACAATGGCTGCCGGCTCGGAGAGCTCTTTAAAAATTCTAAAAAGAAGTCGTGTGTCGTGTGAAAATGGTGCGTAGGTATGTCGTGGAAGCGATGTTCCACATAACACGTTGTTTGACAGAGCATGATAACTAGGTCGCTTAATTAACATGAATTGTATATTTTAGTGTCTACGTAGGGTTACCTTTGCTTTTTGTTGTTAGTTAATACTCGGCTTTTAACCTCGTATAAACTTAGACCTGAATTTGAAGTTTTATTTTATATTACCGAGTATAAAAGCTTATTTATTACCTAGACATCGTTTTATCAGTCTGTAGCGGTCTAAATAGATTGACTATCTATTCGTACAAAAGCACTCAAAGAGATTGAGCCAGTTTTTGGATGAACAGGTATGGTGCATTGAACTTTGCATTTTTTTTCTACTAAGTACTAGTACAAGTAAACAATTAGGTTTCAGAAAAACTCATGTTATTGTTTGAATTCTACGTATCTATTTGAAAAGGTATAGGTACGTATTACTGTCGGTACCAAAGACCTTATACGTATTTCTTACTACTAGACTGTGTACCAAAAATTTTTGTTTCGCTAAAATGAAATCTATTGTCATACACCTAGTTTAGCTATTTCCTTAGAAGAGGTAGCTAACCAAAAGCGGTCCTAGCGAGAGGGTTTCCGCTGGTAGTGTGTCCTTGTCTGACGTCTTGCCAGCTCAGCTAATCATTGGGTTTGGTAGAAATGGTCGAGAATGTTATATTTTTCTTTTTTACGTTATACCAAAACGAACGATTCATAGACTTTGAAACGTATTTAAATATTTTTACAGTTCCTATAATTAATCAATTCGTTGTATTTAAAAAATAATTCATTAATACTGAGTAAGAGTAGTACTTTTAAATGTTTGGGTCTGGTAATACTAAATGTAAGATGGTGGTTTGCGGAGTTTTTGGCGGGCTTTGTTCGATTGATATTCAGCGGCTGTTAATAAATATTATTTTCAAATTGATTCATAGTGGAACGAAATTGGTGTAGTTTTGTTTCTCAGCTGTCTACGCAACTGGACAAAATGTGGAATTATTGACCTCCTTTGAGGTATATTTAGCTGCCGGTATTTCAAAGCATCACCTGGAAACTGCAGAATCATCTCACGCCTCTCCTTCATTAGTTTGAGAGTAGGATCAGAGAGCTTTTTGTTCCTATCTATACCATGGGTCTTGAAGAACGAGACTTGAGATTTAAGGATTATCGAAATCGTAAACTGCTCAATTCCTCTTCGAGTTCGATGATCTTTTCGTCGGTCCGGAGTGTGCGCGTGTTGTACGTTGCCAGGTCCAGTCGTCGGTATTTGTTGGGTTAGCCGGTTCTCATCAGGGATTCTTTGCAGCCCTTGCCATACCGTATTCTCGACCGCTACCGTTGTCGAGGGTAGGCAGGACTGCTGGACACTCGGGGCTATGTTTTATTTGTGCTATTCATGGGGAGTGCTTTGCAGGCGGGTTGGCGACCGCAGTATTGTTGTTACAAATGCACAGAGAACGCTGCTGCCCATTCTCTGATTTGTACCCATAGATATATTTGCACATTAGTCGCCTCTTACGACACCCACGGGAAAACATAGGATGGTGAAATTCTTTACGCCCAACACCATACGGTAAGTGATGTAGTTTCCAAAAATATACCAACAATTTTGTTTTTTTACAATAAATTAGGTAGGTTTAAGTAGCGTGGTTAGGTAGCATAAATATATCGGGATACTTACACTATCGTTTTTACAATCAATTTGTCCCGTGTTCTGTTTGGTCATGGTCACCTCATTAGAAAGAGACACACTACCAACGGGAGACCTCTCGCGCGGACCGGTTTTTGCACCATAGTGCACAGTCTAGTAGTAAGAAGTATAAGGTCTTTGGTCGGTACCGTTATGTAGGTATAAATGGTACCTGCGTACTTTGAAAGAGGATTCGTTCGCCAAAGACCGCGTACCGTTCATACCTTTTGAATATTTTTCATTGTTCTTTTCACACGTTCCATCCCTTACTCCCAACTATCTTTGAACAAAGTCCCATTCTCACCTGGCTGACTATTTGTGCCAGGATAGTTTTGTCACAAGTACCTTCGTACCTTCTATATCCAAAAGTCTGTTATTTGCCGGAAAATTCTTCCAAACTGTCATTTGGTCGCGTTCAGCCAATCAAAAACTTGGACGGACGGGATGAGTGACATAAAAAGAAGTGGGAAAAAGTGTGGTGCTTTTCTGATATTTCTTCAGTTGTACTTTTGACTTGCGGTGTTGACGGCCGCAGCTTAAATTGTGTGTGAATTAATCACTGGGCTTAGACAAAACACACGGGTTTTATCATTTTAACTAAAATAGCTACTATTCTAAAATATGAACCCTAATCTATCTTAATAGATGCCTAGTGATCTAATTTACAAAAGCCCTCCAAATTTGAAAGCCCGTGAATGATATGAAACTGAAAACTCCTGAAATCAACTCCTAGCCACGCTCGAGTTATAACTTACTCATTCTCTGTTGAACACAAGACTTTTGTTCTTCATAGACATGAGATCCCGCCAATGTTCCCATTCATCGAGTTACAAGACAATTGGAGCATGTCATTTCTAAAGCCTTATATTATCTCTCATCCGTTTCACGTTCATTTCTACCAATATAAAGATTTTCGTGTTACATTTTTTCCAGATTTATCGCCTTTGTATTACGACCTACTTACTAAATGGAAGTTGTATTACTAATGGTAAAGAATTTTCAGAATAAACGTATGTTTATGAATATGCGTGAATGAAATATGAAAATGTACTCGTCTAACAAGAAAGTCAACATAATCACCATATCATTGTAAGCAATATCTACATTACAAAATTGGCTCCTGCTTACAGATACACAAATAGAACAAAAACTTGTACAGCGAGGGCGATGTCTTAGAAACAACATTTAACAAGGTCTTGTACGGACGAGAGGCGAATATGTAATGAATGTTGGAGATAAAGCGTAAAATATAGGTATGTTACAATTATCTACTTATAGCCCGTGGGATATAGGCCAACGCTGTACATCATTAGTAAGGTCATCTCGGGGATATTGACATATTTATTACGCTTAGCAGGCGTTTGATGGTCTAGGGGCAATTACGATCACTGAACACAAATGACAGTGTCGTTTCTAGTCTGCATAACTATCTTAGTTCTTTGTAAATTTTTACGATTAGTCGCTTCATATAAAATAATCAAGTGGTCTATTTCTATATCACGAAACATTCAACCATTACTTGATTAAATTTAAAATCGATTAGCGTGTTTGATATCAACAATATTTCAATCGCCGACAACTAGAAGGCTCACTGGCTCAGTAACTCGAGATTTTCGGCCTGAAACGGATCATGAAGTATGTACAAACAGTAATTGGCCGGGTATCCCCAGGGCAAACACTGGACTTTTGATTGACACGGAACGAACGCAATTAACACAAGCGTTTACAGCGGGTATGAGCTTTCATGGAAATGGATGAATTGTGTACTATCACGAATGTAATTAGATAATGTAGCTAACAAACAAACATTATTAACACTTTTGATATTAGATACTTTACATTTTTCATACTTTTATTGTAACGTAAATTGCCACGCTGCTAACTAGTAGTTACAGAACAAAATGCTGCATTATTACTTAGTCTGAAAACATAATGGATTACATATTTACTACCCTTAATCTAAATAAATCATACTACACTATATAATTTGTAACTGATTCTTGTTCCTCACAAATAAAACAATACGATTAATTTGTTATTTGATGAATGTTAATTTCTTTTGAACAAAAATCCTACGGCGTGGTTATCTAGCTTTAATCGTTAGCAGAATTCCACGTACGCCTTATAAGCCTTATTTTATCGTCATTAAAAAAAATTACGGATTATATGTTCATGATGATTTCAATCATCATGATGATTTGAAAAAACGGTATCATATTGGTAGAAAGTTAGACGTACAATCTTCCAAAATTAAAGTAAATATTTACAATATTATAAACATTTAATAGTATTAGATTTCATTCCAATCATTCAACATTGTTTATTTAAACTTAAAACAAAATTCCAAACAACAAAAGAATAAGTCGCTATAGATTAGTTATTTACGAAGGTTCGCGTAGCTATTTTCGTAAATAAGTACAATAGTAGTGTGTGCGTAGGTTTGCGTCGACTGTAATGCCTGAATTCCTAGAAGGTTTGCGATCGATACGAACTTCGAAATACAGCCACGATTTATGTAGAATAGAAATGCTAATTTAAAACGCTCTGTGCATGTTATTGATAATAATAACCATCGTCATTAAAATAATATATAAGTATTAGGTAGGAACATGTCGTGGTGGCCCAGTGGCTAAGACTTCGCCTCTCGTGCTTGAAGTCGTAGGTTCGAATCCGAGCAAGTTTCAATTCATATGTACTTTCTAAGTTAATCTTGATATCGTTGACAACGGTGAAGGAAAACATCGTGAGGAAGCCTGGACTTATAGTGAGTTTATTATAAGATTGTGCTCCATTGGTGTAATTGCTGCAAGGCGTTCCAGTGCGAGGATAAACTAATAAATAAATAATAAATCTTTCTTAGATTGGGTAAGGTCAGATATAGGAGTAAATCCGCTGCTACGAACTTCACGGTTATCTGCTGAAAATCATGCCCTGACAAAACTTTATCTGCGAAGAATTAAAAGTTAATAATCGACTAAAAAGAACAATAGTCGCAAACCATTGTATTGTTCACATGACAAGAAAATAGAAATATCGAGCGTGCTAGCAGGTACCATTACGATGCAGGGGTCAAACGGCAGGCTACTAGTTGTCTGCCAAGCGTTGACCGGGTCGGCGCCTCGGAATCGATCGGGCGACCTGGAGGGATCGCGCTGCTATGGCCCACGGCCCCACTCCGTGCCAACATGCTAATTTATGCCAATTTTAATTTAACTATTTACAAATCTAGGACTGCGATCCTGCAAGTTAACCGGCTGAATAATGCTGGTTATTACTCGATAACTTAAGGGCAAAATGTGATTAAGACTAAATACTTCTAACCCCGAGTTTCCCAGCTCAAAATTATCGCAGAATTAATGTGACAAATTGTCAAGCATGCTGTGATTGGCTGTTGAAAATTCATTCAACCAATCACAGCAGATAACGCATGCTTGATAATTTATCACATTAATTCAGAGATAATTTTGAGCTGGGAAACTCGGGGTATAGTTGTTTTTTTAACACAAGCTTAACGATGGGATGTCTTCAGATCCTTTACTAAAAACAAAAGCGTTAGAAATTGCTCAGAATCGTCTAAAATTGTCGCCATCAAGGTTCACATCGATGGTGACATCTCGCCCCGATATTTGTTTGTTGAAACAACTGCGTGTGAAAGGTCAGGGACGGGACACCAATCGACAAACAGTCGATTGTGAGAACGAGAGGCTATTTCAAAAACCAAAGGGTGAGTTGATTTTCGTGTAAAACACTGCCTCTTTTCCTGTCCGATAAAATGATTTAGATTCCTTATTTTATAAACATATTGTCGTAATAGACATGTGGGAAGATATTTTAACCATTCAAATTAAATAAAAGTTGTGTCAACCCAGATGTTTACGGACCCGTTCCAATGGAGTTTTTCAATGTATTTTGTGCTTTCAAAGACTGTCTGTCTTCATTCCCTTGTCCCATTATTTGGGGTCAGGTCTGCTAACTTTCCTGCACCCAGTAGTGCTTTCAAATACTAGCGGTGAGAAAAAACGAGAGCTTACCAAATCCAAGACAATTTAATAGTTCATACGCAGTGAGCAAGCGTGGTGATCGCAAGCCAGATCTGCATGATTTTAAATAGGCTCTTTACATTACCTTCTTTTATTAGCTTTCTTCTTCAATGTTAAGATCACAATTGTTCTATTTATACGACTGTTCTTCTACGTCAATGTGGGATCGATACTGAGTGCGAGTGGCGTCACACAAAGCCACGTAGGACTAGTCGAAAGCTTTGAACTTATTGGCTTCCTTACCGGTTGAATTCATACAAAAGCATTTGCAATATGAATATTCTGTCTATACCAATATTATAAAGAGGAAAGATTTTTTTGATTGTTTGTTTGTTTGTACCGAATAGTCTCCGAAACTACTGGACCGATTTAAAAAAATCTTTCACTTATGCAAAGCTACATTATTCCCGAGTAACATAGGCTATAAATTATTTTCATAAAAATTAGAGATCCTTATGAAAATTGCAATAATGTAACCCAAAGTAGCAAAATTTTGCCTATAAAATTTATTATTTCGCATGCGCCAAGTAAACTATTGTTGATAAATAAAAAGCATGTACTACATGATTAAAGTACTCATTATTAACAACAAAAAAGTCTGCGAAAGAATATATGTCACTATCATAGTTAAGTCACAATAGCAGCTTTTGTGTTCTAAAATTTAATTAGATCGCTGGTAGAAACAAAAGTTGGTTACATTCGTTATTGTTGTATTCATTCTTATTCAAATAAATAGTTTTACAAATTGGTAGGTAGGGAAGGGTAGGTGGGTTGGTAGATAGGTAGGTAAGTTGGGTGGGTAGGTAGGGTAGCGAATGTAGGTATGTAGGATAGGGCAGTGTAGGTAGATTGATCAGTAGGACAGGTACGTAGGTTGGTAAGTAGGTAAGGTAGGTGGTTAGGTAGGTAGGTAGGATAGAAAGGTAGGTGATAGGTAGATAGATAGCCAGTTGACGGGAGCGAAGCCGCGGTGTATCTATATAGTAGCTTGCACACTTTGTACACTTTTATGTGTTTGGGTGAGTTGTGTGCTATAAATTTTCATTTCTAAGTATAGATCTGAATGTATACTGGATACACCTAGTTCTATCAGGGTTCCAATTTATTCCAGTCAATGTTAAAGAGCGATTGAGTAATAAATATACACTCAAACCTTAACATTTTCTAAATTGATTCACGTTTCATATGATATAAGGACCGCTCGTGCTCTTTGAATTGTTCGTGATCACATTTTACATCTTTTTTAATATTTCTCGCGAAATTGCCGGATCAGCCGTCTGAAGTTTCTATTGAGTACGAATGCATGAAAATTTTCTTGTAAATTTGATCTAAGAAGATCACTGTCCTCACCAAATCAGAGTCAATTGACCCGTAACACTCGAATGCACATAATAATTAATCGGGCACTACCGGTAAATCAACTGCCAAATACCGACCAAAAGAAATCTGTATTCTTATAAATTAATATGATCTAGTAAATGTTTCACCGAGTATTCTCTCAGTATTTCTTCATCATAAATATTTTACCTCTTTCTCGGCATTTTTCTGAAGAGTTGGCAATCTTAATAAGGGCCCTTGCCGCCCGCTAAAATCTACCGCTCGACGTAAGCCTAGATTCGCTCGGCTTATTCGTAAACTCGCCTCTGATTACCGCGGGATAAGTAGCCAATGGAGTCGTTTAATTTTCTAGAGGAAAGACATTTATTGTATTTATGAAACTTGATCTTGAACATTGATCGGAAGTTCGAGAAAACTGCTTTGTTTCATTGTCAAAATCTGTTTGGCATCCAAGCAGAGGAGTAGCTTTCATTTTTAAAAGATTTATTGATACTGCCATATTAATCAACTTCTAATAAAATAACAAAAGTGGACTCATTGTTTACCAAATAATTTTAGTTGCAAGAAAACGTACATGTAACACATCTTTATGGATGTATATGCTCGATCAAATAAATTAATAGTGACTCTGACTATTAGGTTCTGTACCGATTATAAACATTTGTATACTGTGATTTATAATTTCGTAGACTAAACTGACAGCTGCCAATGACGTTATTTTTTTTTAAAGTTGCAAGCGCGGAGCATAGTGTTGTAGGTAAGGCTCAATCATAAGTGATTCATCGAATCGATGTGACATGACAGTCGTTTAGTTTAGGAAATTAAAAAGCAGAGTTTAAACATATATGACTTTAGAATTTGTTCGTTCTGGTGGGGAATGTGTCTACGCAATTTGCTAAACGACTGTCAATCCAACGTTGAGTAGTTTTTGCGTGAAAGAGTAACAAACATCCATTCATCCATCCATCCTCACAAAATTTCACGTTTATAATTGTGGTAGGATACTTGATAGTATTGTGGCTTCGTCATTTCATTTCATCATTCTAGAGTCTAATGACTAACTCCTCATGCATTTATCATACCAGACGAAAGACGTCCATAGCTGGACATAGGCCTCCCCCAAGCGTCGCCACATTGACCGGTCCCGTGCATCCCGCAGCCAGCGGATCCCCGCAACTTTCACCAGCCGGGCGAGCATGCCCAACTGTGACAGGGTTGAGACACGCATTTTATCACACTTGTAGCAAAAACCGTGATAAAACAGAGGCCATGCTCGCCCGGCAGGTCTGGGAGGTCTTTCAACGCAGGCCTCAGGCGGGTTATTAAGGCCTCATTAGCCCTTAATAACCCGCGAAATAAACTGGACAGGCTTCTAATTTGTTGAATCACAAGGAACGCAGATTGAGCATAAACGTTTTAACTACTAGCTGTAAGTAATGCAAATTAACTTACTACCCTCAGGTCTGCCGTAAAAATAATCTTAATTAGAAGCGTAACAGCTGCTCAAGTTATTCTTCAAGGAGTAATTGCTTGAAATAATAACATGGGATTAGTGAGGTGAGCTGTCCTTTATGAGTAACACTTGATAGTATTGTGGCTTACGCATCACAGCTTTCAGTAATGTTTACATGCATAACCACTTCCGATTAGATTAGTGGGTGTTATGACTAAAAGATGTGATAACAGGATAAGGTAAGGAATCATAACAATAATAATGAAACATAATCAAATTATGAGCAATTATTCTTAATTTGACAATCATGTGATTGTTATCGCATACACCTCATATCTTTTCGACTCTGGACTTATATGTAATGATCGAACTTATCAAACAAACTCTTTAGAGACTTCACTATCAATAGATTATTTTGCTCTGTAATGATGTGTTGTTGTTTTGGATAGGAATGTGGCTTATAAAAAGGAATTTATAGTACTAGTGTATGTATGTTTTTTTATTAGATAAATATGAGTACTGTTATTGTCGCTGTCTTGTACTGAAATGCGTCATGGTCCCTTGCTTTCTACTATACTATCAATAAATGAATCATGTATAACTCGATATTTGGAGCAAGTGGATTCATGTTAGTGTTCAAAATCTTTACTTCCATTAAATACACATATTTTTACGAAGGTTAAAGGTACGTAGGTAGCCATTTTTTGCTATGTGACGAGTTTCGTTTTATATGGTTTTTGTATCCAAGTGACAAGGGTAGTGGCGCGCATCTGTTTGTCATCATAATAAACCCCAACTATCAATGGGGCGAGCTTTCTCTTAGAAAAGATTTTCATATCGCGATATTGCCTTTTAAAATAAAAATGGGTTTAGTTCTTTCTGTTTTTGTTTATTATGCAGGCCTTATTATAGCCAAATTGGCTTCTTATTCAGCCACAATTCGCCAGTTCCATGCTTGTATTCGCGCTATATATTCTAGGCAATGAGTTCGTTCAAAGGCCTGGCTGACCTAGTTCCGGGAGTGAGATGTCTCTAGATAGTGTCGTCCCGGCCGGTTCCGATCCGGAACGGCACTGAGACTGACTGTAAACATTCGATTTATATCACATTACATCTGTTGTGGTGCTCAGCAGAATATTTTAGTAGGTACACAGTGGACAGATGGCGAGCGAGCTGAATGGCTTTAACGCTGACCACCCGTTGAACGTAGAGAGGTTGAGATAGATATTACGTGGGCCCGTGTTGAGTTAGTTCGTTAGTTCCCATATTGTTTACATTATGATTGGATGGACAATGTTTTGTGAAGGATGTGCGGTTTAACCTGTTGTTACATGCTGCATTATGGTTGGTGGCTTGATGCTAAAATTATCGTTTTGACAGAAATAGCATCATCCAATATATGCATAATAAAGAACTCAGTGTATGGTTCGACAGTTTTTGATTCCTAAAAAATCATTTTACTGCTACTTATGGTCTCCAAGTAAATATCATTCATACCTTCAATTACGTAAAATTTACTACGTGTCTAAGATGAATATAAAACCCATAGAGTGCTGTGTCATGTCGGTGTCTATTAATAAGTTGTTGACGATGGTACTACAAATTACGTTTGGATTAGGTGCCATCACGAAACCGGTTAAGCCGCTCGCATAAAAACAAATCTCGATATGTTTGTTTATCTACTACCAGTTAATCAGTTAACTAAATTAAAAAGTTTTATATTGGTGTATAAGTAATGTGCGTTAAAGTGACAGTATCAATGGGCACTCCCACGTGGCATTCTACCTTAATGAAAATGTAATTACGTCACAACGACCTGCATCTGTGTAACTATGTATATCTACAGAGCTCGCGCTATTGTGGACAGGAATGTAGGAAAATTCCCAATCAATATTAAACCTGCTGGTTTGAAGGTTGAATCATGCTGTACCGTGGTTGAATTGGCCTTGTATTTATCTGAGAAAAATTGTTCAGTTTATTTTAGGCATTGTGGAACCAGATTCGGCTTTTAAGGGCCTACATCCGTTTTAGTACCGTAAAACGGTAACTTTCTAAAGCATACTCCTTAGTAACAACTAGGTTAAAAGGATTGAATTTTTTTTTTATTTATTATTGTTTTATGTACATGGTTTTTTCGTATCAGAAATAGTTTTGCTTTAAAAAAATAACTTTAACTACTACTACTCCTAAACTAACTTTTGGATACTCCTCCAAAATGACTTGGATGTTTAAAAATATTTTTACACAGAAAAATTTATGGCTGGAATTTCTTCATAACTGAAATAGCATATGTAAATCAAATAATATTTTGCAAACAAAACTGTTCAATAGATATTTTGATATAGATATTTTGGCTCCGAGCGGGCGCACGTCCAGTACTGCGTTAACATTGGGGCGTATATATCGCCTTAATTATATTTCCGTGATGTTTACAGGCTGATGTCTGCGGCTTAGTAACTTTAACACATTATACATACAAACATACGTATTGTATATGAAATATTGATGAGCTGTTACGCTAAGTATGTACTTAGCGTAACAGCTCATCCGCAGCGTTCAGCGTTCAGCGTTCCTATGTAGGATGACGATACAAACCCCCAAAATGGGCCGTCGCCGCCGCCGCGCCCCTTGTGCTTTAGAATTGGAATATCGTGTTGTAAAAACTGTCTGTATCAACCATTTTTTCTATTCCCAGTCAAAATTCAATGCAGGGCCATTACCCTTCCCGAAATATAAATAAACTTAATCCGATAAATATTTAAAATTTCATAATTTAGAATCATCCTTTTCAAACACAGTACCAAAGCCATTCTTACCGTTCTATTTCATTCAGAAACAACAAATATTTGTACGATTTGAGGTCGAACAAGTACAAGGCGTTATTTATTATACAACCGACTTTAAAAAAGAGCTGGTTCTCAATTTGACTTGATTTTTTTTTTGTTGTTAACTCAAAACTTTTTATTTTCTGATCTATTTTGATGATTATTTTTATTTGAAAGCTGGTGCTTCTCGTTTGGTCCTATTTAAATTTGATCAAGATCTGATGAAGAACTTCTGAGATATACAACAGAACTCTTCAATAAACAACGAATAATAAAATTAAATTTAAATTGTTTATCGGATTAGATAAACAATTTGATTTTCATAATTTAGAATTACTTTTCCAACACAGTAATATATATTCTTTAATAATTCTAATTCATTCAGAAACAACAAATATCTTTACGATTTGATGTCGAACAAGTACAAGGCGTTATAATTACGGGTCCGTACCCTCACCTTTATTGTATTCCTTGACCCGTAAAATTCAGGAAAGAACCCTTTGGGGGAAGGGCCGTTTTATTGGTGCATAGCGACGAAACGACCCGGGCGAGGGTAAATATGGCTTTGGAAGAACACTGACACTGTGTGTAGAACAGGTATGCTATACAAAACCAAAATTTTTTGTCAAACTCGACGGTCATATTTAGTATCAGAAAAATGTTTGTAGCCAGCAAATGTTTATCTTTCGTAAAGCTGAGTACTGAAATTAAAAATAAACAAGAGATGTTGAAACGAAGTAGTTTTAGTGTAAACGAAAGTATAAGTTATAACAATACCAAAAAGTTAAAACATGCAAATGAGCATTTTATACATAGCATATTCTCAAAAATAATCTTAGGTGATAGTTTTTGACGTATACGGTTTAGAAGCCTTTTTTCCCTTGATTCAGTGTGCCACCTAGAGGGAGAAATTGGTAGTAAGATTATCTACTACTGCAGCTATAGAATACGTCAAATCGATGTCCATATTAGATGACATGCTGATGACTAAGTGCTCTCCGATTGTAATCCTCAAAGCGATAGCCATTAATAGATTGCAATGCTTGATTGATTAGAGTTATCACAGTAAGTAACAACTTATCAATGTACCTACAGAACATATATTTATAGGTCCTACTGGACTGAGCTACGTATTTTTAACCGACTTCAAAAAGGAGGTGTTATTACCTCAAAACTTTTTACTAGATGAACCGATTTTGATGATTCTTTTTTTATTTAAAAGCTGGTGCTTCTCGATTGGTCCCATTTGAATCTGAAGAACTTCGGAGATAAACAATATAACTTCAATAAACAACGGCGATTCTCTCGGGATTGCTGCAATCTCATGTCTGTTTATTGTTACCGCGATTTCATAACATAACATCACTTCCGTACGCTCTAAAGGGGTACGCAGATACATTCTGGTACTTTCTCATTTCACCGCTTATGTTAGTTAAATGTTAATCGGGTAATCTATTCAGGCAGTATAGGCGCCTTACTATTGAACTTGCTCGTTATGTACCACAACCAAAACGTGAACAATATTTTTATACCATTCCCCCTCTAAAAAGCTTATTTTATTCACTGAAAACAGTGAATAAAAAGCACTTTTAATCACTGTTTTGATGTTTGAATTTAGAATATATATTTGATCTCCATCTCAATGCAATACAACCTACTTGCGCATAAAATACTCGATACAAACTTCTTGTGCAAAGAATATTCGAATTTCAAACTCCTTAGTATAGTATAGTCTAGGATGTTTGGTGAATACTTATTTGGATTGTAATTCTAATATTAATTGCATTGGTGTTTAATTAATTATAATTATGTAACTTAACGGAGGTGGTCACTATGGCGTCTGAAATACAGGTGCTGTTTAGGTAACTCAAACTCAAAGGCTCAGCTTCAATTTAATAAAAATGTGAAGCCCTAAGGTTTCTCATTTTCTGTAAATTTTGAAGGTAATAAACCATTTATTTATTTATTATTATTCCTTGTGCTTTTGGCTTAAATCCTTCTTTTTCTCGAAGTCATGGTATAAAATATAGTATGCAACTCTTGAATAAAACGGATTTATATCGAGGGCCATGAATCACTCGCGTCGTTCAGGATTCTAACAATCATCATGAATCACTCCCTACGGTCGTGATTCAGTTGTTAGAATCCTTCACTTGTTCGTGATTCATCTATGGCCCTCGCTTTAAAACCGTCCTTTATTCACTAGTTGCATAATATACTATTTTTTTACAAAATAATATAACCTGCTTACAAATAAAAATACTACAAAGTGAAAAATAACTTCAATTTCGGCAGTTGGTGCCAAACAACGAAGAAAAAAAAACAGGAACACGGACTGTCGAAATTGAAGACATTTTTCAATTAGTAGTGTTTTTATTGTAAGTCGATAGTATTTTTTTAAGCCTATTATTTCGTCATTAGGTTCCTGCCCTTGTCCTACGTTACTTGGGGTCGGTGCAACACTTTTTCTTATTCCTTTCCGAGCTGTCAACCGTCACGCTATCACTGACACCCATCTCTTTCATATTTCGCAGTTGAAAGTACTAAACCTATTCTGATAGGCTTACTACTCAATTGGCTTATAGTCTCCCGTAGTAAAAGAGTAAGTAGGTACGTGTAATACGTAACTCGATCCTGAGCCAGTTCGACCGACACTAACATGATTTGTTTACAACAAAGCTGATTTCACGATCTAAGGCGTGGTCGTCATTAAACCTTGCTCTGCTTCATTAAACTTAGGTTTTTTTATACCTGTCACGTTATTGCATCAAAAGCTTTGTGATATAAATTATAAGAAAGTGCAAGGACTTTTAAAGATGTTGAAAGTGCCAGTATTACAGTATGCGGGGCTATTCAGTCTGAGTCTACGGGAGATATGAGTTTGTTTTTCTGAAGAAGCAAATCGACAATTATAAAAAAAAGCAATGGCTTGGCGCGTGACGATAGGAAGAGATCAGACGGGATGACCATAATTCTTTGGAAGGTGGGTAGGCCTTTGGAGTGGGATGCAACATGATGTGTCGACACCCTTGCGCCATCCCATCTTCTTAGCACGGCGGGCTGTGCTGGGGCAGCTGCTGCTGGTGCAGAAAACCTCAATCGGCGCAAATACTACAACCCTATTGGTAGCTATATAATTGAGCCGTTTGGGGTTGAAACCATGGTCCATGGGGTCCGAGTGTTCATCGAGTATTTCGAGAAGTAAGCAAGCGCTTAGTCGACTCTTCACGTGACCAGAGGGCTGGGCTTTTTCTCGGCCAGAGAATCAGCATTGCCATCCAACGTGGTAATGCTGCCAGCGTTCTGGGCAATTTTCACGTTGACAGCGAGGTGGACGATTTTTTGACGCCTTATGACCCCTGCCCTTTTATACACGTTCGTAGTTTTATTTTTATTTAATAAGTGTATATATAGGTAGTCATTGTTAAATAAGTAATTAATAATATGTAAATTTATATATTGGTATCTATAAATTAAAAATATTTTGGTCTAAAAAAATAATATGCATTTATGTTACGTTACAATAATAAATATTTATAGATACTTGTAATATACTGTTCTTAACCGGTCTTACTATGGTCTAGGACGATAAAATATTGGGTGACAGTGCATGAATGAATAAACGTGGTTACATTAAATTAATTACCCGAAATCATTAACGATTTCTCAGAATAACTGAAAATTACATATTAATGTAAATTGATCGATGTTATTTCGACATTCGACTATTGTTTTTCGGTTCTAATTAAAGCTTATGCATAAATTGACGAGTACTTTGTTGTGTGGCCTTCGGCAATTAATTAATAGCTTTTCTACCTTCTGTGGACAGAAACCACAACAGAACTTTCTATGTGAAAACTTTATACAGGTACACCTGGAGGTAAAAGTATTGCGGTTATAGTGTTTGCTAATTTAATCATATGTGGATCTTTATACTGCTCGGTTTAATTAAGCTTTAAATTTAAGGCGGGACTAGGTATATTTTTCTAAGAGTTACAGAATTCAGTTACATACTGAAAATTCCTTGCAAATAGATTTCCTTTCGACGAGAAACTAATTCCATGTAATGCAGCTTTTGTTGAAAACAATTATCAATGCCAAATTAAGTCCACGTAGATAAATCTTATATAAAAAATAATCAATAATAATAATTTGGGGGTAGGCTGAACAGGGTATAAAGTCCCACAGATCTCCTTAGAAAAGGGAGGATCCTCCGACCAGACGGGTGTTGTGTCTGGTCCGGTTATATTCTCTTTGGGTCCGGCCAACTGCCCAACGGTTATTGTCGGACTGTTTATTTATTTATTTAATGTATTCTTTATTGTACACCACATATATATTTATACAGGACAAACAATCATAAAAGCAAGTGTACAATGGGCGATCATATCTACAGGGCAAGGGACTGTTGTATATGTTCAAATCGCGCCGAAAACTTTACTTTAGATATGCAGGATTTGTGTGTCATGTCATTAGTTCGTAAGTGGCGGCGTTGGTGCTGCTACAATAATAAAATTATTATATTTAATTGAGTGTGCAAGTCATTCCCTGTCATATATAACCGTGTAGATCAACAGTGGTCAGACAGGGGCCAATATCCCTTCTATAGTTTTAGGTAATCGATCCACGAAACCTCCCAAACCCATAGCCCAATGTGTTTTGTCTCCATATTCTGCAATAGTCCTGCACCAGCCGGGATTTGTCCTTGGATGCTCACTAGTGCATACAGGGATAATTGCCGGTTGGTGTCACATTTAATCCTACATGTCTAACAAAGCCTCTGCGAGTTGGTTTCGGTCCCTTGTACGCCTTCCAAAGGTTCGGGACCCTAGGGTCCCGAGAATCACAAAGAAATAAATAAAATCATAATCTAGTATATTTCTGAGTCTTACTAATCATTTTTGAGTCATAATGATACTTGAATAAAGATAATTCTATTCTATTCTAAATCTCTATTGCTCTATCAATGAAAAGGCTCTTTGTGAGTTCGTCATTTAGCTACAGGCTAACAGAAGTATCAACCACCAGCCACCAAGTAAAACTAGTTTTAAACTTTCTCGTATTCAAAGTGAATGAGTCACCAGCGAGAGGATGGCAATCGATAAAAGCTAAGGAAAGCAAAAGCTTGAACGCGCAAGTACTCTGCAAAGTTGTAAAATACAATGTTTGCTTTCAAACCTCGCCAGAGAGTCTACACTGCCACAAAGTCCGCGCTGGGAAAGTACACACGCACGAGTTTATCTAGTAAGTTGTTCTGCTATCTATTCATTTCAGACCAATTCATTATCACAAAACAAACCAAACAATTAGTTCAATTGTTAGTTTTTCTGCATGTAAATAATGTTATATAATTTTTTATATTAATACATTTACTTTACCCAGAAAAAATATAATCTTATCAACAACTATGTAAGCAACATAATAATAATATTTACATAATAATTATGATAAAACTTGTGTTTTTATCTTTACTTATCAACCCGCAGTAATCCTCATCATATAAGAATAATAAACAATCTTCATACTCGTGTAGCGGTAGTTTTTCACAGGAAAAACACTCAACATAACTTCGCTAATGCAGTACACTTTTATGTTAATAGGCTGGAAAGTTTGAAACTGTAGCACGCATCCCACCCACAGTTACTGGCACTACGTTTTATTTATGACCTTTAAGAAACGAGGACATTAAATTTTTAACAAAATCTTTAGTAGATAACAGCGAACACACTAATTTTCTTACGGATCATTTTCTTACCATCTTGCATCTGTATCGAGATTCCTTTGATTGTGCAAGACTTTTAGGGTTCCGTCGTCAACAAGGAACCCTTATAGTTTTGCCATATCCGTCTGTCTGTCCGTCCGCAGCTCAGCTCAGAGACTCTTAGTACTAGAATACTATAATTTGGGATATACATATAAATCACGCCGACAAAGTGGTAAAATAAAAGCATGTTCTTTTTTTGTGTCTCCTGTACACGTAAAGTGAGTATTTTTTTCTCGTCTATCCCATGGTGTGAGGTATAGTTAAAAGGCCATTCAAAAATATTACAGGTCTGTAAAAACCACCGGATCCGTTTGCGTAAAATGAAGCATTAAATGCCAATTTTTTGCTAGAGACAAGTGTCCCCGCCGGTCAGCTAGCCATCCAAGTTGCTTTTGAATATGTAAAAAAAAACATGGCGGTAGTATATATAACGAAATTAAAAGGAAAACTATCACAGCTACGAAGACTTTTATAAGTTTACGAGTAATAGTCGATCATCTTATAAAATGTACTTGGAAAAGTAAAAAATTGTATATTTATGTGTGCACAGTGGGGACAGCAATTTTTGAACGGCTAAGTTAATTTTTCCCTTCGTTAGAGCAATGTTCGGTGCTTTCATTGTTTATGAAAGTTAGTAATGCCAAAAACCTATATATTTTGGTGAATCTAGCTGTTTATACGGATCCCTCTGTGTGCGAGTCAGACTCGCACTTGGCCGGTTTTTTTTATGGCGTATGTAGCAAAAACGCTGGCGGCCTCCTTTATAGCAAATGGTCAGCACTGCCAATGGATACCTGTAATACCAGGGCTTCCACCACAGATGCGTCGTGTAGTCTTTTGGAAGAGATGCCTCTGTAATATTTGTTTGAACCATTTCGTAGCTGCAAGGAAAGACCTCAAGGCTCCATTTCACTTCTTTTTACCCGACTACCAAGGCAGTTTTTCGCGCGTATCTTGTATGTTTGTAATTTTTTATATGTATGAAGATCCCCTTAACTAATGGGATGACATAATTTGTCGACATAGGTATGACTACATCTACTGTATAATATCAACATTAGGGTTTGTTATTCCAAGAAAGATGTGACTCAAGTCTACCGCCATTTGCTACCCTAACTGATTCATAGTTTTTGGCAGAGGTTTGTTTTTCACAGAAGAATTTTACGATGAAAATAACAAATTCTAAAAGCGATTGTTTTTACCAGAATGTATAAATTATTAACTGTAGAGCTCCTCGAAAAGTTAACAACGTATTAAAATAGATATATTTTATCACGATATACTGCTATTTGTTTTTTATAAAGAACAATTTTGATTTTTTGTTCATATTAAGACGGCGACAAAAGCCAATCCGTGTTGCAGAACCGGCAACCGGCCGAGAAAACAGTCTCTTTAGTTTGGGATACCTACTTAGCATCATATACTTAGAAAGGTCTTCAGAAACGACCGAAACAACTTTGTTATTAATGGACAAGATCACTTAAACAGCTATGTAGTTGAGTTATTTCCCGATTGTAATTATCATTTTGCCGCCAAGAAAAATGTCTGTTTTGATATTTTTTTTACAAAAGACTAATGAAACACACAAAAAAGATAGTGTTTCTTTCATAAAGTGCTGCAATGTACGGGGCGTTTCGCCTGAACCGGTCGCCGTATCGATCTATGCGGCACTGGGTTTGTTCAACTCGCCCGCCCTAGCCAGACATATCTACCACTCATTGAATTACAGACACCGAGAACCCGATGTTTATTTCTTTCTCTCACACCCTGCCATCTTTGGATACGCTACATGCGCCACTTTGGGTTTAACGTTTGTGATTACTGAACATTTTGTAGGTAATGTAACTATACTGGGGATGTTCGTATTCAAATTGGTAACTATTTTGGGTATATTATCTTACTGTCTTCAATCACTTCGGGCGAAGCCGCTGGCTGTATCTAGTATTACATACATTTTAGTTAGATTTATGATTCATCAGGAATTGTTACTATAAATTAAAGTTATGCATATAGGAAGCTTACATTTATTGAGTAAATCTGATTTTTATAAGTGTTTCTGATTTATTAGGGGTTTTATTACCGTGTATAAGTACATCTAAAAGCGCTTCTTTCGAAAAAGATGTAATAACCTTAGAATTTTCGTGCGAAAGTTTTGTATCCAGGATTTAGCTTATCCAGCACAAAATAAAAATGTGAGCTAACACGCCAAGTAGTTAAAACACATTAAAGATTTAGCTATCTTCTTGTAACATCAAAGAAAAAGGTCTTCAGATCTCACAAGTGAACGCTGTCAACGTTATTAAAGTAAGCCGCGCAGATACTCGAGTCTGAAACAAATGCCTTGACCTGATTGTGCGTGAACGAGACCCAGTATTTGGCGGGGCCGCGGCTTCAGAGAGCCAATGGACTATTAAATACTCCTCGAGAGATTGCCAACTCTTAAGTTTAGCATGGACATATTACTACATACACGTATTCGGGATTAGCTTTATAAGTGAATGAGCTCATACATCGGGTCTCCGAACGAGAAAACTAATTATGCACCGTATGCCCAACATAATGCATGCTAGAAAGTAACTACCAATAATATCAGAGAATCCACTCATTCGAAGTCAGTCAAGCGTTCCTGAACCGTGAAAAGATTGCTAACGAAAACAATGAGTTTGTTTACGTTTTTAATTCAATACATAAAACCCCGATACCAATCTCATAGTTTTGGGTACATATGTACCTTTATCACTTCTGAGACGTTATCGAATTTAAAAATAAACAAAGCTGATAGTTTAGCAGAGACAAAGTGGTAAAATAAAATCAAGAAAAATAATTTGTGTAGGTACCTCCTTTACACGTAAAGTGGGGATGTTTTTTTTTCTCGGCTTTCCCATAGTGTGGGGTATCGTTGGACAGGCCATTCAATAACATTAAGGGTCTGAGAAAACCATTTTTCGATTCAGGGATCCGTTTGCGTAAAATTAAGGTTTAAATTTCTAATTTTTGTTAGAGTCAAAGTTGCTCCTGCCAGCTGGATACTTTTGGATATTTGATAAAAATCACGGCAGTATATATAACGAAATTAAAACGAAAACTAACATTGCTAAGTAGGCTTTACAAGTTTATGAGTAATAATCGACCAACTTATAAAATGCACTTGGGAAAGTATTTTTTTCTTTTCGTTAGAGCAATGTTCGGTGCTTTCATTGTTTATGATATTCAATATTTTTACCTAATTATGATGGTGAATGTAGCTGTTATTGCGGAACCCTCTGTGCGCGAGTCCAACTCGCTCTTTTACTAAATTCAAATTCAAATCATTTAACTGAATAAAACATGGTATAAAATGGTGTATGGTGGTGTATAAGATGTTTGTATCTTTTCCATTATATATAACACCACATTTTCGGCTGAAATGATGATGGATCATTGTGTCCCATTGCTGGGCAAAATTGTCTCCTATCTCCTTCCAAATCTCTCTGATTTGGACGATCTATTACCAGGTCGACACATGACGTATAAAAAAAATGTTACCTATGAAACTACGCAGTAAATAATTTATTATTATTTTAATATCAAGTGGCTCAAAAACAAGAAATTCGTTTATTGCTATACTATAATATGAGTTCTAGTAATGGACTGTTAGGGTGGCGGCCCGCGGGTCCTTTAAAAGAACACTGGTTGCTAATACACATAATCCTTACTTATAAATGTTAATGTAAGTTTGTTTGTTAAGCTTTCACGCAAAAACTACTGAACCGATCATCATGAAGCTTTGTACATATATTCTTGGAGGTATAAGAAGTAACATAGGATACTTAAAAAAAATATTAATGGCTTCACTGCGAGCGAAGCCGCGGGTAAAAGCTAGTTTAAATATAGCACAGTACACCGTATATTACATTAAATCGGATGTGTTTGTTACTCAATCACGGTAAAACGGCTGAACGGATCTGCATGAAATTTGGCACAGAGATGGATTATAGTCTGGCATAGCACATAGGCTACTTTTCGTCCCGGTATAATGTTCTCTTGGGATTAGAAGACTCTTAACACGCGGGCGAAGCCGCTGGCTGTATCTAGTATTACATACATTTTAGTTAGATTTATGATTCATCAGGAATTGTTACTATAAATTAAAGTTATGCATATAGGAAGCTTACATTTATTGAGTAAATCTCATATTAGTTAAAATTATCTTTACAATAGAATCATATCTAGGCTCTGATTAAGTTTTCTTAAGCATTAAACTTTCTAGGGATAATATTTAGATGTATTCCTCCTTCTGGTCCAATAAGCGATCTGTAAACAGCAACCTTCAAATTCATGTTGGTGTTCTTTGATGGCTCCACTCTGAACTTGGACAAAATCTTCGCTATACATAATTGAGACTGAAGCTTGCCAAATCGCATTCCTAGAAACAACCAAACAAATGTTTTTTTAACAAGATGTTAAAACAATAACCTTGAAACGTTAGTACTTGCATAAAAGATTATTATGTCTACGTGAATCGTTATAATCTTATCATGAGACTATCTCATGATTAGATTAAAATGATTCACGTAATTGTATAGCCAGACTAAATGTGACATATGCATTTTGGTGACAACAAGCTATTTCTTGTTGTCACCAAAATGCATATTTTAACTACTAAGAACCTATTACTAATTTATCGTGTCTATTAAAATGATGCTATTTTTAACCCCCAACGGAAAAAGAGGTATGTTATAAGTTTGATGTGTTTGATGTGTGTTTCTGCACTTGAATGGAGACTTTATTGAAAGTGTTCTTAGCTATGTTTGATGAAAATCGGTTCAGCCATTCAAAAGTTATGAGCGTTTTACTGTTTGAATCGGGATATTTTCGCAAGACATTGTGACATAATCACGTGTTCGATACACTGTCGAACGAAGCGTGTATGTTACTAGATAAATTATTTAGTTTAAAACCATGAAATAAAAATGTGTCGGTGTTTTTTTAAATTTTACTTGTTGCCTGAAGTGATCATGTTGACAAATAAAATTGTAGGAACTTAACTCACCAATGCAGTTCCTTTGTCCGAGTCCGAATGGTAAATAAGCACATGGGTGTCGCTTGCTCACCTCCTCCGCGTTAAATCTATCAGGGTTAAATACTTCAGGCTTAGTATAATATTTCTCGTCATAGTGTATTCCCCTCGGGGATATTAACACGATCATGTCTTTTTCAATTACTAGATCAGTTCCGGGTACTTTGTAGTCTCTTACGGCTTTTCTTTGCAGTGGTTCTACTAATGAGTGCATGCGAAGAGTCTCATCGAATACTTTCGTCATGTATTTCATATCCTTTATGGTATCGTACGTTATTTCTCCATTGTGTGCTTGAATAACTTCATCAATTTCTGCTGTCAACTTAGCTTGGATGTCTGGGTTTAACGCCAGTTGGTACAGCATGTAGGACATGGTTGTAGCACTGGTTTCATATCCTGCTATATAAAATACAAAAGCTTGCGCTGCCATCACTTCTTCTGTTATTTCAACAGACGCCACACTATTTCTGTATTTTGAGTTAGTGACCTGTCCCATATCACGGAGTTCCAGTATTAGATCCATGAAATCACGTCTGCCTGATGGTTTGCCATTCCTTTGAATAATAATGTCGTTTACAAGATTTCTGAAAAAATCTTGAATGGCCTTTGGAACTGGAGAAAGGTTGAGATTTAACAGAATTTTTGGATACATCATCAGTAATTCACCAAAATAACTCGTTTTCGTAACTATTTTATCTATAAGTTCCAATACCTTCAATTTGTCACCGAGGCTATCATAGTTAACGCCAAAAGCGCAGGCAGAGATCGTAGACACCGTGTATGTCTGGAGAAGGGAATGCACTTCAAACTCTTGCTTCTTTTCACATTCTGCACTGATGTAGTCCACAAATGTATTAGCTCCCTCATGCATCAGATAAAACATGTTTTTCAATTTACCAGATGTAAAAATTGGGGTAAAGCGATTTCTTAAAGCTGTCCATGTTTCTCCATCAGCTGTAAACAAATTTTGTCCCAATCCTTCTTTGCTGAATTCAATGCCACGATCAGTGAATACGTCGAAGTCTTTAATCAAGATATGTTTTAAAATATCCAAGTCTCGTACAAGAAGAGATGGTGACGTCATCCTGTAAATACCGACTACTTTTTCTTCTGGAAACATGTTATAGAGTTCTTGTATCACAATGCCCTGATTTTTTTTCCGAAATGCGAAATCCTTCATATTGCCGATTAATACAGTTGGTTTCGGTCCGGCAACATTTCGACTTTTCCAGTAGTTAAAATTTCTTGTAAAATAATAATATAAAGCAGAAACTAACACTATTAACACTGCCAAGAAAATTACCGCCATTTTGAGAAGCTCTTAACACTTTCATTGAATACTATGATATGAATAGCGATATTGCTTGACATGAATTTATATACATGTCAACGGAGCAATATACTGTATACGATGTATTGATAACGATAATACCATTACCTATGCGTTATTATGCAAACCTATCGATTCATTGCCAAATTTTGTTGTTTTTCGTATCAATTTTTTTGCCTAGTTTTTAAGATCATGACTACTCGACGACACGACTATTAATTTTAATAATTGTGTTCTAAAGTTCGTAAGCAGATTGAAAACTGACCAATTCTTTTTTCTACTTTATTTATTTACTTGTTTATCCTCGCACTGGAACGCCTTGCAGCAATTACACCAATGTAGTACAATCTTATAATAAACACACCATAAGTCCCAGGTTTCCTCACGATGTTTTCCTTCACCGTTGTCAGCTATGTCTAAGATAAAATTAGAAAGTACATATGCATTGAAAAAGTCACATTGGTACTTGCCCGGATTTGGACCCACAACCTCAAGCACGAGAGGCGAGGTCTTAGCCACTGGGCCACCACGACATATCCTCACGTACCGGTGTATGCGCCCGTATCCATAATCGCAATGTTTTGCAACTTAACACTGCGAGGATGGCCTCGTTGATAATGTTTTTTCACACCAAAAATAAAAGCCCTTGACATCAACTAGCTTTTCTCCCGCCGCTTTGCTCCCGTGGCCTATCCACACAGGAACCGTGGATTTATTCCGTTCTAATACCAACGACTAATACCACTGGTATTTGTTTCAAGTCATATTTAATTTCTATTCCGAACGGATACCATTGTTTAAACTAATACCAAAACAATTTTAAAGATATGAGGTACAGTCAGTAAAAATGCTTTTTATGAAGTTATAAAGAAAATATGGTTAGCAAACGTCTAGCTCAATAATAAAATAATATGACTAATAATTAACTTTATTATAATTTTAGTGTCTCCTTGTACCTGTATAATATTTTTTTGTAAAAACATCAAAACAAGAACAATGTACTTACGATCTAAAACAATTATAAAATATCTCAGAAATTAACTCTTAATTTATATTAGAATTTACCTGACATACTTATTTTTAGATAGGTACGTAATTATGTATGTCTATAACTGTGATTTTTAATCTCGTAGACTAAAAGACGTCGATTGCAGCTGTCAGTGTCAGCTGCAATCGACGTCTTTTTCTGTAAATGTTGCAAGCGTGAAACATAGTGTTGTAGTATGTGATTCTAAAATGATTTATCGAATCGTTCGGACACGACTCCAAACTTTAATTTTACTTAGCTGTTTACCATCACACATTAACACAAACATAAATTAAGTATAACAATAACTATTAATAAACATAATATATAAACTGTCCTTGTAATAAATAAGAAATTGACAATAAAATAAATGCTATAACTAATTTCCTGTGCAACTCTGCAATAACTTTCCGGAGACGGATGCGGAAGCCAAGGTGCTTCGCGGAAATTCCGCAGTTACGGAGGCGGCGGTGAAATTCCGTTTCAACCTTACATAATATTAAGGTGACAAAAAATACGTCATAGTTAAAAATATTACGCGCGTTTTTGCGTCTCGTAATTCGTCTTCTTTCTTCGCTCTCCATTCGCATCGTTTGGTCGCGAGGTTTTTTTTATTGTTCTTGTTTTGTGTTTGTTGCTTTAAGGATTCCGTTCGTTAAAAGGAGTATAGTAGTCACAGCAGATCTCTGTGTCTCTGAAGTTGTCCGAAGGATTGCGCAAGAAACAGTTTGTCATCGAGTATACTGAATAGATTAAGCGAGATAGGATTATGTAACAAACGTAAGCGAGTGAAAGAGACAGTTATACAATGCTATCTTCATCTACAACATTGACACAAAAATAGCTGCTGCGCAGAGTCTTGCAGCCAATTTCAGAGACACAAAGAACCGCTGTGAGTATTATAAAAGGATTCCTTATAGGATCACTTCGCTGTCTGTCTGGTGTCAAGACCTTTCTTTTCCTTCATGGAACAGCTTAACCGAGCACCTCGGGAGCTGGTGTGTCTCCTAAGAAAAGGACATCCCACTTCTCTGGGTGTCACAGAGAAGACAACGGTACATAACGCATTTAAATACGTATTCAATGAAAAGAAAAATAAATTGAATACGGAATTATCTGAAAAGCCCTACGAACGACAATTCAACAAAACGAATTCATCGTTTTTTTTTTCAAATTGCCAGAATTCACTTTACGCGTATTAATTTACACGATTAAAAGTATACAGACTACGTCAAACAATTAAATTTCATTTAATAAATTCAAATCGACCTTAGAATGTAAATTTCCTTAGGTGGCCGTTTTTTTTTGGAAAAGAGTGCATTTATTTCTTATGACACCCAAGAAAGCGAAGCCTAAAAAAAATTTTTTTTTTCCCATTTGCTCTTATAACTGATGTTATAATTTACAACTTTTTATGAACACAATCGAATCAAAATATTTAAAACTGATTCATTCCGGATACAACACTATTTTTAAGTTACGATAAGGTGACAACCCCCTAAATGTCATTTTAGTCTACGAAATTTAAAACCACATCTAGTAATAACTTCGTCAGGTATTTTTTTCACAGAAACAATTAACTTTTAATCTAACAATTGTAAAATATCACAGAAAATCAACTTTTTGTATAATCAAATCAGTAAATCATCACCTTCATAGCAATGAATCTTCAAATGACGTTTTTTAATAGCGAGATCATAAATGAAACTGTTTTCATCTACTCTGTTCCGTCGTGACGAGATCTTTGAGTTTATTTATTTATAGCAATTGAATGTGCTAAAATTTACAAATAAAAAACACCAAGAACCATTGGTGTAAATAAAATGCGATAACTAACGTCCATACACATAAATTTGGTTAGGTTTGACTGAGCTGACTGTACCAAATTAAAGTTTTTTAGTATTCGTTTGCACATTCAATTTACTTATTTAAAGATTGGTATTCATTCGGAATAGAACATAAATATGAGGGTAAAACAAATACCAGTTTCATTAGTTTTTGGTATTAGAACGGCATAAATCGAACCGTGTATTTCTCACATCATGACAATCGACGATTGTGTAGGTGTATACTTAGCTTAAGATCAGTATTTCTATTATAGCTAGCACTTTATAATATTAATTATTTATTACTTTAGATCAGGGTTCACCAAACCTTTGTGCCTCATGGACCCCTTAGTGAACTTTTCTGTTTTGTTAGCCTCCCACAGTTCTGACTTGGTTTTTTTAGGCGGATGTTAACCGCGAGATATCACCTTAACTAAAGCTGTGGCTAAGCGTAAGTGAGTTTTGCTCGCATGCCCCAAAAAACCTTTAGTAGAGAGAGTTCCGGCAAGGTCCATGAACTATGATTGGAGAACTATTATTTAGGAAGCGTATTAATTGGCCTTTCGTTCTCGCAACACTTACTGTGTACAAAAATAAGGGGATACCTTATCATGGTCACAAAAAGAGCTTTTCAGAGACATAGGTTAGATCTCGGAACTTCGTTGGTCGTGTGGTGATAAATACAGACTTACTTAAATCCATACTCGTTGACCCCCATTTATTTATTTACTTTTATCTCATTCACCCCCAAAATAAATGGTTTAGATGAAAGTAACTAATTAGCAGTGGTAGCCCAGTGGTAACGGCCCCGACCTACGTGTCTTGGATCGTGGCACAAATAATATAATACTAGCATACATATGCCTCATCCCATACAAAGAAACCGTGCCGACGTAACTAGCGTTTTTCGTCTGATTAATCTGATATTTTTTTGTACATCGATCGCGTTCGGTTCTGTTTCACGGTGATAGATAGATGGTGTTAGCAGCTACTTGCAAGTGAAAGGGTTTACTAGGTTCGTGAATATTGTTTTCTTTAAATACAGTGAAGGTTCGTTTTATAGTATATTTTTGCACGTTTTTACAGATTTTTTGCACCAAAATGTTTTACAATGCAAATTTGAACGATCGAGTGGAATGCCTCAGAAATTTAAAAATGCGCCATCTATTGGCATCAATTTTAAATAATCCGTTCAAATAATCTTTGAAATGTGAATAAAGAGCCCAATATTCCATCATTTTGTACTTAGGAGAGTTAGTTAAACAAGAACATATTTTTTTATGTGTAATTCCAGAAAATGTTTAGTTTTACACACATTCAATAACAGATACCGCGCATATCGCGCCATCTAGTGAGATTTATTTGAACCAAATTTTTACCACTTAGCAATGAGACCCCGTGGTCGTGGGTTCGAACCCAGGCAGGCGCTTTACGTTGTGTAAATTATTTCGTCCACTACTCTAAAAATGGTGAAGGAAAACATCGTGAGGCAACTAGCATGTCCTAGGACCAAAAATTCGAAGACCACCCCGACCCGTACTGGGCGCGCGTGGTGGATTAAGACCCATTCTCTCGCTCATAGAGAGGAGGCCTGTGTCCCAGCTGTGAACATTAAAAGGCTGATGATGATGATGACGATGATGAACTAATTAGAAATCAAAAGATACTGACTTTTTCGTATGGGAATCAAATGAGAGCGTATTGTGGATAACAATAACTTTTATTTCAATAACATATACCATATATTATATTAATAGCACCATATATTAATAGCACAGAAAAAATGTATTCGAGCCATATGTAAAATAAAACATACGGATTCATGCAAGCCACATTTCCAAAACTTAAAAATATTGACTGTACCATCACTTTATGTCTATGAAGCCCTGTATCTTAGTGAAAAACAATTTTTTATAAGTCGAAAGTCAGCGGCGCTCAAGAAAGTTGCACCCATTAAGCACTAAAACCAAATTTATGTACAATAGCATTTATGCAATGGCTCCAAAACTTTACAATAAATTACTTGATCAAATTGTGTCAAGCAGTAACATGAATGAGTTTAAACGTAAGCTTTTTAAATTATTGAATGACAAGGGGTATTATTCTGTTAATGAATATCTTAATGATAAATTCAAATAATATTTTAGTGTTTTTTGCAGTCTCTATAATTAAAATGTTACACCCATATGACATGATATTCTGACATGACATTTTTATTTCAATTATTATTGTATTTTGAAATTGTGACTAGTAACTATCTATTTGTTTGTGTGCCGTCTTAATTTATTGACACATTATTATTAATTATTATTTTTTTGACATGAAATTGTGACGTCTATTGACGTTATTTTTTTTGTTTTTATTTTGTTAATATGACATTCGATTACCTTTACATATCCTATATTTTGTATGCCTTCTGGCGGGACATAGTATGGACCAACATTGTTTATTTATATCATCTGTAATGTTACCCTATGTTCACAAAATTAATAAATGAATTTGAATTTGAACCATGGTCCAGGTAGGGCAGGGGTACAAATAACAATACTTAATACTACAATAGTTTAGTTACAATTAATTTCAGTGCTGTTACTATATTACGTTGTATTTAAGTATATAAAATAATCTTAATTAGATAAGTACATATTAAGTATATACTTTTTTAAAGTAATTACATGAATGTACACTTTACCTGTGACTGTACTGAGGCGGAATATGCCTTAAGGCTTTAATTTTTTTTATCCTAATTTCTCGCTTTTGGCACAAAAAAACTTCAATTTACTTTATTATTTAAAACTAAAATATGTATAACACCAATTAAAAATTTAATCATTGTTAAAGAAATATGAAATATAGGATTTTGGATTTCTGGAATCTCAAATTCATGCAATTATTAGAGTCGTTCGGTAGCCACATCTTATTGATCCATTCGGTTAAACATCATACTTGATCTCACAGAAAGTGTAAAATCAATTTACAGGTGGTCCATGATTAATCACCAACAATTAATAGTGTTTTAAATATTCGTTTTCCTAGGCTTTCAACTTTCTAGGCACAATATTAAGACGTATTCCTCCTTCGGGTCCGATCAGAACTCTTTGTGGAGCAACTCCTAGATTCCTGGCAGTATTTTTCGAAGGCTCCACTTGAAACTTGGACAAAATCTTGATGATGCATAATTGGGATTGAAGTTTGCCAAACCGCATTCCTGATAAAGTAAACACAAATGTCAAAATATAGCACCACGTCATCATATTCAAAACAAGAACAATGTTAATTGTGATAAAAAAATATGTAATCATTTAATGATACAGATAAGATAACTTTGTTATTTAAGTGTGATATCTAAATTATTCTAGTAAACATAGCAAACATTATTCATTAGGAACTTACTACCCAAATAAAAGTATTCTCTGACTTAATCCGTTTATAAACAATCTGTGTGCCAAACAAAGCCACCCTCATCCATTCAGTGGTTTTTGCGTGACAGATTAACAAACATCAATATTATTGATTAGCTACAGGTAAAATCATGTCAGTATCGTAATCACAATTTATAGTTTCCTATATGATAATAGAAGATTTCATGTTCTGATATAAGTTGTGTGACTAAGTTTAAATGACTTACCAATACAATTCCTTTGTCCTATTCCAAATGGCAAATAGGCGCATGGGTGTCGCTTGCCCACCTCTTCCGGATCAAATCTATCAGGGTTGAATACTTCAGGATTGGGATAATATTTCTCGTCATGGTGAATACCCCTCGGGGATATCAGCACTACCATGTCTTTTTCAAGCACCACATCTGTATCGGGTATTTTATATTCTCTTAAGGCTTTTCTTTGCAGTGGTTCTGCAATTGAGTACATGCGAAGGGTTTCATCAAATACTTTATTTAAGTATTTCATTTCCTTTACGGTATCATACGTGACTTTCCCGTCATTCGCCTGAATCACTTCATCAATTTCTGCAGTCAATTTTCTTTGGATATCTGGATTTAATGCTAGTTGGTACAGCATGTAAGCCATAGTTGTAGCACTGGTTTCATACCCTGCTACATAGAATACAAAAGCTTGCGCTGCTATCACATCGTCGGTTATTTCAACAGAGGCTGCGTTTCTTCCGAATTTTGAACTATTAACCTCTCCCTTTTGCCGGAGTTCCAGTATAAGATCCATGAAATCATTTCGTCCTGATGGTTTGCCATTTCTTTGAGTAATAATGTTGTCCACAAGATGTTTAAAGAAATCTTTGACAGAACTTGGAAAAATGGAAAGGTTGAGGGCTTTGAGAAGTTTTGGAAACATCATATCTAATTCAATAGCATAACTTGGTGCTGATATTATCTGATCGACAATTTTTAGCGCCTGCAGTTTGTCGCTGAGGTTATCATAGTTAACGCCGAACGCGCAGGCAGAGATAGTAGACACCGTGTATGTCTGAAGAAGGGAGTGTAGTTCAAACTCTTGTTGCTTTTGGATTTCTGCTCCGATATAGTCCACAAATGAATTAGAACCCTCATCCAAAAGATAAAACATGTTTTTCAATTTACCTGATGTAAAAATGGGGCTAAACTGACTTCTCAAGGCTGTCCATGTATCTCCATCAGCGTGGAACAAATTTTGTCCTAGTCCTTCTTTGCTGAATTCTACACCACGATCTGAGAACACTTCGAAATCTTTTATCATGATATGTTTTAAAATATCCAAGTCTCGTATGAGGAGACGAGGTGTTGTCATCGCGTAAACACCGACTACTTTTTCTTCCGGAAACTGGTCGTAGATTTCTTGGAACACTACGCCGATATTTTTTTTGCGAAGCGCTGATTCTTTTAAGTTGCCGAAAAATACAGTTGGTTCTGGGCCGCGAACATTCCGGCTTTTCCAGTAGTTAAAGGTTCTTGTAAAATAATAATATAGAGCGGAAACTAACACAATTAATAATGCTGACACGTAAAACACCGCCATTTTGGGGAACTCTTAACACATTTACCGATTACTTTGATATGAATAGAAAGATGCTGCGGATGATTTTATATACTAACCGCGGAACTTGTTAACGATAACGTTATCTTGCTCTGCTCACATTGGTATGACATAAATTTTGCTACTACAGTCGTGGCCAGTTTGGCAGTGTGTTTAGAAGGGTGCAGTAAAATACAAATTTATTTAAAAAAAAAGCTTATCGTACCAAAAGCCAACAAGTCGTTTAATGATTGTAAAAAGGAAACCGAAACTTGTACTCGTCGTTGTCTTTCTGAGTTATTTGCTTATCTAATATGATTTTAGCTATAAAGTTTAAAATTTGAAAGTAGAATGTATTACGTTTACTTCAGTTTGTTTGTTGGTTAAGTTTTTCCTAATTTACCTCTCAATTTTATAGTTAACTAAAATAGCTTTACAGTTTTTTCATAAATACACATAGTTTCGCCGGGAATTAAAACCAACCTTTTTAAAAATACTACTCAGTTTTTCCCTCGGGTCGTCGGGGCCTCGGTAGGGATATAAGGATCAGATCTATCAATATAATGTGTCAAACCAAAACGAGGCGCTTTTCTTCCTTTTCGTAATTGCCTGCCTGCCCATCGCCTGTAATTATCCTAATGCAGGCAAATATTTCTTCTCAAACAGAGAAGGCGCGATCATTAATCAATACCAACGTTTGCTCTAGGCGGCTTGGCGATTTCAGACTTGTACTAACTGCAAGGCTAGGTTTCCCCAGGCGGTTTCTCCGGTGTCGAAAATTATCCTACAGGAACTAAACAGATAAGCTGCAGTACCTTTGCGCTCTTTTATCTGTATTCCTTCTGTTCTCTGTTAAGTGTTATGTGTGTACATAAATAAGTAAATAAATATATAAATAAACAGTTACTACAGGTACTACAAGAGTTAAAAATATTCGTCTTAATCCATTTCATCAAGAATAATAATTATTTTGAAGATTAGTAGGATACTAGGTACTTTAGACCGCAAAACTAGTTTTGAACTTCCGTACTCCGTAATACGCTTGGCTAGCGCAAGGCCTAAGAGTTACCTACCACCGACAACATGCGGTTTGCTGTATTTATGTGACTGTATTTATCTGATAGCTTTGTCTATCTTTGTCTTTGTCTCTTTATATTCTTTCGACTAGACACTTTGTGTGCGAATTCGTTTACAATTTATTTTCTGAACTTATCTCATGCATTTTTCATAAAAAGTACTCGCCTTTAGTGCTTTTGATATATCTACACCTAATGCTGAAAGTGCCAAATTGTTAGTCAAGCGTGAGTCCATGAAAATTGCAATTTTTCTACGGTTAACTACAATATTGTTCAAATTCAATTCGTGCGGAATGTTACAAGAAGCCAAAAATGTTACAAAATCATCAATCATCAATACATGTAATAAATCTGTAGAAAAGTCATTTTTGTACATCGAAAATATTTCCAATAAAAATAGTTAAATAAATGTGTTAAAGGACAACCAACAGAACCCATTTCCAGCATTTTTGGAATATTTGTTTGTTTGTCTGTTTATTTGTGCACGCATTACGTGAAATGTACGAAACCAATGTAGATAAATTTTATACATAAAAATTGTGCGTAACTTGACGTACTTAGTTTTTGTTTCATCGCAATCGGTTCACTCTATCAAAAGTTAGATGAATTTAAAGTGATCAAGAAGTAAAATTATCACAACACACGCAATTCAGATACTCGGACAGTTGAACTCGTTATTCGATAGATGGCGTTGTGCATTGAATAGATTAGAAGTCATTTTCTGAATGGCGGTGTTAAGATTCTCCGCGAACGAATGACGACCGTGGATGTAGGTATGTTGAGTAGGCACAGGCAGGAAGGCAAGTACGGTAAGGTTAGCAGAAAGATGACGGGAGCGAAGAGCGAAGCCGCGGCGGGCACAGCTTGTGCAAATAAATATACGGGTTTACCACATAAATTATTGTCTTGTCATCATGATCTTCAAAAAGCTAAGCAGTCAATTATCATTAAATTAAGACCGTCTATTTTACACACATTGTCAACGGAATTCAGTAGACTGGCGGGGTATAGGAAAAATACATAAAACAAATCTTCGCTGTATTAAAAAAAAAGTATTCAGGAACCGAGTAAACCCTTTTACTTGCAAATCGCTGCTAACACTATCTATAGCCGTGGAACGGAACCGAACGCAATCGATGTTCTTAGAAATATAATCAGTTTATTCAGACGGAATACGCTAGTTACTTCGGCACGATTTGTTGTATGGGATGAGGCATCTGTATGCTAGTATTATATTATCTGTGGTGTAGGTAAGCCTTCCAAATCGTACGTTGTATGTTCGATCCCCAGCTTTCGAAATTGTTTTTCCAGTATAATTAACTCATTTTTATGTTTTTATTTATACCTATCTAATATTTCCAAATAATAATAATTTCTGCATACTTTTTGTGTTTATGACAACATGAATTTAAATATTCCTATGGAATGCTATGCGGCATTACTATGCAGTGAGTATTATATTATTTAGTCTGATAAGTACATAAATTCTTGCCCTGCTGGGACTCTTTATTGAGAATATCCGGTATCTCTGTTAGCTTGAAAATTTACCAAGAAGATGTAGAAGTGAAATTTCTGTTCTACTGTAGGAACGACGGTCATTGATTAAGAACCGAGAAAAGTAAATAAATCGTGAGACGAATTCAAGCTTACAGTCGTCAATTGCGGCAACTGAACTTATCTGCTTACCGCTAACCCAGGCTAAACATATTTCGGGTTCCGTTCCTCAATACTATACTATCTAATATTTCCAAATAATAATAATTTCTGCATACTTTTTGTGTTTATGACAACATAAATAAAGACCCCTTATAGGATCATTTCGTTGTCTGTCTGTCAAGATCTTTTTTTCAGTAACGCGAGAAGGTATCATGTTAAAATTAATATCAATTACTCAGGTCTGTATCACCTTGGTAGCGCGGTAGTCGGTTTCATCATTTTTTTTTTCGACTTCTCTCAACCCCCTAACGACAAGAAATCTCAAAGATCGACGAATGACGGCCCGGTACCAACGGCTTAACATGCTTTCCGAAATAAGGAGGGTCCTCGCTATGTTAATATGGTTACCCAACCATGGATCGACCTGCTGCAAATCTTAATCCTTGCGTGCCGTTGTTACTTCTGTGCTTTAAGAAAATATAAGAAAAAGAGGAAGACAAATGAGATTAAGCCCCAAAGAGGAGGCAAAACCATATTAAGGTAGCTGCATTTTAACTCTTCCACTTATTTATCAGATAAGTATGTTTTAGTTCTAAGCAAGTCTCGGCCAACGCACCTGGGCACTTAGGGTAAACATTAAAAAATCTTAATGGGAAAGGAAATCCCCAAACCATCCAATTTAAAAGGTAAAGGTTAAAAGCACGGCTGTTAGTTGGGCTGCTGAAAGTTAGACCACTGCAGTCGACCAATATGATATTCGTTTTTTTTAGTTTGACCGAATTTTTGAATTTGTTGTCTCATTTTTTTATCGACTGATGGAGCGGCAAAGCCGGGGGAGCACGTGAGCGAAGCCGCGGGCACAGCTAGTTTTTTTAATAATAATTTAATTCATTCACAAAAAAATGAGCACAATACACAACTGAAGTGGTTAAAATGAAGGAAAATTACACAAAGATATTGTAGAAATAAAAGATCTTCTTTTTTATATTAGCATTTCAGGCCGAAGGCATATATTTCAGCCTTCAACGCGGATCCCCTTGCATTACAGATAACTAGTTAAATTAAAGTTTTAGAAAGATTCCATTTGAATGTACGTATCTAATACAGGATGATGAGATGATGTGTGTTCATCACCTACATTACACGTCTTGTTGGTCTAGTGGTCACAAGCATTGCTGAGCATGAAGTCTTAGGTTCGATGCCCGGCTCGGGTAAAATGCTATTCGGTTTCTTCCATTTGGACCTCAGTAAGTGCTGGTTGTTGCTGGAAGGCGTGTTATACACTCGTACAAAAATTTAAATTAATTTATGAAAAAAAAATTTAGCAAATAGAATCTAGTGAAAGTAATTATAGGAAATATTTTTGTAAATTAGTAGTGTAAAGTAGTTTTTTTAGTTTTTTTTATTAGGAGCTGGTTGATGGCAATCGGTTTGCGACTTATTACATGAGAATGGCACTTATATGTAACTGGCGATATTATGTGGGTGCATAGAAATATAAAATACAAGAGAAGTGGCAAGGGGGCGTGTCGGTGTCCGCGCGACGTGGTCTGACTGAGCATGTCACATGCAAATGGCCGGTCTCCGCTAAACAGTGCGCTTTCGACCGTCAACGTGACAAATTACAAGAATGCCGTGTTGTTCAGTGGTTTCTTGTAAAAAGCGAAGCCTAAACCAAAACTTAGTAAATCATAGAATCACTTACAATAAGTGAGTACTAGTATTTCACTATATTTGTCTTTAAAATCATAAAAAACAACAAATCGTAAAATATTTCTTGCTTCTACTATGTTATTTTTGTATTGAAATATCACAGCGACTGTACTATTTTTGCATTAAATACATTGCTTCCTAACCATTACCTAAGTTTGTCGCTAAGTGACTGGATAAGCAATGTAAAAATCACAAAACGATACATCATTGAGCGGATGCATCGCGTAGTACGGCCGCTGCTCCTTGCGACGAGTTAGTGATGTGCTTGTGCAGATCCACTAACGCAGGCTATCGATAACAATGTCGATGACGAATGAAATATTGGTATTATATTTTATTTTCAATTTGTCAACCGTTTTCAACCGGATGGAAAATCGATGCGAAATAATGTGTATTACTTATTTTGATTATTTTACAGCGTAGTAGAGAAATGCGTAACCAACTTTTTGACAAAAAATGCAACCCCAATAATATCAAAGTGTCAAGTGCTGCACAAATACCTCCACTTTACAGGTCAGTGATTACCATAGCACTAGCAGGGTTCAACAATAACTCCTGTTTCAATTCAATTCAATTTATTTATTTCAAGTAAAACAGACTCATAACATAATAACAATAATAGCAGCACAAAACAATTAAAATTTGCTACATTAAAAATAAATTAAACATTACGCTATGAAAGCCTAAACCAAAGTAACCGGATTTTTGATTGTTTGAATTTTTTGATTTACCTAATAATTTATATTTTTAGCTGCATATTTGTTTTAACTATAAAATTTTCTGGACAAACCGTTTTTTTATTTTTAACCGACTTCGCAAAAAGAAGGAGGTTATCAAGTCGACCGTATTTTTTTTTTTATGTTTGTTACCTCAGAACTTTTTATTGGGCTAACCGATTTTGATGTTTCTTTTTTGAAAGCGGGTGCTTGTCATGTGGTCCCATTTAATTTTCATCAAGATCTGATGCAGAACTTCGGAGAAATACATCAGAACTCTTCAATAAATGACGGTAAAACACTCGGGATAGATGCAATCGCATGTCTGTTTATTGTTTACACCATTTCATAACTTAACATCACACTCGTACGCTGTAAAAGGGTACGCAGGTGTGAACAGTTCACCCTGGTATACTCTCATTGCACCAGTTTTGTTTAAGTTTCATGTTATTGGGTTCATCTATTCTGGCTTCACTTTGGGCACTATACGCGTAGGTACTTAGCCTATAGAACTGGTCCATTATGTACAACTAAAAAGTGAAAAATAAAAAACTTTTTTACAAAAATTACTACCGACTTCCAAACAAAAACACTACAAAGTAAAAAAATAACTTCAACTTCGGAAGTCGGTGTCAATAAACGAAGAAACGAAAACAGAAACACCGACTTCCGAAATTGAAGTTATTTTTTTACTTTGTAGTGTTTTTGTTTGGAAGTCGGTTGTAATTTTTGTAAAAAAGTTTTTTTTTATTTTCAAGTAAACAAATAAAAATGTACAATAATAAATGGGTGAATCGATAAGTTTCCGATTTAGTCAATCACTAGCGTGTATGTAAAATAAATTGCTTTTGCATAGCACAACGATAGCGACCGATGTTTTTGTGTGCGTAATTTGTACGGTGATTGGTATATACACGCTGTGCTTGAAGGGATAAGGTTTATAATTTATTGTGTAGTACGTTCTGATTTAAGAAATGCGGGTGTGTGCGCGACTGCGTATCTATTGCCTTTACTGAATACTGCATGTGTAGTAGTTGCCGTGTGGTAGGAGCAAACTGGAGACACAGGTTTCCGATATATTTTCGTCTACCGGGCATATCTCCTTGTTTATTATATTTATGTGTGGGTGTATTAAAGGTAGATTATTGTAAAAAAAATCGCGATCTACATACGAGGTCCAAAAGTTTGCGGCATATTCAAAATCCATTACAAAAAAAACTTTTTTTCAAACACTACTAAAACAAAACACTACAAAGCGAAAAATAACTTTTTCCGAAGTCAGTGTCTTTGTTTTTTTTCTCTGTATTTCGTTTTTATTAGACACCAACTTCGGAAAAAAAATATTTTTCGCTTAGTAGTGTTTTGTTTTAGAAGTCGGTTTTATTTTTTTTGTTAAAAAGTTTTTTTATTTTTCAAGTTTTGGTGATACATAATGCAAAAGTTCTATAATAAGATACCTACCCACAGTGATGCCAGAATAGATTACCCGAATTACATGTAACTTGAACATAACCGGTGGAATGAGAGTGTAGTAAACGGTTTTACGGGTACACATGGATAGCTCGATGGTATGTTATGAAATGGTGTAAAAAATAAACAGACATGCGAGCAGCAATCCCGAGAGATTTGCCGTCATTTATTGAAGAGTTCTGTTGTATATCTCCGAAGTTCTTCATCAGATCTTCACCAAATTTAAATGGGACCATTTTGGAATAAACTTCTTTCGAATAAAAAAAAAGAATTTTGCAAATCCGTTTATATATAACGGAGTCATGCTCGAACAAACATAAAACAAAATATATATATAAATATCCGAATTGAGAACTTCCTTCTTATTGAGAAATCGGTTAAAAATATTCCGCGAAGTTTTGAACCACCCCTCCTATTTCAATCGCAACGCCATCCATCTAGTTACAAAATATCTAGGAGTTTTAAAATGTGTTTTGCTCTGATGACGACGTTTTGATAGTAAACACAGACAAAAAAAAGAGGGCGCCCCTTTGTTAAGAAGGGATTGAAATAAAAAAAAACAATTCTATTAGTTTATTTAGACCACTTTTCGTCACACATGTCATGGATTCCTTGCGGTCCAAAACCTAAGAAGGTAGGTGCAGGTAGGTGGTGGTAGGTTTTGTAGGTGCTATACAGGATGCCTTTTAATTTGTGGGCAATTTCTCAGGGGGCAAAAGTACTCAAGATTATGAACAAACTTCACTATCGTATCAACTCAAGCATATGTAAATGCGTTCTCTATATTAATCGAGTTTTACAAACTTCAATATATTTATCTACTAAATATAGAATTTCTTATTTTTAATTTTCAGTGTTGGTTTAACAGTAAAAGAAGTTCATATTCGCTTTACAGTCCATTGCTGGGAATTGCAAAAAAATCACCATAAATAAAAATATACCTATGCACAAAGATACATAAACAACAAAACAATACCACTTTGTAATCATAATATTTTTAATGATGATCCTTATATAGACGTATTTCTTGCAATTACTGTTTAAGTACACCTTAATAAAAATTAATTCAAAAGCGACATTTCGTGTGACCGTGTAAGTTTTCTTAAGCTTTTGTTTTTCTGGGAAACACATTGAGGTGTATTCCTCCCTTCGGCCCGATGATAGCTCTGTTTGGCGACACCCCTAAATTCCTGTCTGTGTTTTTCGACGGCTCCACTCTGAACTTAGACAACATCTTCACTATACACAACTGAGACTGAAGTCTGCCAAACCGCATACCTATAAAAAAACACAACCAATTGTTAATTTTGTAAATTACTAGCTTCTGCCCGCGGCTTCGCCCGCGTAAAAAGTGTTTTATCATCCTAAGAGAATACAAACTATCCTATGTCTTTCCAGGGTCTCAAACTATCTCCATGCCAAATTTCATCTAAATCGGTTCAGTAGATCGAGAGATTATGTATTATTATAAATGCGAATGTTTGGATGGATGGATGTTTCAGAATGGCTGAACGATAAAATTTGGCACAGAGATTGATTATAGTTTGGAATAGCACAAATACTTTTATATCAGTAGTATGTTTAAGTGGGATATTTCTTTAAGTGGGATATTTTTTAGAGAGATGAATATGGGTATATCATTCTAGTTTGGAGGTATGCGGAACAGGTTGTCAAGTCCCACAAACCTCCAAAGAAAAGGGAGGATCTTCTGACCAGACGGGTATTGTGTCTGGTCCGGGTAATTGCCCAACGATTATTGTCGGACTGTTGTATGTGTTCAAATCGCGCCAAAAACTTTGCTTTCATGGATTGGCAGGATTTGTGTGACGTCATGTCATTAGTTCGTAAGTGGTGGCGTAAGTGCCGCTACATCACCCCCTCTAGAGACTGGATGTCGATGGCTGGTTGAGTGGTCCGTACATCTCGTGATGCGTGCCAGGCCAGTAGCAGGTTGGTTCCCGTGAGTCGGAACCGGAAGTTGCTGAGTTCACGGTGAGTCGAAACTGTATGCGGTTGTGCCCCAGTGAGTCGGGAGATGATATCCCAGTGATTGCACAGTATGATTGGAGAACTATTGTTAAGGAAGCGTATTAATTGGCAACCTTTCGTTCTCGCAACACTTGCTGAGTACTAAAATAAGGGGATACCTTATCACGGTCATAAAAAGAGCTTTTAAGAGACATAGGTTAGATCTCGGAACTTCGTTGGTCGTGTGGTGACAAATACAGACTTACTTAAATCCATACTCGTTGACCCCCATTTATTTATTTATTTTATCTCATTCACCCCCAAAAAGAATGGTTCAGATGAAAGTAACTAATTAGCAGTGGTGGCCCAGTGGTAACGGCAACGACTTACGTGTCGTAGGTCGTGGCACAGATAATATAATACTAGCATACATATGCCTCATCCCATACAAAGAAACCGTGCCGACGTAACTAGCGTTTTTCTTCTGATTAATCTGATATTTTTTTGTACATCGATCGCGTTCGGTTCTGTTTCACGGTGATAGATAGATGGTGTTAGCAGCTACTTGCAAGTGAAAGGGTTTACTAGGTTCGTGAATATTGTTTTCTTTAAATACATTGAAGGTTCGTTTTATACTATATTTTTGCACGTTTTTACAGATTTTTTGCACCAAAATGTGTTACAATGTAAATTTGAACGATCGAGTGGAATGCCTCAGAAATTTAAAAATGCGCCATCTATTGGCATCAATTTTAAATAATCCGTTCAAATAATGTTTGAAATGTGAATAAAGAGCCCAATATTCCATCATTTTGTACTTAGGAGAGTTAATTAAACAAGAACATAATTTTTTTATGTTTAATTCCAGAAAATTATAGTTTTACACACATTCAATAGCAGATACCACGCATATCGCGCCATCTAGTGAGATTTATTTAAACCAAATTTTATTTCATAGCAATGAGACCCCGTGGTCGTGGGTTCGAACCCAGGCAGGCGCTTTACGTTGTGTAAATTATTTCGTCCACTACTCTAAAATGCGAAGACCACCGACCCGTACTGGGCCCGCGTGGTGGATTAAGGCCCATTCTCTCTCTCCCAGAGAGGAGGCCTGTGTCCCAGCTGTGAACATTAAAAGGCTGATGATGATGATAACGATGATGAACTAATTAGAAATCAAAAGATATTGACTTTTTCGTATGGGAATCAAATGAGAGCGTATTGTGGATAACAATAACTTTTATTTCAATAACATATACCATATATTATATTAATAGCACCATATATTAATTGCACAGAATTAATATATGGTGGTATTAAACATCATACTTGATCTCACAGAAAGTGTTTAAATCATTTTACAGGTGTTCCACGATTAATCACCAACAATTAATAGTGTTTTAAATATTCGTTTTCTTGGGCTTTCAACTTTCTAGGCACAATATTAAGACGTATTCCTCCTTCGGGTCCGATCAGAACTCTTTGTGGAGCAACTCCTAGATTCCTGGCAGTATTTTTCGAAGGCTCCACTTGAAACTTGGACAAAATCTTGATGATGCATAATTGGGATTGAAGTCTGCCAAACCGCATTCCTGAGAAAGTAAACACAAATGTCAAAATATAGCACCACGTCATCATATTCAAAACAAGAACAATGTTAATTGTGATAAAAAAATCTATACTAATATTATAAAGAGGAAAGATTTGATTGTTTGTTTGTTTGTTTGTTTGCATTGAATAGGCTCCGAAACTACTGAACCGATTTGAAAAATTATTTCACTATTGGGAAGCTACACTATCTCCGGGTGACACAGGCTATATTAAATTTTCAAAAATATTAGGGATCCTTACTAAAACTCCAATAATGTAACCCAAGGTGTAAAAAAAATACCCAAGATATTCTTAAAAATCGCGTGTGCTGCGAAAACTATTGATGATAGAATAAAATAATGTTCTATGACTTTGCAGAACACATCATTATTTACAAAAAGTGTAGTGACAACATATGTCTAACTAATATAGTTATGCCACAATAAGTGTTCTTATATTTTAAAATTTTAATTGAAATGTCGTCGCTAGAAAAGGCTCTTTAGTTGTATCTTGGTATTAAACCTTATCAAAAAATTACTTCATATTCAAGACAGCTTCAATACCTTTATAATTTATGCATTTATTGGTTTTTGGAAATTCTACCTCTAAAGGGGTAAAAATAGGGTTCAAAGTTTGTAAGAATTCTTTATAGTTTGTAAATAGGACACATGAAATTTTTGATTTACGCTCTTGGTTGATAAAAAGAATTCATGTATTTATTGGGTTTTGGAAATTCTACCCCTAAGGGGATAAAATAGGGGTTGAAACTTTGTTGGGCTTATATATTCGAAACGTGGCAAAAATACTAACCTAAGTAAATAGTAAAGGTTTTCATTATTAGTTTTTCAAAACTACTCCTAAAAGAAGATATAGGGGGTGTTAAAGATTTTTGATGAATTTTACAGGTCTTCTTTTTATAATGTAGGGAAGCACTAAGAAGGGATTTTTGGAAATTCAACCTTTAAGGGGGTGATACTAAAAAGTCATCTATAGAATAAAACATGGATCACGCAAACGAAGTCGCGGGCGAAGTGCTAGTATGTAATAATTTAATGATACAGATAAGATAACTTTGTTATTTAAGTGTGATATCTAAATTATTCTAGTACTACCCAATACCAGCGGCTTCGCCCGCGTGAAAGTCAAACATTATTCCTTAGGAACTTACTACCCAAATAAAAGTATTCTCTGACTTAATCCGTTTATAAACAATCTGTGTGCCAAACAAAGCCACCCTCATCCATTCAGTGGTTTTTGCGTGACAGATTAACAAACATCAACATTATTGATTAGCTACAGGTAAAATCATGTCAGTATCGTAATTACAATTTATAGTTTCCTATATGATAATAGAAGATTTCATGGTCTGATATAAGTTGTGTGACTAAGTTTAAATGACTTACCAATACAATTCCTTTGTCCTATACCAAATGGCAAATAGGCGCATGGGTGTCGCTTGCCCACCTCTTCCGGATCAAATCTATCAGGGTTGAATACTTCAGGATTGGCATAATATTTCTCGTCATAGTGAATACCCCTCGGGGATATCAGCACTACCATGTCTTTTTCAAGCACCACATCTGTATCGGGTATTTTATATTCTCTTAAGGCTTTTCTTTACAGTGGTTCTACAATTGAGTACATGCGAAGGGTTTCATCAAATACTTTATTTAAGTATTTCATTTCCTTTACGGTATCATACGTGACTTTCCCGTCATTCGCCTGAATCACTTCATCAATTTCTGTAGTCAATTTTCTTTGGATATCTGGATTTAATGCTAGTTGGTACAGCATGTAAGCCATAGTTGTAGCACTGGTTTCATAACCTGCTAAATAGAATACAAAAGCTTGCGCTGCTATCACATCGTCGGTTATTTCAATAGAGGCTGCGTTTCTTCCGAATTTTGAACTATTAACCTCTCCCTTTTGACGGAGTTCCAGTATAAGATCCATGAAATCATTTCGTCCTGATGGTTTGCCATTTCTTTGAGTAATAATGTTATCCACAAGATGTTTAAAGTAATCTTTGACAGAACTTGGAACAATGGAAAGGTTGAGGGCTTTGAGAAGTTTTGGAAACATCATATCTAATTCAATAGCATAACTTGGTGCTGATATTGTCTGATCGACAATTTTTAGCGCCTGCAGTTTGTCGCTGAGGTTATCATAGTTAACGCCGAACGCACAGGCAGAGATAGTAGACACCGTGTATGTCTGAAGAAAGGAGTGTAGTTCAAACTCTTGTTGCTTTTGGATTTCTGCTCCGATATAGTCCACAAATGAATTAGAACCCTCATCCAAAAGATAAAACATGTTTTTCAATTTACCTGATGTAAAAATGGGGCTAAACTGACTTCTCAAGGCTGTCCATGTATCTCCATCAGCGTGGAACAAATTTTGTCCTAGTCCTTCTTTGCTGAATTCTACACCACGATCTGAGAACACTTCGAAATCTTTTATCATGATGTGTTTTAAAATATCCAAGTCTCGTATGAGGAGACGAGGTGTTGTCATCGCGTAAACACCGACTACTTTTTCTTCCGGAAACTGGTCGTAGATTTCTTGAAACACTACGCCGATATTTTTTTTGCGAAGCGCTGATTCTTTTATATTGCCGAAAAATACAGTTGGTTCTGGGCCGCGAACATTCCGGCTTTTCCAGTAGTTAAAGGTTCTTGTAAAATAATAATATAGAGCGGAAACTAACACAATTAATAATGCTGACACGTAAAACACCGCCATTTTGGGGAGCTCTTAACACATTCACCGATTTCTTTGATATAAATAGATAGATGCTGCGGATGATTTTATATACTAACCGCGGAACTTGTTAACGATAACGTTATCTTGCCCTGCTCACATTGGTATGACATAAATTTTGCTACTACAGTCGTGGCCAGTTTGGCAGTGTGTTTAGAAGGGTGCAGTAAAATACAAATTTATTTAAAAAAAAAAACTTATCGTACCAAAAGCCAACAAGTCGTTTAATGATTGTAAAAAGGAAACCGAAACTTGTACTCGTCGTTGTCTTTCTGAGTTATTTGCTTATCTAATATGATTTTAGCTATAAAGTTTATAATTTGAATTTTCAGTTGTAGTGAAAGTAGAATGTATTACGTTTACTTCAGTTTGTTTGTTGGTTAAGTTTTTCCTAATTTACCTCTCAATTTTATAGTTAACTAAAATAGCTTTACAGTTTTTTCATAAATACACATAGTTTCGCCGGGAATTAAAACCAACCTTTTTAAAAATACTACTCAGTTTTTCCCTCGGGTCGTCGGGGCCTCGGTAGGTATATAAGGATCAAATCTATTAATATAGTGTGTCAAACCAAAACGAGGCGCTTTTCTCGCTTTTCGTAACTGCCTGCCTGCCCATCGCCTGTAATTATCCTACTGCAGGCAAATATTTCTTCTCAAACAGAGAAGGCGCGATCATTAATCAATACCAACGTTTGCTCTAGGCGGCTTGGCGATTTCAGACTTGTACTAACTGCAAGGTATTCCTTCTGTTCTCTGTTAAGTGTTATGTTTGTACATAAATAAGTAAATAAATATATAAATAAACAGTTACTACAGGTACTACAGGAGTTAAAAATATTCGTCACAATCCATTTCATCAAGAATAATTATTGTTTTAAAGATTAGTAGGATACTAGGTACTTTAGACCGCAAAACTGGTTTTGAACTTCCGTACGCCGTAATACGCTTGGCTAGCTCAAGGCCTAAGAGTTACCTACCACCGACAACATGCGGTTTGCTGTATTTATGTGACTGTATTTATCTGATAGCTTTGTCTATCTTTGTCTTTGTCTCTTTATATTCTTTCGACTAGACACTTTGTGTGCGAATTCGTTTACAATTTATTTTCTGAACTTATCTCATGCATTTTTCATAAAAGGTACTCGGCTTTAGTGCTTTTGATATATCTACACCTAATGCTGAAAGTGCCAAATTGTTAGTCAAGCGTGAGTCCATGAAAATTGCAATTTTTCTACGGTTAACTACAATATTGTTCAAATTCAATTCGTGCGGAATGTTACAAGAAGCCAAAAATGTTACAAAATCATCAATCATCAATACATGTAATAAATCTGTAGAAAAGTCATTTTTGTACATCGAAAATATTTCCAATAAAAATAGTTAAATAAATGTGTTAAAGGACAACCAACAGAACCCATTTCCAGCATTTTTGGAATATTTGTTTGTTTGTCTGTTTATTTGTGCACGCATTACGTGAAATGTACGAAACCAATGTAGATAAATTTTATACATAAAAATTTTGCGTAACTTGACGTACTTAGTTTTTGTTTCATCGCAATCGGTTCACTCTATCAAAAGTTAGATGAATTTAAAGTGATCAAGAAGTAAAATTATCACAACACACGCAATTCAGATACTCGGACAGTTGAACTCGGTATTCGATAGATGGCGTTGTGCATTGAATAGATTAGAAGTCATTTTCTGAATGGCGGTGTTAAGATTCTCCGCGAACGAATGACGACCGTGGATGTAGGTATGTTGAGTAGGCACAGGCAGGAAGGCAAGTACGGTAAGGTTGGCAGACAGATGACGGGAGCGAAGAGCGAAGCCGCGGCGGGCACAGCTTGTGCAAATAAATATACGGGTTTACCACATAAATTATTGTCTTGTCATCATGATCTTCAAAAAGCTAAGCAGTCAATTATCATTAAATTAAGACCGTCTATTTTACACACATTGTCAACGGAATTCAGTAGATTGGCGGGGTATAGGAAAAATACATAAAACAAATCTTCGCTGTATTAAAAAAAAAAGTATTCAGGAACCGAGTAAAACCTTTTACTTGCAAGTCGCTGCTAACACCATCTATAGCCGTGGAACGGAACCGAACGCAATCGATGTTCTTAGAAATATAATCAGTTTATTCAGACGGAATACGCTAGTTACTTCGGCACGATTTGTTGTAAGGGATGAGGCATCTGTATGCTAGTATTATATTATCTGTGGTGTAGGTAAGCCTTCCAAATCGTACGTTGTATGTTCGATCCCCAGCTTTCGAAATTGTTTTTCCAGTATAATTAACTCATTTTTATGTTTTTATTTATACCTATCTAATATTGCCAAATAATAATAATTTCTGCAAACTTTTTGTGTTTATGACAACATGAATTTAAATATTCCTATGGAATGCTATGCGGCATTACTATGCAGTGAGTATTATATTATTTAGTCTGATAAGTACATAAATTCTTGCCCTGCTGGGACTCTTTATCGAGAGTATCCGGTATATCTGTTAGCTTGAAAATTTACCAAGAAGATGTAGAAGTGAAATTTCTGTTCTACTGTAGAAACGACGGTCATTGATTAAGAACCGAGAAAAGTAAATAAATCGTGAGACGAATTCAAGCTTACAGTCATCAATTGCGGAAACTGAACTTATCTGCTTACCGCTAACCCAGGCTAAACATATTTCGTGTTCCGTTCCTCAAAAAGGACCCCTTATAGGATCATTTCGTTGTCTGTCTGTCAAGATCTTTTTTTCAGTAACGCGAGGAGGTATCATGTTAAAATTAATATCAATTACTCAGGTCTGTATCACCTTGGTAGCGCGGTAGTCGGTTTCATCATAAGTCTTTCGACATCTCTCAACCCCCTAACGACAAGAAATCTCAAAGATCGACGAATGACGGCCCGGTACCAACGGCTTAACATGCTTTCCGAAATAAGGAGGGTCCTCGCTATGTTAATATGGTTACCCAACCATGGATCGACCTGCTGCAAATCTTAATCCTTGCGTGCCGTTGTTACTTCTGTGCTTTAAGAAAATATAAGAAAAAGAGGAAGACAAATGAGATTAAGCCCTAAAGAGGAGGCAAAACCATATTAAGGTAGCTGCATTTTAACTCTTCCACTTATTTATCAGATAAGTATGTTTTAGTTCTAAGCAAGTCTCGGCCAACGAACCTGGGCACTTAGGGTAAACATTAAAAAATCTTAATGGGAAAGGAAATCCCCAAACCATCCAATTTAAAAGGTAAAGGTTAAAAGCACGGCTGTTAGTTGGGCTGCTGAAACTTGGATCGCTGCAGTCGACCAATATGATATTCTTTTTTTTTAGTTTGACCGAATTTTTGAATTTGTTGTCTCATTTTTTTATCGACTGATGGAGCGGCAAAGCCGGAGGAGCACGTGAGCGAAGCCGCGGGCACAGCTAGTTTTTTTAATAATAATTTAATTCATTCACAAAAAAATGAGCACAATACACAACTGAAGTGGTTAAAATGAAGGAAAATTACACAAAGATATTGTAGAAATAAAAGATCTTTTTTTATATTAGCATTTCAGGCCGAAGACATACGTATTTCAGCCTTCAACGCGGATCCCCTTGCATTACAGATAACTAGTTAAATTAAAGTTTTAGAAAGATTCCATTTGAATGTACGTATCTAATACAGGATGATGAGATGATGTGTGTTCATCACCTACATTACACGTCTTGTTGGTCTAGTGGTCACAAGCATTGCTGAGCATGAAGTCTTAGGTTCGATGCCCGGCTCGGGTAAAATGCTATTCGGTTTCTTCCATTTGGCCCTCAGTAAGTGCTGGTTGTTGCTGGAAGGCGTGTTATACACTCGTACAAAAATTTAAATTAATTTATGAAAAAAAAATTTAGCAAATAGAATCTAGTGAAAGTAATTATAGGAAATATTTTTGTAAATTAGTAGTATAAAGTAGTTTGTTTAGTTTTTTTTATTAGGAGCTGGTTGATGGCAATCGGTTTGCGAGTTATCACATGAGAATGGCACTTACATGTAACTGGCGATATTATGTGGGTGTATTAAAGGTAGATTATTGTAAAAAAATCGCGATCTACATACGAGGTCCAAAAGTTTGCGGCATATTCAAAATCCATTACAAAAAAAACTTTTTACAAACACTACTAAAACAAAACACTACAAAGCGAAAAATAACTTTTTTCCGAAGTCAGTGTCTTTGTTTTTTTTCTCTGTATTTCGTTTTTATTAGACACCAACTTCGGAAAAAAAAATATTTTTCGCTTAGTAGTGTTTTGTTTTAGAAGTCGGTTTTATTTTTTTTTTGTTAAAAAGTTTTTTATTTTTCACTTTTTAGTGATGCATAATGGAAAAGTTCTATAGTAAGATACCTATAATGCCCACAGTGATGCCAGAATAGATTACCCGAATTACATGTAACTTGAACATAACCGGTGGAATGAGAGTGTAGTAAACGGTTTTACGGGTACACATGGATAGCTCGATGGTATGTTATGAAATGGTGTAAAAAATAAACAGACATGCGAGCAGCAATCCCGAGAGATTTGCCGTCATTTATTGAAGAGTTCTGTTGTAAATCTCCGAAGTTCTTCATCAGATCTTCACCAAATTTAAATGGGACCATTTTGGAATAAACTTCCTTCGAATAAAAAAAAAGAATTTTGCAAATCCGTTTATATATAACGGAGTCATGCTCGAACAAACATAAAAAAAAATTATATATACCTAAATATCCGAATTGAGAACTTCATCCTTATTGAGAAATCGGTTAAAAATATTCCGCGAAGTTTTGAACCACCCCTCCTATTTCAATCGCAACGCCATCCATCTAGTTACAAAATATCTAGGAGTTTTAAAATGTGTTTTGCTCTGATGACGAAGTTTTGATAGTAAACACAGACAAAAAAAAGAGGGCGCCCCTTTGTTGCGGATTGAAATTAAAAAAAACAATTCTATTAGTTTATTTAGACCACTTTTCGTCACACATGTCATGGATTCCTTGCGGTCCAAAACTAAGAAGGTAGGTGATTTTGTATGTGCTATACAGGATGCCTTTTAATTTGTGGGCAATTTTTCAGGGGGCAAAAGTACTCAAGATTATGAACAAACTTCACTATCGTATCAACTCAAGCATATGTATATGCGTTCCCTATATTAATCGGGTTTTACAAACTTCAACATATTTATCTAATAAATATAGAATTTCTTATTTTTAATTTTCAGTGTTGGTTCAACAGTAAAAGAAGTTCATATTCGCTTTACAATCCATTGCTGGAATTGCAAAAAAAGCACCATAAATAAAAATATACCTATGCACAAAGATACATAAACAACAAAACAATACCACTTTGTAATCATAATATTTTTAATGACATGGTCCTTATATAGACGCATTTCTTGCAATTACTGTTTAAGTACACCTTAATAAAAATTAATTCAAAAGCGACATTTCGTGTGACCGTGTAAGTTTTCTTAAGCTTTTGTTTTTCTGGGAAACACATTGAGGTGTATTCCTCCCTTCGGCCCGATGATAGCTCTGTGTGGCGACACCCCTAAATTCCTGTCTGTGTTTTTCGACGGCTCCACTCTGAACTTAGACAACATCTTCACTATACACAACTGAGACTGAAGTCTGCCAAACCGCATACCTATAAAAAAAACACAACCAATTGTTAATTTTGTAAATTACTAGCTTCTGCCCGCGGCTTCGCCCGCGTAAAAAGTGTTTTATCATCCTAAGAGAATACAAACTATCCTACGTCTTTCCAGGGTCTCAAACTATCTCCATGCCAAATTTCATCTAAATCGGTTTAGTAGATCGAGAGATTACCCCCTACAACGTCACAAAATTTACCTCTTCATAATATTATTATAAATGCGAATGTTTGGATGGATGGATGTTTCAGAATAGCTGAACGATAAAATTTGGCACAGAGATTGATTATAGTTTGGAATAGCACAAATACTTTTATGTCAGTAGTATGTTCAAGTGGGATATTTCTTTATGTGGGATATTTTTTAGAGAGATGAATAATAATAAGTCAATTTGAATTGAAACTGAATAAACGCCGTTTGGTGAAAGTATTAAATTAAATATAGTAATAAATAAATAAGTAGAGTAGGTACGTTAAAAAACTCGGTATAAGGCCTATGATAGGTGCTCATAAATCTGACGATGGGGTAATCGGTAATTTTATAACACTACAAAATTACTGTAGGAAGCAATGACATGAATCAATATAGAAAAGACTCCTTCTATCTTTAAAAAAATATCATTTACTAACTGTTGCACGCGACTTCGTCCGCGTCAAAATCGTAAAACTTAAAATAGCCAATGTTTTATGCGCAATCATAATTCTTCTAAAATAAAAGTAGCCTAAGTTATACTCCTTATAACAGATCCAGCCGTTTCAGAGATTAGCCGGGACAAACAGACGACAAAACCGAAAAAATATATATCAATCCCTTATATATCAACTATCGCTTTCGCTGGAATCGAATGCCACTTGTCTAGAGCCTGAGATGCATGTTTTGTGTTAGGTTCAAAAAAAGTAATAAGAAGTAACTCACCGATGCAATTTCTTTGTCCAAGACCAAATGGTAAATAAGCACATGGGTGACGTTTGCCCACCTCTTCCGCGTCAAATCTGTCAGGATTAAATACTTCAGGCTTGGTATAATATTTTTCGTCATAGTGGATACCCCTTGGAGATATTAGCACCGTAGTGTTCTTTTCAATTACCAAATCAGTACCGGGTACTTTGTAATCTCTTGTAGTTCTTCTTTGTAGTGGTTCTACTATTGAGTACATGCGAAGAGTCTCATCAAATACTTTATTCAAGTATTTCATATCCTTTACGGTTTCGTACGTTATTTCTCCATTATGTGCTTGAATGACTTCATCAATTTCTGCCGCCAACTTGCTTTGAATGTCAGGGTTTAATGCCATCTGATACATCAAGTAGGCCATGGTGGTTGCACTGGTCTCATACCCAGCTACGTAAAATACAAAAGCTTGCGCCGCCATCACATCTTCTGTTATTTCAACAGACGCCTCACTATTTCCGAATTTTGAGCTCTTGACCTCTCCCATTTCACGGAGTTCCAATATTAGATCCATAAAATCGTTTCTGCCGGTTGGTTTACCATTTCTTTGAGAAACAATTGTTTCCACAAGATTTTTAAAGAATTTTTGTATTGGACTCGGAATAAGAGAAAGATTTAGTGTTTTTAGGAGTCCAGGATACATCATATCCAATTCATTGGCGTAAGTCGGAGCCGAAATTATTTTATCTACAAGTTCCAGTGCATTCATTTTGTCGTTGAGACTATCATAGTTAATACCGAAAGCACAGGCGGAGATCGTAGACAACGTGTATGTCTGAAGAAGGGAATGTATTTCAAACTCTTGTTTCTTTTGGCATTCCTCACTCACATGGTCCAGAAATGTATTAGCACCTTCATGCATTAAGTAATACATGTTCTTTAACTTGCCAGATGTAAAAATCGGACTAAACCGATTTCTCAAGGCTCTCCATGTTTCTCCATCCGCGTGGAACAAATTTTGTCCTAATCCCTCTTTGCTGAATTCAATGCCGCGATCAGTGAATACTTCGAAGTCCTTAATAAAGACATGCTTCAGGATTTCTAGGTCGCGTATAAGAAGACATGGAGTTGTCATTCTATACACACCGACCACTTTTTCATTTGGATACATACTATAGATTTCTTGAAAAAGAACACCTTGATTTTTCTTTCGTAGAGCTGTTTCCTTCATGTTGCCGAAAAATACAGTTGGTTCTGGTCCTCGAACATTTCGGCTCTTCCAGTAGTTAAATGTCCTCGTGAAATAGCGGTATACACCGTAAACTAACACTGTTAACACTATCGGCGAATATAATAGCAACATTTTTAAGGAGCTCTTAACACACCCACTGATCGTTAAACTATGTACAGAAACATGACTTGACGATATTATATAGCAATCGAAAAACCTGATTACGATATTTTTGTAGTATTTACATCCATCATTCGTGAAACACTTTGGGTGGGGTTATCATTATTATTACTTTCATTATCACAGTTATCATTTAAATATTTTTATACCCACCTGAACTGGGTTTTTACCCATTTGGCCTTTGTCAAACGGGTTAAGAATGTATATTTTGTATAACATAATACCTAAGTGTCTTAAATTAAAGTTAGACATCGACAATGTCCTTTATGTTTTATCTATTTGATGTCAAAACATAACAATTTTTTTGTCGATTATAAATTTAAAAGCCTGTTTTTTTTTTTTTTGGAAAGTTCGTTCTGTACATAGTCGCTATCGGACCAACTCGGTCTTAATTTGCCAAGTTTTATTCATCCTTTTATATTTTGAAGTGACTGTTTATTTTAAGGATTTAAATGTACCTAAGGTTTTACCTACTCATTTGACCTTGAACGCATTTCTAATTTACAATTACGCCTATTAATATATATTACCATAATGTGAGGGAATTGCGCACTAAGTAGAATATACTTGTGTATTGAATCGATGCCTTAATGGTTTTGATGTTGTCTGTTTAACTGAATCATGGCTTATAGACGGAATCTCTGAGTCAGAACTGTTCGATGACATATATCTCGTTTGGGCGGGACCGAAATTATTCCAGAACTGGTCAGTCTATGGGAGGGGGTATTATTATCGCTATTAATGGTGAGCTAGTTTAGAAAGTGCACAGTGGGTGGTGCTCATCTGCTGAGGAGTTATGGGACACGTTAAAGTTGCAACAAAAGAAGCCCGGAATAGCATATGAAATGCACATATGTGTTGCTATTACATCTGTTGTCAGAATCAGGGAAATTCGTTCGAAAGCGCAGTTGGCTAGTTTCTCGAATAACCTTGTGGATATAGTTCCCATGAATCTTACCGACAAGTATTCTCGGAGACTTACAACAACCAAACATTGTATGCACGGTGCGGCATTTAAGATCATTTTTACCATTACATCATTATCGGGAAGCATTCGGCAGATGAGTACAGTACACACTGTACACGTACAGTAAACCCAATTACACCAGTTATGTTAAGTCCCGTGCGATTGGAGTGTGCTGCATTACTCCAGACTGCTACTGAAAAATGTTCAGATATAGATCCTAGGACCTCACGTATAGAGTTACCGCGGCCCTGGCTCAAGCAACTGAAGGAACACGGGTGGGTTTTAGTCAGTAAAAGTCTGACACGCACTGCGCTTCACCCAGAGCGGGAGAAGTCATTGGATGATTTCACACCCAAAACAAAAAAAAGGAACTCACGTGAGACGCAAACGATTAAAAGCATTTTTTTTTTGTTTTCTTATTCGAAACATAAACTGTGCAAACCATATCTAAAATTGAAAGTATCCAACCCAATATCACCGTATACCGTCAAACAGAGTATGATGGTATACGGTGCCATGTAGATGGGGCTTCAGCACCAAATCTGGAACTAAAATAAAGTAAATTGATCAAAGGATAGAACAATTTTCTAGACAAGGCAACCTTTATTAATGTATGGTTTTTACCCTACGAACAAGTGTCAAATCTAATCTATCAAATGCAATGGTTTACCTATTTTCTTTTATTTTTGCCAAAGTGAAGAATCTATCCCGGGAAAATCCGAAACCCGTTTAACACGTTTTAATTCAGTATCTTTTCTATTCTCAAGAGAAACTTTTTCATCAGATTATTAAATCCAGTTGTTTCGAGTATTTCTTTCTGTCCATATTTACTACGTATCTACCTACTTGTATTATAGGTGTTGTCTATAATTTTACCAATTGCCAGAATTGGTGGTCCGTGACCTTCGTTAAAATTTAATTCTGTCAGATGAGTTTTTGTTACAACTGCAAATAGCTTTAGATATCCAATGTTAAAGCATTTTAAGACAATAAAACAACAAGTCTCTGACGTTACTTGTGCTTCTTGATTTCAGCAGTGCCTTCAACTCTGTTGACTTCGACATCCTTCTTGGGATCCTTAAATCTTTCAATTTCTCCTCTTCCACTATTGATTGGTTCGACTCCTATCTCAGAGGCCGCTCGCAGCGGGTACGCCTTGATGAGTGTTCTTCGGATTGGTGCTCTCTTACTGCGGGTGTGCCCCAGGGTGGCGTTCTCTCTCCTCTTCTCTGTTCTATTTTTATTAACACTGTTACTAGATTCATCTCCTGTAACTTCTATCTCTACGCTGACGACCTTCAGCTCTACCATCACTTTCTTAGTTCTGATGCAGAATCTGCCGTGTCTGCCGTAAACAGTGACCTGGAGTTGATTGGGGAGTGCTCGCAGTCCTTTGGCTTGCAAATCAACCCTAAGAAGTCTCAGGCCATGGTTATCGGCGGCAGGCATATGCGGAACAGGCTTGATGTTGCGTCGCTGTCTCCACTTTGGTTGAATGGAGTACAGATTGGGTACACTAAGACGGCTAGAAACCTGGGGGTAATCATGGACTCCTATTTGTCGTGGACTGCTCATATCGCTGAGGTTAGTCGTAAAGTGCACTACTCGTTCCACTCGCTGAAATGCCTGTAGAGCTTTTTGCCCTTTAAAACCAAAATTTCCCTTGCCCAAACACTCATTCAGCCCATCATCGACTACGCCGACGCTTGTTATTTGGTTGCCACCGAGGAGCTTTTAAATAAACTTGAGCGTTTGCAAAATGTATGTATTCGTTTTGTTTTCAACCTTAAAAAGTATGATCACGTTTTAGATTTTCGCAAGTTACTCAAGTGGCTCCCTATTCGACTTCGCAGGAACTCTCGCATATTGTGTCTATTATTTAACATCCTTCATAATCCTAAAACACCTTCCTACCTCCGTGAACGCTTTTCCTACTCCCGTCCTTCCGATGCACTTTGCCGGTCGCATCTCAAAAATCTCCTTAATATCCCTTCTCACACTACCGACTTCTACTCCTACTCTTTTACTGTGCACGCTGTGCGATTGTGGAACTCTCTACCACCTGACATTAGGGACTGCCAAACTCTTGCAGTTTTTAAAATAGTGAAAGAACACTATCTTTCCATTTCGTCATAGTTGCGTAATTATGTATTATTATTTATTTTATATACATATATATATATATATATATATATATATAGGTAGGTATTAGTATTTATTGTTTTAGTATTTATTTCACAAATATGTTTGTATATATTATTATGACAGTAGGTATATTTAATTTGTTATCGGTATTGTTTATTAGTTATGAATCGTTTTATGTTTATTATTTTTCAACTCTACACACTATGTCTACATCTCTTTTTTTTCATCTTTCCTTTCGCAGGTATGCTGGAAGAGATTTCTATAGAAATAAGCATCACCTATGTACCTGTTTCTTCTTCTTGTCTGTATATTATGTATGTGTGCATACATGGTTAAATAAATAAATAAAAATCTTTATAACAAAAAATTCAAACCGACTTCCAAAACAAAACATCACAAAGCGAAAAATAACTTTAATTTCCGAATCCGGTACCGTGTCTTTAGTACCTATTGTTTTTCGTTTTTCGACACAACTATTCGAAATATTATCTTGTATCTATGACACTCTTATCACTAAGCAGTTCCGGCAATCTGTGGTCTTATTCATCAGCCTATAAAATTTGAGGAGTTCCCTAGTTTTCCATAGGATCCCATCATCAGATCCTGACCTGATGCCCATGAGACCACCTTGGAAATATGCTATTTCAAACAAAAGAATTTCCAAATCGGTCCAGGCGTCGTTGAGTAATCGGGCAACAAACTTGCATTAAAAAAAATGATGCCGACGAGTTTAGAATCTGCTCCTTTTTTGAAGTGGATTTAAAAGGTGTTCATTAGGTACGGGGGATCGAATTAATTTGTTTTTTTCATTGAAAATTTTATATATAATATATAAATATATAGGCTAATATAATTTTATATAAAATTAAAAACAAACATTAACATAACTGAACATGCCTGTTTCTACGGTTAGGCAGAGCTAATCCTATTGTACAGCCACGTTTCGCCAATTATTTATTTATAATCACCAATTATAACATCTTTACAGATTGCTCCAATATAATGCTACAAGACACAAACACACAAAATTACAAAAAAAACTAATATAACCCAGCAACAAAATTGCTCACAATTAAATCATTATGTATTTATAGATATATCAATAAAACTAAATTAACCATGCCAAAGTCTAGCTCCAGGCCTCTTTCAATAATTATTTGAGCCCTTTGGAGAAATTTTCGCAGGCTTTGCCCAAATATAATATAAATATACCAAACTTGAGGAGGTTGGTCTTAGCCGCTGGCATGTCTACATGAGAACAGAAATAACACACTAACGTCCAGCTCGCGCAGCCGTAGCGTTTCCAGCACCTCCGGGTGGTGAAAAACCCTAGTAGTATGCTCGCCACATATTTGACCAGCGCGACGTCCCTTCTTACTGATATCCTGGTTATATTTGAGTCCCATGTAACAAGGAGCGATCCTATTGCCATCAACCAAACAACCTTGGGGTCTTTAAGTCAAGAGTGAATAGGTTTCTTCTAGACAAGCGTGCTTCACCGTAGACCACATCATCGCTTACCGTCAGGTAAGATAGTGGTCAAACGCGAGCCTAATAATTATAAATAAAAAAAACCATAAACCGGCCTGCTATTGAGAAATTCAAGATGGATATACACAATAAAACTTCGCCCGATCCAGGAATCGATAACATATCGTAGTATTTGTTCCAACTTATCATAAACACTTTAATAATCGAGTTCAATTCCTAGCTAAACCAGAATACCAAGAATTTTAATTTTTACGGGTTCGATTCCCGGGTGTGTTCGACAAAGTGTTATTTATTAATATACATACTTTATTGTACACCAAGATAAAACAATACAAAAATAAACATTAAAATTAAAACATACATACAACAGGCGGCCTTATCGCGTTCTGCGATCTCTTCCAGGCAACCTTGAATAGATATAGATAGCCTGGACACGATATGGGGTTGCACTTGGTGCAAATATGAAGTCAATGAGTTATACTAAGTACAATAAGGTACTAAAAGCAAATTACTAAAATAGATACATACATATATCTAAATATGAAAACAAGATAACAATATGGCGTAAACAAGGACAGGATCACAGAGACGGGTTATGTTTCTTTATGAGTATTTTAAAGACAGGCAACGTTTTATTGGGTCAGGCAATGCATTCCACAAACGAGCAGCCTGGACAGCAAATGATTTATCCAAAAATGTAGTGGAATGCATAGGCATTTTAAGTCGCAAGTTTTCTGATGAGCTAAGAGATTTCGTGTGGAATTCGCAGATAAACTGAAAACGATCCTTGAGGTAAAGGGGGATGGAAGGAGTAAAGAGCACATTGTACAAAAGAGAAAGAATAGGAGCATTCCGGAGAAGGCGAATTGGTAACCACAAGGAGCTTGACACGGAATTCGAAAACATGGTCGTATTTGCGCTAACCCAAATATAAACCTTATACAAACATATTGCAGTCACTCAAGTTTTTCGAGTTGTACTTGAGTAAGGTCAAGAAATTATTGTGTTTTTCCATCTGGAGTTCAGTTAGTCAGTCCTAAGTTTGGCATTGTGCCTAGTTGATGGCAAAGGGCTCGGCCCTTATCAAGTAATGAGAATTACATAACTGACACTGACGAAATACGGGCGAAGTTTAGGTATCTGCTCAACCCTTTGGGAAAGACAAATATGATCTTATGTTTTATTCATCGATCTCATGGATTTTAGCTACATCCAGGCAGGCTGGAAGCATAAAGACCAATGCTGTTTTAAGTTTTAGGACAAGCTAGTGTATTATTTTGAAAAACAGACCACAGCGAAGGTGGAAACATGGATGTGCTTGCTATAATTAATATATTATTTCCCATCTCACGAGAATGAATATTTCCCCAAACATAATCTTTGCAAACCAGTTGATGATATCATTTGCCTCGTTGGGTAACACTTCTTCTCTCAATTTATAGAAAACATCTAGTAGGTATCTCTTCTTGGGTTAAATAAGCAAGTGCGATAGAGTGTCCTATCTTGGTATCTGCTCAAACCTTTGCGAAAGACAAGTGTGATGTCATGTTTTTTTATCGATCTCATGGATTTTAGCTGTTTAGCTATTTTCAGACTGGAAGCAGAAGGCAACGTAGTTGGAAAAGGTTAGGAAGATGTATTGGTTTCTTTGTTCCAGTTTTGTTGAGTTGAAAATACACATAATGGTGTATTTTTAACCAACAACAACGTCTCTACACCGCCTTTCGTGGGTTGACGACAGGATTACCTACATAAAAAAACTTCTTCTTCTTTTACAGGAAATTTAAACAACCAATCATACAGTCGCTATACAACATCCAATTTATTTTAATTTCGACAAAAAATATCTTAACAATCCTAAATAATAAAGAATCAGACAATATACAGTCTTACATTATAACTTATCAGTCTTAATAACAAAAACCAATATGTTATCGTTACTAACAATAGTAATAAGTACTGTGTTACATTAACTTAATGATTAAAAACTGTCATAAACAAGGCTAACAGCGTGGTCAATGGCCGCTGGTAGTGTGGAACTGTTGCTTAAAAATTTGGGACTGTCAACCATTTACAGGATATGTCAGCCCTATTATATCGTTAAGCTAGTAACACACTTCTTAAGACTCTATCAACTTATAAATAAACTTAGCTTTTTCTTACATCAAATTATTAAAAAAATAGTCTATTGTAACATATATTTTTCCAAAAAATTACGACTAGCCTTTTAGACGTGATTCTCATTTTAAAATTAGCTACTCATGGGTATCTGCACCTTAAGCTTTCAATATTCTAGGTATAACATTAAGATGTATTCCTCCGTGTGGTCCGATGATAAATCTGCCTGGATCGACCTTTAAATTCCTATCGGTGTTCTTCGACGGCTCCACTCTGAACTTAGACAACATCTTCGCAATACATAGTTGAGATTGAAGCCTGCCAAACCGCATACCTTAAAATAGAAACAAGCATGTTAAATAAGTATTCAACGTGTTCGTGAACAGGATGATACTGTAGCTAATAGAATTTAACTGAATCCTTAGTATTAAAAATAAACAAACCCAAATAACTAATATTTTTTACTGAATTATCGTGTAAACTTTGGTCTCAGGTAATAAATAGGTACTTGGCTAAGATTTAATTTAGTAAAAAATTGTATTCTTTACAAAATTTAAAAAAGCATCGTGCACGGCACGGGCACGATGCTGATGGTGATGACACTGATGGTGTTATCACTTATTAGATGTCAAATGTCGGATATCAATCACACGGTCGCCTCATGACAAATATGAATAAAAAATACCGACAAGTGCGAGTTTAATTCGCGCACAAAAGGTTCCGTATAAACAGCTAGATTCACCAAAATAAATAGTTAACATTACTAACGTTCATAAACAATGAAAGCACCGAACATTATTCTAACCAAGGAACAAGATTAACTTTGCCGTTCGTAAACTATTGTCCTCATCCCCATACATCAATATACAAAATGTAATGTAATGCCTACTTAGCTGTGATATTTTTCTTTTAATTTCGTTATATATACTACAGCCTTGAATTTTTTCACATATCGAAGTGCAACCATTTAGCTATTTAGCATTTAGCTATTTTACGCAAACAGATCCCTGAATCGAAAAATGGTTTTCACAGACGCGTAATATTTTTGAATGGCCTATCCAATGATACTCCACCCCATGGGATAGACAAGAAAAAAATATCCCCTCTTTACGTATACAAGGAGGTACACTAAAAAAATTTTTCATGGTTTTATTTTATCAGTTTGTCGGCGTGATTAAGATGTATATCCATGCCAAATTATAGCTTTCTAGTACTAAGAGTCTCTGAGCTAAGCTGCGTATGGACGGATGGACGGACGGACAGACGGACATGGCGAAACTATGTATAAGGATTCCTTTCTGACTACGGAACCCTTAAAAGGAATGGCAAACTTACCGATGCAGTTCCTTTGTCCAAGTCCAAACGGTAAGTAAGCGCATGGGTGACGCTTGCCTACTTCCTCCGCATCAAATCTATCAGGGTTAAATACTTCAGGCTTGGGGTAATATTTCTCGTCATACTGAATACCCCTCGGTGAAATTAGCACTGTAGTGTTCTTTTCAATTACTAGATCAGTACCGGGTACTTTGTAGTCTCTTGTAGCTCTTCTTTGCAGTGGTTCTATTACTGAGTGCATGCGAAGAGTCTCATCGAACACTTTGTTCATATATTTCATATCCTTTATGGTATCGTACGTTACTTCTCCATTATGTGCTTGAATAACTTCTTCAATTTCTGCCGTCAACTTGCTTTGGATGTCTTGGTTTAACGCTAGCTGGTACATCAAGTAGGCCATGGTGGTTGCACTGGTCTCATACCCAGCCGAATAAAATACAAAAGCTTGTGACGCCATCACGTCGTCCGTTATTTCAACACTGTTTCCGAATTTAGAGCTATTAATCTCTCCTATTTCACGGAGTTCCAGTATAAGATCCATAAAATCCTGCCGGCCTGATGGTTTGCCATTCCTTTGAGCGATTATGTTATCCACCAGATTTTTGAAGAATTTCTGTATAGGGGTTGAAATAATAGAGAGGTTCAGAGATGCCAGGAGGCCAGGATACATCATATCTAATTCGTTTGCATATGAAGGTTCGGAAACGAACTTGTCTACAAGTTTCAAGGTCTCTAATTTATCGCCAAGACTATCGTAGTTAATACCGAAAACGCAAGCAGAGATCGTGGACATCGTGTATGTCTGAAGTAGGGAGTGTATTTCAAACTCTTGCTTACTCTGGCATTCTGCGGTTACGTAGTCCACAAATTGATTAGCGACCTCGTGCATTAAATAATACATGTTTTTCAGTTTTCCTGATGTGAAAATAGGGGTAAACCGATTTCTCAAGACTCTCCATGTTTCTCCATCCGCGTGGAACAAATTTTGTCCCAATCCCTCTTTGCTGAATTCAACGCCGCGATCAGTGAATACTTCGAAGTCCTTAATGAAAACGTGTTTCAGGATTTCCAGGTCGCGTATAAGGAGACAAGGTGTTGTCATTCTATATATACCGACCACTTTTTCGTTTGGAAACATGTCGTAAATTTCTTGTATCTCGACTCCTTTATTTTTTCTACGAAGGGCGGATTCCTTCATGTTGCCAAAAAATACGATTGGTTCCGGTCCAGGCACATTTCGGCTCTTCCAGTAGTTAAATGTCCTTGTGAAATAATAGTATAAAGCGTAAACTAACACTGTCAAGCCACTAGGCAAATAAAACAACCACATTTTTGTGGAGCCCTTATCACATTCGCCGAACTTTACGTATTGAATAGCATTATCGTTGAGAATGTTTATATAAGAGAAGCGAGCATCAATGTGTTTTAGAGATACGTACGCAAAGGGTAAAAACCGGACCCTATTACTAAGACTCCACTGTCCGTCTAATCTCAGAGAGTATTTTCTACACACCGACGTGGGTATGCATCGAGATAAAGTAGCAGTGGACAAGGGATTCACCCCGCTCTCCTTGGCAAATGAGAACTGTTGCAAGCCAGTAGTGCTTGACACTAAAGACCGCAGGGAGGTATGGCAGAATAAAGAGCTTCACGGATGCTTTTTCCAGGCCCTACATGGGTTCGATGTAGACCAATCAGCGTCCACAGCCTGGCTGCGTTTCGGTGACCTCTTTAGAGAAACCGAAGGTTTTGTCTGTACAATTATGGACGAATTTATCATGACGAATAACTACCGGAGATTTATTGCAAAGGATGGCACGGTTGACATCTGTCGGGCATGTCACCAGCCGGGTGAATCGATCCACCACATTATCTCTGGTTCTCGAGATTGGCAATATCACATTGTACAGGGATCGGTCCATCATCAGTTATAGGACTATTATCCCCAATAAGTCTGATATAGTGTTGGTGGACCGAATCGAGAGGCGTGCAATGATTGTTGACATATCTGTACCTGTGGCTTTCACGAGGTAACCGCATGGCGGGAACCTCGTGAAAGCCGAGAAAGATAAGCAAATCAAGTATCGAGTATAAGGCTCGCGAGGTTGTCGACATGTGGGATGTGGACACACCGATCATTGAACCGACAGTCGTGTCAGCCAATGGCTTAATAGCCTCGAGCCTCGATCAACACCTTAGGAGGCTCTCGTTAGGCGGCTGGGTCAAGGGCCTAATCCAGAAAGCAATACTGCTGGACACGACTCGTATTGTTAGGAGGTTCCTCTCTCTGGAGCCCTGACCGCCGGTAGCTTGGACTCCGTTCCCGATAGTGGTGGGCCTCTATTTTGTATATTTTAAATGATGATTTTGTTTTTTAATTTATATTATAAAAATATTTAAAAATGTACAAAATAAGAAAACAGATTAATAAAGGATGTAATAAGTACTGTGTTAAATTAATTTAATTATCAAAAAATATCGTAACGAAGGCTAACAGCGGGGTCAATGGCCGCTGGTAGTGTAGAACAGTATACTTAGTATAATTATATTTACTTGCTTATTGCAACCATTTACAGGTTTTGTCAGCTCTATTACGAGTATATCGTTAAGCTAGGAACACACTTCTTAAGACTATAATCAACTTATAAACACACTTACCCTCAGTTTCCCAGCTCAAAATTATCGCAGAATTAATGTGACGAATTGTCAAGCACGCATTATCTGCTGTGATTGTTTGAATGAATTTTCAACAGCCAATCACAGCAGATAACGCCTGCTTGACAATTGTCACATTAATTCTGCGATAATTTTGAGCTGGGAAACTGAGGGTTAGCTTTAAAGTTTGCAGGGATTTCATACATTGAAATTGACTTAAATCTAATGCATATAATTTTAATTTTTTACACAAATGCTGTCTTTTTAGATTATTGCGAATTTGCAAAAGCCTATTTACTGGGGCCTAGGACGCCGTCTCTGTTCTGCAACCTTGGACGTAACCTAGGATTTTGAAAACCTAGGAACCCCTTCCGGGCTCCCTGAGTTGTAGAAAATGGGGGTTAGTTCACAACTCTAGTTATATAATGACACTCAACTGCTTTATGTAAAAGTAGTCAATAAAAGCAATTGCAGTTAATAATATTATTGAAAGCTAAAATTACTATTCATAGGAAAGATATTGGTAAAACAGTAACAATAATGTCATCTTTTATGGCATATGAACCACAATGATTTCGTTACCAAAATCATCTTTGTTTTCTTAAGCTTTTAATTTTCTAGGTAAAATATTAAGATGAATTCCTCCGTGTGGTCCGATGATAAATCTGCCTGGATCGACCTTTAAATTCCTATCGGTGTTCTTCGACGGCTCCACTCTGAACTTAGACAACATCTTCGCAATACATAGTTGAGATTGAAGCCTGCCAAACCGCATACCTAAAAATATAAACAAGCATACTAAATAAGTATTCAAATTATAGTTATCGTGAACAGGACGATACTGGAGCTTATAGAATTCAATTAACTAATATTTTTTAACTGTATTTTTGTGTAAATTTCGAAGACTCAGGTAATACTTGGCTGAGATTTTATTTAGTAAAAAATTGTATTGTTTACAAAATTTAAACATCGTGCACGGGCACGTGACACTGATGGTGTTATCACATATTGGATGTCAAATGTCTGTTGATTCATATAGCGATCTAATGCATGTTTATAGACGGATATCAATCATACGTTCACTGATGACAAATATGAATTAAAAAAAACGGCCAATTGCGAGTCTGACTCGCGCACATAAGGTTCCGTATAAACAGCCTACATTCACCAAAATAAATAGGTACCTAATATTACTAACGTTCATGAACATTGAAAGCACCGAACATTGCCCTAACGAAGGGACAAAATTAACTATGCCTTTCGAAAACTGTTGTTCCCATATATAAAAAACAAGATTTTTACTTCTCCAAGTACTATTTATAAGTTAGTTGTGTTAGTTTTCCTTTTAATTTCGATATACTACTATCTTGAATATTTTCACATGTCCAAAAGCAACCATTTAGCTGGCAAAGGGCGGGGCGGGACACTTAACTAACAATAAATTGTCGTTAAAATATTAATTTTACGCAAATGGAACCCTAAATCGAAAAATGGTTTTCACAGACCCGAATAATTTTGAAGGATCTATCCAACGATACCCCACACCAGGGGATAGACGAGAAAATAAACAACCCCACTTTACGTGTACCGGTGTACGGGTAGCGTAAAAAAAAACATTTTTCATTGTTTTAATTAACCACTTTGTCGGCGTGATCCAGGCCAAATTAGAGCTTTCTAGTACTAAGAGTCTCTGAGCTAATCTGCGGACGGGCCTATAAGGGTTACTTGTTGACTACGGAACACTAAAAAAGGAATAGCCAACTTACCGATGCAGTTCCTTTGTCCAAGTCCAAACGGTAAATAAGCGCATGGGTGACGCTTGCCTACTTCCTCCGCATCAAATCTATCAGGGTTAAATACTTCAGGCTTGGGGTAATATTTCTCGTCATACTGAATACCCCTCGGTGAAATTAGCACTGTAGTGTTCTTTTCAATTACTAGATCAGTACCGGGTACTTTGTAGTCTCTTGTAGCTCTTCTTTGCAGTGGTTCTACTATTGAGTACATTCGAAGAGTCTCATCGAACACTTTGTTCATGTATTTCATATCCTTTATGGTATCGTACGTTATTTCTCCATTATGAGCTTGAATAACTTCTTCAATTTCTGCCGTCAACTTGCTTTGGATGTCCTGGTTTAACGCTAGCTCGTACATCAAGTATGCCATAGTAGTTGCACTGGTCTCATACCCAGCCATATAAAATACAAAAGCTTGTGACGCCATCACATCGTCTGTTATTTCCACAGTGGTTGCACTGTTTCCAAATTTTGAGTTATTGACCTCTCCCATTTCACGGAGTTCCAGTATGAGATCCATAAAATCATGTCGGCCTGATGGTTTGCCATTCCTTTGAGCGATTATGTTATCCACCAGATTTTTGAAGAATTTCTGTATAGGGGTTGGAATAATAGAGAGGTTCAAAGATGCCAGGAGGCCAGGATACATCATATCTAATTCGTTTGCAAATGTAGGTTCCGAAATGAACTTGTCTACAAGTTTCAAGGCCTCTAATTTATCGCCAAGACTATTGTAGTTAATACCGAAAGCGCAAGCAGAGATCGTGGACAACGTGTATGTCTGAAGTAAGGAGTGTATTTCAAACTCTTGCTTACTTTGGCATTCTGTAGTCACGTAGTCCACAAATTGATTAGCGCCCTCGTGCATTAAATAATACATGTTTTTCAGTTTTCCTGATGTAAAAATCGGACTGAACCGATTTCTCAAGGCTCTCCATGTTTCTCCATCCGCGTGGAACAAATTTTGTCCCAATCCTTTTTTGCTGAATTCAACGCCACGATCAGTGAATACTTCGAAGTCCTTAATGAAGACGTGTTTCAGGATTTCCAGGTCGCGTATAAGAAGACAAGGTGTTGTCATTCTATATATACCGACAACTTTTTCGTTCGGAAACATGTCGTAAATTTCTTGCATCTCGACTCCTTTGTTTTTTCTACGAAGGGCGGATTCCTTCATGTTGCCAAAAAATATGGTTGGTTCCGGTCCAGGCACATTTCGGCTCTTCCAGTAGTTAAATGTCCTTGTGAAATAATAGTATAGAGCGTAAACTAACACTGTCAAGCCACTAGGCAAATAAAACAACCACATTTTTGTTGGAGCTCCTAACACATTCGCTAAACTCTACGTAATAAATATCATTTTCGTTGATAATGTTTATATAAGAGAAGCGAGCAGAAACCTGATTACGATAATGCATAATATTTATCAATGTTATTTTAACAATCTATTTTTGGATATTCGTATTGCAGTCTAGTGCTAAAATTATGACTAGTCCACAGAACATTTTTACTTTAGCGAGAGCTAAATGATATGAATCTATTTATATGTATGTTTACATATTACAAGTTGGTTAATAAAGTCATTTTTCGTGTCTGTCATGAGACCACGTTGTTCTTCTAAACTGCGCAACGAATTCACATGCATTATTCACTACAATTATTTTAAGAGTAAAACCATTACTGTTAACTTGTTTAAAATAAATAAAACATAATAAAAAAGCAGTACTTGGACCAGAACACGCATACATACATTGAAAATTAATAAAAACCTTGTAAAATAGTGTTGTATCCAGAGATTGAAAGTCGATCGAAAATGGAAGAATTTCACGTCAAAAAATTTACATTTCTTAGGAACTAGCGCCCTTACTTAATTTCTACTCATATAAGTCATACTACTGGTCTATGACCAGTGTTTGTTGCCGGTGATTAGTAGCTGTCATTTTGGTCCAGCAAATTCAAAATCAGAGTATAATGCATTTTTATAGATAACCATTAATCACACATTAACGATGATGACAAATACAAATGCAATACAATTACTAACTTACCGCATTACCAATGCAGTTTCTTTCTCCAAGGCCAAACGGTAAATGAGCGCACGGGTGCCGCTTGCCCACCTCCTCCGCATCTAAAAAATCAGGGTAAAATACTTCAGGATTGGGGTAAATTTTTTTATCATACTGAATAGCCCTCGGTGAAATTATCACTATAGTGTTCTTTTCAATTGCTAGATCAGTACCGGTAATTTTGTAATCTCTTGCAGCTCTTCTTTGCAATGTTTCTATTATTGAGTACATGCGAAGAGTTTAATCGAATATGTTGTTCACATATTTCATATCCTTTATGGTATCGTACGTTACTTCGCCATTGTGCGCTTAAATAACTTCGTCAATTTCTGCCGTCAACTTGCTTTGGACGTCTGGGTTTAATGCTACCTGGTACATCAAGTAGGCCATGGTGGTTGCACTGGTCTCATACCCAGCCATATGAAATACCTCTTGTGACGCCATCACATCGTATGTTATTTCAACAGTGGTTGCACTGTTTCCAAATTTTGAGTTATTATTCTCTCCCATTTTACGGAGTTCGCGTATGAGATCCATAAAATCATGTCAGCCTGATGGTTTGCCGCTCTTTTGAGTGATTGATTCCATTTGCCGCCATTGATTGAACTTAAAAACAAACTACAAATATTCTGTTCAGCCAAGGACTTAAATGAGTTTGATAAATCTTACCTCATTCCAACAATTAACCTAGCCTTGTCGTCTAGAGTGATTCCCAGGAAAACTGTTTGATTTACAAAGTCCAGCTTTTCGCTATTCAATATGATGTCGCATTCGGTACTTCTACCATTCGGCAATGTGAATCTAATGCATTTGGTTTTTTTTTTCATTTAGTACCAAATTGTTTTGATTTATTCATATTATCAAGATTTTGTGACCGCGGATCTATTTTGAATATCAAAGATCATCAGTCAACAACACCATCTTCGATTGATTTTGTAGTAATTGGGGTAAATCGTTAATATAAACTAAAAAAAGAAATGGACCCAATATCGAGCTTTGAGGAACACCCATTGTCATTTCAGACCCTAGTGAGTTTACGCCGTTTACCTGAACTTTAACTTGTCTGGCTTTTAAATATGTTTTAAGTAACTCAAGGGCTGTATATATGATTCCATAGTGCTCGAGCTTCAACAATAATGTCTCATGATTAACATAATCGAACGCCGTAAAAGATTCCAATGGCATCTTGTGCTTCCTTCCAGGCGTTAAAGATGTTCTTAATTAGGGTGACACCGGCGTCAGTTGTACAATGCCCTTTGGTAAAACCGTACTGTTGATCATAAATGATGGAATATTTGTTAGAATGATGCAACAATTGTTTGAGCATTAACCAACTGCGTTGAGGATAGGCATGTGTGTTCAGCATATTACTTTTAAACCTTGTCGAATTCACTCCTTAGTTTTCTTATTACTAGATATATATAAAATTATATTGATACCTGCAGTTTTTCTGTATTTTAAATCATGTGATTTACCTTTGAGTATTCTTTTATATATTTTTGGTGTATTAAAACAAAATGATACGTATTAAAGCGGCGTTAAGTATATTTACCTGTTTTAATAACGCCACAATACGTAGGTTCCGAAAGAAACTTATCTACATGTTTCAAGGCCTCTATTTTATCGCCAAGACTATCGTAGTTAACACCGAAAGCGCAAACAGAGATCGAAAGAACATATATGTCTGAAGAAGGAAGTGTATTTCAAACTCTTGCTTACTTTGGCATTCTGTGGTCACGAAGTCCACAAATTGATTAGCGCCCTCGTGCATCAAATAATACATGTTTTTCAGTTTTCCTGATGTGAAAATGGGGGTAAACCAATTTCTCAAGTCTCTCCATGTTTCTCCATCCGCGTGGAACAAATTTTGTCCCAATCCCTCTTTGCTGAATTCAACACCGCGATCAGTGAATACTTCGAAGTCCTTAATGAAGACTTGTTTCAGAATTGCCACACTACACACTAGAGGCTACATATAAGAAGACAAGGTGTTGTTATTCTATAAATACTGATCACTTTTTCGTTTGGAAAAATGTTGTAAATTTCTTGTATCTCCATACCTTCACTTTATCTACGATGGACAGATTCCTTCAAGTTGTCGTTCCTGTCTATGTGACCGCATTTCTTCTAAACTACGCACCGTATTTAGATGCGGTATCCCTCATCATTTTTACAATTTATCCATGTTTAAAATATATTGTGTGCGTGTATAAATTAAATAAATATTGATAATATTGATTTTGCTTATTAAAAAAAGGGCAGGGGTCATGTTAGCTAGCTCTCAAATGGGAGCTCAGTTAGTCAAGCTCATTGTATATCCAGCAGACTGTTTCCAAGGTGGTTACATGATATAAGATGTGTCTGTGTAGTCACGTGTTTGGAGTTAAAAAGTTTTCACTACGGGAGTTAAATGATGGCTAGAAACACAGAAACCCTAAATTAAAAAAAAAACAACATTACCTTCTATCAAATTCGGGAGCCAGCATCACTTAATCATCTTTGTTAAAGGGTATCGAACTAAAGAAGATCTTTTAAGACATTAAAGACCTTTTTTTATCTAGAACGCCTGGCGGTTCAAATTAATATCATACAGGTACACAAGTCTACAGCCTCTTGGAGCTGTTAAAAAATCAAACTTCTAAAAGAACGCAATCCAAAGATACGGCCGTTTATGCCGCATATTTGTCACTAGCAAGGGAATAAATACCTAAAGGTGCGGCAACTTCTTGTTGACCATTATGTTTGGTAAGAAGCAATGTCTTATAGCACGAGTAAAGGAAAAAATAAAAAAATATCGTAAATTAGTAGCTATGTACATGAACAAAAAAAAAGATTATTAACTTATTTGCAGTTGGTAAACTGACCGCGATCTACTTTATGTCGATGATAATACATGATGTCTGAAATTGATAAACCGCAAATCTGTTGATCCTTTGACCTGCAGTGAGACGATAATAGGCAAGGTATTATTTGCGTGAAATAGGTATTTATTATGAACACCAAAGTTGATAATAAATACCTCTTTCACGCCTTAGACGAAAACTTAGTTTTGTTAAGATTACATCAAATCATCAAGTAAACTAAGATATTCTTCGATTTTGTGAACTGTGTCAGATAAATTGTGACTAAAAAAAGCTGGAAGTGTGTTTTCAAACATGTTTTTTTTTTGTTAAATTAAACACGACAATTTATTTGTACATAAACGAATATATTTACTGATAACCTTTATTCATTAAGTTCAATCATAATAAGAATGTAATATGGACGTAATTACTTTATTTTTATCAGTATTGTATCATCATCGTATCTTCATATTTTGTGACTTTGAGTAAATAATACAATTTATCCTTAAGCTAAATATTTACAATCTTAAAATATGTAATTACTAATGGTAGGTCCACACTACACAGATTATGCACATGGTCATCAACTTCTTCTTATTTGTCTGTGCAACGTAGCAGTACAGACAAATGTTGGTATATCAGAAAAGTAGAAGGTCTGCGTATTTGTCGGAGCCAAATAATTAATCATGAATTGAATTAATTAGATTTGTGAAGATCTAAGTCTAAACCAAAGAAAAGTATGCGCAAACATATTTTAAAAATATCTGCGTGATCATTTTTACTCAGACTACCAAGTCTGTACAGATATCTGCACGGCCAAAAGTCTATGTAGACCCACCATAATAAGAGTTCTTTTTATTAAGGGTTGCCACCCGTCCGGGTTTCCCCGGATTTGTCCTAGTTTAGAAGGCGTCCGGGGAGCGTCCGGGTGTAGTCCGGGTTTTAAAGTCTTTGAATAACCAATGGTAATGTTTCAGCGATTTCTCCGTCAAATGTAGACGGATTTTGAAAATTCTTTCGTTTTTGGAAGGGGAATTGGTCCCATTTAAATTTTGTGAGATCTGATGAAGAAATTCGGAGATATTCAACGGACATTACTCTTCAAAAATACGGCAAATCATCCGGGATTGCATGATTGTTTATTGTACACAAACTTCTGCCATTGGCTTCGCCCGTGGCAAAAGTGTTTTATCATCCCAAGGGAACATTATACCGGGATAAAAAGTAGCCCATGTGCTATTCTTGACTATAATCCATCTGTCTGCCAAATTTCATCTAGATCCATTTAGCCGTTCTGGCGTGATTGAGTAAAACATACATCAAACCTTGCACGTCTATAATATTAGTAAGAAGTAAGATTACTACAGAAATTAACCACTAACTAGGTGCCATAAAAAAGTTATAAATTAAAAACTTTTTTACAAAAAATACAACTAACTTCCAATTTAAAACACTACAAAGTGAAAAATAACTTCAATCGTTTAAAAAAACCTCAAATTTTGGAAGTCGGTGTCAAAAAACAAAGAAAAGAAACAATAAACACCAACTTCCGAAATTGAAATTATTTTTCGCTTTGTAGTGTTTTTAATTGGAAGTCGGTTGTATTTTTTTGTAAAAAAAATATTTTAAAACTATATTTAGTAAATGTCCGGGTTGTAAGCACCAAAGTCCGGGGTTTTTACGCTCCTTGTCCTGGTTGGCAGATTTTGGAGATGGCAACCCTATTTTTATTAAACATGATAGAAAATCTATAAATATACAATAATATACTATGGCATATGTTTATGGCGGACCTGTATGACAGGAGACAGAAATTAAAATGATATGAGCAAAACATTTAAAAATGTATTAAAATAACTCAAAAATTTCCATTCGATGCAACTACGTTAAGATCGGTAGTTTTTAATCAACATCTATTTTTACCCGACTGCAAAGAAAGGGTTATCGATATTATAAATCATATTAGAATAAGTAGAACACCAACAAAAAATTCTCTAATTTTGATAAAAAGTTATTATACTTATCATAATATTTATTTATTACAGTAATAATCAAATAGGGTGTCCGAGCTTTGAGATTTCTTTTAATCTAGTTATTAGAAAGCTGCGTTTGCCATGCAAATGACAGACAGAAAAAAAAGCGATCGATTAAAAACGAAAATTAGAAGCTCTCATTTTTGAATGTTTCAAATAAGCCAGAGATTTTCAATGTTAACAATCGATGGACTAGAAATGATTAAAGCTCGGCGACAATTGAGATATCCCTTCTGCAGTCACTTTGAGTTGGTAAGGGGCGACATTATGCGAGACGACTAGACAAGGAAAATGGTAGACTTGTCGCCGCCAACCACTACTGAATGGAATCGAGGCTGAAAATAATGAAAGCACCTTCCCCATGAATGGAAAACAGATATTCCTTGGTTTTATAAAAAATGAGCTAGTTTGACGCACATGACGGATTTCATAGGTCTATTTAAACTTAATATACATACATACCTAGTACTTATTTAGTTGACCGATTGTTGAATAGGGACGATGACGAGGTTCGAAAAAGCAAATTCTAAGTAATCGGCCGATTAAATTATCAAAAAATATTGGACCCGTATTTTTTTTATTCAAATCAATAAAAAATCACCAAGATAAAACGCATCAAAGTTCAGAAGTTTTTTTTAATGTTTTTTAGGCTCGCGCTTGACCACCATCTCACCTGTTGGTAAGCTAAGTTTAGGTTTTTTTTATTTTTATTGATAGGTTCGCGCATGACCTTTATCTCACGTCGACGATGTAGCACGCTTACCTAGAGGAAACCTATTCGCTCTTGACTTAAAGACTCTCAGATTTTAGCTATCAGGAATCACAGACTCTGGCAGGGAATTCCACTCCTTAGCTGTACGCATAATAAAAGTATTCCCAAAACGTTTGGTGCGTATGGGTGGGATGTCCACCTTGTACCGATGACGCATCGCCGTACGTCTTGTAGTCCGATGATTGAACGGGCTAGGAGGTATTAGTTCATGCCATTCCATCGCACACTCCCCGAAATGTAACCGATAAAAAACCGACAGACTGGCAATTTGGCGCCGATGTTCAAGGCTCTGGACTCGACCAGTATCTCATTGCCGATGACCCTCTTGGCCCGTTTTTCGATCGACTCTAGTGCATCCAGCTGATACTTGGCAGATCCGTCCCAGAGATGAGAGTAGTACTCCATGCATGACGAACATGCGCTTGATAAAAGTTGAGCAACACTATGTATACTACTTGTGACTTAACTTCTATGTAAAAAGTGTACGAAGGCATGACGTCATGCGATATTTTTATGCACTGTATCGTCATAATTTTTGTTAACGTGACAAAAGAAAAAATACATGTCCAATATTTTTTGGAAATCAAACTGACGGTCTAGAAATATTTTTATATTCATCATTCCTATTGTCCTTTCCACATCATGAAATGACTTTTAGACATAGAATCACGTGTATTGACAAAACACATTATATATTTGATTTGCAAGTTTTTATTCGCATAGCCACTTTTGTTAATTATCGTTTATTTTTATTGTTAGCTCTTCAGAGGACGTCCATAGCATTCTAAATGCATGTTATCTATACCAATATTATAAAGAGGAAAGATTTTTTGTTTGTTTGTACCGAATAGGCTCCGAAACTACTGGACTGATTTAAAAAAAAATCTTTCACCATTAGAAAGCTACATTATTCCTGAGTGACATAGGCTATTTTTTAATCTCGAAAACGGATCCAGCGGGTGGTCCACGGGAGCGAAGCCGTGGGCAGCAGCTAGTTATTTATAATTTTAATATCCTAGGAACAATATTAACAAGTATTCCATCGATAAGAATCTTTACCAGTGCAACCTCTAAGTTCTTGTTGGTGTTTTTGGTTGCCTCAATTCTAAACCTAGACAAAATTTTGGCCATGCCTAATAGTGATTGTAGCATCCCGAACCGCATTACTAGAAATTAAGAATAAATATTAAACAACTAGCACTTCGCCCGCGGCTTCATTCGCGTGATCCATGTTTTATCCTATAGATGACAAGTATATAATAATAATAATAATAATAATAATGACTTTTTAGTTTCACCCCCTTAAAGGTTGAATTTCCAAAAATCCCTTCTTAGTAGTCTTCCTTTCGTAGGGGAGCCCTACATTATAAAAAAGACCAGTGCAGTAAAATTCATCAAAAAACTCATTGTTGTTTTATTTACCAAGAGCGTAAAGCAACAATTTCAGCTGTTTTACCTTCCAAACCGAAGAAATTTCACAAAAAGTTTCAACCCCTATTTTATCCCCTTAGGGGTAGAATTTCCAAAACCCAATAAATACATGAATTTTTGTTATCAACCAAGAGCGTAAATAAAAATTATCATGTGTCCTATTTACAAACTATAAAAATTTCTTACAAACTTTGAACCCTTTTTTACCCCTTTAGAGGTAGAATTTCCAAAAACCAATAAATGCATAATTTATAAAGGTATTGAAGCAGTCTTGAATATGAAGTAATTTATTTGGATAAGGATTAATTTTTTGAAGGATTAATACCAAGATACAAATAAAGAGCCTTTTTTAGCGACGACATTTCAATAAAAAAATTAAAATATAAGAACACTTATTGTGGCATAACTATATTAGTTAGACATATGCTGTCGCGACACTTTTTGTAAATAATGATGTGTTCTGCAAAGTCATAGTACATTATTTTATTCTATCATCAATAGTTTTCGCAGCACACGCGATTTTAAGAATATTTTAGGTAATTTTGTTTACACCTTGGGTTACATTATTGGAGTTTTAGTAAGGATCCCTAATTTTTTTGAAAATATGATATAGCCTTAATGTCGCCCGGAGATAGTGTAGCTTCCCAACAGTGAAAGAATTTTTCAAATCGGTTCAGTGGTTTCGGAGCCTATTCAATGCAAACAAACAAACAAACGAACAAACAATCATCTTTCCTCTTTATAATATGTATTAGTATAGATAATAAGTGTTTATATGGTGTTAATTATGTTGCTGTAAACCATTATACTTTTGTACTGAGCACTTGGCACGAGTATTTTTGTACTGATTAGTGCTCTTTTTGTTTCATCATCATTTCAGCCGAAAGACGTCCACTGCTGGACATAGGCCTCCCCCAAGCGTCGCCACACTGATCGGTCCTGTGCGTTTCGCATCCACCGGACGCCCGCAGCAAAAAGATATTTTATTGTAAAAAAGCGTGGGGTGCATGATATCAATTGTTTTAATATATTATTATTATTGACAGATATAGGTTAAAGTAGATTCAGTTTGAAAAGAGCTTAAAAACTTATTTTTTTGTTAATCACACTATTCTTAATTTAAATGTATTGAAAATTATTTTCTACTTTTTAGTTTGATTTTCTATTAAAGTTTGTTTTTAAGTTTTTTTTTTATAAACTATTATATATTATAGCTAATATGTAAAACCTTTTTTATTTATCACTATGCTTATTACGTTAAAGCGATTTAACAGTTTCGTAATATTTGCATAATGGGAAAAGTCAACTAGACGGTGTTAATTAATGGTTCAGGAAAAACGACTAGGTTAAACGTTAACAAATATTTGACGTGAAATATCACATCACACACACATCATCAGCCTATTAATGTTCCCACTGCTGGGATACAGGCCTCCTCTCAGTGAGAGGGAATGGGCCATAATCCAACACGCGGGCCCAGTGCGGGTTGGTGGATCTTACATGTCTTCGAATTTTTGGTTCTAGGACATGCCGGTTTCCTCACGATCTTTTCCTTCACCGTTTTGAGAGCAGTGGTGATGAAAAAATTTACACAAATTAAAGCGCCTGCCTGGGCTCGAACCCACGACCTACAATTTGTAAGTCGCGGCCGATACCACTGGGCCACCACTGCCACTGACGTGAAATATGAAACTACATAAAAATTTGAAGATGCACAGAAACACGTAACGGCAAATAAATAAGCCCAAGTTCACACGTGTGGTGTAGGTGTTTTGTACAGCATTCTCTTTTTAGCGGAGGAACGTGTTACCACAGTTTAATTCTGTAAAATATCGTACAGTATATATCATTGAGGTATCATCACACGACGCTGCGTGAACAGCCGCTTACCTACTCGTGTACCTAATCAGATAAAATCGTTGGTCCAAAACTTTGTGCTGTCGTTTAATCTGTCTCGTTGACAATTCATAAGTACGAGTACTTTTAAATGGTTAAATGGTTTAGTAGTTGAAATTAAATATTTTGATCTATTGAGGGTCTCGTGGGTTTTAGGATGTACCAGTTCTAGTTTATGTTATTAATAATAAATATAATATATAATGTGAAATTGTTGCTTATTTCATTCTGAATTTTGATATTTAAATGTAATTTATTAATTTTATTTTATTGAGTTATTAATTTATAAGTTTAATATAATTTGTTTGGGCTTTTACAGTAATTTAATAAATGTACTAACATTTTTTTATGCACTTTTAGTAACAAATATTTTGGACCAAAGTTGGCGAAGTTAGTAAAAAAATATATTGATAATAAAAGATACATGAACTATCCTTCACCCGCGACTTCGTTCGCGTGGTATTTTATCCTATAGATGACTTTTTAGTTTCAACCCTTTAAAGGTTGAATTTCCAAAAATCCCTTCTTAGTGCTTCCCTACATCATAAAAAGAAGCCTTGCACAATAGAATTCTTCAAAAATCTTTAAAGCCCCCTAAATCGTCTTTTAGGGGTAGTTTTGAAAACTAATAATGAAAACTTAAACTTGGCATAAATACTAATCTAAGTAAGATTAGTATTTATGCCAAGTTTCAAATATATTATATAAGCCCAACAAATTTCCACCTTTTCACGTCCGCGTAGAATCACCAAAAACCAATAAATACATGAATTCTTTTTATCAACAAACAACGTAAATCTAAAATTTCACGAGTCCAATTTACAAACTGGAATTTCCAAAAATCCTTTCTTAGTGTGTACTTACGTTACTTGAGGAACCTCCCTGCCAAATTTCATCTTTATGCGTCAAGCTGTTTTTGATATTTCGTGATGATTGAGTGAGTGACGCTTTTATAACCTGTGCGATTGAGCTCTGCTCGAGTGAAAATAGAGAAAACGACGTTTTCTAAAATAAAACCTACCTAGATCGACTTAATGCCTCCGAAAGGCCCTGCATACTAAATTTCATGAAAATCGTTGGAGCCGTTTCCGAGATATATATATATATATATATATAATTAGATAATATATATTATATATATAATATGTATACAAGAATTGCTCGTTTAAAGTTATGAGATAGATTTATTTATAGACTGAATAATCAATACCTACCAAATGGTTCTTTCAAAAACTATCGAAACCGGTTGGTACAGCAAACCACACGACGAAGAGCCACACCTTCATTGATTGTTGTTGAGTCAAATATGGGATTATTTATGTTTCTATGTAAACAAGCGCAGACGGGTCAAATTGTAGAGCGCGATAATCGGTACCATCATCCTACTTCATGGTCTTTGTAGGGAATTTCATATTTTGGCATTTCAATTATTTTTCTCATATATAAAAAAAGTTTTAAGCTTGACAAGACATGCTTTCTGATCTGGTGCTGTACCATAACGTTTCCATGCCATCATTATTCTCCTGTAAAAAGGGAATCATAGTAGAACCGTGATAATTTTGACACATCATCGTCACGTAAGCCCTCTGAACTTAGCCCAAGTTATGTTTTTGTTGACTGGTTAGTTAGGTCAATATGGTGACATATTTTTATACCCATACCCAATATGTATACTTGATAATATTTTTATTTTATAGCGAAATTTAGTACCTAACTTCACACATTACTGTACATTTTCTGTGATGTAATTAAAGAGAGGAATGAAATGAGCTTAATTCCATACAGACACCAGGCTGAGCAGGCCAATAGACATAAAACAAAATTATTAGCATAATTAATACATAACAAAAATAAGTTGGACGACGAACTTGTTGAAAATCTTGCCGCATAATAATTACGATTAGATTCGTCTCAACAAGGGAGACGGGGATGCCTTTGGGGAAAAAAGGCTATATTTGCAGATATTTTATAGCGGCCTCTACATACTAACTACAACCCTACATAACGCAATCAAAGTTCCCATAATATACATACCCGTCAACAATCATCGGGCACAACACCCGTCTGGTCGGGGGATCTTCCCTTTTCAATGGAGGTTGCGCGACTTTCCACCTTGTTCTGCATTTTTCTATGCCTTAGTAATAATAGCCTTTATTGACAATCTACACTTAAGACCTGTTCTATGTACATAATACCTCTGCACTTCGTCTTCTTATTCTTCAATCGCTCCCTCATTACTGAGGATTGTGGTCACTGTACCCTTTTTGCGGACAATCTGTCTCTATCGACTCCAGCCCTATGTTGCCATCACCACCTGCTGAAAGCTTGAGGACGTAGCTTCTTTTACTTGGTCCATGTAACTTAATAGCTACATATTTGATTATTATTAACCCAGTGTGTTTGTTGTACAGACGCGGCTGAGGGCTGACGCAGATGTTGCGCGCGTGCCGAAACTGGAGAGAGGAGCGCGCGCGGCCAGCGGGCGACGCGGCCACCACCCCGCGCGCCCTCTAGACCTACACACACCCCTAGGCACTGCACTATATACGGTACACGCTTCATTTACTGCTTCACTTAACTGCTTCGTTTGTCCTGCTGAGCTTGAGGTTCCGGATTCGACCCAGGTCGGGAAAAAAGGGACACCGGTTTTTTTCTATCAAACATTTTGTAGTAGCAGCCTTTGGCAGTTAGGGTATGAGACCCTCGTGCTTCGGAAAGCAAGATTCATCACCACTGCTCACAAAACGGTAAAGGAAAACATCGTGAGGATACCGGCATGTCCTAGAACCAAAAATTCGAAGACATGTGACACCCCACTAACCCGCATTAACATAACATAACATTTATTGGACAAAATCAGAACTTATAATTCAAAATCATTTCGCTTCACTTGTCAAGCTTCCTCGATCGCGACGCTTTTCTGGCGGTCGCTGCTGTAGATTCTGGTTTTTAGGAGTTAAATGATAAATGATTTTATTACTGTAAGTTGGTGATTTGTCAAAGCAAAACAAACCAAGCAAACACCCAAAGCAGGACGTGTTTGGGTGTTTGCTTGGTTTCACAATTTTAAGATTATGTAGTAAGATGTTCCACAGTCATTATCTTGAACTGGTTTCATAAATACGGATTGTTTGTTACAGGTCGGTCATGAAAAATCTTGCCCATTTGCTGGCTGTCCCTATCAGCGATCACGTGGTAACTTTCATCTCTCTAGTAGCCGCGGTCACACTGCTCTCGCGGACGACAGGTCAGTACAAACATGTTATAAACACCATAATAATATTTGTATTTAGGTCCACTTACACCATTACAGTGTCGCTGGTCTAGCACTGCTGGGTTCGATTCCCGGGTCAGGAAAAGTGTTATTGGGTTTTTCCATTTGAAATATCTCAGTAGCAGTCCGAAGTTTGGATTTGTGTCTGGTTGGTGGTAATAGGCTCGCGCCCTTTGTCTTTTTGCTTTCTTGGTGAAACCTTCAATAGACGCCTGGAATGAAGGGGAAAAGACCAGGTAGTGTGGTATTTTTACCTCACTAGAACCACCCCGTAACCTCTCAAAAGACCGCCCCAGAACCCCCTCTGTGCAATGCTTGTTATGGCACATCCCTGGGGAGATTAATAAAGTACTTCCCCTGAGCCTCGCTGTGCAAGGCAGCATGTGACCACTGCACCACCGTCTTTCGTAGAGTCACTTGGTGGGCGAACAGAGTCCCCGATCTGACCGCCCATGACCCCGAAGTCCCGCCTGCCTATGATGCAGACGAGGTTTCGGCGTTTTAGGCATCGAGTCGGTTGCCTCAACGACGCTGCTCGCCCCCTATTGCATTGGATTTAAAAAGATAACAGGTGAAATGTGGATGCACTATTTACTATAATTGCCTACCCTGCGGGGAATACGGCCGTGATTGTATGCTGTATGTTGTAACACCATAAATCATTAAATACATTTAACCCTTAACGGTTTTTAAAACACCTTTCTGACTCTGGTATTTTAACAATTAACAGAAATAGAATGAGGATCTGATAAATTTGGCTGCAGCCTGCAAGTCATTCGATTCAAATATTTGCTTTAGGAACTTTTGCTAAACTGACACTAAAAACATTTCCTTGATGTTGTATTTCAAAACCATATGCTATATTAGAATGGAGATCAAACTAAATCATTTTATTTTCAATCTCGTTACGCCTTCAATTTTTATGATTTAGAAGAGCTTTTTACAAAGTATTCTTATAAGAAGCCTTATTTCTACATCTCAAGAAAATTATTTATCTCTATAGACTCTCTGCAGCCTTGGCGATCTCATTTTAACATCCTTGAGAAAATGCTATTAATTCTCAGTACTATAAAAAGCTGAAGACGAGATTTGCTTATCTTTAGTCAGTAGCAAATTTTATTCGCTTGAAACTTGCGCAGAAATAACTTTAATAAAACCAACTCAATAACAGAGTATATAATCTATCTATCTCATACCTTTAAACGAGCAATTCTTGTATTTATATATAATCTGAATCTCGGAAACGGCTCCAACGATTTTCATGAAATGTTTTATGCAGGGGTTTTCGGGAGCGATAAATCGATCTAGCTTGGTTTCATTCTTAGAAAACGTCGTTTTCTCTATTTTCACCCAAGCAGAGCTCGGTCGCCAAGGTACTGTATTATAAAAGCGAAAGGTCACTCACTCACTCATCACGAAATATCTAAAACAGCTTGACGCATGAAGATGAAATTTGGCAGGGAGGTTCCTCAAGTGACGTAAGCGCACACTAAGAAAGGATTTTTGGACACAACTTACAAACTATAGAAGTTTGTATGAAATTTCTATAGTTTGTAAGTTGGACACGTGAAATTTTAGATTTACGCTATTGGTTGATAAAAAGATTTCATGTACTTATTGGTTTTTGGTGATTCTACTCCTAAGGAGGTGAAAACGTGGAAATTTGTTTGAATATTTGAAACTTGGCATAAATACTAATACAACATTACTACTTACTACTAGTAAATAGTAAAAGTTTTAATTATTAGTTTTTCAAAACTACTTTAGTATAGGGGCTGTTAAAGATTTTTGAAGAATTTTACTGTACAAGGCTTCTTTTTATTATGTAGGGAGCCCTAAGAAGAGATTTTTGGCAATATCATAATTTGGAATATGGAATAAAGGATTTTAAGGAGATGAAACTAAAAAGTCATCTATAGGATAAAATACGGACCACGCGAACGAAGTCGCGGGCGAAGTGCTAAGTTCATGTATCTTTTATTATCAATATATTTTTTTAATAACTTCGTCAACTTTGATCCAAAATATTTGTTACTAGTGCATAAAAAAAATGTTAGTACATTTATGTATTATGGCAGGATATGCTGGAACCAATATTGTAACATCTATTTTACCATATTCGAACAAATAAACATATTTGATTTGATTTGATTTATTACATTACTGTAAAAGTACAAACAAATTATATTAAAAATATAAATTAATAACTGATAAAAATAAAATGAATAAAATCAATAAATTACATTAAAATATCAAAATTCAGAATGAAATAAGCAACAATTTTATTTTTATAAAATTTGATATTTCCATGTTGGATAAAACTTACAAAAACTCAAGGTTTAAAAGTTACAAAAACTCAAGGTTTGTTAAATAAATAAGAACAAATTTTGTTTAAAACAAGATTTAAAATCTTCCATGAAATTTTGAGCAGCATGTTGCTATCCGATCGTAATTTATCTCTTAATATACACGAAAACAGAAGTAGTATTAACAATTCTAATCAGACACTCGCTTAGAATTGCTAATACCAGTAATTAAGTTCGAACGAAGTGAGGCAACTCCACGAGACTGCTGCCCAGTACTTCCTACATTTGCCACCCGGTGTACGCACACTCCGTAGCTACTATATACTTAGTGCAACAGATTAGATTAGATTAATCCAGTGATCGATACAGGTGGCGGTGTCCGTCCATAAATTTTTGAGGCGATCAAAATGATCAAGGACTTCGATCGATCGCACTGAACCGTAATGTGATTCATGGTTTCGTGGATAAGAACATTTTGCTACACGTACAAGTTACAACACTAGCTAAATAAAATGAAGACGATTCTAGACGATGATTTCACACGGAACCTGTTTACCAACATTATTTGATTTGACTATGTGTGTACGAATGTGAAATAAAATGATTATTATTATTTAGTCGTGTTGTTATCTTTTTTGGTAATCAAGGTTAATTGTTTTAAACTTTGTTTGCACACAAAAACAGGACGTAAATAACTCATCACAGCACATAGAACTAAATAACACATCTAAATTGCTTGAGTGTCCGTTATCATTCCTTCAGTCTACGACAGATACCTATTAGCTTATTGTGTATAAAGAAGCCTTAGCCTTACAAAGAAGCCTTGTGTCCTCACAGAATGCAATCTTCCTTGTGCGTTGACCAAAAGGGCATTCCACGACAACCCGTATGTAATACATAGGCAAATGATATCCAAAATTGGGAATCGCGTGTCAAACTAAAAAAAGGATTATGAAAACGCCTGAAACAAATACGCTGTGTCAACAAAGGTCGATAAACTTTGCACCTACGCGTGTAGATATTTGACTACTTACACTCATTGTTAAGCGCACGTATAAAAAAAAATATAAACAAATATCTTTGTATACGGATACATAGTGGTCTGAATAAGGGTAGACAATGACTTTACACGGGATTCGGGACAATTGGGTAATAAAGGGGACACTTATGACGTTTACTTACTCAGCTCTGGGAAGCGCATGTGTATGAACGGTACATGAGTTAAAGGTTCCACACTGCTGTAGGTAGCTTGTGATATAATTCTTTTTAGATCAGATAAAGAATAATATTTGTAAAAAGTTTGAAGGTTTTGTTGTAACTACAGACCTATCGTTTAACTGATACTGTGTCTAAGGTATAGCTGGGTGAATGGCTGAGCTTTTGGGTCATCACACCCGAAACGCATCATCTGAGAAAGAAAACATTTATTGCAACTGTAGCAGAACATGAACAAACACAAATAGGCTAAGTGGTACGCTTATAATTTGCCTGAGCAAATATGAATTTTCTTTCTTCTCTTTTCCAGAAGGGCGGTCCGCCCGTAGGTGGTCGGCGGGAGAACGCGGGCGTAGAGCGTGCGGCCGCGCGCGTTTCCCGCACCACACACAACCGCCCATTCACTGTTAGCAGGTACACCTCGTTCATTCAACCACTACCATCTAAATATTGCTGAAATGGGGAAAATGTTCGGCAAAATTGCGCCAGTTATATGCTATGCCAGTAGTGGTCCTGTTGGAATAGACGCGACGCCCGGGGTACACGAGCTTTTCAATTTAGGATAGCAATCTAAAAACGGTGCTATACTGTCCTGGCTTGAAACATGCTAGTGCTGTCTACATGATGCCAAGTAAGTTTTAAATACGTGAGCCAATCAATAAAAAACCAGTACCATTGCAACATCACGTCTGTGAAGTTGCTCCTAAGAAGATGAAGGAAAACATCTTGAAAAACTGTAAAAGATTCCTGCCAACCCGCACTTGGCTAGTGTGGCGGATTATGTTCCTGTCCCTCTCATGGAAAGGTGTCTCTCGGATCTGCAGTGTTAACTTTAAATGTTATGCTTTTATTATGTCATTAAAATTACTCCGAAAAAAATGGAAGAAGTTTTGTTGTGGATTGTTTAATTTTGGCATGACTCCCCGTCTGATTACGACTTCTCAAAATGTTTGAAGAGAAGTAAAGTTTATTTCAACCGGAATTAACTTTATCTCTTATCAGTTATAATAAGACTTACCGGACTTTATCTCGTAGATAACAAATAACTCCTCCAAGCATGACAATCATTGTCTTTTAAGAAAGGTATCGTCAAGCTAAGATTGTAATCTCAGATATTATGACAATCAATTTTCCTGTTACAATGATAGACCAAGATTAAAACAAAGAAACAATATGGAGGTGTCACTAGGAATGCGCACTGCGGGAAAAACAATTTTCCCACCCGCATTGCGTATCTGTCGAAGAAAAACCGGATTACTTTCAAAGATATACGATCCATAGAGTTGCTCATAGAAAAGTTGAACGATAAGTTTATATTTGAAGAAGTGCAGCATAAGATCATCTGTTAACCACATTTTAGGGATGGCAAACAATTCTAGCTACCCTAACCGCAATAAATAATTATTATTTGTACGAAAATTAATCTTATATAAGCTATCCTAAAGCGATAAAGAAAAGAAATAAAAATAACCCAAAAGAAGTAACGCACAATATAAAAGACGGCCTTGGCCTAGTTCTGTATGACACAAACACTGTCTTATACAACAAGGCGTAGGGGAATTGTACTGTTAATATAACCACATCTCATTCCCCTAATTTGTATAAGACTAACAGTATTTTACGTCTATATTCAGAGTTTAATCAGGGCCTTGAAGTTTACTTTTATTAAATGTGGCCTTATTTTTTGCCGGTAAACCTATTTATTTAAAATGATTCAATCAAATTCAACATTGTGGTATGCGGTAGCCGAAGTTATTAAAGAACCCGTTTTGTCGTTAAATCTGCTAAACATTGATATAGCACAACGCGAAATGTTGTTAAACAATCTCACGTATACGATCTATCGAACATACTCGTTGCAATAAAGAGATACAGCTAGGTATTATAGAACATAAGTACTAGTCCATACTTTAAACAGAGTGGTCTCAAGGCTGAAATAGCCCACAAAAGAAAATAAGGCCGCATCAAGTTGCTTGTTCATCATTTTGGGTTAATGCCAACTATCGTAAATCGTTACTGGGTATAATTTTGAGAAGATGTTCCACTAGCTTATTTGCGCTATGTAAAGCACCTTGTATGGTTTACCAAAAAAATATTTTGGCACGAGCTTTTCTCGCTGCGAGCGTTAAACCAACGTGTTGTGTAAGATTTTAATGTATATTATTTTCTGATACAGTAGGCAGTTCACTCGGGGGGAGTTCGATAGACAATGTCCGAGGACTTGGACTCGATCAGCGAGGAAGAACGAAGCTTGTTCCGACCCTTCACAAGAGAGTCACTGGCCGCTATCGAAGCCCGCATAGCTGAGGAGCATGCCAAGCAAAAGGAACTCGAGAAAAAACGAGCGGAAGGCGAGGTGAGTGCTCCTTACACTAACTGGGTGTCTTCGGTTCAACTACACGTGTGTTGAGTGCTGGAAAAATTCAAACCAAGAAAAAAAGAAACACTGAAATATGATTAGGTACAAAATTATAAAATACTTACGACACGAGTGATTATATGTTAGATAGCACACAAAGACTTCACTGTTACTACAAATTGTGTGGCACACACAACTTAGCAGCGGATACAAACTAAACTTAAACTCTGACGGATCATTTTTAAATTATTCCAGAACGATTTGGGGCGGACGAAAAAGAAAAAAGAAGTAAGAATGCTTGCTTGCCCCTTTTACCTTTTTACGGCTCGTTTTTATTTGAGAAAGTTTTCAGCAAGTTATCGCTTTCACTAACGAAATTTCTTTCAACATAAGATATTGCAAGCTCCCACTTACATTGGCGCCACATTTGTTCAAGTGCGATAACTTGTAGTGCATTCTGATTTATGCATATTGACCGCATTTACAGTCCGTCAAATCTAAGAAGTCCGATGACGTTTCTCATTTAACTTGCCGTGATAACTTTGTATGAAAGTTTACGAATAATCAAATTCATAATCCTAATTAATTACTATGCTGCCTATACACTATAACAACGAGTATCATTCGTAAGCATCAACTTAAGTTTATACAACGTATTTTTATAGCTGTCAAACGGTACTTCTTAGATTTGACGGACTGTAAAGCATTATCCTTAAACACATCGCTTTGTTGGCCAAGTATCTGCAAAGAACTGAGTTGACAAGTTTAGCTGTTACTCGTGATTTAACGCAATCGTAACAGCTAATCTTATCGTAGCTAAAAACGAAGGCTTGTCATGTTTATTTGCATTTCGACGGAGAAAGTGTAAGGGACCAGTTCTAACTGATGAAAATAATAAAGAAATGCATAAATCGAATAGTAATCCTAACATTCACAAAAAATAAAGTCCTCTCATATAGTTACTAACAGAAACACGTAATATCCTTGATTAGATAATAGGAAAGCCTCTAGCCAACCTTGAATCTGGTAATAGAATTCATTGAGAATTGAGTAGTCATTGCCCCTTGAATCCAAATAACTTTCAATAGGAAACAATAGATTTGAGAGTCCTCTTATTTAGTAACGGTAAACATGTAAAATTCTAGGATCTCCAGTTTCAATAAGCGTTAGTGATCAAAGTACACCAGCACATAACATACCATTATCAAGCATTGCACAGGACTGGCTCATGTTCGTCACATCATCATCGACTGCCGTCATCTAGGTCTAGCATGGTGACATCACCTAGCTAGCGTTTAGTGCATAATAGTTTACAGTTAACAATTCAGATGGATATCAAGTTTTGTTGGTTATGATTCGTATTTTGTAACATTTTGGGCTTGCGCTAGTCACACCTCCTATTCTGAGACCGTTTTCGAATAGACCTCAGTTACACTCAAAATTTCCCTGATGTTATAAACAGGCGAAATATTCGGAAGTTTCCTTTGTACATTCGGAATGGTAACATAATAGTAGGAACGTTTGAAAACAACTGCTTTTAGTAATGCCAGATACGCATCATAGTCACACAGACAGCAGCACTACACGAAATAAAATTAGCTTAAACGCCTTCACAAGACATGCTGACTCAGTATAGACTCTGTAATAATACTGGTTGTGTATGAGGCCAACAGTATTGTTACTAGTACATAGCGCATTACAAGCTCATGGTATGGTCTGTCACATTAGGCTTACAGTAGGCTAGCTTGTTCCAGTCATTGGATGGGTACAATGACTAAGCGTAAGTAAAAATATCAAACAAAACTGGATGGAGACGGTAAAAGGGTAACCTAAGTGATCAATACAATATTCATACATATATTTGTCAAATGCAAATCCTGAGGTCAACGCTCCGCATTTCATATTCCTATGTAAATTGACTGAATGTAATTTTCTTTTCTTTAAGAACAGACATTATCTAAAGCTCGGGAGCATTACGTGAACTGAAACAAAAGAGAATTCTTTAGCATTCATTATAATAGCGTCTTAATATTTGAGGAGCGTTGATAGCAATTTTCTTGGGATATGTCGTTGGCCTGTCAGTAGATTATTCATGTACTGCGTGACGTAGTTGTGACGATGGTGTTGTGACATAGGTGCGTTACGATGACGAGGACGAGGACGAAGGTCCCCAGCCGGATGCGACCCTGGAGCAGGGCCTGCCGCTGCCGGTGCGCATGCAGGGCACCTTTCCGGCGGAGGTGTCCTCCATACCCCTCGAGGACATCGACCCCTTCTATCATAACCAGAGAGTACGTATAGCTACACTGTGTGCTATTTTTACTGCGACGAGCTGCGAGCGGTACCAATACATTTTCAGTTAGCTTTTGTGTAATATTTGAACCGAGGCAACACTGAGACGGCGCGTGTGGCATTTTGCAAGATTCTGGAATTTTGTTATTAGTTTAGTCTCTGACTTTTAGTTTAATGGTTTAAACTGATTATAAGTACGTAGTAACATTTATGTAATTAGCGTAATACTTGGCAAATCACATTACAAAGTCTTCTTCTTATTTCTAATCTTTTTATATAATCATCATAATACAAATAAGCAATAAATACCTAATCATAACAATTACGTTGTTAAAAATTCACTTACTTATCGGAGCTTAAGATATAATATTTACATTCAACCTTCAAGTCATGCTTAGTATTAATTCGTTCTGATAACAAGTTTAAGAAACAAAAATAACATATTATTAACATAACAACGATGACCACACTGATTTTAAATATTGCGATCTCATAATGATACTGCAAAAATATAATTTATCATCTTGACAAAAAACCCGGTGTCCGTTTGTCCGTTTATTTTATTATCCACTATTTGATTAGCATCTAATTCTGCTAAATATTTGTATTGTATGAATACAAATATTTAAAAGCTACGTGTCATAAATGCTTATTTGCCAAGTCTGCAATTGGTTTTTACAAATATGTCTACATCCTTATTTATGTTTATCGCAGAACATCGCTGCGTCTTTTCTTCTTGGTCTCTTTACTCTTTTCACACTGTGTCCACGTTTCACATCCTACTTATCTGTCTGCTGAAAGATATATCCGAAATAAGCAGCAAATACTCGTAGCTTTGTGCTCATCTATCTTTTTATATTTTCTTTTATTAAATGTTAAGTGTGCGCAAAAATAAATCATTAAGCTCTTCTTAAAAAGAGCATGAAATGGCATTGTTATTCATGCTGTCAATTTCTGACAAGAATTAAAAAAAATATCCCCGTTTTTTTTAATGTACTTAATTGTCTCTTATTGTTCAAATTCATAAGTAAAGACGTGTGAAAAATATAATTTAAAGTTAATAAAGTTATCACGTTTGCAAGTACAGGTTATCATCATCACACTTACAAAATATGAATATCACACACACACACACTAACGTCAGCAAAATTTATCTAAATCCGGCCAGACCTTTGTTTGTTGTTATGGACGCTCGTACACACAAGACAAGTCATGATGAATTTTACTTTACAATTTAAAGATCTATGCTCAAAACATATCCGTTACTTACTATTTAAAGCATTAGGTTTTCCAAAATCATCACAATGATAACAGGTTACTACTTAAGATAAAAACCTTATTACAAAGTTGATAAGAACACACATACAACACAACACATTAGAACACATAGGGGACAGTGACAATGCCTTAAATTGTGTTTATTCATAGTGAATCAGCCTATTTTATAACTAATCTTATGCAAGTAAGCAACGCCTACGATCGATACCTTACATAATATAAACAAAAAAAAATACATGAACATGATTTCCCTGCAATTTTCTAAGTTCAACTAAGATTATTCACAGAATAAAAATATTTTAAACTATGTTTTTCCTATAAAATATCTAGTTAAAAATTAAGTAATTTTTTAACCCTAAAAGTTTTAGGTATGCAAAATTCTCAGCCATCAAATGAACGGTAATTAATGATTTTGTACCGAATGCTAAAACCTGGTTACAGAATCAACAAAGAGGTTATATAACTAAAATGGACCTCAACAAAATCATTATTACGTTATTCTTACAGCTGTTGTTGAGTATAACGTTTAAGTTGTTGTAAAGCTAAAAAGTGAATCTTATGCAAGACTGGCTATGGTCTAAGATACATCTTGTTTAAGAGAGCCTTGAAATGAAGGAAAAAACCAATACAACAAGAATTTTAATCAATTCATAGAATTGATATCAAACCGATAACTGGTTCTAGAATTCGTTTAAGGATGAGATGCACTTTTAAAATGTAAACAATTGTCAGTAAAAACTTATCACCTTACATATTGGATGCAAATTTAAAAACGAAAACAAACAAAAGATAACGGTTTCGTTTCAAGTTAGGTTTGTGTACAAGTTTTTATGATGTCATTAAAATACTTAAATGATATTAAAGTTGAAAGAATGTGCAAGTATTTTGCACTGTAATGGAACTCATGCGTGAATATACTGCAGAATAACTACAAAGTGAACAATAACTTTATTTTTGGAAGTCGGTGTCTTTGGTAGCTACTGTTTTTTTGCGTTATGGACACCGACTTCCAAAAATAAAATTATTTTTCACTTTGTAGATTTCTTATTTGTAAGGCGGTAGTATTTTTTTTTATTAATTTACCTTTAAGTTGTATATACCTAAAAGGACAATGCCAGAATAGATTATCCCAATTTCATGAAATTGAATATAACCGGTGAGATGAGAGTGTACGGTGAACTGTACACATCTGCGTACCCCTTTAGAGCGTACTGGCGTGATGTTATGTTATGAAATGGTATAAACAATAAACAGACATGCGATTGCAGCAATCCCGAGATTGCCGTTATTTATCGAAGAGTTCTGTGGTATATCTCCGAAGTTCTTCATGAGATCTTCACCAAATAGAAATGGGACCAACTTCGGAACATACTCTTTCAAACAATAAAGAATTTTCAAAATCGATCCACAGTTGACGGAGAAATCGGTGAACATAAAAAAAAACATTAAAACGAACATAGAACCTCTTCCTTTTTGGTAAGTCGGTTAAAAAAAAGTTTGCAACTGTATTGCCTGTACATTTACCTTGGCTGTACCTAGAAAATAAATTTGGATTTTGATTTTGATTTTGCCTCCTTTTTGGTAAGTCGGTTAATAAATTTGTTTTGTAGGCAAAAAATTATAACTTTAAATATTATGATTATCTAATTACTTCTTAGTGAATTTAATTGATATTTATCTTTAGATAGCACATTGACCGCTAAATGCCCGTCACTCGTCAAAAATAACACGATAAGTGCATTATACTATACTATATATAATTACCTAAGACCTATTAGGTATATACTTAGGTATTTACCGGTTGCACTTGACAAATGAATGAATATATACTTCTTTACGATATTTGTATTTTTATACTTTTTACGATGCCGTACGTCCGAAAACGAAACTTTTATATATAGGACTCGAGTGTCTGTCTTTCAGTCTGTCACAGCCAATTTGGTCAGAGTTTACTGGACCGATTCTGTTGAAATTTGGTACGCATATGAGCAGAATAATATATTATGCAACTGGTGAATAAAGGATGGATTTAAAGCGAGGGCCATAGATGAATCACGAGCAAGTGCAGGATTCTAGTGATTCATGATGATTGAATCACGAGCACAGCCAGTAGCGTTAGAATCCTAAGCGACGCGAGTGATTCATGGCCCTCGATAAAAATCCGTTTTATTCAAGAGTTGCATACTATATTGTAAACCATGACTACGAGATAAAGAAAGATTTATGCGAAAAGCACAAATAATAATAATAAATAAATGGTTTATTACCTACAAAATTTACAAAAAATGTGAAGTCCTGACCCCAGAGCAATGTAACAGTATTTTATGCGTAAGGAGATTGTATAGCATTAAGATGGAGGTAGAATATATATTGGTGTGTTCTAAATTCAAACACCAAAACAGTGATTAAAAGTACTTTTTATTCACTGTTTTCAGTGAATAAAATAAGCTTTTTAGAGAGGGAATGGTATAATAGTATTGGCCATGACAATCTGTGTTCGCGAATGATAATTCCTATTCTCCCGCAACTCCTTCCCATTCTTGCTCATATTGTTAACTACTCTTTATTCACTGGCATATTTCCTTCAGCCTGGAAACAGGCACACATTATACCACTTCCCAAAATAACCAATCCTTCTTCTGTATCTCATTTCAGACCCATCTCCATACTACCTTTTCTCTCTAAAGTTCTCGAGCACATCGTTTATGGTCAAATTTCCAGATTCCTTTCGTCGAATGCTCTTATATGTCCTTTTCAATCTGGCTTCCGGACTGGTCACAGCACGGCAACTGCACTTCTGAAGGTCACTGATGACATCCGCTGGGCTATGGAGAATAAATCTCTCACCGTGTTAGTCCTGCTTGACTTCAGTTGTGCATTTAACTCGGTGGATTTTGACATTCTGCTCGGGGTTCTTCAGTCTATTAACTTTTCTTCCTCTGCATTAGCCTGGTTTGAATCTTATCTTCGGGGTCGCTCGCAGTGTGTTCGTCTTGAAGAGATGTTCTCTGATTGGTGTGATCTCACTGCTGGTGTTCCTCAGGGTGGCGTTCTCTCTCCTCTTCTTTTCTTTATCTTCATAAACACCGTTACCAAGATTATCAGCTCCAGCTTCCATCTTTACGCAGACGATTTGCAGCTTTTCGACACTTCTTGCTTGCCGATGCGGACTTAGCGATTGACGCCATGAATCGTGACCTGGAAAGTGTTAGTGAATGGGCTAAATCCTATGGATTACAGATCAACCCATCCAAGTCCCAGGCTATGATCATAGGCAGTCGATACTATCGCACTGCGCATGACGTGTCCGCTTTGACACCTTTATCCCTTGACGGCTCGACCATCGCTTACACTGATACTGCTAAGAACCTTGGTGTCTTAATAGACGGTAATCTCTCTTGGCGAGCTCAAGTTAATGAGATAAGTCGCAAGGTCCACTTTTCATTTCACTCACTGAAATCCCTTCAAAACCTATTGCCCTTTAAAACCAAAATCCATCTAGCTCAAACTCTAATTCAGTCGATCATCGATTACGCTGATGCCTGCTATCTGGATGCCACGGAGGAGCTCTTAAATAAACTTGAGCGCTTGCAAAATCTGTGCATCCGTTTTGTATTTGGTCTGAGGAAATACGATCATGTCTCTCAGTTCCGCAAGGATCTCAAGTGGCTCCCTATCCGTCTTCGCAGGAACACTCGAGTATTATGTCTCCTCTTCAACATCCTTTTTAACCCTACGTACCCGGGATATTTGCGCGATCGCTTTTCCTTCACTCGCGCTGCCGATGTCCAGTGTAGATCCCACCTAAGGCATCATCTAAACTTCCCCTCCCACAATACTTATTTCTATTTAAGTGTGTGTACATAAATAAGTAAATAAAATAGTATATTATGCAACTAGTGAATAAAGGACGGATTTAAAGCGAGGGCCATAGATTTTTTTATTTTTTTTATTTACTCAAAATCAGTATAGCAACAACATACAAAAGGTCTGCAAAACTGCAAAACAGTTTGTCGGCAGTAGATGAATCACGAACAAGTGAAGGATTGTAACAACTGAACCACGACCGTAGGGAGTGATTCGTGATGATTGAATCACGAGCACAGCGAATGATTCAAGTATTAGAATCCTGAGCGACGCGAGTGATTCATGGCCCTCGATATAAATCCGTTTTATTCAAGAGTTGCATACTATATTTTATACCATGACTACGAGAAAAATAAAGATTTAAGCAAAAACCACAAGAAATAATAATAAATAAATACTTGATTTATTAACTTCAAAATTTACATTTGAAATTTACAATGGGAAACCTCAGGGTTTCACATTTTTTGTAAATTTAAGCTGAGCTGGGTGTGTTTCAGACGCCAGTGAACACCTACGTAATCAGTTACGTTACCTAATTATAATTAATTAAACACCAATGCAATTAATATTAGAATTAAAATCCAAATAAGTATTCACTAAACATTCTAGACCAAAATCATTATTAAAATCCTAAATATAAACAAACTCAAAATAAAATCGACGAAGGAATTTGAAAGTCGAATATTCTTTGCACAAGAAGTTTGTATCGAGTATTTTATGCGCAAGGAGGTTTGTATAGTATTAAGATGGAGGTAGAATTTATATTGGTGTTCTAAATTCAAACACCAAAACAGTGATTAAAAGTTTTTTTTATTCACTGTTTTCAGTGAATAAAATAAGCTTTTTAGAGGGGGAATGGTATAAAATAGTTTTTTTTTACTTTTAGATAACAGGAAAACCTATAAGAAGTCTATGGTTTTAAAATAATATGTGCAAAAACATATTCATTCGGAACCATTTGCGCGCATTGTGGAGATTTTCTTCCTTGATTGAAACTTAATTTCCAACTCTCATTTTTTTATTTTCTCTATTTCTGGTGGTTTCTTTCACCCATCTTAAATTTTGATAACATTAATAAATATATGAAATCAATCAGTCATAATAAGTACCTACATAATTCAGTTAAATACCCATTACATGACTTTAGTTAATTGAACGTTTTTGTACATTTAGCATGACTCGCAAAGTGTCTAGATAAATATTTTCCTTTTACATAAAATATTTATCTTTTCCTCTATAATTATATTGATGTTACTATACTATTATAATACTTTGGTATTATCTAGAAGTTAATAAGTAGCTAAACACGAATCGTTTCAGAGTATATGAATTCTCACGTCTTTATAGAATAAGTGAATCTGTATTTTTAAGCATTCATTATCACTGAAATATTATTGGTACCGTTCGTCTCGTTGCTACTAATTTATCGTACAGGAGCAGCGCTAATGTGTATGGTTTTGTTCCAGACCTTCGTAGTCATAAGCAAGGGTAAAGATATCTTCAGATTTTCGGCCACCGACGCCTTATGGTTACTAGACCCATTCAATCCTATAAGAAGAGTGGCGATATACATTCTAGTACATCCTTTGTTCTCGTTGTTTATCATTACCACAATTCTAGTCAACTGTATTCTTATGATAATGCCTACGACGCCAACCGTCGAAAGTACTGAGTGAGTATACATTCTATTGCAATACTTTTTTCAACATCTAAGTTAGATTTATTCGATACGAATTTCAATTTGCAATTTTGATAAACCACCGGACGACAGAACATATCCTTTCTTAGGTTCTAGAATATTAGTAGAGTGCACGCTAGTTTCAAAATTGTTAGTGTTTCAGCTAGTTTTCCAATTGATATAATCAATATTTAGATAAACGGACGTAAATTATTAGAAATTGTTAATAGTAAATTATTGGAAAACATTTATAATATAAAACATGTATATTCAATACATAGTTATCCTGAATCGCTTTAGACAGGCGTTTAGATAATTATAAATTTTCCCTGGCTGTAACGACCAAAATTCATATCCATATTTGTCTAATATTTGTCATTTTTACATTCAACCAATAACAAATATATGTGTGCATTAAAGTTCAAGATATTATAAGAAAAGAAACTGGTACATAGGTACCTGTGATTTCATTAATGAGTTTTGACACACCCAAACTACAAATTATTTCATTAACTGTACATATCTACATCCGTTTTATTATTATATTGGATTTAGACGTATTATTACTTACATTTATTATACATATAATATTACTTTACGTACATCTATTTAGAAATAATATTTTGTTCATACATTTACCTACCATCTCCTACAAGTTGAGATGCTGGACTTATATATTGTATCTCATATTATAGAAATGTTTTGTTATTATTTTACGAGTGGCATTCCTCAGTGGAGGTGAATTTTTCCAGAGTTATCTTTACCGGGATCTACACGTTTGAATCAGCGGTGAAAGTAATGGCCAGGGGTTTCATACTACAGCCATTCACATACCTTAGAGATGCATGGAATTGGCTTGACTTCGTAGTTATAGCTTTAGCGTGAGTAGTAGACAATTTTATTGATATATGTAGAAAGTTAAAATCGTTGAATTGTAGATTATATATCGGTATATATTTGATGTGTCATTTCTAGTTATTAATAGAGAATTTTGTAATAATTTTAGACAAACTGTTAAAGAATTGGTGAAAGACAATAAATGCATTTGATTGTAGATAACAATTTGAAGACAATGAAAACAAAATGATTCCTGATATTGAAAATATTCATAGGAACAATGAACTAGAGAGTATTGTTTGTAGTTTTGTAGTTATGTATATTAACTTAGACGTTGTTGTTGTGGGTGTCTGTTTGCAGTTATGTGACGATGGGCATAGATCTCGGCAACTTGGCCGCTCTCAGAACGTTCAGGGTACTCCGAGCGCTGAAGACTGTGGCCATCATACCGGGTAAACATTATAATATAGCGTCTCACAAAAAAATATTTAAACTATTTGAAAAGGTTGCCTAGTTGGTTAAAAATAAAGCTGTCCCAAAAAATATGAAATCAGTTTCACTGATATCTGTCTCGAATGAAGAGCGTCATGAAAAATATAAAATAACTTTAACCTTAGTAACATAGATAAATTATTTAACTTTTTCAAATATTTTAACCTACTAGACCTTGTATAATAGACGTAAATTGTATTTAGATCCTTACTTCAAAATTTTGTAGATGTTAAACGTATTTAGATATTAGATACAATAATTAGGACTAACTAGATAACTTATTACAAACGAAATATGTCGTGAAATTTTATTATCAGTACTGAAAGCATTGGCAACTGCCAACTGCAATAAAAAATTCTTGTGGTTTGTGAGATTTACTGTAGAGTATTCAAACTCGTAAATTGTAACAATATGTAAATGATATCGTATCTCCAGGTTTGAAGACGATCGTCGGCGCCGTCATAGAATCAGTGAAGAATCTGAGAGATGTGATAATCCTGACGATGTTCTCACTGTCTGTGTTCGCGCTGATGGGCCTACAAATCTACATGGGAGTGTTAACGCAGAAGTGTGTAAAAGTGTTCCCAGAAGACGGCTCCTGGGGGAACCTCACCGATGAGAACTGGGAGAGGTTTTGCCAGAATGAGAGTAAGACTTCAATCAAGTAGCAATTAAACTTGTTTTTGTGCCATATACGAATTTATTTGACACGTTTACCTCTTTTTCAGCCAACTGGTATGGGGATGGAGGGGAATATCCACTTTGTGGAAATTCATCAGGAGCAGGGTAAGAAAATCTTACACAATATCGAAAATGTCTTGTCTACTTGGATGATTCTCTAATTGTTGTGGTATATTGATTTCAGTCAATGTGAACCCGGTTATATATGTCTGCAAGGCTACGGTCCAAACCCTAACTACGGATACACGAGTTTCGATACATTTGGGTGGGCATTCTTATCAGCTTTCCGGCTCATGACGCAGGATTATTGGGAAAATCTTTATCAATTGGTAAGTTAATTGCAATAGTTTAGTATATGGTATTTTTGTTATTTTTTTTACTTTTTGTATGCGCTAACTCGGCATTAAAAACATGTGAGTTAATCAAGAACATTAAAAATCTGATCAGCTAATTTCTAATGATAATGTAACATTTGAAGGTGCTGAGGTCAGCGGGGTCATGGCACGTCTTGTTCTTCGTAGTCATCATCTTTTTGGGTTCTTTCTATCTCGTGAACTTGATCTTGGCCATCGTCGCCATGTCTTACGACGAGTTGCAGAAGAAAGCCGAAGAGGAGGAACAGGCCGAGGAGGAGGCTCTCAGGGTAAGATTGAACATGTTAGATAAGGGGAAAATGATACATGTGTGAATACCAATGTTGTTTAACAAACGTTTTTCGGTGTTTTAGTTTGACAAAGTACAAACACCTAGTGAAATGTTGGTTGGTGCGTATATATGCACATATTTATTTTATTCATTTTCAATATTCCTCCAAAGTTTAAGGAACTTTTGAATACTGTCAAACTATACTGTTGGTTTTTGAGTACTTAACTCATGACAGTAATGTGTGTATTGTGTGTGCGCCTCAGGAAGCCGAGCAGAAAGCAGCGGCGCGGGCAGACAAGCAAGAAGCGCGAGAGGCGCACGCGCGCGAGCAGGCGGCGGCGGCGCAGGCGGCGGCCTACGCGGAGGCGCACCCTGCCAAGTCGCCGAGCGACTTCTCGTGTCAGAGCTACGAGCTGTTCGTGAACCAGGAGCGCGGCAACCAGGACGACAATACACGCGAGCGCATGTCGCTGCGCAGCGACCCCTTCCAGGACTCGGTGAGCACTCAGCCCGCGCACAAGCCAACCGAACCGCACCACGACGCACGCCGCCCGAGGAAGGTCAGCATGGTGAGTATGCAACGCTCTACACGCATCCACTCGCTGACAATGATTCTCTTCTTACATAACTACACTATTCCTAATTTTATCATTAACCGCGACGTTGCTATCTTTTCTTTATACGATGACTTGTTACATCATGACTTTACATTTGTCAAGTTCTGTCGCGTTCTGTCTGATTCTATAAACGAAACCTTTTTTACTTGTCGAATAAATAATTCAAACTTTAGAATTTTATTAAATTTAGTTTGCATATTTTTTAATCGTAATGAATTATTGTCAGTCGAGCAGTATCTTTTCAACTTGACCCTAAGAATAACACGCTGCTTAATGCAAATAGTATTTCATCTTCTCAAAGAGAAGTTCTTATTTCACTCTTATCTCACTTTCATCATCATTTAGCACTTTCAGTAACTTACTCAAGTTGAAAAGAACTATTTTATTATTCTATGTTTACCGCCAAGCTTACAATTATTTTGTTTTTGCCAATGATGTATAATGTTTTTCTTCTACGCTAAGCGCAGATATGCAGATGAAAATAAATATCTGAGATTGTGTAGACTTGTAGATACTTCTGTTATTGCTATCTCAATATTTGAGTGACTGGCTATTTTCTTTTATCTGTACCTAAATCTATGTGATTCTTTGTCATGTCAGAACTACATTTGTCTTGAAGCATGTGAATTAGTTACAAATTATGATCGCTGTTAAAAACTATATTTTCCATTCCCTCGCTAATAGTACCTACTAGTATCTGTAACATTCTGTTTTAACATTTATCTGTGCTCTTATCACTTTTCCAAAATCATTTGGTTCATCAGCCCCTTACTTGAACCATTCGTTCAAGCACAATGTACAGCACAGATAGATGCATTAGAAAACAAAAATAGATGATACATTACATATTTCCTCAATTAGATCTAGTTTTTATTATGTTTTAAAACATTTAGCAAGCACGATAAATATTTGGTTAGAAATGTTATTTTATTTCATCATTGCAAGAAAACTTTTTGATTAATTTCGTTCAGTGTAATTTACTGTGGAACGGTTATGATTAATGTTAGCATGGATCCAAAAAGTTGCATATTCGCTCATTGAATGATGCACTGTAGTTCACTTTAGTTCTACAGTTGATCTCCAATAATATTTCTTTAAAGTACGCGCCATATCTACATCTTCCTCAAATTACTTGACTCATAATAATATATTACCTTAAATCTTCGATATTAATGGCCTTATTAATGAAAAACCTTTGAGTAATGTGGGATTGCCAGTAAGAAATAATATTGGAGCGAATGAGTCTATTGTCATGGTAGATTGTTTCTTTTGCAATGTGAGTGTTTACGAACGGGCCGGGCCGAACACTGAACGTATCGACGATGGAGAGGTAGGTTCAGTCTAAATGTATTATCAATAAACTGACCATATATTAATATTGAAGTAACATTAAATTCCTCAATTTCGATTAGCGACATGCGGAGGCTTCAATATTTGGACGAACAAAGGAACAGTCGTCATGACTATAGATGTAGATTAAATGAAGTAAATAGCTACGATAGGACTATGAATTAGTCGTATGCAAATATGCATGAGAACCCCACAATACTTCATGTGTTTATAAACAAAGTTACTTGACTAACTGTTGCTTTCACTCATTACTATCATTGCTATTACAAACCATTTCGTTCTACAATAAGAGTTTTATAGAGCATCCTTTTTTTTTATTTTATGTCTTATAATTCTCCTCACGGATGCTACACTCAAAGCAAAATTCTTATTGTAAATATTTGTATAATCATAGGCCTTTTAAATATACTCTCATTGAAAGCTAGTGACACATTACTCGTACGTAGAGCTCAAAAAACCTCTCACAAGAGTAATTTTGTTTCGATCACGAGTCTCGCTTTTAAGCTGCAATGTTCAGAGTTATTATTGTATGCCAATTTGGTTTGTTTTGTTTGTAATCTGTGTAATATGGCAATGCCTATTCTCCATCCTTTTATCCTATTTGTTGGATGCTAGATATTTTATCGTTATAAGTTTCTTTAAATGTTATAAACTCGAAAATTTGTTTGTGTATTGAAGGTCCCCCACCCTGAACGCATAAATAAAATCAGCCAGTTACCATATGGGCCACTGCGCGAAGGCTCACAGGTTTGTCCTTCAATCCTCATTGGTGTTTGTGCTCCCCTACCTCTTCCTTTACAATAGGATTAACTCCATTTTTATTTTCTCTGTTTAGCTCTTGTACCTCTTACTTGACTATTAGTAATGACCTGTATCTTCCAAGTTCTTTTGCAGTGATCCATATTATTTCATTAAGGTAAATTAACCGAGTAGACCATTATTTGCACCGATCATTTACTTTAATTCATTTTACTTTACCTTTTCTGTATTCCTCAACTTCTGTCTTTATTTTCTTGCTATTGTTTATCAGCACATGAAAGTAAATAAATCATTAACATAACGGTAACATTAAGGACTACTTACTTCAAAAAGCTTAAGTCAAAGCCTCTGCAGCCGGTTTAATAGACTTTAATATTTAGTGAATCCTTCCTTGGTGAGATGACAATAGTGTGAGCAAATTAAAGCTACTCGATCTGAATTGAGGAAAAATATGTAAATGCAGGATAATTGATTTGAAATTAAGAATAAAATTGTACTAATGTCAATAATGAACTTGTAAATTAGGATGAATTTAATTGTTATTGTGGAAATGTGTCAGTGTTTTGAATTAGAGGTATGGCCACAGGCTTCGTTATCACTGCCTGGTTCGCCGTTCAATTTGCGGCGCGGTTCCCGCGGCTCGCACCAGATGGCGCTACGGCCGAACGGTCGGTCGCGCTACCCGCCCGGCGCAGACCGCAAGCCGCTGGTGCTATCCACGTACCTGGATGCTCAGGAACATCTGCCTTATGCTGACGACTCCAACGCCGTCACACCCATGTCTGAAGAGAACGGTGCTATCATTATTCCAGTTTACTACGCTAATTTAGGTCAGTATGTTTTATTAAGTTTTATTAAGTTTCAAGACATGGTGACGGTGATGAATGAAGCTTTTAAGTTAAAATATAAGGGATGAGTATAAATGTGAACAAGACTAAAGTAATGGTGTTTGAAAGTGAAGACGATTTATCGGAGTGTGAAGTAAAAATAAATGATAAGAGCGTGGCGCCAGTGAACGAGTTTGTATAAATTTACAAGCTCCAAACCCAAATGGGAATATACTCATAAGGGATGGAAAGATTGAAGAAGATGGGGAAAGAAGAGTGACGCAGGGCACAAAGTGAATGATGCTATACATGCGGTTGTGACCGGCCAGTCGATATCTCCGGAAGCTCGAGTCGCCGTTCACAACAATACTAATGTTTCGAAGTGAAGGTTGGGTATGGTGAAAAAGACATGAAAGTAGGATTATCGTAGACATGCGTTCCTTGCGAAGTATGTGTAATTTAATAAGACAACGTTGTGGTTTAAAAGAAGATGTAGTGGCTAAAATGGAAAAGAGTATGCTAAGATGGTTTGGCCTTGTTGAGAGGATGAATGAAGGCGACTAACGAAAGGTATTTACAAGGCAGATCTGAAAGGACACGCCAGAAGGGGACGCCCTAGTAAGATCTAAACATATACCTTATTACATAGACCTTATTGGTGATGTTCTTCAGAAAGGCCAGGTGCGCAGTACTCATAATCGGTGTGCGTGTGTGACTGTATGAACGTGAGTTAAGCAAAAGAATTATGTAAGGATCATAGCAGGTGGTGTTTTGTAGTTTCTGCCTACCCCCATAGGAAAAAGGCGTGAGTTTATATATATATGTATGTTTTATTAATTTGTGTGTACATATCCCAAGCAATAATATTATAATGTTTTTTAGTAAACGAACAAAGAAACCTTATTGTTCTACTGACAATCTGCAAGTGTTTATAAATTGGAGAGATATGGCAGTTTTCCTGAAGTTCACAGTATTGTGTCCCTCTATCTACTACGGCTTCTAAACATGCTCCTCAAACATTTGTCATTAATTCTCTAAACTAGTCTATTTGACTGCTCCAGGGTCTCGTCATTCGTCCTACACATCTCACCAATCGAGGTTGTCATACACATCACACGGCGATCTGCTGGGTGGCGGTAAAGCACAAACAAAAGAAGCGCGGCTTCGGAACCGCTCAGCGTCCAGGAACCACAGTGTGACGTCACAGCCACATCCTTACCCGCTGCCTGGACAGGACTTCTCATTAGTTTCTAGGCCGCTTAGAGAATATGTACGTACAGAAATATTTTAAAATTTTCCACCGATGAAATTTTGTCAAAATAAACTTAAAGGAATCTTAATAGGCACGTATTTTTTATTTTGATAATTCATAGTACTAAAAATTACGTTATCGTCTACGAAAAATGTTTCCGCACGCACTTGTGTCCATATTTTGATGATTTGAAGACAGATAGAAAAAAATAATTGAGAAATCTATGGAAATGTGTTCTTTTACTGATACTGAACCACCAAATAACATTTCCACGGTGGTTACAAAATTTTCCTGTTTAAATTTATTTTGACAGGAATCCTTTTGCTTTTAAACGCTCTAAACGCTCATCATATTCGAAAACCAATTCCCAAACAAATCTAGGTATACTTAATATTATAAAGCTGAAGAGTTTGTTCGTTTGTTTGAACGCGCTAATCTCAGGAACTTCTAGCTGGAATTAAAAACTTCTTTTTATTTTGGATAGTCCATTTATCGATGAAGGTTAAAGGCCCTATAACATCACGCTACGACCAATAGGAGCGGAGCATAAATGAAAAATGTTCCAAAACGGGAAAAAATATTCCTTTTTGAGAGCTTCCGTTGCGTGCGCTGCGTAAACAGTTTAAGTTACGTAAATATTATGTATGATGGTATTGTTTCTCTTTAAGAGTTCCATAAAAGTCCGCGACAGTATGTGCCTATCTTTTAAGATTGACTCACTATAACCTTTTTTTATTGTAATCAAATTTGTTCATTTGCGAAGGAGTTTTATCAACATCTATACTAATATCATAAAGCTGAAGAGTTTGTTTGTTTGTAGGGTAGGTAGGTGGTGGTAGGTAGATAGATAGCCAGTTGACGGGAGCGAAGCCGCGGGGCTCAGCTAGTGGAAAATAAAGGGATTTCTAACAAAACTATCCTCGTAACTAAATTAGATTTTCAATTAGAATTCCAAATCAAATTCCATTGGATTCAGAATTCAGATTCAATTTGTAAGGTAGGACAGGCCAATAAGAAAACTTATTTAGTGATTGAATTGTTTTATTTTAGGAAATGAGCACGACTGAATGTACGGACGAAGCTGGAAAAGTTTTGAAACCGTCAACCGACAATCCGTTCATAGAATCTTCGCAACAACCAAATGTAGTGGATATGAGAGGTATGGTTTCAGATTCATGTTTTAAGCAATATAATTCTGATAGAATTTTGTTTCAATCATCTAAATGTTAGTGTTAGCATCTAAATGTTAGTGTTAGGTTTGTATCATGAATTAAAAGTTACACAATCATATAAGATCATGTGACTATATTCGGATCCGTTATATCGTGCAACCGATTTGTTCCAGATGTTATGGTACTGAACGAAATCATCGAACAAGCAGGGCGCCAGAGTCGAGCAAGCGATCAGAACGGTATGGCGTACACCACACACTTTTAATAATATTGGTTCCAAGACAACGCTGTCTACGCATTATATTTTATTTCATCAACGTTCGATGTTTATCTCGCTTTCTAAAAAACCTAAAGTTTTTATAAACAAAGATAAATAAACAATGAACTTGTACACGAACACTAACAGATCACACTTGCCCGGTATTTGCTCATTATGCAACAAAAAAGCATAATTGGCAAAAGTAACAACAGAACATTTGTGGATGTCATTTATTGGCGATGAGCCGTCGCATTTAGAATATTGCACTCGCACGCACATATAGTTGAAGAAAAAGAACTGGAAAGTTAGAAAAAAATATTGTCTAGAACGTAGATTTGATAAATAATTAATTTCTTACATAAAAGAAAACAGTTGAAAGGCTTAAAAAACCCTTGCTTAACATCAACATGCAGACAAAACCGTAGATAAAGATGAACTTGATTAAGAATAGATAGAGAATTTTTCTTCGACTGCCTACACGATCGTTGAACAGTAGCTGCCTATACATCCTACTTTGCGTACATATACATTATCCTACAATGTTGATTACACTAACATATTGTGTTACACTGTAGTCGTATCCATTCCCTAAGTACCTACTTGTGTTCCACGCTTTTTGCACAACCTTGATTATCATATGCACCTTTGTCTATAACTTCAATAAGATATTGAAGACCCGTATTTTAGTAGCTTTAAAATGTTCTGTGTTCCTTTTTTTGCATGGATTGTGACCACGTGTTTTGCTAATACTAGGAACTAGTTAATAATCATGACTATTACTGATCTATGTCATGCAGTAAAACCGTAAGAACATAACTATACTTAATATCAAAATATTTGTATCATGCAAAAAGCTTCAAAAGTTTGCTATGCTTATATCACTCTCTATGGATAGTCACGATATTCATATTTTTTGATCTGCGGAAGTCAAAATTGATGAGATGAGCTCAACATCATTCATGATGAGCATTTCAAGTAGTTAAGCTAAATATGCTTCAAAGCATTTGAGAGTATTCGAGTATTGTTCACCGCTAGTACTGTTTGAGTTTGATTTGCACGAGGTTACCTGGCACCATGGTGTGATTGATATTCTTGTAGAGTATCTCCAACAGCACCGAGTGCCACAAGAGTTTGCGCAACCCTTCAATCATTTGTAGATAAATGACAGCCAGCAAAATTACAAAAAATATGGATATTGGTGTCTAGATTTTAAGACTGTAAAAGTTCCAATAAAAGAATGAATTGGCAAAACCAAATCAATAAAAACTCAATCGAAATTAACTCCATCTTTTATTGGAAACATATCTGATTGTAATAATGAAATAATGAGCGAATACTAACAGAAATTGTTTCTCTCTCTCTAACACACTCACACGCACACTGCTGGTAATCGGGACAACAGTGTCAGTGTACTACTTCCCCCAACCAACAGCGGAAGACGATGAGGATGGGCCCACGTTTAAAGAGAGACTCCTCGAGTGGCTGATGAAGGCGATAGACTTCTTCTGTGTGTGGGACTGCTGTTGGTTGTGGCTGGAGTTTCAGAAGTACGTGGCGCTGCTGGTGTTCGATCCGTTCGTGGAGTTGTTCATCACTCTATGTATCGTGGTCAACACACTGTTCATGGCGCTCGACCACCACGACATGGACAAAGACATGGAGAGGGCGCTCAAGAGTGGCAACTATGTGAGTATGACCACTCAATTCCATAATATCTATATTTTGAACATGGATATGTCCAGATGCACTAGGCCTGGAAACATGGCATTAGATTTTTAATTAAATTTCTAAACGAGAAGACTAGATGATCACCTTATGTTAGGGAGGGCGTCACCACGCTCCGCGGTCCGCCATCCGGACTGCCGACCAATTTTGTGTGGACATTCCAAATAGATCATCATCATGATCATTTCAGCCGAAAGACGTCCACAGCTGAACATAGGCCTCCCCCAAGTGACATTGACTGGTCCCGTGCGTCTTGCATTATGATAGTTTCTAAGATGAACTTTCCGATGAACATCTACAAGATTTAATGACAATAGCCGTCACCAACTTTAGTCTAAACTTCGGTGGGATAGTTCAAGGGACCGTTAATATTTGATAAAAAAAGGTCTTACTTACTGGTACTTACTTTTATTGATTACATTTGTTTTATCATCATCATCAAAAAACTGACCCTAAACTAAAGTAATTGGTGATTACTGTGCAATAATTTCAAGCAAATTAGTTATTTCTAAATACCCAATTTGTAACTTGATGTTTGTTTCAGTTTTTCACTGCTACATTCGGTATAGAAGCCATGTTGAAATTAGTAGCTATGAGCCCAAAATTTTACTTCCAAGAGGGTTGGAATATATTTGACTTTATCATTGTGGCCTTATCACTGTTGGAGTTGGGATTGGAAGGAGTTCAGGGTTTGTCAGTGTTGCGTTCCTTTCGTTTGGTATGTATTGCTCTTACTGTACTACAACTTAATAAGAGTTCATAAATCAAAATCATTCATCTGTTCATATCGATACTTTGTTCTGTCTTTTCTTTTTTAATTATTTCAACAAATTAATTTGCTATACCTTCATCTATTAATGTTCCATTCATGCTTGATATTAAAGTGTCTGTGTTTTCTTTATTAAGATTATTAAGGTTACTTTTTACATGGTCTTAGTTTCCACTTCATAAATCACCCGTTATGTTAAGACTGATACTAATATTAATTCAACTTATGTATAAATGTGGTGAAATATTTTCAGCTACGTGTATTTAAACTGGCCAAGTCTTGGCCGGCGCTAAACCTAATTATATCCATAATGGGTAGGACGGTGGGAGCTTTAGGGAACTTGACCTTTGTACTTTGCATCATTATATTCATATTTGCGGTGATGGGGATGCAGTTGTTTGGCAAGAACTACACAGGTTCTAATTTAAAAGAAAATTTAGCATCTCTAATTAAAGAATTAAGCTTCATTATTAATTATTCAGCTTCACACAACAGAAATTTTTACACTGGGCTTGATTCAACATTATTTTCATGACGGACTGATGAGTCCTCGCTGTGGCTTTATAACACGGAATGTGACTCAGAAACGCAGGCGAGCCTGAAACGAGACACGTTATAAAGCTATGCCACGCAGCTTCAAATCATAATTATTTAAGCTTTGCATCGAGTAACATAGATTTGACTTGCAGCTTCGCTTCCGAAGGGTACTTTGATGCATCAGGTCGTCTACTGATGGGATCTATGTCGTTATAAGAGACAAACAGAAAATTAGAACCTATAAAAACATAAGAATGTTGATCAAAAATGTTATCGATCCAAAAGCTCTCACGATAAGAACTAACATAAATCCCACTCATACAGAAATAACTCTGTGCACATCGATAGGTAACTCAAGCACACATCTGCTAATGGTGGCCCCCAATCACTCACAGCACGCACTGCAACTGTTGAGACACGTGAGTGATTGAGGGTCGTGGAAGGGTTTCGCAGTAGCATAGGTGAAGCGCCGGTAAGCGAGCTTGTGTGACGCCTTGTATCACAATTTGTAATTGCAGCTTCGAGTATTCAAATTGGCAAAGTCATGGCCGACACTTAATTTACTCATCTCCATAATGGGTAGGACAATGGGTGCCTTGGGCAACCTGACCTTCGTATTGTGCATCATTATTTTCATATTTGCGGTGATGGGTATGCAACTATTCGGGAAAAATTACGTGGGTAAGTGTAATTGGTGGGAGTGTTGCATGTACATTGGTGTTTGATTGGAGATGTTGACTGTTGGTTTGCGGCGGCGGCGCCCGATGTAGCGCATAAATATATTTCAACAGACTTAATTGTGATTCATTCTATCTCGGGTTTGGGACAAACTTTGTGCAGAATCACTTAGCTTCCGGTATGGTTTCTTCTAACTGAGTTTGTGTATATTTTATTTTTTATCCTGCCGAAGAAAGTGTCATGTAAATGAATTTAAGGTTTCTTCATCCTGTTCTGCTCTTTATTCATGTTCATTTATCATTCTCTCTAATTGCTTCATTCTTAGATTTTAAACCCTAATTAATTTATGATTCTATTCATTTGTGGTTCTTGTTTTTATGTTTTACAAAATAAAATTTACGTTATTGAAATAAATATTCTGTGTACAAAAGCCAGCTTAATTCTGAATTAATGAAACCTTAGAGCGATGGAGAATAAAGTCTCATTTTTCATTTATTTATTGCTTTGATTTTAACAATTTTACTACCGTTATCTTATATAATATAGCAGAAAAAGCAATTACTCTGGTTTTGGTTATAAACAACTCACAAAAACAATATAATGAGCGACACATCAAAACCATAAGTCACTACTGTTGAAGTATATTTTGTGTTGCATCTTTTAAAGCGTGGATGAAATGTTTTAAACTAAAATCTTTGTTCAGGAAACAGATATATAAGTCGTTTAGAATCATGTTAACGCACTAACACTTGCTCAGAACATTTTATTGGTATCCCGTATTAAATCAGTACCGATTGTGATACCGATCACTATTTACCCCGAAGAAAAGAGGAGGCAGTATTACTTAAACATTATCTTCATAACAGGGATCCGTTTTTAAAGACACAAGACTTTGAGAAAGACGAAGACCTCAAAACATGAGTCAGCCCTCAGATGCCCTAGGATGAGCGCTAGCAGCTAGCCAAAGGGCTTATACATGAATGGAATCGAAAACCCCAATTAGAAGTCTGGATGTGTGCAACCAGCTTGATACATAGTTTTAGCATATGTATGAACTACTGAATGAAAGAGACACAGTACATTGGTTACACCCGGTCCAGAACGTGAGGTTTACACTACAATCGATCACACAACGTTGCGCTTAACAAATCCTAAACGGCCCTAATCTAAATTACTTCCCTGAGTCCACACTTTAATTGGGGCTCGCCGTCGCTGTTTGAATAGTGAATATTGTGTTTATGTGCGTCACACTGTTGTGCTCATTAGAAGATTGGTAAGATTCGATGTGTCCCCTTCCAAGTTAGCCTGATACCCTAAAAGTATGTACAGTCCTCTTTCTAAAAGCCCCATGGAAAAGGCGCCTCACTTGTGAGACATTACGCTAGCTACCTTTCATGTTTCCTTTTACATCTTTTCTTTGGACATTCTCAATCTTTACGTTTTCTAAGCCTTCCGTAAGCGCTATATTTATGTCTCTAATATTCTATAGTACTATTAAATGGCATGCTGTAATTAATATAGTAAGTATGGTGTTGAAGTTTTGAAGCTTTATGTTTTGTAAGCTCATGGTAGAGAACCGCATGACCTAGCTAGCTTTGGGAATGTTATAGAATAATAGTCAAATATATTTTGGTTCCCACAATTACACAGGAGCTTTTTAAAATACTCGCAGTACTTTAATTAATTATTAAGAATATTTCTTAAATTAAAAATAACATCGGTTTATTTTGGCTCATTAAACATTCGCTGAAAATTAATTAGAATACTGCGACGATTGTATAACTTGTTAAATGTAATTATTCTAAATTGCTTATCTATTACTAATTTAAAATGCAAAAATAAATCAAAATATATCTCTTTACTTATATGTATTTATTTAAAAGTATATATAAAATATATACATATTTTATTATTAGATACTCGTACTATATCTATTGTTGTTTTATCGTGATGTGTTGTGGTTGTTTTTCACATAGATGTCTCTAGACTTAATCACAAACCCGAGGCCTTTAATAAGTAAAGAGGAGATATTTTTGTGACGTGAATTCTCTTTAATTAAATGCAATCCTTTAGACACTTGGGTACATTACTAATGTGTTGGTATGTATGCACAGATTACGTAGACCGTTTCCCGGACGGGGACCTACCGCGATGGAACTTCACGGATTTCATGCATAGCTTCATGATTGTGTTTCGAGTACTCTGCGGAGAATGGATTGAGAGTATGTGGGACTGTATGCTGGTGGGAGATGTCTCTTGTATACCATTCTTCTTGGCTACCGTCGTCATTGGTAATCTTGTGGTCAGTATCATAAACATTACTGATATATGAATATTAAATGCATAAAGTGGACACATTGCCTAAATAATACATTTTCCAGGTACTCAACCTTTTCTTGGCCCTGTTACTGTCCAATTTCGGCTCATCGAGTTTGTCGACGCCAACTGCCGACCAAGATACCAACAAAATAGCAGAGGCCTTTAACAGAATATCAAGGTTTATTGATTGGGTCAAACGAAATGTGGCAGACGTTATGAAGCTTCTGAAAAACAAACTGACCAATCAGATAGCGATCCACGCACCCGGTAAGATGTGTGTCTTGTTGCCCGTATGTTGTGGCATGTCGTTGTATGTACCTCTATGTATTTTTGTACTTATGTAGATAAATATGTATACAGTCTTTATTGCCCCAGCTTGTGTACAAAAACAATGTGTTCTAAACATTCGAAATTAAAAAAAAAAAACAATAGCAGTATCATCTGGCTAATATGATTTAATATAATTAAAAATGTTAATACAGAAGAAAAAAAAAATTTTGACAGTCAAACAATCAGTTTATGCAAAATCAATTGTTTCGCCGCCATCAAAAGATTAATCGAAGATGTTGCCAAAATTCCGTCTCTAATGTAAAAACTTCGAAATATATTCTTATTAGAATTGTAGCATGATATTTGTGTGTTTAAAAAAAAATGGGATATATAGCATGGAGTTGTTGTATCGAATAAAATTATTTGAATTGCGTGTGAACACAGTGCGTTGCCTGCGCCCTAGCGTTCCAAGTGTAGAAAGCAGACCCTTTATGTATAAATGTCGTGTGTTTGAGTCCTCGTTTCACTGTTACTTTCCATTTTGTATCTAGCCCTTTTATTTATGTTTCTATCATTTGAAATATTCACTGTATCTTCTTCTATTATGATTGTCTTTCAAAGAAAAGTTTTGTTAGTGGGCGAATAATACATTAGACCGGCAGACTACTTTTTTCTAAGCACAAAAAAGAACTCGCTATCTAAATTGCAGACTTCTGTCTAGTGTATTTCCTCGCTGAACATAACACCTTCTCTCGTTTGCATACTCGAAATAGAACAACGCCCGAATCTATTTATAAAATAATTTACAAACTCAAAAAGTAGGTAAAGCATATGCAAAAAAAAACGCGTTATTTTTTTTTAGTTAAAAGATCCAAGAGATGGATATCAATCTTTAAAGAAACTGAAAACCTAAGTTGCCTTTAATTCAACTAGTTAATGCTAATTTTCTAGAATTCCTCACAATAACGAGGTAGGTACTTTCGGTATATCTGTTATGGACCAAGTGATTAACACGGCATTATTCATAATACCCGGGAAATTTGAAAAATTCCCAATATGAGAAGGCAATATGATAAATAATTAAATTGACCGGGCTTTCTGAATAATGCCCAGCACTTATTGGGCCGGGTAATAATATTTGTTTTTTTTTTAAATTATTTTAATCTTGACTTTGGTTTTAATATAGAATAGGTAAGTACGATTATTATTTAAGCAACAGATTCGACGGAGCCCGGTTGGGCGGGGCTCCTATTTCTGTCTGCAGAGTCTAAAGTAACCTAAGATGAAGGAGATGGGAGCTGAAGTGAGCGAGCAAACATCATCTCCTCCGAACCTAACCAATCCGTGTCAGGGTGCTCTAAGCCCCCGAGCTCACTTTGCTCGCACTTGGACTAATTCATTGACCATAATTATAGAATTGCGCAACCGTTACGTAGCAATATTCATAATGAACAGACCATTTGTGATAAATATTGAAGTTAAGAACAGTATTCATTACATTGTTCGATTTGATTATGATTACTTTATTCATAATGCCCGGACTTTACACGTAGTGCCCTGATTAATCACTTGGTACATGACATATCCATTGCATATCACAATGACTTGCATCAAGCAATAAATTTAATCATATCGATATTATCCTCCTACTTCCATAATCCTTTTACAAAGCTACACAGTGTTGCTTCTGATTGGATCTTGGTCGTGCCTTCCACGCCCAAGTCTTATCATGGACTAGAAAATTATTAAATTATCAAAATATTGCGTTTTAATAATACCTAATTGATGATAATGGTGCAGTCTACGACTTTTGTAATATTGGCCGGAGCTTATCAAATAAATTATAAATAATTTAGTAATTCCTAATTACTTTCACGCTTTATGATATATCATCATTATATGTAACTATTCCTATACATGTTCGTGTTCCTGGCTTTGTGTGTGTTTATGCATGATTACTGTTTGTGTATTGTATAATCTCCGTTTCAGTATGTATAATATCTATTACATGTATCAATATTTCACATGATTTGGATCTTTGGTATTACCATACGATTAGTTTAAGATATTCTGGTGATTATACCTAGTCATTATTACCAATAAAAATTTGATTAATGTGAAAGATTATTTCAAGCTTTTATGTAAGTACCTATTTGTAACAAAAAATCTAATAGTAAATTTATGTCATTACAAAGTTTCACAAGAGAAAATTCATCTCATTTATTTATATTCACTACATTGTACAGAGGATTTAAAGACAAAATATAACTTAAACATGACTTGTTTTTATGAACATTTTGTCAATTTTCGTCCTGGTCTGATTTCTATGCTTGGTCGTCGGGTGGCCTCTTCGTGAACGCACCGTGGACACACCATGCGACATGTAGGCTTAAAGGCGGCTTTGTGTGGCCGCTGTGTCTCCTCAGAGCGAGTGGACAACGAACTGGAGCTCGGCACAGACCTCGACGACGCTGTACTGTACAAAGACAAGAAACTCAAAGACCAAGTAGAAGTAGCTATAGGTGACGGTATGGAATTCACTATACCAGGTAATTGATCAATATTTTGAAATAATAACTAAGGTTAACATTAATACACAGTGTACCAAACTAATAATTATATTTCAGGTGACAATAAATACAAGAAAGGAAAAATTTTGTTAAATAATATTAACGCGATAACAGATAATCATAGAGACAACCGGTTAGATTGTGAATTAAATCATCATGGGTATCCTATACAGGTAAATATTGTAGAAGACAATCTTATTCGTATTGGTTTAATTAATTTTGTGTTATGCATCATTAATTTCTTATAATATCATTTTTTGTTCAGGATGACGATACAATAAGTCAAAAGTCGTACGGCAGTCATAAAATTAGGTCATTCAAAGATGAAAGTCATAAAGGCTCAGCAGACACTATAGATGGCGAAGAGAAAAAGGATGCCAGCAAAGAAGAATTAGGGTTAGAAGAAGGTCAGTTTAATACCAAGCATTTTTGTAATATAATTCTAGAGATAGTATGATTTGTAACTTGTTTTTACAGAAATGGTTGAAGAGGAAGAAGATGGAAAGCTAGATGGAGGTCTGGGTAAAACGGATATCATAGTGGCAGCAGATGAAGAAGTCGTAGACGATAGTCCTGCTGACTGCTGTCCAGAGCCGTGTTACGCGAAGTTCCCATTCCTCGCAGGAGACGATGAGTCACCCTTCTGGCAAGGATGGGGCATGCTCCGATTGAAAACCTTCAGACTCATTGAAAACACATATTTTGAAACGGCTGTGATTACCATGATTTTGCTCAGTAGTTTGGCTTTGGTAAGTTTTCGAAAAAAAATCTCAATGTTAGTAGTTTATTTGCATAAAAGTTAAATTTTAAAAATAATCTTTATTACAGGCTTTAGAAGATGTAAATTTACCACATCGGCCAATTCTCCAAGACATCTTGTATTATATGGATCGAATCTTCACCGTAATTTTCTTCATCGAGATGTTGATCAAATGGCTTGCCCTCGGCTTCCAAAAATACTTCACGAACGCATGGTGCTGGCTCGACTTCATCATTGTCATGGTAATATATTGATATTTCTTTAGATATAATATCTGAATTCGTACTAATAGTTTTTTTGCAGATTAGATTACTAAAAACTAAATCATGGCATTGGATTTCACTTATATTATTATGTAATGAAAAAGAAAAAGTAAAGGTCTATTCAGGTTGGTCTTAAAATTCTTTGTAAAGGTCTGAACTATCACAATAGCTTCTGAACGTGCTGTTGGTGGGAAGACCAAGTACCTAATACCATGAAGTAAATCAAAAATGTAGATGTAAGAAATATGTGTTGTTAAGATAAAGTAAATGACGAATGGTGTGGCGTTAGTTGTCCCTCGTAAACCACGGCGCGGTGATGGCGGGCGCGGACGACATCCCGGCGTTCCGCTCGATGCGCACGTTGCGCGCGCTGCGGCCGCTCCGCGCGGTCTCGCGCTGGGAGGGCATGCGCGTGAGTAGCGCACTGAGGCGCGCACACACAGCGCGCAGTCGCAGGCGGTACTGTTGCGCTGCACATCCACACACACATTCCTGACAAACGTGTTTTCAGCACAACAGAAAAATTAATGTCGAATTTCATCCGGAATATCAAACACCAATCCATTTACAAAAATAAAAAAATTGGTTGCTCATTATACTGTCCAATATTCCATTGCATTGATTGAATATTACTTAAAATATTGATGAGCCTCGTCGTGTATGATGTGCAGCGCAACTCAAAGCGTGCAGCTTTGATTGTTCGATGTCTATGGCAGTGGAAACTCCGAACGGCCTCACCTCGCTGCCTCGAGCTCTCGATGTCGTACTGTTTGTTTATGGATACCGCTTCTTTGTGACTTTCTTACCCACAACCCTGCTAACCGAAATTTACCTGTGGCCAAAAATATAATGGCCTTTACAGAGTGACTTGAAATCCTGATATTTTCAAGTGCATGAATAAACACGACTTCTATCTTTGTGCTGTCGTACGAGATAGTGCCTTTTTCACGAACAATAAATAGTTTATATCTAAAAATATTTTGAATAAAAAAAGAAAATATTTTAACTGAAAATGGCACGTGATCTTGAATGCTGTCGATGTCATAAACTGCAAAATATATAACTATACATATATCTTGATTATGTTCTTAACATGTTATGTAGCTTTCTTTGGGACATCAGAGAATCTATTATGAATAATTTAATTAAGTTGCTTGTTAGCTGTAATTTATTATTTAGAAATTCACTGATGTCCTAACACTTACTTTGATGTACAAATGTGTGTAACTTGAGTGATATATCACATTTCTATCCTTTTTGATATTCTGCAATAGGCGTTACGTTTCGTATCTTTAAACAAGTCTTCATCTTCCTGAAAAGATTATCCTGTCCTTAGGTTTGTTATCCAGGTCGTGAGTCTTCAACCATATTATGGAATACTCTAGTTTGGAGTTGGTGGGATTTTGTCTTATTTAATTTTGTCTTTATTGTAGATGCAGCAGTAGAAGACAGAACTTAATTTTACCAGCAAATTGTTGAAATATAAATTGTCTCAATATGCAACCCTTGATTTCATCAGGTCTCGCTTATAAACTTCGTAGCGGCGCTTTGTGGCGCCGGCGGCATTCAGGCGTTCAAAACGATGCGAACGCTGCGCGCACTGCGCCCGCTCAGAGCCATGAGCCGCATGCAGGGCATGAGGGTACGTACCGCCCTGTGCGCCGACACACCCTATCGCTCATCCATCCACAACACACTTCGCTCCACACTTCACATTCACTTTTCTATTTCAACTTCTACGATCATTAAAAACATTATTAAATTTCCAACATTCGAGTACGGCTCCTTTTCCGATATTTCTGCATCAATCACCAGATCTAAATTTGTTTAAAATTGTTAATTTGAACAGTTGTTACCAATTCATTGGCAGTAGTCTATTATCGAATTAATATTAGTGAATCATTTTGAAGTGGTCGGTGGCACCCCTGAATGGCTTAGTATCATCACTGTTCGTCATAAACCTCTTTTAGCAATGGTTCAATGGGATTTATTTTTGGAGAGATTTCATCCATGTTTTGGTCTCTTTTTCTATTGGTCTTATTATTATTAGCTAGATTAGAGTTTTGTAATTACTTAGTTATTTGGAATGCTAATTTATATTCTGCACCTTAGATTTTTTCTTCTTGTATCTTCATCGTACGAGCGGCAAGTCGCATGCATTACTACTAATTCCCTATATTGTGGATGGCTAAATTAGTGGACAAGGTAAGAGTAGTGTAGTATCTATGTTGCTTTGAGATGTGCTTCGGTGTTCTCGATGTTATGTAAATTAATTCATGTTGTGTACATACTTGTACTAATATCATTTTCAATCAGTACCATTGACATGATCACTCAAAGTATGGAATAATTCAGAATCAATATTAACCTTGAGACGCTACTTAGAATTGCACAATACATATAAACTTAAATTCCTTGCTTCCTAACTAATATTTTGCGCCCACTAACAAAATGCACGCCAAATAAAACAAATGAGAGTGTATTTGTTTCACTGTACACTCATAATACTTAATTGCAAGTCTAGCTATAGGTCCCCATAGGCGGTGTTAGTAACGCGTGCGTATGTGGCAGGTCGTGGTGAACGCGCTGGTGCAGGCCATCCCGTCCATCTTCAACGTGTTGTTGGTGTGTCTTATCTTCTGGCTCATCTTCGCCATCATGGGCGTACAACTCTTCGCTGGAAAGTATTTCAAGGTAATGACTCAACGCAAAAAAAAATCGAAATAGTCTTGTGTTGATTTTCTAAACAAAAGCTATAAATATGTCTAATGGTAAAATCTTCCTTTTGGACTTGCTAACGAGTTCACTTTTGAATGTTTCCAGTGCGTCGACCTGAACCACACGACGCTCAGCCACGAGATCATCCCGGACAGGAACGCGTGCATCTTGGAGAACTACACTTGGGAGAATTCGCCGATGAACTTCGACCATGTTGGCAAGGCGTACCTGTGCCTCTTCCAGGTTGCTACTTTCAAAGGATGGATACAAATCATGAACGACGCTATTGATTCGAGAGAAGTACGTGTTTCATACGTTACTAAGTAAAGTGTGCTTGAAGACATGTTATCTATATCTATATAATTATTATTATCATTTGATTGTATATTAACAAAATGCCTTTAATAATTTCAGGTGGGACGCCAACCAATACGAGAAACAAACATCTACATGTACCTGTACTTCGTTTTCTTCATTATATTCGGCTCATTCTTCACTCTCAACCTATTCATCGGTGTGATCATCGACAACTTTAACGAACAGAAGAAGAAAGCCGGTGGAAGTCTCGAGATGTTCATGACTGAAGATCAGAAGAAATACTACAATGCCATGAAGAAAATGGGTTCTAAGAAACCGTTGAAAGCTATTCCGAGGCCGAAGGTAATATCTTAAAATTTAGCAGGTCTATGAAAGATTTGATATCCGGTATAGATTAGGGATATTACGGAAGTGATGATATCATTTAATTTGGTTTATCGGAATAAATGGGTGAATCGGAAAAATCCGGCACCGAAATTAAAATCGAAATCGAAATCGGAGGCTGAAGAAAGATGTGTTAAGAGAAAACAAATTCAACAATAAAATCCGGCCAAGTGCGAGTCAGACTCGCGCAAGAAGGGTTCCGTACCATTATCGCAAAAAAACGGCAAAAAAACCACGTTTGTTGAATGGGGGGCTCGCATACAACAAACGTGATTTTTTTGCCATGCACTTAAATATTTATTTTATTCTGTTTTTAGTATATGTTGTTATAAAGGCAACACATAATACATAATCTGTGAATTTCAACTGCCTAGCTATAACGGTTCATGAGATACAGACAGACAGACGGACCGCGGAGTCTTAGTAATAGGGTCCCGTTTTTACCCTTTAGGTACGGAACCCTAAAAATAATACGTACATCGTTAATAAATATACCTTCGTAATACACCAGCAGGCCTTGGAAAAAAAAGGAAATTTTCTAAAATCGTTATCAGTATTAATCCTTACTAATATTATAAATGTGAATGTAACTTACATGTTTGTTACGCTTTCACGCAAAAACTACTGAACCGATCATCATGAAACTTTGTAAATATATTCTTGGAGGTATTAGAAGTAACATAGGACAAATTTTATATAAAAAAAGGCTTCACTGCGAGCGAAGCCGCGGGTAAAAGCTAGTAGTAAATAAAATAAAATATGTGTAGTATTAAATGAAATCAGTGACTCCAAAAGAAGCAAGTTATAATTAATGAGTAAAAGTTTCGAGACTTTACCTCCTTCCAGTTTATTTCTCAACGGGTCTTAGATTAGGCCAGCACCACTAAAGTCGTTCGCCTGCTACTGGGCTTGGTGGCCACGACAAATAATGACGGGCAATCTAGTTCAGGGGTTTGGATTTAGTATTTACTTTTCACCGTAAAAAGGTCATCACTTGAAGTTTGTACGCGTTGACTGCTGCCACGTGCCGCCACCGTATCGACCTACGATAACCTCCAGTATAAAAGTTTCGGAACCGAAATCGGAATCGAACCTTCGTAATATCTCTAGTATAGACCAACTTATATTCTCAGGATATATTCACATAATAACCTCCTGCTTCGAACTTCTGATCTTCATCAGCTGTTTTAAAAAATAACAAAAAACCGAGACACTAGCAACCTGTGGAGCGTAATGCCACAGGGCAACATTACGCTCCTCAAGCTGTCTCTTGTAAAAACAAAAGCACAGCAGATTCAAAATTTGATGTATTGCTTTTCTCAACATCTTATCACCGGACTTTCGACACAGATGCATCATCCAGATAAGACAATTGTATAATTTACAAGAATCCTGATACGTGTATTTTTGTTACAGTGGCGACCACAAGCCATCGTGTTCGAGATAGTGACGGACAAGAAGTTCGACATGATCATCATGTTATTCATCGGCCTGAACATGTTGACGATGACGCTGGACCACTACCAGCAGTCCGAGACGTTCAGCACTGTCCTCGACTACCTCAATATGATATTTATCGTGATATTCAGTTCAGAGTGCCTACTAAAAATGTTCGCCTTACGTTATCATTACTTCGTTGAGCCTTGGAACTTGTTCGATTTCGTAGTAGTCAATTTCTCAATTCTTAGTGAGTATGCCGAATTTTGATGTTATTACCATTCCAACAATTTAATCACTTCACTAATAATCCATTTCTTTGTCCCCAGGTCTGGTATTGAGTGATATTATAGAAAAGTATTTCGTATCACCAACTCTATTGAGAGTGGTGAGAGTAGCAAAGGTCGGTCGTGTGTTGCGTCTCGTGAAGGGCGCGAAGGGTATCCGGACGCTGTTGTTCGCGCTGGCGATGTCCTTGCCAGCTCTGTTCAACATCTGTCTGCTGCTCTTCCTTGTCATGTTCATCTTCGCCATCTTTGGCATGTCGTTCTTCATGCACGTCAAGGACAAAGGTGGCCTCGACGACGTATACAACTTCAAGACTTTCGTGCAGAGTATGATCCTGCTATTTCAGGTCAGTCATGCTATATCGACATTTATCAACTTACTGTTTGCTTGACATGAATATCCTCACAGACCGCTATTAGGACAGAGGCATCGGTGACGACTGCATAGAAGGATGCTGGCTCTTTATCTTCTAGTAGTAATCAGGTCTGTGTGTTTCATGTCGTACCCTAGATGTCGACATCAGCGGGATGGGACGGCGTGCTGGACGGCATCATCAACGAGGAGGAGTGCGACCTGCCCGACAACGAGCGCGGCTACCCCGGCAACTGCGGCTCGGCCACCATCGGCATCACCTACCTGCTGTCCTACCTCGTCATCTCCTTCCTCATCGTCATCAACATGTACATCGCCGTCATCCTCGAGAACTACTCGCAGGTGACTCAGCGTTATCCATTGTTTTCTAATAGCATTTTGGAAAGTTATTGTTCGATGCGAATGTAATGGTTCGATGATTGTGTGCAGGCGACGGAGGACGTGCAGGAAGGGCTGACGGACGACGACTACGACATGTACTACGAGATCTGGCAGCGCTTCGACCCCGACGGCACTCAGTACATCCGCTACGACCAGCTGTCGGACTTCCTCGACGTGCTGGAGCCGCCGCTGCAGATCCACAAGCCCAACAAGTACAAGATCATCTCCATGGACATCCCCATCTGTCGCGGCGACATGATGTTCTGCGTCGACATCCTCGACGCGCTCACCAAAGACTTCTTCGCTCGGAAAGGCAACCCCATCGAGGACCCCGGCGACCTCGAGGTGGGGCGGCCCGACGAGGTGGGCTACGAGCCCGTGAGCTCCACGCTGTGGCGCCAGCGCGAGGAGTACTGCGCGCGGCTCATCCAGCACGCCTGGCGCCGCCACCGCCGCGCGCACGACTCGCCGCCGCCGCCCGGCGCCGGCGCGCCCACCGCCGTGCTGCTGGACGGCGCGGCGCCGCGCGTGGTGCTGGGCGGCGCGTGGGCCGGCGGCGCGCCGGGGCCGGGCCCGGCGCCGGCGCCAGTCTGACCCGCGCTGGCGCTGGCGCTGCTGCCCGCGCTGGCCGCCGACGCGCCGCTGCCGCTGCCCGCACCGCTGCCCGAGCTCCTGAGCCCACCCAAGCGCACTTAATTATTGTTTACGCTAGTGTCGCGTGTACATACGGCGTGTTAGCGTGAGTAGCAGTGTAGCAGTGGCGGCGGCGCCCGGCCCGAGCCCGGCTGCGCCCGCGCCGTGCCGGACTGCCCGGACGATCGCCCGGACGTTGTTCTTTCGCGTTTAGAGACGTTCGACGTGTTTACTGGAGTGTTTTGTATTCGCGTGGCCGAAGCTTAGTGACCGTTTGTTTTGCGACCGATGTTCGCGCGCGTTCTGTCGTTCCGATTCGTATCCGTTCGTTTGCGTTCGCGTGCGGACCTGTTCCCGGTGAGAAAAGCCGTCGATCGGAGAGGATCGTTCTCGCGAGCGTGCCCTTTTTTTATTCGTCACTAGTGATGTAATGTAAGGTATTGGATAAAATTGAGGAAACTCTAAAAGCTTATTTTTGTATTCGATGAATATCACTGTCTATCTGTAAAATTCTAAAACAGAGCTGTACTTATAAATATTGTGAAGTTCGATGATTTGTTACCGATTGTGAGATATCATTTTTCTTCCCCGAAATGGTGTCGAGCAATAGCACAAGTAGATGTCCCGGTCCGGCGTGTGTGTGGTGTGTGTGTGTGTGTGTGTGTGTGTGGTGCGGCGGAGTGCGGCGCGCAGCACGCTTGTCCAGCTTCTCACGGCTAACATGTTCGGCTCCCACTCGCGTCACCACACTGGGTTACATTACATGCATGACGTCACACGAGCCCGCGCTCACGGGCGCTAGTATTATCGTATCTTAATAGACGCTTAAGAGAAGCAATGGCTACGCCGATTCATATCAATTTTGTCCGTATAGTTTTAATAGTTCCAATTTTTAAGCTTGTCACTGTACCGAAACGACGCGAGGTCGCGTCTATCTATGCGAGGACGGCCGCCTGCCGGTCCTCGGGACTAAGAGAGTTTAGAGAAATTTTTGCAACGTTATCTATATAAGCTTAACAAATCAGCTGTGAAATCGGTACCAGAATTCACTTCCGTCCTAATTCAGTACGCATCATAGGAATCGAGCCATTTTATGTAACGCGCACTTTCCACATTCCTAGTTAATGTAATTGCCTTCCCCTGGTTACATTAGCGGCGGGCCGGCGGCCTTCCCCTCCGCCGGCCCCGTGCGGCCCGCATGCGGCCGCGCACACACTACTACGACACTTTCTGCAATCCTCAACGCTTATTCGCCCAACCATGTATGAACTACCTCAAGTTAACCTTATACATTGTTGGTTTTTGTACCGGCAGCGTTGCGCATGTCAGAGAGTGTCGCATGGGGGTGTGCCGGCCCGCCCCGCGGCCCGTGCTCGCCCGCCCCATAGCCCTATAATATCTGACATAGCGAGCGGGCTGGTACTGCTTCGACGAGTGTTGCTCTTGCAGATTACATTTTGACGATGTTGATAATGTTTAATGTTCATTCACGATGTACAACCGATTCGGCTACTTGAACGACATCACTATAATTAGCAATAAGATAATATTGATATACCTAAGAGATCGAACGTCCCTTACCGAGTAAGGTAGATATTATTGAAGTATTGTTTATTTTTCGATTGACATCTCTCTAGATAGACGGCGCCGCGGCTGCTGCCCGGACGTGCCGTGCTCACGACGGTTCACTTCTGTGACAGTATTGTCTTTTCTAGCACAACAGACTAATGAATCATTAAATTTTTGTAATTTAACTTTGGAAGTGGTCAATTTTCTACTACTCTGTAAATATTGAGAGCTTATTGCCGGGTAGATCCCAAACCGCACGTCGCAACACGTACTTTATTATATTATGTCTACTATCTATTGATATCAGCGATACGTAATAAGCTTGAAGCAATAACGTTAACGTGTGCTCGACGAGAGGTTTCGCTTTTCATTAACTTGTACGGAACATGTCACCGAATACTTGTATGCCGGTTGTTTTCAATTCGTTTACATAAAATGTGAAAAATATCTGAAGTGCAAGACAATTCTAAGTGTTGCAAGGTTTAAAGAGTCAGTGTATCGTAAACTAAAAGAGACGCTTACAGTTTTGCACATATTTTGCAATAATTATGGTTACAAAATAAAGATTATGTAGATAATTTTATAAAAGAGAGCGAGTGCACGCGCGAGCGATGTTCCCCGTCGCCGGCGCGCGCGCCCGTCTACGTCTACGTCTACGTCTACGTCTCTCTTGCTCCTGCGTTACGTACGTCTGACATGACGTCTTCATACGTCTGACGTCTGACGTTACTTTACGTTCAACACAAGGTAACTAGTTATCTCAGAGCCGTGTGGAGCCACTCAAGCTCTGTCCTCTAATATATAATATTATATTGCGCTTTGGAAGACTGATCGGATAAGATGATCTTGAACATTTGTTTTAATGTCCTTGTTGACGTGTTTGTAATAATCTAAAATCAAAATCTGTAACTTAAAATCACGTAAGTATTTTAAGTTTAGAAGTATGATTTAACTCGACAATACTGAGATCCTCACCTAGTTAGTGCCATGGAAACACTTTGTACACCAATTGATATTTATTAGCTATTAAGGTAAATTTACCGCTTATCACAACATTAGTGAATGTGAATATATACCTATTGTTAGCCAGTAAACGTTATAAACAAGCTAGATCATTATTTGCTCTTCTTACAACAACAATCAGTCAAGAAATCAGAATTTATTTTAACGAATTCCTTTTAATCAAGACGAAAACGAATTTATCTACAAAATAAATGAAATTAGGATTCGGAATCCTTTTTCCCCCGTTTCAGGTGTATAGAAATCAACGAAACATTGAAAATGACCATAGGTAGTACAACTGTGTAACGTGATCAATTCTGATTTCTTTCAATTTTGTTATCACAAAAATGCATTTATTAAAAATGTGTAAGCATTTATGTGATAAGAACTACAATCTAAGAGTATTTCTTATTTAAAGCTCCTTATAGCGTTAGGTATTGAGGTTGACCAGTTCCATACGGCTCTACACGACATGGTCTACCAATATGTCGTCTCTTTACGTTGGTGAAACCAAAGATTATAACTACTATTAGGCATATTTGCACAAAGAAGTTGTGTTTAATTAAGTTTAGACAATAAGTTATAATATCATTGTATTGTTTATTTTAACTATACTTATGACAAAAAAGTGAGTTCAGTTTGCTGAATGATAGAGGTTTAATTGAGTATTTATTATATATATTGTTGAAGTTTGTACAAAATAAATTAAGTAAACGATAAAATATAGAACTTGACTGCTTTGTTCCGTGGTTTTATTTCAATCTATGAAATGTTATCATCGTTTATCACCTCGGGCTAGTTCACAGAAGTTCCCGAATTAGGGACCTTCCCGATGAAGCACGATGCAATTTAACTTGCGTCGGTAGGCGATATCACGCACGTACTTTCTAAGAACATTTTAATTGTAAATCGCTTAGTAAAATCGCCTATCGATGTGATATTAATCGAATCGCCTCGAACCATCAGGAAGGTAATCAAAAATGAAACGAATGGTATCATAAAAGTATTGTTAAATATCTAAAATTATCTAAATGGAACAAAAAAATCGTAAATGAAGAGAAAAAAGCCGTATCGACTAAGGGCCGATTTCACCAATGATACTAATCGCGATTAGCTCAACTAAACTCAGTTTACGCAAATACAGCGTTTTGATTGGTAGTTTTTCAGCGGTCTCAACCAATAAGAACGCTGTATTTGCATTACCTTAGTATTGTTGAACTAATCGCGATTAATATAATTGGTGAAATCGGCCCTTAATAACTGGATTACAAAACTGAACTAAATCTATAACGTTAGCAGTCCCACCAACCGAAAAATAGGTAAATAGGATATGAGGTTGCGTAGATACGTTACTCCGCAAAATAAAACTGCACTGTCTATTTTTATTTATGTTTTTTATTAATAATACAAAACTGTCCTATACATTTTTATAAATTACAAAATGTCATGAAGTTTTTGGATATACTAGTATGTACCTAACAACCTAACTAGGGCAGCAAAATATAATATTATTCATTTAGTCTTTATTCACTTGTATGATTTTACATTGATATAGAAAACATTCCGAATAACTGAGTTGCGCCCTGAAACAGAAATATGCGTTAGTGAATATTTAACGAGATCACAGACATGACCCATACAAATAATTATAAGGGACTTTCGTAAGCCTTGGGTTATGCCAAATATCCAATATTGAAGTAATTTCGAAACAAATTTATCGAATCACCGAAACATTTGTGAGATTTTATTTTACCAAATCTCTTCTCAGGGTGAAAACACATAGGCACACATGTTGCTACGTCGTGTCGTGGAAATCATCCAGTATCGTATAAATGGCGATAGATTTTGTGTCATTTTATTTTTATTCCATGTCATCCATCAGCGCTGGTATTCGCTGAAAACCAGCGCTGTGGCTCCTTCTAGCACGCGAGGCTCAGCATTATGCTGAGCGATGGCCGTTTTTCGCAGAGGTAAAAAATAAGTAGGTATATTTTCTCTAGCCTTTAGTTAAAAAGTGTCGTAACTCACCATTCTATTGCTAGGCTTTACTAGGTCTCGTTGGAGACGGGGCCAGAGCATCCCTGTGACAACAAACAACCTCTTGTAGCTATCTAGTACACTATGAACTAGATTCATATTTGTAAGTCCAGTATAATTAACGACTAAGTACTCACTACTTTATGGAGTGTGCAATGCTATGAAAGTAAATTATTAGAAAGCTAAAATACTAATATATTGCTATTAAAAGGTTACGTATAATTTACTTATCGAAACCAAAATATCGTTCAATACAGCTACGCGTCGTAATCGCTATGTCGAATGTAATGCTACGCATCACACCGTAGCGGATGCTAAAGAAAGCGTAGCGCTACGTCGAGTGTAGTGCTACGCGTCAATTAGTAACGGTTGCTAAAGAAAGCGCAGCGCTACGTCGAATGCAGCGCTACGCGTTAAGTCATAGCGGTTACTAAAGAAAGCGTAGCGCTACGTCGAATGTAGTGCTACGCGTCAAATCGAAGCGTATGCTAAAGAAAGCGTAGCGCTACGGCGATTGTAGTGCTACGCGTCAACTCGTAGAGGATGCTAAAAAAAGCATATCGCTACGTCGAATTTAGTGCTAAACGTCAATTCGTAGCGGATGCTAAAGAAAACGTAGCGCAACCTCGAATGAAGTGCTACGCGTCAAATCGAAGCGTATGCTAAAGAAAGCGTAGCGCTACGGCGATTGTAGTGCTACACGTCAACTCGTAGAGGATGCTAAAAAAGGCATATCGCTACGTCGAATTTAGTGCTAAGCGTCAATTCGTAGCGGATGCTAAAGAAAACGTAGCGCAACCTCGAATGTAGTGCTACGCGTCAAATCGAAGCGTATGCTAAAGAAAGCGTAGCGCTACGGCGATTGTAGTGCTACGGGTCAACTCGTAGAGGATGCTATAAAAGGCATATCGCTACGTCGAATTTAGTGCTAAGCGTCAATTCGTAGCGGATGCTAAAGAAAACGTAGCGCAACCTCGAATGTAGTGCTACGCGTCAAGTCGTAGCGGATGCTACAGAAAGCGTAGCACTACGGCGATTGTAGTGCTACGCGTCAACTCGTAGAGGATGCTAAAAAAGGCATATCGCTACGTCGAATTTAGTGCTAAGCGTCAATTCGTAGCGGATGCTAAAGAAAACGTAGCGCAACCTCGAATGTAGTGCTACGCGTCAAGTCGTAGCGGATGCTACAGAAAGCATAGCACTACGACGAATGTAGTGGTACGCGTCACGTCGTAGCGAATGCTAAAGAAAGCGTAGCGCTAAGTCGACCGTAGCACTACGCGTAGGTCGTAGCGGATGCTAAAGAAAGCGTAAAGCTACGTCGAATGTAGTGCTACGCGTCAAGTCGTAGCGGATGCTAAAGGAAGCGTATCGCTACGTCGAATGTAGTGCTACGCGTCAAGTCGTAGCGGATAATATAGAAAACGTAGCGCAGCCTCGAATGTAGTGCTACGCGTAAAGACGTAGCGGGTGCTACGGAAAGCGTAGCACTACGACGAATGTAGTGCTACGCGTCACGTCGAAGCGAATGCTAAGGAAAGCGTAGCGCTACATCGAATGTAGTGCTACGCGCCAACCCGTAGTGGATGCTAAAGAAAGCGTAGCGCTACGCCGAATGTGGTGCTACGCTTTTAATCATAGCGGATGCGAAAGAAAGCGTAGCGCTAAGTCGACCGCAGCGCTACGCGTAAGTCGTAGCGAATGCTAAAGAAAGCGTAGCATTACCTCGAATGTAGTGCTACGCGTAAGTGGAAGCGGATGCTAAAGAAAGCGTAAAGCTACGTCGAATCTAGTGCTACGCGTCAGCTCGTAACGGATGCTCGACGCGTAGCAGCGTCAAGTCGTAATGAGCGCATTGGACAGCTTAGCACAACGACATACAGAGACATACATTGGACAACTAAGAGTCTTACCCCTAGTTTCCCAGCTCAAAACTATCGCAGAATTAATATGACAAATTGTCAAGCACGCGTTATCTGCTGTGATTGGCTGTTGAAAATTCATTCAACCAATCAGTCTATAAATAACACTTTGCGCAGTTAGCATTTTCATTTGCACTGTATAAGGACATCTTAGGGATTTATTGCATTTATGCAATCTACTCAGGTACTTATGGTCGTTTGTTGCAATTGTTATTCTCGAGACTGTGAACTATGCAGGTTTAAACACTCCCACCGTGCACCGTAGGCTACAGGTAAGTGATATTCTATCAGCGACAGCAATCGAGGTGTCGGATTTGTCACGTGACTAATCCTATACATTTTGACAATTACTATTGCTGACAGGATAACAATTTGTCTAAAGTCTCAGTGAGCTTAGCGCGAGTTTTTACTCGTGCTCGATCGCGTTAATGTTAAAGTCAATTTGTATTGAAAGTGATGTCTGGTTTACAGTCGTAAGGCAGTTAACAGACTGCCACGATTCACACTGCATGTTGCGTGAAAACCTATGCGCATACTTGCGTGTTTTTTCTACACAAATGTACGCGCGTAGGTGCGTATTCATGCAACATGCAGCGTGATGCGTAGCAGTGTGATAATCGCCTAAGGGTAAACCCCATTTTTTAATCAAATTGACATTAGAGAATGTTTACGTTAACGAAATCAAGTACCTTAAAAAACTCGCATGATTAGTAGATAAGCGTTCGATCAAATATTAATTTTCATCTGTTCTTTTTATTGTTGATGGCCATCTAAATTATGTGCACAGCCCAGAACATAGCTTTTAAAGTTGATTATTTTTATTAATTTATTTTGATCAGTTCTTTTTTTGTGAACTGTTTTTTTCAAATCCGAGATTATTTTGCCTTTTTACTATTTACTATTGTCTTTCTCTTCCCAAACTTAAATGTAATTCAGAGTACAAGGATCAGGAACGGCGGGAAGGATAGGACAAATTTAATGAGATAAATAACAAACTTCCTTTCGATGTTACTATTTTTATTTATTTATATTTCCATCTTAGTCTTACTTAAGACAAGTGTGTCCTTAACATAGGCACACATACAAGATGCTTGTCAATACATAGGCATGTCAACCATATAAATATCTAAACAGCATCTATATGTACAATAGTATGTGTACGACGAAGCCCTCAGAGGCCGTATTTTGACGTGACAATGCCATCATGATTACTTTGGGAAAAAGGGATGGTACCATAAGTCCTGTATACACACCATCTCTTTCTCTCTCATACCGAAATCATGACGGTTTGAAGACGTCATAGTAGGGCCCCTAAGATTAAGTAGAACACGTCTTGTCCCGGGGGCTACTAGTACCGTCCACTATGTGAACCTCGTATAACAAGCTTCTTAGATTAATTTACGACATTTACTGGCAGTGCAACTGACTTGTGCACGTTTCGTACCACAATTCACTGATGTATTCATCATTAATGACAGATATGTAGCGCGAGTGATAATTTACAAAAAAGCGGATTATCGCGAATCGAAAACCTTCAAAAATAGTTATTTGTACGACGTGGCTCCGTTGCCAACCAGTCCCGAATGCTAACTTAGTGACAAGTTATTTGTGAACACGGCACCAAGTTATAAATGTTGCGGCTAATAGTTCGCGACTCCAACTCTTAATAAATAAATATAGCTTTACTGTACCAGTCGTTAATGTTATTGGAAAACTTTATAATTACATTATTTTAATATTATTGAATTATATTATTATTTGAATAAGTGAGCAGGCATGACGTCACATCACAACGAGCGCCTTGCAGACGCAAAATCATAACTTGATCACAGAATTAAAACATACTAAGTGCAGAACTAACAGTTTTATATTGATATACAGTACTCTAATAACAAAAATAGGTTTTTGGTAAAAATATTTTTTGTTTCTTCTTAACCGATAATCGTTATTATATCATATTGTGCTATTTTTATTTAATTAAAAGACTCGTTATCGAGGATAAAGTCGACAATCGAAACAAACCACCGCTATGAGAACTTATTATACACCGTATTACTTTACATTACAATGAAATGAGGTCGTAATAATACAAAGATTCAAACTTTTACTACACTAAGCGATTTACACAATGCTAAGACAACTTTAAAATATCAAAAAAAAATGATTAATATTAAAAATTATAAATTCTAAGATAACAGTCGAAAAAAACATGAACTCTATTAAAATTATTGCAGGAGATCTGAACGTTCACAATGTGAGACTTATGTTATGAGATGTAGCAGAGTAGTATGTATGTCCGGAGTACCTAGCTCGTGACTAAATGCTGCCATCACGAAATCACATCATAATCGTTTCGATAACGGTCTTCTTTGGTACCTGCTCTAATACTGACGGGCCTCGATCCGACGGTTAATAATAACTATTATCTCGTTTTTTTTTCAAATTCAATTCCTACAAATGAAACATATTGGCTTACAGGGCTTAAGATCACAGTGCAATCAGTCAATTTAGTTCGAAAAACATAAACTTAATGTTTAGCATCATCCAACCGTTTATTACGGATCGAGAACCGCTAAGTATTCAAAGCAAGTTGAATGATTTTATAAAGAGAATCAATAAAGCCCAAAATAACATTTATTTAATTTTATTACTAATTTAGAATCATATAATTTAATCATACTCGTACGTTTTATTATAAATAATCCCATAGTCTCCTAACTCAGTTAGAATAACATACTATTTGAAACCATGACAATAAAATTTGTGAAAAAACTGTCACGCACGCAATGTTTTGTCACGAGAATATGCCATTTTTGAAACATTATTGTTTTATGACGTGACAGGACAAAAATATACCCTTGTTTTTTCGTAGTTAAGCAGTTTTTTTAGATATCAGAAACTTAATTCCAATGGATCTTTTTATTCATTAAGATTCTTTCCATATAGCAAGTTACATCACTGGACCAAAATGTTAAGTTGATTAAAGAAATGTATGTAAAGCATAGAATTTAATTGATGTGGTTAGATTTCATACTTTCAAATCTTTTTAGAACTGAGATCTACACAATGTTTGTTAGTCAATCACAAACTTGCAAAATTTGAAAACCTCAAAAACATAACTTTGCTTGCAAAACACGACATCAAGGCCACGGTCACAGCAAACCTTTGGTTTAAGAAAGGCTATTCAAATTAATCTAATTTCAAATCTTATGTCAAGTGTTTTGTTCAATAGTCAGCAACCAATCACACAAGCATACATGAGAATTGACATTAGATCAACTAACCTTTCAGAAGTCGACTGTTTCACACAAATACACGACTTTATTTGCTGTTCAAAGTTCATTAAGTTTTTCATTTCATTCAAAAGTAGTCAAAATGTTTTAAGGAAAATAAATACCAGTTCTTTTTATTAAAACTGAAACGAACATGCAGGCCTGTGCAAAGTTTAGCAGTGTATTTATGTTTATATCAACAGGTCATAGTCGTGAACAGCAGTCTACAGACACACAAGTAATTCTTATTCATTCAGTTTTGTTAGTCAGTTATTCACCTAATGATTTCATAAACTTTAAAATTGCATTAATTCAGAATTCATTCTCAACAAATTCAAATCAAAATAAGGATCAATAAAAGCCTTTTTACGAACATAAAACTTTATATTATTCTGAAATTAAATCGTAATTTTAGCTGAGAAATACAAAAATTACGGTGTGACCGTACCATTCTTTAGGATCAAACATTACCTAAATATTAAAAATTGTGACTAATCCAAGCTGCTTAAACAAATTTATTTCGTATTGCGAAGTGAATTTAATTTCTATTGATTTTCAATAATCCTATTTACAATTTTTTTTTCAAACATATTTTTTTTTATTTTTGTGTTTTTTTTTTTTACATTTTCATTCAATTTGCTTAGGGGCCAATCAGAGTTCATTAGTCTTAGTTTTAAGTATGAAAATCCCTTGTCTATCGGAAGACAGCCGTTTTAATTAATTACAGAAATTGGCATAAATCTCTAGCGTCATTATTACAGGGATGAATTATTAAAATCTCAAATATATTAAGCTTATTGCTAAAGCTGAATTTGGACCAGCGAAATTACTTCTAGAACCTTCGCCAGGTAGGACCTAGAACGGTTTACAAACTATTCATTACCACACTAGCTCTATCTATTAATGTCAGTGTCGAAGTAAATTCTCTCGCTCGTGAACTTAAATATACGCTATCTGCTATAAAATCGGTCCCAGTAGACAGGAAAGGTAATATAATGTGATTTTGTTCGCAGCTTTTAGTCTATACACGATAGAAACAAAAGCGTGACGCGGGAGTACTGAGGTGCGCGCACATCGACAAGTGGCGCCCACACAGGGACTGACGTGCAGTTCTACACCATAGCGTAAACGCGACACATCGAGATTGAGATACTGTCGCACAGGTAAGACTGATAAAGACAATGCTCTAAATCTGTATGTGCCATATTTATGCCCAGGGCTCGTACTATGCCCTGCCATTGCCATCATGAATCCGCTGTGAGAGAGAGACAGAGCTATACAGTTCGAATAGCACTATATCTTTCCACAAAGGAATGAATGGCCCATTATATGCCCCAGGTACAGTGCGTCGCCAATTGGCGCCCAGTGTGGGAGAGACGAACGAATCAATATCCGGGCGGTAAATGTGACACACCGAGATTTAGAAAGAGACACTACATGAGTGACGGAGACAATGCTTGACAATGCCGAGCATTTACTAAATCTGCATGCGCCTTAATAAGGCTGCCTTTCCTATATGTGTGATATCATATACATTCATCTCTACAGTTCTCGCCGGTTTTTGTTTGAGATTTACTACTGCGCAGCCAACGTAGCCAACTTTAGGGCGGCCAAGATGCTTGGCAAAAACTATACTCATCTCTGGTGAAAGCAAGCTACTCTTTGAAAACCAAACCCTATATGTTGATATCATACAAGTCCGTCTATGCTGCTAAGAACTTCTCTGTAGGAAAGGCACCTGTTCAGCCGGGTTTTGAACATCGTCGAGTGGCGCTCAGACCCGCCCATGGTACAGACGAATAGGGAATATGCATGTCATTTTTTTTATTTTCTTAAAAAGATTTTTGAAAAGATGATTCGCGTGCTAGTGAGAGGTAGGAGTGGAGGGATGCCTTTGCCCAAGAGTAGGATAGAACAGATTAGCAAAAAAAAATTAACATTCAGATATTTAAAAATATCCTTCAGTGGTAGTAAATAAAGTTCATGATGGTACAGAGGCGAGCTTAAATCAAAATTGAATAAATTTTTATCTTGTTTTCACTGTATCTATTTTTGTAAAATAAATATACAAATAATTGAATAATATAAAAATAGAATAGTATTTTAAATTTCATGCATATTCCCTATTGGCGCCCAACTGGGACAGCCGTGGGTGTGGGCGGTGCGTAGTGTGTGTTGTTGGTATGTGTGTGTGTAACGGAGAGGAGGCAAGATTACTCTGTGTAGTCCCAGCAGTCCTTCTCGTAGCCCTCGTGCACGTGCTCCAGCAGCACCTTGCGCCGGCTGTCGCAATATCTAAGGACAACGGACGACTGTTAAAATGCCTGCTTGATATTGCTAAACTGGTTCATAACTTCAAAATACGGTCTTCATACAGATACAGGATGTCAATTAAAATGTGTGCTCAACAATTTAGCAAAACTTACGGCCTTTTAAGGCCAACGCAGACCGGGACGAGATGGCAAGGGATTTAAATTTTTTAAACAATGGACATTCAAACGTATCGATATAGAAATAAGATATAAATTTCTATGCTTTAAAATGATGCCGTGGCATCGCAAGGGATTTCATAGCATTGAAAGACGCGCCACGGGCTCCCGCGGCGGGATGCCGTGGCGTACTGTGATCAGCAACGGCATGCCGAGGACGCCGGCGCTCGTTGTGACATACCGCGGGGTGAGGCGGGGATAGCGTCTCTGATGACAGTGTACGAGAATTTATCGGAGAAGACGTGTTTTGGCCCAAAATCTTCTTCTATACCTATTATTAGCCTCTGAACCTTCTTCGTCTGCAACAATCAACCATTTTAAAATAGTGGCACATCAACACTCGATCAAACGTAACTAAAGACTAATTGGGTATCGAGCAGCAGAAGTTGCCGAGGCATGTTGTGGCAAGGCGCTGGAATGCCGCGGTATCTAAGTGGCTAATGTGCGCTGACTGACGGCAAAATCCCTTGCCATCCCATCCCGGTCTGCGTTGACCTTTATATCACGAGGTCAGGCTTCCATACGGCATTATGACATAATGCCGTAAGTAAGGTTACGCTAGATAAATTTAACAGCGCTTATAATATGAGGCAAATAACATAACGTAACATCACGCCTGTATTCCCAGGAGGGTTAGACAGAGGTGCACCCACCTATAATAGTATTTTCACCAACATATTAATATTGCGCCAAAAGAGAAAGGAATACTGAATCCGGGTCTGGCTGAATACATATCAGATTCAGACCTATTTCAATAAAAACGTAAACTAGGTAGGGTTTATTTTTAATTAGAGCTCGACACTTCAACAGATCGGGCAAGGGTTAGTGCAAATATTACTCACCTATACTTATCCTGGACCTTCTGTTTGATATCAGCCAGGTTCTCGCTAGTGATGTCACGCTCCAGGTACTCGGAGAGTGTCTCCGTGGCCGACTCCAGATCCCGCTGGTTGTCCTCGAAGATCACCGACTGGTTGTTCTTGCGCAGGTAGTACGCGAACACGTACGTGTACATCAGCGTCTGCCGGCACTGGCACAGAATGTCCACGGCCTTCTTCAGGAATTGTACCTGTTACAAGTTTTAGTAATCACATTTTGGTTTAGATGTGAGTACTTTAATATTTCTGTTTTCGGTTGAAAAGCAAGCAAGTATTGTATGGCAATTCTTTTATTTTGAGGATCATTTTAATTTCGGTATCAATATCTCAAAAATCCTTTAATTTTCCTACATTTTATTACTACTTGAATTTCCTTAACTTTGAGGTGAAACTTAACAATCAATTATCTAAAATACTAAATTGCTTCAAGTATTTACAAACACAATTAATATTATTACATTCAACATTACGTAATACGCGAATGACTATCAATATTACGAAAAATCAGCGAAAGTTCTTTAGATTTATTAATATTATTTACAGACTTTTTATACATCCTCACATATAAAAAGTGTCCTATCTATTGAATATTTTACGGATCGCAATAGCAAGTATTTCTACAATAGATTTAGTTCTACATAATACTACATATTTCTAAAAATAAAAACAGACCGTTTCCAATGAGATCAAGATCCATCACAAAACTGGACGAAAAAGCTAACCCGAAAAATCATAAATAAACAAAAGCTAATCAATCCCCACCGTAAGGACGATTGGTATTTTTTTACGTATGCATAAAGTTTGTATGAATAAACAAATGCCATACTTCAATCCAGCTCATGTTGTGTTGCTGCATCTCCTCCATCTTCTCCTTGACGGACGCGTACAGCTTGGACTCGAAGCGCAGCGACTGCATGTGGTTCATGTAGCGGTTGCAGTAGAACAGGTAGCGCTGCAGCGCCGCGCGCGACCGCTCCTGGGCGTCGCGCGCCGCCTTCGCCTCGTCCTCGTCGTACCTGACGTAGTGCGGGCACTTGTAGGTATGGCACTTTACTTTGTGTTCATTATTTAAACACCTCTGCTCTCAAAATGGTGAGCGAAAATATCGTGAGGAAACACCCACAAACACGCACTGGGCCCGCGTGGTGGATTACGGCTACCTCCCTCTCACAGAGAGGAGGTCTGCACGCACAACGGACCAAATGAGACTTAATGCGGCAAAGAGGGTCCATCTATCCTATGGCCCGGATTCTGGGGTGACTACACTTAAATGGTTGATATGTTGCTTGGAATCCAGACAACTGTAATTCAATGTCAGCGATTTCGATTGCCAAAATGGCAAAATGTGGGATTGGTCACTTGACATTTCGAAGACACATAGCGAGTTTCCTTCATTGCATCGGCAAGCACGTTAAGCCGTTGGTCCCGGCTGTCAATTGAAGATCTTTGACAGTCGTTACGGGTGGTCAGAAGCCTGGAATCTGACATCAGTCTTGCCAAGGGGTATCGTGTTACCCAGTTACTGGGTCGTGAAGATCAGATAAGCAGTCGCTCCATGTAAAATACTGGTACTCATCTGAATCTGGTTAGACTGCAGCCGACCCCAACATAGTTAAGAGCCCTATCTAACAAGAACATACAATTTTTATTCAGATAATATGATCCCTTGGTATAATTTGCCCGGCTTAAGGCCGCTGACAGAAACTGGTTGATAATAATAAAAATATGAATGAGGACCCGTACCTATTGCAGTTGTACCAGCTGCTGCCGTGCGGCTCCCAGGGCCCCAGGCACACCCAGCAGAAGTCCGCCTTGCAGTTCTGGTTCTTGCACACCATGTGGTTGCAGCCGCCGTCCTTCTCGATCGTCACGTTGCACTTCGGGCATTCCTTCGTGTTCGCCGCGATCCAGTTCGACGTTTCCGAATCATCGTCGCACTTCTGAAAACAAAAGTGATGGTGATTTTAAAAAAGAGTGTTGAATTAGAATAATAGACAGTTTTTAACTTTAACTTTTTGTCCTAAGTTTAGTTTGCGAATTTTAACTGAAAAAAATAATTATTATTATATGAAATCCTAACTAAAAATCGACTCTGTAGAGTTTTGATCCAAACACTATTCTAGGTTATGATGACGCATGCATATTAATTCGGGTTTTATGTTTTTATTGGTGATTAAGTCTATTCTTGACGTCGCCTGGTGGAAAGCGATAGATGGGGTCAACGAAGGAACGACCGTACCATCCAGAAGATGCCTGGTTCAGATGATGATGACGATGATTATTGTGATGATGATGATTCTTCTGCAGTGTAAATCTGGTCTTCCCATACGTCACGATTTTGTAGGACTTACCCTGTAGGGAATTCCGACTTTTATGACATAAAGCGTTTGATCACGCGATGATTGCAGTTTCTTACGTAATACGCCTGCCGGAATCTACTTATCAGTTATTTGGTAACGGATGGTATTTAAAAGTACTTCAATTTATTCCCATTTCATTTACCTAATTTTGCCTGTGTTCCACCAAATATACTGAATGTGCACCAAAATATGTTCATTAAAATATGTCATAACGAGCATCTATTTAACAACTGTTGCAAATTTGTAAAAATAGTAATACACCTAATTTTAAAAACAAGCATTTATTTTTTTAGTTTTACTTCAGATAATGCACTGCAAAATGTATAGTACTTTGGCAACATAGTCGACGGAGCCCCGCTGCGCGGGGCTCCTATTTCCGTCCGCAGGGTCTAAAGTAACCTAACACGAACGAGATGACGGGAGCTGAGTTCGCTCGCTTTGCTCGCTCACTTCAGCTCACGTCATCTCGTTCGAACCTAACCTGTCCGTGTCGGGGTGCCCTAAGCTCCCGAGCAGGAATATTTGGTGCACGATCAGTATTTTTCGGGGAAGAATAAAATAGTTATTGTTACAATAGAATATTTGCAGCGCACTACAATAAAAAAGTGTTATATCTTGGTGTTAATTTGGAATTTGTTTGATGTAACATATTTTGTTGGCCGAGTAATTTAATTATAGTAAAACAATTAAACGGGTTTAAGATCAATATTTTAGAAATGCATACATAGATGTACCTTTAGATTTTTGGTGAACACAAAAATATTATCCTTTGGTAACTCATAAGTAGAGACCGGCAGGCGCATCGTAGCGGCTACGAGTAGTAGTTACCTTGATCCACTTCCTGAGCAAACAGCACCTGACAGGATCGTGCCAGTTCTCACCGCACGCGAAACAGAAGGTGTGGCCGCAGCGGCACGTGACGGGAGCCGACTCCACGTAGGCCACCTTCAGCGCATTGCTGCAGTCCGGGGACGGACACCAGCGCAGGAGACGGTTGCACTGGAAACACAAACAGAAAGTAAAGTACTCGTAACCACAGTAGAGAACAGTAAAACATCTTCATACAAACGTGCCGCTCTCGGTTTGAATGTGTGCGTGCGCGCCGCGCGCCATGTCGGCACGCGATTTCACGCACACGCTAGCATAATATATGGGGGAATAAGGTGGCGGCAGTGCGGGCTGTGCAGCGCGACTGTGAGCACGCGCGTACGCTACATGACCGCTTGCGTTCGTCAACTCTCGCCGGCGCGGGCGGCGGACACTTGTCGTAAATTACGAGTATCATGACTTCAAAAAGGGGAAAAAAATATTGTAGTGTTTTCGGGTGCCTCAATAATGATTTCGCAAACCCGGACTTATCATTCTTCATACTTCCTACTCAACCAGAAATGTAAGTACCTACTTATACTTAAATATTATTAGAAAATATGGTATTGTATTGTTTATTTCACAGTTTATTTGCTTTATTAAGAGCGTAGCCGAGTCGCATTTTTCTGAATACTATGTTTAGAGCTAAAGTTTATTTTAAGAAGTCTAGTTTTACTATAAAATAGAGGATTGAGTACGAAACATCGTTTAGGTAAACATATTTTTCGCGTAGGTATAGTTGTAATAAGGGCAATTTCACAATAATTAATATTGCAAATTAATTACTTTTGAAATTATTATTTTTTCTATTGTCTGATGTGTTGTTCAATCCAAATATGGTTCCGGTAGTCTGACGATCGACTTATATACTTGTGTATACATCTCATTTTTTTGGCCGGCGATCGGGTCGGCCACTTGACACTTGTTTTTGTTTCGCTTATCGTATGAAAAAAATGTGTTAAGAGGTCTGTTCTTTTTGTTTATTATTGTAAGGTGATGTGTATTATACTAAATGCAACAGTTATTTTTGTTAGATATGGTTTCATTTTGTAAATATAACGACTTTTGTATACAAAACTTAACTTTTGTATTAACTAAAAGTAAAAGTGACAACCCTGGGTATCAACGCAAGAGTAGGCTAATAACTCGGCGGGCGGCCTTAGATAACCTACTGTATATTTATTTACTGTGTCGTAACATACCATAACATATCGCTCGTATTCCCCGAACGAATAGGCAGAGGTGCAAAGGAACCGTTCAATTATTATGTAAGCACTACAGGGGGGCGGGGGGGGTCTATACTTTGCTTATATTTGATAACATGGGGGGTGGGGGGGTCTAGATGGTGATTACGTCATCAGTAATTATTTACTTTTTTACACACATGGCAACCCACACATTGTCTATGCTTGAAAACGAATCGCATATTCGGGGATTTCCACAAATAATGAATACGTTTAGGTATTCGCTAAGAACCGAGAAGGGGAATTGAATCTCATGAATCAATAAAAAAACACAGAATAGTTACATTAAAAGAAAAATGAATATACCAATGTTTACGTTGGCATGGGAGGGGGGGTAAGAGCATTGCTTACTTTTGCTTACAAGGGGGAGGGGTACATAATTGTAATAAATCTGCTTACGTAATACTTGAACGGCCCCAAACATATTGCACCCACATTTTGTCAATTATGTTTAGGTAATATGTAATAGGGTAGCATATTGCCATCAACCAGTCATGTCCAGAATCTGGGCTGATACTTAGAAATTCCAGATTAAAAGACCCAATAACACATATCAGTAGAGTGAGGAACTCTAGACCTAGTCGTATGTATAGGTAGAAGTATAGTAATGCGATAAAGAACGAGAAACAAAGTCGACAGATGGCGTTACTAGCACTTAACTTCAAATGAAATGGTTTGTCTGTTGATTTTCGAACTTAGGAACCTATGTCGGAAAAATCCATGATGGAAGGAGGATCAAATTAAATACATTCTTCAGTTATGTAGCTTATAGCAATTTAAAGTTACATACCGACGGACAAAAACCGGTCTTTATTTTCCATGTTTTTTGTTGGCAAATAGCAATATAATTAGCTAGCGGAGAAATGCCGCACAAACACTGTAGATCGGAGACATCTGAGAAACCCCATCTGTGCAGCTGGTCTTTGCTGCGGCTGCTTTATAAATTACCTCCACAAAACTATTGGTGATGATGTGTTGGTACTTGAGCTTGACGCGCGGGTCGCGCACCAGTCGCATGACGGTCGCGTCGTCCACGAGGATGTCGCAAGCGTGAGCCGCGCACGCTATTGTCTGACCCTATAATTACACAAAAACATATTATAGACAAATGTCTTGAAGCCAGAATGAAAATAAAATACCATTTAAAATCATAACCCTCCTTTTGGCTTCGCCGTATTCGGGCAAAAAAAACTCCTAAACAAGCAAGGTCATTGGGGAACATCAATGTTCAATCCAATGGCATTTTTCCATTGTTCAGTAACTTTATAGTTTGACCTTTGGAGACCTTTTGGGCACAGCACTTTCTTCGAGTCTTCGATTATGATTTGTAAGCATTATTATCAAATGTTTTTAATTTTTTAAAAAGGAAGATCAACAATAGTAGCATTAAACTAATGTTTATTTTCAAAATCAATCGGCACTTTCTACATAAGTATGCTATAATACTCAAAAAAATAACAATACATACTTCGATTCTATTTAAATCGGCTGCATTGAATGGCGACTCGTGTATTTGTTATCTTTATAAATAATATTCAACACGGAAAACACCGAAGTTGAAATCGCTAAAAGCGGTCAATAACAAACACACACAAATAACCTTTCAGGTATTATACGTTTGTTATAAAAGAGAGTGTATTCTTTGCATGTGTGTCCGTTACTTTGGTTATTAACGCAGGGTTAACCTCGAAAACGTAATAAAATTTTGATTGTAATATTTATGACGCATTGAATATCTGCATTAAGGTCGAATACGTACGACCAAAATGAATTTGCTTCGTTTACGTTAAGTTTGCATTCTCTGGTATTGTTTTCCATCCTTTTCTCTCGACTTACAACCAATAAAATCGGATATAGACTCACAAATTTTGTAGGACAAATTTTACTTATGGAACATGTGTGTTGAAATATTGACTATATACATAGTATTTTCTATTTTCGTCGTCTTTTACTGACCCATTTTTATCGAACGACTGCTTTGCTTTCATACAAATTGTCGGCCATACGAGACATTTTATGAACAGAAAAAGTTTTTATAACTGGTTCTTTCTTGTTCCTCGCTACATTGTCGTCTCAAACAATGAATATTTTCAAACAGTATTTAGGTATACTTACTAGGCCCTCCTCCATTATTTTAGTAGTTAAATATTCACACCAACATTGTGTGCAAAATCTGTGGCCGCACTCCAGACCCGTCATCAACTGTAAAATAAAATAAAATGCATCATTGACTTTGGTACTATAAGTAACGACATAATTTGGAAGAATTTTCGGTACGTCATACAAATGTTTGTTGTATATAGGAATCGAACCAACAAAACAAGTATCGGTAGGCTTATTTCGTACCTTGCAAGAGCAAAACGATATCGATTTTCTCGAAATAATTGCTCGTCAATACAGAAGTTTTAGAGTTTTTTGTGGATTTTTGACAAACAGCGAGCAATTAGCAAACGATATTATAGTACCTACAGAGTAGGTAATGCAGACTTTTATGGCATAAAGCGTTTGATCGCGCGATTATTGTAATATGATAAGTCTGCTGAGCAATCAATCGCTCAGCCACTGCGCCTGCGCCGTGCATTCAAACACGTACTAACAGAGGTATAATTCCAACAGGAATTATGTATTTAGGAAGATTAATAAAATAATAATCATAACATGTGGTCATTTAATATATTTTGGTCACGTACCTAAACATTTGACGTAAGTACCTACATAGTATAGTAGGTCACCTAATTCTAATTGTAACAACCATAGACGTAGTGTGAATAAATAAATAATGATTATATTGAGATATTTATTTTTCTTCCATTTTGAGAGAGTTTTTCGACCTTTCTATTATTATAATGTTGCATTCAGACTACGACCAACTATTAAGTAATCTGTGCTACGACACTGACAAAGTGTGTGTACGACACTGACAAAGTGTGTGAATCGCGGAGACAAGTCGTCGCTGCGATCAAGCGCAATTTCATACAAAATGTAGGTAATAGGAATAGAAAGTTGCGTCGAACCGTGCTCACGCGCAGCAAACTCTGCGCAAGTACTTAGCAGAGTATCGTACTTTTTCTTATCTTGATTAAATCTAGGGCCTGCTGTAAAAACATAAAGAAACCTTGTGATCCAATATTCCTATTCTTAAACGCACATTCTACACCATTATTGATCTAACGAAACTAAAATTATTAAGAGTTTAAATTGTTTGTTGGTGGTTGGAAATTTCTGCAAGTAGGTGATTACGAAAATTACGAGTATTTCACTGTTAGAATGCTACACTTTCCCCGAGTCTCATATAGGATACTTCTTATGCACGGTTCCAGTGAAACAGCCGACGGGAGCGAGGCCGCGAGAAAGAGCATTTTCTATGATCTATCATCATCATTTCAGACGAAAAACGTCCACTGCTGGACATAGACCGCCCCCAGGCGTCGCCCCATTGACCAATTCCGTACGTCCGCATCCAGCGGCTGCCCACAACCATAACCAGGTCATCGGTCCACCTAGTGCGAGACCTTCCAACACATCGTTTTCCGGTTCGCTCGCCACTCCAGAACTCACCAACCCCATCGGCCATCCGTTCTGCGAGCAATGTGCCCTGCCCACTGAATACCATTATTGTCCCCAAACGTTCAACTATATTGGTTAGGTCAGTGCCGAAGTTTTAATAAACAGCAAAAAATATTGATAACCTTATTGAAGGTTTCGGAAAGTTGTGTACTGATAACATTGTTAATTTGTTACACATACTACATCCTGTCGAATGAACGTAAACATCGGAAGTTCAATCAAATCCTGTTTACAATGACGTAAAAAAAATATAGAGCAATGTGATTTACTGTCAAGTTACTCTAGATTTTTAGGGTACCGTACCCAAGGGTAAAAACGGGACTCTATCACTAAGACTCCGCGGTCCGTCTGTCACCAGGCTGTATCTCATGAAGGGTGATAGCTAGACAGTTGAAATTTTTACAGATGATGTATTTCTGTTGCCGCTATAACAACAAATACTAAAAACAGAATAAAATAAATATTTAAGTGGACAAACAACAAACTAGATTTTTGTGCCGTTTTTTGCGATAATGGTACGGAACCCTTCGTGCGCGAGTCCGACTCGCACTTGGCCGGTCTTTTGGTTCAAAAACTATCAGAACAATTATTATAACCTAATAAAATTTGAAAATAATAAAGTCGAAAGTTTGTGAGTATGCGAGTGTATCTGTTACCCTTTCACGCAAAAACTATTAACGGATTTGGATAAAATTTGGCACAGAGATAGATTATAGTCAGTAATAGCACATAGGATACTTATTATCTCGAGAATATGTTCCCTCGGGATAATCTTCGAAATTCACACGGGCGAAGCCGCTGGCAGAAACTAGTAAAGATATAAAACCTAAAACATTCACAGGAGTAAATATAAACATATATGCTAAAGGTGAAAAACCTTTAGTCATTGGTATCTTATCAGTCTCTTTTGGGGGCAGAAGATAACAATAACAAGATAAAGTTAATAATAAAAACAAGGCACTTACGGAGGTTGGAAGGATTGAAAAACATATTTCACATTCCTCTGTCCCTGATGTTGATATCCGTCTGGGCAACTAGAATAAAACACATGGTAAACGTTAACTCAATAATGTCCTGCTGCTAGATATTGAAGAAGAAAATCAAAATGATACCAGCCGATATACATACATTCAGTGCTGGACATAGGCCCCCCAAAGCGGCGTCATAACAAGCAGTCCTGTGCTAAAGAATAAGAGCAACATAAAATAATAATATTCTCCTTTTGCTTTCCTCTAATCATATTAATCACACTTATATTATAAAGGTGAAAGTCTGTGAGTGGGTTTGTCACTTCAAGCTTAAACGGCTGAATGGATCTGGATGAAATTTGGCACAGAGATAGACTATAGTCTGGAATACATAGGATACTTTTTATACCGAGGATATGTCCACATGTGATAATTTTTGACTTCATGCGGGCGAAGCCGCTGGCAGAAGCCAGTATAATAAATGTGAAAGTTTGGATGGATGTATGTTTGTTACTCCACCGCCAGAATGGCTGAACGGATCTGGATGAAATTTGGCACAGAGATAGATTATAGTCTGGAATAGCACATAGGCTACTTTTTATCCCGGTATATTTTATGTTCCCTTGGGATGATCGCTGGCAGAAGCTAGTGTAATCATATATGTAAAGAAACACACTAACTGTGTTTACCTCAAAGGTCTTTCAACCTATCCGTGGTTGCCTTAGTATGGTAATAAAGAAAAATACTTAACACTACCTGAATTTGACAGAAGGCATTTACAAATGACATGGAAACGTTGGAAAGCGACCCCTTGAAGGACATACACGGATCTTATTGATAATGTTCTTGTATGCTTCATTTACATTCATAAATTTAAATGTATGAAGTTATGAACGTAAACGCAGCACAAGGAGTATGTAAGGTTTGTAGCGTTCTGTAGTGTCTCCCTACGCCCAGTATACCTGATTTTGGGGCATAATATATTCGGTTGTGATGACAACTCGTCACACTAGCTATCTTGTCGCTATCTCTAATAGGTCTCCTTCACTAATACGTCACTTTGTATATATAGCCAGTTACTCGTACACAACAACAACAACTCGTCTTGTATTTCGTCTCTTTCCCAACTCGTCCGACGCTTATGTACAATTAAGCACAAAATATGTAAATAAAATATTTAGGAATATTCGATGACTGCCTTCAAGGGCAGGGTCAAGCGCTCAACCACGTCCTCCCGGCCGTGCGTTCGTCATGTATCTCTTATCTACAGTGCTGTCATCTGCATAGCCAAAGGGTATTAGCAGAACGTTTATGTGGAGCAAGAACAATGTTGCTGAGAGTACCGACCCCTGAAGGGACCCATTCACTTTATAATTTTGTATGTTACTGTACATTGAACATATGTGTCGGACGAGTTGGGAAAGAAAAAAAATACGGCTTGAGATTAGTTGGGAAACTGACTACATGTACAAAGTGACATATTAGTGAAAGAGACCTATTAGAGATAGCGAAAAGACAGTTAGTGTGACGAGTTAGCATCACAACCATATATTCATACTTTAAAAATCCTACCATTGTCGCTATATAAAATGTAGGACAAAAGAAAATCTAGCGACTGATAAAACAATCAGTTCTGTCTGTAGTTGCAATTAGGCATCAAATTATGTAATTGGATATCAGCCAATGTATGTAGACCTGACCATATTTTGAGGGTCAGGTTTACAGCTGTTTTCTTACTATAAACCAATTAGACACACATAGGTTTCTGTAAGCCTATCTAATACCTTTAAACAAGCAATTCTTGTATATGTATGTATATATAATCTGAATCTCGGAAACGGCTACAACGATTTTATTGAAATTTAGTATGCAGTGGGTTTCGGGGGCGATAAATCGATCTAGATAAGTTTCATTTTTCGAAAACGTCGTTTTCTCTATTTTCACCCGAGCAGAGCTCTGTCACCCAGGTACTTTAATTTAATGTTTTGTAAAATCTCATGTCAATTGAACTGACTGGCTAATGTCATTTGTTCAGCCAATAGCAACAGTAAATGAAATTGACTGTTGATATTCTGTGTTGATCAGCCTCTAAATATGACCAGGTTTAAGTCATGACATTTCTACATTATTACAGTATGTTAGATTTTCATGATGTTGCAGTGTCATCAAAGACAATAAATAAAGTCATTATTGTTGTGAAATGTTGTGACCTAGATAACAAACATATCTTACTAGCTAGGCTAAAAAAAATTCTATTTTATGCAGTATGCGATCGGGTCTTTGGCCTGCAGTGGGCAGTAACAGGCTGGTATCTTTAATTTCATAATGGAAAATATCTCATTTATAGGTAGAAGAATACTCAATTTATCTTTTCAAAAAAAATCATAATTTGGGCATCCAAGCAAAAAGGGGCCAGTAGTGGCGTATAGAGTTAAGACTACATTCGGTATCTAGAATAGTCAATTGATAATAAGGATTAAAAAAATATTCAAAAACTTGCACATTTTTTGTTATGAGTTGTTGTATGGGCAACATTACAAAACTGCGTTAATCTCAGAAACTAAATGCCCAGAACTGGACCCTTTCTGCTTGGACGCCCACATATGTTTATAAATTAATGAATATAAATTATGGGACTTCTCCGATACAATTGCGATTTCAAAATTGAGGATAACCCTTACGAAAAGGAAATTGGTTATGGTATGAGTCACATAAAAAGGTAGCTATTATCCTTAACATTATTCCCTCAGTATGATCTAAGAGGTATTGCCCAAAATTACATTGTTATGAGTCACCACATAATTTAAAATATTAAAACAATACTACGTATGGTTAATTGTTTACAAATCACAGTTTAACATTTTAAGCTACTGCTTCAATAATGACTAAGAACTTTTCAATGACCTCTGAGGTAACTAATAAAAAAAAAAAAACTTATTTGTTTGTGGAAAAACCTTGTGATATAAAATTAGTAAAATTCTTACCTTCGGCCTTTGTATGACTGGTTTTCTGAATGGATTAATGACTCTAGCCTCAGAGAACAACTGGTCTTGGTCTCCATCATAGAATCTTTCCATGAGCTTTTCTTTGTCCCATTTAAAATGGTTTAAAAGTATGCGGGTTGTTGTTGCTGGTATCTGAAAAAGTTATTTGCATGTTTTACTACATACAGACAAAGAGAATATTTAAGGTCAATACATACTACTCTACTGGCACAAAAAAAAGATTAGCCTTATCAATCTTACATTTAGAATATAAAAACTTACAAAAGTTTTGTTTGTAATCAGAATATGTGACAACAATGTTATTGTTGTAGTCAACATCAACTTGCATGTTATATATAAACAGTAAATTATATTAGCATCAGATAATTATCAAAGCAGTCATCACTGTTATGACTCATTCCTCCTACTTCAAGAAAACCTTTGTTATTTTAATTAATTGAATATGTAACTATTTCCCTAACACTAATATTTATTTATCACTATGAACATGCAATATAGCATTGTAGACATGGCAACATAAATAACAAGGTGAAACGATTTTTAGCTACTCTATATGAAAATTAGGTTTGTGGGACAAGAGTATTCTAACCAAGGAGAGAGCATTAATCAACTTCGTTGGTAGCCCTAACAAGGTAACTCAAAGCGTTTCACCATATCGAACACTATTAAATTGGAATGCGACACAAAAGAAACTATAGAAGTACGCCAGCGTACGAGTAACCTCATTCGATTAGGCCATTGTTTACCACTAGCATACTGACCTCGACAACAGTGTTCACTTCTTTGATGCAGTCGACCATATGCTGTACGATTTCCTCCGTAGATAACACCTCATATCGATATTCCTCAAGCTCCGTTTGTCGTTCCCGTGTACTGTGTGTCTCAACGTCCATTGCAAAGTCGACATCGTCTCCGCTAGACTCATTCCCAGAATCCACATCATCCTTTGTGTCATCTTCGGAGTCCATCGCCGAAACTTTGACTAAATATGTATACTAGATATTAAGGGTGCAGCCAGAGTACGTCTAATGATGAAATAATTACACCTAAGATTTAGGAAAGGTCAACAATGAAGAAAATAGTTCACCCGCGGGCTGCCAAAACCTCTGACGTATAGTTACTTTAGGGTTACCAAGTTCAAAATTTAAAATCCCGTAAATAGATCAACCATCAAACGCCATCCAAACGGAAACCGTTTGTTACACAGTAAAGAAAATACTTTTGAAATATTTTGAAACAAGAAACAACCACAGTAAATATTTTTCATCAGCATCAATAATTACAATAAAGGTTCACCAGTAGATCAAAATGAAATAATTACAACGGAGCGTGAAACTTAAAAGACCATGCTCTAAGTACGAAAAAGTCTTGACGTTGTTTTCTCCAGGGGTTAAGGCTTAGCACGCACTGCGATTTTTATTCGCGCGATTTTTTTTCCGACTATTCTGCGACCTTGCACGCATTGCGGTTGCGGTAAAGAAATTCGCGCGGAAATAATACCGCAAAAAATTCGTGTTTTGTTACAGAATCCACCGCACCTCGGCGCGGATCAAATTCGCGCGAACATTTTGAACTCTATGAGCTCGTGGCTAAATAATAACAGCCACACGGGTCGATCTTCAAGGTTAAGCAACGCTTGACGAGGTCGGTCCGTGGATGGGTGACCATTTCAACATACCGAGTTTCCTCCGTGCCTCGGAAAGCACGTTAAGCCGTTGGTCCCGGCTGTCATTTGAAGATCTTTGACAGTCGTTACGGGTAGTCTGAAGCCTGATATCTGACACCAGTCTTGCCAAGGGGTATCATGTTACCCAGTTACTGGGTTGTGGAGGTCAGATAGGCAGTCGCTCCATGTAAAAACTGGTACCTACTCAGCTGAATCCGGTAAGACTGTAAGCCGACCCCAACAATAATTGGGAAAAAGGCTAGGCAGATGATTTTGAACTCTATGAACAGGTAGAAAAATACAAAAATTGCGCGGAATTTTATCTGCAGTGCGTGTTAGTTAGATTCAGTACGCGCCACGCGGACAAAAATTCGCGCGTATAAAAATCGCAATGCCTGTTACACTTTATTTCACAACTAGCTGCCACCCGCGGCTCCATTCGCGTGGACTTGGTATTTAACATCTTTATAAATTATAGCCTATGTGTTACTTTATTATGCTATGCTAATGAAAAAGTTTCATCAGAATCCGTTCAGACGTTTTTGCGTGAAAGAGTCACAAATCCATCCATCCATCATCACAAACTTTCGTGTTTTTAATGGAAGTAGGAATCGTCGCCAGTGGGAGAGTGGAAGGATTTGGGGACAATAAAGGCTGAATAAAAAAAACTGAGGGTGTGTAGACAATGGCTTGCAAAACCATATAACTATAAACACAAATTATGTTGAAAGTTTACATAAGAACAATAAGACAGTGTTCTTATTACAAATACATGAACCCATGTTTAAATTTTAAAAAATGTTTCTTTTTAAACTACACTCTGATGTCCCAATTGCCACGCCCCCTACAGATTTATGTTCATTGAAAAGTATGGCTCTTCATTTAGACCAATCAAATATATTACACAATTAGTATTATATACAAGCATAAATAAGCCAGGTTGAAATAAAAATAAATGTTGTTAAGTAATTTATAATGTTTAATTATTTCTATACTATTAAAATTTTAATCAAAGAAACAAAGGTGTTGTCTGTTCTTATAACAATATACTGGTAGGTATTGCTTTTGTGACTTGGTCCAACACACATCACATCATTCAATTAAGTATGTTATCTTTCCCCATAAATACTTTTCTTAATATCTGTACAAAAATAATTATGAAAACTTTAACAGAGTAATATTGATTATGTAATTAAATTATCTAATTCATTTTGGATAGATTCAAATTGTAAAAATATTGAATACAGCTCGGGACGGGTCAATTCTATTTCAGTTTCATTATTTTGCCTTGTTAGTGATAAATATGCTTTCGGTATCTTGCACTTCTTTCGAAAAGCTGAACTTAACTCAGCATTCAACTTCCATGAAAAATTTAAAGAATTATTAGTTTCATCAGTTGCTATAGATCCAAGTTCATCAAGTGTGGTCCTTGTTTCTGCTGACCAAACTTTAACTATGGAATCAGCTTTTTCATTAGTCAAACCAACAGTTTTGAGATCGTTTTTTAAATCTATGGGCATAAAAATATACTTTAACATTCGTTTAAATACGTATTGTAGAGTTTTGATGGTTAAAACTAGGTTCTCTTGCTCAATGCCAAATATTTTCTCCAGCTTCAGTCTTTCTTCTTCTGTAAATATCTCTGTACTCGGGAGTTTCAATTTTGCCACAATTCGGCGGAGGAAATGCTCAAATCTCGTTTCATCGAGCTGATTGATAATAGCAATACCCTTGCTCAAACTGCAACAGAAATCAAAATGTAACTTTCAGGTATATAGATGCAAGATTAAAAATCACAACAAAAGACTGTCTTATTATCTGCATAACCTTGGCGAAATCTTCATCCAGTGGCGATCCATTGTAATTAGCTGAAATTAAAGACACGAGAGTGCGATGTAAGAAATCCACCGTCCGTAAACAATTTTTTGTTTTGACTTTTTTTTATTGTTTGACTTTGTCACTGTCCCTAATGTCAGTGTCAAATAAGCGTCACTTCACATGTCATCATGTCAAAAGATTCCATAGAGAAAAATAGATTATTGAAACTGCTTACTAAAAATTATTTTTTTTATCATCGATAGGCTCACGTTTGACTATTATCTCGCCTGATGGTAAGTGTGGTCTGCGATGAAGCACGCTTGCTTACTTGATGTATCTTACTGCAAAATTATAATGTAGGCCTCGAATTTGACTAGTGCCCGAAACTATCCAGCCTATATAGAACCAGATAACTAACATCACGACTATTTTCCCTGAAAGGTTGGGCAGAGATGCATCTATATTACGCTCACATTTCGCCAGTTATGTTTAAATCCCAAGTAATACAGATGTAGCCTATTGCCATCAACCTGGCATAAATCCAGACTGCGGGCTCCTACTGAAAAAATCCAGATGGAAAAAACCGGCCAAGTGTGAGTCGGACTCGCGCGCGAAGGGTTCCGTACCATTATCACAAAAAAACGGCAAAAACAAATCACGTTTGTTGCATGGGAGCCCCATTTAAATATTTATTTTAGTCTGTTTTTATTTGTTGTTATAGCGGCAACAGAAATACATCATCTGTGAAAATTTCAACTTCTTACGTTCATGAGATACAGCCTGGTAACAGACGGACAGACAGACAGATGGACCGCGGAGTCTTAGTAATAGGTTCCCGTTTTTACCCTTTGGGTATGGAACCCTAAAAACCAGTAACACTTTGCTCGACCCGAGAATCAAACTCAGGACCTCATGCTCAGCAGTAGCGCTTGCGACCACTAGACCAACGAGGCAATTTTGGAAACAAGGTATTTCTTTTTTATGAATACTATCCTATTTCCAGTAACTAAAAAGCATTGTGCAAACTTTCCTGTGCTATAGTATAAAGAAAACTGTAAACACTACACTCAAATGAATGAGTTCACATGACATCAGCAATCCGCAAATCCGCTCCTTCCTTGTACAATGTTCACGGCTTAAATTGTGTTCTCGGAAATCGTTCGCACGCAAAGAGTTACTCATCATACAATTTGAACAATACAATTCAAAATTAAATTAATGACCTTGCACTACAAGGTACAACAGTGCTATGACTATAAGTCATCCATTGACTTGTAATCAGGGATACGAGACCACTAACTTTTTAAACGTAATATTATTACAGGTATTTCCTACCTACCAGGAAATTCGTTGTCTTCCTTCAATGAGATACTAAATACTTTTTTTTAAACATACTGTCACCTTGAAATAGAAGTTCATTCAATACCAAATAAAAGCTAACAGCCGCGAGCCGACTCCTATTAGCCTAAAAGTTTACAAGTGACATGCATGACGTTCAACTTTGTGAAAGTGAGACAGATTGATGGACGGACTTATTTATTCTAAGAATCCCGACGGCACCTTTTAGTACTGAACCTACGGAACCCCAAGTCTAAAGCCAAAGACTACGAATAAATCTAAAACTCAACAAACTAAGATGATGAAATGTTACGAAATTTTTGAAGTTGATGCAATTCGTTGTAAACCTGCCACTGCCAGTTGGTGCCAGCTCATGTTGACGTTTTCGTCCGTAGTGTTCGTGAACATGCGTGTGTGTGCAAAAAAATGACGTTTCTTTCTTTTTCTGTGTGTGTCGTGGGAATTGTGTGATGGCGTGGAATTGAAAAAGGTTATAAAAATATATCATGGCCTTAAAAGTGAATAGAGTACCTGAAAATATTAATTTTCCTAAAGAAGAGGAAGAAATTTTGAAGTTTTGGAAAGAAATCGATGCATTTCACAGTTGTTTGAAACAATCAAAAAATAAACCCAGGTGAGTTTCGATTTTTTGTGCGAAACATTACGTCTCGTCTGATAAAATGTTATTTTTACTGTGCTTTATAATATTATATTGTACGTACGTTGTTCAATAAGGCATGGTTATGGGCTGTGGCCGTCCCAGACATCTACAAGTACATTCAACCCTCCTTATGGTGACCAAAGTCCCATGTGTTTTTGGAAAGAACCAACGGCTTTCCTGTAGATTAGACGCGTAGCCTATATAGGCAGGTTGAACTTTAGAAAGTTGTTATATAATGGGGTCAAAATTAATAATTATACTTAGAACACCTGTAATACAGGTATAAAAATAATGTTAGTTACACATAAAATTAAAAATTATTGGAACCTTAATTTTGATAAAATTAAAGTTCCAATATTGATATAGTCAGAAAGAGTGTTTTTTTCCCTAGTCACAAAATTTATATCTATCAAAATCAATTTTAAAAAAAATGTGGGTACCTATGTGTTATTTTTAACAAAAAACTTATGTTTTAATTACTTATGTCTTGGCATTGGAATATTTATTATATAAAAAATATAATTTGAAACAAAACAAACTGTAATGGTAAATTAAATTGTATTTGGTTTATTAATCTTTCATAAGTACATATTTATATATATTTTAAATAGGTCTATATTATATTACTAATAAATCTATACTAATATTATAAAGCTGAAGAGTTTGTTTGTTTATTTGTTTGAATGTGCTAATCTCAGGAACTACTGGTTTGAATTGAAAAATTCTTTTTGTGTTGGATAGTCCATTAATATCGAGGAAGGTTATAGGCCAGGGATGGCAAACCTTTACTAGAACATGTGTCATTTAAATTGTATATCTTTTATGTGACCAATGAATTTTGACTTTGTCATAATAAAATTGACAAGTTCTTTTTTTATTTTTTGTGTCTGTTATGTCTTAGTAATGTAATTATTGATTCTCTGTACGCTTTAGGTAACACTGTAAGTGCAGAGAGTAATTGTAATAATAAATAAATAAATAATAAAAATAAAACTCTAAATGCTATGAATCAATCAATTCTTTATTTGCATCCAGAAATTCTTACAGCAATCCTAATATTTATTTACAGTGTTATGTTGTATTTAAATAAAAGTAAGAGTTAGTGTCATTTCTGCTATTGCCCAAAATATTTTGTCGCGTGCCACCACATGCACGCATGCCATAGGTTCGCCGTCCCTGTTATAGGCTATATAACATCACGCTGCGACTAATAGGAGCGGAGCATAAATTAAAAATGTTGCAAAAACAGGCAAAAATATTTCTTTTTGAGAGCTTCCATTGCGTGCGCTGAGTAAGCGGTTAAAGTTAGGCAACAATCATGTATGTAGTGTAGGTAGGGTAAATCTGTAGATAGGGTAAATGGGTAGGTAGGTAGCCAGTTGATGGGAGCGAAGCCGCGTGAGACAGCTAGTATATAATAATTTTATAAGGTATATTATTAATTTAATAATTCAATTCATACTTGAAAGTATGAAATGGCTTAAATTAAGTTAATTAGATAGGTGCAATGCTTGAATAACTCAATAAGGCAGAAAATTTAATTTAATTTTAAGAAATAATTTAATTTATAAAGTAACAGTGTACTCAGTGTTGAAAAGCCTAATAATAAATGAATAAATAAATAAGACAATAATTGACTATTAGATTCAAATGCATAATATTGTTTCTATGGGTGTAAGCTTGGGAGCCCCCAGTAACCGGATTTATTGAGTTTTTAATCTAATTTACAGATTTTTTTAAAACAGCCTTTTATCATCCTTCAAACATACAAATATGATTTATAGGTCATCATATTCATATAGATCGATATGTAGTTTAACTAAACTGCGCGCGGCGCTATGTGCGGGTAAGCATGTGTGGGTGGTTGTTTGCTGCCACACAAATGCATAATCTATCTAATACCTTTAAACAAGCAATTCTTGTAAATACGGGTTTCGGGGGCGATAAATCGATCTAGCTAGGTTTCATTTTTAGAAAACATTGTTTTCTCTCTTTTCGCCCAGGTACTGTTACACATGGCGCCGCGCGCACAGATAAGTTGAAGTATCTATAACACTTTCAGTGCCACCAACACACTAAGCATGTTGATAAAAACAATCTCCAGGTAGATAACGACACGCCTGGCGCATTAAAAGATTTCTGTAATATTTGAATGCAGCCTCACATAAGACATTTAGGAGATAAATTCTGCATCCACAGACTGATTAAAAAAAAAAAGGACAAGTGAGGCATTTCAAATTAAACAGTTTTCCTCATTTAATGTTACACCTTGGAGCAATCATACTCAACCCTGTTAATATATTCACCTTTGAAATTACAGTTATATTGGGAAACTTGTTTATTTAACAGGTATTCCTTTTACGATGGGCCGCCTTTTGCAACTGGACTTCCACATTACGGTCATATCCTTGCTGGAACTATCAAGGATGTTGTCACTAGATATGCTCACCAACAGGTATCATACCATTAAAACTATTTCTACATAAAATGTGCTTAGTAAAACTAGCAAAAATCTCTCAAAAAATATCTTTTACTTAAAGATTTATTGCTGAACAAATTTCACACAAAATATTACCAAAAAGACAAAATTGTAACATTGTTAAATTCTACTTGTAGGGGTATCACGTAGAAAGGCGATTTGGTTGGGATTGTCATGGACTTCCCGTTGAATTTGAAATTGATAAAACACTGGACATCAAAGGTCCAGAAGATGTCGCAAAAATGGGCATTGATAAATACAATGCGGAATGCCGTAAAATTGTTATGAAGTATGCTGGGGACTGGGAAATGATCATTACGAGAATGGGTCGTTGGATCGGTAAGTTTTGCTGCACTACAAATTGTGTTTTCGCTCTGTTTCGTCTTACTACATAATTAGTTAATAATATTTTGTTCATTCCAGATTTCAAGAATGATTATAAAACCCTATACCCTTGGTTTATGGAGTCTATTTGGTGGGTATTCAAAGAGCTATATAACAAAGGCTTGGTATATCAGGGTGTGAAAGTAATGCCGTACTCCACAGCCTGCTCCACCCCTCTGTCCAATTTTGAGTCAGGACAGAACTACAAAGATGTTGTAGACCCTGCAGTTGTAGTGTCATTCCCTACAGCTGAAGGGTTCTCACTGCTTGCTTGGACCACCACTCCATGGACACTTCCTAGTAACTTAGCCCTTTGTGTGAATCCAAAACTGATTTATATAAAAGTGAAAGAAAAGAGCACTAGTAATTGTTACGTACTCCAAGAATCAAGATTCCCTGTTATTTTCAAAAATGTTGAAGATTTTGATATTCTTGAGAAGTTTGCAGGGGAGAAACTTAGAGGAATGAAATATACGCCTATTTTTGATTACTTTGTAAACCAATGTCCTAAAGGATTTCAAGTGCTAGTTGACAGTTACGTAACTGACGATTCTGGTACTGGTATTGTACACCAAGCGCCATACTTTGGTGAGGACGATTTTAGGGTTTGTTTAGCAGCAGGTATCATTACTCGGGATCAGGATATTATTTGTCCTGTAGATCCGAGTGGTAGGTTTATGGAGCCAGTGAAAGACTTTGTGGGGCAATACGTCAAGGATGCCGATAAAAATATCATTGTTAATTTGAAGGCTCGCAACAGACTTATTCAAGTTGGATCAGTTAAGCATAGCTATCCATTTTGTTGGCGTTCAGAAACTCCGCTCATTTACAAGGCAGTGCCTTCTTGGTTTGTTAGAGTTGAACAAATGAGTCACGAACTTTTAAAATCTTGTGAAGCAACCTATTGGGTACCTGAATATGTGAAAGAGAAGAGGTTTAAAAATTGGCTCAAGGAAGCTCGTGATTGGGCTATTAGTCGTAATAGGTACTGGGGTACACCAATTCCTTTATGGATTTCGAGCGATAAACAGGAGGTAGTTTGTATTGGTAGCATTGCAGAGTTGGAAGCGTTGACTGGTAAAGAAATAAAAGATTTGCATAGGGAAAGCATTGATCATTTGGAGATCCCATCTTCAAGACCTGGGCAGCCGCCACTAAAAAGGGTTTCGGAAGTGTTCGACTGTTGGTTTGAATCAGGCTCTATGCCATATGCTCAATGCCATTACCCATTTGAAAACAAAAAGGAGTTTGAAGATGTATTCCCAGCTAATTTCATCGCCGAAGGCATCGACCAAACTAGAGGTTGGTTTTACACTCTTATTGTTTTATCGACAGCACTATTCAAAAAACCACCGTTTAAAAACTTGATTGCAAATGGTTTAGTTTTAGCTTCTGATGGTCAAAAAATGTCAAAGAGAAAGAAGAACTATCCTGATCCTCTAGAAGTAGTTAGGAAATACGGCGCTGATGCTTTACGTCTTTATCTCGTTAATTCTCCGGTGGTTAAAGCAGAGAATCTTCGATTCAAAGAAGAAGGTGTCAGGGATATCATTAAGGATGTATTTTTGCCGTGGTACAATGCTTTTAGATTCTTTATGCAAAATGTTGAAAGAATCGTCCAAGAGGATAAAATCGACTATAGGTTTAACGAAAAGGCAGTAAGAGAAAACGTCATGGATAAGTGGATTACATCGTTTACGCAATCTCTGATCCAATTCGTGAAGAAAGAGATGGCGGCATATAGATTGTATACTGTTGTGCCGAGGTTGACCAAGTTTATTGATCATCTCACCAACTGGTATTTAAGAATGAACAGGAAAAGGTTGAAGGGAGAAAGTGGTGTTAAGGACTGCCAGGTCGCTTTAGATACATTATTTGGTGTTTTATTCGACATGGTACGAGTGATGGCACCCTTCACCCCTTTCCTTACAGAACTGATGTACAAGACGCTTAGACAACTTTTGCCAGGTGTTTCCCTGGAGAGTGTTCACTTCAACATGATATCGGATCCCAAGATAGAACTGGTAGACAACAACATAGAGAGGGCCGTTCAAAGAATGCAGGCTGTCATCGAATTGGGCAGAGTCGTTAGAGACAGGAAAACGGTACCGATCAAGTATCCTTTGCCAGAAATGATTGTTATTCACCGCGACTCTATTTATTTAGACGATGTAAAATCCTTGGAGTCATATGTCTTAGAAGAATTGAATATTAAAAAATTGCAATTAACAAGTGACAAAGAAAAGTATGGCATTACACTGAGAGCAGAGCCAGATCATAAAATTCTTGGTACAAGATTGAAAGGCGATTTTAAGGCTGTCACTCAAGCATTGAAGGACCTAAACAACGAACAATGCGAAAAACTTATTGCTGACGGTTTTATTGAATTAGTTGGACATCGCATTGATGTCTCTGAAGTGAGGATGATATTCCAGGCTCAGGGCAACGATCAATACGAGGCGCATAGTGATAATGATGTTCTGATTCTTCTCAATGTTACTCCAGATCAGGATATGCTTGACGAAGGTTTTTCTAGAGAAATTATTAATAGAGTTCAAAAGTTACGGAAGAAAGCTCATTTAGTACCGACAGATGATGTCAACATTTACTTTTCTGTTAACAAGTCTAGTGATATTGTGCGTATCATAAATTTGCATCGTGAGTTTATTGAGAGTACAGTGAAAGGGCCTCTGATTCCAATTGAACAAATCAAGCCATCTATGCCTGTTGTTATAGAAGAAACGCAGGAACTCAAAGGTTCTTTGTTAAAGTTGGTTATAACATGGAGGAAGGAAGTAGAAGTGCCCGCGAACCCTTGGGCTAATATCGTTCTACAAGACCTAACACCTCGGTTTGGTGTCTCGAGTAAGCAAGGCAGTCTTATACTTAAGGATAAAATGAATAAGTTTATAAGTGTAGAGAGCCTTTACCATGAGGTTACTGTTCTCTTTGGTCTGTACGGTTTGAAGTTTACATTATGGTGTAATGGGGTTGAGGTAAAAGACACTACAAATATAAATACTAAAACTTTGATCGCTTCTACAAATAAACCTAAAGATTGCGAATCTAAAACCAGCCCGTTCTGCAAATTTATTAATGTCGCGAATGGCATAAGATCAGCTACATTGTTCTTAGAAAATCCGATAGGAAAACCTACTTTGAATCACGACGAAGCATTAAAGTTCGTGACAGAATACTTGGGAATCAAAGCGGCTGATGTCGATAAAAAACTATTTAAATAATTGTTTATGTCAGGCGTCTTTGTGCTTAGTCCCAAAATAATTATTATATTACTAATTATTACCTAATACCTCGATACACCTAAAAAACTATGTTATAATCTTGTCCATGCTAAAATAATTTATAAACAATGCAGTTTAGTATTCAGTATTGTACACTTTACTACAATTTTTTTCTCGTAGGAACATGGTAGGCTTTATTCGCGAGCTGTGTCTATTGTTGGTGATGCTTAAATCTGTTATTTATTCATACAAATATTATGCCTGTGTTCATACACGGTTTGAATATAAAATTACACAAATATATATTACTTATAACATGGAGGCTGTCAGAGCACCCGAACTTACGTACCCACATTTTTTAAATTTTAAACCAAATTTTAATATACTTAGACCCTAATGAATGGTTAATAGGTATGTTTCCTGGATATAAAAATGATAATTCTTTTAAGTCCGTCAGGGAGATTATCAAATAATATTGGACACGTATTTTTTGCTTTACCAAATCAATAAAAATTGACAAACTTAAAGCGCATCAAAGTTCAGGGCGTGACGTCACTAAGACAGTATAATGTGTACTAGCGGCGTGACGTCACACGATATTTCAACGCATTACATCGTCGTCACGTTATGTATACGTGTCAAAAGAAAGAATACGTGTCCAATATTTTTTATTAATCTACCTGACGGACAAAAAGATTATTTTCAGTAAACTACCCTATTACCGAAATACATAACCGCGACGTCCATCATAGGACGACTTCTGGTTGGTATAATAATATTGTGCCGTTCTTTGTGCCAGTTTTAAATAAGTAGATCGCAGACACAGTACCATGTTCACAAGTTTACATTCAAATGTGTGTGGGTTAAGTGAGTGTACTGACAATTTCAAAATATAGCATTTTAATATTTGACTAATCTTACTTGTCTTATTTTAATAAATTATTGTTGAACCCCCTTTCTTCTTTCATTGTGCGTCCTTTGATCATCTATAATATTATACAAATCAATCATCACCCCGTCACTTAGTTAGGTATCTTAATAAAATTGGCACAGAAATAAAACGATAACTATGAGTTAAACTTTATTTTAAATGTTTCCTTCATAAATAAAACAAAACTAAGCATTGAACATTGTTCATTAAACTATTATATTGTAACAGGTGCAGTGAATTACAACTCATTTAAAATGTGTTTCCCTAATAAAATGGGTTGTGGCGTACATTATAAGTACGTATGTGATAAGCGAAGCGATGTCAAGCAAGCCTTGAAGGTTTGCGCGTTTTACTGTACTCAGATACGGTGTGTTCAACCTGATTGAAAATATATGCAATTTACATTTACGTACACATCACACATAAACGTACGTAATGTGATAGCTAGAGGATACAAACTAACAATATGCACCGGCTACATACAGATATTTATAATGTAATCTTATTCATTGATTAGACAATAATTGACTTATGGAACAGGTATCATAGATTTATAACCGGTGATCACAAGAATCTTATTACAACTATTCAATATTTAATTTGCATCATATGTGTTGTATTGTGCAATTTCATTTCATAAAGCCTATAATTGGGTAACTTAATATATTGAATTCCAAGTTACGTCGCAGCAATACAATTATGTTCGATAGAATTAACTTTGGTGTTCAGTCATTAACCTAAACAATATTACAAATAGTTAACCAAAGAAAAACAACGAAACCAATGTCTTTTATTTCACTCAGAATAGGGTTTCATTTAAACGAACATGTTATATTTAGTCAAGGGATTTAATAATATGACTAACATCAATATTATGAATTATTTGCTATTAGGGATTATTACTTATGTGTTAGTACGATACATGGGTTGTGTAAGTTATTTAGCTAGATTTCACTATTTCAAAAATAAATAAATTTGAGAATATACATAAATAAAATAATATTACGATAGTTTTCTGTTAATAAATTGGAACATTGCTATATTTTGTTTAGCATATCACAAGCGCAGTTTACATATAGAATACATTTCAGGCTATACAGATTCTAAAATATTTATGTTGTTTCCCTCACCACAAACGTATAATAATACTGTTGAAATAAAGCACAGGAAAGTACTAATATATTTAAATTTTATTGCTTCTTTTAGAAATGCTTTTATGGAACAAAATATTGCTTTAAAAATAACATGAACAGATAATCTCGAATACATCACATAGGTATAGAATACATAGATAACAATATAATACTTACCTACTAGAAATATGAGGTGCCATCTAAGGGATTAAGTATAATAATGTTATATGAAATATGATGCTGACCGATTGCCATTGTGTACGAGAGTACGATTAAATAGTTATAAACATGTTACAGTAAGCCAACGACGATTTATATAGAGATAGATCGATATATACCTATGTATTTAATAAATAATATTTTATTATGCGTCAACAAGTTATATGCAATCATATCATAAGCTTAATCGTTTAAAGAGCTAAACTGTTATCTAGTAAAGGCTTCGTCGTCAGTAGTCGGGTTCATAAGTTAGCATCGAGTTATTGCACTTTACACTAAAAATACACCACGTCATACAATAATGTTACACTAACATACTCCCTACCGCCACGCTGCGTATGCGCACGACTTAGGCCCAGCAGACCGCCGCGACTCCAGCTGGTCGACTGACAATGAGTGCTAATAAATAAATTATGTATACATTTATCTAGGACATATTTATTAAGTTAAAAATAGCGAATATTTCACACTAGAAATAACTAAAGATTCATTAACATTTTAAATACATTATAAGATACAACATCGCCTACTCAGTGACTAGTCTAACGGCGTATAATGATCATCATACTCGTAACATTTGAATAGCAACAACGATAAATAGGTACATCACAAGGGGCGTAAGGCTAGACGGGGGGCACCGGACCAGAATATGCTCTATACTGCGTCTCGCCTGCCTGTAACACAGAAACATTAGTTAGTCGCGTCACTGCGCACTCAAACCCACGCAGTTGCGCAGTGTTGTTGTAGAGATATGTACGCACCGTGTATGGACGTCACTCGCGTGCATTAATACTGCGGCTGATGAGGCAGCGGCGAATCCCGCTCAGGCAACTTCCGCACCTTCATCGTGCCGTCCGCTCCGCACGAGAACAGGCGGCCGGCATTATCTGTACAAACATTCAGTATTAGAAACATTATTTACAATACAAGTATATTAAAGCTTATAGGCCTATCTAGGAAATTAATGACATGAAAGGATCTAGTGTCCGTTTTACTAACACTAGGTGACATTACAAATAATATCTAAGTAAATGGGCACTGCTAGTTAGCAAACTTGGCTCATTGTCGGATGTAAAAAAATCCAAGTGCAATAATATTTATTCAATTTCAAATTTAACTCATGGCTATGTTTAAAATACAATGTGCAGTGACAAAAACAAAGTAATCTTACCGATATGTATTTGCGTGACACCCTGGCCGATGTGCTTGAAGAAGGAACTCCTAGCATGTTCCCCAGCGAACGTGTAGAGCAACTGATGCGTCGTCAACGAGAACACCTGCAAGGTAAGGTAACTCAAGTAAGTTTTGATTTTATTAATAGGTGTGTATTTCATTTAAATAAACAAATTTATTGATAAATAATATAGAAGATTTTTGGCGAGTGTCCCCGTAATGCAGCTGTGAAAACATGGGGCTGTTGCCACCAAAATTACGAGATAGCGTGGTGTGTAGCTAATCTCTGATTTTTAGTTTCGTAGACGTAACTGACATTTGGGGGTTTCCACTTTATCGATACATAAAAATAGTGTCGTACCTCGAGTGATCGAAAATCGAAGCAGATCGAAAATGGAACTATTTCACAGCAAAAAAAAAAAAATTCTAGCGGCCATTATTTAATTTGTACTCACTTATGTAAGACTTCATTCTATCGATCGTATTTACTGTATTGTTGATTTCTTATTTACAACAGTAAAAGTTTATGTAGTATGTGTATTAATACTGTTACTGTTACGTTGACTTACACCAATTAGTAAAATTAAATTGAGTAGTCATGTCACATCGATTCTATGAATCACTAATAATTAAGCCTTACCTACAACAGTATGTTCCGCGCTTGCAACATTTAAAATAAATAAGTTAGCAGCTGTCAGTTTAGTCTACGAATTTAAAAATCACAATATAAGTGGTGCACACATCCCTCGCCCGCATCCCTCGAACACACTCCGAGTACACATGCCTCACACGCTTTGCCCACATGTATGTACTTTTTTTTTGTTATCATACAAAAAGCGAGAGATTTTCCACCAGAACTTTGCTAAGTCTGTCTAAGTTGGATATATTACTACGCACTATCTCACACGTAAAAGCACCCATAAACTGCCCGGCACGTAAGTTGGCAAGGTTTTGGCGTAGTGGGGGTAAGTTCGCGCATATTCCTCGAACTGACCAAATATCATTTAGAGCGAACGGAACGTGGACGCTACACGATTGGTCAGTCGATCCTTGTGTCAACTGACCAACCAATTGCGCGCCCGGAACGGTCCTAAACATTCCCCGCGCCCCGTTTTACTACCAAAGATACCTTAAAAACGGCTTCTGCGCATCTAACGACTCTTGCCAACTTACGTGCCGGGGATTATAGAACAAAAGAAAGCTGGCAGTATATAGACAAATCACCTTGATATCTCCATCAGCGGCTCCAATAGCATAGTAGTCCTCTCGGGGCGACAGCGCGACGCACTTGATGGGAGCATGGTGCGCGTGCAGGCGATGCCTGACTGCGCGCGTACGCAGGTCCCACACGAGCACGTCGCCGCGCCGCCCGCACGACACCAGCGCGCCCAGCGAGCCCGCCCACACCACACACGCGGCGCCGCCCTCGTGGCACGTCCACGCTGGAAGAGAATATGTCAGATGTGACGGAACAACAGCAAGGTGTGCATGAGGTTCCGAGTCGCAAACCATGCCCCATCTCTTACTGCCACCGACGACGCCGTGGAAGTGGCTAAGTTTTGGGGCAAACAAATTTGAAAGACTGTCGCGCCACCGATACGAAAAAGAAGAATATGTCAAAAAAACCAGTGTTGTAAAGGATTTGGATTATTGATTACTATTACTAAAGGTACACCCGTTATTTTGATAATGATTTGGCTCGACCGGGCGAACCCTTAAGGCTACGAACTCACGGAGCGATTTTCGCCCGCGTCCGCTGCGGTTGCGGGCCCGCAGCTTCTGTAGAATGCAAATATTTATATAAAAAATTAAAGCACATTTCACGACGCGTTTTACGCCCGCGGTGTACGCGGTTGTATGCGGCTCCCGCTGTACCGGCGGGCAACTAGTAGAATCGCGCGGGCCGCGGTTACCCGCAGCCTCGGCGGGTGGCGCCCGCGCGCTTTGCGATCGGTTGTTCGAAAATAATTAAAGAATTTTTCTTCGTCCTTCTTTAATTCACTAATAAGAGTAACAAATAATCCATAACGATCTCTGTCCTTAATCAGTGGATGCACCCAGAACCTTTTGGGCCTTCTTTTTTTAATTCTTCTGTGAAGTAAGTATAACCTTAACCTTTCTCTACCCAAATTTAGGTTTTGCATAAGAAATATTTTGGCATATAAATTTAAATAATATAATGTTATACAATAATATAATATTGAATTGTAACTTCTTTGAGCTGTGTGAACTTGTGGTTGTTGTTACACTTAGGTTATTTTACTTGTATATTAATCTGTGGAAACTGTTTCTGGATTGTGTTGAGCTAATTGTATACTTATGTTTGTTATTGCATCTGTTTGTTTCCCAAATAAAATAAAATAAAATAAATAAAATAACGCAACGGCTCGTTTCTGGTGTGTGTCCATGGCGGTCTGGACCTCAACTGATCGTTAACCGCCCGTCTTGCAATCTTGCGATCATCGCCCGCCACGTTTGCGGGCGATGATCGCAACCGCGGCGGCCGCGTAATCGCGCGAATAACCGGTCTCGTGAGTTTTGAAATAAAACCGCAGATCCACGACCGCGGCGGTTGCGGGCGAAAATCGCTCCGTGAGTTCTTAGCCTTATGCTATGACATACTGGCGCTGTCATCGTAAAATTCCTTCCGTGGAAGTGAGGTCTACTGGAGTATTCTTATATTAATCGTGTAGTGAATTTTATGCATGTTTGTACTCTTAACAGAGTTTTTTTAAGACGGATAAAACTAAAATTCATACTCACAAACCACTAAAGCTTTCTTGGTGGGCATCAATGTGTCCCATATGGCAACGTTTTTACTCTCTGAGCTATGTCCAGCTGAAAGAATAGCATACAATTTAGCACTGTTTTTAATGCTAAAATTATACAATAATATCTCAAATGAAGAATAAAATGTTTTACCTGTGGCTACCAAACTGCAGGAACCTAGGAATACGAAATCGCTAATTCCTTTGCTATGACACTGATGGGTCTGTAAATGAGAAAAAAAATTGGTTCAGCAAGGGGTCTAAACAAAATACTATCCGCATACCCTACGGAACTGAACGTGAGCGGCGACACTGGAAATAACGCTACAGAAAAGTTTTTGTCTAGACCTGCAGATTCGCAAGTCTAGTCTCAGGTCTAGCGTAGGTAAATAAATTCTCTCCTAAGACTTGTCGAAGAGAAACAATGGCTCTTAAAAATCATGTCTATCAATGCCTGATAACTGGCAATATCCCTTTAGCGGCAAATTTACAATAACTTACAAAGAAAGGTCTGGGCGATGCATGCGGGTGTCCCGCCTGGTGCGGCGCTGGATGCAGCTGCCACATCGCCAGATTGCCGTCCGCATCCGACGAGGCAAACTTGTTGCCGTAGTCTGAGAACCTTACGCGCGTGACCTTCGCAAAGGCGCCAGGTGCGCGCGGAGACCATACACACGAGGGGTGGCCCCACTCCCACAGTTGGACTGAGCCGTCAGCCCCACCCGTGAGGTCTGTAATGCGAATATGATGGTACCTAAGAATCTTATTTATATCAATCTCTCGAGCTGTTTTGCAATTGATAAGCATATCCTTTTCTCTATAGAACATTTAAATATAGAATGTGCTAAGCAATAGCTAAACAGTGTCGAGATTTTTTTATTAAAAGGGTGATTAGAAAAACGATAGTCCAAAGAGTATGAATGCAAAGCGTAGTCAGGATACATTTTCGGGAACAGATTTAAGAATCTAAACTAATTAATCGTTAATAGGAAATATAATAGTCGATGTAAAGTGTAAGTTGATTACTTCGGAGGATGATAAACCCTGGGCTTTTGTATAATGATAAGTTCGTTGTGAGTTTAAACGGCACTGAAATAAATTATTTTAATAGAGCATCCACTTACACAATGGTTGTGAGGGATGCGCTGCCATCCTTTTGATGTTGTCGATTTTGTGTTTCAGCACCTAAATAGAACATTATTATTAGAATTATATAATAAACCGCCGAAATAATATTCAAGGACGGACAATATAATCATCTTCAACAATTAGATTGGTTAGTAACATAGACATCCTCATGCATCACATTATTAAGAAAACAAATGTGCAATAGACAACGCAACATACATTAGCAAAAAGAGACTGTGGAAACTTAACAAAATAATTCGGAAACACTGGTCAGAAACATCTACTAAATGGACCACTACAACGAATAATAAAATAGCCTGAACGTAAAACCGCTGCTCTTGAGAACTGCTGAAAAATGAGATCTGATGAGAAAACAAACTGGCACAACTATATGGACAGCCTATACGTAAAATGAGAAATCAAAAAGAAAAAAAAACGAAATCATCAGACGAAAAAAATAATCCAACAAAAAAATGTACATCCAGCTAGAAATAAAATTTGGGGAGTGCGACCGCTGGCTAGGGATGTGACGAAGGTTAACCAAGATGGCGTAGGAGTGGCTAGGGTTGTCACTGACCGGTTTCATGAGAAGCTTCGAACGATGCAGCACCAGTCGACAGTATTTCGGATCGTGGCAACCCGGGAACTGTAGACCCTTCACCTGCGATCAACACTCTGTTATACCGAACATACACTCATACATACACTTTTTAAAGAAAAGAGGGCTACGAAATTTTGTATTACTGAAATTAATACAATACCTGTGATTATAAGGATGGCTGTGAACCCACACTAAATTACACTATTACCTACCCTCCCATACCTAAGTGTCCCTGAACTGCAATTTACTATAGTTTTAATATCCATAAAAATAAAGGTAAAACTCGCACAATAGAATCTCTGGATCTCCATTGAGTAAAGTTTAGGAGAAAAGGTGTGTAAAGAGATTAGAAAGGAAAGCGCGGGCGAAGCGCGAGGCGACACGAGACAATATAACAAGTACAGACACGCACACAATAACCACACCACGTTAATATGACTTAGCAACTTTTTAGACTTTACTGGGTGAATAAATGTTGTGATACTCCCTACGCATCATAAGATTATAATTATTTAGTAAAAAGAATAACAAAGCTAAAAAAGTAAGCGAATTGTTTTGTTGCTAAATATAAAAATTAAATGGTTCATTTATGTACACAAAAGTTTAGGCTTTTTAATTAACTCCTTCGGTTTGGATTTTCTACAAAACTATGTTGTCAATAATGTCCATTGAAGAACTATATTTATCTCATTTTAAAAAATATTTTCAAATTTTATGTATGTAAGTACCTATTTATTTATGTTTATTTCTTTTCACAAGTGTATAAATCACACCAGTTTCGAATTATATCAAGGAATTTAATATTTTTCTAACATTGATTCACCCAGTAAGTCTTACAGTGCATTAGTTATTACGTGCACGTACTGTAGCGATATACGCTTCTACGCCGGTCGGCACGCTGCTTATTCGCCGCTCCTGTTAGGATTAGGATGTAACATTCATTGTTATTTGTTAGTTCCATACTATGCTATGTTAGTTTTTATCACTGGAAGGATTTCTAATCAATCAGTGGGAAGTTTTACAATAGATCAACAAGAATGTAACCCAAAACTATTGTATAAAGATTAGATGTCGAAGTCACATCCTTTTAGAGAGTTATGGCTTTTCGCCCCTAAACTACCCATAGATGGACTTCGCTTATTGCATTTTTAAGACACAAAAATGTAGCCAAAGCGAATCGTTATACGGCTATGATAAATCATTCCATTTCCTTACTTTACTGAGGACCAATATCTCAATAGTCAGATAACTTTTACCTAAGGAATAAGATTACGGATTGACAGTTTTTTTTTAGATAACGAGTCTATGTTTACGTACGGCGATGCACCATCGGTACATGGTTGATATCCCACCCATATGCACTAAACGTTTTAGGCATACTTTTATTATGCGTATAGTTAAGGATAGGAATGCCCTGCCGGAGTTTGTTGCCCGATAGCTACAATATTTCACCGTCGACCACATCTTCGCTTACCATCAGGTGAAATTGTGGTCAAGCGCGAACCTATAGACAATAAAAAAAGCAGCCATACTTATTCTTTAGTTAAAAATATCTGACTATTTAAAATGTAGCCTAAAGCATTGAACCAGCCAGTTATTTCACCAAGTAGTTTAAGCATAAGTTAGTAATGTCATTTAGTATAAGTGTATTGTTTTCCGAGGCATAACTAGTAAGCCGACTGAAAGTTATTTAATATAATCTAAGGCGTACATAATATAAGCATGTTATACAATAATTTACTATCATATATTTGGTAGCATATCTTTGGAGATTAAACTGTCCTTGATAAAATATAAATATGTGGGGCAATAAAACAAAACAAATATGTTTTATCTTGCCACTAACCTTGAGTGATTGATAGAAGTGCAATCAATTTCGCTGCTGATAAGCAAACGAAGTTATGCATTTCATTTTATCAAGTCTATTTTGGAGATTAACATCAATACAATTATTGACTTCTATTCTAGAGAGTTCTCATTTTAACTCCACAGTCAAAAACTGATGACAATTTATATCGTGCCCAGCACGGTAGGGTCATGTCTTAAAGACAACTACCGTGGAGATTCAATAAAATGGAGACACAATTCATATTGATTTATTCGCGTTCCACATTGTAGACTTTACACCTCACATATTCCAAAAGAAGTATTGATGTCAAGATCAATTTGTCATATATTTTGCGAACGAAAATATAAAACCTTATTTAGATGGGTTCAAGCTTCTTGAAATCCACGGGGCAATATGCTCCGTGTTTTCTGCTACTCAAGAGACCCTAGACAAAGTGATATTCTAGCAGCGATAATTATTAACAAAAAGTTCAAAATGTATGGTATTGACAAGCGTTAGGGACCATAGATAGATGGACCCCTTTTACACACTTAGACTCCCATTTGTTCCGTTGTGTGTGCAGGCATCCTCTCTGTGAGAGGGAATGGGCCGTAATCCACCACGCGGGCCCAGTGCGGGTTGTTGGATGTCACACTTCTTCGAATTTTTGGTTCTATGGCAAGCCGGCTTCCTCACGATGTTTTCCTTCACCGTTTTGAGAACAGTGGTCATGAAATAATTTACACAAAGTAAAGCGCCTGCGACCTACAACTTGTAAGTCGCGGCCATTACCACTGGTCCACCACTGCTTTTTGACAAGCGCTAACGAAATGTCTCATGCTCAATCATTTTGACTTTTCAACAATCGCTTTCGATAGGAAAACACTTTGTCTCGAGCCTCAGGCCAATTATGGGTGTACTTACAACACTGGCACCTCGTCCTGTTTGACTGGCCATGCCGACGGGCACTTGAGGCGCGTTGGGGTTTAGTGGCGAGCTGTTGCCTGTGCCTGGCACTGAACTACTGTTCGACCTGAGGGAAAAGAATAATGATTTAATGGACGTTAAAGCAAAAAACCATTTTGTAACAGTTTTTTCTGGTTTCCTCTGGTGCAGGTTTTTTGTTAATAGACAATTTTGCATGAAAGTTAGACAGTGATGATGTTGCCTTATCTGCATGGTAACTACATCTTTCTTCTCTCTCACTGCATGCACAACAACATTTACAAGTGATGATGTCGCTTGGTAGTGATGACGATGTCGCTGTAGTCCATTCGCGTTAAAAAAATTGTTAGTCATTAATGTCCGCCAGCCTAGCCCCGCCCCTAGATCGAGCAAACTGTCAATGTGAACTTAGATTTGTAAATCTAAAATTTGTTGCTTCAATCGAGTCGCAATTGTTTCGAATCACTATTTCCTTAACGCGGATGGAGTTTAGTCGGTGCTCGTCAGTGCAGTACGGACTAGCTTATTTTTGTATCAATATACCTTTTTTATGGCGAAATAATACCATCCACACGGGTCAATCTTGAAGGTTAAACAACGCTTGCCGAGGTCGGTCGATGGATGAGCGTCCATCTATTACATATCGAGACTCCTCCCTACCTCGGAAAGCACTTTAAGCAGCTGCAGTTGGTCCCGACTGTCATTTGATGTTTGACTGTTGTAACGGGTAGTCAGAAGCTTGAAAGTCTGACAATAGCCTCACCAAGGGGTATCGTGATACTCAGTTACTACCCAGTGGAGGTCAGATAGTCAGATTAGATTGGAGACCAAATAAGTAGACTCACTTGTCGTGATGCTGTATAAGCAGGAAGCCAGTGTCTGGTAGCGCGGCGGGGTCAGCAGCCAGCGCCAACAGGTCCAGCTCGCACTCGTCCTCGGCCCACCAGGCGCCGGCGCGCAGCAGTAGGGACACGTCCATCTCCTGAACTTCGCGAGCTGTGGCTACGGCTAGCAAGCAGCCGCCGACCTGTGAAGTACGAATACATTGTAATAATTTAAGTTATCAACACATTTTTTTTAATGTCTCCTTATTGGCTCCGCACTGGGTCCTTTCTTTTTAATTTTGTTTATTAACCTCTTGCGCGAGTACCAAATAAAAAAAAAAATTTCTTTATTTCTAACATACTGATACATATACTCCGTGAGATGGATCGTACAGTGCACTCACATGGCGCCATCTTCACCACTTCAAATCAGATATGACGTGACACAAATCCTCCATCGCAAAAACAGTTACATATCAGTGCGACTAGCATATAAAAATATCGGGCAACAGACACAACACCCGTCTACTCGTAGGAGAGGATCCAGGATTGAAGGGTGGCAACTCGACAAGAAACCGCGAATTCCATTTGGGCGATGTCGATAGGTCAGCCAGTATCCACTCCTCGTATCCAGCCCGAAAAATAATATAGAATCCTGTTTCTTGCTCTGATGTGAGCAGGGAGTATAGTCTCCCTGCATAAGAACCTCACTGACTGCATCTACTTTTAATCAATATGTCCTACTTCCTACTAATACTATGTGAAGCTATATTTCAATCAATCACGACTCAAAAAAACAGATTTGGACGAAACTTCGCACATCTGTATACTTGACCTTGGATATAGGACACTTTATCCCAGTGATAAGTACCCTTGAGATAATTTTCGACTTTTTTGGCAGAAGTTAGTGCCTATAGCAATAATTATGTTACAATACAACTATTTTCTAAATGTCCCTCGGTAATCATCGCATTTCCGAATACAAACGAATGCTAATTTCCATATCCATCAATTATTAGATTTATCATGTATAATAATTTGTATTAAGATAGTATTTTAATGTTGTTTCGTTTTGATTTCCGTGTGAACTATATAGAGTTGTAAAATTATTTTCCTTTAGCAGTTTTGCTACCATTTTAAAAATAAATTACATTAACTTAAAAGAACTCTATATACTTCCAAGTTGATTGAGAGCGTCCGGTCTGCATCAAGTGCAAAGGACAACTGATAAAAAGAAATCCAACGACTAACGAAACACGAAGTTTGCCGAGGGACATTAAGAAAATAGTAATTGTACTGTACCTTGTTGAGACAGAAGGCAGCGATGGAATCTTGCTCCTTGTGTATGATGCGCACAGGGTTGTGCAGCTCCAGGTCGCGCTCGCGTTGTGTCTGTGGTATACATCCGCCTCTCGCTTCTGCTGCCATCGTCTCTGCCGTTACTGATTGAGTTCGACGACGGGAGAATACGGCTCGTATGAAGAGGTCCTATATTGAACAAAATATAAATATGACATTATTTAAAAAAAAACAGTATAAACAGTAAAAGGCTAGATCTATAAACGTGGCTAACACGTACTTTAGCTAAACAGTATTCTTGTCACAGTCCCACAACTGTCAAATTACATGTGCAAGATAAAGACGGTCGTCGGTCATGTCTAAGCCAGAGCACGGGCTAATTGGCGTTTATAGATTTTAGTCTAAGGGTCAAAATCCTGAAGCAAAGGATTTACCTGGACCGGTTCTTGTCGTACGAGGAAACTCCACAGTCTCCGCGCGGGCGCGGCACTGAATAGTATGGGGCTGAACGGTGTATTATGCTTCTCTAATAAACATCTGGAACAAAATAATGGATTTACAATGCCTGTGAAGCTCCCAGGACGCTTCTGCGCTTTTGGGCGGCGCTCGGCTAACTATATTAGCCAAAACCCCCATGCACAATGAACCAAATGAGAGTCTATAGTGCGTAAATAGCTCTCGCCAAACTTCTGGGCCGCCCTGAAATTGGCTTTCGGATGCGCAAGGCACAGATCGTTGCTGTTTTTGTATGAGATTTACTACTGCGCAGCCTTTGTAGCCAACTTTAGGGCGGCCAAGAAGTTTGGCGGGAACAATAACATTAAAAGAAAAAATACGTCTTTAAATATCGTGAGGAAACCTGGACTTATAGTGAGTTTATTATAAGATTGTGCTCCATTGGTGTAATTTCTGCAAGGCGTTCTAGTGCGAGGATAAACTAATAAATCAATTTAAATTTCACGAAAATTTATACACTTAAGCGCAGACAATGTAAGTAGTAAAACAGGGTAGAAATTTTATCAATGCGGAAAATACATACGAGTGTATTTCTCTTCCACCGTTTCGAATAAAAACGTTCCGAAACTGCTATAGTTGGACGGCAAAATGTGCGTCTGCGATGTTGTCACGATCTAGGATATCATTTAAGCAAAATGTCGTCGTGGTTTTCCGATTAGATTTATCCCTAAGTCTCATTCACAGAAATTTATGACTTAAAATAAAATAAAATCTGATTAATAGTAGCTGAACTGTTCAGAGTCTGAAGGCCTCCCAATAGATGGGCCGAGGTACCGGTCGATGTTACGACACTTGGGAACCCTATGTAAAACACTAAAAAACACTTTTCTTTCTTTCTTTCTTTTCTTTCTATGTTCATATGGTGGAAGTCATTCGTCTGTAATGATTGTGATGATGAATGGCGTAGATTGTCTTCTGTTCGGACCAACATACCTGTACTTATTAATAGGTGGCCCAGTGGGCAGTTGTTCGGGGAAGCATCCGGGGATGTAGTCTGATGGGGGTGCGCGAGATTCCAGTGTTTCTGTCAACTGCTGCTGCCATTGATCCACGCGTCGAAGCGCACCGTGAACCATAGGGCTAGTAGTTGCTAGTTCTGTTCATTGAAATAAATAATATTGTTGTGGGTTATTCGACCGTTAAGAAATAGAAAAAAGGTTGAGCTTGACGGAAAATCTCTTGGAAAGCATTAATGATCACATCAAACAGGTAGCAGTAAAAGTAAGGATGTTGCTGCCGAAAGTGTTTACATGATTTAATGAGGGTATTCTGAAATCATGTACACTAGGTGGCATCACTGAGACGTGAGGTCCAAGCTGCTGTCAAATGCTTATGTTTTTTGACATTAGTCAAATTGACGTCAAGCAAGTTGATGTCATAAGTTAAATTTTCCAAGTAAAAGACCTCTCACCAATGTGGCGCCAACTAGTGGCGTGAATTTTCTTAAAAACCCTCATTGTTCTGAATTGGTATTATTCTTTCTTTTCTTTTTGCAGAACATTGTTTTTTTTTATTGACAGCTATAATTTTAATTTAATAAAAACTATTTTGACACAAATGATTTTGGTACAAACGATATTGTTGAAAAAAAAGGCTTTTGATCAAGCGTTTCACTTTGAAAGAATCATAACAAACGCTCTCTATACTACTAGCCGTTCATTTTGAGATGGCCGTTACTTCAAGTCGCGCCTCAAGTCAGACCCGCTTAGTATGGATAGCAAACTTGCAATGTTGTCACGTGTTCGCCTATGACGTCATTCAACGACGGCCATCTCAAGTGAACGGCTAGTATATCCATGGCTTACCTGACATTTCAATCCCGCACAGCTGTAAGAAGTTTTGTAGCTTCTGCTGGGCGAGCCGCAGGACCGCGATACGCATCACGAGCCATGAGTACGAGTCCGGGTCGGAGTGCTCCGAGTTCGTTAGCCTGCGACGTTTCTCATTCCTACTGGAAAATATTTCACAGTTAGTTACATCAATCATTCTGAACCCAACCCTTTATTGGTGAACTGTGGCGAATGCGACATCCTTCTCCCTCAAAATTAGTTACTCCATTAGAATATCTGCTAACTGCAGTGGCAATCTCGAAATCTCTAAACGCTTTTGCGGAACCATTGCTGCATGGTTCACATACTGACTAATGTTAAGATATTGTTTTTTTTTTTTTTATATAATTAAGATAATGTTTAATGGTTTTCGTACTAATAAAATATTTTCAATGTTTTTTTTTGTTATTGATAGGCTCGCGCTTGACCACTATCTCACCTGATGGTAAGCGATGATGCGGTGAAGCACGCTTGCCTAAAAGTAACTATTCCCTCTTGACTTAAAGACCCCGAGGTTGTAGCTATCGGGAAACAGACTCCAGCAGGGAATTCCACTCCTTAGCTGTACGCACAATGAAAGTATTTCTAAAACGTTTTGTGCGTATGGTTGTGTACCAAGTACCGATGGCGCATCGCCGTAAGTCTAGTATTAACAATAGACTCTTAGGTGGCAATAAATCAATACATAAGCGTTTAAAATAAAAATGGTGTTCGAAATTGTTATTTCGACAAGTACCTATTACTTAGTAATTACAGTTTTGATTTCAGATTCGAGGTAGTCCACGAAGCGCACCCAAAAGAAGCCCACCCAGAGGAAGCCCACCCAAAGTAGTCCATCTTGCGCACCCGTAGGTGGGCTTCAAATAAAAAATTAAAATAATTAATTTCCTATTCCACGAAGCACACCTACGAATATTACTCGCATAGTGCGGGGACTAAGAAATAAAAATATCGATAGAAGAAAATATCTATTATTTAAAATGAATAATAATGTGATACAATACTTGTAATTTTCATAATGTTCATATATAAATCCCAAAGGTAAGACGTATACATGATGCGCTAATATAGTCAACGCGTGCGCCCGCCACTGAATTCCCGAGCCAACCCGAATTTAGCCGAGCGTTTCCGGAACTTGTTTACATGCTTAGTTCTCATTACACTATCGCGACGTCACGGGCTGAGTGTATGCAATTGTGCGCCGGTCTTGTTATTGTTATTTTTTCTAATTTTTGTGCAATTTATTTAAACAAAATAATGGAGCCGATGGCAGGTCCAAGTAGTAGAAATTTTAACCCATCTATTAATTACGTACTTGGCCGGAAGGGGACACAAGTGTTAGTGTATAATAACAAACAATATAGTAAACACAAAATTTATAAAAACGGCAATGCCTTGTGGCGGTGTATTAAAAAAGGGTGTAATGGCTTACTCACATTAAGTAGCATGGAAGAAGTTGTTAAAATAAAGGAACATAAATGTGCCTCAAACGTTTTGGAGACCCAAATTAAAGAAGCAATGCATGAACTCGAGCAGCAAGTAGTTTCCACCATGGAGCCTATTCCTACAATCTACAAGCAAAAACTTAATGATACATTGGACCGAGGATTGAATTTAGTCAGTGATATGCCACAATATAAAAATGTTAAGTCTGGCCTCTACAATAAGAGAAACAAATCTCTCGGTGTAAATAGATTGTTTGCGAAGTCACCTATAGATGTACAAGTAAGTAGAGTTCATATTTCCTTAGAATATTATGAAAATATTGAGACATGAAATTATGTATTTTTTTTTATTTGAACGTTATTGTAATAAAATAAACCTCATGTAAGAGTTTGCTAATATCATAGCAAAGAAATGTGTGCATGCCATTTTCAACTCTATTTTAATGGGATAAGGTTGATAATAATATTTGATTTAACTTTGAAAAGAATTTTGTTTTGTTAGTGTAGTGACCAGTTTTTGAGTCGCAGATATTGAACGATTTATGGAGTAACTATCTAAACTAGCTGCTTTTATTTTGTGAAAGAAAGAAAGTCACGGGGGTTTCAAAGAAAGTTATTTGTTTTACCTTACTATCTTCAATATGTGCACATCCTATGTATTCATATTATTATTTATTTTAGTACAAATGAATTGAGAGAAGTATTTATTTGATATCCAGGTACCTCAACCGTTTCAAGATTTTGTACTTGCTGACTATAACGACGGAAAAACGAGAATACTTTTATTTGCTACACAGAAGAGTAGACAGGAACTTGAAAGCTGCGATCATATATACTGCGACGGAACTTTTAAATGCGCGCCTAAACCATTTCTTCAAATTTATAGCATCCACGGTGCGCTTGAAAATATCGTTAAACCTTTAGCCTATGCTTTATTACATAACAAAAAAAAATCGACCTATAAAATCTTATTTCAATTATTAAAAACAACAATACCCAAAATGCAAGTCAATGTTTTCACAAGCGATTTTGAGGAAGCTGCCGTCAGGAGTTTTACAGCAGTATTTCCTAACGCACAGATAATGGGATGCTATTTTCATTTTAAAAAAGCAATAAAAAGAAAATCTAGGGACTTAGGTTTAAATAAGAATAGCATACATAGAAAACATGTTGCCTTATGTACGGTTTTGCCACATTTACCGCTGGAAGACTTGGATGAGGCCTGGCTCTACATCATGAGCGAATGTCCTCAAGGAGAAAGTATTTCTAGATTTAACGATTACATTGTAACTCAGTGGCTCGAACATAAGTTATGGCATGACAAATGGTCGTGTTATAACGTAAAAAATAAAACTAATAATTTTACAGAGTCTCATTACTCTGAAATAAATAAAATTTTCAATAAAAATAGAGCCATAAATCTGGCAAAACTTTTAGATTGCTTCCAAAAAAATTGCAATAATTATGCCGAAATTAGAGTAAAAATGGGTTATTCAAATCATCAAAAACATGCTGAAATAAAAAATAATATAATCGAAAACACAATAAAAGATTATAAAAATGGCTTAATTTCAGTTGGACACTGTCTAGAGAAATTAAGATTCTGATTTTTTTTTTTTTTACTAGCCTATTTGATGTCCCACTGCTGGGCAAAGGCCTCTTTAAGATTCTGATTAATAGTGATTTATTTAATTGATAAGTGCATATACTCAATTGCCCATTTCTTCCAGATTATTTAAGAATTTTTGTGATTTGTGATTTAAACAGTCTGTGATTTTACACAAAACTAAAGTATAAGAAAACATCAACATATATCTCTATAGAAAACTATATTTACAATGTTTTTGATATTTGTCCAAGTTTTTATTGCAATTATGAAACAATCTGTGATTTTTTATGTTAAAGTAGAGTATTTTTATTATTCACTAAACATGTAGCTATAAGAAAACTATATATCTCTATGTAAAACAATATTTACTATGTTTTTGATATTTGTCCAAGTTTTTATTGCAATTATGAAACAATCTGTGATTTTTTATGTTTAAGTAGAGTATTTTTATTATTCACCAAACAGGTAGCTATAAGAAAACTTCAACATAGATCTCTATGTAAAACAATATTTACTATGTTTTTGATATTTGTCCAAGTTTTTATTGCAATTATGAAACAATCTGTGATTTTTTATGTTAAAGTAGAGTATTTTTATTATTCACTAAACATGTAGCTATAAGAAAACTATATATCTCTATGTAAAACCATATTTACTATGTTTTTGATATTTGTCCAAGTTTTTATTGCAATTATGAAACAATCTGTGATTTTTTATGTTAAAGTAGAGTATTTTTATTATTCACTAAACAGGTAGCTATAAGAAATCTTCAACATAGATCTCTATGTAAAACAATATTTACTATGTTTTTGATATTTGTCCAAGTTTTTATTGCATAATTTTGAAACAATCTGTGATTTTATTAAGAGCACAAAAAGGAAAATAATAGAAAAAAAATTCAAAAATAATTATTTTTTGGATAGATAGAATAAATAATAATAAATATCCAACTCACACACGGCCATCTGATCCCAAGCTAAGCAGAGCTAGGTTATGGTAACCAGACAACTGATATACATACTTATATAATTTATAAATACACACATATATTATAGATAAACTACACCCAGACACAGAACAAACAATCATGCTCATCACACAAAGTTTGTCCTGAGTGGGAATCGAACCCACGACCTCCGGCTTAGCAGTCAGGGTCACTAACCACTAGACCAACAGGCCCGTCATAAAGAAAGAAACAATCTGTGATTTTAAATAGTAAGATTACAAAAATGACAAATTTTGTGTCACATTATTAAGTATAATGAAACTGAATGATGTTAGAAATTTAAGTTGCGTCTTTTAAATAATAAATATTTTCTTCTATCGACATTTTTATTTCTTAGTCCCCGCACTATGTGAGTAATATTCGTAGGTGTGCTTCGTGGAATAGGAAATTAATTATTTTAATTTTTTATTTGAAGCCCACCTACGGGTGCGCAAGATGGACTACTTTGGGTGGGCTTCCTCTGGGTGGGCTTCTTTTGGGTGCGCTTCGTGGACTACCTCTCAGATTCAGATCCATCATTAGTAATGTCAATTTCATGGAACCGTTTTATTTTTATTATACCAACGTAAGATTCGTAGATTCAATCTTACTTGTCTTTGGTGGTGTCGAAAATGTCGTCATCCTCTGCTTCACTCTCATCTTCGTCGATATCTTCAGCGCCGGATTCCGCTGAATCGTAGTCGTAATTTTCAGGATCTTGCTCGGCCGTAGGCTTAAAAAATATGTTTACTTTTAATTTAAACAAAGTCATCAAGGTTTTGAATTTTTTGTAAAGGAAAAATTTGCAATAAGATGATTTTTTTTATGTCAATACCTATTTCATTCGTTGTTTTAAGTTATGTTCAATATAAAATAAATTTGTATCCTTCTTATCTTTGTCGATTCAACACAACCAATGATGTGGTTGGTTAAAATCTAATGTCAATGGAATAAATCGTCCGTTAAATAAATGATAGTTACCTTAGTAAGCAGATAAGTAAGTATACTGTAGTGTGGCGGTACGAATTGTTCCCTGTAGGTAGGTCGTCCTTCTTGGATGTTCTTGTGCGGCGTGGTGGGCCCCAGGCCCAGGAGACGCATGTTTAGTAGCGCGCGCTTTTCCCGCAGGGATGACCACACGGATGTGCCTTCTGGACGCTCCACTAACTTTGGCTGAAAATTAAACACGAAATCTTAATTAGTCGGATTTTGTTTACGTTAACCGTGTTCGAATGGCATCGATTCTGTGCCTACAACAAGCTCTCAAGGTCTAATTTGCACGTGTTTAAGTTGCTTAGTTAACGTACTTATCATCTGAAATCATATTAGTGATGGTAACGCTTACACCGAGTGTGACAATGACGAAAGTGTTCAGTGCGGTTATTGTATTTTGGCATGTTTGTAATATTAATAAAGAAATATATAATCTAGATCGATTTTTTTAAATATTTTTGGTGCTTTTATTTTCTAGTAGGATTAAAAGAGCTTAGCCTATCTTTTAACCGCAAATCTTACCTGTAGAGAAGGCGCCGGGGCAGTAGTAAGCAGCCTCCGCACGCCTCCACCGAACAGCTTCGCATGGTCGGGCGCGACTGGCGCGTGCGCACACAGACGGTACAGTAGGTGTGCGTCCCTGGCTGCGGCCGCCCAGCCCAGGAGCGCCAGGTATACCGCGCAGAAGGCTTCCGCGAGTAAGACTGCGAGACGGGGGGCGTCTTCTTCTTCGGCAGCGCGGAGGGCGAGGCCGCGGAGCGCTGATACTCCTGTGAGATTAAATCAATACCACGTCCATATGAAACATAGAGTGCGTTCCGATTAATAGAGTATATACATGTAATTTTTTAATTTGCTAAATGAAAATGAAAAAATCATTCGTATTTGTTTACTATATATAGTTAATAAGAATTAAAGTAAACAAATATGAAAGATTTTTTTTAAATATCTTAATCAGAGATGAAGTTATAAAGCGTCAAAGTTGAGAATTAGAAAGTGAAGTCCGACGTGTCATCTGACGTCAGATAGCACGGCGCCTATAAAACGGCCATTGAAAACAGCGTTTGTGTAGAGGGAGAGATATATTTCTATAAATTGTTATATCTTGTTCATTTTTCGAAGAATTTTGATTCTGTTTTCACAATTAGTCTACTTTTTTATCGATAAATTATTCAGACATTATATATTTTTTTCATATTCCCAATAGCTATACAGATTTTGGGTTTCATATCGTTAAAAGGCGTTCCGATTCAGTTATCGCGTTTTGTCAGTAGTTATCGTAATTTTTGAACATATATTGAAATGCTAATAGAGATTTTGACCTGATTCGGAACGCAGAATTATTCCAAAAATGAATCTTACCTGGCCATTTGTTCGGAGGAGTCGTGACAGTGAGATCTTCAGTGGAATGACGCCTCTGTCGCAAGATGATTTGACTAGTTCCGTGTGTGTCACCACCTATGATACTGTAAAAGAAGATCAATGTGATAGGCATAAAAATATTGCATTTATAAAAATGCAATATTTTTGGTACGAAAAATACAAATTCGGTTTATTTTAAAGTCAAACTGTAGGGAAGGAATTAGTCATGCTGTGGCCTAAGTGCTACAAAGAGTTGTCTTGTCCTCCCTCCCCAATGCTTCGGGTATACGACGAGTCGTTTTTTTTCTCTATACATCTGGTTGGTCAGCAAGCTCACGAATATGTATCCTCTGACTGCACAGCATGATTTCCTTCTTGTTTACGTCTTTTTAGTTCGCTTGGGCTAAGCAGTCGGCTTTTTGATTTTTGAAGTAACATTTTTATTTATAACATTTTATTATTATTTTTATCGAATTGTGTGCACTTCTACATATAAGTTTTATATATATTTTTAAATCACCTCTTAAAACCCTTCATTTTGATACCTCAAAAGATAGGTTTAGAAGAAAAAAATATTTGGCCCCTACAATATGGCGGGCAAAATCCACCACTTTTCTATTTTCCAATTTTAATGTAGCCAATGACAGTGATCTCTAGAACGCCACATAGGAACAAACATACATACATCGACTGATAAACACATTACCCTCCTTCGGCAGTCAGGTAAAAAAGAGGTTTCTTCCTTACTGACACCAGACGGCGCTTATCAAGTTTTAAGACAAATTGACGTTTACGTTTACGCGTTCCAGCGTGAGTTAAAACTCGCATAAGCCCTCTAAAACTAAGTGATGAAGTTACTCACCAGTCGTGGTGATGTGAGTGTTTCAAGCCGAACGTATCCGAGTCGCACAGACTCTGGTAGATGCAAGCAGACAGAGCGACTGACAACTCTCTCAATGTGTGCAGTATCCTGGTCGCAGATCCACCAGGAATGCCCAGTTCACCGATAGTGCCCAGCATGTCGTGGGCTACCGACTGCAAAAAGAAAAAAGCTTGTAGAAATGACAATAAAGTCAAGGATTTATTAGAGTCAAATCAGCGTCCAAGGACAAGCTAATTGGCTAGGGAGGCTCATAGCGTAGTCAAAAGTTATCAAATTTGCTCGCTTTTAACTACGGTGATACCTACACAGCGAATTGGGACAAGTCATTATCTTTTTAATAGTCACAAGATAATGACTTGCCCCAATTCGCTGTATACGCCACTTTCACAGGGCGCTAAATCTATACATATTTTATTATCTATAAAAAAAAGCCACTCTTACTATGTGTCTGTTGGGGCGCGTAGTTCTTATTAATTACGCAACGGATTTCGATGCAATTTTCGTCATCATTTAATGAATTAATTCTGGAAGTTTTATGTGCAATTGGGTCACTATCTAGTAGTAACTCACCTGTAAATGTCTAACAGGATCAGCAACGACAGTGTTATTGGTAGCTACAGCGGCGGCCAACAGCGGCAGTGTGGTGGGGAATGGTAGTGGAGACAGCAACTGTTGGTGCTGCTTGTCTTGCCCTAACTCTTGCAGGAGCAGGACCAGTTCCATTCGTACTGAGGCCAGCCCGCCACCACCCGCGCCGTGCAGGGAACAGTATGATAGTAATGTTCGTAGGAGAGTCTCGTTTGCTGTGGAGGTAATGTTATGTCAGTTTGCTTCTTTAAGTGTGAAGCGGGCGGAGGACGTTGTGAGTGGCATTTTTTGGGTGCCGTAAACTGGCTTCCTTTTCATACAAAAGTCATGTTTGACGACGAAAAAAGGAGTTAAATGTTTCAGTTGAAGATATATATTACGCTACTTACAACTCACAAAATTATTATTATTTTATGCCGAGAAAGAAGCATATCGCATAATATCTTATATTATCAAAACTTAATTCATTTTACGTATACTTTCTGACAGTTCTGTCCTTTGTTTCGTTAAAAAAAAAAAACAACGGGCAGTAGCAGTACACAAGCTTATCTTAAACTGTAGTAGACCTACCCTTAAGCCACTTCTTTCTATTAAGTGCTCGTTGCACTTTGGCTTCAAAGTCTGCTTTCTCCCGGACCAGCAACTGATGTAAGGTAGGCCTCTCAGGAAGCGGCGGCAGGTCGGGGTCCGCACACAGCAGGGCTCCACCACCCCCAACACCACCGCCGGCGGCGAGGTAGCCGCACAAGCGACGTAGGGCTTCTACTTCGCGTTCTAGCCAGATGTAGAGCTGGTAGCGGAGGTGACCACCTATGGAATTAATAAGTGTATAATCAGTCGTGATGTTATAAATGGTGTCATTTTAGTGGTTCTGGCGTCCTGAAACCGAAAATGCGCTCCCAATCCAATATGCCAGCCAATGAAAATTGTGTTTTTAATAATAGTTTTCACTGTCATGGTGAAAACCGATCATCAACCCGATACAAATATCGTTGTCGGGATTTCGCGGATGTTGATACCGAAAATATCGCTCATATTCAACCGCCCAGCCCGTTCCATCATGAGACTACCAGACGTACGGCGATGCACCATCGGTACATGGTGGATATCCCACCCATACGCACAAAACGTTTTGTGGTCACTTTAATTATGCGTAAAGCTAAGGAGTGGAATTCCCTGCCGGAGTGTTTCCCGACAGCTACAATCTAGGTGTCTTTAAGTCAAGAGTGAATAGGAAGTGTGAATAGGCGTGCGTCACCGTCAACCACATCATCGCTTACCATCAGGTGAGATAGTGGTCAAGCGCGAAACTATAAACTATGAAAAAATAACAGGATGCATACCATCAACTTCAAATCCAGTAGCTAACGTACTGAGTTCCTCCATCAATATCTTGAGACAAGCTGTAAACTTCAGCTGTTGCGCCATAATGTCGACAGTGGGCGGTTCCTCTCCCTCCTTCTCTTTCTCAGAAGTGCCGTTGACTAAGGGCTCTTCTTTTTCTTCTTTCTTGTCCATTTTCATCTCTAATGGTGGAGTTGAGGCTCCAGAATCTTCGGATCTGTGACACAAAATATATTATTAGCTACGCTGATTTTATTTAACCATTGCTGCAAACTATGCAGTGATTTAAAAATAAAATGTGATCAATCCGATCCCACGCCATGAGTATACAAGAAATTCATTACAAGAAACAAAAATCAAGTTTATACAATCGTGAGTTTCAACGTTTAAAACTTACACCGTCCAAATACTAGACAGTATTTCGTCTGTTGTTAAACAAACCCATATACCGGTATTCTAATAATAATCAATAATTATGGGAAACTGATTTTTTTATTGTTGATAGATTTGCGCTTGACAACTATCTCACCTGACGGTAAGCGATGATGTAAGAGGAAGAAAGAAAGATAAAAAAAAACCTCGTGAAAGCCGAGAAAGATCAGCAAATCAAGTATCTTGACTTGGCTCGAGAGGTTGTCGACATGTGGGATGTGGACACAGCGATCATTGTACCGATAGTCGAGTCGGCGAGGCTCGTGGCTTAATAGCCACGAGCCTCGACTAACACCTTAGTAGGCTCTCGTTATCAATCAATCAATCAATCATTTATTTCTTTGCAAACATGGGTAGAGTACATAGTTGTTTTTATAATAAAGTTCTCCATATTTTACCGTCACATGGGCATGCAAAGGTTTACAATTCCAAATAATAAGTATATCAAAATTAATTGGCAGATCATTAGAATTTACAATATAATCTTATTTTAAAAAATGTCAGCTTGATCACAAGAATAAAAATTAAAATAAAATAATTCAATGAGAGGATCGCAATAATAACTATGTCAATCAATATTAATAATAATAAAAAATAAAAAATGTCAGCTTGATCACAGCATAAAAAAATAAAATAAGTCAATGAGAGGATCGCAATAATAACTATGTCAATCAAACTTAATAAAAAACAAAAAAAAATGTCAGCTTGATCACAGCAATAAAAATTAAAATAAAATAAGTCAATGAGAGGATCGCAATAATAACTATGTCAAACAATATTAATTTAAAAATGTCAGCTTGATCACAGTAATAAAAATTAAAATAAAATAAGTCAATGTACATGTATGTCAATCAGTTAGTGAATAATCATTAAGAAAATCATCAATCGTGTAATAAGTTTTCATAATCAAAAGTTCTTTAAGCGCCATTTTAAATTTTAATCTAGTCATATTTTTTATAATATTAGGTACTCTATTGTATATGAGTGGGGCAATACCAAAAAAACTTTTTTTCATAAGTGCGGTTTTACATTTAACTTGACATATTTGATTGATGTATTGTGTCCGAGTTGGATTTTTTCTGACTTCTGATAGTTTTTTAAATAGATGAGGATAACATTTTACAAACAAAGCCGTTTCCATTATGAATAAACAAGGCAAGGTTAAAATTTTTAACGATTTGAAATAGAGAACACAGCTATCAGTTGTCTTAAGACCGCACATTGACCTGATGCATCGCTTCTGCAGCCTAAATACCAGCTCCCTATCAGTGGACTGCCCCCAGAAAATAATGCCATACCGCAAATTAGAGGCAACCAGTCCATGGTACGCGGTCAGAAGAGCTTGACTGTTAACTTTCTTTGTGAGTTGGAAAAGAGCATATGCGGATTTGCTAAGTTTCTTACATAGTTCTTCAACATGAGGTTTCCATGTAAGTTGGCTATCAATTGTAATACCTAAGAACTTAGCCTTATTAGATTCTTCAATATCACAGCCCTTGTAGGAAATGCTAACATTTGGGTTTTCACGGCGTTGATAAAAATGCATGACTTTGGTTTTGCTCAGGTTTATAACCAAATTATTATTATCTAACCAATGTATAATGTCACTTAAGCAAGAATTAATGTCAGTATTATAATTATTTGAATTAGTACATTTTATTATAGCTGTACTGTCATCTGCAAAAAGAACCATTTTGTTGGTTGTCGCTTTCGGGAGATCATTTATGTATATCAAAAACAGTGGCGGACCCAATACACTACCTTGTGGGACGCCATATTTTACATGTCTTGGTTTAGATATATATATAGTTTCTAATTTAGTTTTAGGACATATCCTAGTAATTTCCGTGCATTGAAGCCTATTACTCAGATATGATTTTATTAACTTTAAGATGTTCCCTCTTATACCATAACTATTTAGTTTGTGCAACAGAATCTCATGGTCTACATAGTCGAAAGCCTTTGTCATGTCAGTGTAAATTGCACAGACTGGCTCTCTTTTATCGACAGACGGCATGATGTTAGCTAGCAAGTCAAATAGTGCCATATTAATCGTAGTGTTCTTACGGAAACCCTTTTGTTCTGTGCAAAATAAATTATACTTTTCGAAATAGGCATATAAAGAGTTATAGATTACCTTCTCGAAAATTTTAGAAATAATTGGAATTTTTGCAATGGGTCTATAATTCTTAAAGTCTGTTTTATCATCTTTTTTATACAGGGGTTTTATTATTACTTTTTTGAGCTTGTCCGGGAAAATGCCATCAACTATGCACAAGTTAATTATATGGACTAATGGAGGTGCTACTAGTTCTTTGGTAAATTTCAATACTTTTGTGGAAACTCCATCGTATCCAACAGTATTTGTGTTTTTAAGGCTGCTAATTATTTGTATTATATCGTCAATTGTTACAGGTTGCATGAATAGTGAATTTAAATTTTGATTGTTTATATTTGTATTATTTAATGTGATGTCAGTTTTAAAATTATTCTCAATTGTGTCAATAAAGTAATCGTTAAATTCGTTTGCAATGTCCACGGGGTCTGTAAATGTCAAATTATCTCTTTTCACGCATATGACAGGCTCCAATGGCAGACAGAATTTAGATTTATTTATAATTTGCCAGGTAGCTTTTGATTTGTTTTGTGCGGTATTTATGAAATGATTATTCTGTGCTTTTTGTGTTAAGCTGATAATTCTCCTATAGAGTTTGGTATAGTTTTTAAAGACTAATTTCTTTTTTGAATCTGAATTTAATCGATATGCCCAAAGTAACTGCCTTTGCTTGTTACTACAAGTTTTTATGCCGCGTGATATCCATTTCGTTTTCTTGCTAGTTTTAATGGTTATAATTTTTTCCGGAAAACATAACCTATATAGAAGTATGAAATCTTCCATGAAATTGTTAAAAGCTTCATTTGCGACCTTAGCTTCATATACTCGCTTAAAAAATAGACAGCTAAGATGTCTCTTAAAAGTAATTAAGTTTTCCATACATGTGTCCTGCTTTATTGTTTTCCAAAATTTTAAATTGCAGGTTTTGCTTATTGGTACTTTAAGAATTTGGGATGTATGATCCGAAAGGATCAGATCTACAACTTCAGCTTTACATTCTTTCCGATAGTTATAAGCAAAATTGTCAATACAGGTTTGACTTTTTAACCTAGTGGGAGAACAAAGCGCCAATTTTAAATTGTACTTCATAAGAAAGTATTCAAGATCTAGTATAACTTTGTTTCTTTTCAAAACATCAATATTAAAATCTCCACACAAGACGATTTTCTTATTTGAAGATAGACAGATTTTATTTAAAATATATTCCAATTTATCATAAAAAATGTCGTAGTTATATTTTGGGATTCTATAAATACAAACAATAATAAGTTTATAAGCTATTATTTCTACACCGCAGCATTCAAAGATGCCTGAAACCGATTGTTTTGCTATGGCCGATATTTCTGTAAACTGCAATCCTACTCTTACGAAAATACCTGTTCCTCCTCTCTTAGTATTTCTAGAGAAGAAAGCAGCTGGACAAAAATTCGGAATATGCACTAAATTCTCAAAACCCATTTGCATGAAATGTTCTGTAACACAAATAACATCTATAAAATTTCCCATGTCAATTAATTCCAACAATTTTACAGCCAGCATATCAGATTTATTAATTAGACCAGCTATGTTTTGGTGTAAGATGTTAAGGTAGTTAACGAAAAAACTGAGAATTTGACGGTTGTGAATCATTTGAAAAATCGTATAGGCTATTGTTGATTTCCGGTAGGCAGTTCACTTCTGAGTGCGTAGCATTCAGGTCACATAGGCTAAGAATCAGGTCTTGTAAATCTGATATAACTATATTTAAACCACTGTTATTTAAAGTTCCATAGCGTTTGCTGTAGGTGTCACAGTCATATGATAGATTCAGATTTGAGTCAAGCAAATATGCATAGTTATATGTGTCTATATCCAAGCAAATTAGGTTATTGAATGTTTCTACGCGGCTGTTATACATTACGTTAGCATCTATCATATATTTAAATGTGGGTAAACAAATTATAAAATTAGTATGACTCAATTCTTTTAACTTTTCTCTAACATACATTACTAATTCCAAATAGTTCTGTGTTTTCCGAAAGTCTTCCTCTCCAATGTAAATAACACAATAGTCTGAGTGCGTAAAGTTTTGCACTTTTCCTTCAATTTTGTAAAGAATTTGCCGCAATCCGCATGTGGGTTTTCTATAGTGACAGATTTCATAGTTACGTAAATTAGTTCTTTGGGCAATTGTATATAACCTGTTAGATGTTTCGCTGCTTATGAGACATATTTTGTGTTTTATGGAAGGTTTTTCTATAGTTGTTTCGGCTCTTATTTTTTTAGTTGAGTTAGATGAGCTTACGTTTCTGCTGGTGCTTTTAGTAAAATTTATGTTCGTAGGTGACAAATGGTCTTTTTCAGTGGTCTGAATAGTCTGCGTTTGTTTAGACTTCGTATTTTTTTTAGGCGTCATTAATGTTGTCTTCGCTTTAAGTTTTCCTGGACTGTTTACAATTTTTTTATACATGTCGTTTCTCTTATTATATTCTTCATTTATTTTCCTTCATTTAGTTAGGCGGCTGGGTCCTTGGGCTTGATTCAGAAAGCAGTATTTCTGGACACGGCTCGAATGAGGGTTTTTAAGAAAATTCACGCCACTAGTTGGCGCCACATTGGTGAGAGGTCTTTTACTTGGAAAATTTAACTTATGACATCAACTTGCTTGACGTCAATTTGACTAATGTCAAAAAACATAAGCATTTGACAGCAGCTTGGACCTCACGTCTCAGTGATGCCACCTAGTGTACATGATTTCAGAATACCCTCATTGTTCGGAGGGTCCCGATACCGGTGAGCCTCTATTTTTTATATTTTTAAATGAGTTTTATAAAAATATTAAAAAATATAATAAATAAGAAATTTAATGAATAAAGGACATAATAATAAATAAAAAAAATCTTTGAGCTTGTTGCAGCTGGCCAGAATCAAATATACGTCAGTGGCATCAATTGTCAAAATTGTTTCTGCCCACCTATATCGTCACATCGAACATTGTCTTTAGTCTTTATCACGTCGGGGTCACCAATAGAGTTTCCAGGGCGGTAATTATATTTGATGCTGGCTGCCACAGGTTAAAAGACAATGATTTGCATGCAGTAACCAAACTCACCCCTTATCATCTTCATCATCCCAACTGAGAACCAAATCATCATTCTTGTTCGCAGCTACTGGCGCTCCCCAATCAACCTCTACAGCCGGTGCGCCCCAATCCACGTTAGCCGGTTCAGGTTCCTCCTCTGTACATAAATGGATTAGCTAAGAACTTAGAATTGTTTGGAGTAAACCTGTGGACCTAAAGCTTACCTTGCGACTAAATGTGAGGTCCACAAATATTTTCATTGTTTATTGCCAAGCATTATTATATCATAAACAGCGCTAGATATATGGGAGAGATATTTGTTTTGGGTTCAGAATTAGATATGTACTTTAAGTTCACACCAACTCGGTACGCAACGCTTCTCGCACTAACACCGCTCTGAAAGTTTCCATCGGCTGTCTTCGGAAAAACGGAAGATAGCCAATCGAAACCGAGCAATAACATTTCAGTTAGGTCATTTGTTCACGAGGCACCGCACAACACGGTTTGAGGTCACGATTTTTACACACGACACACCGCATACGGCCTGTCGTCCGTTCGTTTGTTCACCAGACACGATTCTGCAGCGACACTGCAGTGCACTGGTATTGTTTTATAAGCGCGTGAGTGACGAACCACGCGTGAGCCGTGTGGTGAGGTGTGTCGTGTCGTCAACAAGCTCACACCGGTTTTGTTCAGCCGCTTAATCGACCCCGCAAAAAATCCGCGCCGACATAGCGGCATCGACGACATAGCAGAAATACCGTATGAAAATAGTGTCGCGTGTGGTGCGGTATCGTGCAATGAACAAATGGTCCATACAAATATATGGAGCTCTGAATCGTGACCACATTTTGCGGTGTCGTGTGTCGCGTCGTGAACAAACGGCCTAAGAGCAGAAAGACAATGCGATCGTGTCGAATTTCGCTAGGATGTGTCGTGCTGTGCTAACTGATAAATTCAGTAGCGATCCTGCACGCCGCCCAAAGTCACAGCAGGAAAACTGATACAAAAGCGCCATCTCCACAGGCGAGATTATCGCAGCAAATGCTGAGTTAGCGACTTTTTGGTATTTTTGATAAAATTTTTGTTTGTCTAATCTTTTTGTCTGTTCTGCCTGTGCGAGTCACAAATAAAATGTATTTCTTTCTTTTATGTAATCTACCTCCACACGGAGACATAATCGCAGCGAATAGCTGCAATTTTCTTGACAGTGGAGATAGTGCCTACAACCTTCTTAAAAACTTAATTAAAAATACGAAAAAAAAGCAACGAAAAACCACAAAACAAAACATAAATCAGCGGACGTACAAACGGACGTGAACGTTGCGTACTTTTGACTGGTTGATCTGAGTGATCCACGAGTTGTCCTGAGTGTATGACAGCGTCGTCCACAGACTGCGCGGCCACTACCGCATGCTTGGGACGTTCGTCGCGTACTCTTGCAGGGAGCTTGGACAGGACTTCTAGAGCCAGGGCTGGACAGCCGGCCTTGAAGTGACCGTGTGCCGTTTGGAAGTACAGGCGGCGCTCTAGACGAGTGATGCCTTCTTCTGGCTCTTGTTGGAGCAAGGCTAAAGTTCCACCCTGTTTGAGAGATATATGGTTTAGTTGGTGATGATTAGTCTTTAAATGGTCTCAACATTGTATAATTGACACTATGGGAATAAGCGAAATAGCCGCATTAAAAGTATAATTTATAACTTATACTGGGGCTACCTCCAACTATGTAATGCAGTATAATGCATGAGTAACAAAACAATAAAAAATATTGATTTGATAAACATTAAAAACACAGACTACGGTATTATAATCTAAAAATTTATTTCATTGCAATAAGTGATATCAAGAAGAAATTAAATACGTTGTTATTGTAACTAGGCTAAAAACGTCATTTCCACCATTTAAGAGGGCAGAAAAATTGGAAAATAATTTCAATGGTGCTTATAGTCTGTTTCACCAAATCCATTTTGGTTGATATTATATAATTATCTGGTTGATTTTACAATCGGTTGATGGGATATGTTGAAAGTTGGATTGGGAGATAATTCTAAAATAAAGCTTTTACAAATCTGAAAAATTGACATGGATATATACTATGAAGACTTAAAGACATAATGTTTATTTTGTGAAAGAGAGAGTTAAGGAGCTATACAGGACGAATAACACTATCCCTATTTTTTACCCGACTGCCGAAGGACGGCAATGTGTTTATCAGTCTATGTATGTTTGTCCCTATATGGTAGTCAGTCTTTGTATGTAGGTTCTAGAGACCAAACGCGTTGTCCAATTTTTATGATGCTTACGTCCATCGATTCGTCTTAATCCTGCGAGTGTCACTGGCTACATTAAAAATTTAGGCGCCATATTGCGGGAGCCCAAATTTATTTTCTTCCAATCCCATCGTGTGGGGTATCAAAAAAGGGTTTTAAGAGGTGATTTCAAAATTATATAACACTTATATGATTAAATGTACTTAACGACTGCTTAAGAAGCGAACTAAAAAAAACGTAAACAAGAAGAAAATCATGCTGTGCAGTCGGCGCATACATCTGGTTTTGGTCAGCTAGCTCGCGAATATGTATCCTCCGTCTTTTTGGTTCGTTTTTTAAGCAGTCGTGTTTGCTGTTTTTTTTTATTAACATTTTTTTTACAATTTAATCATGATGGTATTAAGATGTGATAATAATGCCATTGATAAGCTAAATAGAACACAAACCTGACTGGGAAGATTGTGTCTCTTCAACCTGGGATGCGTGCGCAGATACACGTAGAAGTTGAACACACTCGGCATGGGTTCATTGTCCTTTGCTGCATGTAATCTTCCCGCGTTGCTTAGCAATGTATCCAGTGCTGCGCCATAGTTTTTCAGTTCCCATAATGCCATGGAACGGACGAATGGGTCTGGGTGAGCGCGTTCTAGGTCTAGTTCGCCGTCTTCTGTTTCACCGCTATAAAGTAAATAAATTTAAACACGGATCCTTATTCCTCTAAGCAACCCCTTGATATGGATGTGCATTAAAATAATTGGCCCGCCATCTTTGGGAGTCCGCCATTATGGCTTTACAATGATATAATTTAGCTAAGGTTTGGTTTTGAATACAATTCACTGTGCATTAACATCCAAACTAAACCTGTACCTACACAAAATTTTATCTCAATCGGTTGAGGATAACTGTTTTCAAATTCAGTTACAAGATTTGACCCATACATGCTAACTAACAAGGCAAGTAAAATAAAATCCTGTAAGAATAATTTCAATTGTGAATGTGATTCATGTATCTTGTATTGATAAGACTGTTACTTAGTAACAGAAGTAGAAAGAAAACTAATTCCATGAATAACAAACTTCAATACGACTCTGTTATCAGCAAGCCAAGCGTGATGAAAACGATCTTATCAACGGTTGATCGAGTAAGATTTCAGCATTTGAAGTTCGAAAACCAATAAGTGTAAACAATACTTACCCTAATATTTCATCCATCAACAACTTCTTCAAGCTTGCCGGCAGTGGGTTCTCTGCTTCATATAACCTTGCAACAACCATAGCCAGTTGTAAGTCTCCAAGACGTGTGATAAGCACCTAAACAACATATAGTAGCGTTAAAAACAGTACCTGTTAGACACATCTAATTTTTTTTTCGCTTTGTTCCATAAAAAAGGTCTCGTTGCTATGTATGAATTTTGTATATAGATGTTGTCAAAAATTTACATTGATTCACTCTAAATTACAAATTCTGTGTCATGTCTGGGTCACCAAGATACTGGCTGTGCCTAGTTTGGGACTCGTCGCTAACCTGTTAATGTCATAGTTAGTTTTAATTAATGTTTACCACGCTAACACTATCATCTAACAACATCTAACTGTGTATGGTAAATAAACGAATTAAATTTAATAATATTAATAATCCCTATATTTCTGTAGCGACATCTATGACGCCACGTAAGAACTAAATCGCTAAAAGCTATTTTCGGCGCGATTTGAACATATAGAACAGCCTGACATCAACCGTCGCCGCGTCGTGCAGTTGCCTGGACGAGACACAAAATCCGTCTGGTCGGAAGATCCTCCTTTCAATGGAGGTTGCGGAACTAAAACCTGGCTTAATTCCGCATACATACACGGTTTGAATTCAATTCATCCATATTTCTTTTATGCATTTTTTCTATCTTATCTTACTAATACTATACATGTGAAAGTTTGGATGGATGTGTGAGTGGATGTATGTTTGTTATTCAATCACACCAGAACGGCTGAGTGGACCTGGATTAAATTTGGCACAGAGATAGATTATAGCCAGGAATAGCACATAGGCTACTTTGCATCCCGGTATAATGTTCTCTTGGGATAAGGAAACACTTTTCACGCGGGCGAAGCCGCTGGCAGAAGTTAGTTCTTAATAAAACATCCATGCCATGAAATCATTGTTTTTTTATCACACTAATATTATAACGGCGAAAGTTTGTGAGTGTGTGTATGTGTTTGTATGTTTGTTACTTCTTCACGCACAAACGGCTGGATCTGTATGAAATTTGGCACAGAGATAGATTATAATCAGGAATAGCACATATGATACTTTTTATCCCGGGCATATATGCCCTCGGGATAAATTTCGACAATCACGCGGGCGAAGCCCCTGGCGGAAGTTAGTTTGATAATAATTCTTACCTCTAAAGCATCCTTGAGAGCACCTCCGAGCAAGAAGAAAGCGGCCGCGTGCTCAAACCGTTGTCTGCCGAGTAGAACAAACGCGTTCTTCAATGCCGCCCTACGCCAACGATCTTCCGTGAAGTTGTTTGAGAAGAACTATACAATAAAAACATTGGCATAAGTATATTTGCCTTAACTTTTTTGATTATGAACACAAGTTAAAGTAATAATCATGCAAGATTTCTTACAAACTTACGGTGTTTGCAATATTCCGGTGACAAATACAAGTCTGAGGGATATTTTTGAAGATGTTTGTAGAACAGTCTGTCTCTCAGCAGTTGGAACATTATAAGCTGATTATGCTTTCAATTCAACATTAATGTTCGGCTTTTTTGTTGCCGCAACACCTTATTCGCTCAGGCGCTTTTTCTAGCATTAAAATAACTCGCACTGAAGTTTGCAATCTCGACAATAAGGTGGGGGTTGAGAATCCAACAGACTGGTTTGATTCTCAATATCCAGAGCGCGTTTTTCTAACGACGTGAAACAAAAGTGGCAAAAAAAATGAATCTGAAAAGATTGTGTCACTTCAGCCACTTGCATGGTACGAGGTGGTGCGGGAGAAGAATACCTGGAAGGACGCTTTGCCAAGTTTGTGATTTACGGGTTTCTCAAAACCTTCATAACAACCAAATACTTACATTAGTCATTTTATCATCCCTACTGGATCGGAACAGTCCCCACAGCAGCATTTTCTTCTTCATAGCGAGGTAGTACAAGGCAGCATCCATCGGATCCTGTTTCTGCATGTACGACGCTCTGGCTAGCTTCTCCATGCAAGTGCGGAGCAACTCGCCACGTACCCACCAGCCGACACCTGTGTTTTTTGAAGGAAGGAAATAAGGTTTTATAATATTTCGTTCTGTAGATATATATTCGACTGATTGTAAGAAACGAAAATGCGCAAATAACACGCCGAGAACAAATTTTTTTTGATTCGGCAGAAAATTTAAAGTGAATTAAGATTTTTGCGTTACAGCCCCACCATACGCCTTTCTCTTTGTATCTCTTATGAGCAGGCATATTCGCGTTAATATGTCTAAAGTATCAAGTCTCAAACAGAATAGCAGACGAGCAGTCTATTGGGTTACACAGAAACATGAACTATACAGATGTAATTTCGAATTTTATTCGGAATAAAAAAATGCATGAAGAAAAATTCCTGACGGTGGGCTCCGACCGCATAGTTTTTTTATTGTTTTAAACATGCCTTTACATTAAAAAATGTATTCTCACGAGAAACAAACGTGTGTGTAAAACTTCAGCTCAATCGAAAACCGGCAAATGGGTCTTTAACTTACAGGCTGCGATTACACACAGACACCGGGCCAAGTGAAACTTAATAAAAGCTTGTAATAACAGAACTTACCTAATTCCCTCATGGTTGACCACTTGGGCGTTCCCTTAGTGTACCCGGGTATCAAGGCCAGCAGTTGTTCGTGCGTCTCCGAGTGGTAGGCCCACACAAGGTTGCAGGTGCCGACGCCTGTGCGCTGCACGTTCGCGCGCTGGGCGAGGGGTAAGCAGCGGAGTAGGTATCCGTAGTGCTTCATGGCGAGAAGGAAACGGAGTCCGCAGTCGTCTAGAGAGTCTGGTGGAAAGAATGGAGTTAATCAGCACTTAACACACTAAAAACATCTTTTGAAAGAGTTGCTGTAAAGTATTCGTTGTGTCTGTGTTAGTTATTTTTAGGGTTCCGTACCCATAGGGTAAAAACCGGCACCCTATTACTAAGACTGCGCGGTCCGTCTGTCTGTCATTCCCATACAGCAAATGTGATTTTTTGCCGTTTTGTGCGATAATGGTATGGAGCCCTTCGTGCGCGAGTCCAACTCGCACTTGGCCGGTTTTTTTAAACAAGGCCGCGTCAAAGACTAAATTATTCTGCATGGCATAGAAACAACAGCACGATAGCGCTGTTATTTCGTAGCAATTAGGTCGGTTTTCGTAGTTCATATGGTACTACTGAAGTGCGGTTGACCATACAATGGTCAAATGAGATGATAAAGTTTTCGAAAACAAAAGATAAAATGCCTTGAAACTAAAATCGTAAAATATAAACTTACCCGGCAATATCTCCTGTCCGGAATTCTGCGCTACATCAACGCGCGCATTCGTCGCAAGTCGTTCAGCGAAGTCGGCGTCACAAGTCGACACGGTATCTGCCAACGCGAGCAAGTGCATCTGGTCCAGAGAACTGAGACCCGGCAAGTGTGTGTGTGTTAGAAGACGGGAGAGGATGCGACCTGAGGAGAAATAACGTTGTGTGAAAGACGTTACTTGGGATACCAAGAAAAACTAGACGAATTGCTATGAAAGCTAAGAACAGAGCAGAAAGCTTAATTAAGGTGCATTATACAATATAAATATGGCCCGAATTTTGTGCGCGGGGTTAAAATGCATGCTATCTCATCCGACAACATGTGCGAAAGAGATAGATGCTGTGATGAGCAGTAAGAAGCTAGTTCGCGTACGAATTAGCACTTTTGCAAATTTGTAGCGAAATTGATGATGATTTAGGACGAAAACGAGCGCGCGAAATTTTTTAAACAGACCTTTCGGAGTATGGATATCATGAAAAAACTACAAAATGTATTTAAAAAAAATAAAATTATTTGCATTGTTGAGCTAATAATCTATCCCGGTATGGTGACTGTTTTGAAATTATCCTTCTTCTTATGGTTTTTATTTCTGCCCACCCAAAGATGTGTTAAAATTAGTGTTCAAATATGAAACTTTCGACCTTCATAACTTAAAAAAAAATGTATTCTCTTTTTTGTTTTCATACAGGGCTAGATAATGATGAGACAAATTGATACCATTTTATTTTGAACGTACACCGTCAAACAGTGGAGTAATCGCCACTACGTTTGTATGGAAGAATGATCGACTAGGGCAACCATAATTGAATTTTCTGCTAACGTCAACATCTTCTGGTTTGTGAATGCCTGATCAAGTGTCTGTTTAGTATAGTTACTGATAAATCTCATGTTATAAGTATTGATTGCTCAGCACTCACAACTGCCAATCAACGGGACAATTTGTGATGAGATTTAACAACTTGCCTTCAGAAACCTAATTACTATGTTTTACATTGCAGTACATCGTCACACATATAAGTTCAAATAAAATAATGTTGGCTCCTTCAGTGATTGATTTTGAGAGGTTTATTTGTGTTTCATCAATTTGTTTTGCATCTTACCTTGTCTCAATCCAAAGTGTGACAAAGGTTGTCGTTCAGGCATTGAGGGACGTCTGTCAACCCCCTCCTCTTCACCCAAGAGTAAAGCATCAAGGTCTTCTTCTGTATCTTGTATTGTGCCTTCAAATAATTCGTTATAATCCTGCGAAATTGAAACGTACGGATTTCAAAATGTATCCTATACGAATAAGCTCTCCAATTGTTTCCGAATAGGCCTCATAAGTTGTCATGAACGCATCCTAAAGATAGTGGAGAGGACTAAACTCGAAGTTTTCATGTGTGATCGAATAAGGAAACAGATTTTTCGAAAAACCAAAGCATGGGGTCCCTGCGCTAACAAAGAAAATTTCCAAATAAATATGACTAGATGGCGCGATTTGCATCGATATTTTATTGTATTGTATGTGCAGAATTGGTCATAAAAATTGTATGTTCTCGTTTAATCAACTCTCCCTATCACAAAATTATTGAATGTTGGGCTCTTAATTCACATTTCAAAGATTATTTATACGGATCATATAAATTCGATTCCAATAGATGTCGCGTTTTTTAATTTCTGAGGCATGCCACTCGATTTTTAAATTTGTATTGTGGTATTGTATCACATTTTGGTACAGTGAAACTGTAAAAACGAGCAAAAAAGATACTAGAAAACAAATTGTTATTGTATTTAAAGTCAAAAAAAATTAACCAACCGAGAAAACCCTTTTAATTTCAAGTCGCTGCTAACACCATCTATAGCCGTGACGGGACTACGTACTTATAAAAATAATCAGTATAATCAGACGACAAACGCTAGTTACGTTGTCACGGTTTCTTTGAATGGAATGATGCATCTGTATGCTAGTATTAAATAATCTGTGACCAAAGTTACAGATTATGATATACTACACTATTCATGTGTCATTTTGCTTGTATTTTATTATTAGTCGAAACCGTATAACTATTGTAGACAGACCATTAAATAAATATGTATAGATCTGCACTACCCAAATCCATCAAATATCCTCGTTGTTGCAGTTATGCTTGGGGGCCTATATCCAGCAGTGGTCCTTTTCAGTGCCGGAAATAATGCTAAAATGATGAATGAATGAATGATAAAAAATTCAGTTGTTGTTACCTTAGCTTCTTGGATAGTGGACGGATGATGTGGGGACTCCTTATCTGCGACGAGTAAGGTCCATAGAGGCAGCGGTGGCACCGAGGTAATCTCTGCATAATCTAGTTGGACGTCTTCTGTTATCTGTATTTCAGTTATAAACTTTAGCGCGGCCATTTTGTCATCGGATTAGTTAAATTAACGCTGTTAAAAAATACTGTGTAATCACATTGCTGTATAATGATGTTTATTTGATCTATATAATCTGTCCATTAAACATATTAATCAAAACTATTTAGACGACACAGACCGAGGTTTTGAAAGGCTGTGATTTTTTTAAGCTTCTTTTTAACATAGACATCAGTTCTATATGGTGTCCCAATGCTCTCTTGATGGCTTGAATAACCAATATCGTGCGAACAGTGCGACCACCAATCCATAACCACAATTTTCACTCACGAATCTATTATGTAGACGTATCTTATTTACAATGTTTCACATCAAAATCTGCACGAAGAACATAGAACACTTAATATAACACAGTATCATTAGCGCGTGTATATAAAAAGCTAGTTACCTGTGCAACGCCATCTAGCGGCGAAGCGGCGCCGGCGGCGAACGAGACGGACAGCGTGCGTGAGCGCGACCAGCCGCGCTGCAACACACGTGCGACATGCAATAGCGGCGCGACATATAATCGCAATGTGTACAATGGGCAGTGACGAAGGGTTTACAGTGCTACTTGGATCTGAATGAACGTGGCGATATCGAGAACTGAACTGTATCTGTCGAATTTTTGACAAATTTCTTATTGAAAGCAAGACGTTGGCGTATTTGCATTATTTGGGCAATCCATAACATATCTTATCGAATTAAGAATAAAGTTCATTTTGAAGAAACGTTACGAATATGACTGCAAATATTCACGTTCATTATGATCCATGTCGCACTCTTTAACGACTAGTTTTTGGGCCTTTCGCCTCTGGTAGTGAGATATTATGTTTTCGATAATGTGGGTTTTTACTTAAGCGATTTCTCGTGGAAGATTAATCGCAAGTGTGTGGCAATGTAGTCGACGTAGCATGTGGGGATTACTCATGTCACTACCTCTCATTGCCTCATATAGCACGATGTCATGAATTTGAGTCTTATACTTAGTGAAAATGAAACAAACTCTTTTATGCTACAGAATTATCAATACAATGAAGTTCTAAACACTTCTAGTGACCTAATTGGTTAATAATTTAGTGTTATGTAAAAATATATTATTCAAAACACATACTGGAAAGTTTTTTTTTTTTTAATGGAAGTTTAGATTTTCAAGAAGAGATAGTAAAGGTGAACGGCAGATTTGGTACCGCATATTTTTTTTTGTTGTTCGGTTATAGAATTTGGTATATAAATAAAGGCAACTAAGCCATTTATTTTCATGTAAGTTTACTATTTTTAGAACTTCGGATTAATTAATAATATCAATAAAAAGATTTTAATCTAAAAACGTAATAAAATCGTGCACTCAACGCAGTTATGTTTTTAGATGTTGCCTTACATAAAATAACACAAAATTGAAATGATAATTAATTATTTAGAAATAGAAATAACATTAAATATAACCAAACTCATCATTATCAAACTGTCGCAGTCTGCTTGTGGATATAGGTATTTAGTAATACCCTGAGTAGGTACGATCCTCATCTCAATCTACCTACTTATTCGTAAGGAAAATACTACAACGATAGCAACAAACAATTTACTTTACACATTACCTATGTAACAATCTGCAACATTTACCTATATGTAACAATTTCCATTGGTACACTAGTATATAACCTTAAAAAACAAAACTGATTATAACTTTTACGTTCCAAGTTCTAAAAATCTAAGAATTAAAAAAAGGATTATTTATCGTATTAACTACCAATTAAAACAAAAAATATCCCAAAACACGAAATTTTATTTGCGGTACGAAGTTCCCATACAAGCCTGCCGTTCGCCTTTATAATTTCAACCCGTTCAAATCTTTGTTAAGAAAGGTACACCCACCACATCGCATTCACAATATTACATCAAAATCACAACATTTAAACAATACCAATTATTTTTATATTACAAGAAAAACACAATATTAAAATACATGATATTATCAATCAAAGGGACTCAAGCGAATGTGAACTTTATTTTTCAGACATACAACATACATTAGTAAATCAAAATTCAAGTGAATATTAGAACGTTCAGTGTATTTGATGCACACACAATACTGCTGCTTTTGTAGTATATTACAAACTATTATGCATATTCAGTGTTGATTAGTTTGGCAAGCTAATATTTTATTTGATATCATTCTATATTACTGTTTATACGAAGTCTACATTGAAATGAATACAGCTCCATAAATTGTGAATGTAGAGAAGTAATTATAATAAAAGAACTTACCTGTCTCGATAAACTATCTTCGTCACCTTGAGAACTGCGAGTAGTGTACGTTCCACCAATACACCTGGTAACATCATCCAAATAATTTATTAAATACATTTTACAACACACCCGCAGTTAAAGCACTAGATCTGCTATGAAACTAATGTCAGCTAGTGATAGATTATATAATAACAATCAATTAAATACCTTGACATAAGATTTGCATCAGAATAAACTGGATACGCTTTCTGAATCTGGAGGTAAATCTTGATAGTTGTTATTTAATTCTGCATATGAACCGAGTCGTGGAAAACCAAACATTTTGATCCTTTACAAATAGCCAGGTTGGTGTTTTTTTTATTACTGTGGGCTCGCGTTTGACCACTACCTCACCTGATGGTAAGCGATGATGTTATTGACGGTGAAACCCGCTTGCCTAGACGTAACCTATTCACTCTTGACTTAAAGACCCATAGATTGTAGCTAACAGGAAACACCTCCGGCGGGGAATTCCACTCCTTAACTCTTATGCTACCTTTGGGCTGGACTGGTAGTATTAATTCTAGATTAAGATATCATACCTGACTAAATGAGCGAGGATAGCTTTCACCCATCGTATCTTGCCGCTGTTGAGCAGCTCCATCAGTTGCTTGGGATGGTATTGAGGGAGCACCGGGCAGGCCATTTGTGAAGCTTCGAACAACCCGTAATCTGGCATGTAGTCCAATAAAGGCTGGCAAATAAAGAATTTCGTATGTTTATGAAGTTTGTCAAGAAGTTTTTAGTCAATCGTGTCTGAATGGAACATTCTCCATGATTTCATTGGATGCTTTTCATTCTGTTATTTATGAAGTATTTTTTTGAAAATGCAGATGAAAACGCAGCTGAATGACTCATAGAATCAATTTAAGATTCCAAATTGCATTGACTATACTGTAACTTTCACCCCTATAGAAGGTGTATCACCGCTATAAAAGTGTTTTATTACTCGATCAACCCCTCCTCCTCGTGTCGTGCTAATTTACGCCATATATGCCTGTCTTTTGGGTCATGGTCCAACTCAAAAATCGCGAAACAACTGTTCATAGGCAAACATAAATGTATGGGGGTAAATGATATTTTTTTCTACCATTTCAGGGGTTTGGTCATCGAACACACAGCCACTAGAAGCCTAATGCTTGATCTAATACATCAAAACAATTCTGTCAACTAGCTGAGGTATGAGGAACGGGACGACTGCGCTCTGATTGGTCCCTTACCAAGGTCATAAGCCTCATTAAGAGTCGGACAGGTTTAAATAAAACCAGGTAGGTATCGATATTTTTATAAATAGTATTTGTACTTATTTTTTTTTTATTAATATTACCTTTTTTATTATTAATTATACGGCGTTTTAACATTTTAATAATAACATACAATGTTAAAAAAAAAAAAAAAAAATCTAAAAGTAACATACTTTTTTCGGTTGTTGGTTCTTAAATATAGTAATATTAAATATTACGAGTAGTAAAAAACGTAATCAAAATGTCTTTATTTGTAAGGTTTCTAGTTCTATCGATAACAAAATTGGTCATAGGATATGGTGCATCACTAGTTTTGTTTACGAAATTATAGAGAAGAGATAGCGAAAAAAAACTTTAAAAAGAGAGAGACGCAAACATGCCGTGGGCGTTTTCACCTACAAACTTGACCATTATAATATGAACTCCGATAAATAATATCAGAAAATAAATCTAATTATGTTTATATAACTTATCAATGAAATTTTATGACATTTTTCCGGAAACTCGAAGTCTGGTTGTTGTTACCATACCAATTATTACATCACTACTGCTCTAAAAACGGTGAAGGGAAACATCGTGAGGAAACCGCCATGTCCTAGAACCAAAAAATCGAAGACAGCCACCAACCCGCATTGGGCCCGCGTGGTGGATAAGGGTCCATTAAAAGGCTGATGATAATGAGGTTTGGTGCATAGTAGGTTGTTCATAACGATGAGTACAATGAGCCCTTTACTGGTTTTGCGTTGTTTCTTTTACATCCTGTCTTTCATGTCATTTCCAGAAAGTTTTAGCTTACTACTTCTTCCACCGCCGAAATAACTAGTTATAAAAACGCATACCTGAGGTTGATCCGGTTGTGTTTTGGTTCGTCTTCTAGCGTCACGTTCTAACAGTTGCAAGTTGATTGACGAGACACGTTGTAGATGAGGCGCAGATATGCGCAAGTCTGAGTCGCGAAGAGCACGGGATTCACTGCCTTCCTCCAGTTCCTGGATAGGATAAGTTATAATAATTTATTTGTAAATAACGTGTTTTAGTTATTTTTGTTCTTCTGGTGTTATATTACCTAACTAGCTTCAGCCAGCGGCTTCACGCGCGCTAATGGCGGAAGTTGTCCCACGGGAACCTTACATTTTCCGGGTATAAAAAGTAGCCTTGTCTATCTCTGTGCGAAATTTCATCTGGATCCGTCCAGCAGTTCTGGCGTGATTCAGTAAAATCATCCAAACATCCGCATTTATAATATTAGTAAGATAATATGCACCTGTTTCTTGTTCCATTTCATTTAAATAAAACGTAGTTACCATAAATAAAACGCAATACCGCGATATTCCAAGACAATAATAATTTATTAAGACAAGAAGACTGGCTTGCATTAGCGACGGCCCAGGGCCTTACCATGATGTGCCAAACCTACATGGTTTCACTGTGAGAGTGAGAGAGAGAGAGACGGAGCTATAAAAGACAAATAGCTATGTCCCTTTTTCTCTGTCGCACTGTGATGGTTTTGACACGTTATGGTAAGGCCCCAGAACTCAGTCACAAAATGGGAGGAGACTACCTGCCTTGCAGTGGGGAAATACAGGCTATTTAAAATAGTTGCAATAGAAATCATAGACCAATAAATAAAATTGTATTTATTAGTTCATGATAGAAAATAATATGGCTGTCTATGGCCTAAACTACCACTGTGTATGCTTTTGAATGGTCATCCATTGGTTTGGTTAATTTGATCCTAGAGTATGAATGATCATGCTATAGTATCTTTTTTAATTAAGGTCGAAAATAGCTCAAAAATTATCATAAAACTGATTCTTTTACAGACTCAAGTAAAATATAAGGGAACCATAACATACCTGTGTACTCATCATTCCGGAAGCATTCTGCGGGTGCTCAGGCTTCCACTGCGAATACACGTGCATTTCAGAGTCCATACCAACCACTAATATACCATCTCTGACCCAGGAGATTTGCATGGGTAACGGAGGTAGTCCATCAGCGGTCTTAAGCTCGATTCGTCGCAGTTGCATCCATCTGATCTCCTCGAGGAACAAAGGCGCGGCAAGAGAGGAAGCCTTGCGTAGGATTGGACGGTTGTTGCTTATTGATTCTTTCATTGCCTGCAAATATTTTGGATTGCATAAATACATAACGTAGTATGTTAACTCTGAAATAAAAATACAATGTGGTTTTTTTGATGATAAATTATGGCAAATGCAATGACGTTTCTTGCTTATTTTTTAACGAACATCCTGATAGCTCGACTGGAGTCGATTTATAACAAGATTTTTACTAAGCAAAATTGAAGATAACAATCCCTGGCATGTAACTTGGCAAGGATTTGGCGTAGTGGTGATAAGTTCACGCATACTGCGCGAACTGACCAACCATCATATAGAGCGAACGGAACATGGACGCGACGCGATTGGTCAGTCGATTCTCCTGTCAACTGACCAACCAATCGCGCGCTCGGAACGGTGCTAAACGATCCCCACGCCCCGCTTCACTGCCAAAGAGACCTAAAAAATCTTATGCGCATCTAATATCTACTCTTGCCAAATTACGTGGATTATACGTTCACATGGTCGCAATGTGATGCAATTCAACTAATTGCACTTGAAATGCTTGAAGAAAACACGTTTGTGATATCGCCTATTGACGCAATTTCAATTGCGTCGCGCCATCACGAGGGAGAAGTGAATGGATTAGTGGGTTTTTACACATACTTACCAACCTACTTATAGACTACCTAGTAATCTTCATGTAGCTAAAGACTAGAATAAACTATATCATAGAACAGATAATCTACGAATAAATACATTGTTTTTTTTTTTACGGGCACGTAAGTTGGCAAGGTTTGGCGTATTGGCAGTAAGTTCGCGCATATTTCGCGAACTGACAAACCACCATATAGAGAGAACGGAACGTGAACTTAACACGATTGATCAGTCGATCCTTGTGTCAACTGACCAACCAATCGCGCGCTCGGAACGGTCCTAAACGTTCCCCGCGCCCCGCTTCACTACCATTGATACCTAAAAAACGATTTCTGCGCATCTAACGACTCTTGCCAACTTACGTGCCGGGGATAATATTTACGTTTTTAGTATACAAAACAAAAAGAAAACAGTAACCGTGGTTTTTTTTCGGACTTCGTAACAAGTAGGACATCTTGGAACATTGATTTTACTTTCTTGGCTTTTCATAAGCTTCTGTAAAAGGTCTAAGTATTTGAAATGATTGCTTTTCTTATTTAATGGTATAACAAATATTTAATAAACTTACCTTTAGATTAGCTTGTGCGAGATCACTGGATACTGGAGTGAATAGGAGTACCCTCGAACCGACAGCCACAGTTAGTATATGCGATCCATCTTCCTTAGACACCCAGTCTAGTTGTACCAAATGTTTCTGCGTCAATGGGCAGGTGTTGCCATTCTCCATGATGCTCTTGCGCAGTGATTGAAGGGTACTGAACGATGGTACTGCAAGGAGGCCGGCTGATTTACCCGTGTCGCCTTCTCCGTTGCGACTGCTACGACTTTCGTCTGATGAGAGGGTTTGGAGTACCTGGAAGATTTGGTTATTGAAACAGAATGACAATAATAGTCCTGTTATATGCTAATATTCTTTATCATGTCATAACACAATTTCAATTTCAGTGTTATAATCATAATTACTGTATAAGATAACGTTTATGAAAGTGTAAAAAAACTTTCGATGATAGTTTCTTTTCAAAGTAATCAGCTAGTCCTCATGCATCGAGCGCAAAGTGAGTTATTAATGCATGATTGTTATGTTGGTACTAAATTAACACGAGTGCATTAATTACTCACTTTAGCGAGGTGTATAATCTACTTTTCTTTCAATTACCAATCTACCTACCGTGATAAAATATACCTATTCAAAATAAAATCTCAAGTTAATGAAAAATATTTATCCCGCGACTATTGCGGTAAAAGGTTATTAACAATTTAATTTGCAGCTGTTATACTTTCTGGAGTTGAATTCATATCGCTATCGCTGTCAATTTCCATTTCTTTTTTACTTTTCTTGCTAAATATGAAGTATCAAAAATTCACAATGGTACAAAATGCGCGCCATTCGTTTTTTTTTTCATCGATCCATTTTATTCAGCCGATATTTATTTTCAGCCAGTATTTTTTTGATCTAATGCATGCATTTTATATTAAACTTAATGGGAGACATGAAACCTCTGTGGTAAAATTATATCTAAATAAAAAACAGAGCATTAATGAAAAACTGTGCAACAATGAGATTTCATATAACATCACTGCACTGTTTTGGTTCTAAGCAAAAAATACGTCCTTTGTGATCGGTTTTGTAGTGATTAATGATAACATTACTACGTAGTTGAAAGAAAATGTAATTTACTGACTAGCCATTCAATAGCGTTATCAAATGAGTTTGTAAGTCTTTTTCTAAGCATCAGAAAGTTTTAGAATACGATATATTAGTATTCGTATCGATTTACTTCAATACAAGCCGTATTATTACAAAAGCACATACCTGATTCAACCTCTGCTTCTTCTGCATAAACGACGTATCATGTAAATACGACAGATCAATCTGTGTATCAGTACAAACACCAACTCTGGGCAGGCTAACGTTCCTCAGGGGTATCGTATCTTCTAACAACCATTCAGCCCCCCCGGTACTCTCACACTCATACACACAGACACATAGGTTGACGAAGCGAGCGTCCGAACTTGAACTTGTACTGTTAGTGGTGGTACCGCCTTTGGGCCGAGTGAAGGAGCGACCGCATTTGTATGCGCATGCGATGCGACCGGAGTAGGCAGCGCTTATGTGCAGGGGTTGGCCTGGAAAAGATAGAATATTTGAATTTAGAATCCGATATGTGTCAACTTTTTTTTGGGTACATAAGCTCATCGTCATACGCTTCGATCAATAATAGACTAGATGCCCGATCAGCGCTTCAAAAACGGGCCGAAAAATATGGCCACAAATACGGTTGTGGTCTTATTTCAAATAAGTATGTTCCAATCATAGCCAATATAAAGACGTTAAAATGCCGCAATGCGCGTTCAAAAATTGTGCAAATAACCACCGTAACACCTTAATTTTGGATGGAATATCTTTTTTCGGTAAGTTTATATCATTAAGTGTTTTTCATAAAACAAAAATCGAATAAAATGGTAAATATGAATCAATTACCAAACATTATGATTGTTTGACCAACGTTTTCATCGACAACGCGCCAACTATTGTAACAAACATCGACTGTTCTGGCACCTTGTAATTTAGACTTTAAAACATGCGAGTAAGACTAAATTCGTTTATACCATTCCCCCTCTAAAAAGCTTATTTTATTCACTGAAAACAGTGAATAAAAAGCACTTTTAATCACTGTTTTGGTGTTTGAATTTAGAACACACCAATATATATTTGACCTCCATCTCAATGCAATACAACCTACTTGCGCATAAAATACTCGATACAAACTTCTTGTGCAAACAAAGAATATTCGAATTTCAAACTCATTCGTCGATTTAATTTTGAGTTTTTTATATTTAGGATTTTGATAATGATTTTATTTTGGTCTAGGATGTTTAGTGAATACTTATTTGCATTATAATTCTAATATTAATTGGATTGGTGTTTAATTAATTATAATTATGTAACTTAACGGAGATGGTCACTGGCCCCTGAAACACAGGTGCTGTTTAGGTAACTCAAACTCAAAGGCTCAGCTTCAATTAACAAAAAAAAGTGAAGCCCTAAGGTTTCTCATTTTCTGTAAATTTTGAAGGTAATAAACCATTTATTTATTTATGATTATTTCTTGTGCTTTTGGCTTAAAGCCTTCTTTTTCTCGAAGTCATGGTATAAAATATAGTATGCAACTCTTGAATAAAACGGATTTATATCGAGGGCCATGAATCACTCGCGTCGTTCAGGATTCTAACACTTGAATCACTCGCTATGCTCGTGATTCAATCATCATGAATCACTCCCTGCGGTCATGATTCAGTTGTTAGAATCCTTCACTTGTTCGTGATTCATCTATGGCCCTCGCTTTAAAACCGTCCTTTATTCACTAGTTGCATAATATACTATTATACCATTCCCCCTCTAAAAAGCTTATTTTATTCACTGAAAACAGTGAATAAAACGCACTTTTAATCACTGTTTTGGTGTTCGAATTTAGAACACATCAATACATATTTGACCTCCATCTCAATGCAATACAACCTACTTGCGCATAAAATACTCGATACAAACTTCTTGTGCAAAGAATATTCGAATTTCAAACTCCTTCGTCGATTTAATTTTGAGTTTGTTTATATTTATGATTTTGATAATGATTTTATTTTGGTCTAGGATGTTTAGTGAATACTAATTTGGATTGTAATTCTAATATTAATTGCATTGGTGTTTAATTAATTATAATTATGTAACGTAACAGAGGTGGTCACTGGCGTCTGAAACACTCCTAGCTCAGCTTAAATTTACAAAAAATTTGGAACTTGAATTTTTGAAGTTTTTGTAAATTTCGAAGGTAATTAACCATTTATTTATTTATTATTATCCCTTGTGCTTTTTGCTTAAATCTTTATTTTTCTCGTAGTCATGGTATAAAATATAGTATGCAACTCTTGAATAAAACGGATTTATATCGAGGACCATGAATCACTCGCGTCGCTCAGGATTCTAACACTTGAATCACTCGCTATGCTCGTGATTCAATCGTCATGAATCCTGCGGTCGTGATTCAGTTGTTAGAATCCTTCACTTGTTCGTGATTCATCTATGGCCCTCGCTTCAAATCCGTCCTTTATTCACTAGTTGCATAATATACTATTTGATGTTTGTTGAGCAGCGACGCAAGCTCATAAAATTTTTATTACTACATTTTGTACATAGTTTTGTGAATGCAACTTTTAACATTGCATTTAAGATTGTTAACGTTAACACAATTAACACGTTAACACAATTGGCGTCAGTTTTAAAGAGAAGTTTTGTATGGTTTTGTTCATCTAGTATATATCGAAGGTCATACATAATAAAATACATAATAAAGTTCATTAAGAACTTTTTTTTACAAGCCAATCAAAAATCAACTTAAAGACTACACAACGTTTAAATAGATAGTTTAATATGAGGCAAGTAAATGATTTAAGATATGGTATGGACGTATAGTAATGATTATTGTGTTACCAGGAATGTCTATTGCAGATTCTTGATCTTTGTTCATCATTTCCCATTCTTTCCATGTGTAATCAAAGTCTTCGTCATCATTTTTCGTCACGTCACATTTCCAGAATCTGCAAATAGCCAAAAAACATTACGACCGACCTTATTGCTTTAGTAATAAGGGTGAAAGAATGAGGGAGAACATTCTTTGCCTTACCTTAAGGTGCTGTCAGAACAAGCAGTTGCCATGATGTATGGTGCTAAACAAGCGGGGTAGATAGAGGCAGAGCTCAGATGACCGGCCGCGGGCGTCGCGTGAATCACATCTACGCCATCGGGCAGCGAAAGAGGGCATTCACATACCTGCGAAAAAGTATTGTGTAAATGTAACTCTCCAAGAACGACAGTTATGGGTCGTAAGACTTATATTTATCGAGTACAGAAAATGCGCAAGTGACTCCCACATTGCGTAAGGAAGTTAATGGAGAACAGAGATATTTGCCCGTTAGTTGGTTACTCTCTGCTTATAGTATGCCAATTTATAATACTCACAGCGGATCTTTGTGTCTCTGAATTGACTGCAATAACCTGTGCAGTAGCACAGATAATATAATACTGGCATACAGATGCCTCATCCCATAAAAAGAAACCGTGCCGACGTAACTAGAGTTTTTCGTCTGATTAAACTGATTATTTTTTTACATCGATCGCTTTCGGTTCCGTTCCACGGCGATAGATAGATGGTGTTAGCAGCGACTTGCAAGTAAAAGGGTTTTCTCGGTTCGTGAATATTTTTGTCTTTAAATACAGTGATGATTTGTTTTATAGTATTTTTTTGGCACGTTTTTACAGTTTTATTGCACCAAAATGTGTTATAAAACAAATTGAAACAATCGAGTGGAATCAGAAATTTAAAACCGCGCCATCTATTGCCATCAATTTCAAATGATCCGTTCAAATACTCTTTGGAATATGACTTAAGAGTCCAATATTTCATAATTTTGTGCTGAGAAGAGTTGATTAAACAAGAACATAATTTTTTTTTTATGTTCAATTCCAGAAAATCTTAATTAAAATATATATGTATAAAACTACACACAGTTCAATAACAATTCTGTGCATATTGCGCCATCTAGTACGATTTATTTGAATCAAATTTTCTTTCTTAGCGCTGAGACCGTGGCAGTAGCTATTTTTGTGTCAATGTTGAAGGTGAAGATAGCATTGTTTAACTTTCTCTTTCACTACCTTACGTTTGACGCATTGTCCTATCTCACTTACTCTATGCAGTATACTCGATGACAAACTGTCTCTTGCGCAATGGTTGGCAGAGCCAACTTCAGAGAAACAAAGCTCCGCTGTGACTACTATACCTATTGGTCATCTTATAATCTTGTAGAACATTAAGATGTACCCTTGAAAATGTTTTGAAGAAGTTATGTTCATCACAACATACATACCTTCTTCGTAGATATAGAGATATGTGAATGCGCGATTGGTTGTGGTGGGGCACGTTCATTGTCCATGGAAACAGAGTTCTTGCGCGACTCGCCTTCATCTTCTTGTACTAACGCACTGTCCGGCACGTACATCATACTGTTTGTGAGGTCATCTGCGAAAGACAAAGGACATCATTGAAATTGGTCCAAAAAAAGTGGAAAAAAGGCAACCCAGTTTTTTTTTTTGTCAGTTTCACAAAAACCATCCAATTCCTATTTTTTTTTACGCCAAACCCGTACACCCATTGGTTAAGTTGTTACAGACTACGACAGCAAAATAAAAGTTATTAAAATATTACTAATAAAAATATAATAACTACTACTACTCGTGCCGAGTTTGTTTTCTTAGTAAAAAAAAACCAGCCAGGTGCGAGTCGGACTCGCGCACGACGGGTTCCGTACCATTATCGCAAAAAACGGCAAAACAATCACGTTTGTTGTACGGGAGCCCCTCTTAAATATTTATTTTATTCTGTTTTTAGTATTTGTTGTTATAGCGGCAACAGAAATACATACAAATTCAACTGACTAGCTATCACGGTTCATGAGATACAGCCTGGTGACAGACAGACGACCCGTGGAGTCTTAGTTTTAGGGTCCCGTTTTCACCCTTTGGGTATGGAACCCTAAAAAAGACAAGGATTTTATACTCAATCCACAAAAAATTTTTTTTTATTAAAAGCACTTTTTCTATATTTTGGACCAAAATGTTTGTATCGTGAATGACTTCTTTGTCAATAATGCTGGAAACTTCGTGAGGAAACCGGCATATCCTAGAATCAAATATTCGAGGACATGTGACATCCACCAACCCGCACTGGGCCCGCGTGGTGGATTAAGGCCCATTCCCTTTCTCAAAGAGAGGAAGCCGGTGTCCAGTGGCGTGCAGTGGGAACATTGAAAGGCTGATTATAATGATGCGAGTTGCAATATGAATTACCGTAAAGTACGCGTCGAAACATGCTGTTCGTCAGTATCGTTTACTATTTTGTAGTGATAGCTCTTGTATTTGGATACAAGTTGCTCGAAATGTTTGACTACTTTCAAAAACTTCCAAGAAGATTATTGGACACAGCAGCTTCAAATTTACCGGCAAAACCAGAAATATTCTTTTAATTCTGTGTAAAAACTACCTAGGTACCACACATTTCTTATTAAATTAACAGAAAAAGTTTATTTTATCATACTATACAAACTCACCATTAGGATCTGCTTGTGACGACACAGTGAGTCTCCACATATGTACGGTGGAGCCCCCATCAGTTCTCTCAAGATTCACAATATAGAATGGCTCGTTGAATGTCGCCGCTTTACGTAGGTCCACTATCGCTTCTAAACCAGCTTCTGTTAAGGTGTTCACATCAGAGTTTTCTAAACCTGAGTCTGCGTTTTCGAGTTCCATTGATGTGCGTTCACCTAGAGATGAAAATGGAAACATTAATATTATTTAGACTAATTAACAAAGATCTTTGTGGCCTTTCTGAACTGTTCAAAACCACTGGACGAGAGCAGTTGAAATCGAATTTATTTCGAAGTGAAAGTTTGCTTCCATTAGATTTGACGGCACCTGTAAGTGCCTATCCACACGCCTCGGTTGCCGGGTAATCTGTGGCTAATATATAGCCCTGTACGTGTGAAACATAACGTCCATGGCTATATATTTCGCCGCCGAGTACCCGGCACCAGCTACCCGACAACCGTGAGCCGTATTGCGTAAGTGAATACGGCAACGCAAAGCGACCAATGAACAAAAACAACAACAAACATGCGAGATGAATGACGCGACGTGGATTTCCGCCTGTGTGATTGGTCGATTGGATAGCGGTCAAGCTCTGCGTTGCCGTATACACTTACGCAATACGGCTGCCGGGCGTATGAAAAGGCACTAATCGTTCAGAAATTAAAATGTGAAGCTCATTAGAAACCTGTGGAATTGTTTAACGAAGACTCCCAAGTTTCTGACATTCTGCATTGTCCAGGTCCACTTTTTTCGAGTTTCTTATTGCTAGTAATTTTTTACTTACAAGTTTTTTCTGTGATAATGTGCTATGACTATCGTCAGCTCATTGCACTCACCAGTGATCAGCTGTTCCTGGAACACATGCAGAAGCTGCGTGTTGTGCCAGTCGTGCGTCGCGTCTGCTATCGCATGCAGCTGTATGATGGCGCCGGGCCGCGCCGTCGACTGCTGCGACACGATCTGTATGCGCTCGTGTAACGGAATGCCGCCGCCTTCTTCTAATGTTGATTCGGAAGACATCGACATTGTGTCATGCTGTAGGACAAGAGATGACGTAGATAAAGCGCACTAGGCGCAGCGACTGGGAGCCGTACTTCGACATATTGAAGCCATCATTGTTTGTTATGGTAAAGACATAACGCTATACGAAATGTATAGCGTTATGTCTTTAACCCTCACACAAAAACTTGTGGCTTTAACACGTCACAGCACGACCCCATTTATACATATGCAAGACATGACATGCGCGGGAGGTTTTAGACTAATGTATAGTGTGCCTGTCCCTTGACCAAAACTTTGAGAATCAACTATAATAGCGCCAATTATAAAATAGTAGATTTCAAGTGTAATTTCGATTGATGTAGTGAACACAACAACAACCACAACAGTGTTTTTTTAGATGAGATATCAATATAATTTACGTCCCAATTAGGCTCGATTGAGATATACTCATTATGGCTTTATCTTTCCAAGAGAGGCATTTCCAGACCGACCTATCTTGCGGTCGTTTTTCACCAAAGCGGAGGCGAGAGAAAATGTCTCAAGCAACCAAAATATTCGTGTTATTTTCACTTCTATACGCTTGGAATCAACGAAACTTCTTTCTAAGATATGACATTCTTCTCCGCTTCGGTAGAAACTGTCAATAACCTGCTTGTGTAGTGACTACCATCTATTTACCATTACATCTTTGTGACGTCTCTCCGATGTGGCTATCTCAGCCAGTAGTGTGCGTGCATCTATCACAGCTTGGAACACCCGTAGACTCTCGCCGTCGCTCGCCACGAAACACGCTGATGGTGAATTTGATAGGTTGCCGAGAGTTGTGCTGGAAATAAAGAAGTTCCTATAAGACTAAATCTCTCTTATGTTGCGCTTTGAACAATGTTAGCGCTGAGCAAGTGTTATAGTTCAGAGCGAAAATCTTTTTCTCAAACATGCTTGGAAATTTGAGCATTATTTTGACAACTTTCTTCGAGATAAATCGAAATTGCTGTACTTGCCAAATACATGCGAGCAGCGGCCGGCAAAAGTTGTATGAAAATGAAAATCCATATCTATCGTGTTTAGCGGCCAAATAAATTACATAGAAAACTCATATCTGTCGTGTAATTTAAACATGGAACGATATTTTACTACGAAACATGACATCCAAGCAGCAACTTATCAAAGGTTTTAATTAAATTTCGAACTGGCTTGTTAATAGAAAGCAGTTTATTAAAAAAACAAATGAACACTTTAACGCGGCGAAAATTCGCCATTGATTTTGAAGGTATTAGACAAAATGAGTACTACTTCGTTACTAGTTTAAATTTCCGCGTACTACGCGTACCGTTTAAGTTACTAGTAGGTACTACTTCATTTTAATTGCCGCGCATTACTTGAGAAAAGTACTATACAAGCCTTGGCCGCAACTAGGCATTGATGAACTTACGTATGTGACATTTACACGTTCGTCCATCAATGCCTCTTTTCTCTTTTGCTGGCCGCAGCAGTAATGTACTATTACAAGGCCGACAGATGCGGCGAGTTAACGCGCGCCATCAGCTCCGACACTTCGTCCGACTTGCCGAGAGGCCCACGCACTTCACGCGCCACACTATCAGCTCAGCGCATAGTCCAGGTGCTGCTGCGACTAATAGTTAATGTAACACTTACCTAGGCAGTAAGGTAGGCAGCCAAGCAACGTTGCTGAAGGCCGACAGATGCGGCGAGTTAACGCGCGCCAGCTCCGACACTCCGCCCGACTTGCCGAGCGGCCCCACGCACTCCACGCGCCACATTATTAGCTCGGAACATAGTCCTCCGGCCGCTGCATCATCGTCGTACTTGTGGTGGTCCCTTTCACTATCTGTTGAGGGATTAATACTCAAATAAATTTTTAATATTCTATGAAAATGTACTCCAATTCCTTAAAATGGGCTTCATAATAGCAGAATTATTCCTGACATAGGTTAATTTGAAATTTAAAAACACATGATATCGATTAAGAACCAATTCCACGGAAATTAGGATGACATTAATTTGGACCTAGAAGATGTCACACATCAGAAAAATAGAGAAAGCAGATATTCTTACCCGAAATATTATGATGACTTGTAGTTAGTAGTAGAGGTAATACTGGATGGCATGTAATATCATTTACTCTAAATCTATGGCCCGACGCTCTTGAAGC